>CM077672.1:362800530-364078825 GCA_039707655.1 Elymus sibiricus
TGCTCAATAATCTCCCCTGTCTTTGGGTCCAACTTTCCCCCATGCGCATAAAACCAAGTCATGCACCTGTCGGGCCAACCCAATGTTTTTGGAGTGACCCCTGCAGCAATCATCTTTTCCTCAGATTCATCCCACTTAGGCCGACCAGTCTTGTAGCCACCTGGCCCCAGAACATGGTGAAACTATTTCTTCTTAGCATTGATCTTGTTTTTCCTCGACCGTTCCTTAGCTGCTTCCGATTCCTTGAACTCCACAAATAAGTCCCAGTGATCTTTTGCCTTCTCCAGTGCTCCAGTGAATTCTGGACTCTGGTTTCCTGCTTCGACGTACCAGGCCCATAATCTTTTATTGTGGTTGTGGAATTGTGTGGCCATCTTCTGAAGAGCACTCTTCTTGACTTTCTCTCGTTCTGCATCTGTTAAATGCTCTGGTAGGGTGAAATGTGACATGAGCGTTTCCCAAAGCAGATCTTTTGCTCTTTCGTCGACAAAACTAACTTCTCGATCTCCCTTTGACTTATTCCATTCTTGAACGGAGATCGGGATTTGGTCCCTGACAATAACTCCGCACTGACGAGTAAATTTGTCCGCATTCTTTTTAGGAGCAAGCGGTTCACCATTTGGTTTGATCTCATCGATGTTGTACTTTATGCCAGGCGGCAACTTTTTGGCCGGGCCTCGTACTGCCCTGCTTGTAGAAGATTTGCTCAATCCGGAGGGCTAAAAGAAGAAAGATTCGTTAATATATATATATACAAATCAATTAATACATGTAATGATCACCAGAGGCCTTATATATACCTCGCCGGTCTTTGTTAATTGAAGATCATTTCCTTCGCCATCATTGTTTGTGTGCCCTTCGTCTGTTGATTCTTCCTCAAATATTCCCTCACCGGCGTCGTTCAGATATTGTGAGCCGTCATGTTCAGGTTCACCCTCTGGGTTTCGGATCATGTCGAACATGATATGCTCTTGATCATCGTCGTCTCTGCCGCTAGCGTCCATAGCTTAACTAATCCAGAAGAAAGATAAAACAATTTAGTATTCAAATTAGAATGCAACTCGAATAATATCACTAATACATCTCGAATAATCCAGTTAATGCATCATCGAATATTATCGAATATAATCTCGAATACATCTCGAATATTATCACGAATACATCTCGAATATTATCACTAATACATCTCGAATATTATCTCGAATACATCTCGAATATTATCTCGAATACATCTCGAATATTATCACTAATGCATCACCGAATATTATCGAATATAATCTCGAATACATCTCGAGTATTATCACTAATACATCTTGAATATTATCATATAACATCACCAGCTAATACAGATCGAATACTATCGAATAATCCAGTTGACTCGCGGTTCCTGACGCGCGGGCGGTGGACACCCAAAGAGAAGGAACCATCACAGGATCATAGCTCGGGTGAGATCCCTGAAGAACCTGCCAGGTATTGGACAACCTGACGTCCAATGCAACCATGTAGCGACGGACGTGCTCGTCCTCCTCCCTGACACGGCGACGTACCACCTCCTCGGGGGGCGGCTTCCTCCGCACCGATAGTGGCCCACGCGACTGCCACCAAAGAAGCTCCGGGTCGACGATGGGAGCCCGGTTCCTTACCAAGCTGCGTGCCCCGGAAGGTAGCACCTCCAAGTGCCAGCCCGGCGGAGCCCAGTCCCGGACATGGCGTCTCTCAAGCAGGTTGTCGCCACCGAGTCGACGACGAGGATGCGGGCCGGGCATCGTCGACGCCAAAAATGTTTCTATGCAAATTTAACATTTTTTAAATGCTTGATTATGATTTTTGTAATTCTTGTTCACTCGATTTTGCAAATACATGACAAACTTTTGCAAATACAACATTAAGATATTAACATTTTCCAAATAAGATATTAACATGTTTTTGATCAATATTTTTAAGATACAACATTAAAATATTTTTAATACATGGTCAAGTTTTTTCTATGCAACTTTTTTCTATGCAAATTCCATCGTTCATCTACATACATACATACATTGTATACATACATACATATACTAAGCATCTACAACATCTAGTGAAAAAAAACAATCTATGAAAAAAAAAGATGAACAAAATTAAGGAGGGAGAGGCTCACCGGACGGGATCGTCGGGGCGGAGGAAGGCGGGGAGGACGCCGAAGACGGAGGAGCGGCGCCGGAGACGGAGGAGCAGCGCCGGCGCGGGCTCGGGCCGCGGCGGCTTGTGGAGGAGCGGTCGTCGATCGCGAAGGCGCGCGCGGAGGAGCGGCGGCGGCGGGCAGCGTGGCGGCGCCGGCGCGGGCTCGGGCGGCGCTTGGGAGCAGAGCGGCCGGACGGCGACGTCAAGGTGCGGCAGCCTGGCGGCATCGTGGTCTTCAGCGCCGTCGGGGGAAACTAGATGGCTTTTGGAAAATTTCGTAAGTGCGGCTTATATACAGAGACCTTTAGTCCCGGTTGGTGGCTCGAATCGGTACTAAAGGGGGGCCTTTAGTCCCGGTTGGTGGCTCCAACCGGGACTAAAGGGTTGGTCCTGGCGTGGTGGAAGTTTAGTCCCACCTCGCCAAGCGAGAGGCACTCGCACCTGTTTATAAGCCCCGCTGAGATAGCCGTTTCGAGCTCTTCTCTAAAGCAGGCAGTACATGCCTAACGTTCGCCCTGCCCTGTGGGCCCTACTTGCCCTGCGGGCCTGCATCCTGGCCCATATATAATTGGGTTTCTAGTCGTATGCAGGCCGTGGTGGCCTAGTAGGCGGGCATTTTTTTTCTTTTTTGCATATGTTATGTCAACTTTTTAGTCCCGGTTGGTGGATCCAACCGGGACTAAAGGTCTTTTCCAGTTTGTTTTGTTTGTTGCTTTATTTTTTTTCTTTTGTTTCTACTTATAGCCAAATATTTAGAGTTTTTGAGTGAATCTTTTTTGTTTAGGTCACAAAAATTATAAACTTTCTGTTAGTGCCAGTAGTTTTCAAATTTGAATAGTTTAAATTTGAATTCTTTAAAATTTGTGTGAATCACTAGTTTGTGAATAACTTTACTTTAAAAATAGATTTTTGAGTGATTCTTTTTCCTGCAATTTAATATTAGTGTGTTTTATCAGTATGTTAAATTTGGTAATTTTTAGGTTATTTAAATAGGTGTTTTAATCAAAAACAGATTCTGTTTAGCTCTTTTAGTTTTATAGCTCAAAAAAATCAATAAATGCATGAAAAATAGCGAATGAAGTCAGAAAGGGTTGAAAATTTATGATGTGGCTTTGAATGGTGCATGTTGAATGCACAAAAAGTCTGGAGTTAAAATAAGTTTGAAAAAATGAAATGCCTTTGTAACAGATGAGTTTTCGTCTGAAACCCTGATACTTCGAAAGAGTTTGTCCAGTTTGTACACGAAGTGCATCCAGCTTTTGCCGTAACCCTCTCAACTTTTTAGCACATGCTATGTGGGTGAAATGATGATACCATGCCAAGTTTCAACCTTTTCAGAGTTCATTTGTAGTGCTTTTCAATTTCAGGGTCATTTAGCTCAAAAAAATCAATAAATGCATGAAAAATAGCAAATGAAGTCAGAAAGGGTTGAAAATTGATGACGTGGCTTTGAATGGTGCATATTGAACACACAAAAAGTCTGGAGTTAAAATAAGTTTAAAAAAATAAAATACCTTTGTAACAGATGAGTTTTCGTCCGAAACTCTGATACTTCGAAAGAGATTGTCCAGTTTGTACACGAAGTGCATCCAGTTTTTGCCGTAACCCTCTCGACTTTTTAGCACATGCTATGTGGGTGAAATGATGATACCATGCCAAGTTTCAACCTTTTCAGAGTTCATTTGTAGTGTGGTACCCAGCTTTTTCTTGTCATCTTCGCAATTTGGGTACAACAATTTTTTATGATCCTCTAACATGCGCTGCAACTTCAACTTCTCCTTTTCACTTTCGCAGTTTCTCTTTGCATCAGCAATGGCCCGACCAAGATCATCAGCGGGCTCATCTGATGCCTCTTCTTCAGCTTCTTTTTCTTCATTCTCTTCCCCCATTGTAGTACCATCGTATTCAGGGAACTCAGGATAGTTGTCATCATCCTCTTCTTCTTCATTCTCTTCCATTAGAACCCCTCTTTCTCCGTGCTTGGTCCACAAGTTATAGCCGGACATGAAACCGGACGTAAACAGGTGGACGTGAATGACTTTTGAGCTAGAGTAATTCCTATCATTCTTACAGACACCACATGGACAACACATAAAACCATTCCGCATGTTTGCCTCAGCCGCATGGAGGAAACTATGCACGCCATTAATGAACTGGGGAAAGCGTCGGTCATCGTACATCCATTGCCGACTCATCTTCATTACACAACACCGAAAAGACCAAATTAATACAAGTTCATACATAAAGTTCATACACACTTATTCTCATAAAACAACATAAAACTATCTGGCTAAAGCATTTAAATGCAACAACAAATGCGATCAAAATCGCAACTAAGGTAATAATTGATCCAACAGCATAATGATACCAAGCCTCTTTATTAACGGCATAGTTTCTAATCTTTCTAATCTTCAAACGCATTGCATCCATCTTGATCTTGTGATCATCGACGACATCGGCAACATACAACTCCAATTTCATCTTCTCTTCTTCAATTCTTTTCAATTTTTCTTTTAAATACTCGTTTTCTTTTTCAACTAAATTTAACTTCTCGACAAGAGGGTCGGTTGCAATTTCCGGTTCACATACCTCCTAGATAAAAATATCTATGTCAACTTGATGGGCATAATTGTCATAAACACGAAATGCAACAAATAGTTATAAAAGAGAATATACCACATCCGAATCATAAACCGGACGAGGGCCGACGGGGACGGATATCAAAGTCATGGCACTATGTATAACAAACAATCATACAAGTAAGAAAATTATACAAGTAACTATCTAAATCATACAAATAAGATTTTTTTTTATAAAAAGGATAAGAACAAGAGGCTCACCAAGGTGGTGCCGGCGACGGGACGGTGCGGGCGATCGACGGTGGTTAGGACGGGGACGGGAAGGCACTAAGTAAACCACACCTACACATATGCAAACTAAGAAGTTAATTTGAGCTCAAATTGCATATAAATCAAATAAACTCCCACATAATTACTCCCAAACTAAAACCCACAAATCGCTATACTTTATAGAGCATTGCACGAGCTAATCTAGCAATGAGAGATGAAAGGACAAAGTTGCTAACCTTTGTGAACACTTGGATAGATGGGGTGCCTTCAAATCTTGACAAATCTTTGGCAAAAATGGAGGATGAGCTCGAGCAAGGGGAAGAACAGAGGAGAGAAAGGGGAAAACAGAGAGAATGGGCTCGGGCTGGAAGAAGTTTATATAGGGACGTCTTTAGTCCCGGTTGGTTATACAAACCGGGACTAAGGGTCCACCTGTAGTCCCGGTTTGTGCTACAAACCGGGACTAAATGGGCTCGTGGGGCCCCAGCCTGACACCAGCCTGCCACCACCCCTTTAGTCCCGGTTTGTATCACAAACCGGGACTATAAAGTCCACCTCTAGTCCCGGTTTGTGATACAAACCGGGACTAAAGGGTCTCGTGGGGGCCCCAGCCTGACACTAGCCTGCCACCACCCCTTTAGTCCCGGTTTGTATCACAAACTGGGACTATAGGTACAAAATGAACCGGGACTAATGATGCCCGTGCCCCCGACCGCTCCTAGCCGTTGGAACCGGGACTAATGGTCACAGTAGTCCCAGGCCGTAATCAAACCGGGACTAAAGGGGCGGACGAAAGGTCTGTTTTCTACTAGTGCATGGATGTCACGTGGAAACACAAGAGTGAAGTAAATTCAAGTGCAATGGAAGTACTGCGATCATTGATTCGTAAATCATTGCTTCCCTTATATGGTACTAGACTATTGCTGGTCGGGCATTATAAATACCATTGCTCCTTACTCCAGCTTTCCATGTTGCAAAGGTCACAACAAACGCTATTGCAAGAGCACCCTTTTCCTGGTCTCTATCAACATACTTCTAAAATGTGTGTGCAAGAATGTGGGTGTCTTGATGCATCTGTTATGGGATTGGAAGACATTGAGAAAATTGTGCTTGGTACAAACTCGTATGTACGCATGAACTAGAGTGTATCTCGCACTAGATGCCTTCCTGGCCGGTCGGTAGGCAACTCTTTAAAGGGCCTAAATGCCGGCAGTGTGGGAGAACATAGTGGATTGTGGTTCCTTTACGGCCAGTCGGTAGGCCTAAATTGAGTTAGTTAGAGCATCTCCAACAGACGCGCGGTCGCGCGGCGCGCTAATTTTTTTTTTGCAGCGCTGAAATAGCGTTTTAGCGCGCTCGGCAGGTGTTTTGCTTTAGCAGAAGCGCTATATATTGCGCGCCCGCAAGTAGCGCTCCAGCAGACGCGCTAAATTACAGCGCGCGCGCCTAGCACAAACAATATTTCCCATTCAATATAGAACCAAGAAGATCAAACACACATAAAATAAATCAACAATAAATAGTTCCATTATTATTACAACTCAAACAAATAGTTTATTTTCCAATACAACAAATAGTTCATGAACAATGCAACAAATAGTCAACAATACAACAAACATACAACATCAAACTAGTTTTGTCGCCCATTCCATGACCACCACTCCTCGGCTAGATCCTTCTGAATGTCATCATGCGTTTCGGCACGTCGAATGGCATGATAGGAGGCAATAAAGCGGGCCACCCTCGCAGCCCTCCTCCGCACTCGCACGGGACTTCCAACAACTCATACTGAGAATAGTCTAAATCTTGCCCACGCTCATTCTCGATGATCATGTTATGCATGATTACACAAGTGTTCATGATGTACCAATTGATCTTTTGTTCCCAAAATCTAGCCGGTCCTCTCACAATAGCAAATTGGGCTTGCAAAATCCCAAAAGCTCTCTCCACATCTTTCCTAGCCGCCGCCTGAGCATTGTGGAAATCAAGATTTTTCTTACCTTGCGGTGCCGTCAACGGCTTCACAAATGTTTGCCACCTTGGGTAGATGCCATCCGCAAGATAGTAGCCATAGTTGTATGTATGACCATTTGCTACAAACTCCACCGGTGGAGTTTCACCATTTGCAATTCTATTCATGAGTGGTGACCGTTGAAGAACATTGATGTCATTGCAAGATCCAGTCATTCCGAAAAAAACATGCCAAATCCAACTCTCCTGATCGGCCACCGCTTCAAGGATTATAGTGGAACCCTTTTTCTGGCCGTGGAATTGTCCATGCCATGCCTTAGGACAGTTCTTTCAACTCCAATGCATGCAATCTATTGAGTCAAGCATACGTGGGAACCCGCGAGCTTTGTTCATCTCCAAAAGCTTTGCGGTGTCTTCAGCATTAGGAGCTCTCAAATATTCCTGACCAAACACTTGTACAATTCCGACTGCGAAGCGCTTGACACACCTGATGGCTTGACTCTCACCCATGGCCAAGTGGTCATCAACTAGATCCGCCAGAATACCGTATGCCAACATACGCAAAGCGGCTGTCACCTTTTGAAAGGTGATATGCCCTAGTTCTCCGACGGCATTCCTCCTTTGCTGAAAAAACCGATCATGGCTCGCCAGTTTCTCCGTAATGTGTTTGAACAACTCAATGCTCATCCTAAAACGGCGCCGAAAGTAGGACTCGGGGTATATGTGATTCTCCACAAAATAGTACCTCATCAATCTGTTGTGGGCATCAATCCTGTCCCTCAACAATTTCTGACGACCGATAACCGAACCACCGTGCTTCTGCTTTTTATTGATGTGCATAGATAGGATCATTGCGACGTCCTCCTCCTCTTGAAGATCAAATTCTTCATCGGAAGAATCGTAGGACGAACTCATCTACAAAGTTGAATTTAAACTAATTTAAAACTACAAATAACATGCACCAAATTCATCTACAAATATAAAGTTAGAAGCAATATATACCTTGCAAGCGTTTTGTCAAACACCTTGTGGGCGCCGAGCTGCAAACGGCCGCCGGGCGCTGTTCGTCGGAGTAAGCAACGGCGGCGGCGCTCGAGGGGCGGCGCTCGAGGGGCGGCGGCGAGGAGAGAAGGTGGAGGAAGCAGCGGCGGCGCGCTGGGGATAGGCGGGGGAAGCGCCGACGGGTCGCCGGAGCGAATGGGGAAGGTGTGGGCGGAGGCGCCAGCGCTTGGAGATTTCAGATCCGGCGGTTGATGAGATTCGCGCGCCCGATTGGCATGTCTAGCGCGCGCGAGCGGGCGCACCAAATAAGCAGCGCGCGATGCCGTTTTCCCCAGCGCGCTGAACCTACTTTGCCGCGCGAGGGATTTTAGCGCGTCTACTGGAGCACCAGTTTCGGTCGCGCGCGCGGCTAATCTAGCGCGCCTGTTGGAGATGCTCTTAACATGAGCCGTGAGCATCCATCAAGGGTTTTAACTACAAATTACTGCCGCATTAATTCTTTTGCTTGCTGGAGGAATACTCTGTTTCGCTAGCGCAAAGAAGCGACAAGGCATGCGAAAGTGTGCAAATATAACTGCCTTTTTTCTACACAAGGGAAATCAATTCGAGACACACAAGGATGTAACGAAATCTTAACCAATTAGCCTCTTGAAAGGTTGTTGGTTCAGGATATGTTTATAAGAAACTCAACAAATTTGCACTTTGGTAGCTCTGCTCTGTAAGCCGGTCGAGTCCTCCACTGTTCTGCTCTCCACGCCACGTGGGTATTTTATTCACCAGTCAGAGATATTCATGGGCATCTTTATTTTGCAGGCGGTGGTGCATAATATGAGCACGGACGCTTGGGGTGGTAGACTTTATCTGCTTCTATCTCGGAAGCACCTATGAACAATGTGGTGCTTGGATTTATGCGGTATCTCCGTCGTGGTTCCGCACCTGTAGCTGGTTCCCTCTTGTGAGATGTCATTTGTGCTGCTCCGCTCATGTGGCAGTGAGATTTCGGGGACACAGTTAGGTTGGCCATAGTGATGGTATCTTAGCCGGTATCATGCACTCGGAAATAGCAAACATGCTGATATGGCAGGGAATTAAAAAAAAAGAGGGGTTAGAGTAACATAGGTAGCATGGCAATAAATATGATTATCTATGATACTATGCACTATGAAGGTAGTATCATACACTAGTATTATGCACACCTCACTATGAGTAGCCTTACACCACTTCTGCTTCGGTACACCCCCTTAAACACATCGACGGTCAAAATTGGTCTATACCCCTTCATAATTAAGGACATGATGGGCATTAAGAAAAAGATGTATATATTTCCTGTACTCCCTATCCCTCTCACACTTATTACTTCTTCTCCCATACGCGGCCAGCAATGGGGGCACAACGCCCCGCATCCAGATCCTGGGCAGCACGAGCAGCAGCTGCAACGGGATGTCCAGTGGCGTTCATATATACCCGCAGCTCAAGAACGTGGACAACGCCGTGAACGCAACCACGATCCACGAGTTCATGGCCTTTGGCCCGTAACATCCATCTTGCTGCCGGCGACGCGTGTACGCCGAGGACATGTACCGCTAGGAAGATGGCAAGGACGACGAAGAACAGTGACAGTGCGGCATCGCGCTGCAGCTTCGTGCCATCTAAGTATTGGCGATGGACATTGGGTTGTGGCGGCGGCCATGACCGGCGGCATCTCAAGCTTGGTCAATTCGTATATCTTGACATGCTAGGATTTATTCACAGTTTCAGCTTGGACCGCCTGGACGGTGGACATGCTCGACAGCGGTGAAGATCAGATTGATTCTGCCGGGCGCCTCGTCCCTTGCCGCCGAGAACGTGTAAGGTGAGCTGTGTGACGAGGAGGTCGGGACCCCGGAAAGAGACGGCCATGAAGTACAAGACGAGCAGCGAGCCTATGCGCGGCCAGACCGTCCGGCGAGCACTCGCCGCCGGCGCACCATGCACTCCTTATGTGGTGCTGCGCAAATGACCTGAAGAGCAAGCACATCAGGGACTTGGAGGTTGGAGCCCCGTGTGGTGAGCTTCGGCCATGGGCTTCTTGGACGAGATGATTGCCGTTGGTGCGAAGATGGCGCCGGCCGGCCGTTGCATGGCTGGATTGGAGGTGATGAATTTTGTGCCGAGATAATACGGACGTAACCGGCGTATTAGGCAACTAATTTTAATTAGTATAAGGACGAAAATACCCTTGTATACTTTTTTAAAGAGGGGGGGTTGTACCGAAGCACGCCTCGATTTGATTATTAGGCTAACTACCGAAACTCTTCTGGAGAAGCAAACCCAAGGAGGGCATTGTTCGGTGCAGCACACAAAATGACCACACCAGTAAGGTACTCATTCTTCTTGTCCATAAGCGCTCTAACCAACATTGTTCTCCTGGTTAGTAATAGCAGGATTAAAATTGCAGGTCAGGAGCCAGGTTAAGAACAAAGCGTCACGTTCAACCTCAGACCGATCACCTATGACCAATCAAATAGATCACCGCCGTCCTCTGGTCCCAGAAAAAATAACTCCTGTGGAATCCACATTACACTGTACTGTAATTTGCAAAGTAAACTATTTGGACCATCTGATTACAAAATAAGATCAATATGACTAATACTGATGATTTAAAAAAAATTCACCCTATGTGCATCAATAAATGATTTACAGGCAGTACATATAATGGCATGCCTTTATTTGCAAATAAATCTTCGTCTGAATTGGGTTTTTGCGCCATTTGGCTCAACGCCTCATCTAGTGGAATTAAGTGTCACATATATTCCATTACTTGGTTTTTGTTTGGCTCAACTATTATTCCCAAAATGTTAAACTAACTATTGTTAAATTACTTGATTCTTGTTTGCTAAATACTCCAAGGGAGAGAGATCAAGGTTTCCAGAGTTTCAAGGTAACACACACCATTTCACCCAAAGACATCTAGGATGGAATTGACACAGTACCAGAAGAAATAGACAGCATCATCAGTTGTTATAATAGTTCAGCTATACATGCAATTCATTGTGTCTCAACTCTGAACTTGAACACAAGTGGGTTAATGACTCAACTTCAAACTGGGCAGTGCCTGAACTTGAACATCAACGTCGACAGCAACATATCTTCTGGCATCTAGGGACAAACTTGCACTGATATACTGCTGCATTTCTATCCCCTCAAAACAAAAAGAAAAACCTCTGCTACATTTCTAAATTAACAAGGTCAAATTATCATGTGCTCCACCCTACCCGACGCCTTACAACCTTTGTCGGACCTCTCCCTGGCTTAGTTTTGTATCAACACTGAAAAGGAACATTAACACGCATTAAGTTTAGGATGTCTGGGAATGATGGGTGATATGGCAGTTGTGATTTTCTTGGCAATGTATGCATCTGATGAGAAATGTTTACCAGCAGAGGACATCTCCGTTTCTTGCAGTCTTCTCACAGATCCACTCTGGAACAAACTCTAGCAGAAGTCTCAGTTGCTCTTCAACTTCACCTGCAGATTTAGTAGTTCCAACATCAGGATTCACATCACAGAGAACAAGCTGAAGCGAGAAACATAGAAAGCACAGCTCATGCTTACCCTTGTCCACAATCTTCGGGTTGCTTTTGATGATCTTGTGGATGAGCTCATGCTTTGTCAGTACAGACCGCTGCCTCGACTGGTAGATAAGGAAGATGATGTCAAAGGTGCTTGGCAGGCATGATATAAACTTCTGCCGTTGAACCTGGCCAGCAACGCCTGTTTCCTTTTCCTCCAAAGCTCTCTGCTCCTTCTCCTTCACCTGTAAGTAACACAAGTGTTATCATTTGTTCATACAGCAAAACTGAGTAGATCAATGATCAGTATGAGCATGAACTCACCGATTGCAAGAGGGACTTTGGAAGGAAACTGAGCAACTCATCATCGCCATCGCCTACAGACGTGCTTGTGCTTTGGTTCTCTTCTCCCATACTGCTTGCATCCTTTGTAGGTGTCATGAACAACTTGGCTCTAGCTGAACGCTTGACCGTTTTTAGAGGTGGCGTGTCGCACACAGTACCAGAGATTGGCCTCTTTGGGGTCTCAAGGTTTGGTGTCGCTGCCATTGATCTCACTGGCGTAGAAGCAAACTTGGCAGGAGTCCCTTCAGTAACACCAAACCTGAGTGCAACATCCCTGCAACCTTTCTCTTGCACTTGGGACTCATGATCTATGCCACCAGAAGTAGAACTGAGCACTGACTTCCTGCTCAATGGAGATGGAGCAGTAGACCCAGCCTTTGGCGGTAGACTAGTTGGGCTGGCAGTTGCAGGGCAGGTTGAAGATCTCTGAGAGAATCTTCTCTTGAAGGTCTGCGACATGTGTGATATCACAACAGATTGCTGTTCAGCCAGAGTTGGCGATGGCACAGAAGATTCGGCTTCAGTAACAACTCTTGGTGTGATCTGAGCCACACTTGATTTCGTCTGAGTAAATGGATACGGCAGCTCATGCTCCGGGATGTCATCTCCCTGAAAGATAAATTACAGACACCATGAATACTTAATACCAATTGTATGCATACACGAACTAGCCCATTTCCTTGATTAGAACTAAAAGTCATACAGTTACTGAACTATTCTCATATGACAATAAACTTGACAGGTAACTATGTCAAAAGCGTGAAAAATACAAGATGATCATACCTCAGGATGTTCCCTGAAAAAATCGACAAGTCTCTGCCTAAACATCCTTCTCAAGGCCGAGTACCGGGTTTCCCCCTTCTGCATCGCACTCCTGCCAACTGAATCAACCAATAGGGTCACCTGAAGATCAGGCATCATACAACAAGTCTTCTCATCACGCAAAAGGATCTTGTTGATGAAAATTGCCTCGGGCATTATGTACTTGAGCTGTGCGAGATGGCCATTGGTAAACCTCCTGCAGACAGAATAGTGAGAATTGGAGATTGGATCATGGAAATCAAACACAGCAGCAATTATCTGATTATTGTGTCAAAAGAGGCCAGTACCTCTCAGCCAAGTTCTCAATGCTAGCGCAGATGTTGGGGAATGTTGCCATGGATCCCTTCATGCGGAGGAGCCGGGTGGAGCTCTCGAAGCAGTTGAAGAACTCACAGAGCATCTCATAGCTGACCAAAGGACATAATTTTTTTTTTAAATTAACACTAGTGCAGAAAAAAAGACACTGGAAATTATGAAGGTGAATTTTGCATCCAAGGAACGAATCTAATGGCACTTGCAGTAAATTGCATCACAGAAACAATATGTACAGATTGTTGTTGGTTTTACTGAAACGATGATGGTCCGAAATTGGGAAAACGATTCAATTTTGGGGCACAAACAATAAATGATATTCTCAGATCGATGTTGGTTTTACTACTTATGGCGATCTGAAACTAAGAAAGCAGTACTGAATTTCCGGGGCGTAAAAGGGATATGGCGGATATCAAACTGTAACTGCAGAATTGTGACAGTTACCTCTCCGGCAGCTTGACCTCCGGCCTGCGCTTGACGGGGCGGCGGCCGGCACCAGCTCCCAGACCGAGCTCCCTCTCAACGGACTCGAGCGCATCAACCCCCGCGGGGCCCCTGCCTGCCCGTTGCAGCTCGAGCGCCGCCCGCCGTACCTCCGGCACGGCGGCGCCGTTGCGCCCCCTCCGCGGAAAGGGCCGCAGCTCCGTCTTCTCCGGCGTCAAAAGATCCGCTGCCATGGACACCTTCCTCTTCATCTTTTCCGGCGTCCCGAGCTGGTCAGCCAATTTAGTGACAGCAACGACAGACCTCTTCACCTTCCACGGCGACCTGGCGCCGGAACCCGCCGCCGCGGTCGTCCTGGGCTTCTTGGATGGGGTGGCGGTGTCCATCGCGAGGGGGAGGTGGGGAGAGTAGGATTCGGCGTTGGGCGGCGGTGACGGATTTGGGAGGCGTTTATAACATTTTTACCGGGTTTGGGTTTGGGATCGGGATCGGGGCTGCCTCCGACGGAGTTTTGGCGGGAGGCAACGCGAGAGGGGGGATGGCGCGAAGCGACGTGGGGGTGCCATTGCGACGTGTGTGTGGCAATGGTGGGCAGGCCCAAGTGAGTCTGGATTCCACGTCGGCCCTGGGTTGTACTGCATTATGGGACAGAGGGAGTACGTAAGAAGTAAGCTACGGTCAGGCCCAGACTTCTCCCCCCTCCTCCAGAGAAACTAATCGAGGGGTACTTTTTGCCGGAGCTCCTCAAGGGTGATATTTGGTGGCTGAGAGCGCGACAAGTGCATAGCGCTCTCAAACATCGTCATGTGCCGATTGCTGGCGCTCCCTCGAGATTTTATTTTTATTTTTTTGTATGAGTTTTCGTGTTTTAGATGACTTTTTTTGGGTTTTTGGTTTTTGCTTGCTTTTCCCTAGGATTTGGACAAAAAAATCAAAGAAAAAATTCTTGCGCAAAAAAACACCTTTTTTTCTTTCATGAGAGGCACAGATTT
Source organism: Elymus sibiricus (assembly GCA_039707655.1). Taxonomy (NCBI): domain Eukaryota; kingdom Viridiplantae; phylum Streptophyta; class Magnoliopsida; order Poales; family Poaceae; genus Elymus; species Elymus sibiricus. Next base: position 362,814,982 of record CM077672.1, read on the forward strand.
GCTTCCGCGAGAGGCACTCTCGGAAAGAGAAAAAAAAAGATACTTTTTTTTCTTCCGCGAGAGGCACAGATTTGCTTCTCATAGAGACACAGTTTGCTTCGTGAAAATAGTTCACATTTTTTTCTTCTAGCTTGGTAATTTTTTTTCCTTACAATGTCTTCATTTTTTTCTGTTCTGGTGTTTTCTTTCTTTTTTTAAAATAAAAGTTCGTTGAAACCTATTAACATGGGATCTAGTTTCGATGATCTTGACGTGAGAAATGTAACAGTGAAAATAGTTCGCGATTTGAACGCACGGTTTAAGAGATAAAACATTTTGAATACATGAATCTATGAAAAAAGGAGAAACTCCCAGATTGCAACAAGTGGCACACAAGCAAAAAGTACCCCTTAATTAGTGATTTCGCCCTCTCTCTCTATTTGAATACATGATTGTGCATATTTTCCACTGTATATTTCTTAGAAGTGTATCCACATGCACCTGAAAAAGTAAATTTAGATTTTCTTTGCAATATTGGACCTGGCGATTTTGAGGGCGACCTAGGGTTAGCCTCTCGGCCGCCGCCGGCAACCCGGCGCCGGCGTCTACCTCCGTTCTGCCTGTGTTGGTCTGCGGGGCGTCTCCATGCTGGTCTACGTCTTCTGTTCTGTACGATCGGTTGGCGCCTAGTCGCATCCGCGGCGGCTAGGGCGTACCTGGCGACGGCGACCTAGGTCGTCCTCGTGGTCTGGATGGAGCTTTGCTCCGATCCTCGTTGTCTTTGTGCAGGGATTCGGATTGCCTGCTGTCTGCGTATGTCTGAAGGTGTTTTGGGTTCGTCTGGGCCTGTGGCTAGATTGGGAACGATAAACTGTACCATCTTCAAGAAACTGGGGTGCATCATCATGAAGTACGTTGGTGTGAACTTTGGTCACAATTATATGTGGGTGACACATCTATCCCAGAGCTCAAGTAGTGAGGCACAGGTTGTTCATGGGGATATGGACATGGATGGAGAGGTGGATACGGAGGCGACCAGCCATGGGGCTGCTGGCAAACTGACGGGGCCAAATGTGGTGCCCCGTCAGGAGCAATGAATTGTTTAAGTTGGAACTGCCGGGGGCGGGGAACCGCCGGACAGTTCATGAGGTGTTGGCCCTTGCAAAAGCCAACTTTCCCAAGTTTGTATTTCTTTCAGAGACTAGGCAAACTAAAGAAAAGATGGAGAAGCTTAAATGGCGTCCGGGACTAAAGGGTTTCAGTGGTGTTAGTAGTAATGGTAGAAGTGGAGGTTTGGCACTATTTTGGGATGAAGTTTTAACGGTGACTGTTTTGGATAGCTGTGCACGTTATATTGACGTGCACGTCATGGACTGTGGTACTGATGTCAGCTGGCGGGGTACTTTTATTTATGGTGAACCTCGGGTGGAAGATCGTCATTTGATGTGGGATCATCTAGCTAGATTACGAGCTGTTTCACAAGACCCGTGGTTTGTTTGCGGAGATTTTAATGAGGCTATGTGGCAACATGAACATCTATCCTGCTGTATGAGATCTGAAAATCAAATGTTGGCCTTCAGGGAGTGCTTGGAGGTGTGTGAGTTGCAGGATCTTGGTTTCTCTGGTTTCCCCTATACATATGATAATGGACAGTCTGGAGATCATAACGTCCAAGTAAGGCTTGACCGGGCGGTTGCGGATGACGCGTGGCGGGACTTATTTCCTTCGGCAAAGGTGCTGCATCTAGCCTCGCCGTGCTCGGACCACTGTCCGGTACTTGTTCAGCTCGAGGTCGACGTTGAGCGTCCAAGACAATGCCCTCCACTACGTTATGAAATAATGTGGGAGAGACATTCAGCGTTACCGGAAATTGTAGCTAATGCCTGGGCGAAATCAAGGCCTGCTGGTCACTTGGGGGAGGTTGCAATATCCCTTAAGTCAGTCATGACAAGCTTGCGCACGTGGAGTGCTGAGAACTTTGGTCACGTTACTAGAATGATTGAGGAACTTAGAGTTGATCTTGAGGAGCTAAAATTGCAGTCAGCTGATCGTGACATTATCCGTGCAAAAATGAATGAGATGGATGAGTTACTGTATCGCGAGGAGATGCTCTGGCTACATCGCTCGCGTATTACATGGTTGAAAGAAGGCGATCGTAATACTAAATACTTTTTCCGGCGAGCTGTTTGGCGGTCTCGTCGTAATTATATTAGACGGCTTCGTCGGATGGATGGTACTTGGTGTAATGTTCCGACTGATATGGAGCGCATGGCAGACTCGTATTTTAAAGAGGTTTATACCAAGGATCCCACCCTTTCCCGTGAGTCGGTGTTGGATTGTATTCTGCCTAAGGTGACAGCCGAAATGAATTCTTCTTTGTGTGAACCATATACAGAGAAAGAAATATCGGACGCCTTATTTCAGATCGGCCCACTCAAGGCGCCAGGTATGGATGGGTTCCCGGCACGTTTTTATCAACGCAACTGGGCGGTGCTGAAGGTTGAAATAGTTGCTGCTGTGCTTGAGTTTTTTCAAACAGGTGTCATGCCTGAAGGTGTCAACAACACGGCGATCGTCTTAATTCCCAAACTTCAGCATCCTAAAGAACTAAAGGATTTTAGACCGATTAGTTTGTGTAATGTGTTATACAAAATAGTTTCGAAGTGCATGGTGAACAGATTACGTCCTTTGCTTCCGGATCTTATTTCAGATAATCAGAGTGCTTTTGTTCCGGGACGACATATCACGGATAATTCCATAATCGCATTTGAGTGCATTCATCATATACATTCTTTGAAACAGGGCTCCCCTGCTTTGTGTGCATACAAGCTAGATTTATCGAAGGCGTATGATCGTGTGGATTGGGTCTTTTTGGAGAAAGCCCTTCTCAAATGGGGCTTTGATCAGGGGTGGATTAATCGCATCATGGCATGTGTTACTTCAGTGAAATATTCTGTCAAATTTAATGGTAAATTATTGGAGTCATTCACTCCTTCGAGAGGGCTGCGACAAGGTGATCCATTGTCTTCCTTCCTATTCCTTTTTGTTGCTGACGCATTATCTGCTCTGTTCAGTAAGTCTATCACTGATGAAGGATTAGAAGGAATCAAGATTTGTCGAAGAGCCCCAGTTATTTCACATCTCCTCTTTGCGGATGATTCATTGCTATTTTTTCGTGCCTCTGTGGAGCAGGCTACGTTGGTGAGAGGTTTGTTGAACACTTATGCTTCGGCAACAGGGCAACTTATTAACCCTGCAAAGTGCTCCATCCTCTTCTCCGATAATTGTTTACTACCAAAAGCCACGAGTATTAAGTCAATATTGGAGGTTTCGCAAGAGGTTTTTGAGCCTAAGTACCTTGGTTTGCCAGTTCCTGAAGGAAGAATGCACAAGGGGAGATTTGAAACATTGCAGGACCGACTACGGAAGAGACTTGTTGACTGGAGTGAACAATATATGGCCACTTCAAGCAAGGAATTGTTAATTAAGTCGGTTGCACAAGCCATACCCACCTATGTGATGAGTGTATTCCGGTTACCGGTGTCTGTTCTCGATGATCTTACACGGTTAATGCGGCAATATTGCTGGGGAGTTGAGAAAGGAAAAAGAAAGATGGCTTGGTTGAGTTGGGATAAAATGAGACTCCCGAAGTCCAAAGGTGGTATGGGTTTTCGTGATATGCGTGCATTTAATCAGGCGTTGCTTGCAAAGCAGCCTGGCGACTACTTGATGCTCCGGACAGTTTGTGCGCTCGCTTGTTACGTGCGAAGTACTACCCCAATGGGAATCTGTTGGATACAGTTTTTACTGGAAATTCTTCAGCTGTGTGGAAGGGAATTGAACATGGTCTAGAGCTGGTTAAAAAAGGGATCATTTGGTGGGTTGGAGATGGTTCTTCGATACGGACATGGAGGGACCCTTGGATCCCCCGTGGCCATAATTTCCGACCGGTTACACCTAAAAGGAATTGTCGCTTCAATCGGGTGTGTGATTTTGTTGATGAGAATGGTGCATGGATGGTGCAACGATTGAATGCCCACTTTTGGCCTATGGACGTACGCGAAATCCTCAAAATCCGTACCTCACCGAGACAATGACAAGATTTCTTCGCCTGGCATCCGGAGAAGAATGGTCGGTTCTCTGTGAAAAGTGCGTATTACCTGGCGACGGCCGAGCATGATGAGCAGTTTGCCGGCGGGGCATCCAGCGCTAACCCTGACGGGAACCGATCCATTTGGAACCTGATTTGGCAATCTTCTGTACCCCTGCGGATGAAGCACACGGCATGGCGAGTGACTACAGGTGCACTGCCTACTGCAGCGTGCATGCAGTATAGACATCTAGGGACGCGTAGTACATGCCCCATATGCGGTACTGCAGCCGAGGACAGCTACCATGCTTTGATTGCATGCAGCCATGCACGTACAATCTGGAAGTCTATGAGGAATGTCTGGTTGCTTCCCCAGGATCATCTTCTCATTAACAGTGGCAAAGAATGGTTACTGAACGTGTTGCTTAATTGCACTGCCGCTGAACGTGACCGAACTCTTATGATTATTTGGCGTATTTGGCAATTACGAAATGATCTTACACATGATAAAGAAGTTCCTCCGGTCGCCACTACCGTTGATTTTGATACTAGAAAGTATAGCACAGAGGAAATACTTAAAGGTAAAATGTCGGTTGCAGATTGCGCTTTGCCTGAAGTAAGAGTTACCCATGTTCCTAAATCTTGGTCGCCCCCGTCTACTGAGTACGTTGCTTTGTCAATCGATGGTTCATTCTCAGTGGAGTCCGGTGCGGCGGCGGCAGGAATGATTCTTCGTCGACATGATGGTTCACTTATTTTTGCAGCATATCGGTTTATTTTCAATTGTAATGATGCACTGGAAGCTGAGTTACATGCAATCATGCAAGGGATGGCGCTAGCTATACAACATTCCACCCTTCCAGTCATTGTCCAATCTGATTCTAGTGAGGCATTATCTTGTCTATCAGGGAACGGACTTGATCGTTCTGCCTATGGTCATCTCGTGGCTGAAATCAAGGAGTTGATGAGAGACAGGGAGTTTATTCCTCAGAAGTTGACTAGGGATCAAAATAGAGTTGCAGACCGTTTGGCAAACTATAGTCGTATGGAGTGTACCACCGTTGTGTGGATGCACGTAGGACCGCCATGTATTGAGGATCTTTTGCCTCTCGACTGTAATTCTTTCAATATGGAATAAAACTCCTTTCCCCTCGCAAAAAAATAGAAGTGTATCCACATGAAAAAAGAAACATATGTATGAATATGCCTAAATTCTGTCTCACATATTCTGCTCATTGATAAAAAAAAAATCTTTCAATCGTACGTCATATCTTGCGAGCAATAATTTGCAATTTAGATATATTCAACACTGGAATGAAAAGTTCGCAAAAAAAGGGCTATTAATATAGATGGGACTAGGCGTAAAGTTCCTGGAATATATCGAAGCAAATGCTTCTGCACCTAAACCCTATCTCCACATCTCAATCATTCGGTAATTTGTGTTGTGCTTTGAACATATCACCATGTAACGTAGCCAGGATTTTTATGCAATTGACACAATTTTTTGCCAACATACACTGCCTGCCTCTTCAAAGCTTCGTCGTCCTGCTGCACCCCGCCGGCCACTTTGCACCCCCTGTCTCCGCCTGTCGCGCGATGCGGGCACCTGCATCACCGCTTACTCTGAAGACTCTGCTCGCTAGATTCAGGAGGAATCAGAAACAGCGGGGAGAAGTCATGCATGTGTACGCTGTTTGAGCCGGGACTCCGGAATCCGGAACAACGTTCAGCCAGATCATATCATCAAAACAAGAATTTTGGTCTGTCGTAAGTTGACAGGCTAGCCAAAATTTGAACGACCGAATGAGAGTATTTCCCTATGCCTCCCACTCCAAATGTGGCATCCCACTCCAAATGTATTTAGTTGTATCTTCAGCACACGTGACCGCATTGGCCCTGTGTTGCCATGCCGTCAGTCTTCACTACTAAGAATCAGAAAATAAGATCTCATACCAAAATAATGCCTAGATCGTTAGTGATTTCTCGACAGCTTGTTTATTCTTGTAAGAAGGATTGTGAGTGACTCTACTTGTGAGTCCGTGTGTGCTCTAGTGAGGTTGTGTGTGCGATACTGTGACGCGAGTGGACACACATTTTATAGCCTCAGCACCCTCGACGCATTTATTGAGCTAGTTTTTTAGCACATGACACATTATTTGAGAATAACTGTTGAAAGAGGCCGAGCAAAAAGCTTGAGATTGGATCAAGCGATAAAACACCCTACCGGGCGGGTGGCCGTCCTAGCGGCCACCTCCGACCATTCGATTTGGTAGTTTCTTTTCGCCTCCCACGTGATGTCCATGCCTATGTAATCTATGTGGTCGAGATCATGCTAGTCTTATCCCTTCTAGCCAAGTAGTCAAATCCTTATCTCTATATTGAGAACCTCCGAGAGAAACAACATGAATGCCAATAGTGAGGTGGATGGCTCCGGCTGATGGCAAGCAGGCGAGGAACCTGACGGTGTCCGGCAAGTCGCTCAACAAGGTGGCGGCGAAGAAAAGGAAGAAGGCGTCCACGCTGACGCCTTCTCCCTGTCCCGTGCCTTGTAGCCCTTCTCCGGCCACCCCATCACCTCCTTCTACGGCGTGTTCGGCCATGGCAGCTGCGACCATGGTCTATTGCCAACAAGTGCACGACAAAATGCCTGAGAGGTAAAAAAATGTACTTTTCTTTACTGACTGTGGATATTGGTTATGGTTTGCGGCGACGATCTTGTGGTGTGCTTGTTGTTGATTGTAGTGTGGGGGAGCATGATGTTGCAACTTTCATGCCTCAACTAAACCATGGAGGCGCTTTGTGCACGTCCTTTTAACTCCCATAATTAGAGAATCATAAGATTGCATGCATGCAAGAAACCTCCAAATTATGCAAGAACAAACTGCAAAACGGAGAAACCAAGCAACCAGGAATCCGACTTCAACATCAAGAAGGCAACAAGTTTCCCCTCCAAATATCACAATGTAGCTATCTAACAACAAAAATGGAACGGAAGGAAGGATGCATGGATAGAAGAATGCTCATCAGTGGATTAATATCTCAAGTTTTCTTAGCATGAAGGAGGGTGAATTCAAATTTTCAAATTTAAATTAATGACCAGTTTATGGTATGATGAGTGATATTTTTACACTCCTCTACTATTTGTTTAAACGAAGATATTTCATTAAAACCGAGATATTCGCTCCGATATTATCACTAATGACTAATGAATGCATAGGATTCCACAAATCATGTCTTTATTGTGTTTCTATAGGAAATAGGCTAAATATGGACGAAATCAAGTGAGAACATGGAAAGGAGTAAAGGAGGATATAGAAGAAATCAGGAGGAGGCGCACCAGAAGAAACAACACCAAAGACGGCGTTTCATGCGACCGTGATCGCTCGCATGAGCGGTCGTATGGCCTGGAAACCGAGGCCTCTCGTTCACCTGAACAACTTTTATAAAGGGGTCGAGGCCGAAATGTCAACAAAACATCAGCGGAACCAGAACAGAGTCAACCTCATCCATTTCCATGAATCCTAGCCGCCGCCATTTCCATCTCCATAGCCACCATCACCACCACAGTTCTTCTTTCACTAGATCATACTTGTAATCGTGTATCACACACGACATCCATTGTAAGACATATTATCAATCAATCTACCTTCATGATGTGTTCTTCGTGTGATCTGATCTCCATGTGTGAGTAGTTCGATACGGTATGGGTTGAGATAAGAGCCTTGCAACCCTCTGTATTTGTTGTGGGATCAATGGAAGGGTTTTGAGTTAACGTCCCGTATGTGTGAAATAAAATTGTTTCGTAGATGTCTCTTATCTCGTACGCGTTCTTCATCCCTATAGGTACCTAAGATCATGGAGAGCGAGCCACGGAGAGGCTAAGGGCAGAGAGACCATGAAGTGTTATTCTGAACACCAGTGACAGAAAATTTTAGTACGATAACGCGGATCCTATCCCTGGGGATTCAAAAGGTGTAGTCATTAAACAACCAAAGCTCTTGTCTGATTATTGCAATCTTAATTATCGAGGGAACCCCACGACACGGTTAGGGCCTTTGGTTGGACAACTGAGTCTTGATGCAGGATGCGTGCCGGTCAAGGCGTAATTTGGACACATCTCCCCCACTCCGGTTCGTAACAAGCACTTCTCGATGGCTGACTTCCAACGCACAAATTAAGATCATATTTGGTCCCAACACAAATACATGGTTGTAATTATTAAGACCTCATACCCATACCTATTTTTATTATAGGTGTTCTCCTTTAGTTTGTTTGATTTTGATCCGGCCAAAAGCTGGAATTGTTCTTTAACAAAAGCTTGCTCGAAACCCTAGATTCAAGGCGGCCTTCCTCCCGTGGGTTCAATAACTCAGGGTCACCTCTAGGAAATAGGCGAGAATCATTTCTGCCCCATTTCTGGATCACCAAAGGAAATAATCATGGTGGTTTCACATACAGGTTTGTTTTCTAAGAAGAAGCTGTAATCTAAAACAAAATAGCCGCACTGAAGTGTCAGAGCTTTTATAGAATAAAATAATTAGTTGTTTTGAACATTCATAATGTGGAAACTACCAATCAGACATCTTTATTTACTAATCACCAATCCGGTACCTAATAGGAAGATCACAACGTCATATTTTAGGTTCCATGGGCTTTCAAAGCTTCGAGTTTGAGTAATGACAAAAATTGTAAGATTCCTACTTGATCTGCTTGTCCACAAACTGATTACAGCCATAGATAACAGTAAGGATTGGAAAAGTATGAGATGTTAACCAAACACAAGTCAAGATTTGGAAGTGAAAAGATTTTGGTGGTCTAGTTGAGTATCTAAGCATAAATTCACAAGCGATATCTAAAAGAAATTCCGAAATACTAAAATGAAGACATCAAACCAGTTGTTTCTTTCTAACATTTGTTTCTCAACAGAAATAATGGCTAGACGGGTATCTGAAAAATGAACAATTTCCATCTATTCAAAGCATCATACTTAAGATCAAGAACTTGATTAGCTTGAGAAAAACAAAAGGCCATGCTACCGTATTATGTAAGAATGTGAGAACAGTCACACCTGTTGAGGAGCCATGATCACAGCTGGGTGTGACACGCACTCCCTGAGCAATTCCAACGTAGAATAGCAAGTCAGTTCGGCAGATATGAAGGAGAATTATACAGAGGAAGATGGATTGTTGGCAAGAACGAAACGAAGCAACGGGCATGGCGGATGAACGGCGGGAGAGACGTCACACAGAGGAGGAAAGAAGGGTGGTTGTGAAAAATAATATATGAAGCAGAAAGGGGGATTGTGGTAACGAAAACATCATCACAGGAGGGATACAGTCGACCTTTATCATGGTAATAATGCACCGGCAATAGTTTCAGGTTCCACGTTTTCGAAGATTCATTTACAGAATGGGAAAGGACGTGATCATAATGTGGCGTTACAGTTGTAATGGCAATGGAGGCCGACACACTAGGAAAACATCCGGGGATAGAAGTTGACAGCGCAAAAGGTAAGGTGGCCTGGGACTGTCCTGGGCAGAGAATGCGCAGGCCATAGGGCGGAAAGGGCCCATGATAGATACCGATGACTAGCGGCCCGGATGGAAGATGCCCGCGCTGGCACGTCGAAGCCCGGCGAATCAGATAACCGCGACGGAAGAGCCAATGGGATGGATAACGACGGTCGGCGGCCCAGATGAAGGATACCGTGCCGACACGTCGAAGCCCGGCGAATCGGATAACCATGCCGGAAAAGCAAATGGGTTGGATATCAACGGTCGGCTGCCCGGAGGAAGGATACCTGCGTCGGCACGTCGAAGCCCGGTGAAGCGGATGACCGCGCCAGAAGATCTAGTTAAGCTGAGAAGCCGGGTAACGTTTACGCATGACCGCGGAGGGAAGAGAAGTGCCTGCTCCGTTAAGACTCCCAAACATTGACGCACTAAGCTCGGGGCCCTAGACCCACCAATTTGGACACTCACGGGAGAAAGTATGCCGCCTCCAGGTGACGGCATCCTTCCAAAACCATGACAAATTCCGTATATCTCTAAGATGTGAAGCGCCCCTCGGGCAAGGAGGAAACGCGAAAGTAAATAGAATGTATGCCAACTCCAAGAGGCGGCATCCTCTACGACAAAATCAATATCTATCGGGACGCGAGAAAACCCCGAGGCAAGACGAAGGTGCTAAAGCAGAGCAATCACATTTACCAAACATATCATTAGTGCATGAACAGAGGAACAACTCTCAAATAGGCCGATATCCTAGCAGGCCCAAGGCCCTATATTACACGTATGTAGTATGTCATATGGTATGGCGTGACATCAAAAAGGCACGCGAGTCTGCAGCCTTCCTGCTGCGATATGAAGAAGAATTAAGTAAGGCAGCTCTGAACATTACTACTACTGCTCTGGAGGAGCTGGCACCTACGTGATGATTGCGTGCATGGGGAAGGTAAAGAACAAATCAGCCGGTCTGTAGCCTTCCTGCTGCGATATGAAGAAGAATTAAGTAAGGCAGCTCTGAACATTTCCTCGGATGGTGGGAAGGAACCGGTGGATAGCTATAGGCCCAAAATTTGGAGGCAATCCGAGACCAGCATGCAGTGGTCTGCTCCTGTACGTGGAGTGGCGTGGCAAAGATTAATTCGGATGCGGCCTTCTTGCCGGACTGTGGCAGGAGCTGGGCGGGCGCGGTTGCCAGAGACTACCGGGGTCTCGTTTTCATATCATTGGGCAAATGTTTGTCGGCCTCGATAAGTGTGGAGGAAGCGGAGGCTAGAGCGGCCCTGAGTGGCCTCGAGGTGATGGCAACAGTGTACAGGGGCCCGATTGAGCTGGAGTTAGACTGCAAATGGGTGATAGACGAGTTAACCTCCAACACGCAGAAAGCAGCGGAAGAACAACATGAGGAGGATCCCAAGATCAAAGAAAAAGAAAAAGGCAACCCTATTGGCTGCAGCACAACACTACACTTACAAGGCGGAACGCCATCCGCCCACAGCAAGACAACGCAGCTCCGACTCCGGCGGAGAAACTACGAAGAACGAAGCAAGGTTGGCGTCTCGGGAGATCGCCGAACGGACCACATGTCGCTCGTCATCGTACGCCACCGGGGCCCCGCACCGCAGCTTCGACTTCACAGCAATAAGCAGCCGAGGTAATCTCACGGACACGCCGGAGAAGAACCGACTACCACGACCGATGCCACGCCTTCGATAATGTGCTCACCACCGTCATCGTTGCCACAAAAGCCAAAACCGCCCGCGTCTCCGGGCGGAGACGACCAAGCAGCACGAACAACACCCCCATCTAACACTGGTCCCTCTGGCCGGTAAGGAGCTCCTGGAACGATGCCCCAAGAGGCGCGACGCACATCGCCTTCATCGTCTGATCCCCGGGGATCAAGGGTTTCCCCCGAGCAACCTTGCGTGGTGGAGCGCACAGGAATGCCTCAGCGACGCCTTCGAGAAGGAAGCGGCGCCCGCAGGCGTCGCCGTCGCCTGCCCCGGCCCAGAGACCGGCATCAAGGTCTTCACCCGGCGTTGCACCTCCAACCACCAACCCGAGCCAGGCCACCACCGCAGACACACGCCCAGCGGCCGCCGGCCCCACGCGCCCAACGTCCGCCGCAGCCACCAGATCTGGACACCGGGGCCCAGGTCTCCATCGCTGCCACCGGTCCGCGCCGGATAACCCCCGGCCCCCTGCGCCCGACAGTCATCACAGCCACCTTGCAGAACGGACGCCGGGGCCCGATCTGCCTCACACCGCCCCTTGGAGTCCATCGAGCAGACGGCCGACGACGCGCATCTAGTGCTCACGCGTTGCCAAAGAGCTCGCTCTCGCCAGACCCTTCTCCTCCGCTGCAGCACTGACCACGAGCCTGCCCGGCGGTAGGTCCTCCGCAGATCCAACTGGTGCCCGCCCGGCGCGGCGCGCCCGCGTCCCGCGCGACCGACGCATGCCCAGCACGCGTCCCACGCGACCACCGCGCGCTCAGCCCGCATCTCGATGCGCCGCCTCCAGCCACGCCTCGCCGCCCGCGCCGCTCAACAATGCAGCACCAGAGCAGAGGAGCTCCAGCTTCGCAGCCCACCGCCGGATCCGCGCCGCACGCCAGATCCACGCCCGCGCGCCCACGCCAACGCGCGCCCGCGCCTCCTTGCGCCGCCTCGTCGGCCAGCCGCGCCGCCCCGAGCGCGCGCAGCAGCTCGGGCTCCCGCCTAAGTCTCCGGCCCGCGCCAGCCACCTCCGGGCGGAAGGAGGAAAAGGGGCCCCGCCGCCACCGAGTCGCGCGGGCTTTGCCCATCGACCGCTGCCGGCGGCGGCGAGAGGAGAAAAGGATGGTGGGTGGGCTGCTGGCGGCGGCTAGGGTTTGCTCCCGAGCCCCATGATGAGGGATACCAAGGAGGCCCTGGGAATTTTCTCCTCGTACAAGCTCTCCTTTGTGCAAAGAGAAGGCAACTCACTTGCCCATGAACTAGCCGCTAAGGCGAGGCACTCTGGAGATTTCCAAATCATTGCGGAAGTCCCGGATAGGTTGAAAGATCTGATGCTCTCGGAATGCAGTTCTCTATTTTGAGTATTTGTACTCTTGATTCTAAAAAAAAAAAGGTACACGAGTCATTGAAATGTCAACATGATGTATGCCCTCAAAAAGAAATGACTCTCGGCCATATGACAGCTGGTACTACCAAATTTTGGGCTAGGGTTCCAAAACTACCACTTATTCAAAATTTTCAAAAAGATACAACAAAGTTGCATTGGTTGTTTGGTTCAAAAAACCTAAATTATTGTGTGGTTGAACTTTGAACCGTTTTATCACATGTCGGGCCCATACATAAGTGAACCGTTTGTTGTTCTGTTAACTTACGCGGGGCCCACATGTCAATCTCACTAAAATCCCTGTTGCCTCCGGTCGTCACCCCATCTCGCCCCCGCGCACCGGCTGGCCTGGAGCCATCGCCCCCTTCCTTCTTGTTGAGTATTATGATTATTAGGAAAGATAGGATAGCGTAGGATCCTACCCTACCTTGTCTTGTACTCCAAGTTGGTCATTGTACTCCTATATATATGTCCACGAGGCTCAAGCAATATCCATCAATTCCACCAATCCCTCTCTATCCCTTCTAACATGGTATCAGTCTAACCGATCCAAACCCTAGCCGCAGCTTCCGCTCCGCGCCGCCCCCGGGGCTGTTGATCTCCATGATCGCCACCGAGGGCCGTGCCGCCCGTACCTAGGGTTCGTCCACAAGTCGTGTTGACCGGCTGCCCTAGAGAGTCTTTTTTCCCGATCCTTTGATCAGGGTTTTTCTCTCTCGCCGTTAATTCGATCGGTGTTCTTTTTTGATTCTCCGATCTAAAGATCGGTTTGTGTCGCCCACGCCGTCTATCGCCTACATCGCGCGTCTACTCCAACCGCACTTTGGGCCAGTTCTTTTGTGGCTTCTAGCAGCTTATTGCAGAAATAAGCTAGAATCCCAAAAGAACTCGTTTCGGAGAAGCCAGCTCAACTTATTTCCAACCCTCTCTTCTTCACAATGAGAAAAAGCTGGGGGGGGGAGAGTGGCTTCCCGCAGCTTATGACTTAAAATCGAAGGGGTATATCAAAAGGGCACTGTGGTTCGCTGATATTACAAAGAAAATGCCCCTCCAGCCCCCCACGCAGAAAGAAAAAAAAACTCCCTGACCCGCTTGCGCAGCGCATCGATCCCCTCTCGCTCTCGCACTCGACTTGCGCTCCCGCACAGAAAGTCTAGGGTTCGCCGCCGGTCCCTGGCTCCTTGTCGTGGCTAGCTCCGGCCACATGGACGGTGGGTAGGAGCCCATCTTCCGCTGCTTCTCCATCCTCTGGCGCGACTCCTAGGGCGCGGCTCCTCCCTCGCAGGACGGCGCCCCACTCCGGCCGGCGACCAAATCCGGTGAAGGACCCCCGTTCGTGCCCCCTCCCCTCCTCCCAGTCGTTGGCCATGAGCTCCTCTGCCAAGGTGAGCATCCCCTTTTGATTTTTTTGCCAAACATTCATCCAGATTTGCTATGAACTGCTGCTGATTATATATGGTGCTGCATATACACTTGTTGCTATGAACTGCTGCTGATTATATATGATTTGCTATGTGGTGCTGCATATATATGGTGCTGCATATACACTTGTCATGTGCTGCTAGACATACATAAATACATGATGGCTGTGTATTGTATTTGTCTTTGGATGCTAGCATTGTATTTGCATAGAGGAAATCTAGCTTGATGGCTGTGTGTATGCTACAATTGTATTTGCCTATCTATCCTACATATTAATTTTTGCTATTATGTTGTATTTCCATGATGAAAACTAGATGAAAGCACAGTGGGATAATGTGGGTCTTAGAACTTTCATTGACATTTGCGTGGAAGAAGTGAATGCCAATAACCGTGGCAAAGAAGGAACATTGACAAACCTTGGGTATGACAATTTGATAAGGAAGTTTTTTGAACGCACGAGGAGAGAATATACCAAAAAGCAATTCAAGAATAAGTGGGATGTGATGAAAAAAGAGTATGTTGTTTGGAAGACATTAACCCAAAAGGCATCCGGCATTGGGTTTGATCCTGTTACGAAGACCATTGCGGCTAGCGATGAATGGTGGGCGAATGAGATACAGGTATACATATTAATTTCAGTGGTTACTTTCTTCCTCTATCTTCATATTAATTTCAGTGCACTAATTTGTGATATATTTTTTCCATGCTCTAGAACTCTTTACGAAGAAAGAACATCACGATGTCTTCAGTGCCCTAAAGGAGGAACATCCAAGTGTGAGGCTTGAATGTATCAAGAGGGCATGGGATACATTTATGAAAAAAAATAGAACAAGTCCTTTGTTGTAAACTTATTTGCTTTGTTGGAAACTCATTTGTATTGTTGTGAACTTATTTGCTTTGTTGGGAACTCATTTGTATTGTTGTGAACTTATTTGCTTTGTTGGGAACTCATTTGTATTGTTCTGAAGTAATTTGCTTTGTTGGGAACTCATTTGTATTGTTCTGAAGTAATTTGCTTTGTTATGAACTCATTTGTATTGTTGTGAAGTAATTTACTTTGTTATGGACAAATGTTAATGATGTCTCTTGTGTTGTTTATATCACAGATGGATATCTCTGTTCAGGAGGAGGATGATGAACTTGATTTTTGCATTGTTGCAATGGCATATTATCTTCAAAACAAAGAGAGAGTGCCATATGGACCTAGAAGAGCACCAATGATGACAGGATTGCAGTGGGTGGAAGAGAAAGAGAAGCAACCACAAGTATTCTACTCCATGTTCAGGATGCGGAGGTCAGTGTTTTTCGCACTACATGACACTTTAGTTGAGAAGTACGGTCTGATGTCAACTTGCAACATGACAAGCAAAGAAGCATTAGCACAATTCTTGTGGACTTTGGGGTCACGCCAGACCACCGACAATGTTGCGGATCGATTTGAACATAGTCGGTCTACCACTAACAAGAAGTTTAAAGAGGTTTTGTTGTGTGTGTACCGTATGGCCGGTGATTACATTCAACCCAAAGATCGATCTTTCACCCAAGTTCATGACTCGCTTAAAAAAGAGAGATTTTGGCCACACTTCAAGGATGCCATTGGGGCAATCGATGGAACACGCATTGAATGTGTTGTGCCTGCAAGTGAGCAACCCAAGTATCACAGCAGAAAAGGTTCCACAACTCAGAATGTCATGGCAATTTGCGATTTTGACATGAGATTTACGTTTGTTGTTGCTGGATGGCCTGGATCTGTGCATGACACACGTGTATTGAATGATGCACAAGTTGAATATTCCTACTTCCCACACCCTCCGGACCCTAATAACTTGTACATGCATTCTTGTGCTCTAATGTTTTGCATTAACTAATTGGTTTTGGTTTTCTTTATCATCAATGCAGGCAAATACTATCTTGTTGACTCCGGATATCCAAATAGAGTTGGATATCTAGCACCATACAAAGGACAGCGCTACCATGTACCTGATTTCCAACAATCATCTACATTCATCACTACGGAATGTCATCGAACGATCGTTTGGTGTTATGAAGATGAAATGACGAATCCTCCTCGGCATCACACGATACAAACCTGCTACACAAACACAGATCATTACTGCATGCGCGTGTCTTCATAACTTCATCCGTGAGACCAAACTAAGAGATCAACACTTTGACATGGTTGAGAATGGATCTTATGCTCATGAGAGCCTTTGTCATCACTTTGCCCCCATCGATGATGGTACTATGGGTTCCATTCGTGATGCTATTGCTGCAAGTGTTTTCCCTTGATGTTAGCTCTAGGGTGTTGCTTTTGTTGGGAGAATCATGTAATAATTTGAAGATCTTTTATATTCATGTCTTCTTCTCAGTACTCGTACTCGTACTTGAGATAATGATGCATGTATGATGTGAGATAATGATGCATGTATGATATTGTGGTGTTTCGAAGACGAATTTATGTTCATTTGAGCAGCAAAATGATAAAAATAACACGATATCATTTAATGAGGACAACCATATAGTCCAAGGGCATCGTAGACTTTTCACTGACCATACAACAAATAAGCTGAAAAAACAGGCACCGAAAAGAACTGGCTAGCTTATTATTTGGAGCTTATTTTCATAGGAACTTATCTAGAGCTTATTTTCACAGGAGCTTATTTCCGCTGCATAGCTCAAAAGAGCTGGCCCTTCATCGTCACCGACTGGATCGGCTGCCGTCGGGCTTCACGCATGCTACGCGTTAGATGCGTTGGTACAGCAGCCGCTGGCGCGTCCTGCGCCGGCCTAATCCTCGCTGCGAGCCAGTGCAATTCACGCGCCTCCACTGGCGTGGTTGCATGCTGGAGCGGCCGCGTGGTACGGGCCAAGCCAGGTCTTGGCTATTTGCATGTTGCATCCCGTGCAGTTGCTACTCACGTGTGTACATGTCTAAATCAGCCTTCCTGCGTCGATCGCTCCCACTATTCCGCGCCGCGTCGCCCCCGGCTGCTCAGCGTTGCAGCATGCTGGCCCTGCCCAGTCTAATCAATCGTACATGTGCAGCTCCATAGGAACTATGAAGATGGTCAACAGTACACGTGCATCTCAGTCGATCGAGCAACGGGCTGCCGCTGCGTCGTTCTTTCGGACCACAGTGCCGCCGGGCCGTGGTTCTCCCCGCGGCTGCACCGACCCGCGCGCTGCCGCTGCGTCGCCCCTTAGGGCCGTAGTGCCACGACCCGCGGTCTACCACCGCTCCGAGGCCGTCCGCTTCAGGCCGTCCACGTGGCTACACCGACCCTCGCGCTGTCGCTGCGTCGCCCCATCGGGTCGTAGCGAGCGTGGCACGCGGTCCCTGCCGCCGCACCGTGGTTCTCCCCGCGGCTGCCCCGACTCGCGCGCTGCCGCTGCGTCGCCCCATCGGGCCGTAGTACCGCGGCCCGCGTTCCACCGCCCCCTAGGCAGTCCGCTCCAGGCCGTCCCCGTGGCTGCACCAACCCTCGCGCTGCCGCTGCGTCGCCCCATCGGGTCGTAGCGAGCGTGGCACGCGGTCCCTGCCGCCGCCCTGAGGTCTTCCCCGCCGTCGCCCCGACCCGCGTGCTGCCGCTGCGTCGCCCCTTCGGGCCGTAGCACCGCGGCACGCGTTCCACTTCGCCGTCCACGCGCGTCGACTTCTGTGTGGTATGCACCGCGCCCTCTTCCTAGGCGCGGGAACGCCATCGTCCGCGCCGGTCTTCGTCACGCTGACGGGTTCTTACTCGCCTACTTCGAGCACCGTCGTCGCGCTCCTAACCTAGCCGCCGCCGCCGCCTCCTTAGGCCGCAGCCGCCGCCGCTCTTCTTCCCGGTCAACAACGACTACCTCGACACCGGCCACCCTGACTTGACATCAACCACGGCGTCCCTCGCACGGCTACCTCGACCACAGCTACACCACCCTACGCTCTCGGCTACATCGACATCGGCACAAAGGGCTACCGCCTTGCTTGAGCAACCTCGTCGGTTTCCACTCCATCCACAACTTCCACCTTGCTTGAGTATTATGATTATTAGGAAAGATAGGATAACGCAGGATCTTACCCTACCTTGTCTTGTAGTCCAAGTTGGTCATTGTACTCCTATATATATATGCCCACGGGGCTCAAGCAATATCCATCAATTCCACCAATCCCTCTCTATCCCATCTAACACTTCTCCTGTCAGCCGCGACAGATCATCCTTCCTTCTCCGCGCCTTCTCTCCAACGTGTTTTGGGGGAGTAGCCCCCGGGAGGGAGGTGGCGTACCAGCTGGCCGCTGTGCAGCTGGGGTAGCAGCTGGTGGTGTGCGGCGTCGACCTTATGTACGGCGCCATCGCGTAGCTCGCACACCAGAGCCCGATCCGGAGCAGGGGTGTCCAGCAGCTGAAGCGGGGTCGACGGCCATCGCAGCAGACACCAGCAGCGACTAGCCGCGGGCCACACATAGGGCGCAGGACGTGCGCGTGTATGTCTTCACGTGCGGCTAGTCGTGATGCAGGGGCGGCTTGAAGAAGCGGCGCTCGTCGTTGAGGTGTCCCGGAAGTGCACTCGGTCACGCCGGAGTCGGGGTGTCGACTGTCGAGAGGAGGCCGGCGGCGGACTAGAGGCGGCCAACTTGGGGACGGCGGTGGTCGTACAGCAGCGGGATGTGAAGTCGTGGGCATCCCCTACGGCGCGCCTCGGCTCAATTAATTGAGCAGGAACGGAGAGGGAAACAAGGCGGGGCGGGTGGACATGGAGGAGTGGTTCAGCTTGGTCATCGGCCATGCAGTGAGCATCACCTACAGGCAGTTGCCGGGGTGGAGACCATGCCCGACGTCGTCGTTCCCACGGTGGCAGCTAACCCCAAGGAATGGAGGGAACAAAGGGAAGGAGCGTCTTGGACGTGATCGCCGCTGCACGCTGGCGTTGTAGCCGTTGCGGATCTGGCCGGTGGCGCAACCGAGATGCGTGCACAGCCAGCCGAAGCGCCTCAAGGTTCAATGTCCAGATGCGCAGCGGGTCTAGACAGGAGGGGCCGATGGCCACTACTGTCGAGGAGAGTATGATGGGAGGGCCGGTGATTGTGGGGGAGAGGGACTTCTGGACGCAGGCCCCCTTCCCAGCCTCGTGTCGCCCCCCGTGGGCAACCCGGGTGCCCAACCCAAGACACCGCAAGACCCAGCTCCCACCCCCTTTCCCTCCCCTCCCCGCTGCCGTGCAAAGCCCGCGCGGTGTCGGCGGCGGCGGGATCTCCTTCGCCTTCGCCTGGTACAGGGGCCGCGGGGGGCTCGTCGGCACGTCGGCGGAGCTCGGAGGCTGGCGTGACGAGTGGCGCACGCAGGCAGTGGCGGTGCTGGGCGGCGTGGCCTGCTGGCCGGTGGCGGCATGTCGCGGTGGAGTGCGCGGGCCAGTGGCGGCGCGGCGCTCTTCGCGGCGGTGCACGATCTTGTCAGATCCGCGTCGGCCAGGGAGTGGTGACTGGCTACGGATGCGCGGCAGGAGGCTTGGTAGGGCGATGGGCCTGGGCAGAGCTGTTGGAAATATGCCCTAGAGGCAATTAATAAAGTGTTTATTATTATCATATTTCCCCGTTCATGATAATGGTTTATTATTCATGCTAGAATTGTATTGACCGGAAACTTAATACATGTGTGAATAGATAAACAAATACTGAGTCCCTAGTAAGCCTCTACTAGACTAGCTCGTTGATCAAAAGATGGTCAAGATTTCCTGACCATGGACATGAGTTGTCATTTGATAACGGGATCACATCATTAGGAGAATGATGTGATGGACTTGACCCAACCGTCAGCATAGCATATGATCGTTCAGTTTAATGCTATTGCTTTCACTATGTCAAATACACGTTCCTCTGACCATGAGATCATGCAACTCCCGGATACCGTAGGAATACTTTGGGTATATCAAACGTCACAACGTAACTGGGTGATTATAAAGGTGCACTACAGGTATCTCCGAAAGTGTTTGTTGAGTTGGCATGGATCAAGATTGGGATTTGTCACTCCGACTATCGGAGAGGTATCTCTGGGCCCTCTCGGTAATACAGCATCACAGAAGCCTTGCAAGCACCGTGACTAAAGAGTTAGTTGCAAGATGATGTATTACGGAACGAGTAAAGAGACTTGCCGGTAACGAGATTGAACTAGGTATTGGATACCGACGATCGAATCTCGGGCAAGTAACATACCGCCGGACAAAGGGAACAACGTATGTTGACATATGAGGTTCACCGATAAAGATCTTCGTGTAATATGTAGGAACCAATATGAGCATCCAGGTCCCGCAGTTGGTTATTGACCAGAGAGTTGTCTCGGTCATGTCTACATCATTCCCGAACCCGTAGGGTCCGCACACTTAAGGTTCGATGACGAAATAGTATTATATGAGTTATATGATTGGTGACCGAATGTTGTTCGGAGTCCCGGATGAGATCACGGACATGACGAGGAGTCTCGAAATGTCCGAGAGGTAAAGATTCATATATTGGAAGGCTATATTCGGACATCGGAAAGGTTCCGAGTGATTCAGATATTTTTCGGAGTACCGGGGAGTTACGGGAATTCACCGGGAGAAGTAATGGGCCTTATTGGGCCATACGGGAAAAGGAGAGGCAGGCCACGTTAGGACGCGCGCCCCCCCTTGCCCAAACCGAATTGGACTAGGGGAGGGGGCGCAGCCCCCTCTTTCCTTTCCCTCTCCCTTCCCCCTTTCCTACTCCGTATGGGAGGTGGAATCCTACTAGGACTAAGGAGTCCTAGTAGGACTCCCCACACTTGGCGCACCCCTAGGGGCCGGCCTCCTCCCTCTCATCCTTTATATACGGGGGCAAGGGGGCACCCCAAGGTACACAATTGTCCCATAGCCGTGTGCGGTGCCCCGATCTCCGTTTTCCACCTCGGTCATATTTTCGGAGAGCTTAGGCAAAGCCCTGCCGGAATCACTTCACCGTCACCGTCGCCACGCCGTCGTGCTGACGGAACTCATCTACTACCTCGACGTCTTGCTGGATCAAGAAGGCGAGGAACGTCACCGAGCTGCACGTGTGTAGAACTCGGAGGTGCCGTACGTTCGGTACTCGATCGGTGGAGCTCGAAGGATTGTTCGACTACATCAACCGCGTTGTGAGACGCTTCCGCTAACGGTCTACGAGGGTACGTAGACACACTCTTCCCTCTCGTAGCGATGCATCTCCATGGATAGATCTTGCGTGAGCGTAGGAATTTTTTTTGAAATTCATGCTCCGTTCCCCAACAGTGGTATCAGAGCCAGGTTTATGCGTAGATGTGTTTTGCATGAGTAGAACACAAGTGAGTTGTGGGCGTGGGTGTATACATATTGCTTGCCGTTACTAGTTGTTACTTGATTCGGCGGTATTGTGAGATGAAGCGGCCCGGACCGACATTACGCGTACGCTTACGCGAGACAGGTTTCACCGCTAAGTGCACTCGTTGTATAAAGGTGACTGGCGGGTGTCTGTCTCTCTCACTTTAGTTGAATCGGTTTCAATGAAGAGGGTTCTTTTAGAAGATCAAAAAGCAATCACTACACCACGTTGTGGTTTTGTGTTGGTAAGAACGGTTCTTGCAAACCCATAGCAGCCACGTAAAACTTGCAACAACAAAGTAGAGGACGTCTAACTTGTTTTTGCAGGGTATGCTGGTGATGTGATATGGTCAAGACATGATGTGATATAAGTTGTTGTATGAGATGATCATGTTTTGTAAGTTATCAGGCAACCGGCAGGAGCCTTATGGTTGTCTCTTTATTGTATGCAATGCCAACGCTATATAATTGCTTCTCTTTACCGCTATGAGTTAGCAGTAGTAGTAGTAGCAATAGCCGGCGAGACGACCACGACGCTGCGATGGAGATCAAGGTGTCACGACACTACGATGGAGATCATGGTGTCAATCCGGTGACGATGGAGATCATGACGGTGCTTGGCTGATGGAGATCAAAAGCACAAAACGATGATGGCCATGTCATGATGTTAATCCTTTTATGCATCTTATTTTGCTTAGGACGACGGTAGCATTATAAGATGATCCCTTCACTAAATTTCAAGATAAGTGTTCTCCCTTAGTATGCACCGTTGCGAAGGTTCGACGCTTCTAAGCACCACGTGATGATCGGGTGTGATGGATTCTTTCGTTCGCATACAACGGGTGTAAGCCAGTTTTACACACGCAGAATACTTGGGTTAAACTTGACGAGCCTAGCATATACAGATATGGCCTCGGAACACAAGAGACCGAAAGGTCGAACATGAGTCATATAGTAGATATGATCAACAGGAAAGATGTTCACCATTGATAACTAATCCACCTCACGTGATGATCGGACGTGGCTTAGTTGATGTGGATCATGTTACACTTAGACAACTTGAGGGATCTTAATCTAAGTGGGAGTTCTTAAATAATTTGATTAATTGAACTTCAATTATCATGAACATAGTCTAAATAATCTTTGCAATTGTATGTTGTAGATCAATGGCCCGCGCTGTAGTTCCACTGAATTTTAATGCGTTCATAGAGAAAGCTAAGTTGAAAGATGATGGAAGCAACTATGCGGACTGGGTCCGTAATCTGAGGATCATCCTCATTGCTGCACAGAAGGCTTATGTCCTTGATGCACCGCTAGGTGTCGCACCCCCTCCCTCGTCTGTCGACGTTATGAACGCCTGGCAGACACGTGTTGATGACTACTCGATAGTTCAGTGTGCCATGCTTTACGGCTTAGAACCGGGGCTCCAAAGACGTTTTGAGCATCACGGAGCATATGAGATGTTCCAAGAGCTGAAACTTGTATTTCAAGCTCATGCCCGGGTCGAGAGATATGATGTCTCCGACAAGTTCTTTAGCTATAAGATGGAGGAGAATAGTTCTGTCAGTGAGCATATACTCAAGATGTCTGGGTTGCATAACCGCTTGACTCAGTTGGGAGTTAATCTTCCAGATGATTCGGTTATTGACAGAATTCTCCAATCACTGTCACCAAGCTATAAGGGCTTTGTGATGAACTATAATATGCAAGGAATGGAAAAGTCTATTTCCGAGCTCTTCGCTATGCTCAAAGCTGCGGAGGTAGAAGTCAAGAAGGAGCATCAAGTGTTGATGGTAAAGAAGAGCACTAGTTTCAAGAAGGGCAAGGGAAAGAAGGGGAACTTCAAGAAGAACGGCAAATCAGTTGCTGCTCCCACGAAGAAACCCAAGTCTGTACCCAAACCCGAGACTGAGTGTTTCTACTGCAAGGAGACTGGTCACTGGAAGCGGAACTGCCCCAAGTACCTGGCAGATAAGAAGGCTGGCAACATCAACAAAGGTATATTTGATATACATGTTATTGATGTGTACCTTACCAATGCTCGTAGTAGCACCTGGGTATTTGATACTGGTTCGGTTGCTCATATTTGTAACTCGAAACAGGAGCTACGGAATAAACGAAGATTGGCTAAGGACGAGGTGACGATGCGCGTCGGGAACGGTTCAAGAGTTGAAGTTATCGCCGTCGGCACGCTACCTCTACATCTACCCTCGGGATTAGTGATGAACCTAAATAATTGTTATTTGGTGCCTGCGTTGAGCATGAACATTATATCTGGATCTTGTTTATTGCGAGACGGTTATTCATTTAAATCAGAGAATAAAGGTTGTTCTATTTTGATGAATAATATCTTTTATGGTCATGCACCGCTTGTGAATGGTTTATTCTTGTTGAATCTCGATCGTGGTGATACACACATCCATAATATTGATGCCAAAAGACGCAAAATTGATAATGATAGTACCGCATATTTGTGGCACTGCCGCTTA
The DNA here is from genome assembly GCA_039707655.1 of Elymus sibiricus. Lineage (NCBI taxonomy): Eukaryota > Viridiplantae > Streptophyta > Magnoliopsida > Poales > Poaceae > Elymus > Elymus sibiricus. The sequence goes on from CM077672.1 coordinate 362,838,894, forward strand.
GGTCATATTGGTGTAAAACGCATGAAGAAACTCCATACAGATGGACTTTTGGAATCACTTGATTATGAATCATTTGAGACGTGCGAACCATGCCTCATGGGCAAGATGACTAAGACTCCGTTCTCCGGAACAATGGAGCGAGCAACAGACTTGTTGGAAATAATACATACCGATGTATGCGGTCCGATGAGTGTTGAGGCGCGCGGTGGATATCGTTATGTTCTCACGTTCACAGATGATTTGAGTAGATATGGTTATGTCTGCTTAATGAAACATAAGTCTGAAACGTTTGAAAAGTTCAAAGAATTTCAGAGTGAAGTAGAGAACCATCGTAACAAGAAAATAAAGTTCTTACGATCTGATCGTGGAGGAGAATATTTGAGTTACGAGTTTGGCACTCACTTAAGACAATGTGGAATTGTTTCACAGTTAACGCCACCTGGAACACCACAGCGTAATGGTGTGTCCGAACGTCGTAATCGTACTCTATTGGATATGGTACGTTCTATGATGTCTCTTACCGATTTTCCACTATCATTTTGGGGTTATGCATTAGAGACAGCTGCATTCACTTTAAATAGGGAACCGTCTAAATCCGTTGAGACGACACCGTATGAACTGTGGTTTGGAAAGAAACATAAGCTGTCGTTTCTGAAAGTTTGGGGCTGCGATGCTTATGTCAAAAGGCTTCAGCCTGATAAGCTTGAACCCAAAGCAGATAAGTGCGTCTTCATAGGATACCCAAAAGAAACTGTTGGGTACACCTTCTACCACAGATCCGAAGGCAAAGTTTTCGTTGCTAAGAATGGATCCTTTCTAGAGAAGGAGTTTCTCTCGAAAGAAGTGAGTGGGAGGAAAGTAGAACTTGATGAGGTAATTGTACCTCCTCTGGATAGTAGTACGCCACAGAAAGAAATTTCCGTGACATCAACACAGACCAGAGAAGAAGATAATGATGATGATCATGAAACTTCGGAGCAAGTTGCTACTGAACCTCGAAGGTCAACCAGGACACGTTCCGCACCAGAGTGGTACGGAAATCCAATCTTGGAGGTTATGTTGTTAGACAACGGTGAACCTTCGAATTATGAAGAAGCTATGGCGAGCCCGGATTCCGAGAAATGGCTTGAGGCCATGAAATCCGAGATAGGATCCATGTATAAGAACAAAGTGTGGACTTTGGTAGACTTGCCCGATGAACGGCGAGCTATTGAAAATAAATGGATCTTTAAGAAGAAGACGGACGCTGATGGTAATATCATCATCTATAAAGCTCGACTTGTTGCTAAAGGTTATCGACAAGTTCAAGGAGTTGACTACGATGAGACTTTCTCACCCGTAGCGATGCTAAAGTCTGTCAGAATTATGTTAGCAATTGCCGCGTTTTATGATTATGAAATCTGGCAAATTGACGTCAAAACAGTATTCCTTAATGCATTCCTTAAGGAAGAATTGTATATGATGCAGCCGGAAGGTTTTGTCGATCCTAAAGGCGCTAACAAAGTATGCAAGCTCCAGCGATCCATCTATGGACTGGTGCAAGCATCTCGGAGCTGGAATACTCGCTTTGATGAAGTGATCAAAGCGTTTGGGTTTATACAAACTTATGGAGAAGCTTGTATTTACAAGAAAGTGAGTGGGAGCTCTGTGGCATTTCTCATATTATATGTAGATGACATATTGTTGATGGGAAATGACATAGAATTTCTAGAAAGCATAAAGGGTTATTTGAACAAAAAAAATTCGATGAAGGATCTCGGAGAAGCTGCTTACATATTAGGCATCAAGATCTATAGGGATAGATCAAGACGCCTCATTGGACTTTCACAAAGCACATACCTTGACAAGATTTTGAAGAAGTTCAAAATGGATCAGTCAAAGAAAGGGTTCTTGCCTGTATTACAAGGTATGAGATTGAGTAAGACTCAATGCCCGACCACGGCAGAAGAAAACGAGAAGATGAGTGTCATCCCCTATGCTTCAGCCATAGGCTCTATTATGTATGCCATGCTGTGTACCAGACCTGATGTGTGCCTCGCTATAAGCTTGGTGGGGAGGTACCAAAGTGATCCAGGAATAGATCACTGGACAGCGGTCAAGAATATCCTGAAGTACCTGAAAAGGACCAAGGACATGTTTCTCGTTTATGAAGGTGACAAAGAGCTCGTCGTAAAGGGTTACGTCGATGCTAGCTTTGACACAGATCCAGATGACTCTAAGTCACAATCTGGATACGTATTTATTATTAATGGTGGAGCGGTCAGTTGGTGCAGTTCCAAGCAGAGCGTCGTGGTGGGATCTACATGTGAGGCGGAATACATAGCTGCTTCCGAAGCAGCTTATGAAGGAGTCTGGATGAAGGAGTTCATATCCGATCTAGGTGTCATACCTAGTGCATCGGGTCCAATGACTATCTTATGTGACAACACTGGAGCAATTGCTATAGCAAAGGAGCCTAGGTTTCACAAGAGAACCAAGCATATAAAGCGTCGCTTCAACTCCATTCGGAATTTGATTAAGGATGGAGACATAGAGATTTGCAAAGTACACACGGATCTGAATGTGGCAGACCCGTTGACTAAACCTCTTCCACGAGCAAAACATGATCAGCACCAGAATGCGATGGGTGTTAGATTCATTAAAATGTAATTGACTCTAGTGCAAGTGGGAGACTGTTGGAAATATGCCCTAGAGGCAATTAATAAAGTGTTTATTATTATCATATTTTCCCGTTCATGATAATGGTTTATTATTCATGCTAGAATTGTATTGACCGGAAACTTAATACATGTGTGAATAGATAAACAAATACTGAGTCCCTAGTAAGCCTCTACTAGACTAGCTCGTTGATCAAAAGATGGTCAAGATTTCCTGACCATGGACATGAGTTATCATTTGATAACGGGATCACATCATTAGGAGAATGATGTGATGGACTTGACCCAACCGTCAGCATAGCATATGATCGTTCAGTTTAATGCTATTGCTTTCACTATGTCAAATACACGTTCCTCTGACCATGAGATCATGCAACTCCCGGATACCGTAGGAATACTTTGGGTGTATCAAACGTCACAACGTAACTGGGTGATTATAAAGGTGCACTACAGGTATCTCCGAAAGTGTTTGTTGAGTTGGCATGGATCAAGATTGGGATTTGTCACTCCGACTATCGGAGAGGTATCTCTGGGCCCTCTCGGTAATACAGCATCACAGAAGCCTTGCAAGCACCGTGACTAAAGAGTTAGTTGCAAGATGATGTATTACGGAACGAGTAAAGAGACTTGCTGGTAACGAGATTGAACTAGGTATTGGATACCGACGATCGAATCTCGGGCAAGTAACATACCGCCGGACAAAGGGAACAACGTATGTTGACATATGAGATTCACCGATAAAGATCTTCGTGGAATATGTAGGAACCAATATGAGCATCCAGGTCCCGCTGTTGGTTATTGACCAGAGAGTTGTCTCGGTCATGTCTACATCATTCCCGAACACGTAGGGTCCGCACACTTAAGGTTCGATGACGAAATAGTATTATATGAGTTATGTGATTGGTGACCGAATGTTGTTCGGAGTCCCGAATGAGATCACGGACATGACGAGGAGTCTCGGAATGTCCGAGAGGTAAAGATTCATATATTGGAAGGCTATATTCGGACGTCGGAAAGGTTCCGAGTGATTCGGGTATTTTTCGGAGTACCGGGGAGTTATGGAAATTCACCGGGAGAAGTAATGGGCCTTATTGGGCCATACGGGAAAAGGAGAGGCAGGCCACGTGAGGAGGCGCGCGCCCCCCCCCTTGCCCAAACCGAATTGGACTAGGGGAGGGGGCGCAGCCCCCTCTTTCCTTTCCCTCTCCCTTCCCCCTTTCCTACTCCGTATGGGAGGTGGAATCCTACTAGGACTAAGGAGTCCTAGTAGGACTCCCCACACTTGGCGCACCCCTAGGGGCCGGCCTCCTCCCTCTCATCCTTTATATACGGGGTCAAGGGGGCACCCCAAGGTACACAATTGTCCCATAGCCGTGTGCGGTGCCCCGATCTCCGTTTTCCACCTCGGTCATATTTTCGGAGAGCTTAGGCGAAGCCCTGCCGGAATCACTTCACCGTCACCGTCGCCACGCCGTCGTGCTGACGGAACTCATCTACTACCTCGACGTCTTGCTGGATCAAGAAGGCGAGGAACGTCACCGAGCTGCACGTGTGTAGAACTCGGAGGTGCCGTACGTTCGGTACTCGATCGGTGGAGCTCGAAGGATTGTTCGACTACATCAACCGCGTTGTGAGCGCTTCCGCTAACGGTCTACGAGGGTACGTAGACACACTCTCCCCTCTCGTAGCGATGCATCTCCATGGATGGATCTTGCGTGAGCGTAGGAATTTTTATTGAAATTCATGCTCCGTTCCCCAACAAGAGCTAGCAGCGGTGCGATGGCGAGCTATGGTGCCGACGGTGCCGTTTGGAGGCAGAGGCGTGAACCCACGAACAGGTTGGTGGTGGCGGCGCTGTGATGGCTCGGCCAAGATGGAGTCTTGGCGAGCCGCGAGTGGCCGGCCACCTCTGTGCGGTGCGGTGAGCGGCGGTGCTCTCCCGGTGGCGTAGCTTGGTGCTTCGTGGAGGTGCGGTTCCGACCGTCGCAAGGCCGTCCTTTGGTTGGTGATGGCTGTTGTGGGCGGTCCTGGACCTTGCCGGAGGAGCGGGGTGGTTGTGGTTTCTTGTCCAGGCTGGGAGTTTGGTGTGGTGGCCAGATTCCTCTTGGTCGTGCAGCCGGTCGTCGGTCCTTGGCTTTGCGACTACTTCTGCTTAGAGTTGCGGTGGTGGCGGTGTGAGGCTAATTGAACGGTGTTGCCTAATTCCAGGAGGCGTGGTGATGTGCGATGCACGGATGAAAATCTTGCTTGGCTTTTGTTGGGCCCGCGGCGATGGCACCTGTGGGTGTCATCCCCTTCTTGGAGGCGTCGCCGAGGCGTGTGCGCCATGCCCCTCGCTCACTTGGAGTTGGTGGCTGTCTCCGGGCGAAAGCCTCGATTCGGTGTTGGATCGGCACATTGGCGCCGTCCTCGACGTCGTATCTCTATTGGGAGCTTTGTGTGTGGAGACATGTCTGGGTCCTTATTGCTCTCCTCCGGTACCGGTGTTCGCTGCGGTCCTCTTTTGGTCCTCTGCGGCGCTATGTACGCTCGCTGCCGGTGTCTCCAAGACGGTGTCTCCCTCAGATCAGAGCAAGTCCCGCCTTCCACTTGCCACTTCCTCTCAGGCGCTGTGAGTGGATGGTGCGTCGACAAGCGATGTTCTACGGAAGGTGGTGGTCTTCGGAGGCGTCCGCCGTCGGTCGAGACGCGGTGTGTCTGCCATCTGAAAATAGGCTCTTTCGTGTTGTAGCTTGCTTTGCGGTGTTGTCCGTTTGTGGACTTGTTCGAGAGTTGCGTGGTGTGTGCTACGCTCGTTGTTCGCAGCGAGTGGTAGTTTCTTATTATTTCAATTCTGCCTTCTATAAAGCTATGATATGCCTAGGCGTACTCTCGAAAAAAAATTGTGGGGGGAGAGGCCGACGGCCGATTGTGGGAGAGAGGTCTTGACGACCGGAGGAAGAAGAGGACCCGCACGGCCAACTTACTTTTTTAGGAGATGGATACGCTGACAGGTGCGCCTCAGGTCCAACTTAACAGTCAACGCTCACGGTATATCTTTTTTAGAATATACACAAGTGTGCATATCATGCATTACCTACGGACGGGCAGCATACGGAATTAGCTTACGGGCTTGCGTGGCCTTTTCTCGTTGGAGGAAAATCAGAAAAGAGGGCCCACAGTTAAATTCACGGGGTGAAGGGATTCGGTAGTGAAAGGTGTCCGTAACTCAATTCCGTATGTAGTCGGTAAGTGTATCATTTTCGGTAAAGAGCCCCATCCACCGGAGTCTTACAAATTACATGCCAGGACTCCAAGTCCACCGTACAAGAAAGTACAAACTAACTACTCGCATGGGCCCACCTCGCTAGCGCCCCGAAGAGGCTCCATCGAAAACCACCGCGTTTCTGTGTTTCCATAGTTCCTACATGCACAAGGTTATGATTGTCTTGGTGTCTTTGCGTCCCATGTCTTCCGCTCTACGAGTATTCCACCAACGCTCACGGTGTTAACGTTCACCGTTTATGGGTGGGACCTAGCTGTCATAACCCTGATTTAAATTTAATCACACATCAACTTGAATTATTTGAAATAGCCAACCAACTTTGTGGTAGCTTTCTGGAATTTTGAAAAAGTGGTAGTGTTTTAGAACCACTGGAAAAAATAGCGTGCTATAGCGCCGCTAATAGCACACTATAGCGTGTAGAGAATTGTCTCGCTAAATTGATCGGTGTACAATGTCCCGCTAATAGCACGTTATAGCATGCTAATAGCATATTTTGAGGGATGACGTTATTTTGTATAGCGTGTTATTTTTTTCCTTGTTTAGAACCCTAGCCCGAAATGTGGTATTTTTATGCTATTTACTTCAATGAAACCAGACCGACGTGCATGGCGTAGTGAGCCTATAGGAACCGAAATGATGGGTAGCCTTGTTTATCATCCTATTAATACGAGTAATAACATAATAAATCTCTCTTCTTGGAGCATACATTTAGTCTCATTCACCAGCGACATGTACTTTGTACAACTGCAACCCTGCCATTCTTCGACCGGACGAGCAACTTCAGTACCATCCGTCTACACAATGAATTGGTTGTTGCGTCCACCAGAGGGCTAGGGACATGCTCTACACGGCGCTAATTCATTTATCAGACAAACTGTCGCACGCCGGGATGATCTCGTGGTGGTGGTAACGGAGCACCATCCCAGTGCTTGCAGCGCCATCCGCATCCTGAGTTCCTGATACAAACCATGAAAATTCAGTTTTCCTAGTGTGTTGCGTGCATGCTCCACCATTGCCACCAATTCTGCAGGTCTCTAGCGACAAGTACTTGGACGAGTTGATTCCCAATGGCACCGAACTGTCGTGTTAAAAAGATGTATCCCATGATTTTCCAATGCCTCCTACTCATATCTTTATCACATTAATTGCTTACGCCGCTGCAATATATAGTCTTCGTTGATAGCCTTCATTACCATAAAAGAATAAAATAAACCATATCCAAGTGAAAGCTAAATTGTGAGTCTAATAGTCGACTAGCCCGGACTTGTGAGTGATTCAACGTGGCTGGTGATTGTGTGGTGCGAGTGGGGAGAGAAGTGTGGTGAATGGGGGTGACTTTTATAGGTCGCTGGCAGTGAGTTTGCACATGGCCTTACATTTCTTCTCAAGGATTTATGTGTGCCTACAATATTCTCCCTTGTTCCTTCACGTAGTCCCTCTCGCTACCTTTGAGTCATTGCGCACATAGATGATTTGGCAGCTCGGTTTATGTACACGGCCCCTCGCTAGCCCTTCATTGTGCAAATGTAGGTGACTCGGTGGTGCGAGCCTTATGGACCCATGAGTCACAGACTAGCATGCCATAGGTGAAGGTCCGTATTTCCATTTGGGAAGAATTCATAACCCATGGAACATTTCGGCCCACATGTCCGAATTCATAACCCTTTATCTTTTGGTAGAGGTGGAGTCCTAGTTTACTGAATTATGAACTGTTGGCAATGTTCTTTCTCAAAGTAAATTCTTTATGTTTTTTTTTCCGAATACATGCAGTTGACATGAATAAACTAAATTAACCTTTCCAGAGTTTAACCATTCTTCCATCATATTTTATCATTATTTGATGGTCCTATCACGTGAGAATGACTCAGGCGACCCCTAGGCCCCCGCGTCATTCTAACGGGCGGCACGGGAGGCGATTAGGTTTTCCCCCGCGTCGCCACCCCTATTCCCATCATCTCCCTCGCCGCCATGAGAGGAGGCTGCCGGCCAAGCCCGTGCGGTCGCTGGTGAGGGTGGTGGCGGTGATCTCGCTACTCCATCCCTCAGCGGAGGGCTGCGCACTCTAGGGCGGCGGCCCTGGTCAGAGAGGCGGCGGCGTCCCTGCGGCTGACGGCGTTCGCGAGCTGTGGTCTGGCCGTGGCCTCGACCACGAGGGTGGGGAGTTGCCAACGGGAGGCAAGTGCGAAGCCGAGCGATCTTTCTCATCGCCAAATCTGAAGGGTTGTTCGTCCGCATGGCACTCTGCTCTCTGAAGGTTCCAGCTGTTGACATTTTTAGGTAAGTAGGCCTAAGTAATCAGGAGATAATCAATCTTTACCTAATAATAAAGCAAATTGGGTTTTTGGTCGTCCGTCATGGCATTTTTCAGAAAAGTCCCTCTATTTCAGAGAATTCAACCCGCAGTCCCGTTTTAAGTAAAAACGAATCGTTTTTTCGTATTTTACACAAAAGCCCCTGTGTTTTCTTGAAATCAACCCGCAGTCCGGATTTAAGTCACACCCGAACCGTTATTTTACATTTTTCGAAAACCCTCCTGATCTTTTACGTAATTCATCCGCGGATCATATTTAAGTCAAACAAATGTTTTTCTAAATCATCCATATCTTTTAAACCGTAACTCCGATTTGAACATGTTATATATGAAATTTGATTAGAAAAATATGTAGAATATGAATATGAGATTATTTTTACCTGTTAAGTATTTTTAAATATTATTTTGAAAGATATTTAAGTCAAACAAATGATTTTCTAAATTATCCGTATCTTTTAAACCGTAACTCCGATTTTAACATGTTATATATGAAATTTGATTAGAAAAATGTGTGAAATCTGAATATGATGTTAATTTTACCTGTTAAATATTTTTTAAATATTGTTTTGAAAACAAACTTATAATTTATAGCGCACGATCCGTTTTTCTTTCGTACCGGCGGCGAGGGTGAGAAGGAGGATAAGCGGCAACACAAATATGATGCCTCGCTAAAATAAAGGAGATGGACCTGTTGTGGTCTTGAGTGATGGTTGTTGGGTTAAGAGCGTGTGTTATGTTTTCTCTCCCGTTGCAACGCACGGGCTCTTTTGCTAGTATTGTTAATGAAGCAACCGCCTTCTTTATGCTTGGTAAACACGTACTAAATTGAAAACAACAATTTATCCAGGAGGAGATGAAAAGGTGCATGGGGAGTATATGTGCGCCCATGATTGTATTAGCACTGAGATGAGAAGGTCCACAAGGTTGCTACTCTCGTCCAACTCGGGACATCGCGCTGCAGCAATATATCTAGTCAAAGAAAGATATCTGTATATGAACAACCAAGCATCATAATGGCGATGTTGCCCCCTTGTCCTCGTAGGACAGTAAATGACCGCATCTTAGAATTTTCTGATGTGTCTCACTCATACCATTATCATGCTTGCATTGTCGACAAACCTTGAGCGCCATAGAAGAATAAAAAAAAAGTATCAAAATGAAGCGTAAATCTTGAGTCCACTTGGTCACTGGGCCTTGGCCCGGGAGTGATTCAGAGCGAGTGTGTGATCGTGAGGTGTGAGTGCTGAGGGAGGTCGGGGTGAAGGGGGGCGACTTTTATTTGTCGCGGGTACTTGTGCACATGACTTTAATTTTGTTTGTCCGGCCAAGATTTCTATGAATTAATTGGAGGATAGGCAACGATATCAAGGTAGCAGGCCAGAAGATCATTTGCTACTTCTAACCCTACGAGGCCATAATAGATGTCTTTACCAGGAGGGGTGTAAGTCTTGTAAATGTGTTGAGAAATTTCTTAAAGGGCAATTATATTTCTGCCCATAACTTCAACCCGTTAATTACTCACATTTACTCCTAATTTTCAGACGTACGCAGTTTTGCCCCTTTTCCCTTCTGTTGTGTTATAGAAATACCCCTTACCTATGTTTCGTTCAGGTGTTCTCTACTTTCCAAGCTTTTTTGGCAATCCTCTGTAGTTCTTGGTGCTTTTCGTTCTTTTGTAGCATCTCCGTGCATCTCCATGGATAGCAATTCCTGTTTGTTGGTGTTTATATTTTTAGGGATGCTAAAAGAACGGAAAGCACCAGCGGCTATAGAGGAACGTCGCGGAGTTTATAAAGCAGAGAAGACCCTACAAAAATGATGTTCGGGGGTATTTCTATAACGCCACACAACAAAATGGAGGCAAAAGAGAGTAGGTCTTTGAATTAGGTGTAAACGTGAGTAGTGGGTTTGAGTTAGAGGTAAAAATGTAAAATGTCCCATTTATTAAACATTCAAATGTTGGTTGGTGGCTGAACTCTTTCTCCAGGTGGTCTGACATTGGATTTTTTTTTGAAACCTGAACCGTAGAACAATAGTTCTACGGTAATTTCATTAATATATATATATATATATATACAAAAGAAGAAAGAAAAGTAAAAGGAAGGAAAGAAAAGAAAAATACAGAAAGTGACCTAAAGGTCAACCAATCCCTTGTCTCGGCAGGTCAACCAATCCCTTGTCTCGGCATCAGAAAAGAAAAATTCTCTAGATCATGTGTTTGCTGGAAAAATTAGGTGCCACACACAAAAACTGAGCTTCCATTTTTTTCGCTCGGTGTGCACGTATTGAATTGTAAATAACAATTTGTACAGGACATGAGAATGTGCATACAGCATGGGGAGTGTCCGTGCATGCGCAATAGTGGCACTGAGATGAAGGTGCACCGGCGGGTGGGCATCGGTTTTGCATGCATGTGCAGGTCGCTGCTCTTGTCCAGAGCAGGAAGGGAGATAAGAGAATGGGTTCGGGGCGATGCGCGTGATGGATTGGACCAAGGGGCCAAAGAGATAGGCTGCTCATGTGGTGTGTGCTTGCGGTAAATTGTACCTGCACCCGGTCGAAACGGCGATTGTTCCAGATCGAAGCAAGTTTCCGGCATGCACACTCCATGCTTTAAAAACCTGTTGTGGACGTCGAAAAGTTTCTAAAACAACGAAAGTAATCGTGAATTTGCCTCATGCTTAAATATGACACTCACATCACTCACAATTAACACCATTAGCAAAGCAACTAAAATGAAGCTCTTCTCCAACTCTTACCAATTACCATGTCCAACTTTAGAGAGAGAGAGCGAGAGCGAGAGAGAGAGAGAGAGAGAGAGAGAGAGAGAGAGAGATGCTCCGGATACAAATATTATGTTATCTATCTATCTTAAAATGGTTCAGAGAAATTACACAAGTACGTATATTAATTGTTGAGTAATATTTTGACCCACAAATATTTGTGCAACTATTCTTGTCTTTGGTTTTTTGCGAAAAACTATTCTTGTCTAATGTGAGAAGGAATTAATATCAAAAAAGAAAAATGGGCCCAAATTTGTTTTTTTTAATTCCTAGCACACAGTGTTAATATACGTGTTTATTTTATGAATTGTGTACGTTTTCAATAGTGGAAATGCATGTCTGAAATCTTTTAAGGGATACGTGAACTATCTAGTTAAAGGAGTGAGTTGCAGGTAGAAGTTTGAACCTTTAGCATGTTCGCAGCTCTTAACACTACTCCTGCTAGTCTTGCGCAAACACCAAACATTTCTTTTTGGAAAATGAAGCATTTTATAAATTCCTAGGAGATACAACCACACAACATAGTTCATGCCATGGCCTCGGCATCAAGATGAACTTACACAGCTTGGATGAATACACAACAAAACAAACTCTGGGAACAAGCCCGGCGCTTGAAGTTTCTAAAGTTGCTAAACAATTATAGGCCTGAAGCCAAAGTGACACGAGCCCATAATTCATGTAAATATTCCAGTATGCTTCCTACTCCCAATCATGCCCAACACCATTTGGCTGTAATCAGTTCGCCAAATCAGATCGAAGTAGGTACGTACGAGGTGGAGGGAGGATCTAGTTGATGTTTTTGTGTGAGAGATATGAATGGAGAACAATGGGAGTGCCTTTTAAAGGTGCTTGGAAATGCTGGGCATTGTGTGTGGGGTGACAATCTGAGTGCGCTTCTTGTATTGGTCAAGCGTCATGTATGGCACGGGTGGGGTTCAGGTTTTTACGCCCATGCGCCATTTGCCTTGAGGGGAATGTTCTTTTATTTTCTTCCGTCCGAATTGGCAGAGCATGAATGCACATATATCTCAACATATTTTTTTTACTTGGCTCAACATACCTTGATCGAAAGCGAGGTCCGACATTATGTTAAGAGTGTGTTGATGAAAGGAAGATCAAATTGATAATTTTTAGTACTTCAACCCTAATGTGTGGAACCGTGCATTCATAAAGGAACCCTCCTTTCACAAAACTAGTTTGATATCAAACTTGCATATTAATTTTTCTATAAACTTAGTAAAAGTTAATTATTTACTTGGGACAACGCTAGAATTTCAAATAATTTGGACTAGAGCGTGTATTTACTTATCTTCTTTAATAGTTTAAAATTTAGAAAAATCATGTGCATGTGCTTGAAGTTAGATAGAATTCCATGCATCATTTCTACATGTGAATGTGAGATATGACCGAGAAACTAAATATTGGAACCATGGTACGAAGTTAAACCGACTATTGTAATATGGAGGTGTTCCGTGTTTCTATAACTCCACATTCTACTATAGTTTGTTAGTACTTTCAACTGCCAATGGGACTGCAACTACATTGTCGTGGTCTCTATCTTCTTTAAACTGTCCAGACGCCTCTAGTTCCCAATTTCGTTTCACCTTCAGTTTTAGCTAACTCCTGCTATCCAAGCCATTACAGTGTTTCTAGCATGAGCTAGGTAGTCTGCTCCACCTTGTGCTAGATAGCACAACTATTTTGTGGGCTAGTTACTCAAAGTTACAGAAATGTCATGTGGATCGATCAAGCACCTAGAAAAGATTAGCCTTGCATCGGGCAATGCACTACAACACTCCTCAAGTGCTAGATAGCATACCTAGACCAGGGTTGATATCTTCTGCCTTGCATGGACAACGATGGATAAAGGTCATATCCTACAATTTTCTGATACCTCCCACTCTCGAATCTTTGCCACACTAAGTGTATACGATGTTTTGCGTGCATTGGCCTCTTTGAGCGTCTTCATCGCCATAGAAAAATATCTTTTTTATGAAAATAAAGCCTTCATTTTGAGTCTAGTTGGTGACTAGCCATGAGTGATACAACGTGAGTGCAGGCGACTGGGTGAGTGGAAATGGAGTGAGATGATTTTTATTGATTGCCGGTAGTGCCATGTGCACATGACATTATTTTTTGGTTCATCTGGCAAAGATTTTTCTCACTTAGTTGGAGGATAGGAAACTATAGGAGGATAATAAGGGGCACGATCTGTGTTGGCCAATCTGTTCGTTTGAGGAGGTTGTTTCCACTTTCCAAAAGTGGAGACAATTTTCTTCCAAGGCCAGGAGACCAATGTTGGATTTGGAGCTTGGCCTGCCTTTGTTTTCGGAGCTATTTTAACATAGTCCCTCTTACCTCCTCTTTTCACATGATAGGTAAAAGTATATAATAGGTCTGAGCCGTTGATTTCATTAAGTAGTGGGCCTTCGTTTTCGGATGTTGCTCCACTTAGCACAAGATTGTGTTTTGGATATAATTCGACGTAGACAGACATGTGAAATACATTATTACTGAAGTTTGTAATAGTGTTGTAGCTATTCCGAGATTAATTAGATAAGTTGAAAACCATAGACATTGTCATGTGGAAAGCAATGACATGGAACCGAGTCGGGAACACAGAAGAAATGCTAGTATTTTCTTCCACGTCAAGACCCCATCCATGATCATTTTCTTCAATATTAAAATGAAGCAAAAAAGGTGGATGCTTAACATTTGAGTAACCTCGTGCTGGGAGACTAGGGTTCTGAGTGTTGGTTGTTATCTGTGAGTTTCTTCTTCCCTAGTGTTTCTTCTTGGGCCATTTTCATGTGTTCCCCTTCTTAATCAACGAAAAGACAAACCTTTTGCCTCTTTGTTCAAAACATATTAAATTATTAAATAGACAGTACAAAATAAGACTGCGATCAATGCTTCATCGTATGGTACTAGAGTACTACTAGTAGCCGGTATAAAAATGGCCTTACCACCAGCTCAAATAATGTGATCAATTCTTCATCATATGGGTGTTTAATGATTTGCTCTACTTTGTGTCAGATGGTGAACTCGGGCATCTCTCTCTCTCTCAAGTAGTGGGGAGCCGATAGCGGTGGCGTCAAACATGAGTCACAAAAAGTGAAGTGGGGCACTCTCTCTCTCTCTCTCTCTCTCTCTCTCTCTGTGAGGGAAGAGTGCAGCTAGCTTCAAAAGGTGCTTTTGTGAGGATGTCATGTGGAGGTTTTCATTCACCTTAGGGCTTGTACAATGCTAGGTGCTTAGAAAAATAAACTAGTTTTATCTAAGCACCGATGCTTATTTGTAGAGGTTAAACGCTTAATTTGGCATCCCTCCTATAGAGATAAGCACTGGTGCTTGAGAAAAAAGTCGATTTATTTTACCAAGCACCTCCCCTAAGCGCGCGCGCTCTCTCTCTCTCTCTCTGTGAGGGAAGAGTGCAGCTAGCTTCCAAAGGTTCTTTTGTGAGGATGTCATGTGGACGTTTTCATTCACCTTAGGCCGTGTACAATGCATGGTGCTTAGAAAAATAAACTAGTTTTATCTAAGCACCTATGCTTATTTGTAGAGGTTAAACGCTTAATTTGACACCCCTCCTATTGAGATAAGCACTGGTTCTTGAGAAAAAGTTTATTTATTTTACCAAGCACCTCCCCTAAGCACCGTACATTGTACAAGGCCTTACAGCTTTTTATCGTTAGTTATTTTTTCAGAACGGAAGATCTATGCTTGTATACCCTAGTACGTTTGAACAACCTGTCATAGCATCGTAAACACATGTATGTCATGACTATCATAGCAATTTTCAAGATTATTTAGTTAAGTTGAAAGCAGTACATGATGTCACGTGGAAAAACATTGGTTATTATCAGAGTAAACTAAATTTATGGGAAATGGAAGTACCACAGTCATTGATTTGTAGATCATAGTGCTCCCTTGATGTGGTACTAGACTATTGCTGCTCAGGCATTATAAATACCATTGCTTCTTACTCCAGCTTTTCCATGTTGCAAAGGCCACAACAAACACGCTATTGCAAGAGCACTTTTTACTGGTCTCTATCTACGTACTTCTAAAGTGTGCGTCCAAGAATGTGAGTGTCTTGATGCGTCTGTTCTCTGTTGTGGGATTGGGAGATAATGGGAAAATTGTGCTAGCTACAAGCTCGTGCGTACGCATGAACTAGAGGGTACCTCACACTACGGAACCACCTAAGAGTTTGCGAGACAACCAGGCCTTCTTTCCCCACTCTCGAGGGCCTACATGCTGGTAATGTTAGAGAACACAGATGATTATGACTCCTTTATGGCCATTCAGTGTGCTAAAATTGAGTTAGTTAACATGCGGGGTGCACATCCATCAAATGTTTTAACTTCAAACTACTGCCACATCATTTCCTTTCCTTACTGGAGGGAGTACTCTGTTTGGCTAGAGGAAAGAGGCGACAAAGCATGCAGGTTCCACAAATATAACTGTCTTTCTTTTCTTTCTGTGTAATGAAAATCATTTCGAAACATGCAAACATCCAACTGAATTGTCATCAACTAGCCCCTTTTGAAACACCATTGCTTCATGGATATGTTTATAAGAAATTCAATACATTTGTGCTTCGGTAGCTCTGCTCTATAAGCCGGTCGAGTCATGTGCTCGCTGTGCTCCCCACGCCACGTGGGTATTTCATTCACCAGTCAGAGACATTCATGGACATCTTTATTTTGCAGGCGGCAGTAGATAATATGAGCACGGACACCTGGGGTGATAGACTATATCTGCTTCCAATTCTGAAGCATGTTTGAACAATGTGGTGCTTGGATGCAGTCGCCCGAGGTCAAACCCATGTTATGAGGTTAACATGGAGCTCTTATAATTCGGGGCTCTTGGTGCAACACAATTTGGATTCTATAGCCTTTGGCTCAAGCTTCAGGGCACACACCTTTAGAATGACGAAGAGGATTCAATTGTGTGGAACAATACAACATCGGTCTCATACTCGGCCTCCTCGGTCTACAAGCGCAGCTTGGGGATTTGAATACTTCCAGTCTTAAGAGCTGTTTGGGAAAGTTGGGCTCCGTCCAAGCACAAGTTCTTTGCATGGCTCATCCTTCAGGACAGGGTTTGGACGACGGACCGCCTCCAATGGCGTGGTTGGCCTAATTGCGGGCTTGGACAATTGTCCAAGCGAGAACCGGAATCTGCCGCGCACTAGCTCTTCAAGTGCAAATACACTAGGCGCATTTGGGAGCAAGTCAAGCTTTGGCTTGGGTTGGTGGATTTGCACACAGAAGATTGAGGCAACTTCCTTCTCCCCACAGATTCGTGGTGCTCGGTGGGCAACATAAACGGACAAAATGGCACCAAACAACACAAGAAAAGGGATTGCTTTCCTCCTCATGCTTGTTTCATGGGATAATTGGAACGAGCGAAATACATGAGTTTTTAGAAAAATCACCACATTGCCATGTGTTGTTGTTGGTAAGATTAAAGAGGAGGCCCGGCTGTAGGTGCTTGTGGATGCTAAGCGTTTTAGTTCACTATGTCACGAGAGTAAACCATGTATGAGACCGAGTGTTTGGTTTCTTTGTACAACTCTTCTTAATTAATATGACGGGGCGCCTCCGTTCCGAACAATCTGTTATGTTGTTCAACAAATCGGGAGCATGAGACAGTTAGCCTAAGCGAGGTATACAACATACAATGAGGCCCACGAGATGAAATAATGAGTTATTCACTTGTTTCGTAGGCTTGCACTAGGCCTCGTTGTTTCTTTGCCGGAGTATTGAACTATTCGTCAAGACTTTGGGGTTGTCCAGGGACCACCCTCTCTCAGCCCGTGAGCCATGAGTGCTTGCATAGGAAGGCATTGCGACATAGTCCACATGTTGTCTCCAATTGTCCAAATTTTAAAGGTTTTTTCGTGCGGATGGTAGAGAGCAGGTTGGACACTATGGGAACCCCTGTGCTGGTGATTTTCCCAATGCCTCCCACTTCGAATGCATTTAAGTGACATAATCGTCACATGATATCGCAGTACCCATCACATTGCATTGCCATACGGATAGCCTTTCCGCTATGAATGGAAAAAATTATCATCCTAAAATGAGTCTGCTCTTTGTTTTGATAAAGATTGCTACTGATTCTACTCGTGAGGTGTGAGTGTTGTTAACGTGGTTGTGTTGTGTGTGATGTGAGTTGGACGGATGTGGTTGAAAGCACATTTGCTCCCTTGGTGGTTTTGGTAATTCATAACAACATATATCTTATTGAACTAATGTCCATTCAAGTTAAAGATTTCGGAATGTTCAATGATTGACATGGCATGGACTAGAGACGTGGACCCCTCAAAATGCTAAGGACAAGGATTGACATAAGATCAAGACTCTACATTTTTGGTTTAGTGATCCAAGATCACATTGAGTCGATAGGAAAGCCAATACTATTAAAAGGGGATGATGTGTTGCTTAATGGCCTTTTTGCTCAAGTGCTTAGTGACAGTACTCCTAAACCCTCAACCACTTTCTCCATCCAAATATGTCCAAAACCTACATTCCAACTCAGCCCCACCGAAATTCTCTATCCGGCCCCACCGAGTTCACCTAGACTTAGCCACTGCCAAAACCCTAACAAATCAGATCCATCGAAATGGATCTCGGTCTCACCGAGATGGCCTTGCCAACTCTCTGTAATCGTTTGCACTCACTTCAGTCTCACCGAGTTTTGCAAATCGGTCTCACCGAGATGGCTTGCCAAGTCTCTGTTGCCTTATTGCTTCACTTCGATCCTACCGAGTTGATGCAATCAGTGCCACCGATATGAGGTCTGCCCTAGCCATTGCACTTCGGTCCATCCGAGTTGTTCGTATCGGTCCCACCGAGATTCCTAAAGTTCATATCTTTTACACAGTTCAGTGCTACCGAGATGATTGTTTCGGTGCCACCGAGTTTGGGTCAAAAGTGTGTAACGGTTGGATTTTGTGTGGAGGCTATATATACCCCTCCACCACCTCCTTCTCAGTAAAGGAGAGCCATCAGAACGTACCTACACTTCCACCATACATTTTCTGAGAGAGAACTACATACTCATGTGTTGAGATCAAGCTATTCCATTCCTACCATTTGAATCTTGATTTCTAGCCTTTCCCAAGTTGCTTTCCACTCAAATCCCTCTTCCACCATAGCTAAATCTGTGAGGAGTTGTTTGAGTGCTGGGAAGACTATCATTTGAAGTACAAGAGCAAGGAGTTCATCAACAACACACCATCTATTACCTTTTGGAGAGTGGTGTCTCCTAGATTGGTTAGGTATCACTTGGGAGCCTCTGACATGATGTGGAGTTGAACCAAGGAGTTTGTAAGGGCAAGGAGATCGCCTACTTCGTGAAGATCTACCCCGAGTGAGGCTAGTCCTTCGTGGACGTAAGCCATGGTGGAATAGACAAGGTTGCTTCTTCGTGGACCCTACGTGGGTGGAGCCTTCTGTGGACTCGCGCAGCCGTTACCCTTCGTGGGTTAAAGTCTCCATCAACGTGGACGTACGATAGCACCACCTATCGGAACCACGCCAAAAACCACCGTGTCTTCATTGCGTTTGAAATCTCCGATCCCCTCCTTTACTTACGTATGCAATCGTTTACTTTCCGCTGCTATACTCTTGGACTTGCATGTGTAGGGTGATGCTTGACATGTACTATTGCTAAAATCTGCCTACAACTAAAATTGGGAAAAGGTTAGGTTTTATTTGGTCAAGTAGTCTAATCACCCCCCCTAGACATACTTTCGATCCTACAAGTGGTATCAGAGCCTTGGTCTCCTTAAGCCTTGATTTCCATTGATTTGGTGATCATAGCCTTGGTTTCACGACCTAGGAGAGTATGACATCTAGTGAGGGTAACTATCACCGTAGAGGTCCATATTTTGATGGTACAAACCTTGCTAGCTGGAAACATAAGATGAAAATGCATATTCTTGGTCATAATCCTGCCGTTTGGACTGTTGTTCGTGTTGGCTTGCAAGGTGACTTCTTTGAGGATGGCAAGGAACCGGATCGTGAAGCAACCCCGGAAGAATTGAAGATGTTGCAATACAATGCTCAAGCTTGTGACATTCTATTCAACGGTTTATGTCCCGAAGAATTCAACAAAATCAGCCGCCTCGAGAATGCAAAGGAAATTTGGGATTCTTTGGTTGATATGCATGAGGGTACCGAGTCCGTCAAGGAATCTAAGTTGGATGTGCTTCAAAGTCAACTTGACAAGTTCAAGATAAAGGATGGTGAAGGAGTCGCTGAGATGTACTCTAGGCTTGCTCTCATCACAAATGAGATTGCCGGCTTAGGAAGTGAAGAGATGACCGACAAATTCATCATCGAGAAGATACTTAGAGCTTTGGATGGAAAATATGATACCGTCTGCACATTGATCCAAATGATGCCAAATTACAAAGATCTCAAGCCCACGGAAGTCATTGGAAGGATTGTTGCTCATGAAATGTCACTCAAGGACAAAGAGGAGCTGCATAACAAATCAAGTGGTGCCTACAAAGCCTCAACCGATGCTCCAACAACTCCAAGTGACAAGCTAGTATCAAATGAAGAGATAAGCCTAATGGTGAAAAGGTTCAACAAGTTCTACAAGAACAAAGGAAAAGAAAGAAGCTCTAGCTCAAGACACTATGAGAGAAGATCATCAAGTCGTGACCGCAATTGCTATAATTGTGGGAAGCCCGGACACTACTCAAATGAGTGTACGGCTCCCTACAAGAAAAGAGACGAATCACCAAGAGGAAGACATAGAAGAGATGAATCACCTCATAAGGAAAGAATGAGTAGAAATGATCGTTATGAACGAAGACACTCTCGAAGAAGCAAGGATTCAGAGAGGAATGACAAGTCATCCAAGAGCTACACAAGAAGAAGACATCAAGCTCATGTTGGTGAATGGGTTTTCGGCTCCGACTCCGACAACCACTCCGAGAGAAGTTATCACTCCAACTCCGACTATAGTCAAGATGAAGGTGTTGCCGGACTTGCACTTGTGTCATCCAACTCCTACGATCTATTTGACTCGCCCAATGAAGGAATTGGAAGATGCTTCATGGCAAAAGGCCCCAAGGTATCACACCCCGAGTATCTTGATTTCAATAGTGATGAAGATGATTTTCTTGGTGATGATGATTTACTTATTGATAAGGCTAGTGATGTGAGCTACAATGAAAATGCTAATAATCATGATAGTCAAGAAGAAACGAGTGACAATGCTATGAAGGAGATTGAGCGTCTAACTAAAGAACTAAATGCTCTTAAGTTAGCTGATGAAACAACTCAAGAGGATCATAGAGAACTTCTAAGAACTCATGAGAAGCTACGCTTCGAGAAGATAAATTTAGAGCAAGAGCATGAGTTTCTTAAACTATCAATGACGATCTTCGAAAGAAGAGTTCTTCATATCTTGCCAAACGTTTACTCTTGTCTACCTTTATGCCACAAGTTAAACCTAAGCAAACTAGCAACAAGGGTAAAAAGGGTTCTACCTCTAGTAGTAACGATAACAATGCTAAATCCAATGTTGTTGCTTCTAGTAGTTCTATTGATTCCAGTAATGTTTCTCGTAGCCAAGTTACACTTGAGCAAGAAAATATGCTATTGAAAGGAATTATAGAAAAATGTGTCTACAAGAGTCTTACCGGGAGTAAACAATTTGAGGAAATTATACGCAAGCAAGGAAGGCACCGGAAGAACCAAGGTGTTGGTTTTGAACGAAAGTTCAATGCCAATGGAGTTGAGTGGGAAGAAGATCAATACCCCAAGATGAAGTTTGTTCCTCAACAAGAGAAGTATGATCCTACTTCCCTCAAGGGAACACAAGCTCAAGAAGATCTTCCGCCACAAGACCACAAGCTAAAAGGCAAGGACAAGCTTCAAGAAGAGATGGATTCATTTGAAGAAGCTCTTCAAGCCATGGTCAAGTGGGTTCCCAGGACTTCATCAAGTTCTACTTCATCAAGTGCTACTACAACTCCAAGGATTCCCATCAAGTTGATGTGGGTCCAAAAGAAGAAGAACTATAGAGTTCTTGAGGGTGACTCCGCCAAAAAGCTTCACTCACATTATTTATGGCAAGAACTTGTGCAACCAACTTCCATATCTTGCACTAGTTCATGGAGTCACAAACCCTCTTGTTGGTAAGGCAAGGGACAAGGTATTCAATGCATTCATGGACATCATCATATGTGAATTTCACTCTATGTCTATGGATATCCTTATATGTTCCTTGTGTGGGACTAACCCATGTAGGTATTGAAAGCACAAAACTCCAAAGGATTGCTCCCAACTCTTGATGGTCTACATCAACATTGAGCATCCACATCTTCAACATCTACATGAACTCATCATCGACAAAACCCAAGGTTAGATCATCCCTCTTAGGGGGGGGGGATATCACATCTAGGGGGAGCTTTGCTCTAAGCAATTGAGCTAAAGCAACTCTAATGGTGTGAACACATTAATGCTTTATGTAAAAGTGGCAACCCCACTTGTGCTTAAACGATGAGTATGACCTATAATCAAATGTTCTCATTTGGCTCCTAGGTCAATATACTCATATATAGATGACCTAGTCATCGCCATTGCTTGATAGATGCTAGAATTGGTTGCGCATGTTTGACACATATTTCATTTGCTATCTTATTGTGTGAGCAAGTTGGTTTGCATGATTTCATCATTCGAGGACATCCATTTGTTGTTTTGGTTGTCTTGTTTTTCTGGCCAAGTGGATGTACAAGAATGTCTAAGTAACTTCTCTAGCTATCTATGCTTTCTTGTCTCAAATTCTATTCTTGCCGCATCACAAAAATTGAACAAGTCATTTTCGGACCCTCCGGGTGAGGAGCACTTGGAGCCACCGATCTGAAAGGGCTGAACCTCCAAAACCTTCTAAATGATTTCGGCCGAACCAACTCACTCAAACTCGGTCCAACCGAAATCACATAGATTGATCTAGGTTTTCCATCTCGGTGCTACCGAGTTGAACCATTTCGGAGCCACCGATGTGCTGACCTGCGTGCAGTTACACATATTGGTGCCACCGAGTTGTCCAACTCGGCGCCACCGATAGCATATGGGTATATATATCGCGCGGACCGAACGGTTGAAATTTCTCGACCCCACTCGTTCTCGCTCCCCGTCGCTGCCGTCGCCCTCGTCTCCGGACTTCGCCGTCGTCTCCAACGCGCTCTCGCCGCCGGATTCCGTCGCCGTCAACGGCAATCTCCTTCGCCGTTGCCGCCGTAGACGATCTCCACCAAGTTAGGGTGAGATTCGATCCCTCTCGTGCTTCCTTTCCGATTCAATGCACGATTGGACTGCCTGAATTCATGCCACGGATTGAGAACTCCTATTACACTGCAAATTCCATAGATTAGATGGGAGTAAAAATTTTAGGTTTAAGTTTCCGCCGAATGCATCTCGGACCGACCGATTCGAAATTTTCGGTACCACTGATTTGGCCTCTGGCCATAGCACTAGTACGTCTCGGTGCCACCGAGTTGTACGAATCGGTGAGACCGAAAGTAAAATCTCAGTGAAACCCTAGCATCTCGGAGCCACCGAACCCCATCTCGGTCTGACCGAAATGGCGTGTAAGGTTTCTGTAGTGTGCTTCGGTATCACCGAGATGATCAACTCGGTCCATCCGAAATGCATCCTGTGAAAACTTGAAACTAAGAGTTGAACTCAATTTTTTTAGAAAAATTTCTGCTTTTTGTGATGACTCATCTACTCTGCCTATACCCAACTATTCACAGGGTCTGCTCAGCAAAATGTCAGATGCCAGCGATAGCCAGAACAGGTCTGAACAGCATGCAGAACTAAGTGAAGGGTCAAGCCCTGCATAAAGTTTCTATGAGGGAGAGAGGAGCTCTCCAGACCTTCCTAAGGCAGGCACTAGAACAAGGAAGAAGAGACCCTAGTGTCGGTGTAAAAACCGGCAGACCTCGGGGTAGGGGGTCCCGAGCTGCGGATCTCGGATCGATAGTAACAGAGACAAAGGGAGACGATGTTTTACCCAGGTTCGGGCCCTCTTGATGGAGGTAAAACCCTACGTCCTGCTTCTGTCTATATTAATGAAGATGTATCGAGTACAGAGTTGATCTACCTCGAGGTCGTAATATGTGTCTAACTTCTAAAGCTAGGTGTTCGATGTTGCGTGGATGTCCCCTATGGGCTAAACCCTATGGCTTATATACACGCCGGGGAGGGTATCTAGGGTTACAAGGTCGGTATCTTAGAGTAAGGCGGTTGGAGAAATCTTGAAGTGTACTGCAAGTCTTCGGTAAAGGCAGCCTTGATCACATCTCCCATGTGCGGCCTTTGGAGTCCATCTTGATCACGTACGGGGGCATATCGGCCCATCCGAGGAGACGGGCCGACTAGGTTAGCACCCCCTAATCCTGGACACCGTCAGTAGCCCCTGAACTGGTCTTCGATGCCGAGGTCGACGTCCTTCACTTCCCTTAGTCTTAGCTCGATAGACAAGTTCCCGTGCTTTATTCTCCGACCAAATTTAAAGACCTCGGTCAACCCTTAGAATTCCGTTGGCACCCAACTTTAGATTTCGAGAATCGTGCCGCCAAGGCGGCTGAGCCTCTTTATGGAGAAAACGCCAAAACGTCAGCCCCCTCTGCTCTTATTTATCAGTCGCGTAACCCCTGCTAGCGGCAGTTCACATCCGCCACCACAGCAAAAAATCCCCTCCCCTCTCCGGCTCAAAAGCTCAAACAATGGCAAGCGGCGAAGGATCATCAAGACGTCCTCACGGTCCTGATAACGGGGACTGGGGGAGCTATTCTATTGCGCGCCTTCCATTGGAGCGCTTGGCGACGCAAGGGTACTTGCCAGACGCAGATCTAGCCGCGACTCGTCCTGGACTGACGTCCATTGATGGTCAAGCCCATGCCAAAAATTACCCCTCGCCACGAGGAGATGAGCGGGTATGCTTCGTGCCTTTCCTCCTCCGCGGCTTAGGGTTCCCAATACACCCCTTTCTCCGCGGTCTACTGGAGTTTTATGGGCTGCAATTACACCATCTCTCCCCGAATTCGATACTGCATATTGCGGGGTTCGTAGCGCTCTGCGAGTTACATCTCAGCTGTCAAGCACACTTGGGATTGTGGCGGAAGTACTTCTGTGTCGTGCCCCGCTCTTCGGCAGACAAACTATTCGAGGTTGGAGGAGTCGAAGTCTGCCGAATTGACAAGACTAACTACCCAGCGGGGACACCTCGGGAGGAAACCAATTACTGGCCTTCCGAATGGTTCTATATCACCGACGTCTTGTTGTACGAGCCAGTCCGGCCAGGCCTTCCGCCCTTCTCTTTAGATCCACCGCGGAAGCATTACAGCTGGAGGCTGCTGAGTTCGGCTCAAGAAGAAGGTGAAGCCGTGACTAGGCTAGCAGCCAAGGTGAAGTCCCTATCAAGCGCCGGCCTTACCATCATTGACGTGATGGCGGTTGCTCTAGACCAAAGAGTCCAGCCTCTCCGGCAGCGTCCGCACTTATTGTGCCAGTACAATGGGTCCGAAGACGCCTCTTGATCCATCAAGGGGGCTTTTATGGATCAAATGACCCTCAGAGTCGTACTAGCCAGCATGTACCAAAGGTCTGCCGAGGAGTTTGCCGAGCGCCGGTTCCAAGACGGGCTGTCATACTACAACCCTGCCGACATAGTAAGTTTTTACCTCGAGCTTATCCATTTTACCTTGAGAATCCTCAATATTAAGCCGTTTCATTGGTTAAACAGAGGTGGAGACGTTGGCTTGAAGGAGTGAGCAGTCCGGCCCCTGAGTCGGAGTTGCATAGCCGTGCCGAAGACCCTCTTCATCACGAGGATGAAGACCTGGGGTTGATTTATGAAGGGAGGTGTCGGGGGGATGAACCCCGGGCGGGCAATGGAACCCGGATCCTTTTCAAAACCTTCAGGGCTAGCAATGCCCCTCAATCCGGCCAGACCTTGGCCGGGTTCCTCAATCTGGCCTGACCTTGTCCGGGTTCCTCAATGCGGCCTGACCTTGGCCGGGTTCCTCAATCCGGTCGGACCCGCTGGCGCATGCCGGCCGGCCCCGGTGAGCCAAGTCTTCTCCAGCAAGCAAGTACGACCACGGCGCGCTTCTCAACCCGGCCGCGGGTCAGCTCCCGTCCTATCCAGGACATACGACGGAACAGGTCCCCATGAGGAGATGAGCGAGGCCACAATGGCCAGCCAACCCCGCTGACCGGCAGAAGCATGGCCTCAGTGGCCCATCAACTCCGCCAACCAGGACCGGCATGGCTGCAGTACCGCCCTCGTCCTACTGACACCAGCGGACGGTGACCAGGCGGTGCGCCACTGTGGCCTGGCCGGCCCAACCACTCCGTGACGCGCAACAAGATGGAGAACAGTGTCCCCCGACACGCGTGGCCCGCGCGTGGAGGGTCCGGCGTGCCCTGGCACCCGGCGGGCCCCAGCGCCGGCTCCCCAGACGCTGACATCCCAGCCCCGCGGCCGTGTAGCATTAGCTTTGTAACCCTGGGGGGTTGACCTATAAAACCCCCCAGGAGACCCCCATGCATAGGGACGGACAGTAGAGGAACGACGCCGAGAGAGACTGCGAGTAGAAGGAACAGCCTAAGCCCTGGCCTGCCCTCCTGCCTCCTCAAAACAGCTCTAGGAGCAAGCTTGTAACATCCATGCATAAATCACACTCGGCAGGACTAGGGGTATTATCTCTCCGGAGAGCCCCGAACCTGGGTACGTCTTGTGCCTCGTGCTCGCTCGTACCAACCTCGCCTCTAGAGCCCACCAGTGCCCTCGAGCCTGTCCCTCTCTTTAGCCATCTCATGGCATCTGCCGTGCGCCCAGCACGACAGTGGGCGCCCACCGTGGGGCAGCTCGAGGTCCTGGCCGGAGACATGTTCCAGACGGGGCCCTTCATCGACTTCTGCGAGCACACCGCGCACTGCGCGTTCCCCGCGCCCGGCGCGCCAATGACCGACGCCATCGACCCGCTCACCGCCTCCTTCGCCGCGCTGCGCATCTCCGACGCGTCCGCGTCCGGTGAGTACCCCAGCGGGGTGCTCGACATCTCCGACTCGCCTGTCCCCCTCGGCGACGACACCTCCGTCGGGGCGGCGGACCTCTACGCCCGGGTGGAGGTATTCGCCACCGGCTCCGGCTCCGCTTTGTCTAGCGCCGCGAAGAGGGCCGCTATTGCCAGGACCGTAGCAGAGCGCGCCAGCACGTCCAACCCACTGCGCTATTGACAGAATCTCAGCATCCCCATCACCGCCGACGTCGACGCCGCCGACGCTGCACAAGCCCGGGCCCAGCTCGATGGGGAGCGCGTGCGCCTGCGGGACGAGGCCGTGACGCTCGCTGCCATGCATCGCCGTCTGGAGTCCGTTCAGCAGGAGCCCGACGTCGCATACGGCCTCACGCCGACCGCGGGCGAGCCCAGCCGGATCGACGAGGTGCGAACCCGTGGCGCCGCCATCGGCCGCGCGCTGGGAGCGGCCCCGCCCGTCTACGACACCCCCGTCAAGAGCAGCTGTGGGGCGATGGCGGCTTGGAGCAGCTGCGGGGCGAAGAGCTGCAGGAGCGCATGCAGCGCATGATTGAGCTACTCGGCGCTGCGAACACGCAGCAAGATCGCCTCAACCGTCCCGCAGGATCCGTCTCGCACCACTCCAAGGACCCCGGTCAGGAGAACACGGCGTCTTCTCTACCCTCCGGCGAGGCCCACTCCGGCCGAACCCGAACCCGGCGCAACCGCGCCTTGACAACTGGAGACGGCCTGGGTGACGAGCCGGCCGCCGGAGTACGGCATCAGCAAGATCCCCCTCCGCAATCCGGCCAGCGTGGCAACCCGGCCTCGGCCAACTCGGCGCACCGCGGCCCCGTCGCAAACCGGTTGGGTCCGCGCGCCATCGACGACACCGACGCTCGTCATCGCCTCGACCAGCTTGCCCTCTCCTTCGAGCTGGAGGAGGACAACGCCGTCGGACCGGCTTGTTTCGGCCCACGCATCCGGGATGAGCTCTTCCACAAAGGGTTCACGCTGCCCCGTGATACCCCCAAGTACAACGGCACCGTCAAACCGGAGGACTGGCTCGTCGACTACACCACCGCCATCAGCATCGCGGGTGGCAATCGCCGTCTTGCCGTGCACTACGCCCCACTTATGCTCCAAGGGTCGGCCCGCACGTGGTTGAACAGCCTGCCGGTCGGCAGCATCAACGCGTGGGTCGACTTCGAGCAGGCCTTTGTCCGCAACTTCACCGGCACCTACAGGCGTCCCGGCCGTCCTAGCCAGCTCGCCATGTGCGTGCAGGGGTCGGCCGAAACCGGCCGCGAGTACCTCACACGCTGGACTGAACTCCGGAACAGCTGCGAGGGCGTCCATGAGGTTCAAGCCATTCAATACTTTGTGAGCGGCTGCCGCGACGGCACCCTCCTCAAGCACAAGCTCCTACGCTCCGAGCCAACCACCATGGCCGTGCTCATGATCATCGCGGACAAGTACGCCAACGCCGACTCCGCCATGAAGATCCAGGTGGTACTGGATGAAGCCGGCAAGGCGATGCCGGCACCACCTCCCAAACCGATTGGTGAAAGCAGCCGCCAGCAGAATAACCAGCAGAACAACAAGCGCAAGGCCGACCAGCTGGCCCCACGCTACGATAACCGCCTCGTCGCGGCCGCCGAGCAGGCGCCCCCTGCCGGCCCGGCCGGCAAGCCTCGGCAAGCCGGCAAGATAGCATGGCAGCCCGCCATGAGCTTCGAGGAGATGCTCGACGCCCCCTGCAAGCACCACAGCGGCGCAAGGCCGTCGACGCACACGCTCCGGCAGTGCGCCATCACCAAGCGCATCATGAGGGGCGACATTCCGCCGCCTCCCGCTCCGGCTCCGGGTGAGGGGCAGCCGCCTCCGCCGCCTCCTCCCCCGCCCCCAGCCAACGGCGCGATGCGCGATGAAGCCTATCCCGACCAGAACGCAAGCTATGTCGTCTTCACCAGTCTCGGTGATGACAAGCGTAGCGAACGCCGGCTCCGACAGGAGGTGAATACCGTCGTCCCGGCCATGCCGGAATACATGCACTGGTCGGAGCGCCCAATCAGCTGGACCAGGGAGGACCACCCGGCCGTCATGCCGAACCCGGGTGGCTACGCCCTCGTCATCGACCCCACCATAGTCGCTGCCAGGCGCAACTGCAAGTTCTCGCGAGTACTCGTTGATGGCGGCAGCAGCATCAACATCCTCTACCGCGACACCATGACTAAGCTCGGCCTCGAGGCCATGGACTTGGAGCCATCCCGGACGGTGTTCCACGACATCGTGCCAGGCCTCTCCTGCTCCCCCATCGGCCGGATCCGGCTCGACGTCCTCTTCGGTACCCGCGATCACTTCCGACGTGAGCCTATCTGGTTCGAGGTGGTGGACCTGTCCAGCGCGTACCACGCATTGCTGGGCCGGCCTGCGCTCGTCAAGTTCTTGGCGGTCCCCCACTACGCCTACCTGAAGATGAAGCTGCCGGGTCCCAAGGGCCTCATCACCGTCATCGGCGACTACAGGAAGTCCATCGAGTGCGCTCAAGCCGGCGCCAAGTTGGCCGAGTCGCTGGTCATAGCCGAGGAGCGGCGCCAGCTCGATCGGATCGTTGCGCTGGCCAACGAGACGCCGGCTGTGCCGGCTTCGGCCAAGGAGTCGGCCGGCGAGGCCTTGTTCCAGCCGTCCAAGGAAACCAAGAAGGTCAAGCTGAACCTGGAAGACCCCGGCTGCAGCAAGTACGTCGTCGTGGGCACCCGCCTTGACAGCAAATAGGAAGGCGAGCTCGTCGACTTCCTCCGTGAGAATCAGGACATCTTCGCATGGTCCCCCAAAGACATGCCTGGTGTCCCGAGGGAATTCGCCGAGCACAAACTTCACGTCCGCAAGGACGCCAAGCCTGTCCGTTAACCGTTACGTCGCTTATCAGAGGAGAAGAGGAGAACCATCGGCGAGGAGGTCGCCAGGCTACTCGCGGCCGGCTTCATCATGGAGGTGTTTCACGCCGAGTGGCTGGCCAACCCAGTCCTCGTCCTGAAGAAAAACGGCACCTGGCACATGTGCATAGACTACAACAGCCTGAACAAGGCCTGCCCCAAGGATCCCTTCGCCCTCCCGCGGATAGATCAAGTCATCGACTCCACCGCCGGCTGCGAGCTCCTGTCCTTCCTGGATGCTTACTCCGGCTATCATCAGATCAAGCTGAACACGGCCGACGCCCTGAAGACATCCTTCATCACGCCCTTCGGGGCATACTGCTACATCACCATGTCGTTCGGCTTGAAGAGCCCCGGCGCAACCTTCCAGCGCTGTATGCAGAAATGCCTGCTGCTGTAGCTCGGACGCAACGTCCACGTCTACGTTGACGACATCATGGTGAAGACCAAGCAACACCTCACGCTCCTTGGCGACCTGAAGGAAACCTTCGCCAACCCGCGCCAGTATCAGATCAATCTCAACCCGGAGAAGTGCGTCTTCGGCGTGCCGGCCGGGAAGCTGCTCGGCTTCCTCGTCTCAGAGCGCGGCATTGAGGCGAACCCGGAGAAGATCAAGGCCATCGAGCACATGCGCAAGCCAACCCGGCTGCGAGATGTCCAGAAGTTCACCGGCTGCTTGGCCTCGGTCAGCCGTTTCCTCAGCCGGCTGGGCGAGAGGGCCTTGCCCCTATATCAGCTGATGAAGAAGACGTCGCCATTCGAATGGAACGACCAGGCAGATGAAGCGTTCTGGGATCTCAAGCGCATGCTCTCCACCACACCTATCCTGGCCGCACCGGCTGACAAGGAGCCGTTGTTGCTATACATCGCCGCCACCTCGCGGTCGGTCAGCACGGTGCTGGTGGTCGAGCGACCAGAGAAGGGCAAGGTTCAGTCTATTCAGCGCCCGGTCTACTACCTGAGCGAGGTGCTTTCCGCCTCCAAGCAGAACTACCCGCACTACCAGAAGATGTGCTATGGCGTGGACCTCACCGCCAAGAAACTGAAGCAGTACTTCCAGGAGCACGTCATCACTGTGGTCAGCACGGCCCCCATCGGCGAGATCATGGGCTGCCAGGATGCCTCTGGCCGGGTTTCCAAATGGGCTATCGAGCTGGCCAGCCACACCATCCTCTACGAGCCCCGCACCACGATCAAGTCCCAAGCCCTGGCCGACTTCCTCGTCGACTGGACGGAAACCCAGTACCTGCCGCCGCCGCCGGACTCAACGCATTGGCGCATGCACTTTGACGGCTCCAAGATGCGCTCCGGCTTGGGAGCCGGCATCGTGTTGTCTTCCCCGAAGGGCGACCAGCTACGGTACGCGCTCCAGATCCACTTCGCCGCCTCCAACAACGTCACCGAGTACGAAGCCCTCGTGCACGGCCTCCGGCTTGCCAAGGAACTCGGCGTCCGGCGCGTCCTATGCTATGGCGACTCGGATCTGGTGGTACAGCAGTGTTCCGGCGAATGGGACGCCCGGGACGCCAACATGGCCAGCTACCGCTTCCTGATCCAGCAACTCTCGGCACTTTCGACGGCTGCGAGTTCAGCCACGTCCCGCGTGCTGAAAATGAAGCCGCCGACACGCTAGCCAAGATCGGCTCATCCCGGTAGGCCACACCGTCCGGCGTCTCCCTCGAGCACTTGCGCAAGCCGTCCGTCAAGACGTCTCCGGACTCCGAATCCATCTTCATCCCGGACGACCCCGCAGTGCCCCTCCCCAACCCGGTCCTGGGGGCTGCGCAACCCGGCCCGGGGACTGCGCAACCCGGCCCGGGGACTGCTGATCCCGGCCCGGGGGCTGCCACCCTCAACCCGGCCGGCGCCAACCTTGACCCGGGGGCTGCCGCCCCAAAACCCGTCCTGGTGGCCGTCTTCGCCGTGCTGACGGCTCCGTCATGGGCTCAGCCCGTCCCAGCGTTCCTGGAGAGCGGGGAACTCCCCGAGGACGACCGAGGCCCGGCAAGTGCGACGCCGGGCGTCCGCCTACAGCATCATCAACAACGAGCTCGTCAAGCGCAGCGCGATAGGCGTTTTCCAGCGCTGCATTGAGCAAGACAAGGGCGTGGAGATCCTCCTCGACATACATCAGGGCGAGTGCGGGCACCACGCCGCTTCCAGATCCCTGGTGGCCAGGGCTTTCCACCATGGTTTCTACTGGCCCACGGCCCTCAAAGACGCCGAATCGCTCGTCCTCAAGTGCGAAGGCTGTCAGCGCTTCAGCAAGCGCAGCCACTAGCCGGTTTCTGCCCTGCAAACCATCCCGATCACCTGGCCCTTCGCGGTCTGGGGGCTCGATATGGTGGGACCCTTCAAGACCGCTCGGGGCGGCATGACGCACTTGCTGGTGGCAGTCGACAAGTTCACCAAGTGGATCGAGGCGCGGCCGATCAACAAACTGGACGGGCCAACAGCCGTCCAGTTCGTCAAAGACATCGCGGTGCGCTACGGCGTCCCGCACAGCATCATCACGGACAACGTCACCAACTTTGCCCAGGGCGCTCTGGAGCAGTACTGCTCCGTCTCCGGCATCCGGCTTGACCTGGCCTCCGTGGCTCATCCTCAGTCTAACGGCCAGGTCGAGCGGGCAAACGGCCTCATCCTGTCTGGCATCAAGCCGCGACTCGTCGAGCCCCTCATCCGCTCACCCGGCAGCTGGCTTGAGGAGCTGTCGGCCGTCCTCTGGAGTCTCCGGACAACGCCGAACCGGTCGACCGGGTTCACCCCGTTCTTCCTCGTCTATGGAGCAGAAGCAGTCATCCCAACCGACGTCGAGTTCGACTCGCCGCGAGTCGCAATGTACACGGAGGCACAAGCCAAAGAAGCCCGCGAAGACGGCGTCGACCTACTCGAAGAAGCACCCCTTTTGGCCCTCAGCCGATCCGCCATCTATCAGCAAGGCCTGAGGCATTACCACAGCAATAAAATCAAGCCCCAAGCATTCCACGAGGGAGACCTCGTTCTCCGGCTTGTCCAGCAGCAAGCCGGCCAGCACAAGTTGGCCTCCCCATGGGAGGGCCCCTTCATCGTCAGCAAAGCCTTGTGTGACCGCAGCGCCTACTACCTCATCGACGCCCCCAAGCCAAACAAGCGCAAGAGAGACACCGTCGGCGAAGAGACAAGCCGGCCCTGGAACGCAGAGCTCCTCCGCCCTTTTTACAGCTAGTTGTATGCACGTATGTATCACTGCCTTTTGTAATTCTATGGAAAACAAAGGGACCCCCGAACGACACTCGGGGGCTACCTTTTCCTGCCAAGCTATTATGTTTTACATACTTGCGAATTCTCTAAAAACCCCAAGCCGCCGGGTTGGCAAAATCAACCTGGGGGCTCGGAGGTTGGCCGGCTTGGCCGCAACCCGCCGTCCTACTTAGCACATATCGGCGTGTCCGGGTTGCCGAGGCCCTCCACTTCGCCTAGCGCCGCAGTCCGGCTTCGGCTGTTGGCCGGCAAGAACCATGGGCCGAGGCACCTACACGCCGTGAAACACTAAGTTGGATCTGCCGGATTGGCCGACCCGGCCTCACCACACTGAGCTGCCGCACGACCGGCTGCTCGCCAGCCGGCTTCGCCTGCTGCCGCCAGCCGGCCCAGTGGGTGTTTTGCTCGCGCTCAACGTTCGAAGAGCCCAAGTACTGCATGCTTTTTCCAAGGACCGAACTCCTTGTCACAGACCGGAACCCGGCTGTCCGACTCGCGGGGGGGAGGCCCAAAAAAAGAGCAAGCAAGGAAAAAGGCTCAGAGAGCAAAGACCAAAAACGTAAACACTCGCAAAAATATTTACATCACTGAAATATGGGCCCAAGGCCGGAGTTCATTACATTCACCAAAACACCCCAGTGGGTGGGTGGACCTGCCATTTAACAAAAGTACGAGTAAGATAAGCAGGGCGGCTTCAGGCGGTTCCCACGCCGGGTTGCGCAGCTGCCGACTCCTCCGCGGTGGCCTCCGGGTTCACCGAGGCACCGGGTTGCGCAGCTGCCGACTCCTCCGTGGTGGCCTCCGGGTTCACCGAGGCGTCGGTATCGTCCAACTCGGCCTCGTCGTCCACATAGACGCCCGTCTCTTCAGAGCTGCCCTCCGGGTCGTCAAGCAGCAGGCCAAAGTCGTCAGGCGGCACCACCCCGCCGTCTTCGGTCCGCTCTACCTGGAACTCATCGTGAAACGCAAACGAGGCCAGGTAGCTGGCCCGTGCGGCGATCCGGCCCGCCTCCACCTGCAGCTGGGGCTCCGCGCCGGCTCGCTGGGCCACCAGCTTGTCCAGCGCCAGCTCTGGATACCAGGACATGATGAACCTCAGCGCCAGGTCGGCACCGGCACGGGCGGCAAAAACGCGCCACGCGTGAAGCCGCGCCGGTCCGGATTCCAGCCACCGCGCCAGCCGCGTAAAGGTGATGGGCGCAACGGAGCCAGGCCAGAGGGCCGCTGTCATCCCCACGTCGGCTTCAGATACCCGCGCCATTTGCGTGCCTAGGACTTGCAGGCGGGCCTCGGCGACATGCATGATCTCTGGGAAAGTCCAGGCGGTGTGCGGGTCAAGCCCAGCACCCGCGTCCGCCTGGGCTGACCGGTGGGCAAGAACGGCCTTGTTCGCCGTCCCCTGCGTCTCCGGGAAGTGCCCTGCCGCAAAGGAAAGCAAGATAGTCAGCAACAAAAAAGCAAAGCCGGCTTCAGAACCCGGCGAAGTCAGCAAAGAAACTTACTAGCGAAGGCCTCGTCCAGGTGCTGCGCTTCGAGCAACGTACCATGCCGCTCCAAGTTCCCGGCACGGTCGCGCGCTTCGAGTGCCTTCTCCAGCTCGGCGCGCCTGTCGACGGCCGCCTTCAGCTCGCCGTCCTTGGCGGCAGCCGCCTTCCCGTGCTCCTCCTTGAGCCGGAGGAGCTCCGCCTGGTGGGCCTCCGCCGCCTTGGTGGCCTCCTCCTTCAGGCGCTCCACCTCGGCCTGGAGTTGGCTCTTGTCGTCGGCCAGCTGGGCGCGTTGCTGGCCGGCTTCGACAAGCGCCAGCTGGGCCTCTGCCACCTTGGCAGCCTCCGCCTTCAGTTGCTCTACCTCGGCTCGAAGCCGGTCGGCAATAGCCGCATCGCGCTGCTGGCCGGCTTTGGCCAGCCGGTTCGCAGGTCCGGCACCTCGGCCGCGACGGCTGCGCTGCAAAAGATCTAAAGTCAAGACGGCGGCAAGGAAGAAAAGACAAAGTTACCTTAAGATTTGACCCAACTACTACGTAGTTCGCCCGAATCTCGGGGGCTACACCCAGTGGGTGCGCTAGCGTGCCCCCACTGAAGAAACACGAAAGACGTACCTTCGGCAAGGCAGAGTGCCACCTCCTTGGCGGCAAGCCGCGCCAAGACTTGCTGGTGCTTCTCCAGAAGCCGGTTGTAGATGCCGACTCGGAGAGCGTCCAGATTCTGAAGGAAAAACAAGAATCAACACGAGACAAAGTTACCTTAAGATTCGACCCAACTACTACGTAGTTGGCCCGAATCTCGGGGGCTACACCCAGTGGGTGCACTGGCGTGCCCCCACTAGCCGGCTACAAAGAAAAAGCCAGGGGAAGGACTCACAAATACGGAGCGCTCCAGCTCCCGTGCCCGCTCCATCTCGGCATGGGCGAAGGCCTGAACCCACTCCGCACGCCCGCGAAGATGATGACGCACGGCGGCCATCGACGCCTCCTCCTGCGTCAGCGGCCCGAGGACGGTCCGGCTGGGCCCGGCCTGGACCTGCCGCGACCCGGCGGCAGGACGGCTTCCTGACGCCGGCTGTGGCTGCACGATCGCCAGGGCGCGCTCGCCGCCCGCCGTCTCCTCGCTAGCCGGCCTCGGCTCCGGTGCACCGGCCAGCGTCCCTCCGACGCCATGGCCAGCGTTCCCTCCGGCATCCCCTGCGGCGCCACGTCCGGCGTCGCCTGCGGCGCCCCCTCCGGGGCGGCCCCCCCTCCGCCTCCATCCTATCGACCACGTCGGCTCGCGGTGGGGTGTCCCCACCGATCTCCACGACCTCCCGGTCGTCCACCGCCATCTCCACCCGGCCGTCCGGATCGTGCCTCTCCTCCATCGCCGACACGACGACCGTCACCGCCGGCTCCAGGCCCGCCGACATCTCCGGCCAGGCCTGCTCCGCGGCGGCCCGCCCGGCCACCTCCGCGGCCCTCGCCCACGCTTCGGCCGAGGCCTCCTCCGCGGCCCTGACGGCCGCCTCCTCCTCCTCCAGGGCCTTGTTCCTGTCCCGCCAGGCACAGCGCTCTGTGTCCGCTGGGTCCAGGCCAAGGTCCTCCGTCGACCCCTCGGGCGGGTCGATGGCGCTGCTCCGGGACCTCCGGAACGCGAAGCCGCCTCCAGATGCGGCTTCCGTCGCCACCCGCGCCAGCGCCAACGGCGACCTGGATCACAACGAAGAGACATAAGGAAAGAACGACTCAGCGGCTCGCCAGAGTCGGCAGAGAAACGTACCCCATCACCATCGGAATGGTCTGCCTCGCCGGCGCCGCCAGGGCGGCGTGGCACCTCTTCTTGGCGGCCGGCTTGCCGCCAGCGGCTGGATCCGCCGTGCGCTTCGCGGCCGGCTTCCTCGGCTCCGCGTCCCCCTTCCCGTGCGGCCGGCTGGTCCCGGCCGGTGCGCGGGACGACCCGGCCCCGGCGTTGCCTCCTCCCCCCCTCGGCGGCACTGCATCGTCGGCGTGCGTCAATACCATCGCATCGCCTCTCAGACAATCTCGCAAGGGATCAGAATGCAAAAACTCACCCGTGCGGCGCTCCTCGCCGGCTTCGGCATCGGCCGCCTCCTGGTCCTCGACCAGGATCTCTGCCTCCTTCGAGCCGGCCCGAACCACCTGCGTCGTCATCCCGTCATACGGATGCCGGAAGGCGTTCAACAGCACCTCCCTCGTCGCATCAGGACGGAGAAAAAGATGACACATAGCAAAGTATGGGGACCAAGGACTCACCACCGGCACCAGGTTCCCGTGGCTGTAGGGCTTTTTCCCGAACTGCCACTCCTGCCTCATCCCGGCCTTCGAGATGTCGTTGACCCGGTCGGCGACCTGCTACTACGTCAACCGCCGGGAGGACATCCGGTTGGGGTCTTGGAGGCCGGTCATCTGCCCGATGATGTGCGTTCGGCGCTGCAGCGGCAGCACCCGGCGCATGACGAAGGCGGCAATGAGATCCGTCCCGGTGAGCCCCTCGCGCTCCGTCATCGCCACCACCCGGCTGCACAGGTTCAGCACGTCCTGCGCCGGGTTTCTGGGGCAGTAGGACCAGTTGGTCTTGGCGTGCGGTGTCACGTCGGCGAAGGGCGGCAAGTTGATGTGGTCCGCGCCGAGATTCCGGACATAGAAGAAGGAGTTCTGCCACTTCTTGGCAGAATCCTCCAGCGGCATCTTGGGGCACGCCCCATGCGGCCGGACCGAGACGACGGCGGCCCCACAGGCGGACATCACGCCCGCCTCCGGCCCCTGCTGCTTCAAGAAGAAGAGACGGGCCCAGAGGTCGATGCTGGGCTCGACGCCCAGATAATCCTCGCACAGGGTGACAAACCCCGAGAGCTGCAGCACCGCATTCGCCCCCAGATGGTGCGGCTGGAGCCCGAAGAAATCGAGGAACGAGCGGAAGAAGTCGCTCGCAGGGAGCCCGAACCCGCGCTTGAAGTGGGAGAAGAAAACCACGCGCTCGGTCCCCTCCGGCCGCGGCGCCAGCTCGTTGTCCGGCAGCCGCACGGCCACCTCCGTCGCCGGCGGCAGCCGCCGCGTGTCGCGAAGATACTGGAGGTCCCCCGCGGTGACCGCCGACCCCTCCCACGAGCCCTTCGGCCTCGCCATCGGTGGAGAGCGACAGGGGAGGAAATGCGCGTCGGCTGGGGCGCAGAGTGGGAGCAGCTGCTGGGCGCTACAGAGCGGCGGCAGTGTTTCGCTCTCGAGCAGGAAGAAAGGAGGAAGAAGAAGGGAGTGGGGGAGCACGCACGTGAGCAGTCTCCGCCGCTCCCTCCCCCCGATTTATAGCTACGCACAGAATGTGGGGAACTGGGATCGGCTGCGCCCGCCCGTTCCGCTTCCCCGCATTTTGTGGGCCCGCCCCACTCGCGAATTAACTGCATCGGGAAGGGCAACCGTTCGCGGCCGCCACATTAAATCCCCGCGCAGGAATCGAGGGCACGGAGTGGCGGGCCCCAGCCCGCTGCTACGTCCTGTCCCGCGCGTGGCCTGTCAGGGCCTCTTCAGCTACTCTCGACCACGTGGCGCCCATGCCGAAACCGAGGGGGCGCGTCCCTTCCCCTTCAAGATTCGGCGGACTCCTCAGTTTCCCGCCCGTGCCGGGATGCCGCGATCCGGCTTCCGGAAGCCGGCACACAGTGGGCGTTGCCGGACCCGGCGGCGGCCACTGGCCTCGTCGACATCGGCCGCCTCCTCAGGGGGTGAAACTGCGAAGGCCCCCCACCCGAGGCCGGCGAGCCTTCACAGCTTCGGGGACTACTGTCGGGGGGATGAACCCCGGGCGGGCAACGGAACCCGGATCCTTTTCAAAACCTTCAGGGCTAGCAATGCCCCTCAATCTGGCCAGACCTTGGCCGGGTTCGTCAATCCGGCCTGACCTTGGCCGGGTTCCTCAATCCGGCCTGACCTTGGCCGGGTTCCTCAATCCGGTCGGACCCGCTGGCGCATGCCGGCCGGCCCCGGTGAGCCAAGTCTTCTCCAGCAAGCAAGTACGACCACGGCGCGCTTCTCAACCCGGCCGCGGGTCAGCTCCCGTCCTATCCAGGACGTACGACGGAACAGGTCCCCATGAGGAGATGAGCGAGGCCATAGTGGCCAGCCAACCCCGTTGACCGGCAGAAGCATGGCCTCAGTGGCCCATCAACTCCGCCAACCAGGACCGGCATGGCTGCAGTACCGCCCTCGTCCTACTGACACCAGCGGACGGCGACCAGGCGGTGCGCCACTGTGGCCTGGCCGGCCCAACCACTCCGTGACGTGCGACAAGATGGAGAACAGTGTCCCCCGACGCGCATGGCCTGCGCGTGGAGGGCCCGGCATGCCCTGGCACCCGGCGGGCCCCAGCGCCGGCTCCCCAGACGCTGACATCCCGGCCCCGCGGCCGTGTAGCATTACCTTTGTAACCCTGGGGGGTTGACCTATAAAACCCCCCAGGAGACCCCCATGCACAGGGACGGACAGTAGAGGAATGACGCCGAGAGAGACTGCGAGTAGAAGGAACAGCCTAAGCCCTGGCCTGCCCTCCTGCCTCCTCAAAACAGCTCTAGGAGCAAGCTTGTAACATCCATGCATAAATCACACTCGGCAGGACTAGGGGTATTATCTCTCCGGAGAGCCCTAAACCTGGGTACGTCTTGTGCCTCGCGCTCGCTCGTACCAACCTCGCCTCTGGAGCCCACCAGTGCCCTTGAGCCTGTCCCTCTCTTTAGCCATCTCATGGCATCTGCCGTGCGCCCACCACGACAGGAGGAGTTTCTTCCTGGAGAGCCTTGATGGCTCAAAGGTAGCGATCGTTCCTAACATGCCGCGGACGAGGTTGGCCTCATCGGTAACTCTCCCTTCCTCTAAATGAAAGAGAGTCCCTCGTCCCCCTGTCTCCAGTCTTCTGACTCCTCCTCCAAAGGGGCGGCGCTCCCAACGCCTACGCAGAGAAGCGGCTCCACCGGAAAGGACCCAACCAGAAGCGCGAGAAACTCCGGTCGAGGTCGCAGGAACAGGCGAAAGTGTTCCATCCGTCACTAGGTATTTCCTAGGTCGATATCTTCAGAAAAAGACACTTTGGATTATAACATCCTAATGTTTGCAGGCAGCCTCCACCCTCGAACGTACACGTGGAGGCCGAGAAAGGAACGTCTCCGCCCAAGGAAACAGAGGTCCGAAATCCTACGAGGGTCGACCCCGGATCCGCCCAGCCCGAGGACTCAGCGACATCGGCCACTCCGTCCGAAATCCAATGTGCCGCGAATTATCGTCGGCGAAAGGCTTCTTTAAACATTCCGGCGTTTTCGGACAGGGAGCTTAATGCTGTCAGCGCGGTAGACGCGTATCTCGGGGTGACCCGAGGTGCCTTTGACGAGTCGCTGGATGTCCTGTCGCGAGGGCTGCGGGTAAGGTTTTTAAAGACAAGTATAACTACAGAGTATGGTAGTAGCCCCTAAGGCTTGATACGAGCCCCTGGGGTCGAATCAAGACTTGAATGTTAACCCGCAAACTTGGTTATAACAGGAGGCTCGCTTGAAGAACGAGCAACTGACCTCGGCATTAAACTAAACAAAGGTGCAGCTTGACGCGGCTTTGTCCGAGGTTGAGCAGGTGAAGAAATTCACCAGAGAGGTGCACGGTAAGTGCTTTTTTATTGAAATAAGTAATGTCCGAAAAGTATAGCTGACGCCAGGATTGCCTATAGCAGCGGAAGCCCTGGGCCATCTCGAAAGAGACCTGAAGTAGGCCTGCGACGATCTGGCGTATGCTGAAGCGCAAGGCCAGGCGAATCAACATGTGGTAACGTAAAGAGCGGGTAGCGTGAATGTGCTTAGAGCTAATGCACGCCAAGCCCAGGAGATTGAGAGCTTAAAGGCTCGCCTGGCTGCTGCAGAAGCAAATAATCGGCGAACGGACGACCTGATTTACGGTAAGTTATAAGTCTCAACAGACATGTGTTATGCGGTTTATCCGAAAGATTTGTCATGCGAAATGTCATTTTTGACAGCTTGCTTGACCGGCCTTCCTCCGGAGTCTCGGGGCCCAGTGTCCGAAGACATGAGCAGTTGTTTATCCGAGGTGCATGAAGGAACGCGGAAAGTGATGAGGGATGTGCACCAGGCTTTATGGCCCGAGGTGATGCCGGTTCCCGAGGACATGGTCGCGCTGGCCGAACAGCTAAAGGGAGCGTGGCGCCGGATTCGAGCGTGGAAAGTATCATCCTGTCGAGAAGGTGCGAGGGAGGCCTGGGCCATGGTGAAAACCCACTATACCGGTCTGAAGACGATGGAATTGGCAGAGGTGGGACCCATGGGGCTGGGGGGGAGGAGATCCCTACCAGTCAAGCATACGATAGTGTAATGCCTGCGGCACGCCTCTCGCAAAAGGATTGTTCGTTAAACATCCTGATAGACGGGCTCGACCGTGCATGAAAATTATTGTATGACTTTATGTACCGAAGTATACTATGTCAATGTTTTCCGTCCGTTTATCCAAACTCTGTCAGCCAACCGTCGGCTTCTCCTTCCCTGGATAAATTCTGGGGAGTGTCCCATACTACTGGCCGAGGTCATCGGGCCAGATGCTTCAGGTGACCAGGCAATCGGGCTATCCGGCTCGAAGGACAAGAGGGTAACGAAGGGTTATGTTATATTACTATTTAACGTAAGAAACATCTCCCGAGGAAAATAGTTCATCCAACGGTTCCTTTCCTCGGGTGATTGTGTCGAACACGCCCGTGCAAAGACGGAGGACCTCGGGGGTAAAGCCCTTGGTCGGGGTTTGAAAAGACCCATGCCACAGTATTCCTATGTCATAGCCGATCAACCCACATTATAAGAACGCTAGCTTTCGGCTTTGTCCGTCTAAGGTACTACATCGGTTAACCCATGAGTAACAATCACAGCGGTGCTCCCTTTGCCCCCTAGCCGAAATATCGAGAACGTAGAGGGCAACCCAGCTTGGCCAAATCTTAAAGTGGATCGATGCATATATTGGCTTGAAAGACAATAGTCCATAAAGGGCAGAATAACTTATGTTTTGAAAAGAACATACTGGATTGTTCTCGGGGTCGTTTGAACGACTTACCGAGGTCAAGGAAAAATAAAAAAAGGAATAAAGAAAAAATGCACAAGGTATTTACACAGACCGTATGCTTGGTTTCATGCATAGAAACGTCGGAGTAGCGCCGCGTTCCACGGGTGGGGCTCTAGTTGTCCATCCTCTGGATCTCGGATTCAATAAGCTCCTCCGATGAGTACTTGGTCAATGACAAACGATCCGTCCCACCTGGGGGAGAGCTTGTGTTTTTGTTTCTCGGGATATAATCTCATTACGAGGTCCCCGACATTGAAGTCTTTGGCGCGAACCTCTCTAGCGTGGTAGCGCCATGCCTGCTGTTGATAAATAGTTGATCTAGCCCGTGTGACGTTGCGCTCTTCCTCGAGGGCGTCTAGGGCATCTTGCCGATCGAGTTTGGCCTCCAGCTCCTCGTACATGCGCACCCGAGGTGCGTCATGTATGATATCGGAGGGGAGGACCGCTTCGGCACCATATACCATAAAAAATGGGGTATACCCTGTGGATCTGTTTGGTGTGGTACGCAAGCCCCATAATACGGAATCAAGTTCCTCAACCCATTTGCAATCGGCTTTTTTAAGGGAGCGGATGAGCCGTGGCTTAATTCCACTGAGGATGAGTCCATTGGCTCGTTCCACTTGGCCATTAGACTGCGGGTGGTAGATGGACGCGTAATCGAGCTTGATGCCCATTTTCTTACACCATGCCTTGACCTCTTTGGCCGTGAAGTTGGTTCCGTTTTCTGTTATCAAACTGTGGGGGACACTGTAACGGTGAACTACCCCCGAAATGAATCCGATGACTTGGACGGCCTCGGCCGAGGTAACTGGTTTTGCTTCGATCCACTTAGTGAATTTATCTACCATGACGAGTAGGTATTTGTTTTTGTGTGATCCTCCCTTGAGTGTTCCGACCATATCCAGCCCCCAGACCGCAAAGGGCCACGTAATGGGGATGGTGCGCAGGGCCGTGGGGGGCATGTGGCTCTGCTTGGCGAATACCTGGCAGCCTGGGCAACGCTGTACTAATGCCAAAGCATCGGCGCTTGCCGTTGGCCAGTAGAAACCGGCTCAAAAGGCCTTGCTGACCAGGGTCCGAGCAGCGGCGTGATGTCCGCTCATGCCGGAGTGTATCTTGCGTAGTATGAGTTTTCCTTCTTCCTCGGATATGCATCTCTAGAGGACGCCCGTTGTGCTCATTT
This sequence comes from Elymus sibiricus, assembly GCA_039707655.1. Taxonomy (NCBI): domain Eukaryota; kingdom Viridiplantae; phylum Streptophyta; class Magnoliopsida; order Poales; family Poaceae; genus Elymus; species Elymus sibiricus. The sequence goes on from CM077672.1 coordinate 362,880,920, forward strand.
TATAGAGTTCCCCTTCATAAACCTTGTAAGCTTTAGACTGTCTTACAATCCGATGGGAGTCGGCTTGGTTATTAGGGAGCTCTTTTCGGAGTAGGTATGCGAGGAGTGGCTCGGTCCATGGTGCGATAACTGCCATGACCTCGTGCGCCGAATCGGTCTTCCGGATTGTTGATCCGCCTATGATACCGTCGTCCTCTTCGGGCGGGGCCTGTTGCCCGACATCGGTTGAGTCCGGTGTTCCTTTGCTGTCAAGCCAGACGACGGATGGCTTAAAAAGCCGCTCGAGGAAGGTGTTCTAGGGAACCTTGTCCCATTTTGCGCCAATTCGGGCGAGTACTTCTGTGGCCTGGTTACTATCTCGGGGTATATGGTGGAATTCCAACCCCTCAAACCTGGCCGAGATCTTTATGACGGCATTGCGGTAAGCTGTCATCTTTGGGTCTTTGGCGTCGAATTCGCCATTAATTTGCGAGATAGCGAGGTTGGAATCGCCTCGAACCTCGAGTCGTTTGACACCCATGGAGACTGCTATCCGAAGTCCGTGTAAGAGGGCTTCGTACTCAGCCGCGTTGTCGGAATCTGTATACATGATTTGTAGTACATATTTAATGTTATCTCCCGTGGGGGAAGTGAGCACCACGCCAGCCCCTAGGCCGACAAGCATTTTGGAACCGTCGAAATACATCGTCCAATGCGAGTAGGTACTGTACTCACGGGGGAGTTCGGCTTCGGTCCATTCGGCGACGAAGTCCGCCAGCACCTGGGATTTAATGGCCCGGCGCGGTTTGTAAGTGATTTCAAAAGGCAAGAGCTCTATAGCCCATTTGGCAATGCGCCCCGTTGCATCTCTATTGTTGATTATGTCGCTCAACGGGACGTCGGATGCCACCGTCACCGCGCACTCTTGAAAGTAGTGCCGAAGCTTGCGCGATGCCATGAAGACTGCGTAAGCTATCTTTTGATAGTGAGGGTAGCGTGTCTTGCAGGGAGTTAAGACCTCGGACACGTAGTATACGGGTTTCTGGACCTGGAACTTATGACCTTCCATGTCTCGTTCAACCACGAGGACTGCGCTAACCACCTGGTTTGTGGCCCAGATGTATAATATCATCGGTTCGCAAACACCTGGCGCTGCCAGGATAGGATTAGTGGCGAGGAGGGCCTTGATGTCTTCCAGGGCCGCCGCAGCCTCCTTAGTCCATTTAAATGATTTAGTCTGCTTTAACAGCCTGTACAATAGCAAGGCTTTTTCTCCGAGCCGTGATATAAAACGGCTCAGTGCTGCTACGCAACCCGCCAGTTTTTGTACGTCCTTGAGCTCCGTTGGAATCTCGAAACGATCCAAAGCTCGAATTTTAGCCAGATTGGCTTCAATTCCTCGATTAGATACAATAAAGCTGAGGAATTTGCCAGCCGGGACTCCGAAGACACATTTCTCCGGATTAAGTTTTATTTGATATTCCCGTAAGCTGGCAAATGTGTCGCGAAGGTTGTCGACCAACTGGCCGACGTGTTTAGTTTTGACAACTACATCGTCTACATAGGCCTCAACGGTTTTTCCGATGTGTTTCTGCAGGCATGTTTGAATCATGCGCTGGTACGTGGCGCCGGCGTTCTTTAGTCCGAAAGGCATCGTGTTGAAGCAAAACGGCCCGTAGGGCGTGATGAATGTTGTTGCTGCCTGGTCCGACTCCTTCATCTTTATCTGATGATATCCTGAGTAGGCGTCTAGGAAGCACAATGCGCCGTGGCCCGCGGTGGCGTCCACGATTTGGTCAATACGGGGTAAGGGGAAGGGGTCTTTGGGGAAAGCTTTGTTGAGGTCTTTGAAATCGACACACAACCGCCAAGACTTGTCCTTCTTTGGCACCATGACCAAATTGGCTAGCCAATCAGGGTGTTTTATGTCCCTGATGAATCATGCTTCCAACAGCTTTGCCAGTTCTTCGCCCATTGCTTGACGCTTGGGCTTGGAGAAACTCCGAAGAGTTTGTTTAACGGGCTTATAGCCTTTCAATATGTTTAGGCCATGCTCTGCAAGCCTACGGGGTATCCCTGGCATATCGGATGGGTGCCAGGCGAATATGTCCCAATTTTCCTAAAGGAAAGAGCGTAGGGCCTCGGCCACTTCTGGATCGAGGTTAGCCCCTATGGACGCCATTTTAGCAGGGTCCGTTGGGTGAACCTGGAATTTGATTATCTCATCGGCCGGTTTGAAAGAGGTAGGCTTTGATCTTTTGTCAAGAATGATATCGTCCCGGTCGACCTCGGCGCGCAAAGCGGTCAGCTCCTCGGCCGCGAAGGCCTCGGCAAGAGTCTCGAGGGTGAGGGACGCAATTTTATTCTCGGCTTTGAGCGCCCTATCAGGATCACTTGAGATAGTAATGATCCCTTTCGGGCCCGGCATCTTGAGCTTCATGTAGCCGTAGTGTGGCACCGCTTGAAATCTAGAAAAGGCGCCCCGTCCAAGGATGGCGTGGTATCCGCTCTTGAAAGGCGCGATGTGGAACGTAATCTCCTCGGAGCGATAATTATCCGAGGTCCTGAAGACTACGTCTAGGGTTATTTTTCCACTGCAGCGTGCCTCTCATCCGGGGACTATTCTTTTAAAGGTGGTGGTGCTCTGTTCTATGCGCGATCTATCGATGTGCATTTTATCCAGGGTGTCCTTGTATATCAAATTCAGGCTGCTGCCTCCGTCCATAAGGACCTTGTGGAGGCGACAGTGATCCACAATGGGGTTGAGGACTAGCGCAGCGGGGCACCTATCCAAGGCAAACCTCGGTTGATCGTTCTGAGTGAAAGTGATCGGCGTGTCTATCCATGCACCCCAAGGTGGCACCTGCCGGACGGCGTTGACCTCCCTCAGGGCCCGCTTGCACTGATTGTTAGACGTAAAGGTCTCATAAATCATTAGGACCTCGTCCTCATCCGAGGTCTGTCCAGCATGTTTAACCTCGGATCCGGGGTGGCTGGGGGCGCCCATCAAGAGGGCGAGTCCTCCCTTCGCCACCTGCCTCAATACCCAACAGTCACGAAGGCTGTGGGTCAGGCAGGAGTTAGTCAATACAGCGTGGATCGGGCATGGTTTACCCAGAAAGCCATCCAGGGCCGTTCCGGTGTGATCGGAGGTTTTCTTCTTCTTCCGAGGACGATCGCCCGGGATGTTCAGTTTTGTGATTTTTGCGCGGAAGCGTTGGCTGGCAGCATCCCGGGTAGTCGTCACAGATCGAGTCTGTATTCTCCTCGGTCCGCCAGGCATCTTCGATGGCGCAGAATCGAGTTACTAAGTTGGTTAATTCAGGGAGTGTTTGGACGCAACGGCGAGCAAGGGCGTTTGAGACGCCTTTTTCCTTGCATCCACGCTCGAAGGCGGTGATTATATCGGAATCTTTGGTAATCCAGTATCTTGTCCTTGACGGATAGGAATCTGGCCCAGTATTGTCGGATCGGTTCGCCGGGGACCTGTCGCACGTAGGCTAAGTCCCATATGTCGGACGGGCCGGAGTTATCGGGACGATATTTTGCGTAGTGGGTGAGCGGGCCGGATCCGATCTCAAAAGACGGCGGAACCCCGTCACCCTCGCCCGAGGCTGGATCCGCCGTTATCGGTCTAGCCGATTCAATCTGGGGGTCGGTTGCTGGTAGATCGCTGTCCGATCCGCTTTCCAGGAAGTAACTCGGCCCCTCGCCCATGAGGGGGTTCTCTGGTAGGATCGGAGAGGGGTCAGGGTTTGCTCCCACCTTATGTGGGGGCGTCGCCGTGACCGAGACTTCGGTTGTGGAGTTGAGCTCCATGGGTTTGAGGCCGTTAACCGGCGATCCCATCGATCCTTCTGGCGATCACGCAGCGGAACTCTCAATGAAAGCACCAGTGTCGGTGTAAAAACTGGCAGACCTCGGGGTAGGGGGTCCCGAGCTGCGGATCTCGGATCGATAGTAACAGAGACAAAGGGAGACGATGTTTTACCCAGGTTCAGGCCCTCTTGATGGAGGTAAAACCCTATGTCCTGCTTCTGTCTATATTAATGAAGATGTATCGAGTACAGAGTTGATCTACCTCGAGGTCGTAATATGTGTCTAACTTCTAAAGCTAGGTGTTCGATGTTGCGTGGATGTCCCCTACGGGCTAAACCCTATGGCTTATATACACGCCAGGGAGGGTATCTAGGGTTACAAGGTCGGTATCTTAGAGTAAGGTGGTTGGAGAAATCTTGAAGTGTACTGCAAGTCTTCGGTAAAGGCAGCCTTGATCACGTCTCCCATGTGCGGCCTCCGGAGTCCATCTTGATCACGTACGGGGGCATATCGGCCCATCCGAGGAGACGGGCCGACTAGGTTAGCACCCCCTAATCCTGGACACCATCACTTAGACAGTGAGGATGAAGACTTTGTTGCTAGTGGAGCAGCAACGAAGAAAAAGAGAGTCGTGCTTGCTAAGGAGTATAGCTCCAAACCAACATCTGCCAAAGAGAGAACTGCTGTGAGGAAAGTTCCTAAGCAGACTATGCAATTCACACTTGAAGAGCCTAGTGACACAGAACCAGCTGCAGGTGGAAAGAAGAAGAGAGCTAGGAAGACTATAGCTCAAGTGCTTGGAAGGCCCTCCATGAGGACAGATGAGGAAGAAGAAGAGGAGGAGCTAGCAGCCACTGCACCCCCTGCAAAGGCTCAGAAGCTTATGTCTGATGCAATTAGGACTGCTGCCCCCAAGGCCAAGCCAAAGGTGTCAGCACCAAAGAGATCCACCAGGAACATATCAGCTGCTGAGAAGAACAAGGCCCCAGTGCCAGAAGCAAATGTTGATGAAAAACCACTAGTGCTCAGGAAATTGAAACCAAAGATACCAGACCATGATAATGCACACCCCGTTGCAGAAAACATGATGCTGAGGAAGGATAAAGGACTGCGTCAGTGGAGACAGTCAGATCCATATGCTACAAGGAGGAAGACAGCGTGTGACTATCGCTTTCACACTCGCGAACAGCAAGACTTCTATGAAACAGTATTGCTTGACAAGAAGCCCATTGTTAGTGACATGAGATGGGTGGATTGGGAATACATCGATGAGAACGAGGATTACTTCCCCCACGTCCATGAGAGCTTCAGGATTGCAGAAGTTGATGACTTTGTCGGAAAGAAGTTGACCAAGTGGAATGATGAGATGGTCATGCAGTTTTATTCTACTGCTCACTTCTATCCAGATGGCCGCATTGTGTGGATGACTGAGGGTATCAGGTACCAGTCAACCATCTCTGAGTGGGCAAGTCTTCTTGGTGCACCCGAGGAAGAGGACGATGACATTGATATCTATGCCAAGCTCAAGATGGATCACAACTCCATGGCCAACATGTACACTGCAATTCCTCAGAAGGACATTGAGACTCATAAGCTTGGATCAGTGAAGCATCTGCTCCCAGGACTGGCCACCACAAACACCATCTTGCGGTACACCTTGTTACCCAAGTCAGGAGATGACAAAATGATTCGTGGCCACTCCATCAATTTAAGGTGATGAGCCTGATAGTGGAAACTATCAAGAGAACTGCAGCTGATCAGAAGAGATCGTGCGGATATGCACCACATATTCAGATTTTGATCAATTCCAAGGTTGGAACCAGCACATACCTTCTTGATCGAGAGCATCTGCCCTTGCGTCCAGAGTTTGAGGACAATGTAATTGTGATGGATCCTACGCATCCCACTTCTGCACAAGCTCAAGAGGAGATCCGCAAAGCCAAAGAAGCAAAAGCAGCCGAGGAGGCAACAGCTCCCAATGCTCCAATTGCAAATCTTAAGTCTAAGTCTGACCAAATGACTTATCTGCTTGAAGCCACCCTGAGGATTGAGCGAAGTCTGGCCAACCTCACCCAGCACCAGGCTAGCTTAGAGCGGATAATAGAGACAAAATTTCATGATCTAGATGTCAAGGTCACAGAGATCCAGACTACCGTGGAGCAGCTGCAGAGTGATGTTGATGCTGTTAAGACAGCCCCATCAGATGACAGTGGAGATGACAGACCTACCACAGAGCGTTTTCAGACAGTGCCTAGGGCAGCCAGGTCTGCTGCAGTGCCAGTTGTGGATCCACGGACCACAGTATCTGCACCTGCTGCTACTGCCTCAGTGCCACCGCCGGTATCTACTCCACCAGTCCAGCAGACATCTTCAGAAGCCTTCGCGGACGCTCTTCTTTCTATGCCGTCTACGCACACCGGACCTGCCAGCAGGAGATCGCCTTCAGGAGCTTCGGAGGACCATGCTTAGAGTGCCGACTAGTCCTATACAATTCGATCTTTTTGGTACTTGTTGCCAAAGGGGGAGAGTTTGTATAGATCATAGGCTTCGAGAGAGAGAGTGCTTTGCTCGTGGTTTTTCTCTCGAGAGTTCTTTTGCTACTATTTGCTTGTTAGTACTTTGTTTCACTGTGTGTGCTTGCTACAACGTTTGTGAGATATTCTGTCATACTATGCTTATTGTGATGATCAATGCTTACCTTTATCATTATCATGTATGATCACTCATTTATGTTGGTGATGCGTGCTTACTATTCCACTCATATCATTTTGCGCGCTCCACCAAGTTGTATGTGACATGGAAGAGTGACCCATGAGCCAAATCGATTGTGCATTTGCATTCAAACGCAAATTTTTAATAATGCACAAATTTAGGGGGAGCTCTTGCTTATCACATACCTCTCAAAGCGACGGTGTATTTCATTCATTTAATCATTTGTCGAAGCTTTGATCTATATGTTGTCATCAATTACCAAAAAGGGGGAGATTGAAAGCACATTTGCTCCCTTGGTGGTTTCGGTAATTCATAACAACATATATCTCATTGAACTAATGTCCATTCAAGTTAAAGATTTCAGAATGTTCAATGATTGGCATGGCATGGACTAGAGACGTGGACCCCTCAAAATGGTAAGGACAAGGATTGGCATAAGATCAAGACTCTACATTTTTGGTTTAGTGATCCAAGATCACATTGAGTCCATAGGAAAGCCAATACTATTAAAAGGGGATGAGGTGTTGCTTAATGGCATTTTTGCTCAAGTGCTTAGTAACAGTACTCCTAAACCCTCAACCACCATCTCCATCCAAATATGTCCAAAACCTACATTCCAACTCGGCCCCACCGAAATTCTCTATCCGGCCCCACCGAGTTCACCTAGACTTAGCCACTGCCAAAACCCTAACAAATCAGATCCATCGAAATGGATCTCGGTCTCACCGAGATGGCCTTGCCAACTCTCTGTAATCGTTTGCACTCACTTCGGTCTCACCGAGTTTTGCAAATCGGTCTCACCAAGATGGCTTGCCAAGTCTCTGTTGCCTTATTGCTTCACTTCGGTCCTACCGAGTTGATGCAATCGGTGCCACCGAGATGAGGTCTGCCCTAGCCATTGCACTTTGGTCCATCTGAGTTGTTCGTATCGGTCCCACCGAGATTCCTAAAGTTCATATCTTTCACACAGTTCGGTGCTACCGAGATGATTGTTTCGGTGCCACCGAGTTGGGTCAAAAGTGTGTAACGGCTGGATTTTGTGTGGAGGCTATATATACCCCTCCACCACCTCCTTCTCAGTAAAGGAGAGCCATCAGAACGTGCCTACACTTCCACCATACATTTTCTGAGAGAGAACTACCTACTCATGTGTTGAGATCAAGCTATTCCATTCCTACCATTTGAATCTTGATTTCTAGCCTTTCCCAAGTTGCTTTCCACTCAAATCCCTCTTCCACCATAGCCAAATCTGTGAGGAGTTGTTTGAGTGCTAGGAAGACTATCATTTGAAGCACAAGAGCAAGGAGTTCATCAATAACACACCGTCTATTACCTTTTGGAGAGTGGTGTCTCCTAGATTGGTTAGGTGTCACTTGGGAGCCTCCGACATGATGTGGAGTTGAACCAAGGAGTTTGTAAGGGCAAGGAGATCGCCTACTTCATGAAGATCTACCCCGAGTGAGGCTAGTCCTTCGTGGACATAAGCCATGGTGGAATAGACAAGGTTGCTTCTTCGTGGACCCTTCATGGGTGGAGCCCTTCGTGGACTCGCGCAATCGTTACCCTTCGTGGGTTGAAGTCTCCATCAACGTGGACGTACGATAGCACCACCTATCGGAACCACGCCAAAAACCACCGTGTCTTCATTGCGTTTGAAATCTCCGATCCCCTCCTTTACTTACATATGCAATCGTTTACTTTCCGCTGCTATACTCTTAGAATTGCATGTGTAGGGTGATGCTTGACATGTACTATTGCTAAAATCTGCCTACAAGTAAAATTGGGAAAAGGTTAGGTTTTATTTGGTCAAGTAGTCTAATCACCCCCCTCTAGACATACTTTCGATCCTACAGTGGTGCATGTGGGATCACATTTTATAGGCCTCACTCATACGAGGAATCTGACGTTGAATAATGCGCTATCATATATTTTAGAATTAATATTGATAAGTTTTTAGTAGGGGATTGATAAGTTTTTAGTAGGGGATTGCCTACCTTTAGTGCATGAGCTTCTCTACTATTAAAGGGGTGTTGGTAGGTTCGCCTCACCTCCTCCCCTAATTTTTTCTTCTTTTTTGGTAATCTCAACCGTTGTCGCGCAAAATAAAAACCAATGTCAATAGTGTAACTTAAAATAATCTAAACCAAATTGGTACTTTACCAAAACCATGTCCTATATTAACTCAAATAAATCAAATCAAATCTTACCAAAAACAAAACATTCCTTGTATTTCCCTACGGATACCCAAATCAAATCAAATCTTACCAAACCTCAACTAAATAAAAACTTTTCTTGCCTCTCCTACTAATACTAAAATCAAATTAAATCTACCATATGGTGGTTAAGGTATATGTCGGACAAGATTGGTGTTGAACCACTAGAATATGAATGCCACATTGCAACACATGGGCAATTAGCTAGTATGTTTAATAGTAATGCAGAACACTCCTAGTTAGGGGTGGGCATATTAATGGTGAACTGTTCTACCGAATCAAAAATGAATAATTCTCCATTACCTATGTTCAAGCCAGCCCACTAGCTGGCCCAAACCCGCCCCCGAAGGCTATGTCGCCCCAAGGCACTAAGTTCTCTCCCATTGAACTAAGCACGCGGCTACGTCTCGCTTGAAGCGAGCGCTATGCACGACTCGCCCATAGCACACCCCAACATGGGGCACCCAAACAACAAAAATTTGTTTTTCTGTCGTGTGACTTGCTAGTGAATTTCCAATCCTCCCATGCACTTGGGCTATGGCCGTTTCTTTTACGGCCGCATTGTACGAGCATGTGCAGCATCATGTTTTCATGTTTCTTCATCATTTTTTCGTTCCATTTTCCACATCTTATTTTATTTATTTATTTCCTTTTTCTATTTTCAATATACATGAGCATATTTCGGAAATACATGAACATTAATTAAAAATACAATATCACTTTCTCAAATATACATGAAAGTTTGTCAAAAATGCATAAAGACCTTTTAGTTACATAAAACCTTTTTTAAATACATGTTGTATAAATTTTAATAGATGATAAACGTTTTTTAACCACACTATGAACAATTTGTAAGTACACAATGAAATACATTTCATACATAATGAACCGTTTTTAATACCTAAAATAATGAACAATGCATTAATAAAAGAAAGACATTTGTCAATGCACATATATTAATTTTTAAATGCATGCTATTTCTTTATAGTATGTAGTTTTTTTAATACATGGTTAACTTTTTAAAATACCCAACAAACAATTTAATACACGAAAATCATTTTAGAAATAATGATGAGCTTTTTATATACGTACTAAACATTTCTGAAATTATACATTCAACATTTCTTAATAAACGAAGAAAAATTTCTGAAACATACTATGAATTTTTTAACAATATGAATAAAAATGAAAGGAGAGAAAAAAAAAGGGAAAAAATATAGACAACGTGAAGAAGAAAAAGGAAATAACACAGAAAGAACAAAAGTAAAATTAAAAAACATGGGCGCATAATTCCTGCAATTCTTGAAATATGAACTTAGTTTTTTTAATTAAGATATACTTTTTGCGAAAAAAGACAAACATTTTAAAATACATGACCAACATTTTTTGAATAATAATATAAACTTTTTTTTATTAACACTATGATTGTTTTTGAAAAAACAAAGAATATATTTTAGTGCAAGATGGATAGTTTCTAGATACATGGCAAACCATTTTTAAAATGCATGATGAACACTTCTTCAATACAGGATGGGCAGTTTCTTGATACATGGCAAATTAATTTGTTTTTAATAGAAGATGAAATTATTTGGAAAAAGTGAACATTTTGGAATACTCTATCAACATTTTTAAAGTACACGAGGATTTTTTGTTGAAACCACTATGAACATTTTTGAAAAAACAAAGTAAGTTTTTTGAACACAATAAAAATGATGTTCATATTTTCGAAAACTGGGATGGCCAGCTTCCCAAAAGGCTATAGGCTCTGTCTTGCAATAGGCAAGATATTTTTTTTTTTTGCGAACTGCCGTAGCGGCTTTATATGCCCTTTCCCTTTCCCTTTGTCAGATCTGTTTTTTAGGTTGGTCGCATGGTCCTATTCTGGTAGTTCTTTCTCCATTGTCTAATGTGTGGGTGCTTGCCATACACAAGGTCTGTTGTACGTTAGCACAGTTTTATTACGTCAGAACCAGAAACAGAACAAAATATTTGGTTCCGAAAAGTATTTATTCCCAACTTCCCAAGGAACCGATCCGTCAAACATTTCATATGAACCGTATTTTTGACAACTGAAGGAACCGTACCGGTTAGGACTGAATGCCTAGGACTACCTCCAGTGACGGGCCGAAACACCCTTCCCGTGATGAGCAGGCCGCCCGTCACTAATCCAATGTTAGTGGTGTAGGCAGTACAAGTGATGGGTTATAAGTGGTCACCCGTCGTTGGTTTTCTCAATCGAATCTCTTTTAGATATCGTTATTCGTGTTGGCTCGACTGTATTTCACTTACATCACAAAAATAGAAGTCCAAGCAAGAGTGCTTCACAACAAGCCAGTAATAAAGACAGTGGTTAGCGCTAAAAATATGAAGTACGCGTCATGTAATCTAGAACTATATGAGGGGGTAAACTTGCAGATGTTCATATGCAAAAGAAAATAAACTAGGGGATGGCCATCATGCCACATTTCGCCTCTTCTTCCAATAAGTTCATCATCACAGCATAACCCGTCTGAAGACCAGTCTCGGTGACGAATCTCTACTATCCGGATTTGAGGTGCATCCAGCCTTACGGTACGACGTAATATTCTACCAGCGTGTTGTGGCCTTCGCCAATATCAGTGCTGCTTCACAGGATTTGCAGACACCGAGATGAGAGATTCTATTTCTCTACAGATTTTCTACAAGAAAACAAAAGTCAAAGCATAGAAACAAATCATATCCACTTTCGTATGTATACGTTGTATAGTAGGCTTTGTCATGGGCTCGGCCCACTTCCTTTTTTTTCTTCCTTTTTTTAGCTACAAAAAATATTGTACCGCCAGGTTTATGTCTGACCAGAGATACCACCTCGGATAGATAAGTTGTTGTGCATAATTTCACTTCTTTTTCTTCTTATTGTCTACATTTCCGGTTCTAGTTCTGCATTGTTTTTCCCGACGATTTTTCTTTTGATTTTTTATGCACGATTTTCACTAGGTTTTTCTCTTTCTTTTCTCATTTTCGTTTTATATTTCTTTTTCTTTTTTCACTTTTATTTTTCACGAAATTTCTATTGGTTTTGTGAACTTTAAAAAAATTCATGAAACCTTTTTTCAAATCCGCAAACTATTTCCAAATTTGTGAACATTTTCCAAACTCATGAAATTTTTTCAAATTCATAAAATTTTCAAAAATATAACTCGTGAGCAATTTTCATATTCATAAATGTTTTTCAAAATCATGATCTTTTTACAATTTTAACTCGTAACAATTTTAAAATTCACAAACTTTTTTTCAAACTTGTGAACTTTTTTCAAATTCATGAACTTTTTAAAATTTTACTCATGAATAATTGTCAAATTCGATGTGCATCCGCCATAGTGAGTACACGTTTGCATCATCTTTGTAAGCATAAGAAAAAGGCATCAAAATCACCCCCGGCCTCCCATCTTATCAGGAATATGCTCTGCCAGCACTGAATAAGAGTACGGATCAAACACATATCCGTCGGCCGATTGCTTGTTCAGCTATCTACGTGTTCTATTCAACTGTGCAACGCTCTCTCTTTACGCGCTGGCTAGCAGACTGGACCGCCACTTTGTTTTTGCTTCGACGGGTGTAGTAGTGACAGTCCAGTGCCCTGTACCCAAGAATTTTCCAACACCTCCCACTCTTATCTGTATGACTTTGAGCACACGGATCATATAGGCCATTATGTTGCACTGTCATGATCGATGGTGTGACTGTAATGTAAGTGGTGAGGGAAATGGAGGCGAATGTGAGCACCGAACACCTTATTATAGGCGGAGGCTATACGTCTGCACATGGCCCTAAAATGTTTCGTCTATTTATCATACTAGGTAATTGCCCGTGCGTTGCAACGGGAGAACAACAGTCATGTAGTCATGGGTGATATATTTAGGTCATGCTTCCAAAGGTAAATCAACCAAGAGCTCTTTACCCTCCTATTGTTACAGTATATAGCTGAATGCCCGTGCGTTGCCACGGGACAAATTAAGTTTGTTCAAAAAATGTTGAACACAGTCGGCAATATATAATTTGCCCACATCATAAACTTTGATAATTCCCATATCAATTTATGCACATACATTTCTCGAAAAGAAACAGATACAAGCTTTAAGAATGAAAAATTTAAGTTGCCATGTGTCCATAAGACGGCTAAGATCAACATACTTCTTGGCCAGTACCATCTTATCCTGGGCATACCCACAAACGGCATGAACTAAATCCTAGGTCTGCCGTTGCATCTTTTTTTTTTTTCTAAAAAATACTAAGACACAAAGCACCTATGATCTTCAGGAATGGAAATCTGCTATGTCGTCAAAATGTGTGCAGTATGTCCAACTCGGCAGGATCTACAGAGGATAATCATTTTCTCACAGTCCATGTGGAAGACAATTTTCTGCAACCGATCGACAGCTCATGGAATACCACATGTTACAAGGCAGCAACCTGGATTACCATACAATACTGCCTCGTCCTAAGCAGCCTCTCCAGATCTCCAAGACGTGCCTTCTCCACAGATAACCCCTCCTCGGATTCTTGCAATCAGGAGATCGATGTCATTGGACAAAACACAGCCAAATCTATTCTATGTGGAGAGAAAGAAACACGTACCTGCACTTGTAGTTGTGCAGCGCGACAAGAGCCCTAGAGAGCGGTAGCACCGGCTAGATGCCCTCGGTCGCCTCCCTCCTCCCGATGACGAGCTCGTACGGCCGCGCCCGCTGCAGCGCGAGCCGCCACCTCATCTCCATGCATGTTGTATGGTGGCGGACGCTTCCAGCGCGGCCCTGGCATGGCCTGCATCCCTCTTACTCGCCTTGGCTGAATCAGCAGCGGCCCCGATCACTACCACGGGAGACTCCTCCACTCCTGCTGGGCAACCTCCTCCTGCGCAGCCATAGCGGCACCTCCCGCTGGGAAGGAAAGCGGCTGTGGGACTTGCTCTCGCTCGGCCGCGATACCTGCCTTCCCCGTCTGACTGGAATGTCGGATCTGAATCCAGAGTGGGGTTTGGGAGAGGGGAGATGGGGCGCCGGGGTAGATGGAAGCAGAAGTAGTTGGCAGCGAGGACATCCCGTAACAGATTTTGGGAACAGGGGCCGGTGATTTCGGCGGCGATTAAGGAGAGAGAACACGACGTAAGATGGAACCAGCGGACGAAGCGGGCAGGGGTGAGCGGAAGTGGGAGGTCAGACGAAACTTAGCGACGTAAGAGGGGAGACGGAACCTTATGGTTTTTTTAGGTGGTAGAGACTAGCCTAAACCCGTGCGGCGGCACGCCTGCACGTCGCTTGTAGGTGATCATATATATTGTTTCGACGAAGAAAATTCAGATACTGATAAACTTCATTACTTTACCATGGTCCCTTTTATCTTCTCTTTTTACATCAGAGGTAAGACTATATAATAGATCTGAGCCGTTGATTTCATTACGTAGTTGATCAGAGAAACTACATCCCATGTAAAAAGAGGATATAAGGACCATATTAAAATTGCTCATGTTTTATCCTTAGCTGCATAGAGACAGTCTTGAGGAAGAATGGATGCCGCTCCAGCACCTTTAGAATTGCATTAGCCGTCTATAAAAAGCTACAAAGAGATTCTGTACATTCAGCATGCAGCATGTAAATTCACTGTCTTCCTAAGCTATTTTGTCTCTCAACACAAGCTTTCGCCCCTCTTTGTATATAAAGAAACAACACAACAAAGTATACAACCAAACGATATAACATGATGGGAAGACCATCTTACAAAGCAGATCAAAGATAAACATGAACCTAAAACAAGCCAAACACCTAACCGAGATCTGACCGATGACCCTTGAGCTCCACGATAACACCCTCAAGTGGGTGACGGAGCGAAATGTCGCCGTTGCTGAGTCCAAACAAACAGACTAGAGTTTTCACCAGCAACACTGGCACAAGGACAAGACCCACGACGACGTCTTCAGGAAGCAACGGCACCCACGGGCACCGCCGTCGTCGGCGCTATAAACACAAACTCGCCTACACCACAGAAGGGGTCCCGATCACCACCGCAACGTGCATTAGGCCATCCACAGCAGAACTAGGCACTGTCAGAGCAGTCTAAAGCCTCCCGCCATCACACCCCTTGCCGCCCACACAACCTAGAGGTGAAGTCACCACCGCCACCACGGAGCTTGCTGGAAAGCCATCCGTGAAGCCCGCCATCCAAGACCGCCGCCTTGGCATCCATGTCCCTAGGCGTCGATTCCCATCCACACGACGACCACCCAACCACGGTAGTAGAATCCAAAGGCATCTCCTTTAACTCCTAGCCCAGCTTCAACCACCGGGACTGGGTCGGCGCCCCCACCGTAGGAAGCATCTACACCCGCGTCCCCAGCCGGTCCCGGTGGACCAGGCGGATACAACCCAATGACTACCGATGACCACCGCCATGTACGCTTGAGCGCCATCAAATCTGTGGTCCTCGGCGCTGATCCGTCCGATGACACAGTAGCGCCCAGAGAGCACAACTAGGATAGACGCCATGAATAGGTAGCAAGCAAGTGGATTATAACACAAAGG
Source organism: Elymus sibiricus (assembly GCA_039707655.1). Taxonomy (NCBI): domain Eukaryota; kingdom Viridiplantae; phylum Streptophyta; class Magnoliopsida; order Poales; family Poaceae; genus Elymus; species Elymus sibiricus. The sequence goes on from CM077672.1 coordinate 362,896,200, forward strand.
CTTGTGCTAGCGCAGACCATGTTAGCCCCAAAAATACCCGCGCGGCCCCAGACATCATCCACCACCACGAACCAGTAACCCCCCCCCCCCCCCCCCCCCTGCCACCCCTACACTGACACCGTAATTAACATGTGGACGCCACCTCCAACAACCCACGAAACCCAACTCGACATTGCTGGAGATGGCCAAGGGTCAGTTAGCATGGCTAGCCAACTGCGGGACGACGCCACCAAGAGGAGTAAGCACAACCCCATCAGATCTGACCGTTTAGATCCATATGGGGATGCCCAAGGCAGCCGGCAACTCCGGCCGCCGGGGCAGCTGCAACAGGCCAGCCCTGCCCTCCAACAGCAGCCATCTCGTCACCACCTCCAGGCCCTGTAACTCTCCGACGAACACCCGCCGGTCCAGCCTCCACACGCCCACAGCCATGGGGGGGGGGGGGGGGGGGGGGGGGGGGCAGTCAGCAGGAGCCACGCACACGCCACAGCCCCATCACGCGCGCGCCCAGGCACCACCATTACATGAAACTTCGGTTCATGGAGGAAACTGCATGAACCAAATCATAACTGCTCTTTCTTCTCAGTGTTGTCTATGTACAATTGAATACTTTTCCTAAATTATTCACATGGCTATGTAAATAGGTAGCTGCAGCCTACAGGGTGCAAAATCCTTTTGCCGGATAACCACAATGGCATTCTCCAAGTAGGAAATATTGAATCAATTTTCAAACCATAAAGATTAGTAAAGACCAACTCTTTTTTTTGGGCCTTGCATTCTCCTCACTTGACACATCCTTCACTTATCTAAGCTTGTCAAATTTAGATATTTTTCACAAAGGATGACATGTTGTAAAAAGCTAAGGCCACCCAACATAATGTTCGTGTCGTAACAGGGGTTGACACCTGATATTTAGCATGTCCATCAAACAGACATTCTTTCATTCCTTTATATCACCCTATGGTTTGTTTTCCTTTTGCGATGAAACTCATGGTCATGGATGTTTTATGTAGCTCTGGTGGAGAAGTTAGTGGACAAGTAAGAAAAGATGGGAGGAAGGGACGGAAGGGGGAGGGAGGGAGAGAGAGAGCGAGTGAGAGGGGGAGGGAAGGAGAGGGGGAGGGGGAGAGAGAGATTGTGCATGAAGATAAGGTACATGTTACACACACGATTGATGTAACCAGTAGAATATGTATGGCCCCGTTGAAACGCACGGGCAATTACCTGGTGATCTCAAAAAGATATGGACATGCATGAGCTCTACAAAATTATCTCAGAAGTATGTATAAACTAAAACCAATATTGGCTTTAAGTTTATACAAATAAAAAAGTAAAATTGTATTTGATACATGTCTTGAACACTGCTGATCAAATATATGGACCCAATAATTACTGATATATTATATAAACGATAGCTTTCACTAAAAGTAGCATGACTGAGAGACGTAATATTGCATCGTAATACAATGGCCCTGTTTGGTTGGGCTGTGGATTTCTGAAAGCAGTTGTGGAAAATCTGTTGTGGAAAAGCAGCTGTGGAAAATCTGCTGTGAGAAATCTGTAGGTCATTTGACAAACTAGCTGTATGAGCTGTGGCTGTGGAGATAAAAGTCTGAAATACCCCTAACAACTAAAAGATTGGTTGCACGTTGTTTAATGATAATAACATCATTATAGGTTGATTTGGAGTAGTAATAAAACCTAGCACACAAATATTTTACCTGCTGAGGAGAGAGTAGCATATTTTTACATGATATTTTCACATGGCGATAGAGTAATTTTTTAACGTGTCACAAAGAACAGACCACAAAAAATCAGGACAGAAAAAACAACGGTTAGAATTGACGAGCTGTTCCTGTGTACAGTCTACTGCTGGACCTGACCATAGAAAACAGAAACGCTCACTGCCTTCTTCTTCCTCTGACTCTTCTCTCTGCTCCAAACACAACATTCAACCCTTCAAATTCATGCCAAGCAACAACGGATCTCACAGTTGTTCATTAAAAATGGATTCCACGTGCTAGTAGGTGGCCACATATCCTGTTTTCCCCATCGATTATAATCTCTAATTTCCATAATTTGCATTCGTATGAAGCCATCTACTCCTATTTAACAGAGAGGAGGAGGTCAGAGGAGACAGGGAGATGAGGAGGAAGAGCAGCTCACCAGAGAATTGGGAGGGACGGGGCGGCCTCCCGCGAGCTCGGGCGAGGGCTGCGCGAGCTCCGGCGAGGCAGGGCCGGAGGTGCTGCATGAGATCCGGCAGGCCCGATTCATTTTCTGCGTGCGCTGCAGTTAGGCCCGAGTGGCAGTTTGGATGTAATTCCGTGCTGTAACAGGGGTAGCGACTTAAAGTGAACCGTTTTCTTTTGCGGGAGCGACGAGACACGCAGCGGCAGCGAGGGAAGCACCTCCTTCGCAGCTTTCCCACGTAGTGCAATTTTGGCTGCGCGTTGATGGAATTGTGGTGACTCGATTCGGTCTTTGGTTAGGATTTGGCTGCCACGCAGTGAAATCCTGGTAAAAACACAGAACCAAACAGGGCCAATAACTACCGGTTTGAACTTTAAAAAGCGGCAAACAATGTCCAAAAAAGCCTAAAAATGCGTCAATAAAACTTGACACTAACATTGTCCAACAATGAAATTGACCTAAGACTGTCCAAAGCTTGAACCTGATCTTAGAAGTTTCCAAAGCACACCAAGTAGATGGTCCAAGCACTGCTTTCGGCGCACAGGGGCGATAAAATCAACGCCACAACAACAATGAGAAGATGGCATGTGGGTTTCACATTTTTAAATTAGATTACCAATCTGGAATTCTGAATGATTTTCAGAGTGTTCAAGACTGCATTGCAAATGATGTTGAAAATTAGTGTTCGAGGAAAACAAAACACAGCAAAATTAAATTAAGTTGTACCTCTCTACATGGATCACAATGAAAGGAAGTGTTAATGCACGATTATTACATGCAGATTTGAACAATGGACGCATGCATCCATCGAGTGAATTCGCACGCGTGCGGAGACGATAGGTGATGCATGGATTGTGCTTGTGTGGCAGTGGCCGTGCTGCATGAAGTGGCGCTGCTCGGACTCCTGCCGCTGGATCCAAACCAGGCAAACTCACTGTCAGCACGGCTTACTCGGCGATGGCTGGGGAGCGGTCTAGGGAGGACACCCGGATGGCCTCGATGACCAGCTTGTCGCACAGGGTCGGTGATGCGGCCCCGTGATACGAAAAGATCGTGTGGCTGGAGGAGACCGGCATGGCCGCGGCCGCAGCTTGTATACCACCCATGTCTGGCGAGAACACCACGTCTTGGTGAGATCATGCCCATGGCCAACGCTTGTACCGCCCATGTCTGGCGAGAACACCATGTCCTGGTGAGATTTTCTTCCGAAATGTACATCGACCAGCGTCAGCGTAGGCCCACACGCCGGCGACGCGGAAACCGTCGCTCAAACTAATGTATCTAGCACTGAAATACATCTAGATATAACCGTTGAGCGACAAATAATAAGGATCGGCGGTCTTCAAGCTCTACTTTGATTGGCTGAGGCCCAAGATGCTAACTGAGGCAGGGAGGCGATCGAGCTGGAGCGATGACGTACAGACGGAAACGCACTCGGGAGGGGATCGCACGCTGACGTGCGGGCGGGCTAAACCAAACCAAGAATTTATCTCCCTTTATCAGTAGGTAAGCGATCGATATACCGGCAAAACAAAAAGGTAAGCTATGGATATAGATAGACTAATACACGCATGTGCATGCCTTGTACTTTTTGTCTGCCAAAGATTGCATATCATCCTACATTTTAAAGGGTCTCTTCCTCCTGCGAACTATGACTTCATATCCACATCAATTATTACCCAAACTTATGCAATAATGTGGATTCTACATTTATGATACCATAGGCTCAATTTTGTTGGAAATATAACACCTAATGACTACCCGATGCCTCTGACTCCAAATTTGTGTTGTGGTTCATGCTCTCCTCACCAAGAGCCTTCCAATTCTCTCACGCGAAAACGAGACTAAACACAATCGAACAAGTCAAGAGCACTCATAAACTGCAGTATGTCTCGAATAAACAGAAAATCGGGTCAGATGGAGTCAGATCCTAAGCTCGTAACATGTGAAATCAGCTAATTAAAACAAGTCGAACGACCTGGACTACAATCACACCAGACTAGATCAAATTAATTTGTATGTTTCAACAAAGAAACCGATCCAGTAAGGAATCTTGGCGTTTGGGGATATGACATTCGTATAAGAGGTGGGGGATTTGTTTGAGTTGTGAAGGATGGGAATGGAAGGGCAGGCATTCGGGTGCCTTTTAAAGGTGAGGCTCGTGAGAGTTTTCCGCGGGGCAGCCCCACCAGTGCTCATCACGTTCCCTTGAAGTTGACATACCAATGATTCTGTGCGTGTGTGTGGTTGTCCAGCTGCATGTCCTTCACCAACTGGTCAATCAAAGGATCATCTCTTTTGTGTGAGTGCAGGTGCAAAAGCATCCCGGGGCTAACTATCATCTTGTGATTGTGCTTGAGCTCAACCTTCTCTATCACAAAGCTCCCATTCTTTCTCTGTTTCACTCTAATTCTTGCTTTGCAACCACTACTAGGAAATACCTTATAGATAGATGCTTAGTAGTAGCGAGGGGTATAAGGACCGCGCTGCTGCTAATTAGTAGTAGCGAGGGGTATAAAACCCGCGCTACTACTAAGTTGATAGTAGTAGCGCGGGCTATAAACCCACGCTTCTACTAAATGGTCTCCACCGTGCCACTCGGGACAGGCCATAGTAGTAGCGAGGGGTATAAACCCCGCGCTACTACTAAGTTGATAGTAGTAGCGCGGGCTATAAACCCACGCTGCTACAAAGTGGTCTCCACCATGCCCCCCGGGACAGGCCATAGTAGTAGCGAGGGGTATAAACCCCGCGCTGCTACTAAGTATAGGGTTTTTTAACAGCCCTGAAATCCCCATCTCCTCCCCAAAATCCCTCCTCTCTTCCGCCACTCTTCCCCCTCTCTCTCCATACGCTCTCACATGGACCTCTTGCCCATGCGCCCCTCCTCCTCCATGGCGCCGAAAGAGGCCGCCGCCTTGCGCCGTCGGCGTCTAGGAGCTCGCCGGTCTTCCCTCGCGTCTCCATGCCACCACGCCGGAGCACCTCACCACCGGTGACCAGCCCCGCTGCTCCCTCCATCTCCTTCCTCTCTCTCCCTCGTTTTTCTTTTTCTCTCTCCCTCTGGTTTGACTCACCCTCCCATGTCCATGCCCATGCAGGTCGTCGCCATGGACGACCAAGAGCTCTCTGCCTTTGTTACGAAGAGGAACCCCACGCCGCCGCCTTGCTCTGCCATGGATCCGGGACCTCTCCAGCAGCCGCCGCCGGATCTGGTCTGCCGCTGCCCGTCCGCGCCTCCGGCGACCCCAGCCGTCGCTGGATCGAACCATTGCTGCCATTGACAGCACACACGGGATCGAGAATTTTTTTTGTTTTTGAAATTAATAGTAGTAGCGCGGGGTATAAGACACTCGCTACAGATAATTAGTAGTAGCGCGGGTGCCACCCGCGCTACTACTAACACCCGCGCTACTACTACCAATTAGCTGTAGCGCCCTAGTAGTAGCGCGGGCACCCGCGCTACTACTAGGCTTTTCCCTAGTAGTGAACCAATCCTTTTTGATGTCTTCCCACGTTTCCGCTCATATTCTGCCACAGTCTGCTTGTGCATCCTTTCTCTGGAGCAGACAATGTAGTTATTTGTCTTGTGGCGCGATCTTTTGCATGTGCCAAACCCTGCATGTCTTGCATAAGTGTTGTAAAACTCCCTTGCTTTTTCGTACGAGCTGAACTTCATTCCAGCGACAGGTATGAGGTTTGGCGGCATGTTTTTATTCTGCAAGATAGCATTGTGGTAAACCATATTAGTAAAAAGTTCCATCATCATCTTTTACTGAATTTGTTTATGACAGAATTTTCTTTTGTCGCATTGTTAGAGACTAAATGCACTGCTCTATCAGACTAAGAGGACTGCATATTATTAAGTTTTTGAATAGTTTACTGCATTAGATATTGCAACAAACTTCACAGGGAATGTAACTGCGCTGCTTTTCTAAATGGGCTAGAATATTACAATTTTTCATGCCAGAAAACTTACATGCGTGTACTGTCTTTCATCCGATGGCGTTTGCAACTCGCCGGGTTGTATTGGACACGGTGGGGTTATAACAAATCTGTGTAGTTGAGGATCTCGCGGTGGCAGTAGTGAGGAAGACTTGTTCCTGCCGTTGACTTTTGGCCGAGGCACCCTTGGTGGTCGCTGCATTGAACTTGATGCTGCAGGTGCAGCTCTGTTTTGTGCAGCAGGTGCACGTGGTGGTAATCCAGTGTTGTGGTGATGTCTCACTGGATTTGTTTGAAATTGTCGGGGCGGCGGCACATCATCATCATCTTCACCATCATGGACAACAGGATCATCGTTGTCTGTTCGCACATGCTGTCCAAATGTAGTGAACTCGTGCTTGTAATCTGGTTTGAGAACTGTTATTGGCTCATCGTCATCGTCATCATCATCATCTTCCTGTTGATGAGTGCCCTTCCACATGAAGGTGACATCGTCGCCATCTTCCACTACCTCTTGTTCCTGGAAAAAATCTTCTTCCGAAGAGTATTGCACCTTGTTTGTTGTAGTGTAGAATCCTCGAGGTATCTCATGAGTTACCCATCCAGTGTTTCCAGAAGCTTGGCTCATCTTGCAGTTCAGGGGGTTTGGGTTGTGATTTATCCGCGGCATTTTTCGTCTGGTGAACATCATTTCCTGCACAAAACGGCCGAGCTGCATTGTCAGGTCAAATGAACTGAATTATGCGAAGTACATTGCCTTAAAAATGGCACTGCGAACTAATGCAGACGGACTGCATCATCGCGCAGGGCGAACTGAAGCAACCGCACTGCATCATTATTCAAGGTGAACCTATACAACCGTACTGCATAATCGAGCTACCGGACTGCAATTTTACTCATGGTGAACTGAACTAACACTACTGCAGAAATGGCTAGCAGTGGCGAGTGCAAAATGGCTATCAGTGGCGGGCTAGGGGCCCAGGCCAGCCCGCCACTAACCTCCCGCCACTGCTAAAAGGCCACCAGTGGCGGGCGCCCGCCCGCCACTAGTGACCAGTTAGCAGTGGCGGGCGCGAAATCTTGCCCGCCACTAGTAACTCGAATACCACTAGTGGTTTTACTTTATACTAGTGGCGTGCACCTAGTCCTGCCCGCCACTACTAGTTGTTTTAGGATTTCAAAAAAAATACTGTACTTGTACTATGATGTACAGAGTACAGTTCTTGTAATACATAGTATTATCAGATGTACATACATATAACATATTGGTTGCATGGAGTATACAAATTTACATTCATCATCATTGATATACAAATTTACATAGGCTAGCTTGGAGGGCACACACATATCATCAATGTTCTAATCGACAAGAAATAAAATAGGAAGAACCGAAGGGCCGCGAACAGGGTAGGCGCTGCTCCTCCTAGTAGCCTTCTGCTCACTAGTTCTTTCCTGGTTGGATCTCACCTGCAAAAGAAAATGAATATGAAGCCATGAAGCTACGAATCCATGAACCAAATAAAAAATGAGCATCAACGGGTGAGAATCCACCTGATGTGCATCTAACAAAGAATGAATCTAGCATATAGAAAGAAAAAAAGGAAGTAAATGGGGTACAGAATAAAAGAAATACAAACATCTAACCACTGTCTGCACAACTAATCGAATCATATCTTCCATGGATCCGATAAAAGATCTTTTGCTATAAAAGGAGATAACATTAATTAATTAAACAAAGTAATCTTCATGGCAAGCTGGACACATAACTAGCTAACTCTGGTGAACTAGTAGACTACAGTTAGCTTGCAACATGTAGCTAGCTTCAGGGACATGTGTTGTTTACAACAGCTAGAGGCAATACTTTGATAATTTCAAAACCATGATATCTTATTCTTATACCAACAAGCTAAAATACTGCAGTTTTTCAATACTTCGGTTTTTATAGCAGTTTGTTGCCAAACAAAGCCGTAATCTTTTTCATCATTTGTGCAGAGAGGGGGTTGCTTGTGTGTAAGCATCGCTTACCCGCAGACCCATGTCGATCGACGCTAGCTGCTGCGGCCGTGGCCATAGCCACCGTCACAGACCATGCCACCGCTGCCGGGACCATGGACATGCGAGAGGCCGTGGTAGGCGACGGACAGGACCAGCCAAGTTTGCCTGTGTAACAAGCATTACATCAATCACATTATCGTGGTATAAATCTGGAACACAAGTATCTATATGCATGAATAGCAATGGGAAATTATATGATAGTACTCGAGCATTATATCTATCCAGTCCTCATGGCATGAAAATACTGCCACTCCCATTGAAAAGAATACCTATAACATAATTAGATAACTTGGTCCAGCAAAGAAACAAATTTTAGTATAGCAATCCCCACGAGTCGTGAGATCTCAATCCTTATTAACTAGAGACTGCAAACAAACAAGAAGTTGAAGTGTTGTTTCTTAGTTAATCAGTTTATTGAACTAAATATCATATAAAACTCAAGTAAATGAAAAGTTGATTGAACTAAATATCATATAATTTTATATTCTCCTTCAAAGAACATGAAAGCTCAATGATCAATGTACATAATAAAAAAGTTTGTGGAATAACAACCAGAAACGGACATGTCTATCCAGAAGAAAAAAATCACATCTTGCAATGAGGCTTTTTTTATACTCCCTCCGTCCCAAAATAAGTGTCTCAACTTTGTACTAGCTTTAGTGTAAAGTTGTACCAAGGTTGAGACACTTATTTCAGGACGGAGGGAGTACATGACTGTTGTAATACAAACAGAATTACAAGCATCATATACTAGTTCTATCTATCCACTATTTTCCCCTTGTGAAGCAAGCACCAAACAGCACATAACAATTAAATTGCACATTTAATTGAACCAAGGCATGTTGTTGTGTCCAGAACAATTGCATTCAAATAAAACTGCACATTCAAAGTGTTGTGTCCAGAATTTGCAAGTGAACAGATCTGCTAGGGGTAGAAAGAGAGGACCGTCCATGGTGTCATGTAGTAGCAGGTAGGAGCAACTCCTCCTATCCATGTCCCTCCTCTCCCTCTTGAATTCCTTCACACAAGCAACACATGCATCAGATCTTGGGGGAGATGAAGATAAGTAGAAGAAAAAGGAAGAAGATATGGACAGGGGGGGGATTGGTTATTTCAGAGTGAATATTTAAAGCATGTCAAATGAACAGAGCGTTGTAATTCATTCCTTGACCAATCATTACTTCAACAATATGTAGGTAGAGTGATTCAATATTCCTATAATAAGATTCACCTTCAAAGCTACTTTCTTATGGTTGTGGTTTTGTTAGGATAATGCCCCTACTGTATTAGGATGGAGTAAAAAAGAATATGCCATAACCATTGCAAATTGAACAAGGATAAGAAACTGACGAATAAGGACCTTTGTTGTAATACCCTGGTTTTCGCTCCTCGATTTTCTTTCCTTCGCGGGATTTGACTCCCGTCTTTTTTTCGATGTTATTAGATTTTCCCTCGCTCTTGGGTATATGAAGATGGTCATTTAGCCTTGCCTTTCCTATCCAACCAGAGATTCTCTCCAGTCCAACCCTGTCACCCAAAATTTATTCTTAGGATTTTGCCACCGAAACCCTACTTTCCGAGTTACCGGAAGGGAAACCCTAATTCTTTCCGTTACAAAGGAACCCCAATTTCCTTTGATCTGTTGCCTCCCAAACTTTTCCCAGTGATCATCCTATCTCTGTAACCCTGGATATGCAAAAATATTGCCAAGTCATTTGCAATATTTTTCATTTAAAATTAATTCCTTTTTTTGCCCTGAGAAGCAATTAAATCCAGGAAAATATCTATCCATCTCCAAAGTTCATGAAAACTTGTGGAGATATTCTTTGTGATCATATTGAGCTCTCATAAAAAATATTGGCAATAATTAAATAAGGGAAATTGCATTTTCCTATTTAAAGCCAATATTGCAATTTGGACAGTTTCCAAAGGAGCTACCATTTGGTAGCCAGGAAAAATACCAAATAATTTGTGGAGCTTCTCCTACCCATATATTCACCATTTTCATCAAGAACCCAAGTTCCATAGTTCAAATTTTGAGCACCTCATCCAATTCTTGTTTCTGGATTTATTTTGAGGTTGTGAAGCAACTATATTTTATACTGCTTCAAAATTCTTGAAATTAGTCCAGGACCTCACATTCCCTATATTATGTGATCATGCAAAAATTCACATCATTTTATCTAGCCATTTTCTCCCAAAAATTCCATCTAGTTTCTATCCAGCAGGAAGCTCTGTGAAGGAAGTACCTTCATAGGGCATCCAAATGAGCTGAAATTTTTCCAGTACCTCCATACACCCAAATAACTCCCACACACAAAAATTCAGCTCATTCCAGTGATCCATTTGATCCCAGCTTCAAAACCTGGTTTCTGGATCAATTTGGCAGTTGTGAAGGAACTATGATCAAACTTGGTCCAATTTGCTTCAAATTTCTCTAGCAGGTGCTCCTTCTTGTCCTATTTCCCTGTGGCAACCTGGCCAGCTCATTGGCATATCTAGCTGACAACAACTTGCTGTCCAAGTTTCTGTCCAGAAACTTTTCTGGCTCCCCTCGACCAACCTAGACCTTTCCGGGCTTCTCCAATGACCAATCTTGTCCATTTGAGCAGTGATACACCTGTTGCACAAGGTGTCACGGTCAGACTGGCAGCAGAGCACGTTGTGCCGATGGTGACCGCGTGAACAGCGAGCAGAGACTGTGCTCTACGCGGTCGTCGTGTCTTTCAGCCAGCTCCGGTCAGCTACGGCTTGTCCGAGCATGCCCTATGGCTCCGCGGAGTCCACGTACTCTTTCTCCAGCTCCTTCCCCCTCCGTTCTCTTCCTCGCCGTGCCGGGATAAGCTCCGCCGCAGCTCTGTGCGTCCGTGATCCACCGCCCTCGTCTTCCTCCTTGTCTCCTTCTCCCCCACTGTCGCGCCGTGTTGAGCTGTCCCCCGCGTCAGGTCGGCACCGCCCGAAGCATGCCACCTCGCCGGAGCTCCAGTGCGTGGCTAAGATCGCCACCGCGGCCGTGCCCATCCACTCGCGTCGGGCGGCTATAAATAGCCCATTCCCGAGCCCCTCGGCCACACCCACCTCCTCACACTCCTCTCATGAAGCTCCTCGAGCAGAGACTCGACTCCCGGAGCTCTCCTCCTTCCTCTCCGGCGAAAATTGCCGCCATGGCCTCCGCCTCGGCCTCGTCTAGCCCCTTCCCTCCCGTTGCTCCGTCTAGCCACCGTGGCCGACCACCACTATCACCACGATGCCCTCCCCGCCTTCATTACGCTCCGGGGAAGGCCGTCGCCTTGACCCCGAGCTCACCACCGCCGCCGTCCGCCTCCACCCTCGCTCGGCCACTACAAAGCCTCCCCGCCGCCGCCACGGGAACCCACGGGTGCGGCTTGGAGCACCGCATCCATCACGACCCTCGGCCAGCCCCCTCGAGCACCACCGACGTCGGAACGAGCGCCGGCGCGCGCCCAACCGAGCTCCTCCTCTGTTTCGAGAGGAGGAAGATGGACCTACATGTAGGCCCCGCCTGTAAGCGTCTGTCGCCCGTGCCCGCGCGAGTTTAAGTGGAAGCGTACTCGGTGAAGTGCGTTTTCATTTAAGCAAGGCGTACTCTGGTACTCTTTGGGTCAAAATGCACCTTCTCTTATTGAAGGCGTATTTTTCAAAAGTCGCTTTCTCTTTTTCAGCCGCTGGCCGAAACAGTTATTTAGCGGACATTCACCCGTTAAGGGCTAACATGGACAGTTTTTGTCTGTTTTATCGCTTAACGAACGAACGGTCATTTCTCCGCGACCGTAACTCCGATTAAGGTCATTCCAAAGCCCACCTTCTCTATTCGTCGAGCCCATTCCCATGACCTCACTTTCATAAGGTTTGTCTTTCTGAAAATTACCATTTTGCCCCTGCCCTAGATTTAGCCCCTTTGAGAGGGAATCTTCTCCGGCGAATTTTTCCGCGAGGCGACCGCACTTCTCCCCGGTGCATTCCTCGACCCCCAGGCAAGCCGACCATCTGATATATGCCCTAAAGCATTGCTCTGTGTTATTCTTGCGTGTTTAATTAATGAATATGCCTGTGTTAGAAATAATTAAACTCCTGCTAAGTTGAACTTGCTATTTACATTACTTGCTAGTACTCATCATATTATCGCACTAGTGACTCGTAGGTGACATATGGAGATAGGTTGTATGTTTTCATTGTACATTACTACTATTGTTGCAATGATCAAGAATGTGACTTAATTATAACAACCTCCTCCGTCGGCTGGATCGAGTCATAGTGCCACCGAACCGGGCTCCCCAGTGCAGCCACATTTGCCTTTATGGGAAGGCCCTGACTTGGTCTGTTGTCTTGCCTCTTATCGACACCACCAAAGAGGGAAGGTTATGCGTGCATGCTACCCTGGCCCGGTAGGCGGCGATAACCTTGTGAGCCCAGTTAAGTTATTTGCCGGCGTCCCCGTTTGGGACAGTTTTGTTTGGCCACGACAGTGGCAGGTGTCAGGAGTAACACAGGGGCCACCCAGGACTTGACCCGGGAAGGATATGATTGTCGGTGGAGCCGTAAGTGTGCCGGGCAATAGCCAAGTATTGTTGGAGCAGCACCGGTCCTCCCGAATGGGAGCATGAGGCCAGGAGCTCCATAGTGTGGGAAAAGTGCGCAACCTATGTAGAGTGTAAATCTATTCGAATAGCCACGTCCTCGGTCATGGGACAAAGTTCGTACTAGGTCACACTATTTGGTCTGTGTCGAGTCCGGAGGAATAAACCAGATAATGTTAATGCTAAGAATGAACCAGGGAAAGGTATGATTTGTCAGACTTATAGTGCAGATGCATGGACATCGGATGATGTCAGGTATATGGGATGTTAGCCATGCGATGGCTATGAGATGAGTGGTCGGATGACCGCAGGACTTGGATTTGATTTAGATCGGGTTTGGATTGGATCATGAGAATATTCGGAGTATGGATGATGTACTTGATATGCTTTAGTAGTCATCATGCTGGATAATCCTATTATGACATGACAATTTAATATTGCTAGATAAGTATGCTATGCCATGATAATTAATGTTGCTCTAATAACAAGTGCATGCTTGAATGCCATGGATTGCTTTGCTTGGTGTATATGCTGGTTTGGTTTGCTTGCGAGTACATTCAAAAGTACTCAGCGGCCTTCAATGTGGCCAGGTTCACCTAAGGATCTGACGTCCACTAGCGAGGAGCCGGAGTGTTCGCGGGCTAGAAGAGTAACCCAGTCAGATCCCTGTGGATTGGAGCCGCACCAAGACCATGCTGCCTTAGATAGAGATTTTCCGCTGCCAACACCCTTGTAAAACTATCATGTAAGACTTATATATCCATTAATAGAAATGCCTGTGTTCATGATACTTGTTGTAAACGCGCATGCCAGAGTGATTTCCTGGGCTGGCGTGTGCGGCAACCGTCTGGCTACAGTGGTATTCAGGCGGGGCGCCACATTTGTGCTCTAGTAATTAGTTGTGTAAAAACATTTAGGAAATTGTATTAAGATAGCATTGCGTCGTTCGAGATTGTTGTCTCTATTTTGCAATGGTGATCTGGGACAAGACAGGGTCAGAGAAGATAAATGAAAGAGTTAATCCCTCACTCTCCTACCTCCCTATTCATTATCATTATACAAATGAAGAGACAAGACAGGGTCAGAAAAGATAACAGAGAGAGGTAGAATTGCAGCGGCTCACTGATACGTCTCCACCGTATCTATAATTTTTTATTGTTCCATGCTGTTATATTATCAATCTTGGATGTTTTTATATATATTTACAGCAATTATATATCATTTTTTGGGATTAACCTATTAACTTAGTGCCCAGTGCCAGTTGCTGTTTTTCTGCCTGTTTTTGTTTTACAGAATATCAATATCAAACTAAGTCCAAATGCCACGAAACTTTTTGGAGATTTTTTTCTGCACATATACAACACTAGAAGCTTCGGGAGAAGACCAGAAGCCCAAGGGGGTGCCCATGAGGCACCAGGGCGCGCCTGGGGGGGCGCGCCCTGGTACCTTGTGGGGCCCATAGAGCTCCGTTTGACCTAATTCCACCACTATGAATTCCCAAAAATCAGGAAACCATCAGAGGGAAATACTTATATGAGCAAAATAATAAATTCCTTGGAAAGTGTTGGTATGGAGGGCACCCGTGGATATGGCTAGCCATGGATTGTGAAAGAATGGTGGAAAAGGAATAAACTTTATTTTCTGTTTGGGAACCGCCTATAATGTATCTAGCATGGAAGATATTGGGAATTCTCGTTCGTTTTCGTGGACAGGAAAAGTATGCCTCCCAAAAAATTTATCTTTCTAATTTAAGCTTTGACCTCTGGCACATTAGCAAATCTCTGCTTCCCTCTGCGAAGGGCCTATCTATTTACTTTTATGCAATTTTTATTTTTATTTGAGTCTCCATCTTCTCTTATTAAGCACCAACTAGAGAGCACTACTGTCATACTTGTGCATTGGATGTAGCTAATATGGAGTGTGTTTCATGAATGGATCAATGATTGAGCATAATGGGCTAGGGATAACTTTCTTTAGCGTTGATATTGTGAAAGGCATGGTTGTTTGTTAGTATGCTTGAGTATTTATATCTTCATGTCAAACTATAGACTATTGCTTTGAATCATTCAAGTCCAAATATCCATGCTACAAAAGAAAAGAATATGATGAATATGATAGGCAGCATTCCACATCAAAAATTCTATTTTTATCATTTACCTACTCGAGGACGAGCTGGAATTAAGCTTGGGGATGCTGATACGTCTCCAACGTATCTATAATTTTTTATTGTTCCATGCTGTTATATTATCAATCTTGGATGTTTCTATATACATTTACAGCAATTATATATTATTTTTTGGGACTAACGTATTAACTTAGTGCCCAGTGCGAGTTGCTGTTTTTTTGCCTATTTTTGTTTTATAGAATATCAATATCAAACGAAGTCCAATGCCACGAAACCTTTTGGAGATTTTTTTCTGGACATATACAACACTAGAAGCTTCGGGAGAAGGCCAGAAGCCCAAGGGGGTGCCCACGAGGCACCAGGGCGTGCCTGGGGGGGCAGGCGCGCCCTGGTACCTCGTGGGGCCCACAGAGCTCCGTTTGACCTAATTCCACCACTATAAATTCCCAAAAATCAGTAAACCTTCAGGGGAGTCCACGAAATACTTTTTCCGCCGCCGCAAGCTTCTGTTCTCGAGAGATCCCATCTGGGGTCCTTTTCCGGCACTCTGCCGGAGGGGGAATCGATCACGGAGGGGCTCTACATCAACCTTGCTGCCCTTCCGATGATGCGTCAGTAGTTTACCACAGACCTTCGGGTCCATAGTTAGTAGCTAGATGGCTTCTTCTCTCTTTTTGATCTTCAATACAATGTTCTCCTCGATGTTCTTGGAGTTCTATCCGATGTAATCACTTTTTGCGGTGTGTTTGTTGGGATCCGATGAATTGTGAGTTTATGATCAGATTATCCGTGAATATTATTTGAGTCTTTTCTGATCTCTTTTATGCATGGTTATTATAGCCTCGTATTTCTTCTCCGATCTATTGATTTGGTTTGGCCAACTTGATTGATTTATCTTGCCATGGGAAGAGGTGCTTTGTAATGGGTTCGATTTTGCGGTGCTCAATCCCAATGACAGAAAGGGACATGACACGATATATCATTGCTATTAAGGGTAAAAAGATGGGGTTTATTCATACGTGAGTTTTCTTCGTCTACATCATGTCATCTTGCTTAAGGCGTTACTCCGTTCTTTATGGACTTAATACACTAGATGCATGCTGGATAGCGGTCGATGTGTGGAGTAATAGTAGTAGATGCAGGCAGGAGTCGGTCTACTTGTCTCGGACGTGATGCCTATATACATCATCATTGCCTTGGATATCGTCATGATTATTTGCTTTTCTATCAATTGCCCAACAGTAATTTGTCTACCCACCGTATGCTATTTTTATGAGAGAAGCCTCTAGTGAAAACTATGGCCCCCGGGTCTACTCCTATCATATATTAAAAATCCTAAAAATACCTTGCTGCACTTTTATCTTATTTATTTTATTTTGTATTTTAGTTTAATCTATCTATCTATCACATACAATTTAATCTTGCAATTAACCGCCGAGGGATTGACAACCCCTCGTTTGCGTTGGGTGCAAGGGTTTGTCGTTTGTGTGCAGGTACTGCTAATGAGGTGTTGCGTGATTCTCCTACTGGATTGATAACCTTGGTTTCATAACTGAGGGAAATACTTACCTCTACTGTGCTGCATCATCCCTTCCTCTTCGGGGAAAATACCAACGCAAGCTACAAGTAGCACTCAACACCTATGCAGCAACTTCACTTCCTTTACACTTGACATCCGCAACACACAAAGAGAGCTAAAGAAATCAGATCGGAACAACCTGCAAAAGGAAGGCACAAATCAGATGGAGAGATGAAGAAAATGAAAAAAAAGTGACCTCTACCCTACTTACTACAAATTGTCGACATGTTGCAGTAAGAAAAGCAAACAATAATATAAAAGGTTCATTTTATTGGATGGTTAATTAATCTGCATATTTTAGCGAGCAACAAGAAACATTCTTTGCACATGTAAAATAGAAGATACGGTATATTGGATTCTAAGAACACATGCTAAAGAAAAGGCAAGAGGCGCTTCGCTAAACTCTGAAGCACACATATTAAATCAATAGTCATTGGTTTCTGCAAATATTTGTCCGAAAGGAGCAGGCATCAAGCAAACCACCAGCACAAGCACAAGGAAAAATGGCTTAATGCAAACTGCAACCATGGATTAATTAACTTTCCTATATGAACAAGCAACAAGAACAAATCCGGGCACATGTAAACAGCAGGAGGTTGTCCGACGGGTCACAAAGTACATATATGAAAGCAGCAGCGATTGGGTTGGCTATATATAAATAATGATCAAGCAAACAAGGTACAACCCATGGACTTATATGAAAAGAATGACCAGGCAATCATAAGCAAGTAAGGATGTGTTTTTTCCGACGAGATCAGGAGGATAACCCCACAGGCAGCAAGACATGCACACACAAATAATAAAGCAAGCCAACGAAACCATGCCTAACCTTGCTAGCTAACGAGGCCAACGGCAACAACCTGCAAGGTCAACAAAACAAGAAACAGAGCTATGTCAGTTCATAGGCATTTTGTCAAACAGGACACAAGCAAGGAAGAACTTACCACTATCAAAGCCCAAATCTATAACACGATAGCATCAACAAGAACAAAAATCAAAGAACAACAACACAACGATACCCCAGGAAACAAATAGCCAGCTTGGTGCAGATTTTGTTACCGCTGAGACTAATTTGTTTGCATTGGATTTTCGTTGTACTTGCCTATCACAAAATAATACAACTAATTCATTAGCAATTTTTGTCACTGCCGAGACTAATTGGTTAGCATTGGAGTACATATGTAGTTAGTATTTCAGTAAACAAAGCACATCAGGAGCTGCAAGACAGAGAAAGATAGTAGAAGAGGAGCGAGAGAGGACCTCCATGGCGTCGGCTGCAGTGCAGGGTCGCCCGAGCAGAACCTCCATGGCGTTGGTGCTTCCCCACCCGCTCCTCTGCTGCTACAAAAGAAGAGAAGACAAGACATGAGACTAGAGAGAGGAAGATAGAGAGAGATAGGAGGAAGAAGGGGGAGGGGATGAACTCACTGGACATGGCCGCCGGTGTCGGAGCCGACACCCGAAACCCTAGCCACGGGCCAGGGTCGTGGGTGAGCAGTGCTGGCCCCGAGCGGTGAATCCGTCCGGAGTAGAGGACGCAGTGGAACGAGGCGAGCTCGACGTTGTGCTGCGCGATGGCGGGAGACGCCGGGTCTCGCCGGAATCACCCGGCGTACGTGGAGATTGGGGGCACCGGCTGGAGAGGCGAGAGGCGGCGGCGCGCCGGCCAGAGGAGAGCAGAGGCTGGAGGGATTTGAGGAGGGAGGGATGCCAGGGGCAGGGGGAGGCGCGCTGGATCTGGCGGATGAAGATGAGGGGATCGGGAGGAGAGAGATTAGGTGCGGCGGCTAGAGAAAGAGATGGACGGGGAGGGGTAGGGTTAGCTCTATCTTTTCACTTTGGCGGGCCTTGGTGGGCTTTGTGGTGGGTCAGAAATTTTTTTGGAGTGGAGGGTGTCACTTCTAACCCGCCACAGGTAAATCAAGTGACGGGCATAAAACATCGCCCGCCAGTGCTGTTTTGGTATTATCAGTGGCGGGCACGTATTGCCGCCCGTCACTGATATTTTTGAACAAATTTGTCGTGCGAACAAAATATGCTAGTGACGGGCAGTAGTACGTGCCCGCCACTGGTAGAACAAGTATCAGTGACGGGCATAGTTTTCTGCCCGCCACTAGTAAGATTTGTCCCATTTCAAATCTGGACAGTTGTTACCAGTGGCAGACGCAAACTGACGCCCGTCACTGGTAAGCCAATAGCAGTGGCGGGCCAGTTTTGGAGCCCGCCACTGCTAATAGCAGTGGCGGGTGCTAGACTGCGCCCGCCACTGTTTTGAGGTCACCTATAAGCCCTTTCCCAGTAGTGTAAACGCACTGCATCGGCTTTAGGGACGTACTGGACTTCATGTACTGCATTGGCTGAATAACTAAACTGATCGCGGAGAAGAAGTTAACTGCTTACCTCATGTTGAAGTGCGTCTTTGCGTTTGCAGGAAGTTTCCTTCGATTCTGTCTGCAGTCCACTTGCCCTTGCAATCCACTTGACCTTGCCCTTCTTCAGAAGTTCATGCGCGATTTCAACCTGGCTCAAGGTCAGTGGAGATGGAGGTTTTGAGAAGAACCTCGTCGAAGCTTGCATCCAAGAACTTGCCGCGGAGGAAGAAGCCTTGCGAGCACTTCTTCTTCGTCGAACTGGTGCAATGTCGAGGCGGCACCAAATCGAATCTGGCGATGGATCGAATGCAGTGGATGTGCCACTGCTGGTTCCTGACGCGTCGTCGTTCTCCGAGGCCGCTGCCGCGCAAGAAGGCCTGGTGGAGTGAGGGGGCGGCACTCCCAGGCCGCTGCCGCAGAAGAAGGCCGGGAGGGAAGGGGCGACGGCGCTCCGAGACCGCTGCCCAGGCCACCGCCACAGAAGAAGGCCGGGAGGTGTGGAGCGGCGGTGCTCCTAGGCCGCTGACGCGGGAGAAAGCGGGGAGGAGAGGGGCCGCATCGATGTCGGCCGCTACCGCGGAAGAAGGCGGGGAGGAGAGGGGCGACGGCGCTCCAGGCCGCTCCCGCGGTAGGAGGCGGGGAGGGGAGGGGCGGCGGCGCTCAGGTGGGGGTGTGTGCAGAATAAGGATTTGTTGTTAGAATAAGACTCTTAAGGGTGTTGTTATAGCCAAAATACATCCTACTACCGGGTGTAGTTACACCCATATCTCATATACTGCCACGTGGTAGTATATATACAGCCGGTCTATTCTAGTTATTCTGCCCACACTTCCGAACTACACGCTCTACGCGAGGGCACAGCACTTTCTAAAGCAAAGGTATTGCAATACAGACACTAGTAAACTTCTCCTCGCAAAAAACTGCACGCGGTGTTTTTTTGGTACTGTTTTTAATCCAATTTTTAAGCGTTTGTCGGAACGAGGCGTGTAACATGCCATTGGAAAGCTATGGATTAGGCGCAACTTCGCCATGTTGAAATTTTTAAGTGCAGTTTCGAAAACGGTGGGCGCCCGACGAGTGACAGCGAGTGTATTTTCGCGTTTTTTCGCAAACCGCTTGTCGGAACGAAGCAAATGATACGCCGTTGAAAAGATATCGTCGAGACGCAACTTTTTCATGTATATTACATTCTCTAATTCCTTACGGTTTAAGAGCAGTTTCAAATTTACTAAATCGCGAAATTCTGTTTTTCAAATTTTTGCAATTTTTCGGTACTGTTTTCGCTCCAGTTTTTTAACTGTTTGTCGAAACGAGGTGTGTGATACGTCGTTGGAAAGCTACGGACAAGGCGCAACTTTCATATGTAGAAATTGTTTTGAGATTTCTTACGGTTTTAAATTAATTTTGAAAATGGTGCGGTGGACGACGAGTGGCAGCGGCCGTTTTTTCGTGAATTTTTACAAGCCGCTGGTCGGAATGATTCAAATGATATGCCGTTGGAAAGATATCGACGAGACGCAACTTTTTCATGTAGAACACTCTCTCTAACTCTTTACGGTTTAATAGCAATTTTAAAATTACCGAAATGCGGACACTATGTTTTTCGCGACACCAAAATAAACGGGTGAACTGCATCAGACAGAAAACCGCACTACTTGAGACTAAAACCGCACTGCATCGGACGGGCAAGGGAACTGCATAATTTCCTTTGTCGGACGTAAATTTTCTCAGACGAAAAAGTAAACCGCACTTCACATCGGGCATAAGTGAACCGCAACAGTATCGAGAAGTGAACTGCATTACCCTTTTTGTCATTTTCGTAACATTTTTCTGCACTTCAGATTGGAGTAAGTGAACCGCGACACTACCGAAAGTGAACCGCGACACTGCGAAAAGTGAACCGCATGATTTTTTGTTCTTTTTTCATACTTATTATTTTTTACGCGTGTAGACTAGGCGAGTGGACCGCAGGGGCTAAGCGAGTGGACTGCATCAGACGAAAAACCACATTGCATCAGACGGGCAAGTGCACTATATAAACGACAAAGCGTTTTCACTCACAACTTCACGAAATGAACTGCAAGGTTTTCCAGAATATCAAATTAACTTTTCTCTATCCGCAAGGTTTTCTAATGTTAAAAGTCCGCGAAAGTGATCCGCGGGACAGACACTAGTGAACTACTTCTAAAAAGAAGAGAACTTCTTGCGATGTTTCTTTTCTATTTTTTTTATAAAGTGTCCTGCACTAGTGAACCACTCGAGTCGCTACAAATGTCTTGCACAGGGGGATACATAAAAAATGCATTCACAAAATTTTCAGCAGGTGAATTCATGTTTGGTCTGGTCGAGAACCGCACGCCCACTATAACCAAACTGCACATCGTGGCCGCGGCCACAAACCGCAGCTCTAGACTGAAAGCTCCCGCGACGTGAACCGCCGGTCTACATAGCCCTTCCGGCCGAACTGCATCTGCGCGGGGGAGAGGTGGGTTCTTGCCAGTGAACTGCAAGGCCACGATGGAACTTCTGCCCAACACAAACAAAATTAAAATCAAGGTGCCGCGGTAAGTGTTGGACAAAATTAAAATCAAGGTGCGGCCGCACTATAGCACCCCTGCGACTGAACCACGTTGGGAGCCCAAGCGTACTGCACACTGCACCCGTGTCGCAGTATACTGGAGTGTTTGTGACTTTTCCTTCAGAGTTCAGGTTCCAGTACGCGAGATCCACAGGAGCGATGAACTGCACCGCAACCCAACAAAACATTTTTTGAAAGCAGAAACATTTAACTGAACTGCAACTGAAGAACCGGAGAACGACGAGGAACAACTGAAGAACAAGAGGACCGCACTCCCGCAGAGCACGGCGGAGTCGAGCTCCATTACGACTCGCAGTCGTCGTCCCTCCCCGAGAGCCTCAGAATCCAGCCACTCCCCTGCCCCTCCTACTCCCGCACCGCGACGAACGGGGCCAGCGCCGCCGGCTCGGGACGCTGCTTGTGGTGGTGCTGCTCAGTCCGGGTCGGGCGTCGGGGTCGATGAGGGAGACGCGGCCTGGGGATAGGATCAGGCGGCACTCCCACGGCACATCTCCGATGAGCTTCCAGTGCCCGATGGTTACTGTACTTCTCTTCCATCGGGAGTCACAGGCGAACTGCACGGCGGCGTTGTCGGACACAGGAGCCCTCCAGCAAACTGGGTCCTGCAGGAGCCTTGCGGTGGAGGAAGGAGCCCAGCTGCATGCGCGTGGGTCCGTGTGGTGGGGATCCGCCCGCCGGCGCGTGGTGATAGAGCTTGTCGGATCAGCCGCGGGGGAGATGAGGAGGTGGGTTGGCTCGTCAGATCTGCCGCGGGCAGCAGGGGTTGTGGCCGCTAGCACATGCCTCCTGAAAGGCCTCCTCCCGGTGGCAAGCGGGGGAGATGCCCGGCGGCGGTGCCATGGTGGAAGGCGGCGGGGCGGCAGCTGTTCGGGCAGCGCGTCGTAGGTAGGTGGTGGGCCGGCTCATGGTTCTGGCTGACGAGGCCCGGCCGGCGGCGGTGGAGGGGCGCGGTGGTGCTGCGGCACCGGCGGTGGTAGGTGGTGGGGGATCGGGAGGTTGCTGCCAGCAGGGTGTTGGGGTGGGGTGGGGGGATTTCTGTCGTGCGGGGTGTGGGTGGGGGGTGTGGGTGGGGTGGGTAGGGCTCTGACGCGGCTCGGTTCGGGCGATGCAACAGTGCGTTTGTGTTGGCGTTTGTGTTGGCAGAATAAGCTCCACTGTTGTTAGAACTAGATGATGCCCCGCACGTTGTTGCGGGAATTGCGGGTATATTTTGTAATATATTTTAAAGATATTGATTTTATGGAAATATGAATATTCAGAGAAATAATATGAGAGCTAAAACTAAAAATACATATGGTTTATTGTGTTTGATCATTGTATTTTTGTAAAATATTTATTAAATATATCATGCATGTTTGCATGTTGAGGTCAACCTTTTCCTATGATCATTGAATGTTGAGGTGGGCCTTTTCTAATGCATGTTGCTTGATGAGGTGTCATGCTTGCATGTTGAGAGAAATATGTTAGTGGGGGCTAGCTATTTAGATATAAAAGATAAGGTCTTAAGGGTGTTGATAGAATTACCTCGGGTGAAGAATAACTTATTCTGCACCCTGGGTGATGAATAGACTTTCTACGTACATATATATACTAAAGAGATTTTTTTTCAATTTCGTTATCCAAATGGGCAACAATGCAATGCTCAGAAAATGAGAACCAACATATCTTGAAACATGATACGTCTCCCTAACTCATGAATCACCATGATTTTAGTACAGAATGGTGCAACCACAAATCATATGATTAGACATGAGAGCAATATGTGAATAACAGACTAATAATAATTTAGCCTCCACATGTGTGAATAGCTGATCTCTCTTCTACATCGAGAAGGAAAATCTGATCTTTCTTCACTACATCGAATATAAGAGGAAGGACAAACACATGTTACATCAATAATGCAATAAAAGATATGAGAAACATAAACATTTAGTGATATAAATTCAGTTGTAAGGTCAACCAACGAACTGCACTGGGGAAGCATAAAAACTACAAAAAATTATTTTCACATGCAGACTGCTTCATCAAATGCCTTGTTGACACTTTCCATAGAGAATAAAAATGTCTGCACAAATACATATGAGGAAGATTTGGGATTTTTTTTCAAAACATACTGTCATCACAGATGTTGTAAAATCCCCGTACAAATGATCAAAAGAAATATATGGTACGCCCATAACTTCTCTCACAAGTATCATTTGGATACAACTACAAGAATGTGCACATGGCCATTGGCAACATGTCTTGCTCGAGACTCCAGAATGGTGGACTTGGCTATACAAAAGAGAAGAAGATGGCACGATGGCGGTAACCACTAGCAGATCAGCACCACATCCAAGCCCTTGCCCATTGGCCACGATGGCTGATATATTGTTGGACCATGAGAGTAGTTTGGCATGGCCTAGAGGACAAAGAGGAGGAGAAGAGGACGGCATATGCAGTGTGGAGATGGCGCACGAACAGGCTAGTGATGTCCGCCTCCGCCCCCTTCTCATGTGGCTCTTCCACCGACTGATCTGCTAAGACCAAAATAAATAGAGGGGGTGGTGACAAAGGTTTCCAAGTGTGCATTGAGTATTTGCGATGTACCACCACTGGGCGCACGCGTCCTTCTGCTCCTCGACGATCTTCTTTTTCTTCATTATCCTAATAGACGCAAACGTCTTTCTATGTTGAGTTCTATGCTTATTATTTTCATTACAGAAGAGGAGAGGCTAATCCGTATACTTGTTGTGGTCGCTTAAGTCAGCAAGCCTCAGTAAATGCATATTCTTGCGTTGAAGCCGGTCGTTTATCTTTTCATTTTATTCACCAAAATGAATTACATTCTGAAACATATCAGGGTATTACTGACGCCATGGGTGAAGCGAGCAGGACAGGAAAGAACTTGGGCGTTCAGTATATATTTCATTCCAGATTTACCGGTGGGCGGTGGGCCACATTACATGGTCCGAAATTATCACGATGGGATGGAAATATGTTGTGAGTATGGAGCTCCCGATCTTGTTTATATGCTTTCATATGACGCTGGACAAGTTCATAGTGACCGTCCTGATATTGTAACGATGTAACGCGTGTTTACAATATGAAGTACAATGATTTTTCAGAAGATGTCAAGTCTGGGAAACTGTTTAGACCTATTAAAGCATGTAGGTCAATTGTATACTTCTTCTTTTTCCTGCATTTTTATTTATCTGAACAAAGTTTAATTTGTTTGTTTATTGGCTCTAATTTTTATCGGTTTTGCTATTTTACAGTCGAGTGATTTTCAATTCGTCGTCATTCAATTTTGTGACCGTCGTTTCTCGCGCGGAGATTCGCGTTGCTTTCTTTTTTTTTCGTGCCGGCGCTCTGTTTGTTCGGGTTGGTTTTCTTTCTCGGGTTCGGCTTTTCGTTGTCTCAGCCCGTTACCGCCTCCCGGCCCGGTTCTGTAGGTTTTTGTCCTGTTTGAATTTTGGAGTGGGTGTCGTTCCCCTTTTCATTTGTCCCGTTGTCATTCTGTTTAGATAAGGCTGAGGGAGAGAGCTCGAGCAGCGGAGGAGACGAGGCTGTTCCCTCTGTTCATGGCGATTCCAAGCTATCGCTCCTCTCTATTTTGATTTTTCCTCACTTTTTCCTCGGATCCCCGGCTGCTGTGGTAGGTCTCTCGTGGTTCCCCGTGTGTTTTTGCTCGTGTATTGCTCATGTAGTTCCAGATCTAGGTGAGTTTCGCATCCATGGATTCGCGGATTCAGATCTAGGTGTACTGGTAGGTGACGGTTTGTTGTTGTTTGTGAATCCCGTGGTAGGTGTTGCTGTGTTGGTTCGTTGGGGATTCCTCTGCTTGTTTTTGTTTCCTCTCGAAATGCTCTAATGGGCGCTGGATTGGTTGCACGGGACCGGGCTGAACTGCTCGCAGCTCTTGGTGTTGGTTGGAGTTGCGATGGGTGGTCCGGGGCTAGGTGTACGCTGCTGGCGGGCTGCTTGCTTGTTGGCTGCGTGTTGATTTGCCCGCAACAGCTTCTACTATCCACTGTTTTGTCATTTCCCCCTTCTCCTTCCGCTTGTGTGGGAGTTTGTAGCTGCTTATAGGTAGTCTGAATTCGTCATGGTCCCCCTGGTGGCTGATGCCAGTCTGAATTTGTTTTGCAGTGTCTGATTCGTGTTTGTAGTGTCTGATTCTTATCCCCTCCGTATTTTCAGTGTCCCCATGCATATTTGTGGTGTATGTTAACCAACATTTTCAGTGTTTTTACCCCATAGTTGTAGTGTTTGTAATCCCCCATAGTTCCAGTTTTCCAGTGTAATGTGCCCTAGAATCACTGTGTAATTTAACCTACATTTACAATGTAATCTAACCACACTTTACACTATAATGCATCACTATTTTGCAGTCTATTTTGTGCTAGAATTACACTGTACTATGTCCCAATTCTCATGCTTGTGTTTAGGGTTTTCACTATAATTTTAGTGTAATTTTCTCTATAACTATTGTGTAATTGTCCCGTAGTTTCAATGTAATTTTCACTTGATTTACTGTGTATTTTTCCCGTAGTTTCAGTGTAATTGTCACTAGATTTACTGTTTAATTTATGCCAGAGTTACAGTGTAATTATGATGTTGTTTGTGTGACCTTTCTTGCAGTGTAATTTTACCCAAAATTACTGTGTAATTTGTACAGTAGCTACACTGTAATCTTTTTTGCATCTACTGTTAATGCCTAGGTTTTAATGTGTGTATGATTTGTATTGTCTAAATTTACAGTGCTGCTGTGTTGCTTGTTGTTTCCCTTTTTTCCCTCTGCTCCCCGCTCGACTGATTTGTGTGGGAACTTGTAGCTACGGGTTACAGGCCGCCCCCAGCTGAAGAAATCCTGCAAGTGCTGTAGGTGGTGGATGTAGTTGGAGATGCTCCACTTGTAGAATTTCTGCCCGGGTTTCTGCCTGCTATTTGCGTTGTAGTTGTAGGTGTGTCTGAATTTCTTTAGCACTTGCAGGATTTCTTCAGCACCTGCTGGTAGTTGTTATAGTTGTTGTACTTGCGTGTAGCTGCCTGTAGTTTTGCTCATGTGTTGTTCTAGGTTTTGTAGGGGTCAATTTTTCTCCTCTGCTTTGTAGTTGTGGATGTAGTTTTCATTTTGCTGCAGGTGGTGGAGGTAGTCACAGACTCACAGTGGTAGTTGCAGGGGTTGATTTCGCTACTAATTTTCTCCCCTGGGTTTCTGCACACTTTTGTGCTGTAGTTGTAGGATGATTTTCATGTTTTTGATGTGTACTCGGATTCGTCATGACCCCCCTGTGGCCTGAATTTCTTTTTGCAATAGCCTGTATTCCATGTTTCTCTTAAAGTGTATTATGCTTATCCCCTCCATATTTTCAGTGTGCATTTGCAGTCTAATTTAACAAGCATTATCACTGTTTTTACCCCCATATTGGTAGTATAATAACTGTGTATTTTTAACCTACATTTATAGTGTAATCTGACCTTTCTTTTATTCTGTAACCTTAGTGTAATTTACTATGTAATATGTCCCAATTCTCAGGGTAATATGTCCCAATTCTAAGTGTACTTTTGTGCTATATTTACACTGTAATATGTCCCAAATCTCATTGTAATTTTCGCTCTTACTACTCTGTAATTGTCTCGTAGTTTCAGTGTATTCTGTCCCGTAGTTTCAGTGTAATTCACCGCATAGTTCCAGTGTATTCTGTCTCTTATTACTGTATTTGTCCCGTGGCAGCATAAACCAGTGTGTAAGAGTTTCTGTGTTTGCAGTGTTACAGTGTAATTTTCACTATAACTACTGTGGAATTTGCACCAGAGTTACAGTGTAATTTGTAAGCAGAATTACTGTGCAATTATCCATAGTTCACCCACATTTACTGTGTAATTTGTAGTGTAGTTACACTGTGTATTCTTGCAGTGTAATTTTACCCTCAATCACTGTGTAATTTGTAGTGTAGTTACAATGTAATCTGCCCCTTTTTTTTACAGTGTAAATACACTATAATTACTGTGTATTCTTTTGCAGTGTAATTTTACCCTCAATTACTGTGTAATTTGTAGTGTAGTTACTCTGTAATCTGCCCTTTTTTACAGTGTAAATACACTATAATTACTGTGTATTCTTTTGCAGTGTAATTTTACCCTCAATTACTGTATAATTTGTAGTGTAATTTGCCCCTTTTTTACAGTGTAAATACACTATAATTACTGTGTATTATTTTGCAGTGTAATTTTACCCTCAATTACTGTGTAATTTGTAGTGTAGTTACTCTGTAATCTGCCCTTTTTTTACAGTGTAAATACACTATAATTACAGTGTATTCTTTTGCAGTGTGATTTTACCCTTAATTACTGTATAATTTGTAGTGTAGTTACACTGTAATTTGCCCTTTTTTACAGTGTATATTCCCAAATTTCCACTGTAAGTTCTATTCTTTCAGTGCAATTTTATGTTGTTCCAATTTCAGTCTCTAGTTGTCATTTGTAATCATCACTATAGTTCCAATTTCAGGTGCCAGAAGGAAAGGAGGACAGCTGGGAGGCACCGGTTCAACCTTTTTGTTTGTTTTTGGTTGACCTGTTTTCAACCCGACCCGTTTTGTACAAACAACTGTCAACAGACAACTGTCAATAGTTCATTGGATGGAAAAATTGAATGATATCTAATTACAAATCAGTCGATTTACAAATAGACACTCCCATTTTTATTTATCTGAAGAAAGCTTCACAACTCGCCGTGCTTTTGTCCGCTAGTTGCATTAATTGCTGTACGGAATGGATCTAGTACAGGAAGTAATTAAGAATAACAAGATAATAGGAGATGCACAAATCAAATTACTTCATGCCCACATGGGGCGAAAATACGTCATGGGTCTCCGATATAGTGTAGTGCACCTAGGTTCATCGGCCCTGCATCAGGGTGCTCCCGTGGGGGCACACGGCAACCCTGCTCCCACGCTCCAGAGTCAATTGAGGAGCTACGACCATTTTGCAAAAAAGCCCTAGGAGTGTGATAATTACTTGCAGGTCTAGAAGCTCCAGTCGTAGCCGTTGGATCCCAGATCGATTGACCCACATGAGCTCATATCACGGGAGCACAGAAGGCTTGGAAGCATCTGATATTTTCCCTAGTATCAGCGTACAGTATTGTTCTTCTCTTTTGGCGGGCACCTTATCCCAAATGGAATATGGCGTCCGAGAATTTTCTGATGCCTCTCACTCTTGTTTGCGTGACTTCTATCACACGGCTTGTAAAGGGTTGTTACGTTGCACTATCAACATTGATGCCCGTGTCCTTGCGTGACTAGTGCTAGAGATGAGGGACGTGAGGAGAATATGAGTGCCTTATTATAGGCGCGCGATGGCAGTGAGTCTGCATATGACCTACTCCCTCTCGACGGGCATTTTAGTCGGGAGGACCGTGGCATGGCGATCAAGGGGAGCGGGACCAGTTGCATGCGTCATGAGCAACCAAAGTAATTAATGATTGATGCAGCCGTTGCATTGTAATTAATGATTGATGCAGCCGTTGCATTCTTTTTCATCCCAGTAAAGAACATGCAACATGATTTACTTCCCTCTAGAGTTAACAGCAAAAACACATGAATTGGCAGATTTGTCGGTCTGAAACATTTATTCTCCCACACCTTGTTAGAATTAATGGGCTAGGCCCATAACAATTTCTGAAATCTCAAATAGTGGCCCATGAATAAAATAGCAAGAGGTGATGCTAAAGTTTAGTCCCATAACGTTAGTTGAGAAAGAGTTGGACCTCTGGTCCTAATATATATACTGCTACCGGTTGCGGCCAAAAGACACACCGAAAACACCTAGGGTTTTGCCTCATCTCGCAACTTGCGCCGTCACCGTAATCTACTCCATCCCAAACGTCGGCGTGCATCGGCGTGCGGGAGAGCAGGTCTCCGGAACCGTTCGTCCTTGCGATCCTGCACCGGGAGAGGACAAATTAGGTTTTTGGGAAGCGCTCTGCGCGACTGCTCAAGTTCGTCATCACGGGTCGTCTTCCGTCCAAGTCGGGCGGTGCTACTCATCGTCGTCTTCATCGCCGTCAGCAGCAGATCATCGCCAACATCGTCATCAACACCGTCGCCCCTACAACAGCTAACGAACAGTACGTTCATCGTCATCTGTTCATGTCTCTCTCTACAGCTGTTGTTTCATGTGTCTTGCTGTTGTGCATGTTTTGCTGTTCTTCTAGTTTGCTAGATTGTTACATGCTAGTCTCTGTTCTAGTCATTAATTATTTACTGGAATTAATCATGAACTTGCCTAATTTTCCAACAATCCAAAAACCTAATTGTAGGCAATTTCCTGAGTTAACTATGGCTGGATTCGCTGATGCACTGAGTCCGGATAAGTTTACCGGTATGCACTTTAAGAGGTGGCAGGTGAAGACCACGCTCTGGCTTACTGCCACTAGTACAAAACAGGGCATCGGTCCACCCCTGAGAAGCCCATTAGTCCCGGTTCACTCACGAACCGGGACCCATGGGGGCATCGGTCCCGGTTCGTGAGGCCAGGGCGCCGGCCGGGCCTCGTGGGCCATTGGTCCCGGTTCGTCGGACCCCTTTTGTCCCGGTTCTAGACACGAACCGGGACCAATGCGCCTCGCTCCTGGCCCACAACCATTGGTCCCGGTTTGTGGCTGGAACCGGGACTAAAGGTGACCCCTTTTGTCCCGGTTCCAGCCACGAACCGGGACCAATGCGCCTCGCTCCTGGCCCACAACCATTGGTCCCGGTTTGTGGCTGGAACCGGGACCAATGGTTGGCCTATATATAGCCCCCGCCCGCGAGCTGAGCAATGCATTGCTCTGTTTTTTTGCCCGGCCGTGGGAGAGCTTTTGTGGTGCTCTAGCTCACCTCCTATGCACATGAGGTGTTCGATGAAATGCCTGAGCCACACTTAAGCTTTCTCCTCTCGAAGCTCCTTGTCCAAGCTCCATTTTCCTCAAGATTTGTCTAGGTTTGGCGGTCCGTCCTGTCCCGTCCCCGTCCTCACTGCCGTCGATCGCCCACGCCCATCTCGACGCCGGCAACACCGTGGTTAGCCTCTTCTTCTTATCTTCTTTCTAAAAGAAAAAAGTTCTTAATTGTGTGTTTTAATTAGATGCTCTAGAGAGTTATATGTTGTTCAATAATAAGAACTATATAACGCACGCAGATGAACCGGCAATGGATGTACGGTGACCGACGCACCTCCGAGTATATTAAGGGCCTGCATAATTTTCTCGAAGCGGCTGAGGCAAACAAGCAAAATGGTTTTATGCATTGTCCATGTACTGTCTGTGAGAATACGAAGGCTTTCTCCAACTCTAAAACCCTTCACTTCCACCTGCTTGAGAAGGGTTTTATGCCACACTATAATGTTTGGACCAAGCACGGAGAAAGAGGGGTTATGATGGAAGACAACGAAGAAGAAGAGGATGATGACAACTACCCGCCCCCTGAATACGGTGATGCTGCAATGGGGGAAGCTGAAGATCAAGAGGAACCAGACGATGTGCCCGATGATGATCTTCGCCGGGTCATTGTTGATGCACAGAGAGAATGCGAAAGTGAAAGGGAGAAGTTGAAGTTCGATCGCATGTTAGAGGATCACAAAAAAGGGTTGTACCCAAATTGCGAAGATGACAACAGAAAGCTCGGTACCACACTGGAATTGCTGCAATGGAAGGCAGACAATGGTGTATCTGACAAGGGATTTAGTTCGCTGCTGAAAATAATGAAGAAGAAGCTTCCAAAGGATAACGAATTGCCCGTCAGTACGTACGAAGCAAAGAAGGTTCTATGCCCTCTAGGATTGGAGGTGCAGAAGATACATGCATGCCCTAATGACTGCATCCTCTACCGCGGTGAGTACAAGGATTTGAACGCATGCCCGGTATGCGGTGCATTGCGGTATAAGATCAGACGAAATGACCCTGGTGATGTTGAGGGCGAGCGCCCCAGGAAGAGGGTTCCTGCCAAGGTGATGTGGTATGCTCCTATAATACCACGGCTGAAACGTCTGTTCAGAAACAAAGAGCATGCCAAGTTGATGCGATGGCACAAAGAAGACCGTAAGAAAGATGGGAAGTTGAGAGCACCCGCTGACGGGTCGCAGTGGAGAAAAATCGAGAGAAGGTGGGGGGACTTTGCAGGTGACGCAAGGAACGTATGGTTTGGTTTAAGTGCAGATGGCATTAATCCTTTTGGGGAGCAGAGCAGCAATCATAGCACCTGGCCCGTGACTCTATGTATCTATAACCTTCCTCCTTGGTTGTGCATGAAGCGGAAGTTCATTATGATGCCAGTGCTCATCCAAGGCCCTAAGCAACCCGGCAATGACATTGATGTGTACCTAAGGCCATTAGTTGAAGAACTTTTACAGCTGTGGAATGGAGAAGGTGTACGTGTGTGGGATGAGCACAAACAGGAGGAATTTGACCTACATGCGTTGCTGTTTGTAACCATCAACGATTGGCCTGCTCTTAGTAACCTTTCAGGACAGACAAACAAGGGATACCACCCATGCACACACTGTTTAGATGACACCGACAGTATATATTTGGACAAATGCAGGAAGAATGTGTACCTGGGGCATCGTCGATTTCTTCCGACCAACCATCAATGTCGAAAGAAAGGAAAGCATTTCAAAGGTGAGGCGGATCGCCGGAAGAAGCCCGCCCTCCGTACTGGTGATCACATACTTGATATGGTCAATGATTTACAAGTAATCTTTGGAAAGGGTCCTGGCGGACTATCTGTTCCGACTGACGATGCGGGACGCGCACCCATGTGGAAGAAGAAATCTATATTTTGGGACCTACCCTATTGGAAAGACCTAGAGGTCCGCTCTGCAATCGACGTGATGCACGTGACGAAGAATCTTTGCGTGAACCTGCTAGGCTTCTTGGGAGTGTATGGGAAGACAAAAGATACACCGGAGGCACGGGAGGAACAGCAACGTGTGCATGAAAAAGACGGCATGCATCCAAAGCAGTATGAAGGTCCTGCCAGCTACGCTCTTACCAAAGAAGAGAAGGAAATCTTCTTTGAATGCCTGCTCAGTATGAAGGTCCCGTCTGGCTTCTCGTCGAATATAAAGGGAATAATAAATATGGCAGAGAAAAAGTTCCAGAACCTAAAGTCTCATGACTGCCACGTGATTATGACGCAACTGCTTCCGGTTGCATTGAGGGGGCTTCTACCGGAAAACGTTCGATTAGCCATTGTGAAGCTATGTGCATTCCTCAATGCAATCTCTCAGAAGGTGATCGATCCAGAAATCATGTCAAGGTTAAGGAGTGATTTGGTGCAATGTCTTGTTAGTTTCGAGCTGGTGTTCCCACCATCTTTCTTCAATATCATGACGCACGTCCTAGTTCATCTAGTCGACGAGATTGTCATTCTGGGCCCTGTATTTCTACACAATATGTTCCCCTTTGAGAGGTTCATGGGAGTCTTAAAGAAATATGTTCGTAACCGCGCTAGGCCAGAAGCAAGCATCTCCATGGGCCATCAAACAGAGGATGTCATTGGGTTTTGTGTTGACTTCATTCTTGACCTTAAGAAGATTGGTCTCCCTCAATCGCGGTATGAGGGGAGACTGACTGGAAAAGGCACGCTAGGAGCGGACTCAATAATATGTAGGGACGGGCATTCTTGGTCTCAAGCACACTACACAGTTCTACAGAATTCTACCTTGGTGACCCCGTATGTCGATGAACACAAGAATATTCTGCGCTCCAAACACCCGGAGCAGTGTGACGACTGGATTACATATGAACACATCATGACTTTCGGCAGTTGGTTGCAAACACGTCTCTTGGGTGACAACACTGTTTCTGATGAGCTGTACTCGTTGGCCAGGAGACCATCTTCGACTGTATTGACTTACAAAGGGTACGAGATAAATGGGAGTACATTTTACACGATCGCCCAAGATCAAAACAGCACCAACCAAAACAGCGGTGTCCGCTTTGATGCAGCAACCAAGAGGGGAAAGGACACATATTATGGTTACATAGTGGACATATGAGAACTTGACTATGGACATGATTTCAAGGTCCCTTTGTTTCAGTGCAAATGGGTCAATCTGTCAGGAGGCGGGGTACAGGTAGACCCACAGTACGGAATGACAACAGTGGATCTCAACAATCTTGGGTACACAGACGAACCATTCGTCCTAGCCAATGATGTGGCGCAGGTTTTCTATGTGAAGGACATGTCTACCAAACCGAGAAAAAGAAAAGATAAGGAAGCGAATACATCATACGATGAGCCAAAGCGCCACATAGTTCTTTCAGGAAAAAGAGACATCGTGGGATTGGAGGGCAAGACAGACATGTCTGAAGATTATGAAAATTTTCATGAAATTCCTCCCTTCAAAGTCAAGGCTGACCCAAGCACCCTGTTAAACGATGAAGATTATCCATGGTTACGGCGCAATAAGCAAAGGACACAAGCGAAGAAAAAGTGAAGACTTTCTCTCCACAACTATATCATTGCAGTTACATGTGAAGAAATTAAATGCCTTTTGTAACAGATGAGTTTTCGTCCGAAACCCTGATACTTCGAAAGAGATTGTCCGTTTTGTACACGAAGTGCATCCAGTTTTTGCCGTAACCCTCTCAACTTTTTAGCACATGCTATGTGGGTGAAATGATGATACCATGCAAACTTTCAACCTGTTCAGAGTTCGTTTGTAGTGCTTTTCAATTTCAGGGTCATTTAGCTTAAAAAAATCAGTAAATGCATGAAAAATAGGAAATGAAGTCAGAAAGGGTTGAAAATTGATGATGTGGCTTTGAATGGTGCATTTTGAACACACAAAAAGTCTGGAGTTCAAATAAGTTCAAAAAAATGAAATCCCTTTGTAACAGATGAGTTTTCGTCCGAAACCCTGATACTTCGAAAGAGATTGTCCATTTTGTACATGAAGTGCATCCAGTTTTTGCCGTAACCCTCTCAACTTTTTAGAACATGCTATGTGGGTGTAATGATGATACCATGCCAACTTTCAACCTTTTCAGAGTTCATTTGAAGTGCTTTTCAATTTCAGGGTCATTTAGCTCAAAGAATGAACTAATAGCAAAAAGAATGAACTAGAAAACCTTTATGAAACTCTAATAGCAAAAATAATGAACTAAAAATAATTAATTAAAAAATTCTGTTATGATCAACTAAAATAAAACTATAATATTCTTCAATAGCAAAAAGAATCAACTAAAAAACTTTTATAAAACTCTAATAGCAAAAGGAATCAACTAAAAATATTTTATAAACCTCTAGTATTTATGAAACTAAAATTATATAAAATTTATGCAACTAAAGTTATCAAAGTATTTTTTGTTCAAAACATTAATAGCAAAAAGAATTTTCATAAAGAATTTTTTTAGAAACTTAAATAGCAAACTAAAATAACAAAATCCGTTTTTGGTTAAAACAGACATTTCAAATTACCTAAAAATTACCAAATTGAATATAATGATAAAACACAGTAATATTAAATAGCAGGAAAAAGAATCACTCAAAAATCTATTTTTATAGTAAAGTTATTCACAAACTAGTGATTCACACCA
The DNA here is from genome assembly GCA_039707655.1 of Elymus sibiricus. Classification (NCBI taxonomy): domain Eukaryota; kingdom Viridiplantae; phylum Streptophyta; class Magnoliopsida; order Poales; family Poaceae; genus Elymus; species Elymus sibiricus. The sequence goes on from CM077672.1 coordinate 362,931,236, forward strand.
ATTTAAAAGAATTCAAATTTAAACTATTCAAATTTGGAAACTAATGGCACTAACAGAAAGTTTATAATTTTTGTGACCTAAAAGCAAAAAGAATCACTGAAAAACTGTAAGTAGAAACAAAAGAAAATAAATAAAGCAAAAAAGAAAACAAAAAAGTAGAAAAAAATTAAAAAAAATGCCGCCTAGTGGGCCACCACGGCCTGAATACGACTAGAAACCCAACCATCTAGTCGGGCCAGGATTCAGGCCCGCAGAAGGCCCACAAGGTCCACAGGCAGAGGTGTGTGCGATTAGGCCCGTAAGCCTGCTGTTGAGAGGAGCTCGAGAGGGCTGGCGCAGCAGCGCTTATAAACCACTCTCGAGCCCTCTCAGCTAGCGAGGTGGGACTAAACTTTTGGCCCCGGGCAGCACCACCCTTTAGTCCCGGTTGGTGGCACCAACCAGGACCAATGCCCACCTTCGGTCCCGGTTGGTGGCACCAACCGGGACCAATGCCACCCTTTAGTCCCGGTTGGTGCCACCAACCGGGACCAAAGGTCTCTGCTTCCCGCCCTTTGGGCTGACGAAAAGAGACCTTTGGTCCCGGTTGGTGGCACCAACCGGGACTAAAGGGTGGCATTGGTCCCGGTTGGTGCCACCAACCGGGACCAATGCTTCTTGTATATAAGAAAACCCTTAGAAAATTTCAGTTTTCATCTACCAGTTGCCCCGAGCCGCCGTCCTCGTCCCCGTCGCCTCCCCGTCGCCTCCACATCGCCTCCCCGAGCCGCCGTCTTCGTCGCCGGCCCCGTCGCCTCCCCGAGCCGCCGTCCTCGTCCCCGTCGCCACCGTCCTCGTCCCCGTCTCCGCCGTCCTCGTCACCTCCCCGTCGCCGCCGTCCTCGTCCCCGTCGCCTCCCCGTCGCCGCCGTCCTCGTCGCCTCCCCGTCGCCTCCCCGAGCCGCCGTCCTCGTCCCCGTCGCCGCCGTCCTCGTCCCCGTCGCCTCCCCGAGCCGCCGTCCTCGTCCCCGTCCCCGTCGCCGCCGTCCTCGTCTCCGTCGCCAGCCTCCAGCCTTCGCCGCCCCCCCCCAATGAGCCCCCCCTGCTCCCCGTCACCGCGTATATGTGTGTATATGTTCATGTATATGTTTTTTTTCGGGCATGTATATGTGTATATGTTCATGTATATGTTTTTTTTTCATTTATGTATATATGTTCATGTATATGTGTGTAGATGTTCATGTATATGTGTGTATATGTTCATGTATATGTTTTTTTCATGTATATGTATATATGTTCATGTATATGTGTGTATATGTTCATGTATATGTGTGTATATGTTCATGTATATGTTTTTTTTCATGTATATGTATATATGTTCATGTATATGTGTGTATATGTTCATGTAAAAAGTCTTCGTTGTTTTTCGTATGTACGAAAATGTAGAGTGAAAACGAAAACAAACATATAAGAAAAAACAAAGGAAAAAATGAAGAAGGAAAAGAAAACCGCCCGGCCCGGCCACCACCGCATTTTCATAAAGTTTTTCCACCGAGTCCATGTCGCACCGAGCACCCGCGGCGAAGCAAGTCTTTTTTTGAAGGTAGTTTTTTTGTTAAATGAAAATGTTGGCATCGGCTCTATCATCACGTTGGCATCGGCTCTATCTATCAACAAGGCCACGGGAGCACCCCGGCCCCCTATCATCACGTTGGCATCGGCTCCCCGAGAGCTTTCCAACGGATCCGGAATGTATGTCGTTGTTGATATACCCCCTCCCCGATAACTTCGACATGAGGGGGGGGGGTCGATATACCCCCTCCCCGATAACATTTTTTTCTAAGTTACTAAGGTAAAATGTTCACCCCCCTCTCGATATACCGGGCGACCAACTCTCGAGGCCACCCAAACCCTAGAAAAAAAGCGTTGTCGATATACCCCCTCCCCGATAACATTTTATTTCTAAGTTACTAAGGTAAAACCCCGACGCCGCCCGCCGTGCCCCCCTAGTAGGCAAAACTGGTGCGCCACTAGTAGGCCTTTTCCTAGTAGTGCCCCTGCCCCGACGCCGCCCCCAGTGAGCCCCCCCCCTTCCCCCGCGCCGCCGCCACTGCTCTGCTTGCCGCGCCGTGCCCCTGCTCTGCTTGCCGCGCCGCCGCCGCCACCGCTGCCCCGGCCGGATCTGCCTTTTTTTTGTATGTATATGCAGTATGTATGTATGTATGTATGTATGGATGCTGTATGTATGTATGTATATGCAGTATGTATGTATGGATGGATGATCCATAGAAAGTTTTTATATATGCATTGAAACAATTTTATTTTTGTTCATAGAATTTTTTTTGTTCATAGATGTATGCTTTTTTTTATAGAAAGTTTTTGTCATGAGGGGGGACGTCGGACATGCATGAGAGAGAGGCGGTCCGCTCGTCGGACATGTCATGTGGATTTTTTTTGTTCATATAGAAAAATCCGGTAACTTCGACATGAGGGGGGGGAGACGTCGATCAACCCCCTCCCGCCCCTACCCGTAAAAGTTAAAATGTTCATATATTCAAAATGAGTTAAAATGAGTTAAAAGTTACTTACTCCCGGTCCGCTCGCCCGACCAACTCTCGAGGCCACCTGTACCCCCTCCCCGATAACTTCGACATGAGGGGGGACGTCGGACATGAGGGGTGAGCGTCGTTGTCGTCTACCCCCTTCCCGATAACTTCGACATGAGGAGGGACGTCGGACATGACATGAGGGGTGAGCGTCGTTGTCGTCTACCCCCTCCGGTAACATAGATAACTCCGGTAACATAGATTTATCAAGAATACCCCCATTATGGATGTGCACAAGTTGATCCAATTTTTTTCTGATCTCATCTATATATATATTCTTCTATATTTGCAAAAACTATGGATCAAAGAGACTTGGAACAAGAACAGTTGTTGGGGGAGATAATCCTCGCCGGAGGTGATGCTGTCTTGTCGTTTCTCAACGACACCGATGGAACAATGGAGGAGGAAGGACATGATCATGATGGCTCCGGTGACATGATCATGATGGCTCCGGAGGTGCTAACTATCTAATTGATGCATTAATTGTTTTGGTATGTACATATATTAACTCTTCTTTCTTCTTTTATAGCCCTCCGGATCGAGCCAAACTTCGGTAACGAGACGAGGCCCGAAGAAGAGGTTGCGCAAGGATGAAAGGTTCACGATCACAGCACTCGCGGACGATGGCCTACCGATTGAACCCAAGCGGACCAAGGACGCATTTTCTGCTCAGTGCGGAGCTATTGTTAGGGACAACATCCCGATCAGCATCAAGCAATGGAATAAGCCTAAGGACGACGCCCCTGAAGGTGATTATGTCACCGATAGACAGAAAGATGATCTTTGGACCTTGCTGAAGGCAAATCTCACCCTACCGCCAGAGGAGGATCCGAATAAGCCCGTTATAGAGCCACTGGTCAAGGCGTGTGCTCTTAAGAAGATGGCAGATCTATTCAGGAGGTGGAAGAAGGAGTTGAAATCAAAGTTTGTCGACAAAGGTGAGACTCCAGAATTCATCGGCCGATTTGAGAAGATAAGAGATCACTGGCCCGCATTTGTGGCCTACAAGACATCAGACAAGAGTAAGAAAATGTCAGAGACAAACAAGAACAACGCTGCAAAGAAGCAGTATCACCATCACACGGGGTCAGGTGGCTACCTCAAAGCCCGGCCGTTGTGGGACAAAGCTGAGAATGACCTGATTGCTAAAGGGGTCGAACCAGAGACATTGAAATGGCCAGACCGTTCAAGGACTTGGTTCTTCGGGGTTGGGGGAACTTTGGACCCTGAAACAGGGAAGTGCCGTTGGACGGACGAGCAACATGCAATACCCGTCACGAAGCTTCAGAAGTATATCACCGCAGCGCAGGAAGGGACGTTCATTCCCGACAGAGAGAAGGACGAGCTGACTGAGGCCCTAGGGAATGCTGAGCACCCTGGACGAACACGAGGCACACCAGGCTCCGTTCCGTGGAAGTTTGGGTTTCCCGACGCAGGCGGTTACAGAAGTCGGGAGAGAAAGAGGAAAGCGGAGCTGAGCGACATGCAGAAGATGAGTGCAAGACTACAAAAGCTAGAGGAAGCTGAGAGCCAGCGAGCTGCCGGCGAACTATCTCAGCGGCACGAAGCTACCCCAGAAGCTACCCCGCCATCTCAGCGGAGAAGCAGCGTGGCTTCCACGGAGCCCGTTCAGACTGACTTCACGGAGCCTATCAACCCCGTGGATACTATCACGGAGGCTCAAAATTGCGAGCTTATGACGAAATGCCATAACCTCACTTTCAAGGAGGCTCTCGGCTCTGTTGCACCTCCTTAACCCAACGGAACTTTTCACTGCCTTACGATTCCACATGGCTATGCTGTTGTGATGGTGGATGAAGTAATGGAGGGATTTGAGGAGCTCGAGCTTTACCACTCTACAGGTGAAGGGGAGAATCAGCTGGTTCGTGCTCTGAGGAGTACATGTCTATGGCAGAAGGAGTACATCAAGCTTCCAAACTGGACGCCTCCGCCTCCTCCTCCTCCTCCGGCGAGTCAGGGCACTCCGCCTCCTCCTCCTCCTCCTCCTCCGGCGAGTGATCAGGGCACTCCGACTCCTTCTCCGGCTCCTCCGACGCGTGAGGGCACTCTGCCTCCTCCTTCGCCTACTCCGGCGCGTCGGAGCACTCCGCCTCCTCAGCAACGGCGGAAGAGAGACGCCGCCGCTCCGGCGGCTAGCAGTACAAGCAGAGGCGGGAGGCAATTTAGATACGGTCCATGTCTCAAGTCTGTGGAAAAGTTACCATATGAGAGGACCGAGCAGGAAAACGAGGACATATGTCGTGCCGAACTGAGGGACCATTTTGCAAAGAAAACTCCACCTCCGAAGGAGAAGCTAGATCCGATGAAAGTGAAGCGCACTATCGATGCCCTGAAGCGACCACCACCGCCTCCGCCGGATTCCAACTATGACCGCATAATTACTAAGACACATGCTAAAGCGCAGCAGTCGGGAAGTACTTCCAGTGCTGCAAGAGCGAAAAAACGAAGAAGTGGGAAAACAATTCCCCAGCTCGGCGAACAGGAGAAGCAATCGTGGCCCCCGCTCAAGGTGTCTAGCGATATCGCTAATCATCCGGTGCTACTGCCCGGTACCACTCTTGATGATTACCTGCCCGATGATGTACAGTTTGAAACGGCTAAGGTAGTAGACGTATTTAGATACGAGCACGGGAAGCCTCTCGTCAAACCTGATCATCCTCATCTAACAACGATGATGCAAAAATTGCATGACTGGTACATGGAAACCTGCAGGAAGTCTAGGAAAGACAGTTTGTTAGTCGGAATTAAAAAAGAGCATGACTTCCCTGGAGTCGACCTGCTGCCTGTTGAATTTGTGGAGTTATTTCAATTATACAATCAAAAGGCCCTCGACAAACAACTCATGACTTGCTACTGTCTGTAAGTATTACTTCTATAATTAAGTCTCTAGCTCAGCTCGTTCATTGCATGTATATATAATTATCCTCACTATATTATGCAGATTGAAGATGGTCGAATGCCAAAAAATAGGAATCTTCGACGTTGGGTTCATTAGCCCAAATACCGTAAATGAATGGTCGGTACGAAAGGCGGCTGAAGATACCGAGAACAACTTACTACAAACGTTCCTTAAACATCAAAACAAAAGGGAAATACTCTTTCCTTACAACTTCAAGTGAGTGTTACTGTCTTCTGCATATTCGGTTCTGCTTACTCGTGGTTAAGTAATGTAATTGATGAGTTATGCGTGCGCAGCTTCCACTATATTCTGCTATCCATTAACCTTGACGGGGCATTAGTAACTGTCTTAGACTCGCTCCGTAAAGATCCCAAGTATTATGCGGACATGACTGCAATGCTCCAGAAGTAAGTTCAATCAATACCGGGACCATATCGGCAACTTTCGTTCATTTCCTGATATCAAGTAATCATTTTCTTTGCCTGCCAGGGTTTGGAAAACGTTCACCGCTAAGGTTCCGGGTCTGAAGAAGGAGCTGCGATTTACACACCCCAAAGTAAGTAGTACTATAGCTAGTTCCGCGCATCTCTCATTGATTCTAGTTTCATCAATACCATTATCATGCTTGCTTATCAGTTTGATTGAACTCTATTCTCGTAAAGTGCTTGTTGCAGGCACCCAACACTCATTTATGTGGATACTACGTATGCGAGTTCATTCGCTACTATACCTCTGAACGGGCCTCCTCTGAGAAACAATTTGAAGTACGTAAACAATATTCACAATTTTATTTTATATATTACCATCAATTGTGTTGAGTTTCATTCATATATATGTATTGACCCCTTCTTTAAATTAGATCTGGCAGATGCGGGATGAACTCCTACCACATGATCGCATACGAGCAATTCAAGAGGAATTGGCGGGATTCTTTCTTGACCACGTCATACCTGAACAAGGAGAATACCATGTGAAATTGAAATTGTTGTAAGGGATGTTATATATTGTACATATGTAGCAGTGTCGGATAGATATACGAAAACTTGTTGTTTGACCAAGCACGAAGAAAGAGATGTCACTTCTCTCTATATATGTTCATGACGATCTTGTGTAATTAATGGTTTCCTTTATTTGCTTACTAGATAGCGTCGAGTTCTCTCTATATGTGTAGTAGCTAGCGTCGACCAAGCACGGAAAAAGAGAGGTCACTTCTCTCTATTAGCTCGCTAACACAATATGAAACCCCTAAATTAACCCTCCAAAACCCCAAAACCCCCCCTTCCAAAAAAAAACAAAACCCAGCGACTGCGATCTGCTGACGCGTGGCCGCCTTTTGGTCCCGGTTGGTGTTACCAACCGGGACCAAAGGTCCTCCCTCCCCCGCCCCAGGCAGCGCCACGTGGATGCCTTTTGGTCCCGGTTGGTGTTACCAACCGGGACTAAAGGTCCTCCTGCCTGGGCTTCCCGCAGCGGCCACGTGGAGCCCCTTTGGTCCCGGTTCGTAAGCGAACCGGGACTAAAGGTTTTGGGCTTTAGTCCAGACCCTTTAGTCCCGGTTCCAGAACCGGGACTAAAGGCCCTTACGAACCGGGACAAATGGCCCTTTTTCTACTAGTGTGCTCTGAAAGTTTTCCACGTTAGTGTTGGTGCTCCAGAGGGAATGTCTGACGAAGATCAGAGAAAATTCTAGGAAGCCAATACTATGTTTGTGGGATGCATTCTGAGTGTTCTTGCTGACCGTCTGTGTGATGTGTACATGCACATAGATGACGGAAAGACTCTGTGGGATGCACTGAATGCTAAATTCGGTGCAACAAATGCAGGCAGTGAACTGTACATCATGGAGAGTTTCCATGACTACAAGATGGTGAATAACCGTTCTGTGGTTGAACAAGCTCATGAGATACAGTGCATTGTGAAGGAACTGGAACTCCTTAAGTGTGTTCTACCTGACAAATTCGTGGCTGGGTGCATGATTGCAAAGTTGCGTCCTTCATGGAGGAATTTCGCCACAACTCTGAAACATAAGAGACAGGAGATATCAGTTGAAAATCTGATTGCATCTCTTGATGTTGAAGAGAAAGCTTGGGCTAAAGACACTACTGAGAAAGAAGGTGAGGTTAAGCCTAGCGCCAATATGGTGCAAAGGTACTCACAGAACAAGAACAAAGGAAAGAACAAGCCTGTTTTCAACAAGCCTACCAAGACTACTACCTTCAAGAAGAAGAAGTTTAACAAGGCTGAGCTAGAGTGCTACGCCTATGGGAAGCCTGGACACTTTTCCAAGGAATGCCCAGAACGTGCAGACCGCAGAGGGAAAACAAGCTCCAAGACTGTCAACATGGTGACCGCTAGCAATACTGATGGGTATGGTAATTTACCTATTGTGCTTTCAGTATTTCAATCATCTTCAAGGTGGATTGATTCGGGTGCTAACGTTTATGTATGTGCTGACGTCTCCTTGTTTACTTCTTATCAGGTCGCAAGGGATTCTTCCGTCCTAATGGGGAATGAGTCACATGCTTCTGTTCGTGGCATTGGCACGGTGGATCTAAAGTTTACTTCGGAAAAGATCGTGCAACTAAGGAACGTGCAGTATGTCCCTACTATGAACAAGAATCTAGTTAGCGGCTCCCTTTTATGTCGAGATGGGTTTAAGGTAGTTTTAGAGTCGAATAAAGTGATTGTGTCAAGATTTGGACAATTTATAGGCAAAGGCTATGAGTGCAGAGGCTTGTTCCACTTTTCTCTTTCAGATTTTTGCAATAAGTCAGTAAACCAAATTTGTGCTAGTGTTAATGATGATGCAAGTGTTTGGCACTCTCGTTTATGTCATATTAATTTTGGTTTAATGTCTCGGCTATCCAGTATGAGTTTAATTCCGAATTTCACTGTTGCCAAAGGTTCTAAGTGCCATAGTTGTGTGCAATCGAAGCAACCTCGAAAGCCTCACACGGCTGCCGAGGAGAGAAACTTGGCACCTCTAGAACTCATACATTTTGATCTTTGTGAGATGAATGGTGTGTTGACACAAGGTGGAAAGAGATATTTCATGACGTTGATTGATGATGCGACTAGATTTTGCTATGTTTATTTGTTGCAAACTAAAGATGAAGCTTTAGACTACTTTAAAATCTATAAAGCTGAAGTTGAAAATCAACTAGAGAGAAAGATCAAGCGTCTTAGGTCCGATCGTGGTGGAGAGTATTTTCCTAAATTATTTGATAAATTTTGTGAGGAACATGGTATTATTCATGAGAGGACGCCTCCCTATTCACCCCAATCAAATGGGGTTGCCGAGAGGAAAAATCGCATGCTGACTGATTTGGTGAATGCCATGTTAGACACTGCTGGTTTATCTAAGGCATGGTGCGGGGAGGCTCTATTGACTTCATGTCATGTCCTGAATAGAGTTCCTAACAAGAATAAAGAGAAAACCCCTTATGAGGAGTGGGTTGGGAGAAAACCATCACTTTCTTACTTGCGCACTTGGGGATGCTTGGCAAAGGTCAATATTCCTATTCCTAAGAAACGCAAACTCGGGCCAAAGACAGTGGATTGTGTCTTTCTAGGTTATGCTCAACGGAGCATTGCTTATAGATTTTTATTGGTTAAATCTGAGGTACCTGATATGCATGTTGATACTATAATGGAATCTCGTGATGCAACATTTTTTGAGAATATATTTCCTATGAAAGATATGCATAGCATTGCTAGATTTTCTTCTGAGATAATTCCTGAATCTAGTACATATGATGAATATTTCGAACAATCACATGACGAAGTCTTTGAGAAGGATAACAATGAAGCTCCTGTGAGGAGTAAGAGACAAAGGGTTGCAAAATCCTTTGGTGATGATTTCATTGTATACCTTGTGGACAATACTCCCAAGTCTATTGCAGAGGCATATGCATCTCCGGATGTAGATGATTGGAAAGAAGCTGTTCATAATGAGATGGACTCAATTCTTTCTAATGGAACTTGGGAACTAACTGATAGACCATATGGTTGTAAATCTGTGGGCTGTAAGTGGGTATTCAAAAAGAAGCTAAGGCCTGATGGTACTATTGATAAGTACAAGGCGCGCCTTGTGGCCAAGGGCTACACTCAGAAAGAAGGCGAAGATTACTTTGACACCTATTCACCTGTTGCTAGAATGACGACCATTCGGGTGCTACTTTCCCTGGCTGCCTCTTATGGTCTTATCATTCATCAAATGGATGTAAAGACAACTTTCCTAAATGGAGAGTTGGAATAGGAAATATATATGGATCAGCCTGATGGGTTTGTGGTAAAGGGTGAAGAGAGAAAGGTGTGCAAGTTGTTAAAATCTTTGTATGGTCTAAAACAAGCACCTAAGCAATGGCATGAGAAGTTTGAAAGAACTCTAACTTCTGCAGGATTTGTCATTAATGAGGCTGATAGGTGTGTTTACTATCGCCATGGTGGGGGCAATAGTGTCATATTATGTTTGTATGTGGATGGCATACTGATCTTTGGCACAAACATTGATGCGATCAATGAGGTCAAGTCTTTTCTATCAAAGAGTTTTGATATGAAAGATCTGGGAGAAGTTGATGTGATACTAAACATCAAACTTATTAAGGATGAGAGTGGGATTACTCTAACACAATCTCACTATGTTGAGAAGGTCTTGAGCCGGTTCGGCTTTATGGATAGCAAGCCTTCTCCAACACCTTACGATCCTAGTGTGACACTCAGAAAGAACAAGAAAGAAACGAGAGATCAATTAACATACTCTCAAATTGTTAGTTCACTCATGTACTTAGCTAGCGCTACAAGACCAGATATCTCTTTTGCTGTGAGCAAACTGAGTAGGTTCATGTCCAACCCGGGTGATGATCATTGGCATGCACTAGAAAGGGTCTTGCGCTATCTGAGAGGTACTATGAGTTACGGAATTCACTATTCAGGGCATCCTGCTGTGCTAGAAGGATTTAGTGATTCGAATTGGATTTCCGATGTTGATGTACTCTACGCCACAAGTGGGTATGTATTTACTCATGGAGGTGGCGCAGTGTGATGGAGGTCTTGTAAACAAACCATATTGACGAGGTCAACTATGGAAGCAGAACTAACTGCTTTAGACACAGCCACTGTTGAGGCAGAATGGCTGCGTGAGCTCTTGATGGACTTGCCTGTGGTTGAAAAACCTGTACCGGCTATTCTTATGAATTGTGACAACCAAACGGTTATCGCTAAAGTGAACAATTCTAAGGATAATGCGAAGTCATCAAGACATGTGAAGAGACGTTTGAAGTCTGTCAGGAAATTGAGAAACTCGGGAGTAATAATTGTTACGTATATTCAAACAGACAAAAACCTGGCAGATCCCTTTACAAAGGGATTATCACGAAATGTGATAGATATTGCATCGAGGGAGATGGGTATGAGACCCATAGATGTTATACCATAGTAGTAACCCAACCTTTGTGATCGGAGATCCCGTGAATTAGGACCTGGGAAGAACAAGCCATTGGTTAACAAAGGAGAGTAACTAGTGACCGTCTCTATGTGAAGATGCAAAACTCTCAGAGCTGTAAGGCTCAGAGCTGTAAGGCAGGTTGGCAACATGCCTTAATGTGGTTCTATTGGCTATGATTAGCAAAGATGCTGTCCTACAGAGCAGTCTTGAAAGAACGCACCTATATGAGCTCCGATTGTAAACGTCGCAGTCTATGCGACTTGGGTGATCTCTAGTAAGCTCACGAAGAGACCAGGGAGTACGACGTATATGCTCCAAACCGCGGGGTAGCCTACTGGTTAAGACTTTGAGTGAAACCTGTTCACACAAAACTAGCAATTCAAGGCATAGTCCATTGTCAAGTTGTGGACGGATGTAGCTTAAAGTTCTAGGCAGAAGTTCAACTTAACAGTCTCTGCTGAAACACTGGTATATTAAACAAGTAGTGAGAGAAGGCAAATCTCTAAATGGGTATTTGAAATCTGGTGGGGGATTGTTAGAATTAATGGGCTAGGCCCATAACAATTTCTGAAATCTCAAATAGTGGCCCATGAATAAAATAGCAAGAGGTGATGCTAAAGTTTAGTCACATACCGCTAGTTGAGAAAGAGTTGGACCTTTGGTCCTAATATATATACTGCTACCGGTTGCGGCCAAAAGACACACCAAAAACACCTAGGGTTTTGCCTCATCTCGCAACTTGCGCCGCTACCGTAGTCTACTCCATCCCAAACGCCGGCGTGCATCGGCGTGCGGGAGAGCAGGTCTCCGGAACCGTTCGTCCTTGCGATCCTGCACCAAGAGAGGATGAATTAGGTTTTTGGGAAGCGCTCTGCGCGACTGCTCAAGTTCGTCATCACGGGTCGTCTTCCGTCCAAGTCGGGCGGTGCTACTCATCGTCGTCTTCATCGCCGTCAGCAGCAGATCATCGCCAACATCGTCAACAACACCGTCGCCCCTACAACAGCTAACGAACAGTACGTTCATCGTCATCTGTTCATGTCTCTCTCTACAGCTGCTGTTTCGTGTGTGCTGCTGTTGTGCATGTTTTGTTGTTCTTCTAGTTTGCTAGATTGTTACATGCTAGTCTCTATTCTAGTCATCAATTATTTACTGGAATTAATCATGAACTTGCCTAATTTTCCAACACACCTTTTGTTCCTTTGATTTATTCCGCCAATATGTTAACATAAATATCATCAAACAATGGATAAACTTAGCGATTATATCTTCAGAAGAATTATTGAACTTCGATAGAAATCATATGCATCTAGTGGGGAGCTTAATTAAATGCAAATAGTGGACCAAAGGCATTGCAGTCTTTAACTTGCGAGAGAAACCATATCTCCAATTTCTAGTGATGATTAAAAATTAACATTGTTGGTTTGTAAGGTCTTTTGATATTCAATTTCGGTGATATGATCCGCATATGGTTTTTGTAAAGAAAAGAAGCAAATTGATAATATTTTGTATTATTTCGTGTTCAATTTTTCATATACGTAACAAATTTGTAGTCTAATGATCATGAAAAAATATTCTAAATTTATCTCTTTGTGGACTCTATATTGATTTCATACAAAAAATTAGTGTACTTATTTCCTTTTTATTTTCATTGATCTATAAAATTTTACTTTTTATCTATCTAATAATTTTGTATGTAGTTATTTGCATTAAGCTATTAAGATTTCCATATGAATCATTTTACAAAATTTAGATATTTATGGATGCCACATGGAGTCCGCACAATACTTGATTTTATTAACATCTCTATGATGTGATAACATGTGATCATTTGGTTCGATGAAATAAATAGTTATCCTCTAATCAATATCAATGCCAGCAGTGACTGAATCATATCAAAACCGATCAAAGTCTCTACCCACATAAATGAATGAGAGTCTTGTTCACCTGTATGGACTAACTATTTTTACAAAAATGGCGGAAAAACATACTCCCTCCGTGCCATAATGTAGTGCATATACATTTTCTGAAAAGTCAAACTTTACAAACTTTGACCAAGTGTATGGAGAAAAACATTTATATCTATAATACTAAAGATATACAATATGAAAGTACGTCTTGTGATGCATCTAAGGATATGTATTTGGTATTCTAGATGTATATGTTTTTTTCTACAAACTTGGTCAAAGTTTGTAAAGTTTGACTTTTTGAAAAATTTATACGCACTACATTGTGGAACTGAGAGAGTATCATCTTGTTTTCTGTTTTAGGGATATCATAAAATCATTTTATTTTTATTTACCATCACAATAATAGTTGCGTAATGAACACAGTTAATTTTTTTCGAAAAGGAGGATAACCCCTGGCCTCTGCATCAAGCGATGCATACAGCCATTTTTATTATATGTGATCTCATCGAAATATAGTGTATGTGAAGTTATATGCTAACTGATTCAACTTTGTTGGATTCAGTATTAGTATTGCCTCGGTGTGAGTCAGATTCAGTTTGAAAGAACGTATTTGTCCCTTCCTAGTTCTAAACATCTTTTTACGTGAAGCTTTCCACCGTGTAATTTTGCTCCTTCTCTAAATCCTTCAGTCAAGGTCCACTGTTTGTTATATACACGTGAGTGCTATCTTTTATTTCTTCTTCTTTTTCTAATAAGACTCTCCTATAGACTAAATCTTTTGTGTTAATATAAGCTGCAGCCAGTCGGAGCCTAATTCGAGTCTGATAGTAATACATATACTTATTTTTTCTAGGCAACACACATATGCGTGCACACCTCCTTTTTTTTTAGGAAAAGCTAAGCTTCATTAATTACGAGTGCTTGGGCAAATCATCCAAAACACAACCAGCCACTTGTGGCTGTACATCAGACTCCCAATACAGAATTTCAGAAGATACAAATCGATATCCTATACTTGCTAATTCATGAGCTACGGTATTTGCCTCACGACGACAAGCTTTAACCTCGCAATATGCGAACCACATTTTCGTTTGGAACTTCAGGTCCTCAATAAGTTGAGCATGCGGTGATGAATCAGCTCGCCCAAAGTCCATTGCTTCTGCTAGCAACTGTGAATCAGTTTCAAAAATAACTCGTAGCATCCCCAGGTCAGCCGCAAAGGCAATCGCATTCTCCATTGCACCCAGCTCAGCACCGAAGACATCATGGACTGAATCCTTGCGCCCAGCACACGCATGAATGACCATACCCCTGCTGTTTCGTGCGACGACAGCCCAGCCCGCATGCTCAATACCAGAGGTGAAGGCCCCATCCATACTGAATTTTATCATATCCTCAGGTGCTGGCCTCCACTTAGTACCGTTTTTATCCTTCTCCTTTCTCATAAAAATCTCAGAATACTCTATAGTACACCTCCTTTGCCACTTCTTTTTCTCGAGAACTTCTTCTGCACCCAGCCGGAGCCTAATTGGAGTCCGATACTAATACATGTACTTTTTTTTTCTAGGCAACACATATGCATGCACACCTCTTTTGCCACTTTATTTTCCCGGGAACTTCTTCTGCCAAGTTAAGGCTGTTGTATCATGTACTCCCTCCGTTTCTAAATATAAGTCTTTCTACAGATTTCAATATGCACCACATACGGATGTATATAGGCATATTTTAGAGTGTAGATTCACTCATTTTGCTCCGTATGTAATCTATATTGGAATCTCTAAAAAAGACTTATATTTAGAAACGAAGGGAGTACGTGTCATAAGCTAAAACTTGTACATTACATGTAGACTTTTGACCAGATATATCTCAACCGTTCAAATAACATAACTTTATACCGGTGAATATCCACCATTCCTTTTCTATCGTTTTAAGTATATAACTAACATATATGCCCGTGCGTTGCAAAGGGAGAGATAATTGACGTGTCCACTGAAATATCCGTCAGCACGGCCCAACAACATCCGAATAAGGCCCAGCCACGGCAAAGAGGCGCACACTGAGGTCTAGCACAAATTCATATCAGTAGTACGTTAAGAAGCATGCTACACATACAATTCTTTTGGTACGGTTTCTGTACGACGATTCTGATCTTAAAGAGCCTAATTTTCAATTTTTCATACCAATGCATTATTTGTAAGTTGAAACAATGTTTGGAATCTGCACCAAATCGTGAGAAAAATCTCAATAAAAGGATTCAATTAAATTTGTTTTAAGCGAACTGGGCCTACTACAGCTGAACGCAGAATAGCGGCTGCTGCAGTTGGGCCGAAGCCCAACAAAGAAAGAGCACTTAATGTTGGACCACGAGTTACTTAAAGAAAAAATCATGGGCTTTTTTATAAAACATATGACGACGGACGGGCAGAAAAGCTCCATACTTTATTAGTAGGTATAGATACAATGGATAGATAGATGGTGAGCCGACTAATGTTCCGGTCCGGAGGGTGCTTTCTTCAAAGGAAAACGTTTCACACCTACACGCAGGCCGAAGCTTCGGTCGGTCGCTCGCGCGCCGCTCGATCGCGCAACGATCCACCGCACAAGCGTCTCCAATATCAACGTTTCGCGTTGTTGGTTCTTTCTCTTTGGCCCACCACG
The DNA here is from genome assembly GCA_039707655.1 of Elymus sibiricus. Lineage (NCBI taxonomy): Eukaryota > Viridiplantae > Streptophyta > Magnoliopsida > Poales > Poaceae > Elymus > Elymus sibiricus. The sequence continues at coordinate 362,946,754 of CM077672.1, forward strand.
CGTCCTTGGCCCATCACGGCTACTATTTTTTTTCTCAGCCTTCCTCTTTATCTTCTTCCCCGCGTGAGGAGCACATCCCAGGTCGTCCTCAAGATCCATCTCCGACGGGGTGGGGAAAGAAGCTGCAACCGCAGCCCGGCGAAGCTGCATCCGTTTTTCGTCAGTGGTGATGTGATCGTGGCCACCATGGCCATGTCCATACCATCATGGCGCTGCAAGCTTGAGGGCGGCGGGTGTTGCATGCTCGGACCTTGGTGGTTGCGTGCTGGAACGACACTAGTGAAAAAACGGGATTTAGTCCCGGTTGGAAAAGGCCTTTAGTCCCGGGTCACCAACCGGGACAACCAAATCGGGACTAAAGGCCCCCACCCTTTAGTCCCGGTTGGCCACGACCCGGGACTAAAGTCCCTCCACGTGGCCGCGAGTGCGCGCCGGGGGCTGCACGACCTTTAGTCCCGGTTGGTGACACCAACCGGGACTAAGGCCCCTCCACGTGGCCGCGAGCTAGCGCCGGGGGCTGAAGGACCTGTAGTCCCGGTTGGTGACACCAACCGGGACTAATGATTTTGTGTTGGGGTTTAGGGTTTATGGTTTATTTTTCCTTTTCATTTTGTGATTTCCATTCAATTCTTTTTCATTTCAAACATATTTTACGCTACTACATACCGTACACGTTATGCCATACATATATCATATAATTTCTCGTACGACCATACATATATCATATAATTTCTCGTACGACCATACATATATCATATAATTTCTCGTACGACCATACATATATATATACAATTTGGTATATACAATTTCTCCTATAATTTGCAGATCATTACATGCAGGCATTAGGTGCAATGGTATTCTTCGCTTTCAGATATGACCTCCGTAAACAAAAATCCCGCAATTTCCTCTTGAATTGCTCGTATGCGGTTCTCTGATAGGAGCTTATTCCGCATCTCGTGAATCTTTAAAGAAGGAGATCAATATGAATATATTAGTTGTGTGTATATATATTAGATCATCATAAAAAAATTGTGAATAGTGTTTACGTACCTGAAGTTGTCTTACATCTCTGTGTCATTCGGTCGTAATGCGAATGTTCTCGCAAACGTAGTATGCACATAAATTAGTCCCCTGATTGCTGCCTCATGCACTTTGCGAGAATAGAATTCAATCAGATAATAATCAAGCATGATAATGGTATTGAAACTAGAATTAAAGAGATGCGCGGACCTATCTAGTACTACTTAATTACCTTGGTCTGTCACCATTTTAGCTTTGGTTTCCATTCACCGACAACCTCTTCGATGAACCGTTTCCAAACCCTGCCCGGCAAAGAAAATGAATAAAGGAGTTATTAATTACTTGATATCAGGAAATGAACGAAAGAGGCCGATATAGTGCGATAATGATTGAAATTACCTGTCGAGCATCAAAACCAAGCTGGTGTATTCTCGAGGGTCTTTACCTAGTGAGTCCAAGGTTTCAACAGTTCCAGTGTCAACTCTAATGATTAGCAGGATCCAGTGGAACCTACGCACACGTTTATATAAGCAGGCATGCATAACTCATCAACTACACTTAACATCGAGTAAGCAAAATAGAATTTGTAGTACAAGACAGTAACACTCACTTGAAGTTGTAAGGAAATAGTATGTCTATTCTGGTATTTTGTGCCTTCATAAACCTTAGCAAGTTTTTCTCTGAGTCTCGGGGGTGGTCTTGTATCATTTTTTCATAAATAATATATGGGTCAACGAACCCAATGCCATAGATTCTACCTCTTTTGCATTCGAGAATCTTCATTCTGCATAATAGCGTACAAAAGAATATAGTGAGGATAATTACAGGTAATGCGCGAGCTGAGCTAGAGACTTAAATTACAGAAAGAAATCACTTACAGACAATAGCAACTGACGATAGATTTGTCGAGTGCGTCTTGATTGTATAACTAAAAAATTTCTGGAAACTCAATCATTATCTCGTTTTCATAGAAGTAATGCTCTTCCTTGACTTTCACAATGAGCATCTATCGCCCGTTCTTTACTTCTTTCATGTACCACTCATGCAATCTTCGCATTTGTGTTGATAGATGCGGGACCAGCTCAGGTCTGACCAGAGGGTTCCCGGGGACGTATTTTCATGCTAATTCAACCATGGGGACTTCCTCGGTGCCTAGGAGTTGATCAACACTGATACCAAAGTCTTTAGCAGCGTCGGTTACCTTATCGGTAATCACCTTGAGCGGGGGGTCGATTGCATTGCCTGTTCTCTGAGCTGGGGAACTGTTTTCCCGCTTTTATTACTACTTGTACGTCTCGACTGCTGCATTTGTTCCTGATATGACTTCCTAATAGAGCGTTCATAGTCTGATGGCCTATTCTGCACATGTGCCGGGGCTCGCTCTAGAAGTTCCACAAAGTGCTCTACGGTTTTCGCAGGTATTATCTCCTTTGGCGGCGGGGGCGGTTTCGGTGCAAAATGAGACTTCACTTCGGAAGCCACGACCGCTCTGGTTTCCTCATCAGTCATCTCGTAAGCTAACTTCTTTTTGGCAGCAGGCTCATCGTTGGCTTTCTTCTTTGGTGCTCTCTTCCGCTTTTGGCCCTGCTGCTGGGACATAGGGGGTGGAGTCGGCTGACGCGGCGGAGATCGATATGGCGGACTCGCGCTGGGCTCCATCTCGAGGTGGGGTGGAGTCGGCTGACACGTCGGACTTAGAGGTGTATTGCTACTCGGAGGAGTCGGTGGCCTTGGCGCCGAGTTTGGAAACACGATGCATTCCTTTCTCCATACAATGACACCACGTATGACTTCTCCCAGTGTCTGCTCCCCTTCACCTCCAGGAATGTCAAGCTCTAGTGAGTCATATCCCGACAGAACTTCATCCACCCAGACACGAGCATAGCCAGCTGGAATCGGATTGCCATGGATGGTTGCTTCAGGTGCATTCGGTAAAGCAAAGCCGACCGCCACCTTCATGGATATGTTCTTCATTTTCATGTGTAGCTCACAACTTCTCCTCTCTTTGATATCATCCACGGGGTAGCGAGCCAGTAGTGCATCATCGGCCCGGACCTCCGTGGAACCCACGCTGCTTTTCCGCATAGATGGGACGGTACTATCCAATGTTGGATCTGCTTGCTCCTGCCGCGGAGACGCCCTTTGCTGGCTAATTGTGTCGATCTGCTCCTGCTGCCGCATTAACATGCGTTCCAACTCCGCGTTCTTTGTTTCTACCTTCTGAAGCCGGTCTGCATCCTGCTTCTTTTTTGTCTGACGGCTTCTATAAGTGTCGTTCCACTCCGAAAACCCCTGAACCCACGGAACAACGCCTTTGCCTCGTGTTCGTCCTCCGTGTTCAGGATTCCCGAGGGCACGTGTAAGCTCGTCGTTCTCTCTCTCGGGCTGTGACAACCCCTTTCGAGCATCTTCTATTGCTTCAAGTAAAGCGTCCGAGGCTGTTTTAAGATCTGCCTTTTCAATAATCTGCCCTGTCGCTGGGTCCAACTGTCCCCCATGTGCATAAAACCAATTCTTGGACCTCTGGGGCCAATCCACTGTAGCTGGAATGACCCCTTCAGCAAGCATCTTGGCCTCAGCTGCTTCCCACTTAGGCACGGCTCTCTTGTAGCCACCTGTCCCCAGAACATGGTGATACTGTTTTTTCTCAGCATTTATCTTGTTTTTTCTCGACCTTTCCAGAGCTTCATCCGATTCCTTGTACTCCACAAATGCGTCCCAGTGATCTTTTATCTTCTCTAGTGCTCCAGTGAATTCTGGAGTCTTCTTTTTTGCCTTGATGTAGTCGATCCATAATCTTTTCTTCCAGCTGTGGAATTGTGTGGCCATCTTCTTAAGAGCCCACTACTTGACTTTCAACCATTTGGCATCTGTGAGACACTCTGGTAGGTTGAAATGTGACATGAGCGTATCCCAAAGAAAATTTTTCGATCTTTCGTCGACATAACTAACTCCTTGATCTTCCTTTGGCTTATTCCATTCTCGAACGGTAATTGGGATGTTGTCCCTAACAATAACTCCGCATTGATTTATAAATGTATGGGCATTCTGTTCAGGAGCAATCGGTTCGCCATCTTCTGCGACTTCATCGATGTTGAACTTTATGCCATCGCCCAACTTTTTGGCCCGGCCTCGTACCCTTCTAGGAGATTTGCTCGATCCAGAGGGCTAAAAGAAGAAAGATTCGTTAATATATATATATACAAATCAATTAATACATCTAATGATCACCAGAGGCCTAATATATATATACCTCGCCGGACTTTGTTAATTGTCTAGCATTTTCTTTGCCATCATTGTTTGTTTGCCCTTCGTCTCTTGGTTCTTCCTCAAGTCCCTCACCGGAGTCGTTCAGAAATTGTGAGCCGGCATCTGATTCATTCTCTTGGTTTTGGGAGGAGCATATGATGTCGAAGACATCCTCTTCATAGTATATGCCGCTATCGTCCATAGCTTAACTAATCCAGAAGAAAGATAAAACAATTTAGTATTTAAATTAGAATGCATTCAATAAGCAAAAACTGAATCCTAGTATCGAGAAGAACAATACCGGAGATGCAATCAATACACAGCAAACAGATGCATCACTAAGCATGACATGACGATATGCAGAGCTAGGGGTGTCTAACGCAGTACTACACATTGCAGACGGAGAGGGAAAACATCCGGAGGGGTTTTCCCGGCGTTTGGCATTTTTTGGACAGACGAAAGAGAGGGGATGGTTCTATGTTTGCAGTGCTAGAGAGGTGTGACAGATGAACGGGTTGCATATTCGGATTCGTTGGATTTTTCTGAGCAATTTTCATATATAAATTATTTTCATCCGAGTTACGGTTTATTTTATATTAATTTTCAAAGTTTTAAACATATTCTGAAATTATTATTAATTCTAAATAAAAGGCTAAATGCTATGTGTACCCAGCAGAGTGCACACAGCAGTGCACACTGTTGCTGACAGTGGGTCCCAGTTGACTGAAGACTGGAGACTTTGACTGGTCAAAGGGTTCCTCTGGACCCACATGTCATTGACTGTGGGGGTTAGTTAGTGTTTTAATTAGGTTAATCAGCAGGGGGGTCCCACATGTCAGTGTCACAGGTTGACTTTAATTAGCCCTAATCCTAATTACCTGGGCCCACGTGTCATAGACACAGGCTGGTTTAAAACGGTGACGCACGCCGGCGAGGCTCCGACGACCACCGGACACGGCGGAGGTCCACGCGACGGCGTCTCCGGCGACCAATTGGATGGCTGCGACTTCCATTCGAACGAGGAGAGTGCGCCGCGTCGACCTGTGCTACGGGTGCGGCCTAAGGTGGATTGCATCGACGGCAACGACGAGGTCCAGCTGCGGCGATGGGCGGTGCTCATCGGATTCTACGCTACAGAGCACGAGGAGATGCGGGGAAAGAGAGGAAAGGGAGCGGGGCTCACTGCGAGGTCAATGGGGGACTCTAGGGAGCCGGAGCAGGTCGGGGTGGAGCGAATCAGCGGCGAGAGGCGGCGGACGTCGTCGGGGAAGAAACGAAGCGGGTGTCGTCTCGGCGGCTTCCTGGTCAGATCCAGTTGGCAAAGACGACGTCGGCGGAGAGAGCGAGGCCGCGAACGTGTCGGAGAGGGAGAAGACCGGCAATCTCGGCGGTCGGAGGTAGAAGACGAGCGGCCTGGCGGCGTGGTTCTGTTTCCTTCTCCCGGGCGGTGACTGGTACCGGGACACCGGGCGGTTATATACACAAGACCTTTAGTCCCGGCTCCAGCCATCAACCGGGACTAAAGGTCCTTTAGTCCCGGCGCCAGCCACGAACCGGAACTAAAGGTCTCTTTTCGGCGGCCCAAATTCCGCGCGAGAGAAGGAACCTTTAGTCCCGGCTGGTGGTTGCAACCGGGACTAAAGGTGTCTTTTTAAAGTGATTCTTTTTGTGTAGAAAACTTTAGCTAAAACTCTTAGAATATTTAGAGTTTTTAAGTGAATCTTCTTGCTTTAGGTCACAAAAATTATGAACTTTCTGTTAGTGCCAGTAGTTTTCAAATTTGAATAGTTTAAATTTGAATTCTTTGAAATATGTGTGAATCACTAGTTTGTGAATAACTTTAGTTTAAAAATAGATTTTTGAGTGATTCTTTTTACTAGTGTTTAATATTAGTGTGTTTTATCAGTATGTTCAATTTGGGAATTTTTAGGATATTTTAAATAGGTGTTTTAATCAAAAACAGATTCTGTTTAGCTCTTTTAGTTTTATACCTTTTTCCTTTGTTTTAATTATTTTAGTTTATGTTTTCTTGTTATTCTTTTGCCAAATTATATTATGTTTCTGTTAGTCAACATGAGGAGTTTTAATTTTCATTTTGAAGAAATTATTTGACAGATTCAATTTGTCCATATATAAGATTTTCAACACATGGTCATGTTCAAAATATTGGTCAAAACCCTCAATTACCCTTTCTGGATATTTCAAGCTTTTGAAATATTTACAAAGGAAATATTCACCATAAATTCCAAGAAAATTCTAGCATGTCACAAATGCCATATTTGATGATCTTGCCAAATCTCATGTCTTGGAGAATAAGATAACATCATCAAATTCCCTCAAAACCATCTCTGTCCATTTTCTAGTTTAAGCAACTTTACATTGCTAAACATGTCCAAATGAGCTCAAACTTGGTACACCTGCTAAAATGGTCTAAATATTCATCTAGGCCAAGTGGTGCATCAAGGAGAACAAATTAGCTTGGTCAAAGTATGCCAAAACCAATTCTGCCCATTTCTAGGGTTTGACAAAGTTACATTGGCAACTTTCTCCCATTGATCTCAAATTTTTACCACATTGCCAGATGGTCATGAGCATCACCCCCATCAAGTGGCACAGGTTGGAGAACAAGTTAACTTGATCAAAGCTTGTCAAAACCATTTCTGCCCATTTCTAGGGTTTGAAATATTTACATTGCCAAGTTTCTTCAAATGAGCTACAAATTTGCACCCTAGCTCAAATTGATACCAAGCTCATTCCTGTTAAATTCCAAAGCCATTGGATTCCTCTAAGTACCTCTATTCATCATCAAACACCTTCTGCCAAAATCTTATGGTCAATGATTGGGGTACCAAATGGATTCTCCTTTAGCTCAAATTTTTACCAGAGCTCACCCTAGTCATATTCTACCTCCAGTAACTCTCTCTCTTCCATAGCTCAATAATTGAGGGGTGAAAACCCTCACTTTACCTCTCTGGACAGCCACTATAATTAAAATACTAAAAGGACAGGAATAATTGAAAATTCATAACTTAATAAATAATTATTCAAAAATCATGTTTCAAATGCCAAAATGCCCTAGCTTTTTGGTTGGATTCCGATGTTCCGAAGTCCACCTAGGAACACCCAAAACACATATATACCCTAACTCTTACAAAGATTCCCTCTGGTTTGTCCGAAGTGGGACTTTCCAGCTATAAGTCTGGAAACTCACTAGAGAGAAAGTGATGACGGTGAAGCCGGTCACATCCCAGAGTGGAATCTTGGGGTATAAAACTTTTTCTTCGCATGTGTCCCTTGCTTATGATTGCGCCGTAACCATGCAGAATCTTCATCATTTAACAGGATGCTTGGGTCAGTCTTCACTGTGAAGGGAGGAATTTCATCAAACTTTTCATAATCTTCTGACATGTCTGTCTTGTCCTCCACTCCCACGATGTTTCTTTTCCCTGAAAGAACTATGTGGCGCTTTGGCTCATCGTATGATGTATTCGCTTCCTTATCTTTTCTTTTTCTCGGTTTGGTAGACATGTCCTTCACATAGAAAACCTGCGCCATATCATTGGCTAGGACGAATGGTTCGTCTGTGTACCCAAGATTGTTGAGATCCACTGTTGTCATTCCGTACTGCGGGTCTACCTTTACCCCGCCTCCTGTCAGATTGACCCATTTGCACCGAAACAAAGGGACCTTAAAAGAAGGTCCATAGTCAAGTTCCCATATCTCCTCAATGTAACCATAATATGTGTCATTTTTCCTATTGTTGTTTGTTGCATCAAAGCGGACACCACTGTTTTGGTTGGTGCTCTTTTTATCTTGGGCGATCGTGTAAAATGTATTCCCATTTATCTCGTACCCTTTGAAAGTCAATATAGTCGAAGATGGTGACTTGGCCAACAAGTACAGCTCATCTCCAACAGTGGTGTTATTCATGAGATGTGTTTGCAACCAACCGCCGAAAGTCGCCATGTGTGTATGTTTAATCCAGGGGTCAGACTGCTCCGGGTTCTTGGAGCGTACAATATCCATGTGTTCCTCGATATACGGAGCCACCAAGGTGGAATTTTGTAGAACTGTGTAGTGTGCTTGAGTGAAAGAATGCCCGTCCATACTTATTACTGAATTCTTTCCTAGCATGCCTTTTCCACTCAGTCTCCCCTCATGCCGCGATTGAGGAACACCAATCGGCTTAAGGTCAGGAATAAAGTCAACACAAAACTCAATAACCTCCTCTGTTTTATGGCCCTTGGAGATGCTTCCTTCTGGCCTAGCACGGTTATGAACATATTTCTTTAAGACTCTCATGAACCTCTCAAAGGGGAACATATTGTGTAGAAATACAGGACCCAGAATGGTAATCTCTTCGACTAGGTGAACTAGGACGTGCATCATAATATTGAAGAAGGATGGTGGGAACACCAACTCGAAACTGACAAGACATTGGACCAAATCATTTTGTAACCTTGCTAGGATTTCTGGATCGATTACCTTCTGAGAAATTGCATTGAGGAATACACATAGCTTCACCATGGCTAATCGAACATTTCCCGGTAGAAGCCCCCTCAATGCAACCAGAAGTAATTGCGTCATAATCACGTGGCAGTCATGAGACTTTAGGTTTTGAAATTTTTTCTCTGCCATATTTATTATTCCCTTTATATTCGACGAGAAGCCAGACGGGACCTTCATACTGCTCAGGCATTCAAAAAAGATTTCCTTCTCTTCTTTGGTAAGAGCGTAGCTGGCAGGACCATGATACTGCTTTGGTTGCATGCCGTCTTTTTCGTTCATACGTTGCTGGTCCTCCCATGCCTCCGGTGTATCTTTTGTCTTCCCATACACGCCCAAGAAGCCTAGCAGGTTCACGCAAAGATTCTTCATCACGTGCATCACGTCGATTGCAGAGCAGACCTCTAGGACTTTCCAATAGGGTAGGTCCCAAAATATAGATTTCTTCTTCCACATGGGTGCGTATCCGTTAGCGTCATTCGGAACAGATTGTCCGCCAGGACCCTTTCTAAAGATTACTTTTAAATCCTTGACCATATCAAATATATCATCACCAGTATGGTGGCCAGGCTTCTTCCGGTGATCTGCCTCACCTTTGAAATGCTTGCCTTTCTTTCTTAAGGGATGCCTGATCGGAAGAAATCGACGATGTCCCGGGTACACATTCTTCTTACATTTATCCAAATATATACTTTCAGTCTCATCTAAACAGTGTGTGCATGCATTGTATCCCTTATTTGTCTATCCTGAAAGGTTACTAAGAGCAGGCCAATCATTGATGGTTACAAACAGCAACGCTCAGAGGTCAAATTCCTGCTGTTTGTGCTCATCCCACACACGTACACCTTTTATATCCCACAACTGTAAAAGTTCTTCAACTAATGGCCTTAGGTACACATCAATGTCGTTGCCGGGTTGCTTAGGGATTTGGATGAGCACTGGCATCATAATGAACTTCCGCTTCGTGCAAAACCAAGGAGGAAGGTTATAGATACATAGAGTCACAGGCCAGGTGCTATGACTGCTGCTCTGCTCCCCAAAAGGATTCATGCCATCTGTACTTATACCAAACCATAAGTTCCTTGCGTCATCTGCAAACTCCGGCCACTTTCTCTTGATTTTTCTCCACTGCGACCAATCAGCGGGTACTCTCAACATCCCGTCTTTCTTACGGTCTTCTTTGTGCCATCGCAACAACTTGGCATGATCTTTGTTTTGGAACAAACGTTTCAACCGTGGTATTATAGGAGCATACCACATCACCTTGGCAGGAATCCTCTTCCTGGGGCGCTCGCCCTCAACATCATCACCAGGGTCATCGCGGCTAATCTTATAGCGCAATGCACCGCATACCGGGCATGCATTCAAATTCTCGTACTCCTCACCGCGGTAGAGGATGCAGTCATGAGGGCATGCATGTATCTTCTGCACCTCTAATCCTAGAGGGCAGACAGCCTTCTTTGCTTCGTACGTACTGTCGGGCAATTCGTTATCCTTTGAAAGCGTCTTCTTTATCAGTTTCAGCAACTTTTCAAATCCCTTGTCAGATACACCATTCTCTGCCTTCCATTGCAGCAATTCCAGTGTGGTACCCAGCTTTTTCTTGTCATCTTCGCAATTTGGGTACAACAATTTTTTGTGATCCTCTAACAGGCGCTCCAACTTCAACCTCTCCTTTGCACTTTCGCAGTTTCTCTTTGCATCAGCAATGGCCTGACCAAGATCATCAACGGGCTCATCTGATGCCTCTTCTTCAGCTTCCCCCATTGTAGTACCATCGTATTCAGGGAACCTAGGATAGTTGTCATCATCCTCTTCTTCTTCATTGTCTTCCATTATAACCCCTCTTTCTCCGTGCTTGGTCCAACAGTTATAGCCGGACATGAAACCGGACTGAAGCAGGTGGCTGTGAAGGATTTTTGAGGTAGAGTAATCCCTATCATTCTTACAGACACCACATAGACAACACATAAAACCATTCCGCTTGTTTGCCTCAGCCACACGCAGAAAACTATGCACGCCATTAATGAACTCGGGAGAGCGTCGGTCATCGTACATCCATTGCCGGCTCATCTTCATTACACAACATCGAAGTGATCAAATTAATACAAGTTCATACATAAAGTTCATAGATACTTCTCATAAAACAACATACAACTATCTAGCTAAAGCATTTAAATGCAACAACAAATGCGATCAAAATCGCAACTAAGGTAATAATTGATCCAACAACATAATGATACCAAGACTCTTTATTAATGGCATATTTTCTAATCTTCAAGCGCATTGCATCCATCTTGATCTTGTGATCATCAACGACATCCGCAACATACAACTCCAATTTCATCTTCTCTTCTTCAATTCTTTTTAATTTTTCTTTCAAATAATCGTTTTCTTTTTCAACTAAATTTAACTTCCCGACAAGAGGGTCGGTTGCAATTTCCGGTTCACATACCTCCTAGATAAAAATATCTATGTCAACTTGATGGGCATAATTGTCATAAACACGAAATGAAACAAATAGTTACAAAAGATAATATACCACATCGGAATCATAAACCGAACGAGGGCAGACGGGGACGGATATCAAAACCATGGCACTATATATAACAAACAGTCATACAAGTAAGAAAATTATAAAGTAACTATCTAAATCATACAAATAAGATTTTTTTTTACAAAAAGGATAAGAACAAGAGGCTCACCAAGGTGGTGCCGGCGACGCGACGGCGCGGGCGATCGACGGCGGTGAGGACGGGGACGGGAAGGCACTAAGTAAACCACACCTACACATATACAAACTAAGAAGTTAATTTGAGCTCAAATTGCATATAAATCAAATAAACTCCCACATAATTACACTCAAACTAAAACCCACAAATCACTATACTTATAGAGCATGAAACGAGCTAAACTAGCAATGAGAGATGAAAGGATGAAGTTGCTAACCTTTTAGAACCCTTGGATAGATGGGGTGCCTCCAATCTTGACAAATCTTGGCAAAAATGAAGGATGAGCTCGAGCTAGGGGAAGGAAACAGAGAGGAGAGAAAGGAGAAGCTTGGACTCGGGCTGGACGAAGCAACTTTATATAGGGATATCTTTAATCCCGGTTGGTGATACCAACCGGGACTAAAGGTCTATCTTTAGTCCCAGTAGGTGATACCAACCGGGACTAAAGAGGCTCGCAGGGCCCAGCCTGCCGCAACCCCTTTAGTCCCGGTTGGTATTACCAACCGGGACTAGAGGTCCCATTTGAACCGGGACTAAAGGGGGCCGTGCCCCCGTCCGCTCCTAGCTGTTGGAACCGGGACTAATGCTCACATTAGTCCCGGGCCCAAACCCGGCCGGGACTAATGCTCCGGATCAAAGGTAGGTTTTCTACTAGTGCGAGCGTCATGGCGTGCTGGAACCAGCGACATTTTTCGCTACATCCACTAATGACAGAGCTATGACCCGCGACGACAGAGACGGTTTTTTGCTGCAACCATTGTCGGCTTTCGCTACATCCGACGAGGAAATTTGATACATCGATTAATGGCGGAGATGTGACCCAGGACGGCGGCGACAACGTTTTTTGCTGCAACCGTCGCTTTTTTTGCTACCATCGGCGATGACATTTGCTGCAACGGTTAGTCGTTTTTGCTACTACCGGCGTCGTTGTTTGCTACATGCTTCACGGCTTAGCTGCGACATGCGACGACGGCAGAGACGGTTTTGCTACAACCGCCCCTGGATTTTGCTACATCCATTCATGGATTAGCTGCAACCAGCGACGTCGACGACAGCGGTTTGCTGCAACTGTGCTTCGGTTTTGCTACCGCTGGTAATTTTTTTGCTACATCAATGCATTGCTACCATGGTGCTTCAAACACGGCGATGAGTAGCGCGAGATGCTGGAGGGGGTTGTGACGGGGGGCGAGGCGGCCGGAGGCAGGACGAGATGCGTGCGGGGGAGTACAAACAAGAAACTTTTCTGGAGCCGAGGATCCCACTTAAGGATTTTGGTACAACCCGTACTTGCTTATTTATATATTCTAACCTATAATCTAGTCTTTCGATCGAATGTAATCCTAATTTTCATTTGGTATTATTTAAATTTTGAATTGCTGACGATAATTGAAAATAAGATCCGATGCGGCTTGATCACGTGTGTGTGGGCTTTTGAGCAACTAGCCCATGCTGGTTGGTCTATACTGCGAACCTCCATTTTCTTTTTCTCTTCTCCTTTTGTACAGAAACTAAATAATCTATTATAAAATAATATGTGGTAATTAAAATATTTGAATATCACAATCATGGTACTACAAATCTGATTACTACATTAATCAAGACAACAAATAGAACCTCTTTTAATTTTTATTAATATCACAACAATGTTATGGAATTAAAAGGTGTACTACCATTCGGATTTTCTAAATTAAATAAAACAACAAATAGAAGCTCTTTTAACTTCTATTTGTTGTGACATAAGCCTTTACAACTTCACGTTTTACTCAATCCATATGCTCGAGTTGTTACATATCTTTGTAAACTGCAACTAGGTAATCCTCATGTGTATCTTCGTCAAAGCTCTACACACTATCATGAAACTTTTCTAACGCCTGCAACTAATATAGTCATCTGGACTGTAATTTTAGGCATTGCAACAATGTTAATTGATTGGGTTCCATTTATGTGGGGATGCATTTGTGACGTCTCCGGGTGTGATCGGTTTGACACCGTTATCCGTAGACTTTCTTGCTCGGTGTGCATGGTTACTTCGCTTGTTTCGCTGCCCTTGCATGGGCATTTCTTTTGTCGAATTTGACACCGTTATCCGTAGACTTTCTTGCTCGGTGTGCATGGTTACTTCGCTTGTTTCGCTGCCCTTGCATGGGCATTGTGGCATGTTCGAAGCAAAGCTCTTATAGAAGGAATCTTTATTAAGCACCCTGCTGGCTGCCTGTACAAAATGGATATTTTCCTGAAGTTCTGGAAGTAGAGCTCCGCAAGATCCAGGAATCGTCGACCATTGAAGCCTTCATCCAGCAGCTGCGTAGCCATGCTGCGTCCCTCAGGGATGGGAGTCAGGCGCCTGACAAATAAGCACCATTGAGTTCGTCTTTGGTGTGTGTTCTGGGTGTGTTTCGGATGTTGAGCGAAGAGCCCGGTGAGGCTTTTATCACGTGTGTGTGGGTTTTTGTGCCATTGGCCCATGGTCGGTCTGTACCGCGCACCTCCATTTTATTGATCCTTTTTTCCTTTTCGAACTTTGAACCTTGTAAAATCTAAGGGCTCCAGTTCGCGAAAACGTAAGTGCCTAGTTTCTAAACAAACATGTGTTAGTTGATTATAAAATACATTTCTTGTGTATTAAAGGACAACCTTGCCAGCATTAACCAGATCATTCCAAACGGTGGAAAATAACATAAGCACTCGAACGTCCAACAAAAAAAAAAGGAGAGCATGCAATTAAAGCGATGCAGACCTATGAGACAGACCAATGGGTACAAAGAAATGTGAGCAATCTATGTCATTACAGTAGTTTTATGTGTGTGCAAGTGCGCGCGCGTGCGTGTCGCGAATGGAGAGGGGCCAAGGTGAGGGTTCGGCTGCATTTTAAAGGTGGCTTAGTGACCGTGGGAGTTAGAGTGGCATGTCGTTGGCAGTAAGGAGCATTAGTATGTATAAATGTTTGAAATAGTGCTTACCTTTATCTTATCCTGTGTGCAACAATGTGGGATCATACGTTGCTAGTGCTACTATGCTAGGTCAAGAAGGAGAGGGGCATTTTGGAGGTCGAGCTGCCTGGAGGCCATATTCTGGGGCGAGCGTTGTTATGTCGGGATCCGTGGCTTCTCGCTTTTCAACAATATATACGCTCTGGCTATTTAGAAGGAATACATCAGTGCCGTTGAGGCCGGTGCTTCGCATGAACAGGATAAGAACAAGGCTCACATGCCCAGCTAACTAGCCTCAAAAAATCCTATGCGACCGGGTCGCACACAGCTGCTCGTGAGACCTTCTCCCGCGTGCGACACCTGGCGATACGAATCCTAAAGCAGCAGTAGTCTCGTTCCCCTCTTTCCCGTTCCCAAATCTCTCCAGCGACCCCAAATACAGCCGCCGGTGTGATACACCCCGGCTTCTCGTCACATCGCCGCCGGTGTGCTCCTCGACGCCAGGTACACCACCCCAGCACCGGGCGTTCCATCCCCACCAGGCAACGGCCACGTTCGCTGGCCGCCCAACTCACAGCCCTGCCCTAGCTGCTCGCCACATTTGGCCACGGGGATGCCCTCGACGCCGGCCGGGCGCGACTCCCTTGCTGGTGGTGCTCCATTCCCACCGGAATTAGCCAACTGCTCCTAGGCGCCTGCACTTGCGATCAGAATTTTCTTCTCAATTAATCAGAATTTTCACTCCAACTAGACGACTCAATCAGAATTTTCCCTGTATTGTTGGTGCTTGATTTGAGCTGTAAAAAACTGAACAGGGGCAGCTCTTTTTCTTCTGAATTTTGTTATCATACCAGATGTGGCCTAAACGAATTTGATGTGCGTATGAATGAAAACTTGTGACATTTGCAGTGTATATCTGTTGTTGTCCACTCTTGTGACATTTGCCTTATATGTTGTCAACAATTCAGCTTTGTTATTTGGGCTTAACCTTTGCGATTACCATGTCAAAAGGGCATGTGATTGTTGAATCTGATGCTATAGCATGGCCTGGAGGTACTATAGGTCGAGACATGGAAGCTGCTAGCAATGAGCTGGAAAGAGTTTGTGTCCAGAAATAGGGAAAGTAATTCAGTTTCGTGGGCTTTAGCTGCTCTTTTTAGACAAGCTTTGGCAGCTCCTTTTGATCCGCTGATGCTATTCCTCAAGAAATTATTGATCTTCCATAAGCTGAACATTGATGTTGCATATGTTGCTGCCTACCTAGCTGAACAGTGATGAGTCTTGTTGATTCTTTGAGGCTAGTTAGCTGGGCATGTCAGCTTGATGTTGTCCTTATGTTCTAAAGCCATCCTTTTATGCGGTTACTGGGTGCTTTGTCCTTATGTTGCAACCTAAAAGTTGGAGAACATATGTTCTGATAATGTCAAATCTTATGCATTTGTTTTGTTGGCAAACATAGGATGTTTTGTTCATGTTAAGTTGTTGATTGCAAATCTCACAAGTCGGAGAATAATTCTTGAAATACCACAAGTTTGGATTCACACGGTGTATCTTGTCCATTTGTCTTGGGTAAATCCGGGATGTTTCGTTCAGTTGATTGCAAATATAACAAGTAGGAGAATAAATTTGCAAATACCAGGATCTTTTATTCACAATGTACATAAATTCATTTATACAGAAAAGCTCCATGATTCACATCAGCTATCCTATCTTACTTGACTTGAGAATAAAATTCTGAAGAAAAATGAACAAAACATCAGCTATCCTAAACAACTTGACTTGAGTTCCTGATTGTGCGGTTTTGCTGAGTGAAACAAAATCTCACATACATTTATAGAAAGCACTGAATCATGATCCACATAGGCATTCACAACAGTAGATTGAGCTGGAGTTCTGCTGATCGTTTTCTGTTTCTTCTATCTTCATTTTGACATCATGTTGCCCGTCTTTTGTCAGAACATTAAGCTCTGCATTTTGTTTTTGCTCCGCTGTCAATGAATGTTATACTAGCATATTCATCAGAAAAGAACTTATCTGATCACCAGGAACTTTGCAGTTTGCATATGTATCGGTGGAACTATTAGAACAATGACATTAGAGCTATTGCACACTCTTTAAAAAAAAAAAAAAAAAAAAAAAAAAGGTCCAGTCCAGTATTGCACTCTTTCACTCATCATAGTATGTCAGTCCAGCCCCATGTGTCAAGATGAAGCCAGCAGCAGCCGGTAAGAACTCCAACGCTGATTAGCCAGGCCACAGCCGTCGGAGTCAAGCAGTAGGTGGTGCCGCGAGCGGGGCGGATGAGGAGCATGGCCATGGAAGGAGCACCGGTGGCTAGCGACGCAGCGAACAGAGGAGTTGCGCCTCCATGGGCGAGCTGCCGGGGCGCCGAGGAGCGTGGTTGTGGACGGCGGCGGAGAGCAGCGGGGACGGGGCTCGGGTGCTTCCGCGACAGAGGGAGCAGAAAAGTTGTGGCGGTGGAGGCGCCGGCGAGCGAGCGTAACGGCGGCGGTGAAGGAAAAGAGATTAGGGATTTGGTAAACGGAGCGGCCGCAAGTCGGGAATAGAAACGGGATTTTTGATTTCTTTGAGATTCGTTTCTCCAGGTGTCAGGCGCTAGACCGGGTCTCACGTTCGGGAGCGTACGACCCAGGTCGTGTAAGATTTTTTTTCCGCATGAACATGATGTTCTGCGTGGGTGGCATTGAATTTTCCCCACATAGCGGGTTGGCTAGGGCCGGTTGGTAGTAAATGAATCTCGGATGGGCCTACTTGGAGATACTGGTGACCATTAGAAGAAGCTAGACGGGTATGCGTGTTCGGCGCGTCGACCCCTACCTCTCGAACACAAGAACAGAGGCGAGGAGTTCTTCAAGCGAGGCGATGCAGTGTAATGTTCCACCGGATCTGACTTGTTACGTGCTCTTTATACTTGCGGGGTTATTCTGGGTTTGGATGGCAATGTTTTGGCTTGGTGTTTTTTACTCTTTGCTCACCTACGAACAGATCTGACAGATTGTTTCTTTTTTATTTGGGCAGATTTGTCCCTCGTCTAGACGATGGGTTTGTCTTAAGAGATGGAGCTGCTGGCGTGCGGTCAGTTGATGATGAAACCAGTGGAACTCCTGTGGTCCAAGATGGTTTGATTTATTCTGAGGCAGGCCGCTGGGTGGCGAAGAAGACCAGCTGAGGGAGGAAACAATCTTCACCGACAGAAATGGTGGAACTGCTATTAATCTATTAATTGGCATAGCTTTGATTCTGTTGAAGAGGGCTGCAAGTTTTACAATTTGTACTCCTGGATGCTGATTTTGGTGTTCGACACGCAAAAACCTGCTTGAATGTACACAGGAAGAAGTGCATGCAGGAAACTCGCCCATGTTCGTGAACTGCTCGTGCTGCCAAGACATGATGGGTGAGACGACGAAACGTCTGAACAGCCTGGAAGCGCACCGTCGACAGCATGGGATAACACTGTACTTAAAGGGAGAATACGCTGTGGTGTAAAAAGTTGTCAGGTCAAATACTTGTGAGTAATACGATACTGCAGCTCATCTGTATGAAGACTGACGAGCGAGAATACGAGCTGCATGGAGCTCGGCCTCCAAACGGCACTTTCGGTCAAGAAGGGAGAATCTCTTAATTTATATAGTGGTGGCTGGGATGAAGACCTTGTCACTTGTTAAGAGACATCCATAGGCCAATTACGACATCATTGTGCACACAACCGTCAAGATCACGTTGGTGTTTGGTGATATGGTCTTTGTGCTTGTTGTACCGTCTCGCTTCTTCGCAATGGGAATTAAGGGCATCTCCAACGACCAGTCCTCAAATCGGACACTGCATCCGTCCGTGGATCGGGGGACCAATTCACGGACACTGATGTGGGAGCCGACCATCCAAAGCAATCTTCATATGTCCTCTTACATTTCGAAAAAATTTAACAAAATTGAACAAATTTGATGCATATTTAAACAAACCGGACTATATCCATTCATACTTAGATAATTTTTACATAAAAATGGATGTTTTTCATTTAAATTGGAGCAAATTCATTACATTTCGACATACTTGGATTTAACCGTACTCTAAACTTAGTCTAAATGATCGCCGGCGTCCGTTCCCCATCTCCGGCAGGCCATGAGCCCCGGGAACCGAAGCTCCGCCTCCGCAGCCTGGAAACGGCTAATCGGCCGACGATTTGAGCCCGTCAGGCTTGGCCTCAACGGGAGCCAAAGAGCGGTGGCCTTCCTGGGACCAGAGTGTCAATGACCTCCCATGCTCTACTCCTCCTCGCTGCAGGCAGAGCACGCGGACGTGCCCGCTCTTCCTGGGACCAGAGCGTCGATGACCTCCCATGCTCTACTCTTCCCTGCTGCAGGCGGCGCCCGCGGACATGCCAGCTTCATCCGCTGCCTCGTCGATCTCCTTGAAGGCGGCTTCTAACTCCGCCTCATGGAGGCGGTACCGCCAGCTGTCGCGGCGGATGTCGCGGGGGGAGCGATAGGATTCGAGCAATGCCTCCTGCTCAGCCACGTCCAGGAGGCAGAGGTTGTACTCCTGGTCGGCCTACGCCTGCCGGAACGCCGCCTCCCGCTCGGCCAACACCATCTCAGTGTAGTGAGCACAGGCCTCGCTCATGGTGATGCTGGAATGAACCGGCGAGGAGGGTGGCGCCGGCTCGTCGTCGGCCGCCTCCTCTATTGGTTCGTCTGCAGCGCTGGCACCCGGCTGCTTGCCGTCCTGCCAGCTGGCTGCAATGGCGGCGATCTCCTTCTTCTGCTTGGAGGAGAGGCTATCCCAAATGGCTTTGGAGCTCGACGAGGCCACGACGGGCGTGGTGCGAAGAGGAGAAAGGGAGCGGAGGAGAATGGGTGCGGCTATGTCCGGGGCTGGAGTTTAAATAGCAGGCGGATGGCAGGGCAACCGGCGAGATGGTTAATGGTGGGCGGCAAACGGACGGACAGGTGGCGCCGGAGCAGTTTCCCCGGCATCCGCACATGTTTAATGTAGGTAGGCGGACAGACAGGCTGTCGTTTGAACGCAGAGCAGTCGCATGCACCGGGAAACTGCGTGTGCGACGCTCTCGACCAGTGCGCCGCTTCAATGCTGGAGCAACGTGAGAGGTCCGTCCGCCCTCAAGACTTGCGAGGTATCATGCATTCACGATTGGGACGCCTCATTTCTATTTATTTCTATATAAGTGTGTTGTGTTGTTCGGCCAATAGGGAGAACATGACAGTCAACCTAAGCGAGGTGACGGTGACGATCATGTGTCGTACCCCTCTTGAGGGCGTCATTCTTGGAGGTGTGCATAGGCTCGAGAGACCTGTGGACGGCATCTACGGTGAAGCGGCGTTCCCTGTGACGCATCGACGTCGTGGAGTCTCAGCGGCAAGGCACAGCAAAATCTCGGCGATGGATGTGTGATGATGAACGCGCGTAGGGAGGAGGCGCTGTCTGGCGCCGTGGGGGCGTCGACGGCAGGCCTGGCAAGGTCGATGCGTCAGTACCTGCTCTGAAGATGTATTGATGGAAGACGGCGGCGACGACCTATGAGAGTGCGTCGGACCGGTTTGTGCCCCAGACCCGGTATGTGGCATGGTCGGGGCCTCCGGCTTTAGATGTTAGGGTAGGTGAAAGGTCTAGGTATTCGGCTCACACTTTCTGCACCCCTTCATCAATGGATAAGAGTAGCGACAGTTGTTGCCAAGATGACGGCTTCAGACATATTGATGTATTACTTTTGTAAGGCCTTTGTGAATACTTAATAAAGTGGCTGCATGCATCTCCCATATGCAGAGGCCGGGGGTCATCCTCCTTTTCTAAAAAAAAAAAAAACTAAGCGAGGTACACCGTACGACGAGGTTCGGGAGAAAACATGAATCGTTCACTTGCGGGTTTGCACTAGGCATGGCTGGAGTGGTCCATGTTCCACCCTGTCATCCCGCGAGCCGTGAGATTGCCTACCTTTAGGGCATGAAAATATTATTATTAGTAGTGCAAACACCGCTGTGGATCTTTTGAACATGAGGGCCAATGCACCCGACTTGGAAAAATATTTTTAATAAAATCAAAAGAGTCAAAACTTTCTGAAACTTTTTTGTAACAAACATGGCCTAGCGCATTAATCGTGTAAAAAGTTTCCCAGAGGAATGATTCTCGTGGTATCCTCATCAAAAAAAAAATCACAAGTCCGAAAATGTGAATACTATCGAAATCATAAATATCTAAAGGAGTGATCCCACTAACTTATTTATTTGAACATGCAAGCATGCCACATCACCATACAATTATAGATAGGATCAGACCCAACTCAACATGCAAAAACATGCAACCATGCATGTGGAAAGACTCACCACCACATGCAACCATGCGTGGGGAAATAGTTTTTGTTCTATTATTCTACTTATATTGAATAAATATGTTACAAGTATTTATAATCAAATATAATAAGTCATATGTATTTTTTTAATTTTGGTTCATGAGTTATTAATCTAAAAATTTATATTCCACACAATCAAATCTCATTGAAATATATTGCAAGTAATATCCGCAACAACACGGGATATTATCTAGTTAGTTCAAAGAATTTGGTCCCAGCCTCGGTTAAAATAACGAAAACCAGGAAAAGGACCAATTCTCCATTTCATATTATTTTTTGAGACATTTCTCGCTAGGCTTTATTCAAATTGTCACAACATTTACAAGAATAAAACTCAAGTCTCCAGGTTGGCCTAACCAAACACGGCGGCCAAACCCAAGTGAAAGTGCATGCCTAGCGAGATTGTGAGCCTCGAAATTCGAGCTCCTAAACTCGTGGGTAAAATTACAAGCAGAAAAAACAACTGAGATCGCTCTATGATTTCATGTATAATAGCCGCATGATCCGTTGACGATCCCTGCTTTATATCATCCACCACATTCTTGCAATCCGACGCCACTTGAATCTTCTGGACATAAAGGTCTTCCGCGATTGCCAGCACCTCTCTTACCACCAAAGCCTCTAGTGTGACAGGATTATGAATATATTTGAAAGTGATAGAAGAAGCACCTAGAAAAACTTTACTGTCTCGGCAAACCACTGCCACCGCACCAGAACTATCGTTCAAAACCGCTGCATCAACATTAACTTTCACATACTCTGGAGGTGGTGGAATCCACTGTGAAGGCCTGATCGTTGTTCTTCTATTCGTCGGCTGTCTTGGTTTGGAGAGAATGTCGATGTCCCTTGGGAATGAAGTGATGAATATATGGGTTTGCAACGGGCTATCAAAAATTTCTTCATGAATGGCTCTCCGCTTTGCTCTCCAGATTGCCCACAATGTTACCACCATACGCGTGAAGTCGTCGTGGGGTAGTATTTCATGCATCTTAAAAACCCAATTTTTTGCATTGAAACTCAGATTATCACACATTGCCGCCACCAGCTCCTCATATGACAGAGACCAAATACATCTGGCGGCGACACAGCCTATTAAAGCATGCTTCCAACTGTCTTCCGCTGAACAAAATGAACATGCTGAACTTGTGGCCATGTGACGGTTGTGTAGCACCTCTGCAGTCGGCACCGATTCATTACAAAGTCTCCAGATAAAGTTTTTGAGCTTCGATGGAACCTTGATGTTCCATAGGGACGTCCAGTCCTTCATCTCCTGTTGTACCGAGGATGTCCCATCTAAAAGTTTTTCTCCCTGACACTTCATGCTGAAGAGCATCCGATATACCGAACTAACAGAGAACTTGCCGCGTCGGTCCTCTCCCCAGGCCCAGAAATCGTTTATCTTCTTTGTACATAGCGGAATCTGCAGAATGACTTCGACATCAATTGGAACGAAAACTCTTCTCAGCTCCTCCTCCCGCCATGATGATGACGAGGCATCTATAAGATCTGCAACGAGTTGAGGAGGGTGAGCGACCAAGGAAGCGATCGGCCTCATCATTCCAGATCGGGGCAGCCAGTTTTTGCTTCCATATGCTTGTATTTTCACCCGTCCCAATCCTTTTGATGATACCCTGAGCTACAACATCTCGTCCGTCCAGAATTGCCCTCCATATCTGCGAGGGTGAGCTCCCAAGTCGGATTCTAAAAAAGACATAGATGGGTAGTAGACTGCCTTGAGTATCCTTGCGCTCAATGTCATTGGCCCCTCAATCAGTCGCCAGGCCTGTCTCGCTAGTAGTGACAAATTGAATAATTCAATATCTCGAAATCCCAATACTCCTAGAGATTTTGGTTTAGTGCACACATCCCAAGACACCCAGCAAGGCTTCCTCTTGCCCCTCTTGCTGCCCCACCAGAATTGTCGTATCATCGACGTCACACTCTCACAAATACCACACGGCATCCTGAAACACGCCATAGAATAAACAGGAATTGGTTGGGCAACTGCTTTTATCAGCACTTCCTTTCCTGCATATGACAAAAGTTTCTCCATCCACCCCTTGATTTTCTCCCACACTCTATCTCTCAGGTACTTGAAAGTTCCATTCCTTGAATGACCAACATAAGTTGGCATGCCGAGATACCTCCCGCTTAACTGTTCATTATGCACATTAAGGGAATTTTTTATACCTTCTCGAACAAGCTGAGGGCATCCCTTACTGAAGAAGATGGAAGATTTTTCATTGTTTTCCCTCAGACTAGAAGCATCACAGTAAGTAGTTAACAGGTTTGACTCTACAGTCGCCCCTCATTACTCGCCTTGAAACACAGCACGCTATCATCAGCAAAGAGAAGATGGTTAACAACCGGAGTTGTCGGAGCCACCTATACTCCCACGAAATGCGATGACTGAGTTCCAGATTTCAAGAGGCACGAAAGGCCCTTCACTTCAATCAAGAAAAGATAAGGGGAGATTGGATCTCCCTGTCGTATACCCTTGATGGGTTTAAACTGGTCCAGTTTTTCTCCATTAAATAACACTGAAAAAGAGACTGACTTTATCATACCCATCACAATTTTTATCCAGGCTCTATCAAAGCCAAGCTTACTCATGATTGCCTCCAAGTAGGCCCATTCTAGCATGTCATAGGCTTTCATCATATCCAGCTTCAACGCGCAATGACCGTTGGATTTGGCCTTGCTCCTCTTCATAAAATGCAAGCTCTCATAGGCACATATGATATTATCTGTGATTAATCTTCCGGGAACAAAAGCTGATTGCTCTTCAGAAATAATGTCAGGCAAAATTTGTTTTAACCTAGTCGCCACCACCTTCGATGCAATTTTATACAGAACATTGCACAAACTTATAGGCCTGAACTGAGTTAAAAGAGTTGGATTCATTACCTTAGGTATCAAAACCAGAAAAGTGTCGTTAATACATTCCGCACTTTCTTCCCCCTTGACAATACAAAGCACCGCCTTTGTTACCTCTTCCCCACATACGTCCCAATGCCTCTGATAAAAATGTGCAGGAAAACCGTCCGGCCCTGGTGATTTTGTAGGGAACATCTGTAATAGAGCTGCTTTCACCTCATCACTGGTATATGGAGGACAGAGAATACTATTCATGTCAGTAGTGACTTTTGCGGGGAACATGCTCCAGTACGGCCTCCATATTTGTTACTCCCTCAGAAGTATACAATTCTTTATAAAAGTTTGAGACAAGATCCTTTCGCTCGGCAGGATCATCCACTGTAATACCCAACGCACTCGACAATGA
Source organism: Elymus sibiricus (assembly GCA_039707655.1). Classification (NCBI taxonomy): domain Eukaryota; kingdom Viridiplantae; phylum Streptophyta; class Magnoliopsida; order Poales; family Poaceae; genus Elymus; species Elymus sibiricus. Next base: position 362,970,859 of record CM077672.1, read on the forward strand.
TTTAATCATATTCTTCTTTCTCCTCATGCTTGCTCTAATGTGAAAAAACTTTGTATTCTTATCCCCGGAAGTGAGCCATTCTATTCTCGAACGCTGACGCGAAAGTATTTCCTCCCTGTGATACAACTCAACGAGCATTTCATGAATTTTCTGCTCTGTATGGCTTGGGCTAGTGCGCGTTGGATCATCTCGCAACCTACCCAGCTCTTTCTTCAAATTTTTAGTTTCAGTCCGGACCGACCCAAACGTGTCTCTGTCCCAACGCCTCAGGTAGTTAGATAGCGAAGCTAGCTTCTGTTTTATATCTTACTCCCGCACTCCAGGTTGGCTCACCGACCAGGCTCCCTGGATTTCTTCTTTCAAGCTTTCATGGGACTCCCATGCCACTTCATACCGAATTTTTTTACTCGCTGGTCTAGGGATTACTTGTGAATTGTTGAGCTCGAGCTGAATGGGACAATGATCAGATGTGGCTGCCTCAAATGATTGAGGGTCACGTTGGGAAATAAAGAGCACCAGTCCGCCGACCCCAAAGCACAGTCCAATTCTCCATTTCATATGTTCAACCCAGCCCACTAGCCAGCGCCAACTCAGTCACCTGGGCTCTTTTGCCCCAAGGCACCACGAGAGCTATATCTCGCTTACAGCAAGATAGAAGGAGCTCTCGCCTCCGGCAGCGCGAGCGGGCCAACCCAATAGCGTAGGGATTTGTTCTCCGCCATTCGCTACCCTCCGGTTTACCTCTGTTTCTTTTTTCTTTTCTTTTTTTCCTTTCTTCGGTACTTTTTGTCTTTTCACCAGTTTTCGTCCGTTTTCCTTTTTTATTCGTCATAATTTCTGTTTTCTTTGATGTTCATTGATCTTTTTTGTTTTTTATTGGTTTTTACTGGTTTTCTTTGTTTTATTTATTCAATGGTTTTCTTTTTCTCGGTTTTCACTGGGTTTTTTTTCTTTTGTTTATTTTTGGCTTTCATTCTACATTTTTTGTATATGCCAAGAACAGTTTTTAATACACGTTTGGCAATGTTTAAATACAAGTTTAATATTTTTTTGAGTACACGGTTAACATTTTTTCTATACATATTTTTTCAAATGCGTGATTAACATTTTCAAATACAAGATTAACATTTTTTTAATACATGGTCAACATTTCTTCTATACACATTTAAACTTGTTTGAAATGGAAGACTAACATTCTTTTGAATGCATGGTCAACATTTTTATATACACATTTAACATTTTTAAATGCTTGATTAAAAATTTACAAATACTTTTTAAACATTTTTTCAAAAATTTTGTTTGCATGGTAATACGTGTCTCATTTATGTAATAAGGATCATAGTACAAGCCACGTACGCACGAAGAATCCGTGAGGTTGATACCAATTCCCGTCACATGCCTCCAGCACCACCCCAACAGCCACCAAAGGAAAAAAAATGACGGATAATCTCCTCACCTGAGCTCGACGCGACTCCATCGCTGATATGCAGCTTTGCGGACCTCCAAGGTGGCTCGCCCAAGGCGCAGCCATTGGTGTAGAACGAATCAGACCGGGGCAACACCCCGGACACGCCATCGAACTCTAGATCTGGCACCCCCGCAGGACTAAGACGTCGAAGGAGGAAACCATATCTGCTAGCCACGAGCCACGAACCCATCACACGATCAACCATCTTCTAGAGGCCGTCGATGCAGAGTACAATCTGCATATGCTCCTAGAGTACCTCCCAAGCTCCACGCCGACGTTGGAGCGAACGCCGTCACAACGATGGAGCCCGAAGACACAAACCACCATGAGGATGTCGCCGCTGCCATGTCATCCTTACTTGAACAGGCTGATTTTCAAATCCATCTCAACCCATAGGACCGATCGCCTCGTCGGGGAAGGATCCGAAGCTTCATTATTCAGCGCCGCCATCGTAGCCCCCAAAGCCAAGACGATGAACCACCGGAAAAACTAAGCTACTATGGTGTAAAACCTATAGCTACACGACCCACACATGTGGATCCGGCGAACCCCCTCACCATCGACGACCGAGGTCGCCAGCAGAGGGGAGCCGCCGGAGGTCGGCGGTGGAAGGACCTGGTGGCTGGCTACGGAGCCCTTTGTTTATTCCCGAGAAAAGTGATTCTGTTTTTTTTTCAAATGTTTGATTAACACTTTTTAAATACATGTTCAACTTTTTTCACACACATTGTATTTGTTTTCGTATACATCAAAAACATTTTCTTTATACACATTTAACATTTTTCTAACGCTTGGTTAACATTTTTTTTCAAATGTTTTATGTAAAGTTTTTTGTTAATATATTTTATTTTAAAACATTTGGAAATATAAACAAAAGTAAAAAAGCAAAAAAAATAAACAAAAAAGGAGGTTGTCGCTTCAGTCCCACCTAGGCCAGCCCATCTTACACTGCCTTGACGCGAGGAATCCATAGGACTCGCTATAAGAGAGACATATGGGCACCCCCAAGGCACAGAGTTCTCTCCCATCGAACTGAGGACTCATCCAAGTCTAGGTTAAAGCGAGTGCTAAGCACGACTCGCGGGGGCAACTAACTGAGGAGTCAGGGGCGGATCCAGGATGAAAACTGAGAGGGGGCAAAGATGTGTAGAGAAAAAAAATTTACGGAAAGATGTGTAGAAACTAATGATTAGATCAGTTCAAAAAGTAATCACACAACTACACCAGCATATATATATTGTGACTAAAAATAATAAGCGAAATCATATATTTTCTAATAATATAATTTCATCACACACATAGTTATGACAAGTTTGTTGCAAAGTCAAAGTAAACTAACCATTTAAGACACAATAACTTGAGAAATAGCAATATGGTGTTTCCTAATCTTCTTGAATAAAATTTCTAGCCTAAAATTGGCAAGAAAAAAGTACATGTTAAAAACAATAGTGAACCTAAACATTAATAAATAAATAAATTTAAGCCCAGTACCTCCTCCCGTTTCATCGCACGACATTTTTTTCCATGGAAGCTTTAACTATCACCTCATTAGGGATGTTTTCCAAAATTTCTCTTCTGGAAAGCAAATGAGGCTATGACTCAAAGATCATCACTCATCTCGTTACATAAAGCATTCTTCCCAAACTACATATATAGCGAGAAGAATCTCTCAACGGATGGACGAGGTTTTTCCAATCATTATAGGTTTAAGCTTGGATGCATGAGGCTCATAAGTTCCCCCATGTAAAGTACTTTCTCCTAATTTCCTTATGATGATTTGGATTGTAATCTGTGTAATTTTCTTATTTTTAGATGGATCCCGAGGAAGCTAAGGAAAAACCCATTAGCTCCCCTGCCAATGACAAAGTTGAGACATTAAATAAAATATCATACATGAAGGCAGATCGTCCCTATAGATTTATTCCACTCTCACATACTCAAACTTATTTGGCACATATTTATTCTGTGAAGCTAGAATCAATCAACCTAATTGTCAATTGGTATATTGTACACAAATTAGATATTTTAAATAAACCTCGTTCAATTTTTAACTTGAAAATTGAAAAAAGAACACCAATTTAGAAATTTGAACTGAATCTAGAAAAGATGAACTGGCGCTAGGGCTTACCTCGATTGATCAACGGCACGCAGAAACAGCGTCGCGGATAAAATTGTGAGGCCATAGATCGGCAAGCCGGCCGGCCGTCCAACGTGCAGAACGCAGATCGAAGGCGATTGCCGGAGACCGAGAGGAGCTTGCAAGGGCGCTTCGCGTTTTGTCTGGGGGGCAGGCGGCGAGTTTCGTCTAGGACTCAGATCTCAGTCCGTGTTTTTCACGAGTGAAATTGTCAAAGACGACGTTTTGTGCAAAGTAATACGCTCGTATGCAAGCGTGGTGCCTAGGTGGGTTGGGTTGTCTCTCAGTATGGGCTTTGGAAGGAGAACGAGAAAAACAAATAAGTGGGGGCAAGACAACGGGGTGAGAGGGGGCAAAGCTCTATAGTTGAGGCCTAGTACGAGAGGGCCAAAAAATCTAGTGGGGGCATTTGCCCCCACAACCCTGTACGTGCGTCCGCCCCTGTGAGGAGTACCCATTGCGGGAGCCCCTCAAGGGTCACTTTTGGTGGGCTGCGAGTGCACCATTTGACACGTTCTCAGCCGCTGCCACGTCTCGCGTACTGGGTGTTCCCTTGGGGATTTTATTTTTATTTTTCTGTACGCGTTACGGGTTTTAGATGTTTTTTCTTGTTTTTTTTGGCTTTTCGGTTATTGCCCGGTTTTCCCTAGGTTTTGGAAAAAAAACTGGAAAAAAAAATTGCGTGAAAAACGCGTTTTTTTTCTTCTGCGAGAGGCACAAATTTATTTAGGTTTGCTTCCGCGAGAGGTTGTGCCTCTCGGAAACGAAAAAATGTGTTTTTTTTCTTCCACGAGAGGCACAGATTTGCTTCCCTTGGAGGCACAGGTTTGCTTTCGCGAGGGGCACAGCTTCCGCCTGAGGCGATGCTCCGACGGCGGCGGGTGACCGTAACGTTGCTCCTTACAGAGGCACATGCAACGATGGTAGGATCTGATGAGGGATAGTCATGAAATTGCTGGCGGTGGCATCCGCTAGTCATTGAGACGGTGACGTTAGCCCTTGACGACTGTGACATGAAGATCAGGGACTGCGTTAATGCATCTGCAGGGCGCGTTGGTGCATCTGCAGGAACGAAGACGATAGCTGTGTGCCGCGTTATGGGTTCTTGTTGGCGGCGCAAATGGGACTTTCGTCTAGTGCAAGTGTAGCGGCCATTTCGCAGGAGGAGGTTCGTGGCGTCAACGACAACCTCCTGCACTGATGAGTAAGGGGCACACCAGCGATGCACTGCCGACATCTAGCACCGGGGCAGCGGCTCCGATGGTGTGGTGGATGTTGGTGGATGACTCGCACCGTTGTGGAGTTGCAGCGGCCAGATCCACACCGAGACATGAGCGGCCCCATGACGGTCGTGACATTTCTCTTAAGTGTGAAAACGTCCCACCAATCTGCTAGTACCTTTTTGACCTGGCGTGGAGTACTGGAGAATGCAACTATCGATCGATCTGTCATCAAGATGTTGATGGAGTACCTCTTCATGTTCGGGGTAAAAACTCTTGCCCTGGCCTTTATTTGTTGGGCTCAACAGCGACGGATTTACGTTGTTACATTCTTAATGGCATTGTCTACTTACTATTGTGATTGTTCTTATTGGCTAGTTTTGACAACTAGGATGAAAATCCTTGTTCAGGTCCTCTCTAGCTGGACATCACGACGATAAGCAAAGCGTTGGTTAACTGTGGGTCAGGCAAGGCGAGGGGCATTCAGGAGTTATGACAACCAAACAACGCACATGCAAACCCCAGAGAGGTGGTCAGGCCGGGCAACTGTTAGCAGGTCTCCACCAAGCTCCACTTGTGAATTGCTCGACTCCCCTCGAAAACAAAAATGAATTGCTCGACACGAATCTAGTAGTCATGTGTCGTGCATACGCGCCACCATATATTTGTTTCCTGGTTGATGAAGTTTTTAGTTATCAGTAAGGCAATAGACCCCTATTTTTATCCATCAAAAAGTTACATTAATATAATTAGAAGTAATAGGATCCACGTGAGTGGAAGATGTCTTGGTGGTCCTAGCCGCATTTTTTTTTTTTGCGAAACCCTAGTCGCATATACTTGGTATTGTACTTCTCAATATGTCGACCCATCTCCAAAATTAGAACAAGCAAGGAATTTGCATATCTTATTACAACTCTAACACGCACAAAGAAATGCAAAATTAGCACCAACCGAACCAGTTCTGCCAAGTGCTTTGGCGCAACGACACCAACTCCTATCACATGGATCTTGCACATTATGCACCTATGGATGTGTTCGTGCTAGGTAACTTAATTAAGATGCTCACAAAAAACACCATAAAGGGAGATATGTTTAACATTCTATGTTTGTGTGTAGGACTATGGACCCACAAGCCATCCTAATGAAATGGCAATCTGATAGGCAATTGACATTTTTGCACGAGCACTGGCAGATAGACTGGGGTTATGTTATCCCTGCAAGCCACATGGGTGCGCGATTTTGCAGATTGTAGAGGACTTGGCAAGTTTATCATCTCAAGGTGAACTTCAAGATCATTTAGCTGTTGTCTGTGGTTCCACGGACGGATGCAAGTCATCATGGATGCCTCCTAATCCTATAGTGTCTGTTTGCGCAGCCTCCAGTTCCAACCAACTGATCCTCAGCCTATTCTAACGGTTAAGGTGGAGTCTTTGCATGCTTTTTTTTTTTTTTGAAAGGAACACTGATGCATTCCATTACATATCGTTGCTGGACAAATCGCCAGCTACACAGTCATTTACAAAATCTGGGAACTGGCCAAGCCAGCACTCAAAAGTGCCTACATTCATGACTGTGCCGTACGCAGCAAGGGTGTGCGCAGCTTGGTTACATGACCTTGAAACATGTTTAATACATACATCGGATAGACCAACTTGTAACTGAAATTTGATCTCCCTAAACACCGTACCTAAGGCTGAGAGGTTATAATCTTCAGATGTGATAGCCTGCTTTAGCACCAGCGAATCAGTTTCAAAAATCACTCGATCACATCCCAGCTGAATTGCTGTGTTTACGGCATGGAGCATCGCTAGTGCTTCTGAATGTAGAGGCTCAATCACATGTTCCAAATTACCTGCTCCCGCTGCCAAAAGCTCGCCTTTGTTGTTCCTTATAGTGAACACCTAGCCTCCTGAGTGAAACTCTTCGTGGAAGGCTCCGTCTGTGTTAATCTTCAGGATATCAGCAGGAGGTGGAGCCCATTTCGAAGTAGAGTTGAGTTTTGCACAGTCTTTTTGCTGCATAGAATTGATTACATTAGCAAGCTAATGATTAATTGAAAAGGAGATTTCATCATTTGTTTTCATAGCATCTCCAGCATTGCATTTATTTCTCTGATGCCACCAAAACCACTGGAGCAAACTAGTTTTTAATTTTTCCTCCTCCTTTAGATTGAGCACTTCCTCCATGAATTTAAAGGAGTCTGGGCAAGCTAATAGTTGGAGCCTAACATGTTCAAGTTGGGTTTGCCTCCATATGGCTGTCACTTTTTTGCATTTAAGGAAACAATGACCTCCATCCTCATCTAATCTAACGCATACAGGGCATCGGGTATCAACTTCCATACCTCTGCTTCGAAGCTTCGTTCGTAGAGGTAGGCTGTATGTCGTCACCCGCCATAGAAAGTGTAGTATCTTATTGGGAAGAGGAAGCTCCCATAGTGTTCTCCACTTAAAATCACCTTCTTCAGCAGCTGCACTGGAAGAAGAAATTAGACCTGAAGGAGACTCACGGTCTCTAGCGTCAACTGCTACCTTGTAGGCAGATTTCACAGAGAAAATACCTTTTTTATCGAAGTGCCAAGCAACGACGTCCTCTGCATGTTCCTGGATAGGGATTTGCAGAATTATGTTAGCATCTTCTGGAATAAATGTTTGCTGAACCAGCTGCACATCCCATGTGTTTGTGCTAAAATCAATTAGTTCTGCCACCTTAGTTATGATATTACGTCCTTTTTGCGTGATAACTTTCCTAGTGCTTTCCCTTGGTATCCAAGGATCAGTCCAAATCTTGATATTTTCCCCATCCCCGATCCTCCATATGATGCCTCTTTTCAGTAATTGTATTCCTTTCAATATACTACGCCATACATAGGAGATACCTTTATTGGGAGTGGCTTCCAATATTGACTTTCCTGGATAATATCTTGCAGATAAGACTTTGGCACATAATGATGTTGGGTTTTGTAGCAGTCTCCATGCCTGTCTAGCTAACACAGCTAGATTGAACGAGTGTAAGTCCCTGAAACCTAATCCTCCATCCTTCTTTGGCTTTGAAAGTTTATCCCACGACACCCAGTGTATCTTTTTCTGTTTATCCATTTGGCTCCACCAGTAACGCCCTATCATGGAACTCAGATCATCACATAGGGACTTTGTAATGTCAAAACAGGCCATTGTATACACTGGGATTGCCTGTGCTACTGCTTTTATTAGTATTTCTTTCCCTGCCTTTGACAACATCTTTTCCTTCCATCCTTGTATCTTCTTCCACACCTTCTCTTTTATATATTCAAATGTTTTTGTTTTTGATTTGCCAACATAGGTTGGGAGCAGGGGCGGAGCTAGGCTAGCACTGGGCCCCGGGCCTGCTACATCGCTACAGTGTTCAACAGTGTGAAAAAGTGCAAAAAACGCTACAGTCAACAAAGGAATAAATCCCCACGCCCCGGGCCTAGGCCCCCCCCGGCCTGGGGCCTGTATCCGCCACTGGTTGGGAGTCCCAAATATTTTGAGGATAATCCTTCCGTTGATATGTGTAACATCTGCCTCTCTTCCTCTTTATGCCATGGTTTTGTATTTTTGCTATAGAGGATTGATGATTTGTCTTTGTTGATCATCTGTCCTGAACAAGCTTCATATGTCTCCAGAATATGATTCACTTCTTGGGCATTTCTAGCATTCGCTTCCATCAAAAGTAATGAGTCGTCGGCAAAGAGGAGATGGCTGATGCTAGGTGCTCCATTGCATATTTTGACTCCCTTTAATCTTCCACTTTGTTCAGCAGCATATAGCATGGACGAGAAACCTTCCGCACATAGTAAGAAGAGATAAGGGGATAGGGGGTCCCCCTGCCTCAAGCCTCTTTGTGGAATTATTATGTCTGTAACTTCCTTGTTTATCTTAATTCGGTATCTGACAGTGGTGATGCATTTCATTATTAATTCAATCCAGCCACTATCAAATCCCAATTTATGCATGATGTCCTTCAAGAAACTCCACTCTACACGGTCGTAAGCCTTACTCATGTCCAGCTTGACTGCTGCATAGCCCACCAACCCCTTTCTCTTTCTCTGCAGGAAATGTGTTAATTCATATGCCAAGAGGATGTTATCCGATATCAATCGTCCTGGCACAAAGGCACTTTGGTTTGGCGATATTATGTCTGGAAGAATTAACTTTAGGCGATTAGTGATTACCTTGGATACCAGCTTATATGTCACGTTGCATAGGCTTATGGGTCGCAGGTCTTTGATCTTCTCTGGCTTGGCATTTTTTGGAATAAGCACCACTAATGTGTCATTCCAATTTTCTGGTATTTGTCCTCCTCTTAGAACATTGAGGACTTCTTTTGTAACCTGCTCGCCCACTATATGCCAGAAACATTTAAAGAAAACTGCTGGCATCCCGTCGGGGCCAGGGGCTTTTAGATCACCAATATCATTTAGAGCAGCTTTAACTTCTTCCTCCGAATACTCTGCACATAATATTTCATTCATTTCTGCAGTTATCTTTGGATGGACAGATTGTAGAACAGCCCCATTGTTTTGCCTTGTCGTAGAGGAGAAAATACTGAAGAAGTAGTCTGCTATATGCTCCTTTAGAGACTCGTTTCCTTCAATCCAGCGGCCATCGTCTGTCTTCAGTCTCTTCAGAGTGTTCTTTTTCTTCCTTTCTGATGCAAATGCGTGGAAAAAAGCTATATTTTTATCCCCTGACTGAAGCCACTTGACGTGAGCCCATTGGCGCCAGAAAGTATCCCATTGATGTTCCAACCTGTCTAGCTTGTCTCTCAGGAAGTGCTCTCTAGCTATGGATTGTTGATTGATTTCTTGTCTTCTCACCTTTTCCAGATCCTTCTTTAGTTCCTTTATTCTTTTCGGAAGGTCACCCAAGACATTAGAGTCCCAATCTTGAAGGTCATGAGCCACTGCTTTTAATAGCTGTGAGATGCTTCGGCCTCCTCCAAGTGAAGCTGATGCCCAAGCATTGTTTACAATTTTCTCACATTCTTCCTCCTGTAGCCACTTGGCTTCAAATCTGAAACCGTGTGCATTATTTTGCCCGTGTTGCTGCATTGTTTGATTTTTCCACAAATACAGTAACCAGCCTATGATCAGAATGACAAGGATCTCCATTTAAGACCTTATACTCAGGAAACCTCATGCACCAGCTTCTTGATGCCACCGCTCGATCTAGCCTTTCCTTAATATAGTTGGTTGCGGTATGACTATGATTGCGCCAGGTATATCTATCACCAATAAATACTAAGTCTAGCAACCCGCAGTCATCTAGTGCCGCTCTAAAGTTCTCCATTTGGTTATGTGCTCGAGGTGGCCCCCCTCTTTTTTCATGACTATATAAAATTTCGTTAAAGTGGTGCACAACCATGGGAGGTTTAGTTGTTGATGAAGAATCCTCATAAGTTTCCACGTTTTCCACTTTCTATCCCTTGCGGGTTCTCCATAAACACCAGTAAACCGCCATCTGAAACCATCACTTTCCACCACTTCAACATCAATATGATATCTTGAATAATTATGCAGCTCAATGTTTATTCCCTTCTTCCACATCAAAGCAAGGCCACTGCTCTTTCCATCACAATCCCTAATCACCATATTACTCATGCCAAGTATCCATTTGAATCTTTCCATCCTCCTTCCATCCAATTTTGTCTCCGAGAGAAAGAGGATGTCGGGGTCCACCTGCTTCTGGAGATCCAGAAGGCCACGAACTGATGACATTTGATCGAGTGATGCAGTGGTGGAAGAATAGAGTAATTGTTGTCCATCAGCTCATAAATGACTAATTATTACCTGCTTGAGGATAGGGGTGGCACACTTTTCTCTTAGAGCGAAAGCATCAGAGTAGGTTATTACCTGCTTGAAATACGCCCCAAATCCATACCTGAGATAACAAAAATACATGAGAAAAGCATTCTGGATCTCTCCGATTTGCACAACATACAGGATGTGCGACATCTGAACTTACGACAGGAGGGAGCCACCTATCAATCTTGGGGCTTCCTCGCTCGCCATGGCCGGGCACCATCATCCTCTGCGGCTTCACCATCATCCTCTCCTCCAACGATGACCTGCGCAGGACTCGTACAGAGATATTTTTTAACGCATCATACACAGATATAAATCATCTGAATCAAAAGCAAGCTGCATCTAGTTCATCAAATGTTAGATGTACAGAATTTGATCGTACACTGCAATGCAAACCATTCAACCACGAAGTAGCTAGAGCTAGTGATTTCAATTCTCTACCATGATGCATGCATGTATGTATGCGTGCAACAAACCGCCAGACTAATTAAGCATTGAGGTAGGCTACATAATCCAATCCGGCTAGCTCGTAATCCGGTAGCCGCTACGTAGTTAAGTCTGGACAGAGAGTCAGAGACTGGGATGAACACGTACATGGGAAGGAGCAGGAGACGCAGGGCCTTATCTGCCCAACCTCCGACCAGATCGGTGGTGTTTAAGGCCGCCTTAGAGCTCCAGCGGTACCTCCCCTGCAGGCAAACAGAGCAATAGGCAAAAATCAGCTGTGCAGATCGATTCAGAAGCAGGATTAATGCGGGAGAGGCGCAGTACCTTCCGGGATGAGCGCCATGGATGCAGAGGAGGAGGAGGACGGCCGCGCGTCCCCCGTTGCCGAACTTGGTGCAGAACAACGCGGAGGCTGCTTCCTCTCCCGGCGCGTGGACGCGGAGAAGAAACCACCCTCCACCAGCGCCATCGCCTGCGGCACCTTGGCCTTGCCGCCAGATCCGCCGCCGTTCATCGATCATGGGCCAGCTCAACGACGACGAGGATCTGGAAGCCCGGCTATGGCCGTGGCAGCTGGATCTAGGGCCTTGGGGTGGCGGGGAGCTCCTCCTCCTGCAGCTCGGCGGCCTCCACACCCCGGAGCAACACCCTCGCCGGAGGACGTGGTCACCAGCTCTCCTCTGGATCCGGTGAGGAGGGTTGGGGAAGGAGCTCACCACGGCTCCATGCCCTGGATCTGGTGTGAGGGAGGGGGAAGGGGGCTCGCCGTGGTCAGGAGGGAGAGGAAGAGGCGGGCGGCCGGGGCTTCCCGATCTAGATCGAAGTCGAGGGAGGTGGGTGGGTGTGTCAGGAGGAAGGGGAGGGGAGAGAACGTGACGAGAGGGAGGGGATAAGGGGTGATAGCAATGGCGCACTGGTAGGGGGTGCGCCATACGTATAGATAGCAATGGCGCACCTCTTACTGGTGCGCCATTACTAGTTAAAACTAGTAATGGCGCACTTTGCCCTGGTGCGCCACTGCTAAGTCTGGGGAGGGGTGTGGGGCCAGGACAAACTTAGTAGTGGCGCACCGTGGGTGTGGTGCGCCACTGCTAAGTCTGGGGAGGGGTGTGGGGCCAGGACAAAACTAGTAATAGCGCACCACACACCAGGTGCGCCATTAGTAATATGGCCATTAATGGCGCACCCATATCTGGTGCGCCACTGCTATAGCCGTTTTTGTAGTAGTGAATTGTCAAATTCGATGTGCATCCGTCATAGTGAGTACACGTTTGCATCATCTTTGTAAGCATAAGAAAAAAGGCATCAAAATCACCCCCGGCCTCCCATCTTATCAGGAATATGCTCTGCCAGCACTGAATAAGAGTACGGATCAAACACATATCCGTCGGCCGATTGCTTGTTCAGCTATCTACGTGTTCTATTCAACTGTGCAACGCTCTCTCTTTACGCGCTGGCTAGCAGACTGGACCGCCACTTTGTTTTTGCTTCCACGGGATTAGTAGTGACAGTCCAGTGGCCTGTACCCAAGAATTTTCCAACACCTCCCACTCTTATCTGTATGACTTTGAGCACACGGATCATATAGGCCATTATGTTGCACTGTCATGATCGATGGTGTGACTGTAATGTAAGTGGTGAGGGAAATGGAGGCGAATGTGAGCACCGAACACCTTATTATAGGCGGAGGCTATACGTCTGCACATGGCCCTAAAATGTTTCGTCTATTTATCATACTAGGTAATTGCCCGTGCGTTGCAACGGGAGAACAACAGTCATGTAGGCATGGGTGATATATTTAGGTCATGCTTCCAAAGGTAAATCAACCAAGAGCTCTTTACCCTCCTATTGTTATAGTATATAGCTGAATGCCCGTGCGTTGCCACGGGACAAATTAAGTTTGTTCAAAAAATGTTGAACACAGTCGGCAATATATAATTTGCCCACATCATAAACTTTGATAATTCCCATATCAATTTATGCACATACATTTCTCGAAAAGAAACAGATACAAGCTTTAAGAATGAAAAATTTAAGTTGCCATGTGTCCATAAGACGGCTAAGATCAACATACTTCTTGGCCAGTACCATCTTATCCTGGGCATACCCACAAACGGCATGAACTAAATCCTAGGTCTGCCGTTGCATCTTTTTTTTTTTTCTAAAAAATACTAAGACACAAAGCACCTATGATCTTCAGGAATGGAAATCTGCTATGTCGTCAAAATGTGTGCAGTATGTCCAACTCGGCAGGATCTACAGAGGATAATCATTTTCTCACAGTCCATGTGGAAGACAATTTTCTGCAACCGATCGACAGCTCATGGAATACCACATGTTACAAGGCAGCAACCTGGATTACCATACAATACTGCCTCGTCCTAAGCAGCCTCTCCAGATCTCCAAGACGTGCCTTCTCCACAGATAACCCCTCCTCGGATTCTTGCAATCAGGAGATCGATGTCATTGGACAAAACACAGCCAAATCTATTCTATGTGGAGAGAAAGAAACACGTACCTGCACTTGTAGTTGTGCAGCGCGACAAGAGCCCTAGAGAGCGGTAGCACCGGCTAGATGCCCTCGGTCGCCTCCCTCCTCCCGATGACGAGCTCGTACGGCCGCGCCCGCTGCAGCGCGAGCCGCCACCTCATCTCCATGCATGTTGTATGGTGGCGGACGCTTCCAGCGCGGCCCTGGCATGGCCTGCATCCCTCTTACTCGCCTTGGCTGAATCAGCAGCGGCCCCGATCACTACCACGGGAGACTCCTCCACTCCTGCTGGGCAACCTCCTCCTGCGCAGCCATAGCGGCACCTCCCGCTGGGAAGGAAAGCGGCTGTGGGACTTGCTCTCGCTCGGCCGCGATACCTGCCTTCCCCGTCTGACTGGAATGTCGGATCTGAATCCAGAGTGGGGTTTGGGAGAGGGGAGATGGGGCGCCGGGGTAGATGGAAGCAGAAGTAGTTGGCAGCGAGGACATCCCGTAACAGATTTTGGGAACAGGGGCCGGTGATTTCGGCGGCGATTAAGGAGAGAGAACACGACGTAAGATGGAACCAGCGGACGAAGCGGGCAGGGGTGAGCGGAAGTGGGAGGTCAGACGAAACTTAGCGACGTAAGAGGGGAGACGGAACCTTATGGTTTTTTTAGGTGGTAGAGACTAGCCTAAACCCGTGCGGCGGCACGCCTGCACGTCGCTTGTAGGTGATCATATATATTGTTTCGACGAAGAAAATTCAGATACTGATAAACTTCATTACTTTACCATGGTCCCTTTTATCTTCTCTTTTTACATCAGAGGTAAGACTATATAATAGATCTGAGCCGTTGATTTCATTACGTAGTTGATCAGAGAAACTACATCCCATGTAAAAAGAGGATATAAGGACCATATTAAAATTGCTCATGTTTTATCCTTAGCTGCATAGAGACAGTCTTGAGGAAGAATGGATGCCGCTCCAGCACCTTTAGAATTGCATTAGCCGTCTATAAAAAGCTACAAAGAGATTCTGTACATTCAGCATGCAGCATGTAAATTCACTGTCTTCCTAAGCTATTTTGTCTCTCAACACAAGCTTTCGCCCCTCTTTGTATATAAAGAAACAACACAACAAAGTATACAACCAAACGATATAACATGATGGGAAGACCATCTTACAAAGCAGATCAAAGATAAACATGAACCTAAAACAAGCCAAACACCTAACCGAGATCTGACCGATGACCCTTGAGCTCCACGATAACACCCTCAAGTGGGTGACGGAGCGAAATGTCGCCGTTGCTGAGTCCAAACAAACAGACTAGAGTTTTCACCAGCAACACTGGCACAAGGACAAGACCCACGACGACGTCTTCAGGAAGCAACGGCACCCACGGGCACCGCCGTCGTCGGCGCTATAAACACAAACTCGCCTACACCACAGAAGGGGTCCCGATCACCACCGCAACGTGCATTAGGCCATCCACAGCAGAACTAGGCACTGTCAGAGCAGTCTAAAGCCTCCCGCCATCACACCCCTTGCCGCCCACACAACCTAGAGGTGAAGTCACCACCGCCACCACGGAGCTTGCTGGAAAGCCATCCGTGAAGCCCGCCATCCAAGACCGCCGCCTTGGCATCCATGTCCCTAGGCGTCGATTCCCATCCACACGACGACCACCCAACCACGGTAGTAGAATCCAAAGGCATCTCCTTTAACTCCTAGCCCAGCTTCAACCACCGGGACTGGGTCGGCGCCCCCACCGTAGGAAGCATCTACACCCGCGTCCCCAGCCGGTCCCGGTGGACCAGGCGGATACAACCCAATGACTACCGATGACCACCGCCATGTACGCTTGAGCGCCATCAAATCTGTGGTCCTCGGCGCTGATCCGTCCGATGACACAGTAGCGCCCAGAGAGCACAACTAGGATAGACGCCATGAATAGGTAGCAAGCAAGTGGATTATAACACAAAGGCTTGTGCTAGCGCAGACCATGTTAGCCCCAAAAATACCCGCGCGGCCCCAGACATCATCCACCACCACGAACCAGTAACCCCCCCCCCCCCCCCCCCCCTGCCACCCCTACACTGACACCGTAATTAACATGTGGACGCCACCTCCAACAACCCACGAAACCCAACTCGACATTGCTGGAGATGGCCAAGGGTCAGTTAGCATGGCTAGCCAACTGCGGGACGACGCCACCAAGAGGAGTAAGCACAACCCCATCAGATCTGACCGTTTAGATCCATATGGGGATGCCCAAGGCAGCCGGCAACTCCGGCCGCCGGGGCAGCTGCAACAGGCCAGCCCTGCCCTCCAACAGCAGCCATCTCGTCACCACCTCCAGGCCCTGTAACTCTCCGACGAACACCCGCCGGTCCAGCCTCCACACGCCCACAGCCATGGGGGGGGGGGGGGGGGGGGGGGGGGGGCAGTCAGCAGGAGCCACGCACACGCCACAGCCCCATCACGCGCGCGCCCAGGCACCACCATTACATGAAACTTCGGTTCATGGAGGAAACTGCATGAACCAAATCATAACTGCTCTTTCTTCTCAGTGTTGTCTATGTACAATTGAATACTTTTCCTAAATTATTCACATGGCTATGTAAATAGGTAGCTGCAGCCTACAGGGTGCAAAATCCTTTTGCCGGATAACCACAATGGCATTCTCCAAGTAGGAAATATTGAATCAATTTTCAAACCATAAAGATTAGTAAAGACCAACTCTTTTTTTTGGGCCTTGCATTCTCCTCACTTGACACATCCTTCACTTATCTAAGCTTGTCAAATTTAGATATTTTTCACAAAGGATGACATGTTGTAAAAAGCTAAGGCCACCCAACATAATGTTCGTGTCGTAACAGGGGTTGACACCTGATATTTAGCATGTCCATCAAACAGACATTCTTTCATTCCTTTATATCACCCTATGGTTTGTTTTCCTTTTGCGATGAAACTCATGGTCATGGATGTTTTATGTAGCTCTGGTGGAGAAGTTAGTGGACAAGTAAGAAAAGATGGGAGGAAGGGACGGAAGGGGGAGGGAGGGAGAGAGAGAGCGAGTGAGAGGGGGAGGGAAGGAGAGGGGGAGGGGGAGAGAGAGATTGTGCATGAAGATAAGGTACATGTTACACACACGATTGATGTAACCAGTAGAATATGTATGGCCCCGTTGAAACGCACGGGCAATTACCTGGTGATCTCAAAAAGATATGGACATGCATGAGCTCTACAAAATTATCTCAGAAGTATGTATAAACTAAAACCAATATTGGCTTTAAGTTTATACAAATAAAAAAGTAAAATTGTATTTGATACATGTCTTGAACACTGCTGATCAAATATATGGACCCAATAATTACTGATATATTATATAAACGATAGCTTTCACTAAAAGTAGCATGACTGAGAGACGTAATATTGCATCGTAATACAATGGCCCTGTTTGGTTGGGCTGTGGATTTCTGAAAGCAGTTGTGGAAAATCTGTTGTGGAAAAGCAGCTGTGGAAAATCTGCTGTGAGAAATCTGTAGGTCATTTGACAAACTAGCTGTATGAGCTGTGGCTGTGGAGATAAAAGTCTGAAATACCCCTAACAACTAAAAGATTGGTTGCACGTTGTTTAATGATAATAACATCATTATAGGTTGATTTGGAGTAGTAATAAAACCTAGCACACAAATATTTTACCTGCTGAGGAGAGAGTAGCATATTTTTACATGATATTTTCACATGGCGATAGAGTAATTTTTTAACGTGTCACAAAGAACAGACCACAAAAAATCAGGACAGAAAAAACAACGGTTAGAATTGACGAGCTGTTCCTGTGTACAGTCTACTGCTGGACCTGACCATAGAAAACAGAAACGCTCACTGCCTTCTTCTTCCTCTGACTCTTCTCTCTGCTCCAAACACAACATTCAACCCTTCAAATTCATGCCAAGCAACAACGGATCTCACAGTTGTTCATTAAAAATGGATTCCACGTGCTAGTAGGTGGCCACATATCCTGTTTTCCCCATCGATTATAATCTCTAATTTCCATAATTTGCATTCGTATGAAGCCATCTACTCCTATTTAACAGAGAGGAGGAGGTCAGAGGAGACAGGGAGATGAGGAGGAAGAGCAGCTCACCAGAGAATTGGGAGGGACGGGGCGGCCTCCCGCGAGCTCGGGCGAGGGCTGCGCGAGCTCCGGCGAGGCAGGGCCGGAGGTGCTGCATGAGATCCGGCAGGCCCGATTCATTTTCTGCGTGCGCTGCAGTTAGGCCCGAGTGGCAGTTTGGATGTAATTCCGTGCTGTAACAGGGGTAGCGACTTAAAGTGAACCGTTTTCTTTTGCGGGAGCGACGAGACACGCAGCGGCAGCGAGGGAAGCACCTCCTTCGCAGCTTTCCCACGTAGTGCAATTTTGGCTGCGCGTTGATGGAATTGTGGTGACTCGATTCGGTCTTTGGTTAGGATTTGGCTGCCACGCAGTGAAATCCTGGTAAAAACACAGAACCAAACAGGGCCAATAACTACCGGTTTGAACTTTAAAAAGCGGCAAACAATGTCCAAAAAAGCCTAAAAATGCGTCAATAAAACTTGACACTAACATTGTCCAACAATGAAATTGACCTAAGACTGTCCAAAGCTTGAACCTGATCTTAGAAGTTTCCAAAGCACACCAAGTAGATGGTCCAAGCACTGCTTTCGGCGCACAGGGGCGATAAAATCAACGCCACAACAACAATGAGAAGATGGCATGTGGGTTTCACATTTTTAAATTAGATTACCAATCTGGAATTCTGAATGATTTTCAGAGTGTTCAAGACTGCATTGCAAATGATGTTGAAAATTAGTGTTCGAGGAAAACAAAACACAGCAAAATTAAATTAAGTTGTACCTCTCTACATGGATCACAATGAAAGGAAGTGTTAATGCACGATTATTACATGCAGATTTGAACAATGGACGCATGCATCCATCGAGTGAATTCGCACGCGTGCGGAGACGATAGGTGATGCATGGATTGTGCTTGTGTGGCAGTGGCCGTGCTGCATGAAGTGGCGCTGCTCGGACTCCTGCCGCTGGATCCAAACCAGGCAAACTCACTGTCAGCACGGCTTACTCGGCGATGGCTGGGGAGCGGTCTAGGGAGGACACCCGGATGGCCTCGATGACCAGCTTGTCGCACAGGGTCGGTGATGCGGCCCCGTGATACGAAAAGATCGTGTGGCTGGAGGAGACCGGCATGGCCGCGGCCGCAGCTTGTATACCACCCATGTCTGGCGAGAACACCACGTCTTGGTGAGATCATGCCCATGGCCAACGCTTGTACCGCCCATGTCTGGCGAGAACACCATGTCCTGGTGAGATTTTCTTCCGAAATGTACATCGACCAGCGTCAGCGTAGGCCCACACGCCGGCGACGCGGAAACCGTCGCTCAAACTAATGTATCTAGCACTGAAATACATCTAGATATAACCGTTGAGCGACAAATAATAAGGATCGGCGGTCTTCAAGCTCTACTTTGATTGGCTGAGGCCCAAGATGCTAACTGAGGCAGGGAGGCGATCGAGCTGGAGCGATGACGTACAGACGGAAACGCACTCGGGAGGGGATCGCACGCTGACGTGCGGGCGGGCTAAACCAAACCAAGAATTTATCTCCCTTTATCAGTAGGTAAGCGATCGATATACCGGCAAAACAAAAAGGTAAGCTATGGATATAGATAGACTAATACACGCATGTGCATGCCTTGTACTTTTTGTCTGCCAAAGATTGCATATCATCCTACATTTTAAAGGGTCTCTTCCTCCTGCGAACTATGACTTCATATCCACATCAATTATTACCCAAACTTATGCAATAATGTGGATTCTACATTTATGATACCATAGGCTCAATTTTGTTGGAAATATAACACCTAATGACTACCCGATGCCTCTGACTCCAAATTTGTGTTGTGGTTCATGCTCTCCTCACCAAGAGCCTTCCAATTCTCTCACGCGAAAACGAGACTAAACACAATCGAACAAGTCAAGAGCACTCATAAACTGCAGTATGTCTCGAATAAACAGAAAATCGGGTCAGATGGAGTCAGATCCTAAGCTCGTAACATGTGAAATCAGCTAATTAAAACAAGTCGAACGACCTGGACTACAATCACACCAGACTAGATCAAATTAATTTGTATGTTTCAACAAAGAAACCGATCCAGTAAGGAATCTTGGCGTTTGGGGATATGACATTCGTATAAGAGGTGGGGGATTTGTTTGAGTTGTGAAGGATGGGAATGGAAGGGCAGGCATTCGGGTGCCTTTTAAAGGTGAGGCTCGTGAGAGTTTTCCGCGGGGCAGCCCCACCAGTGCTCATCACGTTCCCTTGAAGTTGACATACCAATGATTCTGTGCGTGTGTGTGGTTGTCCAGCTGCATGTCCTTCACCAACTGGTCAATCAAAGGATCATCTCTTTTGTGTGAGTGCAGGTGCAAAAGCATCCCGGGGCTAACTATCATCTTGTGATTGTGCTTGAGCTCAACCTTCTCTATCACAAAGCTCCCATTCTTTCTCTGTTTCACTCTAATTCTTGCTTTGCAACCACTACTAGGAAATACCTTATAGATAGATGCTTAGTAGTAGCGAGGGGTATAAGGACCGCGCTGCTGCTAATTAGTAGTAGCGAGGGGTATAAAACCCGCGCTACTACTAAGTTGATAGTAGTAGCGCGGGCTATAAACCCACGCTTCTACTAAATGGTCTCCACCGTGCCACTCGGGACAGGCCATAGTAGTAGCGAGGGGTATAAACCCCGCGCTACTACTAAGTTGATAGTAGTAGCGCGGGCTATAAACCCACGCTGCTACAAAGTGGTCTCCACCATGCCCCCCGGGACAGGCCATAGTAGTAGCGAGGGGTATAAACCCCGCGCTGCTACTAAGTATAGGGTTTTTTAACAGCCCTGAAATCCCCATCTCCTCCCCAAAATCCCTCCTCTCTTCCGCCACTCTTCCCCCTCTCTCTCCATACGCTCTCACATGGACCTCTTGCCCATGCGCCCCTCCTCCTCCATGGCGCCGAAAGAGGCCGCCGCCTTGCGCCGTCGGCGTCTAGGAGCTCGCCGGTCTTCCCTCGCGTCTCCATGCCACCACGCCGGAGCACCTCACCACCGGTGACCAGCCCCGCTGCTCCCTCCATCTCCTTCCTCTCTCTCCCTCGTTTTTCTTTTTCTCTCTCCCTCTGGTTTGACTCACCCTCCCATGTCCATGCCCATGCAGGTCGTCGCCATGGACGACCAAGAGCTCTCTGCCTTTGTTACGAAGAGGAACCCCACGCCGCCGCCTTGCTCTGCCATGGATCCGGGACCTCTCCAGCAGCCGCCGCCGGATCTGGTCTGCCGCTGCCCGTCCGCGCCTCCGGCGACCCCAGCCGTCGCTGGATCGAACCATTGCTGCCATTGACAGCACACACGGGATCGAGAATTTTTTTTGTTTTTGAAATTAATAGTAGTAGCGCGGGGTATAAGACACTCGCTACAGATAATTAGTAGTAGCGCGGGTGCCACCCGCGCTACTACTAACACCCGCGCTACTACTACCAATTAGCTGTAGCGCCCTAGTAGTAGCGCGGGCACCCGCGCTACTACTAGGCTTTTCCCTAGTAGTGAACCAATCCTTTTTGATGTCTTCCCACGTTTCCGCTCATATTCTGCCACAGTCTGCTTGTGCATCCTTTCTCTGGAGCAGACAATGTAGTTATTTGTCTTGTGGCGCGATCTTTTGCATGTGCCAAACCCTGCATGTCTTGCATAAGTGTTGTAAAACTCCCTTGCTTTTTCGTACGAGCTGAACTTCATTCCAGCGACAGGTATGAGGTTTGGCGGCATGTTTTTATTCTGCAAGATAGCATTGTGGTAAACCATATTAGTAAAAAGTTCCATCATCATCTTTTACTGAATTTGTTTATGACAGAATTTTCTTTTGTCGCATTGTTAGAGACTAAATGCACTGCTCTATCAGACTAAGAGGACTGCATATTATTAAGTTTTTGAATAGTTTACTGCATTA
The DNA here is from genome assembly GCA_039707655.1 of Elymus sibiricus. Taxonomy (NCBI): domain Eukaryota; kingdom Viridiplantae; phylum Streptophyta; class Magnoliopsida; order Poales; family Poaceae; genus Elymus; species Elymus sibiricus. The sequence goes on from CM077672.1 coordinate 362,992,499, forward strand.
GATATTGCAACAAACTTCACAGGGAATGTAACTGCGCTGCTTTTCTAAATGGGCTAGAATATTACAATTTTTCATGCCAGAAAACTTACATGCGTGTACTGTCTTTCATCCGATGGCGTTTGCAACTCGCCGGGTTGTATTGGACACGGTGGGGTTATAACAAATCTGTGTAGTTGAGGATCTCGCGGTGGCAGTAGTGAGGAAGACTTGTTCCTGCCGTTGACTTTTGGCCGAGGCACCCTTGGTGGTCGCTGCATTGAACTTGATGCTGCAGGTGCAGCTCTGTTTTGTGCAGCAGGTGCACGTGGTGGTAATCCAGTGTTGTGGTGATGTCTCACTGGATTTGTTTGAAATTGTCGGGGCGGCGGCACATCATCATCATCTTCACCATCATGGACAACAGGATCATCGTTGTCTGTTCGCACATGCTGTCCAAATGTAGTGAACTCGTGCTTGTAATCTGGTTTGAGAACTGTTATTGGCTCATCGTCATCGTCATCATCATCATCTTCCTGTTGATGAGTGCCCTTCCACATGAAGGTGACATCGTCGCCATCTTCCACTACCTCTTGTTCCTGGAAAAAATCTTCTTCCGAAGAGTATTGCACCTTGTTTGTTGTAGTGTAGAATCCTCGAGGTATCTCATGAGTTACCCATCCAGTGTTTCCAGAAGCTTGGCTCATCTTGCAGTTCAGGGGGTTTGGGTTGTGATTTATCCGCGGCATTTTTCGTCTGGTGAACATCATTTCCTGCACAAAACGGCCGAGCTGCATTGTCAGGTCAAATGAACTGAATTATGCGAAGTACATTGCCTTAAAAATGGCACTGCGAACTAATGCAGACGGACTGCATCATCGCGCAGGGCGAACTGAAGCAACCGCACTGCATCATTATTCAAGGTGAACCTATACAACCGTACTGCATAATCGAGCTACCGGACTGCAATTTTACTCATGGTGAACTGAACTAACACTACTGCAGAAATGGCTAGCAGTGGCGAGTGCAAAATGGCTATCAGTGGCGGGCTAGGGGCCCAGGCCAGCCCGCCACTAACCTCCCGCCACTGCTAAAAGGCCACCAGTGGCGGGCGCCCGCCCGCCACTAGTGACCAGTTAGCAGTGGCGGGCGCGAAATCTTGCCCGCCACTAGTAACTCGAATACCACTAGTGGTTTTACTTTATACTAGTGGCGTGCACCTAGTCCTGCCCGCCACTACTAGTTGTTTTAGGATTTCAAAAAAAATACTGTACTTGTACTATGATGTACAGAGTACAGTTCTTGTAATACATAGTATTATCAGATGTACATACATATAACATATTGGTTGCATGGAGTATACAAATTTACATTCATCATCATTGATATACAAATTTACATAGGCTAGCTTGGAGGGCACACACATATCATCAATGTTCTAATCGACAAGAAATAAAATAGGAAGAACCGAAGGGCCGCGAACAGGGTAGGCGCTGCTCCTCCTAGTAGCCTTCTGCTCACTAGTTCTTTCCTGGTTGGATCTCACCTGCAAAAGAAAATGAATATGAAGCCATGAAGCTACGAATCCATGAACCAAATAAAAAATGAGCATCAACGGGTGAGAATCCACCTGATGTGCATCTAACAAAGAATGAATCTAGCATATAGAAAGAAAAAAAGGAAGTAAATGGGGTACAGAATAAAAGAAATACAAACATCTAACCACTGTCTGCACAACTAATCGAATCATATCTTCCATGGATCCGATAAAAGATCTTTTGCTATAAAAGGAGATAACATTAATTAATTAAACAAAGTAATCTTCATGGCAAGCTGGACACATAACTAGCTAACTCTGGTGAACTAGTAGACTACAGTTAGCTTGCAACATGTAGCTAGCTTCAGGGACATGTGTTGTTTACAACAGCTAGAGGCAATACTTTGATAATTTCAAAACCATGATATCTTATTCTTATACCAACAAGCTAAAATACTGCAGTTTTTCAATACTTCGGTTTTTATAGCAGTTTGTTGCCAAACAAAGCCGTAATCTTTTTCATCATTTGTGCAGAGAGGGGGTTGCTTGTGTGTAAGCATCGCTTACCCGCAGACCCATGTCGATCGACGCTAGCTGCTGCGGCCGTGGCCATAGCCACCGTCACAGACCATGCCACCGCTGCCGGGACCATGGACATGCGAGAGGCCGTGGTAGGCGACGGACAGGACCAGCCAAGTTTGCCTGTGTAACAAGCATTACATCAATCACATTATCGTGGTATAAATCTGGAACACAAGTATCTATATGCATGAATAGCAATGGGAAATTATATGATAGTACTCGAGCATTATATCTATCCAGTCCTCATGGCATGAAAATACTGCCACTCCCATTGAAAAGAATACCTATAACATAATTAGATAACTTGGTCCAGCAAAGAAACAAATTTTAGTATAGCAATCCCCACGAGTCGTGAGATCTCAATCCTTATTAACTAGAGACTGCAAACAAACAAGAAGTTGAAGTGTTGTTTCTTAGTTAATCAGTTTATTGAACTAAATATCATATAAAACTCAAGTAAATGAAAAGTTGATTGAACTAAATATCATATAATTTTATATTCTCCTTCAAAGAACATGAAAGCTCAATGATCAATGTACATAATAAAAAAGTTTGTGGAATAACAACCAGAAACGGACATGTCTATCCAGAAGAAAAAAATCACATCTTGCAATGAGGCTTTTTTTATACTCCCTCCGTCCCAAAATAAGTGTCTCAACTTTGTACTAGCTTTAGTGTAAAGTTGTACCAAGGTTGAGACACTTATTTCAGGACGGAGGGAGTACATGACTGTTGTAATACAAACAGAATTACAAGCATCATATACTAGTTCTATCTATCCACTATTTTCCCCTTGTGAAGCAAGCACCAAACAGCACATAACAATTAAATTGCACATTTAATTGAACCAAGGCATGTTGTTGTGTCCAGAACAATTGCATTCAAATAAAACTGCACATTCAAAGTGTTGTGTCCAGAATTTGCAAGTGAACAGATCTGCTAGGGGTAGAAAGAGAGGACCGTCCATGGTGTCATGTAGTAGCAGGTAGGAGCAACTCCTCCTATCCATGTCCCTCCTCTCCCTCTTGAATTCCTTCACACAAGCAACACATGCATCAGATCTTGGGGGAGATGAAGATAAGTAGAAGAAAAAGGAAGAAGATATGGACAGGGGGGGGATTGGTTATTTCAGAGTGAATATTTAAAGCATGTCAAATGAACAGAGCGTTGTAATTCATTCCTTGACCAATCATTACTTCAACAATATGTAGGTAGAGTGATTCAATATTCCTATAATAAGATTCACCTTCAAAGCTACTTTCTTATGGTTGTGGTTTTGTTAGGATAATGCCCCTACTGTATTAGGATGGAGTAAAAAAGAATATGCCATAACCATTGCAAATTGAACAAGGATAAGAAACTGACGAATAAGGACCTTTGTTGTAATACCCTGGTTTTCGCTCCTCGATTTTCTTTCCTTCGCGGGATTTGACTCCCGTCTTTTTTTCGATGTTATTAGATTTTCCCTCGCTCTTGGGTATATGAAGATGGTCATTTAGCCTTGCCTTTCCTATCCAACCAGAGATTCTCTCCAGTCCAACCCTGTCACCCAAAATTTATTCTTAGGATTTTGCCACCGAAACCCTACTTTCCGAGTTACCGGAAGGGAAACCCTAATTCTTTCCGTTACAAAGGAACCCCAATTTCCTTTGATCTGTTGCCTCCCAAACTTTTCCCAGTGATCATCCTATCTCTGTAACCCTGGATATGCAAAAATATTGCCAAGTCATTTGCAATATTTTTCATTTAAAATTAATTCCTTTTTTTGCCCTGAGAAGCAATTAAATCCAGGAAAATATCTATCCATCTCCAAAGTTCATGAAAACTTGTGGAGATATTCTTTGTGATCATATTGAGCTCTCATAAAAAATATTGGCAATAATTAAATAAGGGAAATTGCATTTTCCTATTTAAAGCCAATATTGCAATTTGGACAGTTTCCAAAGGAGCTACCATTTGGTAGCCAGGAAAAATACCAAATAATTTGTGGAGCTTCTCCTACCCATATATTCACCATTTTCATCAAGAACCCAAGTTCCATAGTTCAAATTTTGAGCACCTCATCCAATTCTTGTTTCTGGATTTATTTTGAGGTTGTGAAGCAACTATATTTTATACTGCTTCAAAATTCTTGAAATTAATCCAGGACCTCACATTCCCTATATTATGTGATCATGCAAAAATTCACATCATTTTATCTAGCCATTTTCTCCCAAAAATTCCATCTAGTTTCTATCCAGCAGGAAGCTCTGTGAAGGAAGTACCTTCATAGGGCATCCAAATGAGCTGAAATTTTTCCAGTACCTCCATACACCCAAATAACTCCCACACACAAAAATTCAGCTCATTCCAGTGATCCATTTGATCCCAGCTTCAAAACCTGGTTTCTGGATCAATTTGGCAGTTGTGAAGGAACTATGATCAAACTTGGTCCAATTTGCTTCAAATTTCTCTAGCAGGTGCTCCTTCTTGTCCTATTTCCCTGTGGCAACCTGGCCAGCTCATTGGCATATCTAGCTGACAACAACTTGCTGTCCAAGTTTCTGTCCAGAAACTTTTCTGGCTCCCCTCGACCAACCTAGACCTTTCCGGGCTTCTCCAATGACCAATCTTGTCCATTTGAGCAGTGATACACCTGTTGCACAAGGTGTCACGGTCAGACTGGCAGCAGAGCACGTTGTGCCGATGGTGACCGCGTGAACAGCGAGCAGAGACTGTGCTCTACGCGGTCGTCGTGTCTTTCAGCCAGCTCCGGTCAGCTACGGCTTGTCCGAGCATGCCCTATGGCTCCGCGGAGTCCACGTACTCTTTCTCCAGCTCCTTCCCCCTCCGTTCTCTTCCTCGCCGTGCCGGGATAAGCTCCGCCGCAGCTCTGTGCGTCCGTGATCCACCGCCCTCGTCTTCCTCCTTGTCTCCTTCTCCCCCACTGTCGCGCCGTGTTGAGCTGTCCCCCGCGTCAGGTCGGCACCGCCCGAAGCATGCCACCTCGCCGGAGCTCCAGTGCGTGGCTAAGATCGCCACCGCGGCCGTGCCCATCCACTCGCGTCGGGCGGCTATAAATAGCCCATTCCCGAGCCCCTCGGCCACACCCACCTCCTCACACTCCTCTCATGAAGCTCCTCGAGCAGAGACTCGACTCCCGGAGCTCTCCTCCTTCCTCTCCGGCGAAAATTGCCGCCATGGCCTCCGCCTCGGCCTCGTCTAGCCCCTTCCCTCCCGTTGCTCCGTCTAGCCACCGTGGCCGACCACCACTATCACCACGATGCCCTCCCCGCCTTCATTACGCTCCGGGGAAGGCCGTCGCCTTGACCCCGAGCTCACCACCGCCGCCGTCCGCCTCCACCCTCGCTCGGCCACTACAAAGCCTCCCCGCCGCCGCCACGGGAACCCACGGGTGCGGCTTGGAGCACCGCATCCATCACGACCCTCGGCCAGCCCCCTCGAGCACCACCGACGTCGGAACGAGCGCCGGCGCGCGCCCAACCGAGCTCCTCCTCTGTTTCGAGAGGAGGAAGATGGACCTACATGTAGGCCCCGCCTGTAAGCGTCTGTCGCCCGTGCCCGCGCGAGTTTAAGTGGAAGCGTACTCGGTGAAGTGCGTTTTCATTTAAGCAAGGCGTACTCTGGTACTCTTTGGGTCAAAATGCACCTTCTCTTATTGAAGGCGTATTTTTCAAAAGTCGCTTTCTCTTTTTCAGCCGCTGGCCGAAACAGTTATTTAGCGGACATTCACCCGTTAAGGGCTAACATGGACAGTTTTTGTCTGTTTTATCGCTTAACGAACGAACGGTCATTTCTCCGCGACCGTAACTCCGATTAAGGTCATTCCAAAGCCCACCTTCTCTATTCGTCGAGCCCATTCCCATGACCTCACTTTCATAAGGTTTGTCTTTCTGAAAATTACCATTTTGCCCCTGCCCTAGATTTAGCCCCTTTGAGAGGGAATCTTCTCCGGCGAATTTTTCCGCGAGGCGACCGCACTTCTCCCCGGTGCATTCCTCGACCCCCAGGCAAGCCGACCATCTGATATATGCCCTAAAGCATTGCTCTGTGTTATTCTTGCGTGTTTAATTAATGAATATGCCTGTGTTAGAAATAATTAAACTCCTGCTAAGTTGAACTTGCTATTTACATTACTTGCTAGTACTCATCATATTATCGCACTAGTGACTCGTAGGTGACATATGGAGATAGGTTGTATGTTTTCATTGTACATTACTACTATTGTTGCAATGATCAAGAATGTGACTTAATTATAACAACCTCCTCCGTCGGCTGGATCGAGTCATAGTGCCACCGAACCGGGCTCCCCAGTGCAGCCACATTTGCCTTTATGGGAAGGCCCTGACTTGGTCTGTTGTCTTGCCTCTTATCGACACCACCAAAGAGGGAAGGTTATGCGTGCATGCTACCCTGGCCCGGTAGGCGGCGATAACCTTGTGAGCCCAGTTAAGTTATTTGCCGGCGTCCCCGTTTGGGACAGTTTTGTTTGGCCACGACAGTGGCAGGTGTCAGGAGTAACACAGGGGCCACCCAGGACTTGACCCGGGAAGGATATGATTGTCGGTGGAGCCGTAAGTGTGCCGGGCAATAGCCAAGTATTGTTGGAGCAGCACCGGTCCTCCCGAATGGGAGCATGAGGCCAGGAGCTCCATAGTGTGGGAAAAGTGCGCAACCTATGTAGAGTGTAAATCTATTCGAATAGCCACGTCCTCGGTCATGGGACAAAGTTCGTACTAGGTCACACTATTTGGTCTGTGTCGAGTCCGGAGGAATAAACCAGATAATGTTAATGCTAAGAATGAACCAGGGAAAGGTATGATTTGTCAGACTTATAGTGCAGATGCATGGACATCGGATGATGTCAGGTATATGGGATGTTAGCCATGCGATGGCTATGAGATGAGTGGTCGGATGACCGCAGGACTTGGATTTGATTTAGATCGGGTTTGGATTGGATCATGAGAATATTCGGAGTATGGATGATGTACTTGATATGCTTTAGTAGTCATCATGCTGGATAATCCTATTATGACATGACAATTTAATATTGCTAGATAAGTATGCTATGCCATGATAATTAATGTTGCTCTAATAACAAGTGCATGCTTGAATGCCATGGATTGCTTTGCTTGGTGTATATGCTGGTTTGGTTTGCTTGCGAGTACATTCAAAAGTACTCAGCGGCCTTCAATGTGGCCAGGTTCACCTAAGGATCTGACGTCCACTAGCGAGGAGCCGGAGTGTTCGCGGGCTAGAAGAGTAACCCAGTCAGATCCCTGTGGATTGGAGCCGCACCAAGACCATGCTGCCTTAGATAGAGATTTTCCGCTGCCAACACCCTTGTAAAACTATCATGTAAGACTTATATATCCATTAATAGAAATGCCTGTGTTCATGATACTTGTTGTAAACGCGCATGCCAGAGTGATTTCCTGGGCTGGCGTGTGCGGCAACCGTCTGGCTACAGTGGTATTCAGGCGGGGCGCCACATTTGTGCTCTAGTAATTAGTTGTGTAAAAACATTTAGGAAATTGTATTAAGATAGCATTGCGTCGTTCGAGATTGTTGTCTCTATTTTGCAATGGTGATCTGGGACAAGACAGGGTCAGAGAAGATAAATGAAAGAGTTAATCCCTCACTCTCCTACCTCCCTATTCATTATCATTATACAAATGAAGAGACAAGACAGGGTCAGAAAAGATAACAGAGAGAGGTAGAATTGCAGCGGCTCACTGATACGTCTCCACCGTATCTATAATTTTTTATTGTTCCATGCTGTTATATTATCAATCTTGGATGTTTTTATATATATTTACAGCAATTATATATCATTTTTTGGGATTAACCTATTAACTTAGTGCCCAGTGCCAGTTGCTGTTTTTCTGCCTGTTTTTGTTTTACAGAATATCAATATCAAACTAAGTCCAAATGCCACGAAACTTTTTGGAGATTTTTTTCTGCACATATACAACACTAGAAGCTTCGGGAGAAGACCAGAAGCCCAAGGGGGTGCCCATGAGGCACCAGGGCGCGCCTGGGGGGGCGCGCCCTGGTACCTTGTGGGGCCCATAGAGCTCCGTTTGACCTAATTCCACCACTATGAATTCCCAAAAATCAGGAAACCATCAGAGGGAAATACTTATATGAGCAAAATAATAAATTCCTTGGAAAGTGTTGGTATGGAGGGCACCCGTGGATATGGCTAGCCATGGATTGTGAAAGAATGGTGGAAAAGGAATAAACTTTATTTTCTGTTTGGGAACCGCCTATAATGTATCTAGCATGGAAGATATTGGGAATTCTCGTTCGTTTTCGTGGACAGGAAAAGTATGCCTCCCAAAAAATTTATCTTTCTAATTTAAGCTTTGACCTCTGGCACATTAGCAAATCTCTGCTTCCCTCTGCGAAGGGCCTATCTATTTACTTTTATGCAATTTTTATTTTTATTTGAGTCTCCATCTTCTCTTATTAAGCACCAACTAGAGAGCACTACTGTCATACTTGTGCATTGGATGTAGCTAATATGGAGTGTGTTTCATGAATGGATCAATGATTGAGCATAATGGGCTAGGGATAACTTTCTTTAGCGTTGATATTGTGAAAGGCATGGTTGTTTGTTAGTATGCTTGAGTATTTATATCTTCATGTCAAACTATAGACTATTGCTTTGAATCATTCAAGTCCAAATATCCATGCTACAAAAGAAAAGAATATGATGAATATGATAGGCAGCATTCCACATCAAAAATTCTATTTTTATCATTTACCTACTCGAGGACGAGCTGGAATTAAGCTTGGGGATGCTGATACGTCTCCAACGTATCTATAATTTTTTATTGTTCCATGCTGTTATATTATCAATCTTGGATGTTTCTATATACATTTACAGCAATTATATATTATTTTTTGGGACTAACGTATTAACTTAGTGCCCAGTGCGAGTTGCTGTTTTTTTGCCTATTTTTGTTTTATAGAATATCAATATCAAACGAAGTCCAATGCCACGAAACCTTTTGGAGATTTTTTTCTGGACATATACAACACTAGAAGCTTCGGGAGAAGGCCAGAAGCCCAAGGGGGTGCCCACGAGGCACCAGGGCGTGCCTGGGGGGGCAGGCGCGCCCTGGTACCTCGTGGGGCCCACAGAGCTCCGTTTGACCTAATTCCACCACTATAAATTCCCAAAAATCAGTAAACCTTCAGGGGAGTCCACGAAATACTTTTTCCGCCGCCGCAAGCTTCTGTTCTCGAGAGATCCCATCTGGGGTCCTTTTCCGGCACTCTGCCGGAGGGGGAATCGATCACGGAGGGGCTCTACATCAACCTTGCTGCCCTTCCGATGATGCGTCAGTAGTTTACCACAGACCTTCGGGTCCATAGTTAGTAGCTAGATGGCTTCTTCTCTCTTTTTGATCTTCAATACAATGTTCTCCTCGATGTTCTTGGAGTTCTATCCGATGTAATCACTTTTTGCGGTGTGTTTGTTGGGATCCGATGAATTGTGAGTTTATGATCAGATTATCCGTGAATATTATTTGAGTCTTTTCTGATCTCTTTTATGCATGGTTATTATAGCCTCGTATTTCTTCTCCGATCTATTGATTTGGTTTGGCCAACTTGATTGATTTATCTTGCCATGGGAAGAGGTGCTTTGTAATGGGTTCGATTTTGCGGTGCTCAATCCCAATGACAGAAAGGGACATGACACGATATATCATTGCTATTAAGGGTAAAAAGATGGGGTTTATTCATACGTGAGTTTTCTTCGTCTACATCATGTCATCTTGCTTAAGGCGTTACTCCGTTCTTTATGGACTTAATACACTAGATGCATGCTGGATAGCGGTCGATGTGTGGAGTAATAGTAGTAGATGCAGGCAGGAGTCGGTCTACTTGTCTCGGACGTGATGCCTATATACATCATCATTGCCTTGGATATCGTCATGATTATTTGCTTTTCTATCAATTGCCCAACAGTAATTTGTCTACCCACCGTATGCTATTTTTATGAGAGAAGCCTCTAGTGAAAACTATGGCCCCCGGGTCTACTCCTATCATATATTAAAAATCCTAAAAATACCTTGCTGCACTTTTATCTTATTTATTTTATTTTGTATTTTAGTTTAATCTATCTATCTATCACATACAATTTAATCTTGCAATTAACCGCCGAGGGATTGACAACCCCTCGTTTGCGTTGGGTGCAAGGGTTTGTCGTTTGTGTGCAGGTACTGCTAATGAGGTGTTGCGTGATTCTCCTACTGGATTGATAACCTTGGTTTCATAACTGAGGGAAATACTTACCTCTACTGTGCTGCATCATCCCTTCCTCTTCGGGGAAAATACCAACGCAAGCTACAAGTAGCACTCAACACCTATGCAGCAACTTCACTTCCTTTACACTTGACATCCGCAACACACAAAGAGAGCTAAAGAAATCAGATCGGAACAACCTGCAAAAGGAAGGCACAAATCAGATGGAGAGATGAAGAAAATGAAAAAAAAGTGACCTCTACCCTACTTACTACAAATTGTCGACATGTTGCAGTAAGAAAAGCAAACAATAATATAAAAGGTTCATTTTATTGGATGGTTAATTAATCTGCATATTTTAGCGAGCAACAAGAAACATTCTTTGCACATGTAAAATAGAAGATACGGTATATTGGATTCTAAGAACACATGCTAAAGAAAAGGCAAGAGGCGCTTCGCTAAACTCTGAAGCACACATATTAAATCAATAGTCATTGGTTTCTGCAAATATTTGTCCGAAAGGAGCAGGCATCAAGCAAACCACCAGCACAAGCACAAGGAAAAATGGCTTAATGCAAACTGCAACCATGGATTAATTAACTTTCCTATATGAACAAGCAACAAGAACAAATCCGGGCACATGTAAACAGCAGGAGGTTGTCCGACGGGTCACAAAGTACATATATGAAAGCAGCAGCGATTGGGTTGGCTATATATAAATAATGATCAAGCAAACAAGGTACAACCCATGGACTTATATGAAAAGAATGACCAGGCAATCATAAGCAAGTAAGGATGTGTTTTTTCCGACGAGATCAGGAGGATAACCCCACAGGCAGCAAGACAAGCACACACAAATAATAAAGCAAGCCAACGAAACCATGCCTAACCTTGCTAGCTAACGAGGCCAACGGCAACAACCTGCAAGGTCAACAAAACAAGAAACAGAGCTATGTCAGTTCATAGGCATTTTGTCAAACAGGACACAAGCAAGGAAGAACTTACCACTATCAAAGCCCAAATCTATAACACGATAGCATCAACAAGAACAAAAATCAAAGAACAACAACACAACGATACCCCAGGAAACAAATAGCCAGCTTGGTGCAGATTTTGTTACCGCTGAGACTAATTTGTTTGCATTGGATTTTCGTTGTACTTGCCTATCACAAAATAATACAACTAATTCATTAGCAATTTTTGTCACTGCCGAGACTAATTGGTTAGCATTGGAGTACATATGTAGTTAGTATTTCAGTAAACAAAGCACATCAGGAGCTGCAAGACAGAGAAAGATAGTAGAAGAGGAGCGAGAGAGGACCTCCATGGCGTCGGCTGCAGTGCAGGGTCGCCCGAGCAGAACCTCCATGGCGTTGGTGCTTCCCCACCCGCTCCTCTGCTGCTACAAAAGAAGAGAAGACAAGACATGAGACTAGAGAGAGGAAGATAGAGAGAGATAGGAGGAAGAAGGGGGAGGGGATGAACTCACTGGACATGGCCGCCGGTGTCGGAGCCGACACCCGAAACCCTAGCCACGGGCCAGGGTCGTGGGTGAGCAGTGCTGGCCCCGAGCGGTGAATCCGTCCGGAGTAGAGGACGCAGTGGAACGAGGCGAGCTCGACGTTGTGCTGCGCGATGGCGGGAGACGCCGGGTCTCGCCGGAATCACCCGGCGTACGTGGAGATTGGGGGCACCGGCTGGAGAGGCGAGAGGCGGCGGCGCGCCGGCCAGAGGAGAGCAGAGGCTGGAGGGATTTGAGGAGGGAGGGATGCCAGGGGCAGGGGGAGGCGCGCTGGATCTGGCGGATGAAGATGAGGGGATCGGGAGGAGAGAGATTAGGTGCGGCGGCTAGAGAAAGAGATGGACGGGGAGGGGTAGGGTTAGCTCTATCTTTTCACTTTGGCGGGCCTTGGTGGGCTTTGTGGTGGGTCAGAAATTTTTTTGGAGTGGAGGGTGTCACTTCTAACCCGCCACAGGTAAATCAAGTGACGGGCATAAAACATCGCCCGCCAGTGCTGTTTTGGTATTATCAGTGGCGGGCACGTATTGCCGCCCGTCACTGATATTTTTGAACAAATTTGTCGTGCGAACAAAATATGCTAGTGACGGGCAGTAGTACGTGCCCGCCACTGGTAGAACAAGTATCAGTGACGGGCATAGTTTTCTGCCCGCCACTAGTAAGATTTGTCCCATTTCAAATCTGGACAGTTGTTACCAGTGGCAGACGCAAACTGACGCCCGTCACTGGTAAGCCAATAGCAGTGGCGGGCCAGTTTTGGAGCCCGCCACTGCTAATAGCAGTGGCGGGTGCTAGACTGCGCCCGCCACTGTTTTGAGGTCACCTATAAGCCCTTTCCCAGTAGTGTAAACGCACTGCATCGGCTTTAGGGACGTACTGGACTTCATGTACTGCATTGGCTGAATAACTAAACTGATCGCGGAGAAGAAGTTAACTGCTTACCTCATGTTGAAGTGCGTCTTTGCGTTTGCAGGAAGTTTCCTTCGATTCTGTCTGCAGTCCACTTGCCCTTGCAATCCACTTGACCTTGCCCTTCTTCAGAAGTTCATGCGCGATTTCAACCTGGCTCAAGGTCAGTGGAGATGGAGGTTTTGAGAAGAACCTCGTCGAAGCTTGCATCCAAGAACTTGCCGCGGAGGAAGAAGCCTTGCGAGCACTTCTTCTTCGTCGAACTGGTGCAATGTCGAGGCGGCACCAAATCGAATCTGGCGATGGATCGAATGCAGTGGATGTGCCACTGCTGGTTCCTGACGCGTCGTCGTTCTCCGAGGCCGCTGCCGCGCAAGAAGGCCTGGTGGAGTGAGGGGGCGGCACTCCCAGGCCGCTGCCGCAGAAGAAGGCCGGGAGGGAAGGGGCGACGGCGCTCCGAGACCGCTGCCCAGGCCACCGCCACAGAAGAAGGCCGGGAGGTGTGGAGCGGCGGTGCTCCTAGGCCGCTGACGCGGGAGAAAGCGGGGAGGAGAGGGGCCGCATCGATGTCGGCCGCTACCGCGGAAGAAGGCGGGGAGGAGAGGGGCGACGGCGCTCCAGGCCGCTCCCGCGGTAGGAGGCGGGGAGGGGAGGGGCGGCGGCGCTCAGGTGGGGGTGTGTGCAGAATAAGGATTTGTTGTTAGAATAAGACTCTTAAGGGTGTTGTTATAGCCAAAATACATCCTACTACCGGGTGTAGTTACACCCATATCTCATATACTGCCACGTGGTAGTATATATACAGCCGGTCTATTCTAGTTATTCTGCCCACACTTCCGAACTACACGCTCTACGCGAGGGCACAGCACTTTCTAAAGCAAAGGTATTGCAATACAGACACTAGTAAACTTCTCCTCGCAAAAAACTGCACGCGGTGTTTTTTTGGTACTGTTTTTAATCCAATTTTTAAGCGTTTGTCGGAACGAGGCGTGTAACATGCCATTGGAAAGCTATGGATTAGGCGCAACTTCGCCATGTTGAAATTTTTAAGTGCAGTTTCGAAAACGGTGGGCGCCCGACGAGTGACAGCGAGTGTATTTTCGCGTTTTTTCGCAAACCGCTTGTCGGAACGAAGCAAATGATACGCCGTTGAAAAGATATCGTCGAGACGCAACTTTTTCATGTATATTACATTCTCTAATTCCTTACGGTTTAAGAGCAGTTTCAAATTTACTAAATCGCGAAATTCTGTTTTTCAAATTTTTGCAATTTTTCGGTACTGTTTTCGCTCCAGTTTTTTAACTGTTTGTCGAAACGAGGTGTGTGATACGTCGTTGGAAAGCTACGGACAAGGCGCAACTTTCATATGTAGAAATTGTTTTGAGATTTCTTACGGTTTTAAATTAATTTTGAAAATGGTGCGGTGGACGACGAGTGGCAGCGGCCGTTTTTTCGTGAATTTTTACAAGCCGCTGGTCGGAATGATTCAAATGATATGCCGTTGGAAAGATATCGACGAGACGCAACTTTTTCATGTAGAACACTCTCTCTAACTCTTTACGGTTTAATAGCAATTTTAAAATTACCGAAATGCGGACACTATGTTTTTCGCGACACCAAAATAAACGGGTGAACTGCATCAGACAGAAAACCGCACTACTTGAGACTAAAACCGCACTGCATCGGACGGGCAAGGGAACTGCATAATTTCCTTTGTCGGACGTAAATTTTCTCAGACGAAAAAGTAAACCGCACTTCACATCGGGCATAAGTGAACCGCAACAGTATCGAGAAGTGAACTGCATTACCCTTTTTGTCATTTTCGTAACATTTTTCTGCACTTCAGATTGGAGTAAGTGAACCGCGACACTACCGAAAGTGAACCGCGACACTGCGAAAAGTGAACCGCATGATTTTTTGTTCTTTTTTCATACTTATTATTTTTTACGCGTGTAGACTAGGCGAGTGGACCGCAGGGGCTAAGCGAGTGGACTGCATCAGACGAAAAACCACATTGCATCAGACGGGCAAGTGCACTATATAAACGACAAAGCGTTTTCACTCACAACTTCACGAAATGAACTGCAAGGTTTTCCAGAATATCAAATTAACTTTTCTCTATCCGCAAGGTTTTCTAATGTTAAAAGTCCGCGAAAGTGATCCGCGGGACAGACACTAGTGAACTACTTCTAAAAAGAAGAGAACTTCTTGCGATGTTTCTTTTCTATTTTTTTTATAAAGTGTCCTGCACTAGTGAACCACTCGAGTCGCTACAAATGTCTTGCACAGGGGGATACATAAAAAATGCATTCACAAAATTTTCAGCAGGTGAATTCATGTTTGGTCTGGTCGAGAACCGCACGCCCACTATAACCAAACTGCACATCGTGGCCGCGGCCACAAACCGCAGCTCTAGACTGAAAGCTCCCGCGACGTGAACCGCCGGTCTACATAGCCCTTCCGGCCGAACTGCATCTGCGCGGGGGAGAGGTGGGTTCTTGCCAGTGAACTGCAAGGCCACGATGGAACTTCTGCCCAACACAAACAAAATTAAAATCAAGGTGCCGCGGTAAGTGTTGGACAAAATTAAAATCAAGGTGCGGCCGCACTATAGCACCCCTGCGACTGAACCACGTTGGGAGCCCAAGCGTACTGCACACTGCACCCGTGTCGCAGTATACTGGAGTGTTTGTGACTTTTCCTTCAGAGTTCAGGTTCCAGTACGCGAGATCCACAGGAGCGATGAACTGCACCGCAACCCAACAAAACATTTTTTGAAAGCAGAAACATTTAACTGAACTGCAACTGAAGAACCGGAGAACGACGAGGAACAACTGAAGAACAAGAGGACCGCACTCCCGCAGAGCACGGCGGAGTCGAGCTCCATTACGACTCGCAGTCGTCGTCCCTCCCCGAGAGCCTCAGAATCCAGCCACTCCCCTGCCCCTCCTACTCCCGCACCGCGACGAACGGGGCCAGCGCCGCCGGCTCGGGACGCTGCTTGTGGTGGTGCTGCTCAGTCCGGGTCGGGCGTCGGGGTCGATGAGGGAGACGCGGCCTGGGGATAGGATCAGGCGGCACTCCCACGGCACATCTCCGATGAGCTTCCAGTGCCCGATGGTTACTGTACTTCTCTTCCATCGGGAGTCACAGGCGAACTGCACGGCGGCGTTGTCGGACACAGGAGCCCTCCAGCAAACTGGGTCCTGCAGGAGCCTTGCGGTGGAGGAAGGAGCCCAGCTGCATGCGCGTGGGTCCGTGTGGTGGGGATCCGCCCGCCGGCGCGTGGTGATAGAGCTTGTCGGATCAGCCGCGGGGGAGATGAGGAGGTGGGTTGGCTCGTCAGATCTGCCGCGGGCAGCAGGGGTTGTGGCCGCTAGCACATGCCTCCTGAAAGGCCTCCTCCCGGTGGCAAGCGGGGGAGATGCCCGGCGGCGGTGCCATGGTGGAAGGCGGCGGGGCGGCAGCTGTTCGGGCAGCGCGTCGTAGGTAGGTGGTGGGCCGGCTCATGGTTCTGGCTGACGAGGCCCGGCCGGCGGCGGTGGAGGGGCGCGGTGGTGCTGCGGCACCGGCGGTGGTAGGTGGTGGGGGATCGGGAGGTTGCTGCCAGCAGGGTGTTGGGGTGGGGTGGGGGGATTTCTGTCGTGCGGGGTGTGGGTGGGGGGTGTGGGTGGGGTGGGTAGGGCTCTGACGCGGCTCGGTTCGGGCGATGCAACAGTGCGTTTGTGTTGGCGTTTGTGTTGGCAGAATAAGCTCCACTGTTGTTAGAACTAGATGATGCCCCGCACGTTGTTGCGGGAATTGCGGGTATATTTTGTAATATATTTTAAAGATATTGATTTTATGGAAATATGAATATTCAGAGAAATAATATGAGAGCTAAAACTAAAAATACATATGGTTTATTGTGTTTGATCATTGTATTTTTGTAAAATATTTATTAAATATATCATGCATGTTTGCATGTTGAGGTCAACCTTTTCCTATGATCATTGAATGTTGAGGTGGGCCTTTTCTAATGCATGTTGCTTGATGAGGTGTCATGCTTGCATGTTGAGAGAAATATGTTAGTGGGGGCTAGCTATTTAGATATAAAAGATAAGGTCTTAAGGGTGTTGATAGAATTACCTCGGGTGAAGAATAACTTATTCTGCACCCTGGGTGATGAATAGACTTTCTACGTACATATATATACTAAAGAGATTTTTTTTCAATTTCGTTATCCAAATGGGCAACAATGCAATGCTCAGAAAATGAGAACCAACATATCTTGAAACATGATACGTCTCCCTAACTCATGAATCACCATGATTTTAGTACAGAATGGTGCAACCACAAATCATATGATTAGACATGAGAGCAATATGTGAATAACAGACTAATAATAATTTAGCCTCCACATGTGTGAATAGCTGATCTCTCTTCTACATCGAGAAGGAAAATCTGATCTTTCTTCACTACATCGAATATAAGAGGAAGGACAAACACATGTTACATCAATAATGCAATAAAAGATATGAGAAACATAAACATTTAGTGATATAAATTCAGTTGTAAGGTCAACCAACGAACTGCACTGGGGAAGCATAAAAACTACAAAAAATTATTTTCACATGCAGACTGCTTCATCAAATGCCTTGTTGACACTTTCCATAGAGAATAAAAATGTCTGCACAAATACATATGAGGAAGATTTGGGATTTTTTTTCAAAACATACTGTCATCACAGATGTTGTAAAATCCCCGTACAAATGATCAAAAGAAATATATGGTACGCCCATAACTTCTCTCACAAGTATCATTTGGATACAACTACAAGAATGTGCACATGGCCATTGGCAACATGTCTTGCTCGAGACTCCAGAATGGTGGACTTGGCTATACAAAAGAGAAGAAGATGGCACGATGGCGGTAACCACTAGCAGATCAGCACCACATCCAAGCCCTTGCCCATTGGCCACGATGGCTGATATATTGTTGGACCATGAGAGTAGTTTGGCATGGCCTAGAGGACAAAGAGGAGGAGAAGAGGACGGCATATGCAGTGTGGAGATGGCGCACGAACAGGCTAGTGATGTCCGCCTCCGCCCCCTTCTCATGTGGCTCTTCCACCGACTGATCTGCTAAGACCAAAATAAATAGAGGGGGTGGTGACAAAGGTTTCCAAGTGTGCATTGAGTATTTGCGATGTACCACCACTGGGCGCACGCGTCCTTCTGCTCCTCGACGATCTTCTTTTTCTTCATTATCCTAATAGACGCAAACGTCTTTCTATGTTGAGTTCTATGCTTATTATTTTCATTACAGAAGAGGAGAGGCTAATCCGTATACTTGTTGTGGTCGCTTAAGTCAGCAAGCCTCAGTAAATGCATATTCTTGCGTTGAAGCCGGTCGTTTATCTTTTCATTTTATTCACCAAAATGAATTACATTCTGAAACATATCAGGGTATTACTGACGCCATGGGTGAAGCGAGCAGGACAGGAAAGAACTTGGGCGTTCAGTATATATTTCATTCCAGATTTACCGGTGGGCGGTGGGCCACATTACATGGTCCGAAATTATCACGATGGGATGGAAATATGTTGTGAGTATGGAGCTCCCGATCTTGTTTATATGCTTTCATATGACGCTGGACAAGTTCATAGTGACCGTCCTGATATTGTAACGATGTAACGCGTGTTTACAATATGAAGTACAATGATTTTTCAGAAGATGTCAAGTCTGGGAAACTGTTTAGACCTATTAAAGCATGTAGGTCAATTGTATACTTCTTCTTTTTCCTGCATTTTTATTTATCTGAACAAAGTTTAATTTGTTTGTTTATTGGCTCTAATTTTTATCGGTTTTGCTATTTTACAGTCGAGTGATTTTCAATTCGTCGTCATTCAATTTTGTGACCGTCGTTTCTCGCGCGGAGATTCGCGTTGCTTTCTTTTTTTTTCGTGCCGGCGCTCTGTTTGTTCGGGTTGGTTTTCTTTCTCGGGTTCGGCTTTTCGTTGTCTCAGCCCGTTACCGCCTCCCGGCCCGGTTCTGTAGGTTTTTGTCCTGTTTGAATTTTGGAGTGGGTGTCGTTCCCCTTTTCATTTGTCCCGTTGTCATTCTGTTTAGATAAGGCTGAGGGAGAGAGCTCGAGCAGCGGAGGAGACGAGGCTGTTCCCTCTGTTCATGGCGATTCCAAGCTATCGCTCCTCTCTATTTTGATTTTTCCTCACTTTTTCCTCGGATCCCCGGCTGCTGTGGTAGGTCTCTCGTGGTTCCCCGTGTGTTTTTGCTCGTGTATTGCTCATGTAGTTCCAGATCTAGGTGAGTTTCGCATCCATGGATTCGCGGATTCAGATCTAGGTGTACTGGTAGGTGACGGTTTGTTGTTGTTTGTGAATCCCGTGGTAGGTGTTGCTGTGTTGGTTCGTTGGGGATTCCTCTGCTTGTTTTTGTTTCCTCTCGAAATGCTCTAATGGGCGCTGGATTGGTTGCACGGGACCGGGCTGAACTGCTCGCAGCTCTTGGTGTTGGTTGGAGTTGCGATGGGTGGTCCGGGGCTAGGTGTACGCTGCTGGCGGGCTGCTTGCTTGTTGGCTGCGTGTTGATTTGCCCGCAACAGCTTCTACTATCCACTGTTTTGTCATTTCCCCCTTCTCCTTCCGCTTGTGTGGGAGTTTGTAGCTGCTTATAGGTAGTCTGAATTCGTCATGGTCCCCCTGGTGGCTGATGCCAGTCTGAATTTGTTTTGCAGTGTCTGATTCGTGTTTGTAGTGTCTGATTCTTATCCCCTCCGTATTTTCAGTGTCCCCATGCATATTTGTGGTGTATGTTAACCAACATTTTCAGTGTTTTTACCCCATAGTTGTAGTGTTTGTAATCCCCCATAGTTCCAGTTTTCCAGTGTAATGTGCCCTAGAATCACTGTGTAATTTAACCTACATTTACAATGTAATCTAACCACACTTTACACTATAATGCATCACTATTTTGCAGTCTATTTTGTGCTAGAATTACACTGTACTATGTCCCAATTCTCATGCTTGTGTTTAGGGTTTTCACTATAATTTTAGTGTAATTTTCTCTATAACTATTGTGTAATTGTCCCGTAGTTTCAATGTAATTTTCACTTGATTTACTGTGTATTTTTCCCGTAGTTTCAGTGTAATTGTCACTAGATTTACTGTTTAATTTATGCCAGAGTTACAGTGTAATTATGATGTTGTTTGTGTGACCTTTCTTGCAGTGTAATTTTACCCAAAATTACTGTGTAATTTGTACAGTAGCTACACTGTAATCTTTTTTGCATCTACTGTTAATGCCTAGGTTTTAATGTGTGTATGATTTGTATTGTCTAAATTTACAGTGCTGCTGTGTTGCTTGTTGTTTCCCTTTTTTCCCTCTGCTCCCCGCTCGACTGATTTGTGTGGGAACTTGTAGCTACGGGTTACAGGCCGCCCCCAGCTGAAGAAATCCTGCAAGTGCTGTAGGTGGTGGATGTAGTTGGAGATGCTCCACTTGTAGAATTTCTGCCCGGGTTTCTGCCTGCTATTTGCGTTGTAGTTGTAGGTGTGTCTGAATTTCTTTAGCACTTGCAGGATTTCTTCAGCACCTGCTGGTAGTTGTTATAGTTGTTGTACTTGCGTGTAGCTGCCTGTAGTTTTGCTCATGTGTTGTTCTAGGTTTTGTAGGGGTCAATTTTTCTCCTCTGCTTTGTAGTTGTGGATGTAGTTTTCATTTTGCTGCAGGTGGTGGAGGTAGTCACAGACTCACAGTGGTAGTTGCAGGGGTTGATTTCGCTACTAATTTTCTCCCCTGGGTTTCTGCACACTTTTGTGCTGTAGTTGTAGGATGATTTTCATGTTTTTGATGTGTACTCGGATTCGTCATGACCCCCCTGTGGCCTGAATTTCTTTTTGCAATAGCC
This sequence comes from Elymus sibiricus, assembly GCA_039707655.1. Lineage (NCBI taxonomy): Eukaryota > Viridiplantae > Streptophyta > Magnoliopsida > Poales > Poaceae > Elymus > Elymus sibiricus. The sequence goes on from CM077672.1 coordinate 363,013,186, forward strand.
TGTATTCCATGTTTCTCTTAAAGTGTATTATGCTTATCCCCTCCATATTTTCAGTGTGCATTTGCAGTCTAATTTAACAAGCATTATCACTGTTTTTACCCCCATATTGGTAGTATAATAACTGTGTATTTTTAACCTACATTTATAGTGTAATCTGACCTTTCTTTTATTCTGTAACCTTAGTGTAATTTACTATGTAATATGTCCCAATTCTCAGGGTAATATGTCCCAATTCTAAGTGTACTTTTGTGCTATATTTACACTGTAATATGTCCCAAATCTCATTGTAATTTTCGCTCTTACTACTCTGTAATTGTCTCGTAGTTTCAGTGTATTCTGTCCCGTAGTTTCAGTGTAATTCACCGCATAGTTCCAGTGTATTCTGTCTCTTATTACTGTATTTGTCCCGTGGCAGCATAAACCAGTGTGTAAGAGTTTCTGTGTTTGCAGTGTTACAGTGTAATTTTCACTATAACTACTGTGGAATTTGCACCAGAGTTACAGTGTAATTTGTAAGCAGAATTACTGTGCAATTATCCATAGTTCACCCACATTTACTGTGTAATTTGTAGTGTAGTTACACTGTGTATTCTTGCAGTGTAATTTTACCCTCAATCACTGTGTAATTTGTAGTGTAGTTACAATGTAATCTGCCCCTTTTTTTTACAGTGTAAATACACTATAATTACTGTGTATTCTTTTGCAGTGTAATTTTACCCTCAATTACTGTGTAATTTGTAGTGTAGTTACTCTGTAATCTGCCCTTTTTTACAGTGTAAATACACTATAATTACTGTGTATTCTTTTGCAGTGTAATTTTACCCTCAATTACTGTATAATTTGTAGTGTAATTTGCCCCTTTTTTACAGTGTAAATACACTATAATTACTGTGTATTATTTTGCAGTGTAATTTTACCCTCAATTACTGTGTAATTTGTAGTGTAGTTACTCTGTAATCTGCCCTTTTTTTACAGTGTAAATACACTATAATTACAGTGTATTCTTTTGCAGTGTGATTTTACCCTTAATTACTGTATAATTTGTAGTGTAGTTACACTGTAATTTGCCCTTTTTTACAGTGTATATTCCCAAATTTCCACTGTAAGTTCTATTCTTTCAGTGCAATTTTATGTTGTTCCAATTTCAGTCTCTAGTTGTCATTTGTAATCATCACTATAGTTCCAATTTCAGGTGCCAGAAGGAAAGGAGGACAGCTGGGAGGCACCGGTTCAACCTTTTTGTTTGTTTTTGGTTGACCTGTTTTCAACCCGACCCGTTTTGTACAAACAACTGTCAACAGACAACTGTCAATAGTTCATTGGATGGAAAAATTGAATGATATCTAATTACAAATCAGTCGATTTACAAATAGACACTCCCATTTTTATTTATCTGAAGAAAGCTTCACAACTCGCCGTGCTTTTGTCCGCTAGTTGCATTAATTGCTGTACGGAATGGATCTAGTACAGGAAGTAATTAAGAATAACAAGATAATAGGAGATGCACAAATCAAATTACTTCATGCCCACATGGGGCGAAAATACGTCATGGGTCTCCGATATAGTGTAGTGCACCTAGGTTCATCGGCCCTGCATCAGGGTGCTCCCGTGGGGGCACACGGCAACCCTGCTCCCACGCTCCAGAGTCAATTGAGGAGCTACGACCATTTTGCAAAAAAGCCCTAGGAGTGTGATAATTACTTGCAGGTCTAGAAGCTCCAGTCGTAGCCGTTGGATCCCAGATCGATTGACCCACATGAGCTCATATCACGGGAGCACAGAAGGCTTGGAAGCATCTGATATTTTCCCTAGTATCAGCGTACAGTATTGTTCTTCTCTTTTGGCGGGCACCTTATCCCAAATGGAATATGGCGTCCGAGAATTTTCTGATGCCTCTCACTCTTGTTTGCGTGACTTCTATCACACGGCTTGTAAAGGGTTGTTACGTTGCACTATCAACATTGATGCCCGTGTCCTTGCGTGACTAGTGCTAGAGATGAGGGACGTGAGGAGAATATGAGTGCCTTATTATAGGCGCGCGATGGCAGTGAGTCTGCATATGACCTACTCCCTCTCGACGGGCATTTTAGTCGGGAGGACCGTGGCATGGCGATCAAGGGGAGCGGGACCAGTTGCATGCGTCATGAGCAACCAAAGTAATTAATGATTGATGCAGCCGTTGCATTGTAATTAATGATTGATGCAGCCGTTGCATTCTTTTTCATCCCAGTAAAGAACATGCAACATGATTTACTTCCCTCTAGAGTTAACAGCAAAAACACATGAATTGGCAGATTTGTCGGTCTGAAACATTTATTCTCCCACACCTTGTTAGAATTAATGGGCTAGGCCCATAACAATTTCTGAAATCTCAAATAGTGGCCCATGAATAAAATAGCAAGAGGTGATGCTAAAGTTTAGTCCCATAACGTTAGTTGAGAAAGAGTTGGACCTCTGGTCCTAATATATATACTGCTACCGGTTGCGGCCAAAAGACACACCGAAAACACCTAGGGTTTTGCCTCATCTCGCAACTTGCGCCGTCACCGTAATCTACTCCATCCCAAACGTCGGCGTGCATCGGCGTGCGGGAGAGCAGGTCTCCGGAACCGTTCGTCCTTGCGATCCTGCACCGGGAGAGGACAAATTAGGTTTTTGGGAAGCGCTCTGCGCGACTGCTCAAGTTCGTCATCACGGGTCGTCTTCCGTCCAAGTCGGGCGGTGCTACTCATCGTCGTCTTCATCGCCGTCAGCAGCAGATCATCGCCAACATCGTCATCAACACCGTCGCCCCTACAACAGCTAACGAACAGTACGTTCATCGTCATCTGTTCATGTCTCTCTCTACAGCTGTTGTTTCATGTGTCTTGCTGTTGTGCATGTTTTGCTGTTCTTCTAGTTTGCTAGATTGTTACATGCTAGTCTCTGTTCTAGTCATTAATTATTTACTGGAATTAATCATGAACTTGCCTAATTTTCCAACAATCCAAAAACCTAATTGTAGGCAATTTCCTGAGTTAACTATGGCTGGATTCGCTGATGCACTGAGTCCGGATAAGTTTACCGGTATGCACTTTAAGAGGTGGCAGGTGAAGACCACGCTCTGGCTTACTGCCACTAGTACAAAACAGGGCATCGGTCCACCCCTGAGAAGCCCATTAGTCCCGGTTCACTCACGAACCGGGACCCATGGGGGCATCGGTCCCGGTTCGTGAGGCCAGGGCGCCGGCCGGGCCTCGTGGGCCATTGGTCCCGGTTCGTCGGACCCCTTTTGTCCCGGTTCTAGACACGAACCGGGACCAATGCGCCTCGCTCCTGGCCCACAACCATTGGTCCCGGTTTGTGGCTGGAACCGGGACTAAAGGTGACCCCTTTTGTCCCGGTTCCAGCCACGAACCGGGACCAATGCGCCTCGCTCCTGGCCCACAACCATTGGTCCCGGTTTGTGGCTGGAACCGGGACCAATGGTTGGCCTATATATAGCCCCCGCCCGCGAGCTGAGCAATGCATTGCTCTGTTTTTTTGCCCGGCCGTGGGAGAGCTTTTGTGGTGCTCTAGCTCACCTCCTATGCACATGAGGTGTTCGATGAAATGCCTGAGCCACACTTAAGCTTTCTCCTCTCGAAGCTCCTTGTCCAAGCTCCATTTTCCTCAAGATTTGTCTAGGTTTGGCGGTCCGTCCTGTCCCGTCCCCGTCCTCACTGCCGTCGATCGCCCACGCCCATCTCGACGCCGGCAACACCGTGGTTAGCCTCTTCTTCTTATCTTCTTTCTAAAAGAAAAAAGTTCTTAATTGTGTGTTTTAATTAGATGCTCTAGAGAGTTATATGTTGTTCAATAATAAGAACTATATAACGCACGCAGATGAACCGGCAATGGATGTACGGTGACCGACGCACCTCCGAGTATATTAAGGGCCTGCATAATTTTCTCGAAGCGGCTGAGGCAAACAAGCAAAATGGTTTTATGCATTGTCCATGTACTGTCTGTGAGAATACGAAGGCTTTCTCCAACTCTAAAACCCTTCACTTCCACCTGCTTGAGAAGGGTTTTATGCCACACTATAATGTTTGGACCAAGCACGGAGAAAGAGGGGTTATGATGGAAGACAACGAAGAAGAAGAGGATGATGACAACTACCCGCCCCCTGAATACGGTGATGCTGCAATGGGGGAAGCTGAAGATCAAGAGGAACCAGACGATGTGCCCGATGATGATCTTCGCCGGGTCATTGTTGATGCACAGAGAGAATGCGAAAGTGAAAGGGAGAAGTTGAAGTTCGATCGCATGTTAGAGGATCACAAAAAAGGGTTGTACCCAAATTGCGAAGATGACAACAGAAAGCTCGGTACCACACTGGAATTGCTGCAATGGAAGGCAGACAATGGTGTATCTGACAAGGGATTTAGTTCGCTGCTGAAAATAATGAAGAAGAAGCTTCCAAAGGATAACGAATTGCCCGGCAGTACGTACGAAGCAAAGAAGGTTCTATGCCCTCTAGGATTGGAGGTGCAGAAGATACATGCATGCCCTAATGACTGCATCCTCTACCGCGGTGAGTACAAGGATTTGAACGCATGCCCGGTATGCGGTGCATTGCGGTATAAGATCAGACGAAATGACCCTGGTGATGTTGAGGGCGAGCGCCCCAGGAAGAGGGTTCCTGCCAAGGTGATGTGGTATGCTCCTATAATACCACGGCTGAAACGTCTGTTCAGAAACAAAGAGCATGCCAAGTTGATGCGATGGCACAAAGAAGACCGTAAGAAAGATGGGAAGTTGAGAGCACCCGCTGACGGGTCGCAGTGGAGAAAAATCGAGAGAAGGTGGGGGGACTTTGCAGGTGACGCAAGGAACGTATGGTTTGGTTTAAGTGCAGATGGCATTAATCCTTTTGGGGAGCAGAGCAGCAATCATAGCACCTGGCCCGTGACTCTATGTATCTATAACCTTCCTCCTTGGTTGTGCATGAAGCGGAAGTTCATTATGATGCCAGTGCTCATCCAAGGCCCTAAGCAACCCGGCAATGACATTGATGTGTACCTAAGGCCATTAGTTGAAGAACTTTTACAGCTGTGGAATGGAGAAGGTGTACGTGTGTGGGATGAGCACAAACAGGAGGAATTTGACCTACATGCGTTGCTGTTTGTAACCATCAACGATTGGCCTGCTCTTAGTAACCTTTCAGGACAGACAAACAAGGGATACCACCCATGCACACACTGTTTAGATGACACCGACAGTATATATTTGGACAAATGCAGGAAGAATGTGTACCTGGGGCATCGTCGATTTCTTCCGACCAACCATCAATGTCGAAAGAAAGGAAAGCATTTCAAAGGTGAGGCGGATCGCCGGAAGAAGCCCGCCCTCCGTACTGGTGATCACATACTTGATATGGTCAATGATTTACAAGTAATCTTTGGAAAGGGTCCTGGCGGACTATCTGTTCCGACTGACGATGCGGGACGCGCACCCATGTGGAAGAAGAAATCTATATTTTGGGACCTACCCTATTGGAAAGACCTAGAGGTCCGCTCTGCAATCGACGTGATGCACGTGACGAAGAATCTTTGCGTGAACCTGCTAGGCTTCTTGGGAGTGTATGGGAAGACAAAAGATACACCGGAGGCACGGGAGGAACAGCAACGTGTGCATGAAAAAGACGGCATGCATCCAAAGCAGTATGAAGGTCCTGCCAGCTACGCTCTTACCAAAGAAGAGAAGGAAATCTTCTTTGAATGCCTGCTCAGTATGAAGGTCCCGTCTGGCTTCTCGTCGAATATAAAGGGAATAATAAATATGGCAGAGAAAAAGTTCCAGAACCTAAAGTCTCATGACTGCCACGTGATTATGACGCAACTGCTTCCGGTTGCATTGAGGGGGCTTCTACCGGAAAACGTTCGATTAGCCATTGTGAAGCTATGTGCATTCCTCAATGCAATCTCTCAGAAGGTGATCGATCCAGAAATCATGTCAAGGTTAAGGAGTGATTTGGTGCAATGTCTTGTTAGTTTCGAGCTGGTGTTCCCACCATCTTTCTTCAATATCATGACGCACGTCCTAGTTCATCTAGTCGACGAGATTGTCATTCTGGGCCCTGTATTTCTACACAATATGTTCCCCTTTGAGAGGTTCATGGGAGTCTTAAAGAAATATGTTCGTAACCGCGCTAGGCCAGAAGCAAGCATCTCCATGGGCCATCAAACAGAGGATGTCATTGGGTTTTGTGTTGACTTCATTCTTGACCTTAAGAAGATTGGTCTCCCTCAATCGCGGTATGAGGGGAGACTGACTGGAAAAGGCACGCTAGGAGCGGACTCAATAATATGTAGGGACGGGCATTCTTGGTCTCAAGCACACTACACAGTTCTACAGAATTCTACCTTGGTGACCCCGTATGTCGATGAACACAAGAATATTCTGCGCTCCAAACACCCGGAGCAGTGTGACGACTGGATTACATATGAACACATCATGACTTTCGGCAGTTGGTTGCAAACACGTCTCTTGGGTGACAACACTGTTTCTGATGAGCTGTACTCGTTGGCCAGGAGACCATCTTCGACTGTATTGACTTACAAAGGGTACGAGATAAATGGGAGTACATTTTACACGATCGCCCAAGATCAAAACAGCACCAACCAAAACAGCGGTGTCCGCTTTGATGCAGCAACCAAGAGGGGAAAGGACACATATTATGGTTACATAGTGGACATATGAGAACTTGACTATGGACATGATTTCAAGGTCCCTTTGTTTCAGTGCAAATGGGTCAATCTGTCAGGAGGCGGGGTACAGGTAGACCCACAGTACGGAATGACAACAGTGGATCTCAACAATCTTGGGTACACAGACGAACCATTCGTCCTAGCCAATGATGTGGCGCAGGTTTTCTATGTGAAGGACATGTCTACCAAACCGAGAAAAAGAAAAGATAAGGAAGCGAATACATCATACGATGAGCCAAAGCGCCACATAGTTCTTTCAGGAAAAAGAGACATCGTGGGATTGGAGGGCAAGACAGACATGTCTGAAGATTATGAAAATTTTCATGAAATTCCTCCCTTCAAAGTCAAGGCTGACCCAAGCACCCTGTTAAACGATGAAGATTATCCATGGTTACGGCGCAATAAGCAAAGGACACAAGCGAAGAAAAAGTGAAGACTTTCTCTCCACAACTATATCATTGCAGTTACATGTGAAGAAATTAAATGCCTTTTGTAACAGATGAGTTTTCGTCCGAAACCCTGATACTTCGAAAGAGATTGTCCGTTTTGTACACGAAGTGCATCCAGTTTTTGCCGTAACCCTCTCAACTTTTTAGCACATGCTATGTGGGTGAAATGATGATACCATGCAAACTTTCAACCTGTTCAGAGTTCGTTTGTAGTGCTTTTCAATTTCAGGGTCATTTAGCTTAAAAAAATCAGTAAATGCATGAAAAATAGGAAATGAAGTCAGAAAGGGTTGAAAATTGATGATGTGGCTTTGAATGGTGCATTTTGAACACACAAAAAGTCTGGAGTTCAAATAAGTTCAAAAAAATGAAATCCCTTTGTAACAGATGAGTTTTCGTCCGAAACCCTGATACTTCGAAAGAGATTGTCCATTTTGTACATGAAGTGCATCCAGTTTTTGCCGTAACCCTCTCAACTTTTTAGAACATGCTATGTGGGTGTAATGATGATACCATGCCAACTTTCAACCTTTTCAGAGTTCATTTGAAGTGCTTTTCAATTTCAGGGTCATTTAGCTCAAAGAATGAACTAATAGCAAAAAGAATGAACTAGAAAACCTTTATGAAACTCTAATAGCAAAAATAATGAACTAAAAATAATTAATTAAAAAATTCTGTTATGATCAACTAAAATAAAACTATAATATTCTTCAATAGCAAAAAGAATCAACTAAAAAACTTTTATAAAACTCTAATAGCAAAAGGAATCAACTAAAAATATTTTATAAACCTCTAGTATTTATGAAACTAAAATTATATAAAATTTATGCAACTAAAGTTATCAAAGTATTTTTTGTTCAAAACATTAATAGCAAAAAGAATTTTCATAAAGAATTTTTTTAGAAACTTAAATAGCAAACTAAAATAACAAAATCCGTTTTTGGTTAAAACAGACATTTCAAATTACCTAAAAATTACCAAATTGAATATAATGATAAAACACAGTAATATTAAATAGCAGGAAAAAGAATCACTCAAAAATCTATTTTTATAGTAAAGTTATTCACAAACTAGTGATTCACACCAATTTAAAAGAATTCAAATTTAAACTATTCAAATTTGGAAACTAATGGCACTAACAGAAAGTTTATAATTTTTGTGACCTAAAAGCAAAAAGAATCACTGAAAAACTGTAAGTAGAAACAAAAGAAAATAAATAAAGCAAAAAAGAAAACAAAAAAGTAGAAAAAAATTAAAAAAAATGCCGCCTAGTGGGCCACCACGGCCTGAATACGACTAGAAACCCAACCATCTAGTCGGGCCAGGATTCAGGCCCGCAGAAGGCCCACAAGGTCCACAGGCAGAGGTGTGTGCGATTAGGCCCGTAAGCCTGCTGTTGAGAGGAGCTCGAGAGGGCTGGCGCAGCAGCGCTTATAAACCACTCTCGAGCCCTCTCAGCTAGCGAGGTGGGACTAAACTTTTGGCCCCGGGCAGCACCACCCTTTAGTCCCGGTTGGTGGCACCAACCAGGACCAATGCCCACCTTCGGTCCCGGTTGGTGGCACCAACCGGGACCAATGCCACCCTTTAGTCCCGGTTGGTGCCACCAACCGGGACCAAAGGTCTCTGCTTCCCGCCCTTTGGGCTGACGAAAAGAGACCTTTGGTCCCGGTTGGTGGCACCAACCGGGACTAAAGGGTGGCATTGGTCCCGGTTGGTGCCACCAACCGGGACCAATGCTTCTTGTATATAAGAAAACCCTTAGAAAATTTCAGTTTTCATCTACCAGTTGCCCCGAGCCGCCGTCCTCGTCCCCGTCGCCTCCCCGTCGCCTCCACATCGCCTCCCCGAGCCGCCGTCTTCGTCGCCGGCCCCGTCGCCTCCCCGAGCCGCCGTCCTCGTCCCCGTCGCCACCGTCCTCGTCCCCGTCTCCGCCGTCCTCGTCACCTCCCCGTCGCCGCCGTCCTCGTCCCCGTCGCCTCCCCGTCGCCGCCGTCCTCGTCGCCTCCCCGTCGCCTCCCCGAGCCGCCGTCCTCGTCCCCGTCGCCGCCGTCCTCGTCCCCGTCGCCTCCCCGAGCCGCCGTCCTCGTCCCCGTCCCCGTCGCCGCCGTCCTCGTCTCCGTCGCCAGCCTCCAGCCTTCGCCGCCCCCCCCCCAATGAGCCCCCCCTGCTCCCCGTCACCGCGTATATGTGTGTATATGTTCATGTATATGTTTTTTTTCGGGCATGTATATGTGTATATGTTCATGTATATGTTTTTTTTTCATTTATGTATATATGTTCATGTATATGTGTGTAGATGTTCATGTATATGTGTGTATATGTTCATGTATATGTTTTTTTCATGTATATGTATATATGTTCATGTATATGTGTGTATATGTTCATGTATATGTGTGTATATGTTCATGTATATGTTTTTTTTCATGTATATGTATATATGTTCATGTATATGTGTGTATATGTTCATGTAAAAAGTCTTCGTTGTTTTTCGTATGTACGAAAATGTAGAGTGAAAACGAAAACAAACATATAAGAAAAAACAAAGGAAAAAATGAAGAAGGAAAAGAAAACCGCCCGGCCCGGCCACCACCGCATTTTCATAAAGTTTTTCCACCGAGTCCATGTCGCACCGAGCACCCGCGGCGAAGCAAGTCTTTTTTTGAAGGTAGTTTTTTTGTTAAATGAAAATGTTGGCATCGGCTCTATCATCACGTTGGCATCGGCTCTATCTATCAACAAGGCCACGGGAGCACCCCGGCCCCCTATCATCACGTTGGCATCGGCTCCCCGAGAGCTTTCCAACGGATCCGGAATGTATGTCGTTGTTGATATACCCCCTCCCCGATAACTTCGACATGAGGGGGGGGGTCGATATACCCCCTCCCCGATAACATTTTTTTCTAAGTTACTAAGGTAAAATGTTCACCCCCCTCTCGATATACCGGGCGACCAACTCTCGAGGCCACCCAAACCCTAGAAAAAAAGCGTTGTCGATATACCCCCTCCCCGATAACATTTTATTTCTAAGTTACTAAGGTAAAACCCCGACGCCGCCCGCCGTGCCCCCCTAGTAGGCAAAACTGGTGCGCCACTAGTAGGCCTTTTCCTAGTAGTGCCCCTGCCCCGACGCCGCCCCCAGTGAGCCCCCCCCCTTCCCCCGCGCCGCCGCCACTGCTCTGCTTGCCGCGCCGTGCCCCTGCTCTGCTTGCCGCGCCGCCGCCGCCACCGCTGCCCCGGCCGGATCTGCCTTTTTTTTGTATGTATATGCAGTATGTATGTATGTATGTATGTATGGATGCTGTATGTATGTATGTATATGCAGTATGTATGTATGGATGGATGATCCATAGAAAGTTTTTATATATGCATTGAAACAATTTTATTTTTGTTCATAGAATTTTTTTTGTTCATAGATGTATGCTTTTTTTTATAGAAAGTTTTTGTCATGAGGGGGGACGTCGGACATGCATGAGAGAGAGGCGGTCCGCTCGTCGGACATGTCATGTGGATTTTTTTTGTTCATATAGAAAAATCCGGTAACTTCGACATGAGGGGGGGGAGACGTCGATCAACCCCCTCCCGCCCCTACCCGTAAAAGTTAAAATGTTCATATATTCAAAATGAGTTAAAATGAGTTAAAAGTTACTTACTCCCGGTCCGCTCGCCCGACCAACTCTCGAGGCCACCTGTACCCCCTCCCCGATAACTTCGACATGAGGGGGGACGTCGGACATGAGGGGTGAGCGTCGTTGTCGTCTACCCCCTTCCCGATAACTTCGACATGAGGAGGGACGTCGGACATGACATGAGGGGTGAGCGTCGTTGTCGTCTACCCCCTCCGGTAACATAGATAACTCCGGTAACATAGATTTATCAAGAATACCCCCATTATGGATGTGCACAAGTTGATCCAATTTTTTTCTGATCTCATCTATATATATATTCTTCTATATTTGCAAAAACTATGGATCAAAGAGACTTGGAACAAGAACAGTTGTTGGGGGAGATAATCCTCGCCGGAGGTGATGCTGTCTTGTCGTTTCTCAACGACACCGATGGAACAATGGAGGAGGAAGGACATGATCATGATGGCTCCGGTGACATGATCATGATGGCTCCGGAGGTGCTAACTATCTAATTGATGCATTAATTGTTTTGGTATGTACATATATTAACTCTTCTTTCTTCTTTTATAGCCCTCCGGATCGAGCCAAACTTCGGTAACGAGACGAGGCCCGAAGAAGAGGTTGCGCAAGGATGAAAGGTTCACGATCACAGCACTCGCGGACGATGGCCTACCGATTGAACCCAAGCGGACCAAGGACGCATTTTCTGCTCAGTGCGGAGCTATTGTTAGGGACAACATCCCGATCAGCATCAAGCAATGGAATAAGCCTAAGGACGACGCCCCTGAAGGTGATTATGTCACCGATAGACAGAAAGATGATCTTTGGACCTTGCTGAAGGCAAATCTCACCCTACCGCCAGAGGAGGATCCGAATAAGCCCGTTATAGAGCCACTGGTCAAGGCGTGTGCTCTTAAGAAGATGGCAGATCTATTCAGGAGGTGGAAGAAGGAGTTGAAATCAAAGTTTGTCGACAAAGGTGAGACTCCAGAATTCATCGGCCGATTTGAGAAGATAAGAGATCACTGGCCCGCATTTGTGGCCTACAAGACATCAGACAAGAGTAAGAAAATGTCAGAGACAAACAAGAACAACGCTGCAAAGAAGCAGTATCACCATCACACGGGGTCAGGTGGCTACCTCAAAGCCCGGCCGTTGTGGGACAAAGCTGAGAATGACCTGATTGCTAAAGGGGTCGAACCAGAGACATTGAAATGGCCAGACCGTTCAAGGACTTGGTTCTTCGGGGTTGGGGGAACTTTGGACCCTGAAACAGGGAAGTGCCGTTGGACGGACGAGCAACATGCAATACCCGTCACGAAGCTTCAGAAGTATATCACCGCAGCGCAGGAAGGGACGTTCATTCCCGACAGAGAGAAGGACGAGCTGACTGAGGCCCTAGGGAATGCTGAGCACCCTGGACGAACACGAGGCACACCAGGCTCCGTTCCGTGGAAGTTTGGGTTTCCCGACGCAGGCGGTTACAGAAGTCGGGAGAGAAAGAGGAAAGCGGAGCTGAGCGACATGCAGAAGATGAGTGCAAGACTACAAAAGCTAGAGGAAGCTGAGAGCCAGCGAGCTGCCGGCGAACTATCTCAGCGGCACGAAGCTACCCCAGAAGCTACCCCGCCATCTCAGCGGAGAAGCAGCGTGGCTTCCACGGAGCCCGTTCAGACTGACTTCACGGAGCCTATCAACCCCGTGGATACTATCACGGAGGCTCAAAATTGCGAGCTTATGACGAAATGCCATAACCTCACTTTCAAGGAGGCTCTCGGCTCTGTTGCACCTCCTTAACCCAACGGAACTTTTCACTGCCTTACGATTCCACATGGCTATGCTGTTGTGATGGTGGATGAAGTAATGGAGGGATTTGAGGAGCTCGAGCTTTACCACTCTACAGGTGAAGGGGAGAATCAGCTGGTTCGTGCTCTGAGGAGTACATGTCTATGGCAGAAGGAGTACATCAAGCTTCCAAACTGGACGCCTCCGCCTCCTCCTCCTCCTCCGGCGAGTCAGGGCACTCCGCCTCCTCCTCCTCCTCCTCCTCCGGCGAGTGATCAGGGCACTCCGACTCCTTCTCCGGCTCCTCCGACGCGTGAGGGCACTCTGCCTCCTCCTTCGCCTACTCCGGCGCGTCGGAGCACTCCGCCTCCTCAGCAACGGCGGAAGAGAGACGCCGCCGCTCCGGCGGCTAGCAGTACAAGCAGAGGCGGGAGGCAATTTAGATACGGTCCATGTCTCAAGTCTGTGGAAAAGTTACCATATGAGAGGACCGAGCAGGAAAACGAGGACATATGTCGTGCCGAACTGAGGGACCATTTTGCAAAGAAAACTCCACCTCCGAAGGAGAAGCTAGATCCGATGAAAGTGAAGCGCACTATCGATGCCCTGAAGCGACCACCACCGCCTCCGCCGGATTCCAACTATGACCGCATAATTACTAAGACACATGCTAAAGCGCAGCAGTCGGGAAGTACTTCCAGTGCTGCAAGAGCGAAAAAACGAAGAAGTGGGAAAACAATTCCCCAGCTCGGCGAACAGGAGAAGCAATCGTGGCCCCCGCTCAAGGTGTCTAGCGATATCGCTAATCATCCGGTGCTACTGCCCGGTACCACTCTTGATGATTACCTGCCCGATGATGTACAGTTTGAAACGGCTAAGGTAGTAGACGTATTTAGATACGAGCACGGGAAGCCTCTCGTCAAACCTGATCATCCTCATCTAACAACGATGATGCAAAAATTGCATGACTGGTACATGGAAACCTGCAGGAAGTCTAGGAAAGACAGTTTGTTAGTCGGAATTAAAAAAGAGCATGACTTCCCTGGAGTCGACCTGCTGCCTGTTGAATTTGTGGAGTTATTTCAATTATACAATCAAAAGGCCCTCGACAAACAACTCATGACTTGCTACTGTCTGTAAGTATTACTTCTATAATTAAGTCTCTAGCTCAGCTCGTTCATTGCATGTATATATAATTATCCTCACTATATTATGCAGATTGAAGATGGTCGAATGCCAAAAAATAGGAATCTTCGACGTTGGGTTCATTAGCCCAAATACCGTAAATGAATGGTCGGTACGAAAGGCGGCTGAAGATACCGAGAACAACTTACTACAAACGTTCCTTAAACATCAAAACAAAAGGGAAATACTCTTTCCTTACAACTTCAAGTGAGTGTTACTGTCTTCTGCATATTCGGTTCTGCTTACTCGTGGTTAAGTAATGTAATTGATGAGTTATGCGTGCGCAGCTTCCACTATATTCTGCTATCCATTAACCTTGACGGGGCATTAGTAACTGTCTTAGACTCGCTCCGTAAAGATCCCAAGTATTATGCGGACATGACTGCAATGCTCCAGAAGTAAGTTCAATCAATACCGGGACCATATCGGCAACTTTCGTTCATTTCCTGATATCAAGTAATCATTTTCTTTGCCTGCCAGGGTTTGGAAAACGTTCACCGCTAAGGTTCCGGGTCTGAAGAAGGAGCTGCGATTTACACACCCCAAAGTAAGTAGTACTATAGCTAGTTCCGCGCATCTCTCATTGATTCTAGTTTCATCAATACCATTATCATGCTTGCTTATCAGTTTGATTGAACTCTATTCTCGTAAAGTGCTTGTTGCAGGCACCCAACACTCATTTATGTGGATACTACGTATGCGAGTTCATTCGCTACTATACCTCTGAACGGGCCTCCTCTGAGAAACAATTTGAAGTACGTAAACAATATTCACAATTTTATTTTATATATTACCATCAATTGTGTTGAGTTTCATTCATATATATGTATTGACCCCTTCTTTAAATTAGATCTGGCAGATGCGGGATGAACTCCTACCACATGATCGCATACGAGCAATTCAAGAGGAATTGGCGGGATTCTTTCTTGACCACGTCATACCTGAACAAGGAGAATACCATGTGAAATTGAAATTGTTGTAAGGGATGTTATATATTGTACATATGTAGCAGTGTCGGATAGATATACGAAAACTTGTTGTTTGACCAAGCACGAAGAAAGAGATGTCACTTCTCTCTATATATGTTCATGACGATCTTGTGTAATTAATGGTTTCCTTTATTTGCTTACTAGATAGCGTCGAGTTCTCTCTATATGTGTAGTAGCTAGCGTCGACCAAGCACGGAAAAAGAGAGGTCACTTCTCTCTATTAGCTCGCTAACACAATATGAAACCCCTAAATTAACCCTCCAAAACCCCAAAACCCCCCCTTCCAAAAAAAAACAAAACCCAGCGACTGCGATCTGCTGACGCGTGGCCGCCTTTTGGTCCCGGTTGGTGTTACCAACCGGGACCAAAGGTCCTCCCTCCCCCGCCCCAGGCAGCGCCACGTGGATGCCTTTTGGTCCCGGTTGGTGTTACCAACCGGGACTAAAGGTCCTCCTGCCTGGGCTTCCCGCAGCGGCCACGTGGAGCCCCTTTGGTCCCGGTTCGTAAGCGAACCGGGACTAAAGGTTTTGGGCTTTAGTCCAGACCCTTTAGTCCCGGTTCCAGAACCGGGACTAAAGGCCCTTACGAACCGGGACAAATGGCCCTTTTTCTACTAGTGTGCTCTGAAAGTTTTCCACGTTAGTGTTGGTGCTCCAGAGGGAATGTCTGACGAAGATCAGAGAAAATTCTAGGAAGCCAATACTATGTTTGTGGGATGCATTCTGAGTGTTCTTGCTGACCGTCTGTGTGATGTGTACATGCACATAGATGACGGAAAGACTCTGTGGGATGCACTGAATGCTAAATTCGGTGCAACAAATGCAGGCAGTGAACTGTACATCATGGAGAGTTTCCATGACTACAAGATGGTGAATAACCGTTCTGTGGTTGAACAAGCTCATGAGATACAGTGCATTGTGAAGGAACTGGAACTCCTTAAGTGTGTTCTACCTGACAAATTCGTGGCTGGGTGCATGATTGCAAAGTTGCGTCCTTCATGGAGGAATTTCGCCACAACTCTGAAACATAAGAGACAGGAGATATCAGTTGAAAATCTGATTGCATCTCTTGATGTTGAAGAGAAAGCTTGGGCTAAAGACACTACTGAGAAAGAAGGTGAGGTTAAGCCTAGCGCCAATATGGTGCAAAGGTACTCACAGAACAAGAACAAAGGAAAGAACAAGCCTGTTTTCAACAAGCCTACCAAGACTACTACCTTCAAGAAGAAGAAGTTTAACAAGGCTGAGCTAGAGTGCTACGCCTATGGGAAGCCTGGACACTTTTCCAAGGAATGCCCAGAACGTGCAGACCGCAGAGGGAAAACAAGCTCCAAGACTGTCAACATGGTGACCGCTAGCAATACTGATGGGTATGGTAATTTACCTATTGTGCTTTCAGTATTTCAATCATCTTCAAGGTGGATTGATTCGGGTGCTAACGTTTATGTATGTGCTGACGTCTCCTTGTTTACTTCTTATCAGGTCGCAAGGGATTCTTCCGTCCTAATGGGGAATGAGTCACATGCTTCTGTTCGTGGCATTGGCACGGTGGATCTAAAGTTTACTTCGGAAAAGATCGTGCAACTAAGGAACGTGCAGTATGTCCCTACTATGAACAAGAATCTAGTTAGCGGCTCCCTTTTATGTCGAGATGGGTTTAAGGTAGTTTTAGAGTCGAATAAAGTGATTGTGTCAAGATTTGGACAATTTATAGGCAAAGGCTATGAGTGCAGAGGCTTGTTCCACTTTTCTCTTTCAGATTTTTGCAATAAGTCAGTAAACCAAATTTGTGCTAGTGTTAATGATGATGCAAGTGTTTGGCACTCTCGTTTATGTCATATTAATTTTGGTTTAATGTCTCGGCTATCCAGTATGAGTTTAATTCCGAATTTCACTGTTGCCAAAGGTTCTAAGTGCCATAGTTGTGTGCAATCGAAGCAACCTCGAAAGCCTCACACGGCTGCCGAGGAGAGAAACTTGGCACCTCTAGAACTCATACATTTTGATCTTTGTGAGATGAATGGTGTGTTGACACAAGGTGGAAAGAGATATTTCATGACGTTGATTGATGATGCGACTAGATTTTGCTATGTTTATTTGTTGCAAACTAAAGATGAAGCTTTAGACTACTTTAAAATCTATAAAGCTGAAGTTGAAAATCAACTAGAGAGAAAGATCAAGCGTCTTAGGTCCGATCGTGGTGGAGAGTATTTTCCTAAATTATTTGATAAATTTTGTGAGGAACATGGTATTATTCATGAGAGGACGCCTCCCTATTCACCCCAATCAAATGGGGTTGCCGAGAGGAAAAATCGCATGCTGACTGATTTGGTGAATGCCATGTTAGACACTGCTGGTTTATCTAAGGCATGGTGCGGGGAGGCTCTATTGACTTCATGTCATGTCCTGAATAGAGTTCCTAACAAGAATAAAGAGAAAACCCCTTATGAGGAGTGGGTTGGGAGAAAACCATCACTTTCTTACTTGCGCACTTGGGGATGCTTGGCAAAGGTCAATATTCCTATTCCTAAGAAACGCAAACTCGGGCCAAAGACAGTGGATTGTGTCTTTCTAGGTTATGCTCAACGGAGCATTGCTTATAGATTTTTAGTGGTTAAATCTGAGGTACCTGATATGCATGTTGATACTATAATGGAATCTCGTGATGCAACATTTTTTGAGAATATATTTCCTATGAAAGATATGCATAGCATTGCTAGATTTTCTTCTGAGATAATTCCTGAATCTAGTACATATGATGAATATTTCGAACAATCACATGACGAAGTCTTTGAGAAGGATAACAATGAAGCTCCTGTGAGGAGTAAGAGACAAAGGGTTGCAAAATCCTTTGGTGATGATTTCATTGTATACCTTGTGGACAATACTCCCAAGTCTATTGCAGAGGCATATGCATCTCCGGATGTAGATGATTGGAAAGAAGCTGTTCATAATGAGATGGACTCAATTCTTTCTAATGGAACTTGGGAACTAACTGATAGACCATATGGTTGTAAATCTGTGGGCTGTAAGTGGGTATTCAAAAAGAAGCTAAGGCCTGATGGTACTATTGATAAGTACAAGGCGCGCCTTGTGGCCAAGGGCTACACTCAGAAAGAAGGCGAAGATTACTTTGACACCTATTCACCTGTTGCTAGAATGACGACCATTCGGGTGCTACTTTCCCTGGCTGCCTCTTATGGTCTTATCATTCATCAAATGGATGTAAAGACAACTTTCCTAAATGGAGAGTTGGAATAGGAAATATATATGGATCAGCCTGATGGGTTTGTGGTAAAGGGTGAAGAGAGAAAGGTGTGCAAGTTGTTAAAATCTTTGTATGGTCTAAAACAAGCACCTAAGCAATGGCATGAGAAGTTTGAAAGAACTCTAACTTCTGCAGGATTTGTCATTAATGAGGCTGATAGGTGTGTTTACTATCGCCATGGTGGGGGCAATAGTGTCATATTATGTTTGTATGTGGATGGCATACTGATCTTTGGCACAAACATTGATGCGATCAATGAGGTCAAGTCTTTTCTATCAAAGAGTTTTGATATGAAAGATCTGGGAGAAGTTGATGTGATACTAAACATCAAACTTATTAAGGATGAGAGTGGGATTACTCTAACACAATCTCACTATGTTGAGAAGGTCTTGAGCCGGTTCGGCTTTATGGATAGCAAGCCTTCTCCAACACCTTACGATCCTAGTGTGACACTCAGAAAGAACAAGAAAGAAACGAGAGATCAATTAACATACTCTCAAATTGTTAGTTCACTCATGTACTTAGCTAGCGCTACAAGACCAGATATCTCTTTTGCTGTGAGCAAACTGAGTAGGTTCATGTCCAACCCGGGTGATGATCATTGGCATGCACTAGAAAGGGTCTTGCGCTATCTGAGAGGTACTATGAGTTACGGAATTCACTATTCAGGGCATCCTGCTGTGCTAGAAGGATTTAGTGATTCGAATTGGATTTCCGATGTTGATGTACTCTACGCCACAAGTGGGTATGTATTTACTCATGGAGGTGGCGCAGTGTGATGGAGGTCTTGTAAACAAACCATATTGACGAGGTCAACTATGGAAGCAGAACTAACTGCTTTAGACACAGCCACTGTTGAGGCAGAATGGCTGCGTGAGCTCTTGATGGACTTGCCTGTGGTTGAAAAACCTGTACCGGCTATTCTTATGAATTGTGACAACCAAACGGTTATCGCTAAAGTGAACAATTCTAAGGATAATGCGAAGTCATCAAGACATGTGAAGAGACGTTTGAAGTCTGTCAGGAAATTGAGAAACTCGGGAGTAATAATTGTTACGTATATTCAAACAGACAAAAACCTGGCAGATCCCTTTACAAAGGGATTATCACGAAATGTGATAGATATTGCATCGAGGGAGATGGGTATGAGACCCATAGATGTTATACCATAGTAGTAACCCAACCTTTGTGATCGGAGATCCCGTGAATTAGGACCTGGGAAGAACAAGCCATTGGTTAACAAAGGAGAGTAACTAGTGACCGTCTCTATGTGAAGATGCAAAACTCTCAGAGCTGTAAGGCTCAGAGCTGTAAGGCAGGTTGGCAACATGCCTTAATGTGGTTCTATTGGCTATGATTAGCAAAGATGCTGTCCTACAGAGCAGTCTTGAAAGAACGCACCTATATGAGCTCCGATTGTAAACGTCGCAGTCTATGCGACTTGGGTGATCTCTAGTAAGCTCACGAAGAGACCAGGGAGTACGACGTATATGCTCCAAACCGCGGGGTAGCCTACTGGTTAAGACTTTGAGTGAAACCTGTTCACACAAAACTAGCAATTCAAGGCATAGTCCATTGTCAAGTTGTGGACGGATGTAGCTTAAAGTTCTAGGCAGAAGTTCAACTTAACAGTCTCTGCTGAAACACTGGTATATTAAACAAGTAGTGAGAGAAGGCAAATCTCTAAATGGGTATTTGAAATCTGGTGGGGGATTGTTAGAATTAATGGGCTAGGCCCATAACAATTTCTGAAATCTCAAATAGTGGCCCATGAATAAAATAGCAAGAGGTGATGCTAAAGTTTAGTCACATACCGCTAGTTGAGAAAGAGTTGGACCTTTGGTCCTAATATATATACTGCTACCGGTTGCGGCCAAAAGACACACCAAAAACACCTAGGGTTTTGCCTCATCTCGCAACTTGCGCCGCTACCGTAGTCTACTCCATCCCAAACGCCGGCGTGCATCGGCGTGCGGGAGAGCAGGTCTCCGGAACCGTTCGTCCTTGCGATCCTGCACCAAGAGAGGATGAATTAGGTTTTTGGGAAGCGCTCTGCGCGACTGCTCAAGTTCGTCATCACGGGTCGTCTTCCGTCCAAGTCGGGCGGTGCTACTCATCGTCGTCTTCATCGCCGTCAGCAGCAGATCATCGCCAACATCGTCAACAACACCGTCGCCCCTACAACAGCTAACGAACAGTACGTTCATCGTCATCTGTTCATGTCTCTCTCTACAGCTGCTGTTTCGTGTGTGCTGCTGTTGTGCATGTTTTGTTGTTCTTCTAGTTTGCTAGATTGTTACATGCTAGTCTCTATTCTAGTCATCAATTATTTACTGGAATTAATCATGAACTTGCCTAATTTTCCAACACACCTTTTGTTCCTTTGATTTATTCCGCCAATATGTTAACATAAATATCATCAAACAATGGATAAACTTAGCGATTATATCTTCAGAAGAATTATTGAACTTCGATAGAAATCATATGCATCTAGTGGGGAGCTTAATTAAATGCAAATAGTGGACCAAAGGCATTGCAGTCTTTAACTTGCGAGAGAAACCATATCTCCAATTTCTAGTGATGATTAAAAATTAACATTGTTGGTTTGTAAGGTCTTTTGATATTCAATTTCGGTGATATGATCCGCATATGGTTTTTGTAAAGAAAAGAAGCAAATTGATAATATTTTGTATTATTTCGTGTTCAATTTTTCATATACGTAACAAATTTGTAGTCTAATGATCATGAAAAAATATTCTAAATTTATCTCTTTGTGGACTCTATATTGATTTCATACAAAAAATTAGTGTACTTATTTCCTTTTTATTTTCATTGATCTATAAAATTTTACTTTTTATCTATCTAATAATTTTGTATGTAGTTATTTGCATTAAGCTATTAAGATTTCCATATGAATCATTTTACAAAATTTAGATATTTATGGATGCCACATGGAGTCCGCACAATACTTGATTTTATTAACATCTCTATGATGTGATAACATGTGATCATTTGGTTCGATGAAATAAATAGTTATCCTCTAATCAATATCAATGCCAGCAGTGACTGAATCATATCAAAACCGATCAAAGTCTCTACCCACATAAATGAATGAGAGTCTTGTTCACCTGTATGGACTAACTATTTTTACAAAAATGGCGGAAAAACATACTCCCTCCGTGCCATAATGTAGTGCATATACATTTTCTGAAAAGTCAAACTTTACAAACTTTGACCAAGTGTATGGAGAAAAACATTTATATCTATAATACTAAAGATATACAATATGAAAGTACGTCTTGTGATGCATCTAAGGATATGTATTTGGTATTCTAGATGTATATGTTTTTTTCTACAAACTTGGTCAAAGTTTGTAAAGTTTGACTTTTTGAAAAATTTATACGCACTACATTGTGGAACTGAGAGAGTATCATCTTGTTTTCTGTTTTAGGGATATCATAAAATCATTTTATTTTTATTTACCATCACAATAATAGTTGCGTAATGAACACAGTTAATTTTTTTCGAAAAGGAGGATAACCCCTGGCCTCTGCATCAAGCGATGCATACAGCCATTTTTATTATATGTGATCTCATCGAAATATAGTGTATGTGAAGTTATATGCTAACTGATTCAACTTTGTTGGATTCAGTATTAGTATTGCCTCGGTGTGAGTCAGATTCAGTTTGAAAGAACGTATTTGTCCCTTCCTAGTTCTAAACATCTTTTTACGTGAAGCTTTCCACCGTGTAATTTTGCTCCTTCTCTAAATCCTTCAGTCAAGGTCCACTGTTTGTTATATACACGTGAGTGCTATCTTTTATTTCTTCTTCTTTTTCTAATAAGACTCTCCTATAGACTAAATCTTTTGTGTTAATATAAGCTGCAGCCAGTCGGAGCCTAATTCGAGTCTGATAGTAATACATATACTTATTTTTTCTAGGCAACACACATATGCGTGCACACCTCCTTTTTTTTTAGGAAAAGCTAAGCTTCATTAATTACGAGTGCTTGGGCAAATCATCCAAAACACAACCAGCCACTTGTGGCTGTACATCAGACTCCCAATACAGAATTTCAGAAGATACAAATCGATATCCTATACTTGCTAATTCATGAGCTACGGTATTTGCCTCACGACGACAAGCTTTAACCTCGCAATATGCGAACCACATTTTCGTTTGGAACTTCAGGTCCTCAATAAGTTGAGCATGCGGTGATGAATCAGCTCGCCCAAAGTCCATTGCTTCTGCTAGCAACTGTGAATCAGTTTCAAAAATAACTCGTAGCATCCCCAGGTCAGCCGCAAAGGCAATCGCATTCTCCATTGCACCCAGCTCAGCACCGAAGACATCATGGACTGAATCCTTGCGCCCAGCACACGCATGAATGACCATACCCCTGCTGTTTCGTGCGACGACAGCCCAGCCCGCATGCTCAATACCAGAGGTGAAGGCCCCATCCATACTGAATTTTATCATATCCTCAGGTGCTGGCCTCCACTTAGTACCGTTTTTATCCTTCTCCTTTCTCATAAAAATCTCAGAATACTCTATAGTACACCTCCTTTGCCACTTCTTTTTCTCGAGAACTTCTTCTGCACCCAGCCGGAGCCTAATTGGAGTCCGATACTAATACATGTACTTTTTTTTTCTAGGCAACACATATGCATGCACACCTCTTTTGCCACTTTATTTTCCCGGGAACTTCTTCTGCCAAGTTAAGGCTGTTGTATCATGTACTCCCTCCGTTTCTAAATATAAGTCTTTCTACAGATTTCAATATGCACCACATACGGATGTATATAGGCATATTTTAGAGTGTAGATTCACTCATTTTGCTCCGTATGTAATCTATATTGGAATCTCTAAAAAAGACTTATATTTAGAAACGAAGGGAGTACGTGTCATAAGCTAAAACTTGTACATTACATGTAGACTTTTGACCAGATATATCTCAACCGTTCAAATAACATAACTTTATACCGGTGAATATCCACCATTCCTTTTCTATCGTTTTAAGTATATAACTAACATATATGCCCGTGCGTTGCAAAGGGAGAGATAATTGACGTGTCCACTGAAATATCCGTCAGCACGGCCCAACAACATCCGAATAAGGCCCAGCCACGGCAAAGAGGCGCACACTGAGGTCTAGCACAAATTCATATCAGTAGTACGTTAAGAAGCATGCTACACATACAATTCTTTTGGTACGGTTTCTGTACGACGATTCTGATCTTAAAGAGCCTAATTTTCAATTTTTCATACCAATGCATTATTTGTAAGTTGAAACAATGTTTGGAATCTGCACCAAATCGTGAGAAAAATCTCAATAAAAGGATTCAATTAAATTTGTTTTAAGCGAACTGGGCCTACTACAGCTGAACGCAGAATAGCGGCTGCTGCAGTTGGGCCGAAGCCCAACAAAGAAAGAGCACTTAATGTTGGACCACGAGTTACTTAAAGAAAAAATCATGGGCTTTTTTATAAAACATATGACGACGGACGGGCAGAAAAGCTCCATACTTTATTAGTAGGTATAGATACAATGGATAGATAGATGGTGAGCCGACTAATGTTCCGGTCCGGAGGGTGCTTTCTTCAAAGGAAAACGTTTCACACCTACACGCAGGCCGAAGCTTCGGTCGGTCGCTCGCGCGCCGCTCGATCGCGCAACGATCCACCGCACAAGCGTCTCCAATATCAACGTTTCGCGTTGTTGGTTCTTTCTCTTTGGCCCACCACGCGTCCTTGGCCCATCACGGCTACTATTTTTTTTCTCAGCCTTCCTCTTTATCTTCTTCCCCGCGTGAGGAGCACATCCCAGGTCGTCCTCAAGATCCATCTCCGACGGGGTGGGGAAAGAAGCTGCAACCGCAGCCCGGCGAAGCTGCATCCGTTTTTCGTCAGTGGTGATGTGATCGTGGCCACCATGGCCATGTCCATACCATCATGGCGCTGCAAGCTTGAGGGCGGCGGGTGTTGCATGCTCGGACCTTGGTGGTTGCGTGCTGGAACGACACTAGTGAAAAAACGGGATTTAGTCCCGGTTGGAAAAGGCCTTTAGTCCCGGGTCACCAACCGGGACAACCAAATCGGGACTAAAGGCCCCCACCCTTTAGTCCCGGTTGGCCACGACCCGGGACTAAAGTCCCTCCACGTGGCCGCGAGTGCGCGCCGGGGGCTGCACGACCTTTAGTCCCGGTTGGTGACACCAACCGGGACTAAGGCCCCTCCACGTGGCCGCGAGCTAGCGCCGGGGGCTGAAGGACCTGTAGTCCCGGTTGGTGACACCAACCGGGACTAATGATTTTGTGTTGGGGTTTAGGGTTTATGGTTTATTTTTCCTTTTCATTTTGTGATTTCCATTCAATTCTTTTTCATTTCAAACATATTTTACGCTACTACATACCGTACACGTTATGCCATACATATATCATATAATTTCTCGTACGACCATACATATATCATATAATTTCTCGTACGACCATACATATATCATATAATTTCTCGTACGACCATACATATATATATACAATTTGGTATATACAATTTCTCCTATAATTTGCAGATCATTACATGCAGGCATTAGGTGCAATGGTATTCTTCGCTTTCAGATATGACCTCCGTAAACAAAAATCCCGCAATTTCCTCTTGAATTGCTCGTATGCGGTTCTCTGATAGGAGCTTATTCCGCATCTCGTGAATCTTTAAAGAAGGATATCAATATGAATATATTAGTTGTGTGTATATATATTAGATCATCATAAAAAAATTGTGAATAGTGTTTACGTACCTGAAGTTGTCTTACATCTCTGTGTCATTCGGTCGTAATGCGAATGTTCTCGCAAACGTAGTATGCACATAAATTAGTCCCCTGATTGCTGCCTCATGCACTTTGCGAGAATAGAATTCAATCAGATAATAATCAAGCATGATAATGGTATTGAAACTAGAATTAAAGAGATGCGCGGACCTATCTAGTACTACTTAATTACCTTGGTCTGTCACCATTTTAGCTTTGGTTTCCATTCACCGACAACCTCTTCGATGAACCGTTTCCAAACCCTGCCCGGCAAAGAAAATGAATAAAGGAGTTATTAATTACTTGATATCAGGAAATGAACGAAAGAGGCCGATATAGTGCGATAATGATTGAAATTACCTGTCGAGCATCAAAACCAAGCTGGTGTATTCTCGAGGGTCTTTACCTAGTGAGTCCAAGGTTTCAACAGTTCCAGTGTCAACTCTAATGATTAGCAGGATCCAGTGGAACCTACGCACACGTTTATATAAGCAGGCATGCATAACTCATCAACTACACTTAACATCGAGTAAGCAAAATAGAATTTGTAGTACAAGACAGTAACACTCACTTGAAGTTGTAAGGAAATAGTATGTCTATTCTGGTATTTTGTGCCTTCATAAACCTTAGCAAGTTTTTCTCTGAGTCTCGGGGGTGGTCTTGTATCATTTTTTCATAAATAATATATGGGTCAACGAACCCAATGCCATAGATTCTACCTCTTTTGCATTCGAGAATCTTCATTCTGCATAATAGCGTACAAAAGAATATAGTGAGGATAATTACAGGTAATGCGCGAGCTGAGCTAGAGACTTAAATTACAGAAAGAAATCACTTACAGACAATAGCAACTGACGATAGATTTGTCGAGTGCGTCTTGATTGTATAACTAAAAAATTTCTGGAAACTCAATCATTATCTCGTTTTCATAGAAGTAATGCTCTTCCTTGACTTTCACAATGAGCATCTATCGCCCGTTCTTTACTTCTTTCATGTACCACTCATGCAATCTTCGCATTTGTGTTGATAGATGCGGGACCAGCTCAGGTCTGACCAGAGGGTTCCCGGGGACGTATTTTCATGCTAATTCAACCATGGGGACTTCCTCGGTGCCTAGGAGTTGATCAACACTGATACCAAAGTCTTTAGCAGCGTCGGTTACCTTATCGGTAATCACCTTGAGCGGGGGGTCGATTGCATTGCCTGTTCTCTGAGCTGGGGAACTGTTTTCCCGCTTTTATTACTACTTGTACGTCTCGACTGCTGCATTTGTTCCTGATATGACTTCCTAATAGAGCGTTCATAGTCTGATGGCCTATTCTGCACATGTGCCGGGGCTCGCTCTAGAAGTTCCACAAAGTGCTCTACGGTTTTCGCAGGTATTATCTCCTTTGGCGGCGGGGGCGGTTTCGGTGCAAAATGAGACTTCACTTCGGAAGCCACGACCGCTCTGGTTTCCTCATCAGTCATCTCGTAAGCTAACTTCTTTTTGGCAGCAGGCTCATCGTTGGCTTTCTTCTTTGGTGCTCTCTTCCGCTTTTGGCCCTGCTGCTGGGACATAGGGGGTGGAGTCGGCTGACGCGGCGGAGATCGATATGGCGGACTCGCGCTGGGCTCCATCTCGAGGTGGGGTGGAGTCGGCTGACACGTCGGACTTAGAGGTGTATTGCTACTCGGAGGAGTCGGTGGCCTTGGCGCCGAGTTTGGAAACACGATGCATTCCTTTCTCCATACAATGACACCACGTATGACTTCTCCCAGTGTCTGCTCCCCTTCACCTCCAGGAATGTCAAGCTCTAGTGAGTCATATCCCGACAGAACTTCATCCACCCAGACACGAGCATAGCCAGCTGGAATCGGATTGCCATGGATGGTTGCTTCAGGTGCATTCGGTAAAGCAAAGCCGACCGCCACCTTCATGGATATGTTCTTCATTTTCATGTGTAGCTCACAACTTCTCCTCTCTTTGATATCATCCACGGGGTAGCGAGCCAGTAGTGCATCATCGGCCCGGACCTCCGTGGAACCCACGCTGCTTTTCCGCATAGATGGGACGGTACTATCCAATGTTGGATCTGCTTGCTCCTGCCGCGGAGACGCCCTTTGCTGGCTAATTGTGTCGATCTGCTCCTGCTGCCGCATTAACATGCGTTCCAACTCCGCGTTCTTTGTTTCTACCTTCTGAAGCCGGTCTGCATCCTGCTTCTTTTTTGTCTGACGGCTTCTATAAGTGTCGTTCCACTCCGAAAACCCCTGAACCCACGGAACAACGCCTTTGCCTCGTGTTCGTCCTCCGTGTTCAGGATTCCCGAGGGCACGTGTAAGCTCGTCGTTCTCTCTCTCGGGCTGTGACAACCCCTTTCGAGCATCTTCTATTGCTTCAAGTAAAGCGTCCGAGGCTGTTTTAAGATCTGCCTTTTCAATAATCTGCCCTGTCGCTGGGTCCAACTGTCCCCCATGTGCATAAAACCAATTCTTGGACCTCTGGGGCCAATCCACTGTAGCTGGAATGACCCCTTCAGCAAGCATCTTGGCCTCAGCTGCTTCCCACTTAGGCACGGCTCTCTTGTAGCCACCTGTCCCCAGAACATGGTGATACTGTTTTTTCTCAGCATTTATCTTGTTTTTTCTCGACCTTTCCAGAGCTTCATCCGATTCCTTGTACTCCACAAATGCGTCCCAGTGATCTTTTATCTTCTCTAGTGCTCCAGTGAATTCTGGAGTCTTCTTTTTTGCCTTGATGTAGTCGATCCATAATCTTTTCTTCCAGCTGTGGAATTGTGTGGCCATCTTCTTAAGAGCCCACTACTTGACTTTCAACCATTTGGCATCTGTGAGACACTCTGGTAGGTTGAAATGTGACATGAGCGTATCCCAAAGAAAATTTTTCGATCTTTCGTCGACATAACTAACTCCTTGATCTTCCTTTGGCTTATTCCATTCTCGAACGGTAATTGGGATGTTGTCCCTAACAATAACTCCGCATTGATTTATAAATGTATGGGCATTCTGTTCAGGAGCAATCGGTTCGCCATCTTCTGCGACTTCATCGATGTTGAACTTTATGCCATCGCCCAACTTTTTGGCCCGGCCTCGTACCCTTCTAGGAGATTTGCTCGATCCAGAGGGCTAAAAGAAGAAAGATTCGTTAATATATATATATACAAATCAATTAATACATCTAATGATCACCAGAGGCCTAATATATATATACCTCGCCGGACTTTGTTAATTGTCTAGCATTTTCTTTGCCATCATTGTTTGTTTGCCCTTCGTCTCTTGGTTCTTCCTCAAGTCCCTCACCGGAGTCGTTCAGAAATTGTGAGCCGGCATCTGATTCATTCTCTTGGTTTTGGGAGGAGCATATGATGTCGAAGACATCCTCTTCATAGTATATGCCGCTATCGTCCATAGCTTAACTAATCCAGAAGAAAGATAAAACAATTTAGTATTTAAATTAGAATGCATTCAATAAGCAAAAACTGAATCCTAGTATCGAGAAGAACAATACCGGAGATGCAATCAATACACAGCAAACAGATGCATCACTAAGCATGACATGACGATATGCAGAGCTAGGGGTGTCTAACGCAGTACTACACATTGCAGACGGAGAGGGAAAACATCCGGAGGGGTTTTCCCGGCGTTTGGCATTTT
Source organism: Elymus sibiricus (assembly GCA_039707655.1). Taxonomy (NCBI): domain Eukaryota; kingdom Viridiplantae; phylum Streptophyta; class Magnoliopsida; order Poales; family Poaceae; genus Elymus; species Elymus sibiricus. The sequence continues at coordinate 363,041,686 of CM077672.1, forward strand.
TTGGACAGACGAAAGAGAGGGGATGGTTCTATGTTTGCAGTGCTAGAGAGGTGTGACAGATGAACGGGTTGCATATTCGGATTCGTTGGATTTTTCTGAGCAATTTTCATATATAAATTATTTTCATCCGAGTTACGGTTTATTTTATATTAATTTTCAAAGTTTTAAACATATTCTGAAATTATTATTAATTCTAAATAAAAGGCTAAATGCTATGTGTACCCAGCAGAGTGCACACAGCAGTGCACACTGTTGCTGACAGTGGGTCCCAGTTGACTGAAGACTGGAGACTTTGACTGGTCAAAGGGTTCCTCTGGACCCACATGTCATTGACTGTGGGGGTTAGTTAGTGTTTTAATTAGGTTAATCAGCAGGGGGGTCCCACATGTCAGTGTCACAGGTTGACTTTAATTAGCCCTAATCCTAATTACCTGGGCCCACGTGTCATAGACACAGGCTGGTTTAAAACGGTGACGCACGCCGGCGAGGCTCCGACGACCACCGGACACGGCGGAGGTCCACGCGACGGCGTCTCCGGCGACCAATTGGATGGCTGCGACTTCCATTCGAACGAGGAGAGTGCGCCGCGTCGACCTGTGCTACGGGTGCGGCCTAAGGTGGATTGCATCGACGGCAACGACGAGGTCCAGCTGCGGCGATGGGCGGTGCTCATCGGATTCTACGCTACAGAGCACGAGGAGATGCGGGGAAAGAGAGGAAAGGGAGCGGGGCTCACTGCGAGGTCAATGGGGGACTCTAGGGAGCCGGAGCAGGTCGGGGTGGAGCGAATCAGCGGCGAGAGGCGGCGGACGTCGTCGGGGAAGAAACGAAGCGGGTGTCGTCTCGGCGGCTTCCTGGTCAGATCCAGTTGGCAAAGACGACGTCGGCGGAGAGAGCGAGGCCGCGAACGTGTCGGAGAGGGAGAAGACCGGCAATCTCGGCGGTCGGAGGTAGAAGACGAGCGGCCTGGCGGCGTGGTTCTGTTTCCTTCTCCCGGGCGGTGACTGGTACCGGGACACCGGGCGGTTATATACACAAGACCTTTAGTCCCGGCTCCAGCCATCAACCGGGACTAAAGGTCCTTTAGTCCCGGCGCCAGCCACGAACCGGAACTAAAGGTCTCTTTTCGGCGGCCCAAATTCCGCGCGAGAGAAGGAACCTTTAGTCCCGGCTGGTGGTTGCAACCGGGACTAAAGGTGTCTTTTTAAAGTGATTCTTTTTGTGTAGAAAACTTTAGCTAAAACTCTTAGAATATTTAGAGTTTTTAAGTGAATCTTCTTGCTTTAGGTCACAAAAATTATGAACTTTCTGTTAGTGCCAGTAGTTTTCAAATTTGAATAGTTTAAATTTGAATTCTTTGAAATATGTGTGAATCACTAGTTTGTGAATAACTTTAGTTTAAAAATAGATTTTTGAGTGATTCTTTTTACTAGTGTTTAATATTAGTGTGTTTTATCAGTATGTTCAATTTGGGAATTTTTAGGATATTTTAAATAGGTGTTTTAATCAAAAACAGATTCTGTTTAGCTCTTTTAGTTTTATACCTTTTTCCTTTGTTTTAATTATTTTAGTTTATGTTTTCTTGTTATTCTTTTGCCAAATTATATTATGTTTCTGTTAGTCAACATGAGGAGTTTTAATTTTCATTTTGAAGAAATTATTTGACAGATTCAATTTGTCCATATATAAGATTTTCAACACATGGTCATGTTCAAAATATTGGTCAAAACCCTCAATTACCCTTTCTGGATATTTCAAGCTTTTGAAATATTTACAAAGGAAATATTCACCATAAATTCCAAGAAAATTCTAGCATGTCACAAATGCCATATTTGATGATCTTGCCAAATCTCATGTCTTGGAGAATAAGATAACATCATCAAATTCCCTCAAAACCATCTCTGTCCATTTTCTAGTTTAAGCAACTTTACATTGCTAAACATGTCCAAATGAGCTCAAACTTGGTACACCTGCTAAAATGGTCTAAATATTCATCTAGGCCAAGTGGTGCATCAAGGAGAACAAATTAGCTTGGTCAAAGTATGCCAAAACCAATTCTGCCCATTTCTAGGGTTTGACAAAGTTACATTGGCAACTTTCTCCCATTGATCTCAAATTTTTACCACATTGCCAGATGGTCATGAGCATCACCCCCATCAAGTGGCACAGGTTGGAGAACAAGTTAACTTGATCAAAGCTTGTCAAAACCATTTCTGCCCATTTCTAGGGTTTGAAATATTTACATTGCCAAGTTTCTTCAAATGAGCTACAAATTTGCACCCTAGCTCAAATTGATACCAAGCTCATTCCTGTTAAATTCCAAAGCCATTGGATTCCTCTAAGTACCTCTATTCATCATCAAACACCTTCTGCCAAAATCTTATGGTCAATGATTGGGGTACCAAATGGATTCTCCTTTAGCTCAAATTTTTACCAGAGCTCACCCTAGTCATATTCTACCTCCAGTAACTCTCTCTCTTCCATAGCTCAATAATTGAGGGGTGAAAACCCTCACTTTACCTCTCTGGACAGCCACTATAATTAAAATACTAAAAGGACAGGAATAATTGAAAATTCATAACTTAATAAATAATTATTCAAAAATCATGTTTCAAATGCCAAAATGCCCTAGCTTTTTGGTTGGATTCCGATGTTCCGAAGTCCACCTAGGAACACCCAAAACACATATATACCCTAACTCTTACAAAGATTCCCTCTGGTTTGTCCGAAGTGGGACTTTCCAGCTATAAGTCTGGAAACTCACTAGAGAGAAAGTGATGACGGTGAAGCCGGTCACATCCCAGAGTGGAATCTTGGGGTATAAAACTTTTTCTTCGCATGTGTCCCTTGCTTATGATTGCGCCGTAACCATGCAGAATCTTCATCATTTAACAGGATGCTTGGGTCAGTCTTCACTGTGAAGGGAGGAATTTCATCAAACTTTTCATAATCTTCTGACATGTCTGTCTTGTCCTCCACTCCCACGATGTTTCTTTTCCCTGAAAGAACTATGTGGCGCTTTGGCTCATCGTATGATGTATTCGCTTCCTTATCTTTTCTTTTTCTCGGTTTGGTAGACATGTCCTTCACATAGAAAACCTGCGCCATATCATTGGCTAGGACGAATGGTTCGTCTGTGTACCCAAGATTGTTGAGATCCACTGTTGTCATTCCGTACTGCGGGTCTACCTTTACCCCGCCTCCTGTCAGATTGACCCATTTGCACCGAAACAAAGGGACCTTAAAAGAAGGTCCATAGTCAAGTTCCCATATCTCCTCAATGTAACCATAATATGTGTCATTTTTCCTATTGTTGTTTGTTGCATCAAAGCGGACACCACTGTTTTGGTTGGTGCTCTTTTTATCTTGGGCGATCGTGTAAAATGTATTCCCATTTATCTCGTACCCTTTGAAAGTCAATATAGTCGAAGATGGTGACTTGGCCAACAAGTACAGCTCATCTCCAACAGTGGTGTTATTCATGAGATGTGTTTGCAACCAACCGCCGAAAGTCGCCATGTGTGTATGTTTAATCCAGGGGTCAGACTGCTCCGGGTTCTTGGAGCGTACAATATCCATGTGTTCCTCGATATACGGAGCCACCAAGGTGGAATTTTGTAGAACTGTGTAGTGTGCTTGAGTGAAAGAATGCCCGTCCATACTTATTACTGAATTCTTTCCTAGCATGCCTTTTCCACTCAGTCTCCCCTCATGCCGCGATTGAGGAACACCAATCGGCTTAAGGTCAGGAATAAAGTCAACACAAAACTCAATAACCTCCTCTGTTTTATGGCCCTTGGAGATGCTTCCTTCTGGCCTAGCACGGTTATGAACATATTTCTTTAAGACTCTCATGAACCTCTCAAAGGGGAACATATTGTGTAGAAATACAGGACCCAGAATGGTAATCTCTTCGACTAGGTGAACTAGGACGTGCATCATAATATTGAAGAAGGATGGTGGGAACACCAACTCGAAACTGACAAGACATTGGACCAAATCATTTTGTAACCTTGCTAGGATTTCTGGATCGATTACCTTCTGAGAAATTGCATTGAGGAATACACATAGCTTCACCATGGCTAATCGAACATTTCCCGGTAGAAGCCCCCTCAATGCAACCAGAAGTAATTGCGTCATAATCACGTGGCAGTCATGAGACTTTAGGTTTTGAAATTTTTTCTCTGCCATATTTATTATTCCCTTTATATTCGACGAGAAGCCAGACGGGACCTTCATACTGCTCAGGCATTCAAAAAAGATTTCCTTCTCTTCTTTGGTAAGAGCGTAGCTGGCAGGACCATGATACTGCTTTGGTTGCATGCCGTCTTTTTCGTTCATACGTTGCTGGTCCTCCCATGCCTCCGGTGTATCTTTTGTCTTCCCATACACGCCCAAGAAGCCTAGCAGGTTCACGCAAAGATTCTTCATCACGTGCATCACGTCGATTGCAGAGCAGACCTCTAGGACTTTCCAATAGGGTAGGTCCCAAAATATAGATTTCTTCTTCCACATGGGTGCGTATCCGTTAGCGTCATTCGGAACAGATTGTCCGCCAGGACCCTTTCTAAAGATTACTTTTAAATCCTTGACCATATCAAATATATCATCACCAGTATGGTGGCCAGGCTTCTTCCGGTGATCTGCCTCACCTTTGAAATGCTTGCCTTTCTTTCTTAAGGGATGCCTGATCGGAAGAAATCGACGATGTCCCGGGTACACATTCTTCTTACATTTATCCAAATATATACTTTCAGTCTCATCTAAACAGTGTGTGCATGCATTGTATCCCTTATTTGTCTATCCTGAAAGGTTACTAAGAGCAGGCCAATCATTGATGGTTACAAACAGCAACGCTCAGAGGTCAAATTCCTGCTGTTTGTGCTCATCCCACACACGTACACCTTTTATATCCCACAACTGTAAAAGTTCTTCAACTAATGGCCTTAGGTACACATCAATGTCGTTGCCGGGTTGCTTAGGGATTTGGATGAGCACTGGCATCATAATGAACTTCCGCTTCGTGCAAAACCAAGGAGGAAGGTTATAGATACATAGAGTCACAGGCCAGGTGCTATGACTGCTGCTCTGCTCCCCAAAAGGATTCATGCCATCTGTACTTATACCAAACCATAAGTTCCTTGCGTCATCTGCAAACTCCGGCCACTTTCTCTTGATTTTTCTCCACTGCGACCAATCAGCGGGTACTCTCAACATCCCGTCTTTCTTACGGTCTTCTTTGTGCCATCGCAACAACTTGGCATGATCTTTGTTTTGGAACAAACGTTTCAACCGTGGTATTATAGGAGCATACCACATCACCTTGGCAGGAATCCTCTTCCTGGGGCGCTCGCCCTCAACATCATCACCAGGGTCATCGCGGCTAATCTTATAGCGCAATGCACCGCATACCGGGCATGCATTCAAATTCTCGTACTCCTCACCGCGGTAGAGGATGCAGTCATGAGGGCATGCATGTATCTTCTGCACCTCTAATCCTAGAGGGCAGACAGCCTTCTTTGCTTCGTACGTACTGTCGGGCAATTCGTTATCCTTTGAAAGCGTCTTCTTTATCAGTTTCAGCAACTTTTCAAATCCCTTGTCAGATACACCATTCTCTGCCTTCCATTGCAGCAATTCCAGTGTGGTACCCAGCTTTTTCTTGTCATCTTCGCAATTTGGGTACAACAATTTTTTGTGATCCTCTAACAGGCGCTCCAACTTCAACCTCTCCTTTGCACTTTCGCAGTTTCTCTTTGCATCAGCAATGGCCTGACCAAGATCATCAACGGGCTCATCTGATGCCTCTTCTTCAGCTTCCCCCATTGTAGTACCATCGTATTCAGGGAACCTAGGATAGTTGTCATCATCCTCTTCTTCTTCATTGTCTTCCATTATAACCCCTCTTTCTCCGTGCTTGGTCCAACAGTTATAGCCGGACATGAAACCGGACTGAAGCAGGTGGCTGTGAAGGATTTTTGAGGTAGAGTAATCCCTATCATTCTTACAGACACCACATAGACAACACATAAAACCATTCCGCTTGTTTGCCTCAGCCACACGCAGAAAACTATGCACGCCATTAATGAACTCGGGAGAGCGTCGGTCATCGTACATCCATTGCCGGCTCATCTTCATTACACAACATCGAAGTGATCAAATTAATACAAGTTCATACATAAAGTTCATAGATACTTCTCATAAAACAACATACAACTATCTAGCTAAAGCATTTAAATGCAACAACAAATGCGATCAAAATCGCAACTAAGGTAATAATTGATCCAACAACATAATGATACCAAGACTCTTTATTAATGGCATATTTTCTAATCTTCAAGCGCATTGCATCCATCTTGATCTTGTGATCATCAACGACATCCGCAACATACAACTCCAATTTCATCTTCTCTTCTTCAATTCTTTTTAATTTTTCTTTCAAATAATCGTTTTCTTTTTCAACTAAATTTAACTTCCCGACAAGAGGGTCGGTTGCAATTTCCGGTTCACATACCTCCTAGATAAAAATATCTATGTCAACTTGATGGGCATAATTGTCATAAACACGAAATGAAACAAATAGTTACAAAAGATAATATACCACATCGGAATCATAAACCGAACGAGGGCAGACGGGGACGGATATCAAAACCATGGCACTATATATAACAAACAGTCATACAAGTAAGAAAATTATAAAGTAACTATCTAAATCATACAAATAAGATTTTTTTTTACAAAAAGGATAAGAACAAGAGGCTCACCAAGGTGGTGCCGGCGACGCGACGGCGCGGGCGATCGACGGCGGTGAGGACGGGGACGGGAAGGCACTAAGTAAACCACACCTACACATATACAAACTAAGAAGTTAATTTGAGCTCAAATTGCATATAAATCAAATAAACTCCCACATAATTACACTCAAACTAAAACCCACAAATCACTATACTTATAGAGCATGAAACGAGCTAAACTAGCAATGAGAGATGAAAGGATGAAGTTGCTAACCTTTTAGAACCCTTGGATAGATGGGGTGCCTCCAATCTTGACAAATCTTGGCAAAAATGAAGGATGAGCTCGAGCTAGGGGAAGGAAACAGAGAGGAGAGAAAGGAGAAGCTTGGACTCGGGCTGGACGAAGCAACTTTATATAGGGATATCTTTAATCCCGGTTGGTGATACCAACCGGGACTAAAGGTCTATCTTTAGTCCCAGTAGGTGATACCAACCGGGACTAAAGAGGCTCGCAGGGCCCAGCCTGCCGCAACCCCTTTAGTCCCGGTTGGTATTACCAACCGGGACTAGAGGTCCCATTTGAACCGGGACTAAAGGGGGCCGTGCCCCCGTCCGCTCCTAGCTGTTGGAACCGGGACTAATGCTCACATTAGTCCCGGGCCCAAACCCGGCCGGGACTAATGCTCCGGATCAAAGGTAGGTTTTCTACTAGTGCGAGCGTCATGGCGTGCTGGAACCAGCGACATTTTTCGCTACATCCACTAATGACAGAGCTATGACCCGCGACGACAGAGACGGTTTTTTGCTGCAACCATTGTCGGCTTTCGCTACATCCGACGAGGAAATTTGATACATCGATTAATGGCGGAGATGTGACCCAGGACGGCGGCGACAACGTTTTTTGCTGCAACCGTCGCTTTTTTTGCTACCATCGGCGATGACATTTGCTGCAACGGTTAGTCGTTTTTGCTACTACCGGCGTCGTTGTTTGCTACATGCTTCACGGCTTAGCTGCGACATGCGACGACGGCAGAGACGGTTTTGCTACAACCGCCCCTGGATTTTGCTACATCCATTCATGGATTAGCTGCAACCAGCGACGTCGACGACAGCGGTTTGCTGCAACTGTGCTTCGGTTTTGCTACCGCTGGTAATTTTTTTGCTACATCAATGCATTGCTACCATGGTGCTTCAAACACGGCGATGAGTAGCGCGAGATGCTGGAGGGGGTTGTGACGGGGGGCGAGGCGGCCGGAGGCAGGACGAGATGCGTGCGGGGGAGTACAAACAAGAAACTTTTCTGGAGCCGAGGATCCCACTTAAGGATTTTGGTACAACCCGTACTTGCTTATTTATATATTCTAACCTATAATCTAGTCTTTCGATCGAATGTAATCCTAATTTTCATTTGGTATTATTTAAATTTTGAATTGCTGACGATAATTGAAAATAAGATCCGATGCGGCTTGATCACGTGTGTGTGGGCTTTTGAGCAACTAGCCCATGCTGGTTGGTCTATACTGCGAACCTCCATTTTCTTTTTCTCTTCTCCTTTTGTACAGAAACTAAATAATCTATTATAAAATAATATGTGGTAATTAAAATATTTGAATATCACAATCATGGTACTACAAATCTGATTACTACATTAATCAAGACAACAAATAGAACCTCTTTTAATTTTTATTAATATCACAACAATGTTATGGAATTAAAAGGTGTACTACCATTCGGATTTTCTAAATTAAATAAAACAACAAATAGAAGCTCTTTTAACTTCTATTTGTTGTGACATAAGCCTTTACAACTTCACGTTTTACTCAATCCATATGCTCGAGTTGTTACATATCTTTGTAAACTGCAACTAGGTAATCCTCATGTGTATCTTCGTCAAAGCTCTACACACTATCATGAAACTTTTCTAACGCCTGCAACTAATATAGTCATCTGGACTGTAATTTTAGGCATTGCAACAATGTTAATTGATTGGGTTCCATTTATGTGGGGATGCATTTGTGACGTCTCCGGGTGTGATCGGTTTGACACCGTTATCCGTAGACTTTCTTGCTCGGTGTGCATGGTTACTTCGCTTGTTTCGCTGCCCTTGCATGGGCATTTCTTTTGTCGAATTTGACACCGTTATCCGTAGACTTTCTTGCTCGGTGTGCATGGTTACTTCGCTTGTTTCGCTGCCCTTGCATGGGCATTGTGGCATGTTCGAAGCAAAGCTCTTATAGAAGGAATCTTTATTAAGCACCCTGCTGGCTGCCTGTACAAAATGGATATTTTCCTGAAGTTCTGGAAGTAGAGCTCCGCAAGATCCAGGAATCGTCGACCATTGAAGCCTTCATCCAGCAGCTGCGTAGCCATGCTGCGTCCCTCAGGGATGGGAGTCAGGCGCCTGACAAATAAGCACCATTGAGTTCGTCTTTGGTGTGTGTTCTGGGTGTGTTTCGGATGTTGAGCGAAGAGCCCGGTGAGGCTTTTATCACGTGTGTGTGGGTTTTTGTGCCATTGGCCCATGGTCGGTCTGTACCGCGCACCTCCATTTTATTGATCCTTTTTTCCTTTTCGAACTTTGAACCTTGTAAAATCTAAGGGCTCCAGTTCGCGAAAACGTAAGTGCCTAGTTTCTAAACAAACATGTGTTAGTTGATTATAAAATACATTTCTTGTGTATTAAAGGACAACCTTGCCAGCATTAACCAGATCATTCCAAACGGTGGAAAATAACATAAGCACTCGAACGTCCAACAAAAAAAAAAGGAGAGCATGCAATTAAAGCGATGCAGACCTATGAGACAGACCAATGGGTACAAAGAAATGTGAGCAATCTATGTCATTACAGTAGTTTTATGTGTGTGCAAGTGCGCGCGCGTGCGTGTCGCGAATGGAGAGGGGCCAAGGTGAGGGTTCGGCTGCATTTTAAAGGTGGCTTAGTGACCGTGGGAGTTAGAGTGGCATGTCGTTGGCAGTAAGGAGCATTAGTATGTATAAATGTTTGAAATAGTGCTTACCTTTATCTTATCCTGTGTGCAACAATGTGGGATCATACGTTGCTAGTGCTACTATGCTAGGTCAAGAAGGAGAGGGGCATTTTGGAGGTCGAGCTGCCTGGAGGCCATATTCTGGGGCGAGCGTTGTTATGTCGGGATCCGTGGCTTCTCGCTTTTCAACAATATATACGCTCTGGCTATTTAGAAGGAATACATCAGTGCCGTTGAGGCCGGTGCTTCGCATGAACAGGATAAGAACAAGGCTCACATGCCCAGCTAACTAGCCTCAAAAAATCCTATGCGACCGGGTCGCACACAGCTGCTCGTGAGACCTTCTCCCGCGTGCGACACCTGGCGATACGAATCCTAAAGCAGCAGTAGTCTCGTTCCCCTCTTTCCCGTTCCCAAATCTCTCCAGCGACCCCAAATACAGCCGCCGGTGTGATACACCCCGGCTTCTCGTCACATCGCCGCCGGTGTGCTCCTCGACGCCAGGTACACCACCCCAGCACCGGGCGTTCCATCCCCACCAGGCAACGGCCACGTTCGCTGGCCGCCCAACTCACAGCCCTGCCCTAGCTGCTCGCCACATTTGGCCACGGGGATGCCCTCGACGCCGGCCGGGCGCGACTCCCTTGCTGGTGGTGCTCCATTCCCACCGGAATTAGCCAACTGCTCCTAGGCGCCTGCACTTGCGATCAGAATTTTCTTCTCAATTAATCAGAATTTTCACTCCAACTAGACGACTCAATCAGAATTTTCCCTGTATTGTTGGTGCTTGATTTGAGCTGTAAAAAACTGAACAGGGGCAGCTCTTTTTCTTCTGAATTTTGTTATCATACCAGATGTGGCCTAAACGAATTTGATGTGCGTATGAATGAAAACTTGTGACATTTGCAGTGTATATCTGTTGTTGTCCACTCTTGTGACATTTGCCTTATATGTTGTCAACAATTCAGCTTTGTTATTTGGGCTTAACCTTTGCGATTACCATGTCAAAAGGGCATGTGATTGTTGAATCTGATGCTATAGCATGGCCTGGAGGTACTATAGGTCGAGACATGGAAGCTGCTAGCAATGAGCTGGAAAGAGTTTGTGTCCAGAAATAGGGAAAGTAATTCAGTTTCGTGGGCTTTAGCTGCTCTTTTTAGACAAGCTTTGGCAGCTCCTTTTGATCCGCTGATGCTATTCCTCAAGAAATTATTGATCTTCCATAAGCTGAACATTGATGTTGCATATGTTGCTGCCTACCTAGCTGAACAGTGATGAGTCTTGTTGATTCTTTGAGGCTAGTTAGCTGGGCATGTCAGCTTGATGTTGTCCTTATGTTCTAAAGCCATCCTTTTATGCGGTTACTGGGTGCTTTGTCCTTATGTTGCAACCTAAAAGTTGGAGAACATATGTTCTGATAATGTCAAATCTTATGCATTTGTTTTGTTGGCAAACATAGGATGTTTTGTTCATGTTAAGTTGTTGATTGCAAATCTCACAAGTCGGAGAATAATTCTTGAAATACCACAAGTTTGGATTCACACGGTGTATCTTGTCCATTTGTCTTGGGTAAATCCGGGATGTTTCGTTCAGTTGATTGCAAATATAACAAGTAGGAGAATAAATTTGCAAATACCAGGATCTTTTATTCACAATGTACATAAATTCATTTATACAGAAAAGCTCCATGATTCACATCAGCTATCCTATCTTACTTGACTTGAGAATAAAATTCTGAAGAAAAATGAACAAAACATCAGCTATCCTAAACAACTTGACTTGAGTTCCTGATTGTGCGGTTTTGCTGAGTGAAACAAAATCTCACATACATTTATAGAAAGCACTGAATCATGATCCACATAGGCATTCACAACAGTAGATTGAGCTGGAGTTCTGCTGATCGTTTTCTGTTTCTTCTATCTTCATTTTGACATCATGTTGCCCGTCTTTTGTCAGAACATTAAGCTCTGCATTTTGTTTTTGCTCCGCTGTCAATGAATGTTATACTAGCATATTCATCAGAAAAGAACTTATCTGATCACCAGGAACTTTGCAGTTTGCATATGTATCGGTGGAACTATTAGAACAATGACATTAGAGCTATTGCACACTCTTTAAAAAAAAAAAAAAAAAAAAAAAAAAGGTCCAGTCCAGTATTGCACTCTTTCACTCATCATAGTATGTCAGTCCAGCCCCATGTGTCAAGATGAAGCCAGCAGCAGCCGGTAAGAACTCCAACGCTGATTAGCCAGGCCACAGCCGTCGGAGTCAAGCAGTAGGTGGTGCCGCGAGCGGGGCGGATGAGGAGCATGGCCATGGAAGGAGCACCGGTGGCTAGCGACGCAGCGAACAGAGGAGTTGCGCCTCCATGGGCGAGCTGCCGGGGCGCCGAGGAGCGTGGTTGTGGACGGCGGCGGAGAGCAGCGGGGACGGGGCTCGGGTGCTTCCGCGACAGAGGGAGCAGAAAAGTTGTGGCGGTGGAGGCGCCGGCGAGCGAGCGTAACGGCGGCGGTGAAGGAAAAGAGATTAGGGATTTGGTAAACGGAGCGGCCGCAAGTCGGGAATAGAAACGGGATTTTTGATTTCTTTGAGATTCGTTTCTCCAGGTGTCAGGCGCTAGACCGGGTCTCACGTTCGGGAGCGTACGACCCAGGTCGTGTAAGATTTTTTTTCCGCATGAACATGATGTTCTGCGTGGGTGGCATTGAATTTTCCCCACATAGCGGGTTGGCTAGGGCCGGTTGGTAGTAAATGAATCTCGGATGGGCCTACTTGGAGATACTGGTGACCATTAGAAGAAGCTAGACGGGTATGCGTGTTCGGCGCGTCGACCCCTACCTCTCGAACACAAGAACAGAGGCGAGGAGTTCTTCAAGCGAGGCGATGCAGTGTAATGTTCCACCGGATCTGACTTGTTACGTGCTCTTTATACTTGCGGGGTTATTCTGGGTTTGGATGGCAATGTTTTGGCTTGGTGTTTTTTACTCTTTGCTCACCTACGAACAGATCTGACAGATTGTTTCTTTTTTATTTGGGCAGATTTGTCCCTCGTCTAGACGATGGGTTTGTCTTAAGAGATGGAGCTGCTGGCGTGCGGTCAGTTGATGATGAAACCAGTGGAACTCCTGTGGTCCAAGATGGTTTGATTTATTCTGAGGCAGGCCGCTGGGTGGCGAAGAAGACCAGCTGAGGGAGGAAACAATCTTCACCGACAGAAATGGTGGAACTGCTATTAATCTATTAATTGGCATAGCTTTGATTCTGTTGAAGAGGGCTGCAAGTTTTACAATTTGTACTCCTGGATGCTGATTTTGGTGTTCGACACGCAAAAACCTGCTTGAATGTACACAGGAAGAAGTGCATGCAGGAAACTCGCCCATGTTCGTGAACTGCTCGTGCTGCCAAGACATGATGGGTGAGACGACGAAACGTCTGAACAGCCTGGAAGCGCACCGTCGACAGCATGGGATAACACTGTACTTAAAGGGAGAATACGCTGTGGTGTAAAAAGTTGTCAGGTCAAATACTTGTGAGTAATACGATACTGCAGCTCATCTGTATGAAGACTGACGAGCGAGAATACGAGCTGCATGGAGCTCGGCCTCCAAACGGCACTTTCGGTCAAGAAGGGAGAATCTCTTAATTTATATAGTGGTGGCTGGGATGAAGACCTTGTCACTTGTTAAGAGACATCCATAGGCCAATTACGACATCATTGTGCACACAACCGTCAAGATCACGTTGGTGTTTGGTGATATGGTCTTTGTGCTTGTTGTACCGTCTCGCTTCTTCGCAATGGGAATTAAGGGCATCTCCAACGACCAGTCCTCAAATCGGACACTGCATCCGTCCGTGGATCGGGGGACCAATTCACGGACACTGATGTGGGAGCCGACCATCCAAAGCAATCTTCATATGTCCTCTTACATTTCGAAAAAATTTAACAAAATTGAACAAATTTGATGCATATTTAAACAAACCGGACTATATCCATTCATACTTAGATAATTTTTACATAAAAATGGATGTTTTTCATTTAAATTGGAGCAAATTCATTACATTTCGACATACTTGGATTTAACCGTACTCTAAACTTAGTCTAAATGATCGCCGGCGTCCGTTCCCCATCTCCGGCAGGCCATGAGCCCCGGGAACCGAAGCTCCGCCTCCGCAGCCTGGAAACGGCTAATCGGCCGACGATTTGAGCCCGTCAGGCTTGGCCTCAACGGGAGCCAAAGAGCGGTGGCCTTCCTGGGACCAGAGTGTCAATGACCTCCCATGCTCTACTCCTCCTCGCTGCAGGCAGAGCACGCGGACGTGCCCGCTCTTCCTGGGACCAGAGCGTCGATGACCTCCCATGCTCTACTCTTCCCTGCTGCAGGCGGCGCCCGCGGACATGCCAGCTTCATCCGCTGCCTCGTCGATCTCCTTGAAGGCGGCTTCTAACTCCGCCTCATGGAGGCGGTACCGCCAGCTGTCGCGGCGGATGTCGCGGGGGGAGCGATAGGATTCGAGCAATGCCTCCTGCTCAGCCACGTCCAGGAGGCAGAGGTTGTACTCCTGGTCGGCCTACGCCTGCCGGAACGCCGCCTCCCGCTCGGCCAACACCATCTCAGTGTAGTGAGCACAGGCCTCGCTCATGGTGATGCTGGAATGAACCGGCGAGGAGGGTGGCGCCGGCTCGTCGTCGGCCGCCTCCTCTATTGGTTCGTCTGCAGCGCTGGCACCCGGCTGCTTGCCGTCCTGCCAGCTGGCTGCAATGGCGGCGATCTCCTTCTTCTGCTTGGAGGAGAGGCTATCCCAAATGGCTTTGGAGCTCGACGAGGCCACGACGGGCGTGGTGCGAAGAGGAGAAAGGGAGCGGAGGAGAATGGGTGCGGCTATGTCCGGGGCTGGAGTTTAAATAGCAGGCGGATGGCAGGGCAACCGGCGAGATGGTTAATGGTGGGCGGCAAACGGACGGACAGGTGGCGCCGGAGCAGTTTCCCCGGCATCCGCACATGTTTAATGTAGGTAGGCGGACAGACAGGCTGTCGTTTGAACGCAGAGCAGTCGCATGCACCGGGAAACTGCGTGTGCGACGCTCTCGACCAGTGCGCCGCTTCAATGCTGGAGCAACGTGAGAGGTCCGTCCGCCCTCAAGACTTGCGAGGTATCATGCATTCACGATTGGGACGCCTCATTTCTATTTATTTCTATATAAGTGTGTTGTGTTGTTCGGCCAATAGGGAGAACATGACAGTCAACCTAAGCGAGGTGACGGTGACGATCATGTGTCGTACCCCTCTTGAGGGCGTCATTCTTGGAGGTGTGCATAGGCTCGAGAGACCTGTGGACGGCATCTACGGTGAAGCGGCGTTCCCTGTGACGCATCGACGTCGTGGAGTCTCAGCGGCAAGGCACAGCAAAATCTCGGCGATGGATGTGTGATGATGAACGCGCGTAGGGAGGAGGCGCTGTCTGGCGCCGTGGGGGCGTCGACGGCAGGCCTGGCAAGGTCGATGCGTCAGTACCTGCTCTGAAGATGTATTGATGGAAGACGGCGGCGACGACCTATGAGAGTGCGTCGGACCGGTTTGTGCCCCAGACCCGGTATGTGGCATGGTCGGGGCCTCCGGCTTTAGATGTTAGGGTAGGTGAAAGGTCTAGGTATTCGGCTCACACTTTCTGCACCCCTTCATCAATGGATAAGAGTAGCGACAGTTGTTGCCAAGATGACGGCTTCAGACATATTGATGTATTACTTTTGTAAGGCCTTTGTGAATACTTAATAAAGTGGCTGCATGCATCTCCCATATGCAGAGGCCGGGGGTCATCCTCCTTTTCTAAAAAAAAAAAAAACTAAGCGAGGTACACCGTACGACGAGGTTCGGGAGAAAACATGAATCGTTCACTTGCGGGTTTGCACTAGGCATGGCTGGAGTGGTCCATGTTCCACCCTGTCATCCCGCGAGCCGTGAGATTGCCTACCTTTAGGGCATGAAAATATTATTATTAGTAGTGCAAACACCGCTGTGGATCTTTTGAACATGAGGGCCAATGCACCCGACTTGGAAAAATATTTTTAATAAAATCAAAAGAGTCAAAACTTTCTGAAACTTTTTTGTAACAAACATGGCCTAGCGCATTAATCGTGTAAAAAGTTTCCCAGAGGAATGATTCTCGTGGTATCCTCATCAAAAAAAAAATCACAAGTCCGAAAATGTGAATACTATCGAAATCATAAATATCTAAAGGAGTGATCCCACTAACTTATTTATTTGAACATGCAAGCATGCCACATCACCATACAATTATAGATAGGATCAGACCCAACTCAACATGCAAAAACATGCAACCATGCATGTGGAAAGACTCACCACCACATGCAACCATGCGTGGGGAAATAGTTTTTGTTCTATTATTCTACTTATATTGAATAAATATGTTACAAGTATTTATAATCAAATATAATAAGTCATATGTATTTTTTTAATTTTGGTTCATGAGTTATTAATCTAAAAATTTATATTCCACACAATCAAATCTCATTGAAATATATTGCAAGTAATATCCGCAACAACACGGGATATTATCTAGTTAGTTCAAAGAATTTGGTCCCAGCCTCGGTTAAAATAACGAAAACCAGGAAAAGGACCAATTCTCCATTTCATATTATTTTTTGAGACATTTCTCGCTAGGCTTTATTCAAATTGTCACAACATTTACAAGAATAAAACTCAAGTCTCCAGGTTGGCCTAACCAAACACGGCGGCCAAACCCAAGTGAAAGTGCATGCCTAGCGAGATTGTGAGCCTCGAAATTCGAGCTCCTAAACTCGTGGGTAAAATTACAAGCAGAAAAAACAACTGAGATCGCTCTATGATTTCATGTATAATAGCCGCATGATCCGTTGACGATCCCTGCTTTATATCATCCACCACATTCTTGCAATCCGACGCCACTTGAATCTTCTGGACATAAAGGTCTTCCGCGATTGCCAGCACCTCTCTTACCACCAAAGCCTCTAGTGTGACAGGATTATGAATATATTTGAAAGTGATAGAAGAAGCACCTAGAAAAACTTTACTGTCTCGGCAAACCACTGCCACCGCACCAGAACTATCGTTCAAAACCGCTGCATCAACATTAACTTTCACATACTCTGGAGGTGGTGGAATCCACTGTGAAGGCCTGATCGTTGTTCTTCTATTCGTCGGCTGTCTTGGTTTGGAGAGAATGTCGATGTCCCTTGGGAATGAAGTGATGAATATATGGGTTTGCAACGGGCTATCAAAAATTTCTTCATGAATGGCTCTCCGCTTTGCTCTCCAGATTGCCCACAATGTTACCACCATACGCGTGAAGTCGTCGTGGGGTAGTATTTCATGCATCTTAAAAACCCAATTTTTTGCATTGAAACTCAGATTATCACACATTGCCGCCACCAGCTCCTCATATGACAGAGACCAAATACATCTGGCGGCGACACAGCCTATTAAAGCATGCTTCCAACTGTCTTCCGCTGAACAAAATGAACATGCTGAACTTGTGGCCATGTGACGGTTGTGTAGCACCTCTGCAGTCGGCACCGATTCATTACAAAGTCTCCAGATAAAGTTTTTGAGCTTCGATGGAACCTTGATGTTCCATAGGGACGTCCAGTCCTTCATCTCCTGTTGTACCGAGGATGTCCCATCTAAAAGTTTTTCTCCCTGACACTTCATGCTGAAGAGCATCCGATATACCGAACTAACAGAGAACTTGCCGCGTCGGTCCTCTCCCCAGGCCCAGAAATCGTTTATCTTCTTTGTACATAGCGGAATCTGCAGAATGACTTCGACATCAATTGGAACGAAAACTCTTCTCAGCTCCTCCTCCCGCCATGATGATGACGAGGCATCTATAAGATCTGCAACGAGTTGAGGAGGGTGAGCGACCAAGGAAGCGATCGGCCTCATCATTCCAGATCGGGGCAGCCAGTTTTTGCTTCCATATGCTTGTATTTTCACCCGTCCCAATCCTTTTGATGATACCCTGAGCTACAACATCTCGTCCGTCCAGAATTGCCCTCCATATCTGCGAGGGTGAGCTCCCAAGTCGGATTCTAAAAAAGACATAGATGGGTAGTAGACTGCCTTGAGTATCCTTGCGCTCAATGTCATTGGCCCCTCAATCAGTCGCCAGGCCTGTCTCGCTAGTAGTGACAAATTGAATAATTCAATATCTCGAAATCCCAATACTCCTAGAGATTTTGGTTTAGTGCACACATCCCAAGACACCCAGCAAGGCTTCCTCTTGCCCCTCTTGCTGCCCCACCAGAATTGTCGTATCATCGACGTCACACTCTCACAAATACCACACGGCATCCTGAAACACGCCATAGAATAAACAGGAATTGGTTGGGCAACTGCTTTTATCAGCACTTCCTTTCCTGCATATGACAAAAGTTTCTCCATCCACCCCTTGATTTTCTCCCACACTCTATCTCTCAGGTACTTGAAAGTTCCATTCCTTGAATGACCAACATAAGTTGGCATGCCGAGATACCTCCCGCTTAACTGTTCATTATGCACATTAAGGGAATTTTTTATACCTTCTCGAACAAGCTGAGGGCATCCCTTACTGAAGAAGATGGAAGATTTTTCATTGTTTTCCCTCAGACTAGAAGCATCACAGTAAGTAGTTAACAGGTTTGACTCTACAGTCGCCCCTCATTACTCGCCTTGAAACACAGCACGCTATCATCAGCAAAGAGAAGATGGTTAACAACCGGAGTTGTCGGAGCCACCTATACTCCCACGAAATGCGATGACTGAGTTCCAGATTTCAAGAGGCACGAAAGGCCCTTCACTTCAATCAAGAAAAGATAAGGGGAGATTGGATCTCCCTGTCGTATACCCTTGATGGGTTTAAACTGGTCCAGTTTTTCTCCATTAAATAACACTGAAAAAGAGACTGACTTTATCATACCCATCACAATTTTTATCCAGGCTCTATCAAAGCCAAGCTTACTCATGATTGCCTCCAAGTAGGCCCATTCTAGCATGTCATAGGCTTTCATCATATCCAGCTTCAACGCGCAATGACCGTTGGATTTGGCCTTGCTCCTCTTCATAAAATGCAAGCTCTCATAGGCACATATGATATTATCTGTGATTAATCTTCCGGGAACAAAAGCTGATTGCTCTTCAGAAATAATGTCAGGCAAAATTTGTTTTAACCTAGTCGCCACCACCTTCGATGCAATTTTATACAGAACATTGCACAAACTTATAGGCCTGAACTGAGTTAAAAGAGTTGGATTCATTACCTTAGGTATCAAAACCAGAAAAGTGTCGTTAATACATTCCGCACTTTCTTCCCCCTTGACAATACAAAGCACCGCCTTTGTTACCTCTTCCCCACATACGTCCCAATGCCTCTGATAAAAATGTGCAGGAAAACCGTCCGGCCCTGGTGATTTTGTAGGGAACATCTGTAATAGAGCTGCTTTCACCTCATCACTGGTATATGGAGGACAGAGAATACTATTCATGTCAGTAGTGACTTTTGCGGGGAACATGCTCCAGTACGGCCTCCATATTTGTTACTCCCTCAGAAGTATACAATTCTTTATAAAAGTTTGAGACAAGATCCTTTCGCTCGGCAGGATCATCCACTGTAATACCCAACGCACTCGACAATGATTTAATCATATTCTTCTTTCTCCTCATGCTTGCTCTAATGTGAAAAAACTTTGTATTCTTATCCCCGGAAGTGAGCCATTCTATTCTCGAACGCTGACGCGAAAGTATTTCCTCCCTGTGATACAACTCAACGAGCATTTCATGAATTTTCTGCTCTGTATGGCTTGGGCTAGTGCGCGTTGGATCATCTCGCAACCTACCCAGCTCTTTCTTCAAATTTTTAGTTTCAGTCCGGACCGACCCAAACGTGTCTCTGTCCCAACGCCTCAGGTAGTTAGATAGCGAAGCTAGCTTCTGTTTTATATCTTACTCCCGCACTCCAGGTTGGCTCACCGACCAGGCTCCCTGGATTTCTTCTTTCAAGCTTTCATGGGACTCCCATGCCACTTCATACCGAATTTTTTTACTCGCTGGTCTAGGGATTACTTGTGAATTGTTGAGCTCGAGCTGAATGGGACAATGATCAGATGTGGCTGCCTCAAATGATTGAGGGTCACGTTGGGAAATAAAGAGCACCAGTCCGCCGACCCCAAAGCACAGTCCAATTCTCCATTTCATATGTTCAACCCAGCCCACTAGCCAGCGCCAACTCAGTCACCTGGGCTCTTTTGCCCCAAGGCACCACGAGAGCTATATCTCGCTTACAGCAAGATAGAAGGAGCTCTCGCCTCCGGCAGCGCGAGCGGGCCAACCCAATAGCGTAGGGATTTGTTCTCCGCCATTCGCTACCCTCCGGTTTACCTCTGTTTCTTTTTTCTTTTCTTTTTTTCCTTTCTTCGGTACTTTTTGTCTTTTCACCAGTTTTCGTCCGTTTTCCTTTTTTATTCGTCATAATTTCTGTTTTCTTTGATGTTCATTGATCTTTTTTGTTTTTTATTGGTTTTTACTGGTTTTCTTTGTTTTATTTATTCAATGGTTTTCTTTTTCTCGGTTTTCACTGGGTTTTTTTTCTTTTGTTTATTTTTGGCTTTCATTCTACATTTTTTGTATATGCCAAGAACAGTTTTTAATACACGTTTGGCAATGTTTAAATACAAGTTTAATATTTTTTTGAGTACACGGTTAACATTTTTTCTATACATATTTTTTCAAATGCGTGATTAACATTTTCAAATACAAGATTAACATTTTTTTAATACATGGTCAACATTTCTTCTATACACATTTAAACTTGTTTGAAATGGAAGACTAACATTCTTTTGAATGCATGGTCAACATTTTTATATACACATTTAACATTTTTAAATGCTTGATTAAAAATTTACAAATACTTTTTAAACATTTTTTCAAAAATTTTGTTTGCATGGTAATACGTGTCTCATTTATGTAATAAGGATCATAGTACAAGCCACGTACGCACGAAGAATCCGTGAGGTTGATACCAATTCCCGTCACATGCCTCCAGCACCACCCCAACAGCCACCAAAGGAAAAAAAATGACGGATAATCTCCTCACCTGAGCTCGACGCGACTCCATCGCTGATATGCAGCTTTGCGGACCTCCAAGGTGGCTCGCCCAAGGCGCAGCCATTGGTGTAGAACGAATCAGACCGGGGCAACACCCCGGACACGCCATCGAACTCTAGATCTGGCACCCCCGCAGGACTAAGACGTCGAAGGAGGAAACCATATCTGCTAGCCACGAGCCACGAACCCATCACACGATCAACCATCTTCTAGAGGCCGTCGATGCAGAGTACAATCTGCATATGCTCCTAGAGTACCTCCCAAGCTCCACGCCGACGTTGGAGCGAACGCCGTCACAACGATGGAGCCCGAAGACACAAACCACCATGAGGATGTCGCCGCTGCCATGTCATCCTTACTTGAACAGGCTGATTTTCAAATCCATCTCAACCCATAGGACCGATCGCCTCGTCGGGGAAGGATCCGAAGCTTCATTATTCAGCGCCGCCATCGTAGCCCCCAAAGCCAAGACGATGAACCACCGGAAAAACTAAGCTACTATGGTGTAAAACCTATAGCTACACGACCCACACATGTGGATCCGGCGAACCCCCTCACCATCGACGACCGAGGTCGCCAGCAGAGGGGAGCCGCCGGAGGTCGGCGGTGGAAGGACCTGGTGGCTGGCTACGGAGCCCTTTGTTTATTCCCGAGAAAAGTGATTCTGTTTTTTTTTCAAATGTTTGATTAACACTTTTTAAATACATGTTCAACTTTTTTCACACACATTGTATTTGTTTTCGTATACATCAAAAACATTTTCTTTATACACATTTAACATTTTTCTAACGCTTGGTTAACATTTTTTTTCAAATGTTTTATGTAAAGTTTTTTGTTAATATATTTTATTTTAAAACATTTGGAAATATAAACAAAAGTAAAAAAGCAAAAAAAATAAACAAAAAAGGAGGTTGTCGCTTCAGTCCCACCTAGGCCAGCCCATCTTACACTGCCTTGACGCGAGGAATCCATAGGACTCGCTATAAGAGAGACATATGGGCACCCCCAAGGCACAGAGTTCTCTCCCATCGAACTGAGGACTCATCCAAGTCTAGGTTAAAGCGAGTGCTAAGCACGACTCGCGGGGGCAACTAACTGAGGAGTCAGGGGCGGATCCAGGATGAAAACTGAGAGGGGGCAAAGATGTGTAGAGAAAAAAAATTTACGGAAAGATGTGTAGAAACTAATGATTAGATCAGTTCAAAAAGTAATCACACAACTACACCAGCATATATATATTGTGACTAAAAATAATAAGCGAAATCATATATTTTCTAATAATATAATTTCATCACACACATAGTTATGACAAGTTTGTTGCAAAGTCAAAGTAAACTAACCATTTAAGACACAATAACTTGAGAAATAGCAATATGGTGTTTCCTAATCTTCTTGAATAAAATTTCTAGCCTAAAATTGGCAAGAAAAAAGTACATGTTAAAAACAATAGTGAACCTAAACATTAATAAATAAATAAATTTAAGCCCAGTACCTCCTCCCGTTTCATCGCACGACATTTTTTTCCATGGAAGCTTTAACTATCACCTCATTAGGGATGTTTTCCAAAATTTCTCTTCTGGAAAGCAAATGAGGCTATGACTCAAAGATCATCACTCATCTCGTTACATAAAGCATTCTTCCCAAACTACATATATAGCGAGAAGAATCTCTCAACGGATGGACGAGGTTTTTCCAATCATTATAGGTTTAAGCTTGGATGCATGAGGCTCATAAGTTCCCCCATGTAAAGTACTTTCTCCTAATTTCCTTATGATGATTTGGATTGTAATCTGTGTAATTTTCTTATTTTTAGATGGATCCCGAGGAAGCTAAGGAAAAACCCATTAGCTCCCCTGCCAATGACAAAGTTGAGACATTAAATAAAATATCATACATGAAGGCAGATCGTCCCTATAGATTTATTCCACTCTCACATACTCAAACTTATTTGGCACATATTTATTCTGTGAAGCTAGAATCAATCAACCTAATTGTCAATTGGTATATTGTACACAAATTAGATATTTTAAATAAACCTCGTTCAATTTTTAACTTGAAAATTGAAAAAAGAACACCAATTTAGAAATTTGAACTGAATCTAGAAAAGATGAACTGGCGCTAGGGCTTACCTCGATTGATCAACGGCACGCAGAAACAGCGTCGCGGATAAAATTGTGAGGCCATAGATCGGCAAGCCGGCCGGCCGTCCAACGTGCAGAACGCAGATCGAAGGCGATTGCCGGAGACCGAGAGGAGCTTGCAAGGGCGCTTCGCGTTTTGTCTGGGGGGCAGGCGGCGAGTTTCGTCTAGGACTCAGATCTCAGTCCGTGTTTTTCACGAGTGAAATTGTCAAAGACGACGTTTTGTGCAAAGTAATACGCTCGTATGCAAGCGTGGTGCCTAGGTGGGTTGGGTTGTCTCTCAGTATGGGCTTTGGAAGGAGAACGAGAAAAACAAATAAGTGGGGGCAAGACAACGGGGTGAGAGGGGGCAAAGCTCTATAGTTGAGGCCTAGTACGAGAGGGCCAAAAAATCTAGTGGGGGCATTTGCCCCCACAACCCTGTACGTGCGTCCGCCCCTGTGAGGAGTACCCATTGCGGGAGCCCCTCAAGGGTCACTTTTGGTGGGCTGCGAGTGCACCATTTGACACGTTCTCAGCCGCTGCCACGTCTCGCGTACTGGGTGTTCCCTTGGGGATTTTATTTTTATTTTTCTGTACGCGTTACGGGTTTTAGATGTTTTTTCTTGTTTTTTTTGGCTTTTCGGTTATTGCCCGGTTTTCCCTAGGTTTTGGAAAAAAAACTGGAAAAAAAAATTGCGTGAAAAACGCGTTTTTTTTCTTCTGCGAGAGGCACAAATTTATTTAGGTTTGCTTCCGCGAGAGGTTGTGCCTCTCGGAAACGAAAAAATGTGTTTTTTTTCTTCCACGAGAGGCACAGATTTGCTTCCCTTGGAGGCACAGGTTTGCTTTCGCGAGGGGCACAGCTTCCGCCTGAGGCGATGCTCCGACGGCGGCGGGTGACCGTAACGTTGCTCCTTACAGAGGCACATGCAACGATGGTAGGATCTGATGAGGGATAGTCATGAAATTGCTGGCGGTGGCATCCGCTAGTCATTGAGACGGTGACGTTAGCCCTTGACGACTGTGACATGAAGATCAGGGACTGCGTTAATGCATCTGCAGGGCGCGTTGGTGCATCTGCAGGAACGAAGACGATAGCTGTGTGCCGCGTTATGGGTTCTTGTTGGCGGCGCAAATGGGACTTTCGTCTAGTGCAAGTGTAGCGGCCATTTCGCAGGAGGAGGTTCGTGGCGTCAACGACAACCTCCTGCACTGATGAGTAAGGGGCACACCAGCGATGCACTGCCGACATCTAGCACCGGGGCAGCGGCTCCGATGGTGTGGTGGATGTTGGTGGATGACTCGCACCGTTGTGGAGTTGCAGCGGCCAGATCCACACCGAGACATGAGCGGCCCCATGACGGTCGTGACATTTCTCTTAAGTGTGAAAACGTCCCACCAATCTGCTAGTACCTTTTTGACCTGGCGTGGAGTACTGGAGAATGCAACTATCGATCGATCTGTCATCAAGATGTTGATGGAGTACCTCTTCATGTTCGGGGTAAAAACTCTTGCCCTGGCCTTTATTTGTTGGGCTCAACAGCGACGGATTTACGTTGTTACATTCTTAATGGCATTGTCTACTTACTATTGTGATTGTTCTTATTGGCTAGTTTTGACAACTAGGATGAAAATCCTTGTTCAGGTCCTCTCTAGCTGGACATCACGACGATAAGCAAAGCGTTGGTTAACTGTGGGTCAGGCAAGGCGAGGGGCATTCAGGAGTTATGACAACCAAACAACGCACATGCAAACCCCAGAGAGGTGGTCAGGCCGGGCAACTGTTAGCAGGTCTCCACCAAGCTCCACTTGTGAATTGCTCGACTCCCCTCGAAAACAAAAATGAATTGCTCGACACGAATCTAGTAGTCATGTGTCGTGCATACGCGCCACCATATATTTGTTTCCTGGTTGATGAAGTTTTTAGTTATCAGTAAGGCAATAGACCCCTATTTTTATCCATCAAAAAGTTACATTAATATAATTAGAAGTAATAGGATCCACGTGAGTGGAAGATGTCTTGGTGGTCCTAGCCGCATTTTTTTTTTTTGCGAAACCCTAGTCGCATATACTTGGTATTGTACTTCTCAATATGTCGACCCATCTCCAAAATTAGAACAAGCAAGGAATTTGCATATCTTATTACAACTCTAACACGCACAAAGAAATGCAAAATTAGCACCAACCGAACCAGTTCTGCCAAGTGCTTTGGCGCAACGACACCAACTCCTATCACATGGATCTTGCACATTATGCACCTATGGATGTGTTCGTGCTAGGTAACTTAATTAAGATGCTCACAAAAAACACCATAAAGGGAGATATGTTTAACATTCTATGTTTGTGTGTAGGACTATGGACCCACAAGCCATCCTAATGAAATGGCAATCTGATAGGCAATTGACATTTTTGCACGAGCACTGGCAGATAGACTGGGGTTATGTTATCCCTGCAAGCCACATGGGTGCGCGATTTTGCAGATTGTAGAGGACTTGGCAAGTTTATCATCTCAAGGTGAACTTCAAGATCATTTAGCTGTTGTCTGTGGTTCCACGGACGGATGCAAGTCATCATGGATGCCTCCTAATCCTATAGTGTCTGTTTGCGCAGCCTCCAGTTCCAACCAACTGATCCTCAGCCTATTCTAACGGTTAAGGTGGAGTCTTTGCATGCTTTTTTTTTTTTTTGAAAGGAACACTGATGCATTCCATTACATATCGTTGCTGGACAAATCGCCAGCTACACAGTCATTTACAAAATCTGGGAACTGGCCAAGCCAGCACTCAAAAGTGCCTACATTCATGACTGTGCCGTACGCAGCAAGGGTGTGCGCAGCTTGGTTACATGACCTTGAAACATGTTTAATACATACATCGGATAGACCAACTTGTAACTGAAATTTGATCTCCCTAAACACCGTACCTAAGGCTGAGAGGTTATAATCTTCAGATGTGATAGCCTGCTTTAGCACCAGCGAATCAGTTTCAAAAATCACTCGATCACATCCCAGCTGAATTGCTGTGTTTACGGCATGGAGCATCGCTAGTGCTTCTGAATGTAGAGGCTCAATCACATGTTCCAAATTACCTGCTCCCGCTGCCAAAAGCTCGCCTTTGTTGTTCCTTATAGTGAACACCTAGCCTCCTGAGTGAAACTCTTCGTGGAAGGCTCCGTCTGTGTTAATCTTCAGGATATCAGCAGGAGGTGGAGCCCATTTCGAAGTAGAGTTGAGTTTTGCACAGTCTTTTTGCTGCATAGAATTGATTACATTAGCAAGCTAATGATTAATTGAAAAGGAGATTTCATCATTTGTTTTCATAGCATCTCCAGCATTGCATTTATTTCTCTGATGCCACCAAAACCACTGGAGCAAACTAGTTTTTAATTTTTCCTCCTCCTTTAGATTGAGCACTTCCTCCATGAATTTAAAGGAGTCTGGGCAAGCTAATAGTTGGAGCCTAACATGTTCAAGTTGGGTTTGCCTCCATATGGCTGTCACTTTTTTGCATTTAAGGAAACAATGACCTCCATCCTCATCTAATCTAACGCATACAGGGCATCGGGTATCAACTTCCATACCTCTGCTTCGAAGCTTCGTTCGTAGAGGTAGGCTGTATGTCGTCACCCGCCATAGAAAGTGTAGTATCTTATTGGGAAGAGGAAGCTCCCATAGTGTTCTCCACTTAAAATCACCTTCTTCAGCAGCTGCACTGGAAGAAGAAATTAGACCTGAAGGAGACTCACGGTCTCTAGCGTCAACTGCTACCTTGTAGGCAGATTTCACAGAGAAAATACCTTTTTTATCGAAGTGCCAAGCAACGACGTCCTCTGCATGTTCCTGGATAGGGATTTGCAGAATTATGTTAGCATCTTCTGGAATAAATGTTTGCTGAACCAGCTGCACATCCCATGTGTTTGTGCTAAAATCAATTAGTTCTGCCACCTTAGTTATGATATTACGTCCTTTTTGCGTGATAACTTTCCTAGTGCTTTCCCTTGGTATCCAAGGATCAGTCCAAATCTTGATATTTTCCCCATCCCCGATCCTCCATATGATGCCTCTTTTCAGTAATTGTATTCCTTTCAATATACTACGCCATACATAGGAGATACCTTTATTGGGAGTGGCTTCCAATATTGACTTTCCTGGATAATATCTTGCAGATAAGACTTTGGCACATAATGATGTTGGGTTTTGTAGCAGTCTCCATGCCTGTCTAGCTAACACAGCTAGATTGAACGAGTGTAAGTCCCTGAAACCTAATCCTCCATCCTTCTTTGGCTTTGAAAGTTTATCCCACGACACCCAGTGTATCTTTTTCTGTTTATCCATTTGGCTCCACCAGTAACGCCCTATCATGGAACTCAGATCATCACATAGGGACTTTGTAATGTCAAAACAGGCCATTGTATACACTGGGATTGCCTGTGCTACTGCTTTTATTAGTATTTCTTTCCCTGCCTTTGACAACATCTTTTCCTTCCATCCTTGTATCTTCTTCCACACCTTCTCTTTTATATATTCAAATGTTTTTGTTTTTGATTTGCCAACATAGGTTGGGAGCAGGGGCGGAGCTAGGCTAGCACTGGGCCCCGGGCCTGCTACATCGCTACAGTGTTCAACAGTGTGAAAAAGTGCAAAAAACGCTACAGTCAACAAAGGAATAAATCCCCACGCCCCGGGCCTAGGCCCCCCCCGGCCTGGGGCCTGTATCCGCCACTGGTTGGGAGTCCCAAATATTTTGAGGATAATCCTTCCGTTGATATGTGTAACATCTGCCTCTCTTCCTCTTTATGCCATGGTTTTGTATTTTTGCTATAGAGGATTGATGATTTGTCTTTGTTGATCATCTGTCCTGAACAAGCTTCATATGTCTCCAGAATATGATTCACTTCTTGGGCATTTCTAGCATTCGCTTCCATCAAAAGTAATGAGTCGTCGGCAAAGAGGAGATGGCTGATGCTAGGTGCTCCATTGCATATTTTGACTCCCTTTAATCTTCCACTTTGTTCAGCAGCATATAGCATGGACGAGAAACCTTCCGCACATAGTAAGAAGAGATAAGGGGATAGGGGGTCCCCCTGCCTCAAGCCTCTTTGTGGAATTATTATGTCTGTAACTTCCTTGTTTATCTTAATTCGGTATCTGACAGTGGTGATGCATTTCATTATTAATTCAATCCAGCCACTATCAAATCCCAATTTATGCATGATGTCCTTCAAGAAACTCCACTCTACACGGTCGTAAGCCTTACTCATGTCCAGCTTGACTGCTGCATAGCCCACCAACCCCTTTCTCTTTCTCTGCAGGAAATGTGTTAATTCATATGCCAAGAGGATGTTATCCGATATCAATCGTCCTGGCACAAAGGCACTTTGGTTTGGCGATATTATGTCTGGAAGAATTAACTTTAGGCGATTAGTGATTACCTTGGATACCAGCTTATATGTCACGTTGCATAGGCTTATGGGTCGCAGGTCTTTGATCTTCTCTGGCTTGGCATTTTTTGGAATAAGCACCACTAATGTGTCATTCCAATTTTCTGGTATTTGTCCTCCTCTTGGAACATTGAGGACTTCTTTTGTAACCTGCTCGCCCACTATATGCCAGAAACATTTAAAGAAAACTGCTGGCATCCCGTCGGGGCCAGGGGCTTTTAGATCACCAATATCATTTAGAGCAGCTTTAACTTCTTCCTCCGAATACTCTGCACATAATATTTCATTCATTTCTGCAGTTATCTTTGGATGGACAGATTGTAGAACAGCCCCATTGTTTTGCCTTGTCGTAGAGGAGAAAATACTGAAGAAGTAGTCTGCTATATGCTCCTTTAGAGACTCGTTTCCTTCAATCCAGCGGCCATCGTCTGTCTTCAGTCTCTTCAGAGTGTTCTTTTTCTTCCTTTCTGATGCAAATGCGTGGAAAAAAGCTATATTTTTATCCCCTGACTGAAGCCACTTGACGTGAGCCCATTGGCGCCAGAAAGTATCCCATTGATGTTCCAACCTGTCTAGCTTGTCTCTCAGGAAGTGCTCTCTAGCTATGGATTGTTGATTGATTTCTTGTCTTCTCACCTTTTCCAGATCCTTCTTTAGTTCCTTTATTCTTTTCGGAAGGTCACCCAAGACATTAGAGTCCCAATCTTGAAGGTCATGAGCCACTGCTTTTAATAGCTGTGAGATGCTTCGGCCTCCTCCAAGTGAAGCTGATGCCCAAGCATTGTTTACAATTTTCTCACATTCTTCCTCCTGTAGCCACTTGGCTTCAAATCTGAAACCGTGTGCATTATTTTGCCCGTGTTGCTGCATTGTTTGATTTTTCCACAAATACAGTAACCAGCCTATGATCAGAATGACAAGGATCTCCATTTAAGACCTTATACTCAGGAAACCTCATGCACCAGCTTCTTGATGCCACCGCTCGATCTAGCCTTTCCTTAATATAGTTGGTTGCGGTATGACTATGATTGCGCCAGGTATATCTATCACCAATAAATACTAAGTCTAGCAACCCGCAGTCATCTAGTGCCGCTCTAAAGTTCTCCATTTGGTTATGTGCTCGAGGTGGCCCCCCTCTTTTTTCATGACTATATAAAATTTCGTTAAAGTGGTGCACAACCATGGGAGGTTTAGTTGTTGATGAAGAATCCTCATAAGTTTCCACGTTTTCCACTTTCTATCCCTTGCGGGTTCTCCATAAACACCAGTAAACCGCCATCTGAAACCATCACTTTCCACCACTTCAACATCAATATGATATCTTGAATAATTATGCAGCTCAATGTTTATTCCCTTCTTCCACATCAAAGCAAGGCCACTGCTCTTTCCATCACAATCCCTAATCACCATATTACTCATGCCAAGTATCCATTTGAATCTTTCCATCCTCCTTCCATCCAATTTTGTCTCCGAGAGAAAGAGGATGTCGGGGTCCACCTGCTTCTGGAGATCCAGAAGGCCACGAACTGATGACATTTGATCGAGTGATGCAGTGGTGGAAGAATAGAGTAATTGTTGTCCATCAGCTCATAAATGACTAATTATTACCTGCTTGAGGATAGGGGTGGCACACTTTTCTCTTAGAGCGAAAGCATCAGAGTAGGTTATTACCTGCTTGAAATACGCCCCAAATCCATACCTGAGATAACAAAAATACATGAGAAAAGCATTCTGGATCTCTCCGATTTGCACAACATACAGGATGTGCGACATCTGAACTTACGACAGGAGGGAGCCACCTATCAATCTTGGGGCTTCCTCGCTCGCCATGGCCGGGCACCATCATCCTCTGCGGCTTCACCATCATCCTCTCCTCCAACGATGACCTGCGCAGGACTCGTACAGAGATATTTTTTAACGCATCATACACAGATATAAATCATCTGAATCAAAAGCAAGCTGCATCTAGTTCATCAAATGTTAGATGTACAGAATTTGATCGTACACTGCAATGCAAACCATTCAACCACGAAGTAGCTAGAGCTAGTGATTTCAATTCTCTACCATGATGCATGCATGTATGTATGCGTGCAACAAACCGCCAGACTAATTAAGCATTGAGGTAGGCTACATAATCCAATCCGGCTAGCTCGTAATCCGGTAGCCGCTACGTAGTTAAGTCTGGACAGAGAGTCAGAGACTGGGATGAACACGTACATGGGAAGGAGCAGGAGACGCAGGGCCTTATCTGCCCAACCTCCGACCAGATCGGTGGTGTTTAAGGCCGCCTTAGAGCTCCAGCGGTACCTCCCCTGCAGGCAAACAGAGCAATAGGCAAAAATCAGCTGTGCAGATCGATTCAGAAGCAGGATTAATGCGGGAGAGGCGCAGTACCTTCCGGGATGAGCGCCATGGATGCAGAGGAGGAGGAGGACGGCCGCGCGTCCCCCGTTGCCGAACTTGGTGCAGAACAACGCGGAGGCTGCTTCCTCTCCCGGCGCGTGGACGCGGAGAAGAAACCACCCTCCACCAGCGCCATCGCCTGCGGCACCTTGGCCTTGCCGCCAGATCCGCCGCCGTTCATCGATCATGGGCCAGCTCAACGACGACGAGGATCTGGAAGCCCGGCTATGGCCGTGGCAGCTGGATCTAGGGCCTTGGGGTGGCGGGGAGCTCCTCCTCCTGCAGCTCGGCGGCCTCCACACCCCGGAGCAACACCCTCGCCGGAGGACGTGGTCACCAGCTCTCCTCTGGATCCGGTGAGGAGGGTTGGGGAAGGAGCTCACCACGGCTCCATGCCCTGGATCTGGTGTGAGGGAGGGGGAAGGGGGCTCGCCGTGGTCAGGAGGGAGAGGAAGAGGCGGGCGGCCGGGGCTTCCCGATCTAGATCGAAGTCGAGGGAGGTGGGTGGGTGTGTCAGGAGGAAGGGGAGGGGAGAGAACGTGACGAGAGGGAGGGGATAAGGGGTGATAGCAATGGCGCACTGGTAGGGGGTGCGCCATACGTATAGATAGCAATGGCGCACCTCTTACTGGTGCGCCATTACTAGTTAAAACTAGTAATGGCGCACTTTGCCCTGGTGCGCCACTGCTAAGTCTGGGGAGGGGTGTGGGGCCAGGACAAACTTAGTAGTGGCGCACCGTGGGTGTGGTGCGCCACTGCTAAGTCTGGGGAGGGGTGTGGGGCCAGGACAAAACTAGTAATAGCGCACCACACACCAGGTGCGCCATTAGTAATATGGCCATTAATGGCGCACCCATATCTGGTGCGCCACTGCTATAGCCGTTTTTGTAGTAGTGAATTGTCAAATTCGATGTGCATCCGTCATAGTGAGTACACGTTTGCATCATCTTTGTAAGCATAAGAAAAAAGGCATCAAAATCACCCCCGGCCTCCCATCTTATCAGGAATATGCTCTGCCAGCACTGAATAAGAGTACGGATCAAACACATATCCGTCGGCCGATTGCTTGTTCAGCTATCTACGTGTTCTATTCAACTGTGCAACGCTCTCTCTTTACGCGCTGGCTAGCAGACTGGACCGCCACTTTGTTTTTGCTTCCACGGGATTAGTAGTGACAGTCCAGTGGCCTGTACCCAAGAATTTTCCAACACCTCCCACTCTTATCTGTATGACTTTGAGCACACGGATCATATAGGCCATTATGTTGCACTGTCATGATCGATGGTGTGACTGTAATGTAAGTGGTGAGGGAAATGGAGGCGAATGTGAGCACCGAACACCTTATTATAGGCGGAGGCTATACGTCTGCACATGGCCCTAAAATGTTTCGTCTATTTATCATACTAGGTAATTGCCCGTGCGTTGCAACGGGAGAACAACAGTCATGTAGGCATGGGTGATATATTTAGGTCATGCTTCCAAAGGTAAATCAACCAAGAGCTCTTTACCCTCCTATTGTTATAGTATATAGCTGAATGCCCGTGCGTTGCCACGGGACAAATTAAGTTTGTTCAAAAAATGTTGAACACAGTCGGCAATATATAATTTGCCCACATCATAAACTTTGATAATTCCCATATCAATTTATGCACATACATTTCTCGAAAAGAAACAGATACAAGCTTTAAGAATGAAAAATTTAAGTTGCCATGTGTCCATAAGACGGCTAAGATCAACATACTTCTTGGCCAGTACCATCTTATCCTGGGCATACCCACAAACGGCATGAACTAAATCCTAGGTCTGCCGTTGCATCTTTTTTATTTTTCTAAAAAATACTAAGACACAAAGCACCTATGATCTTCAGGAATGGAAATCTGCTATGTCGTCAAAATGTGTGCAGTATGTCCAACTCGGCAGGATCTACAGAGGATAATCATTTTCTCACAGTCCATGTGGAAGACAATTTTCTGCAACCGATCGACAGCTCATGGAATACCACATGTTACAAGGCAGCAACCTGGATTACCATACAATACTGCCTCGTCCTAAGCAGCCTCTCCAGATCTCCAAGACGTGCCTTCTCCACAGATAACCCCTCCTCGGATTCTTGCAATCAGGAGATCGATGTCATTGGACAAAACACAGCCAAATCTATTCTATGTGGAGAGAAAGAAACACGTACCTGCACTTGTAGTTGTGCAGCGCGACAAGAGCCCTAGAGAGCGGTAGCACCGGCTAGAAGCCCTCGGTCGCCTCCCTCCTCCCGATGACGAGCTCGTACGGCCGCGCCCGCTGCAGCGCGAGCCGCCACCTCATCTCCATGCATGTTGTATGGTGGCGGACGCTTCCAGCGCGGCCCTGGCATGGCCTGCATCCCTCTTACTCGCCTTGGCTGAATCAGCAGCGGCCCCGATCACTACCACGGGAGACTCCTCCAGTCCTGCTGGGCAACCTCCTCCTGCGCAGCCATAGCGGCGCCTCCCGCTGGGCAGGAAAGCGGCTGTGGGACTTGCTCTCGCTCGGCCGCGATACCTGCCTTCCCCGTCTGACCGGAATGTCGGATCTGAATCCAGAGTGGGGTTTGGGAGAGGGGAGATGGGGCGCCGGGGTAGATGGAAGCAGAAGTAGTTGGCAGCGAGGACATCCCGTAACAGATTTTGGGAACAGGGGCCGGTGATTTCGGCGGCGATTAAGGAGAGAGAACACGACGTAAGATGGAACCAGCGGACGAAGCGGGCAGGGGTGAGCGGAAGTGGGAGGTCAGACGAAACTTAGCGACGTAAGAGGGGAGACGGAACCTTATGGTTTTTTTAGGTGGTAGAGACTAGCCTAAACCCGTGCGGCGGCACGCCTGCACGTCGCTTGTAGGTGATCATATATATTGTTTCGACGAAGAAAATTCAGATACTGATAAACTTCATTACTTTACCATGGTCCCTTTTATCTCCTCTTTTTACATCAGAGGTAAGACTATATAATAGATCTAAGCCGTTGATTTCATTACGTAGTTGATCAGAGAAACTACATCCCATGTAAAAAGAGGATATAAGGACCATATTAAAATTGCTCATGTTTTATCCTTAGCTGCATAGAGACAGTCTTGAGGAAGAATGGATGCCGCTCCAGCACCTTTAGAATTGCATTAGCCATCTATAAAAAGCTACAAAGAGATTCTGTACATTCAGCATGCAGCATGTAAATTCACTGTGTTCCTAAGCTATTTTGTCTCTCAACACAAGCTTTCGCCCCGCTTTGTATATAAAGAAACAACACAACAAAGTATACAACCAAACGATATAACATGATTGGAAGACCATCTTACAAAGCAGATCAAAGATAAACATGAACCTAAAACAAGCCAAACACCTAACCGAGATCTGACCGATGACCCTTGAGCTCCACGATAACACCCTCAAGTGGGTGACGGAGCGAAATGTCGCCGTTGCTGAGTCCAAACAAACAGACTAGAGTTTTCACCAGCAACACTGGCACAAGGACAAGACCCACGACGACGTCTTCAGGAAGCAACGGCACCCACGGGCACCGCCGTCGTCGGCGCTATAAACACAAACTCGCCTACACCACAGAAGGGGTCCCGATCACCACCGCAACGTGCATTAGCCCATCCACAGCAGAACTAGGCACTGTCAGAGCAGACTAAAGCCTCCCGCCATCACACCCCTTGCCGCCCACACAACCCAGAGGTGAAGTCACCACCGCCACCACGGAGCTTGCTGGAAAGCCATCCGTGAAGCCCGCCATCCAAGACCGCCGCCTTGGCATCCATGTCCCTAGGCGTCGATTCCCATCCACACGACGACCACCCAACCACGGTAGTAGAATCCAAAGGCATCTCCTTTAACTCCTAGCCCAGCTTCAACCACCGGGACTGGGTCGGCGCCCCCACCGTAGGAAGCATCTACACCCGCGTCCCCAGCCGGTCCCGGTGGACCAGGCGGATACAACCCAATGACTACCGATGACCACCGCCATGTACGCTTGAGCGCCATCAAATCTGTGGTCCTCGGCGCTGATCCGTCCGATGACACAGTAGCGCCCAGAGAGCACAACTAGGATAGACGCCACGAATAGGTAGCAAACAAGTGGATTATAACACAAAGGCTTGTGCTAGCGCAGACCATGTTAGCCCCAAAAATACCCGCGCGGCCCCAGACATCATCCACCACCACGAACCAGTAAACCCCCCCCCCCCCCTGCCACCCCTACACTGACACCGTAATTAACATGTGGACGCCACCTCCAACAACCCACGAAACCCAACTCGACATTGCTGGAGATGGCCAAGGGTCAGTTAGCATGGCTAGCCAACTGCGGGGCGACGCCACCAAGAGGAGTAAGCACAACCCCATCAGATCTGACCGTTTAGATCCATATGGGGATGCCCAAGGCAGCCGGCAACTCCGGCCGCCGGGGCAGCTGCAACAGGCCAGCCCTGCCCTCCAACAGCAGCCATCTCGTCACCACCTCCAGGCCCTGTAACTCTCCGACGAACACCCGCCGGTCCAGCCTCCACACGCCCACAGCCATGGGGGTGGGGGGGGGGGGGGGGGGCAGTCAGCAGGAGCCACGCACACGCCACAGCCCCATCACGCGCGCGCCCAGGCACCACCATTACTCGAAAAAATTACATGAAACTTCAGTTCATGGAGGAAACTGCATGAACCAAATCATAACTGCTCTTTCTTCTCAGTGTTGTCTATGTACAATTGAATACTTTTCCTAAATTATTCACATGGCTATGTAAATAGGTAGC
This sequence comes from Elymus sibiricus, assembly GCA_039707655.1. Lineage (NCBI taxonomy): Eukaryota > Viridiplantae > Streptophyta > Magnoliopsida > Poales > Poaceae > Elymus > Elymus sibiricus. The sequence continues at coordinate 363,077,284 of CM077672.1, forward strand.
TGCAGCCTACAGGGTGCAAAATCCTTTTGCCGGATAACCACAATGGCATTCTCCAAGTAGGAGATATTGAATCAATTTTCAAACCATAAAGATTAGTAAAGACCAACTCTTTTTTTTGGGCCTTGCATTCTCCTCACTTGACACATCCTTCACTTATCTAAGCTTGTCAAATTTAGATATTTTTCACAAAGGATGACATGTTGTAAAAAACTAAGGCCACCCAACATAATGTTCGTGTCGTAACAGGGGTTGACACCTGATATTTAGCATGTCCATCAAACAGACATTCTTTCATTCCTTTATATCACCCTATGGTTTGTTTTCCTTTTGCGATGAAACTCATGGTCATGGATGTTTTATGTAGCTCTGGTGGAGAAGTTAGTGGACAAGTAAGAAAAGATGGGAGGAAGGGACGGAAGGGGGAGGGAGGGAGAGAGAGAGCGAGTGAGAGGGGGAGGGAAGGAGAGGGGGAGGGGGAGAGAGAAAGATTGTGCATGAAGATAAGGTACATGTTACACACACGATTGATGTAACCAGTAGAATATGTATGGCCCCGTTGAAACGCACGGGCAATTACCTGGTGATCTCAAAAAGATATGGACATGCATGAGCTCTACAAAATTATCTCAGAAGTATGTATAAACTAAAACCAATATTGGCTTTAAGTTTATACAAATAAAAAAGTAAAATTGTATTTGATACATGTCTTGAACACTGCTGATCAAATATATGGACCCAATAATTACTGATATATTATATAAACGATAGCTTTCACTAAAAGTAGCATGACTGAGAGACATAATATTGCATCGTAATACAATGGCCCTGTTTGGTTGGGCTGTGGATTTCTGAAAGCAGTTGTGGAAAATCTGCTGTGGAAAAGCAGCTGTGGAAAATCTGCTGTGAGAAATCTGTAGGTCATTTGGCAAACTAGCTGTATGAGCTGTGGCTGTGGAGATAAAAGTCTGAAATACCCCTAACAACTAAAAGATTGGTTGCACGTTGTTTAATGATAATAACATCATTATAGGTTGATTTGGAGTAGTAATAAAACCTAGCACACAAATATTTTACCTGCTGAGGAGAGAGTAGCATATTTTTACATGATATTTTCACATGGCGAGAGAGTAATTTTTTAACGTGTCACAAAGAACAGACCACAAAAAATCAGGACAGAAAAAACAACGGTTAGAATTGACGAGTTGTTCCTGTGTACAGTCTACTGCTGGACCTGACCACAGAAAACAGAAACGCTCACTGCCTTCTTCTTCCTCTGACTCTTCTCTCTGCTCCAAACACAACATTCAACCCTTCAAATTCATGCCAAGCAACAACGGATCTCGCAGTTGTTCATTAAAAATGGATTCCACGTGCTGTTCATTAAAAATGGTGGCCACATATCCTGTTTTCCCCATCGATTATAATCTCTAATTTCCATAATTTGCATTCGTATGAAGCCATCTACTCCTATTTAACAGAGAGGAGGAGGTCAGAGGAGACAGGGAGATGAGGAGGAAGAGCAGCTCACCAGAGAATGGGGAGGGACGGGGCGGCCTCCCGCGAGCTCGGGCGAGGGCTGCGCGAGCTCCGGCGAGGCGGGGCCGGAGGTGCTGCGTGAGATCCGGCAGGCCCGATTCATTTTCTGCGTGCGCTGCAGTTAGGCCCGAGTGGCAGTTTGGATGTAATTCCGTGCTGTAACAGGGGTAGCGACTTAAAGGGAACCGTTTTCTTTTGCGGGAGCGACGAGACATGCAGCGGCAGCGAGGGAAGCACCTCCTTCGCAGCTTTCCCACATAGTGCAATTTTGGCTGCGCGTTGATGGAATCATGGTGACTCGATTCGGTCTTTGGTTAGGATTTGGCTGCCACGCAGTGAAATCCTTGTAAAAACGCAGAACCAAACAGGGCCAATAACTACCGGTTTGAACTTTAAAAAGCGGCAAACAATGTCCAAAAAAGCCTAAAAATGCGTCAATAAAACTTGACACTAACATTGTCCAACAATGAAATTGACCTAAGACTGTCCAAAGCTTGAACCTGATCTTAGAAGTTTCCAAAGCACACCAAGTAGATGGTCCAAGCACTGCTTTCGGCGCACAGGGGCGATAAAATCAACGCCACAACAACAATGAGAAGATGGCATGTGGGTTTCACATTTTTAAATTAGATTACCAATCTGGAATTCTGAATGATTTTCAGAGTGTTCAAGACTGCATTGCAAATGATGTTGAAAATTAGTGTTCGAGGAAAACAAAACACAGCAAAATTAAATTAAGTTGTACCTCTCTACATGGATCACAATGAAAGGAAGTGTTAATGCACGATTATTACATGCAGATTTGAACAATGGACGCATGCATCCATCGAGTGAATTCGCACGCGTGCGGAGACGATAGGTGATGCATGGATTGTGCTTGTGTGGCAGTGGCCGTGCTGCATGGACTGGCGCTGCTCGGACTCCTGCCGCTGGATCCAAACCAGGCAAACTCACTGTCAGCACGGCTTACTCGGCGATGGCTGGGGAGCGGTCTAGGGAGGACACCCGGATGGCCTCGATGACCAGCTTGTCGCACAGGGTCGGTGATGCGGCCCCGTGATACGCAAAGATCGTGTGGCTGGAGGAGACCGGCATGGCCGCGGCCGCAGCTTGTATACCACCCATGTCTGGCGAGAACACCACGTCTTGGTGAGATCATGCCCATGGCCACCGCTTGTACCGCCCATGTCTGGCGAGAACACCATGTCCTGGTGAGATTTTCTTCCGAAATGTACATCGACCAGCATCAGCGTAGGCCCACACGCCGGCGACGCGGAAACCGTCGCTCAAACTAATGTATCTAGCACTGAAATACATCTAGATATAACCGTTCGAGCGACAAATAATAAGGATCGGCGGTCTTCAAGCTCTACTTTGATTGGCTGAGGCACAAGATGCTAACTGAGGCAGGGAGGCGATCGAGCTGGAGCAATGACGTACAGACGGAAACGCACTCGGGAGGGGATCGCACGCTGACGTGCGGGCGGGCTAAACCAAACCAAGAATTTATCTCCCTTTATCAGTAGGTAAGCGATCGATATACCGGCAAAAAAAAAAAGGTAAGCTATGGATATAGATAGACTAATACACGCATGTGCATGCCTTGTACTTTTTGTCTGCCAAAGATTGCATATCATCCTACATTTTAAAGGGTCTCTTCCTCCTGCGAACTATGACTTCATATCCACATCAATTATTACCCAAACTTATGCAATAATGTGGATTCTACATTTATGATACCATAGGCTCAATTTTGTTGGAAATATAACACCTAATGACTACCCGATGCCTCTGACTCCAAATTTGTGTTGTGGTTCATGCTCTCCTCACCAAGAGCCTTCCAATTCTCTCACACGAAAACGAGACTAAACACAATCGAACAAGTCAAGAGCACTCATAAACTGCAGTATGTCTCGAATAAACAGAAAATCGGGTCAGATGGAGTCAGATCCTAAGCTCGTAACATGTGAAATCAGCTAATTAAAACAAGTCGAACGACCTGGACTACAATCACACCAGACTAGATCAAATTAATTTGTATGTTTCAACAAAGAAACCGATCCAGTAAGGAATCTTGGCGTTTGGGGATATGACATTCGTATAAGAGGTGGGGGATTTGTTTGAGTTGTGAAGGATGGGAATGGAAGGGCAGGCATTCGGGTGCCTTTTAAAGGTGAGGCTCGTGAGAGTTTTCCGCGGGGCAGCCCCACAAGTGCTCATCACGTTCCCTTGAAGTTGACATACCAATGATTCTGTGCGTGTGTGTGGTTGTCCAGCTGTATGTCCTTCACCAACTGGTCAATCAAAGGATCATCTCTTTTGTGTGAGTGCAGGTGCAAAAGCATCCCGGGGCTAACTATCATCTTGTGATTGTGCTTGAGCTCAACCTTCTCTATCACAAAGCTCCCATTCTTTCTCTGTTTCACTCTAATTCTTGCTTTGCAACCACTACTAGGAAATACCTTATAGATAGATGCTTAGTAGTAGCGAGGGGTATAAGGGCCGCGCTGCTGCTAATTAGTAGTAGCGAGGGGTATAAAACCCGCGCTACTACTAAGTTGATAGTAGTAGCGCGGGCTATAAACCCACGCTGCTACTAAATGGTCTCCACCGTGCCACTCGGGACAGGCCATAGTAGTAGCGAGGGGTATAAACCCCGTGCTACTACTAAGTTGATAGTAGTAGCGCGGGCTATAAACCCACGCTGCTACAAAGTGGTCTCCACCATGCCCCCCGGGACAGGCCATAGTAGTAGCGAGGGGTATAAACCCCGCGCTGCTACTAAGTATAGGGTTTTTTAACAGCCTTGAAATCCCCATCTCCTCCCCAAAATCCCTCCTCACTTCCGCCACTCTTCCCCCTCTCTCTCCATACGCTCTCACATGGACCTCTTGCCCATGCGCCCCTCCTCCTCCATGGCGCCGAAAGAGGCCGCCGCCTTGCGCCGCCGGCGTCTAGGAGCTCGCCGGTCTTCCCCCGCGTCTCCATGCCACCACGCCGGAGCACCTCACCACCGGTGACCAGCCCCGCTGCTCCCTCCATCTCCTTCCTCTCTCTCCCTCGTTTTTCTTTTTCTCTCTCCCTCTGGTTTGACTCACCCTCCCATGTCCATGCCCGTGCAGGTCGTCGCCATGGACGACCAAGAGCTCTCTGCCTTGGTTACGAAGAGGAACCCCACGCCGCCGCCTTGCTCTGCCATGGATCCGGGACCTCTCCAGCAGCCGCCGCCGGGGTATAAGACACTCGCTACAGATAATTAGTAGTAGCGCGGGTGGCACCCACGCTACTACTAACAGATGTAGTAGTAGCGCGGGTGGCACCCGCGCTACTACTACCAATTAGCTGTAGCGCCCTAGTAGTAGCGCGGGCACCCGCGCTACTACTAGCTGTTTAACCCGCGCTACTACTAGGCTTTTCCCTAGTAGTGAACCAATCCTTTTTGATGTCTTCCCACGTTTCCGCTCATATTCTGTCACAGTCTGCTTGTGCATCCTTTCTCTGGAGCAGACAATGTAGTTATTTGTCTTGTGGCGCGATCTTTTGCATGTGCCAAACCCTGCATGTCTTGCATAAGTGTTGTAAAACTCCCTTGCTTTTTCGTACGAGCTGAACTTCATTCCAGCGACAGGTATGAGGTTTGGCGGCATGTTTTTATTCTGCAAGATAGCATTGTGGTAAACCATATTAGTAAAAAGTTCCATCATCATCTTTTACTGAATTTGTTTATGACAGAATTTTCTTTTGTCGCATTGTTAGAGACTAAGTGCACTGCTCTATCAGACTAAGAGGACTGCATATTATTCAGTTTTTGAATAGTTTACTGCATTAGATATTGCAACAAACTTCACAGGGAATGTAACTGCGCTGCTTTTCTAAATGGGCTAGAATATTATAATTTTTCATGCCAGAAAACTTACATGCGTGTACTGTCTTTCATCCGATGGCGTTTGCAACTCGCCGGGTTGTATTGGACACGGTGGGGTTATAACAAATCTGTGTAGTTGAGGATCTCGCGGTGGCAGTAGCGAGGAAGACTTGTTCCTGCCGTTGACTTTTGGCCGAGGCACCCTTGGTGATCGCTGCATTGAACTTGATGCTGCAGGTGCATCTCTGTTTTGTGCAGCAGGTGCACATGGTGGTAATCCAGTGTTGTGGTGATGTCTCACTGGATTTGTTTGAAATTGTCGGGGCGGCGGCACATCATCATCATCTTCACCATCATGGACAACAGGATCATCGTTGTCTGTTCGCACATGCTGTCCAAATGTAGTGAACTCGTGCTTGTAATCTGGTTTGAGAACTGTTATTGGCTCATCTTCATCGACATCATCATCATCTTCCTGTTGATGAGTGCCCTCCCACATGAAGGTGACATCGTCGCCATCTTCCACTACCTCTTGTTCCTGGAAAAAATCTTCTTCCGAAGAGTATTGCACCTTGTTTGTTGTAGTGTAGAATCCTCGAGGTATCTCATGAGTTACCCATCCAGTGTTTCCAGAAGCTTGGCTCATCTTGCAGTTCAGGGGGTTTGGGTTGTGATTTATCCGCGGCATTTTTCGTCTGGTGAACGTCATTTCCTGCACAAAACGGCCGAGCTGCATTGTCAGGTGAAATGAACTGAATTATGCGAAGTACATTGCCTTAAAAATGGCACTGCGAACTAATGCAGACGGACTGCATCATCGCGCAGGGCGAACTGAAGCAACCGCACTGCATCATTATTCAAGGTGAACCTATACAACCGTACTGCATAATCGAGCAACCGGACTGCAATTTTACTCATGGTGAACTGAACTAACACTACTGCAGAAATGGCTAGCAGTGGCGAGTGCAAAATGGCTATCAATGGCGGGCTAGGGGCCCAGGCCAGCCCGCCACTAACCTCCCGCCACTGTTAAAAGGCCACCAGTGGCGGGCGCCCGCCCGCCACTAGTGACCAGTTAGCAGTGGCGGGCGCGAAATCTTGCCCGCCACTAGTAACTCGAATACCACTAGTGGTTTTACTTTATACTAGTGGCGTGCACCTAGTCCTGCCGGCCACTACTAGTTGTTTTAGGATTTCAAAAAAAAATATTGTACTTGTACTATGATGTACAGAGTACAGTTCTTGTAATACATAGTATTATCAGATGTACATACATATAACATATTGGCTGCATGGAGTATACAAATTTACATTCATCATCATTGATATACAAATTTACATAGGCTAGCTTGGAGGGCACACACATATCATCAATGTTCTAATCGACAAGAAATAAAATAGGAAGAACCGAAGGGCCGCGAACAGGGTAGGCGTTGCTCCTCCTAGTAGCCTTCTGCTCACTAGTTCTTTCCTGGTTGGATCTCACCTGCAAAAGAAAATGAATATGAAGCCATGAAGCTACGAATCCATGAACCAAATAAAAAATGAGCATCAACGGGTGAGAATCCACCTGATGTGCATCTAACAAAGAATGAATCTAGCATATAGAAAGAAAAAAGGAAGTAAATGGGGTACAGAATAAAAGAAATACAAACATCTAACCACTGTCTGCACAACTAATCGAATCATATCTTCCATGGATCCGATAAAAGATCTTTTGGATACAGCACAAAAGGAGATAACATTAATTAATTAAACAAAGTAATCTTCATGGCAAGCTGGACACATAACTAGCTAACTCTAGTGAACTAGTAGACTACAGTTAGCTTGCAACATGTAGCTAGCTTCAGGGACATGTGTTGTTTACAACAGCTAGAGGCAATACTTTGATAATTTCAAAACCATGATATCTTATTCTTATACCAACAAGCTAAAATACTGCAGTTTTTCAATACTTTGGTTTTTATAGCAGTTTGTTGCCAAACAAAGCCGTAATCTTTTTCATCATTTGTGCAGAGAGGGGGTTGCTTGTGTGTAAGCATCGCTTACCCGCAAACCCATGTCGATCGACGCTAGATGCTGCGGCCGTGGCCATAGCCACCGTCACAGACCATGCCGCCGCTGCCGGGACCATGGACATGCGAGAGGCCGTGGTAGGCGACGGACAGGACCAGCCAAGTTTGCCTGTGTAACAAGCATTACATCAATCACATTATCGTGGTATAAATCTGGAACACAAGTATCTATATGCATGAATAGCAATGGGAAATTATATGATAGTACTCGAGCATTATATCAATCCAGTCCTCATGGCATAAAAATACTGCCACTCCCATTGAAAAGAATACCTATAACATAATTAGATAACTTGGTCCAGCAAAGAAACAAATTTTAGTATAGCAATCCCCACGAGTCGTGAGATCTCAATCCTTATTAACTAGAGACTGCAAACAAACAAGAAGTTGAAGTGTTGTTTCTTAGTTAATCAGTTTATTGAACTAAATATCATATAAAACTCAAGTAAATGAAAAATTGATTGAACTAAATATCATATAATTTTATATTCTCCTTCAAAGAACATGAAAGCTCAATGATCAATGTACATAATAAAAAAGTTTGTGGAATAACAACCAGAAACGGACATGTCTATCCAGAAGAAAAAAATCACATCTTGCAATGAGGCTTTTTTTATACTCCCTCCGTCCCAAAATAAGTGTCTCAACTTTGTACTAGCTTTAGTGTAAAGTTGTACTAAGGTTGAGACACTTATTTCTGGACGGAGGGAGTACATGACTGTTGTAATACAAACAGAATTACAAGCATCATATACTAGTTCTATCTATCCACTATTTTCCCCTTGTGAAGCAAGCACCAAACAGCACATAACAATTAAATTGCACATTTAATTGAACCAAGGCCATTTGTTGTGTCCAGAACAATTGCATTCAAATAAAACTGCACATTCAAAGTGTTGTGTCCAGAATTTGCAAGTGAACAGATCTGCTAGGGGTAGAAAGAGAGGACCGTCCATGGTGTCCTGTAGTAGCAGGTAGGAGCAACTCCTCCTATCCATGTCCCTCCTCTCCCTCTTGAATTCCTTCACTTAAGCAACACATGCATCAGATCTTGGGGGAGATGAAGATAAGTAGAAGAAAAAGGAAGAAGATATGGACAGGGGGGGATTGGTTATTTCAGAGTGAATATTTAAAGCATGTCAAATGAACAGAGCATTGTAATTCATTCCTTGACCAATCATTACTTCAACAATATGTAGGTAGAGTGATTCAATATTCCTATAATAAGATTCACCTTCAAAGCTACTTTCTTATGGTTGTGGTTTTGTTAGGATAATGCCCCTACTGTATTAGGATGGAGTAAAAAAGAATATGCCATAACCATTGCAAATTGAACAAGGATAAGAAACTGACGAATAAGGACCTTTGTTGTAATACCCTGGTTTTCGCTCCCCGAATTTTTTTCCTTCGCGGGATTTGACTCCCGTCTTTTTTCCGATGTTATTGGATTTTCTCTCGCTCTTGGGTATATGAAGATGGTCATTTAGCCTTGCCTTTCCTATCCAACCAGAGATTCTCTCCAGTCCAACCCTGTCACCCAAAATTTATTCTCAGGATTTTGCCACCGAAACCCTACTTTCCGAGTTACCAGAAGGGAAACCCTAATTCTTTCTGTTACAAAGGAACCCCAATTTCCTTTGATCTGTTGCCTCCAAAACTTTTCCCAGTGATCATCCTATCTCTGTAAACCCTGGATATGCAAAAATATTGCCAAGTCATTTGCAATATTTTTCATTTAAAATTAATTCCTTTTTCTGCCCTGAGAAGGAATTAAATCCAGGAAAATATCTATCCATCTCCAAAGTTCATGAAAACTTGTGGAGATATTCTTTGTGATCATATTGAGCTCTCATAAAAATATTGGCAATAATTAAATAAGGAAAATTGCATTTTCCTATTTAAAGCCAATATTGCAATTTGGGCACTTTCCAAAGGAGCTACCATTTTGGTAGCCAGGAAAAATACCAAATAATTTGTGGAGCTTCTCCTACCCATATATTCACCATTTTCATCAAGAACCCAAGTTCCATAGTTCAAATTTTGAGCACATCATCCAATTCTTGTTTCAGGATATATTTTGAGGTTGTGAAGCAACTATATTTTATATTGCTTCAAAATTCCTGAAATTAATCCAGGACATCACATTCCCTATATTATGTGATCATGCAGAAATTCACATCATTTTATCTAGCCATTTTCTCCCAAAAAATCCATCAAGTTTCTGTCCAGCAGGAAGCTCTGTGAAGGAAGTACCTTCATAGGGCATCCAAATGAGCTGAAATTTTTCCAGTACCTCCATACACCCAAATAACTCCCACACACAAAAATTCAGCTCATTCCAGTGATCCATTTGATCCCGGCTTCAAAACCTGGTTTCTGGACCAATTTGGCAGTTGTGAAGGAACTATGACCAAACTTGGTCCAATTTGCTTCAAATTTCTCCAACAGGTGCTCCTTCTTGTCCTATTTCCGTGTGGCAACCTGGCCAGCTCATTGGCATATCTGGCTGACAACAACTTGCTGTCCAAGTTTCTGTCCAGAAACTTTTCTGGCTCCCCTCGACCAACCTAGACCTTTCCGGGCTTCTCCAATGAACAATCTTCTCCATTTGAGCAGTGATACACCTGTTGGACAAGGTGTGAAGGCCAGACTGGCAGCAGAGCACGCTGTGCCCATGGTGACCGCGTGAACAGCGAGTAGAGACTGTGCTCTATGCGGTCGTCGCGTCTGCCAGCCAGCTCCGGTCAGCTCCGGCTTGTCCAAGCATGCCCTATAGCTCCGCGGAGTCCACTTACTCTTTCTCCAGCTCCTTCCCCCTCCGTTCTCTTCCTCGCCGCGCCGGGATAAGCTCCGCCGCAGCTCTGTGCGTCCGTGATCCACCGCTGCCGTCTTCCTCCTTGGCTCCTTCTCCCCCCACTGTCGCGCCGCGTTGAGCTGTCCCCCGCGTCAGGTCGGCACCGCCCGAAGCATGCCACCTCGTCGGAGCTCCAGTGCGTGGCTAAGATCGCCACCGTGGCCGTGCCCATGCACTCGCGTCGGGCGACTATAAATAGCCCATTCCCGAGCCCCTCGGCCTCACCCACCTCCTCACACTCCTCTCATGAAGCTCCTCGAGCAGATACTCGACTCCCGGAGCTCTCCTCCTTCCTCTCCAGCGAAAATCGCTGCCATGGCCTCCGACTCGGCCTCGGCCGATTCGAGCGCCCTTCCCTCCCGTTGCTCCGTCTAGCCACCGTGGCCGACCACCACTATCACCACGACGCCCTCCCCGCCTCCATTACACTCCGGGGAAGGCCGTCACCTTGACCCCGAGCTCACCACCGCTGTCGTCCGCCTCCACCCTCTCCCGGCCGCTACAGGGCCTACCCGCCACCGCCACGGGTACCCACGGGTGCGGCTTGGAGCACCGCATCCATCCCGACCCTCGGCCGGCCCCCTCGAGCACCCCCGACGTCGGAACGAGCGCCGGCGCGCGCCCAACCGAGCTCCCCCGCCTGTAAGCGTCTGTCGCCCGGGCCCGCGTGAGTTTAAGTGGAAGCGTACTCGGTGAAGTGCGTTTTCATTTAAGCAAGGCGTACTCTGGTACTCTTCGGGTCAAAATGCGCCTTCTCTTATTGAAGGCGTATTTTCCAAAATTCGCTTTCTCTTTTTCAGCCGCCGGCCGAAATAGTTATTTAGCGGACATTCACCCGTTAAGGGCTAAAATGGACAGTTTTTGTCTGTTTTATCGCTTAACGAACGAACGGTCATTTCTCCGCGACCGTAACTCCGATTCAGGTGATTCCAAAGCCCACCTTCTCTGTTCGTTGAGTCCGTTCCGATGAGGTCACTTTCATAAGGTTTGGACTTTTTGAAAATGACCATTTTTCCCCTGCCCTAGATTCAGCCCCTCTGAGAGGGAATCTTCTCCAGCGAATTTTTCCGCGAGGCGACCGCACTTCTCCCCGGTTCATTCCTCGACCCCCAGGCAAGCCGACCATCTGATATATGCCCTAAAGCATTGCTCTGTGTTATTCTTGCATATTTAATTAATGAATATGCCTGTGTTAGAAATAATTAAACTCATCATATTATCGCACTAGTGACTCGTACGTGACATATGGAGATAGGTTGTATGTTTTCATTGTGCATTACTACTGTTGTTGCAATGATCAAGAATGTGACTTAATTATAACAACCTCCTCCGTCGGCTGGATCGAGTCATAGTGCCACCGAACCGAGCTCCCCAGTGCAGCCACATTTGCCTTTATGTGAAGGCCCTGACTTGGTCTGTTGTCTTGCCTCTTATCGACACCACCAAAGAGGGAAGGTTATGCGTGTGTGCTACCCTGGCCCGGTAGGTGGCGATAACCTTGTGAGCCCAGTTAAGTTATTTGCCGGCGTCCCCGTTTGGGACAGTTTTTTTGGCCACGACGGTGGCAGGTGTCAGGAGTGACACAGGGGCCACCCAGGACTTGACCCGGGAAGGGTATGATTGTCGGTGGAGCCATAAGAGTGTCGGGCAATAGCCAAGTCTTGTTGGAGCAGCACCGGTCCACCCGAATGGGAGCATGAGGCGAGGAGCTCCATAGTGTGGGAAAAGTGCGCAACCTCTGTAGAGTGTAAATCTATTCGAATAGCCGCGTCCTCGGTCATGGGACACAGTTCGTACTAGGTCACACTATTTGGTCTGTGTCGAGTCCGGGGGAATAAACCAGATTATGTTGCTGCTAAGAATGAACTAGAGAAAGGTATGATTTGTCAGACTTATAGTGCAGATGCATGGACATCGAATGATGTCAGGTATATGGGATGTTAGCCATGCGATGGCTATGAGATGAGTGGTCGGATGACCGCAGGACTTGGATTTGATTTAGATCGGGTTGGGATTGGATCATGAGAATATTCGGAGTATGGATGATGTACTTGATATGCTTTAGTAGTCATCATGCTGGATAATCCTATTATGACATGACAATTTAATATTGCTAGATAAGTATGCTATGCCATGATAATTAATGTTGCTCTAATAACAAGTGCATGCTTGAATGCCATGGATTGCTTTGCTTGGTGTATATGTAGGTTTGGTTTGCTTGCGAGTACATTCAAAAGTACTCAACGGCCTTCAATGTGGCCAGGTTCACCTAAGGATCCGACGTCCACTAGCGAGGAGCCGGAGTGTTCGTGGGCTAGAAGAGTAACCCAGTCAGATCCCTGTGGATTGGAGCCGCACCAAGACCATGCTGCCTTAGATAGAACTTTTCCGCTGCCAGCACCGTTGTAAAACTATCATGTAAGACTTATATATCCATTAACAGAAATGCCTGTGTTGATGATACTTATTGTAAACGCGCATGCTAGAGTGATTTCCTGGGCTGGCGTGTACGGCGACCGTCTGGCTTCGGTGGTATTCAGGCGGGGCGCCACAACGGATGGTATCAGAGCCAGGCTAACTGTAGGTTACCCTAGCCGGATTTCATTGCCTCTTGATTAGTAGAAGGCCCTGATGGATTTCAGCCATCTTTGCCAATCTTGCACGGCTACTATTGATCATAAGGCAATCCCATAGAATTTGGCTCCATTAGACCCCAACTCTCGTGGCCTTTGCCTCAGGTGGGAAATGTCCGCACCAGGCAACGACCCGTGAGCCCTGAACCCCTAGGTAAACCAGATATCCCCACCTTGCTTGCTAGCCATGGCATTTCTCTCCTCAAATCCAGTTTCCTTTGGGAAACGCCTATAAATTCCATCTTTTCCCGATAACCCTAGGATCGTTGACTAAGCCACTTTGGCTACGGTCGTGCGTCGAGTTTGGTGTTCCCTAAGGAAGTAGTAGGAGCTTGACACCAATTGCTACCAGGGGCATTGTGTGGTTTTGCTTCGAAATCCTTAGGGGTGCATCGAGTGCGCTATAATAGCTATACTAGTGAATTTTCGGCCAGATGTGTAAGGTCCGCAAAACTTGAGCTTTATTTGCTTTGTAGTATTCTTTTTGGGTTTTTCGCGGTTCTTGCTTCTCCTGTCAACTTCGTTCTGTCGCTCCGATTGGATCCATCTAGCTACCAAGGAAGACCAACACACAGCTTGGATAATACCCAATAATCCAAATTCAGTAGAGCCAAGTCAACTGCCTGATATTCAGAACACCAACACCGGATCTGCCAAATGAGTGCAACAGACAAGGCTAGGATATACCTGAGAGAGTTTACCTCAGAATTGATCACACCTAAGGAACAGCCAGATGAACTATCGGGAATGGACACCAACAAGAGCAAATGATTCCGCCCTCGACACAAGGATTATTTCCGTCAGTAGGGCTAACCTTGATTTTTTTTTCTCAATGAACTCAAGAATCATTTATTCCCCACAGAAGACACATATTTCAAGAATGTGAATGTGCCTAGAGCAACAACAAAAATTCCGGTATGCCGATATACATTTCAAAGCATATTCTAGAATTCTTCGATGCATATACAAATTTTCTGGGCATGATGAACAAGGTCTGCGAGGAATATGAATAAGTTCATGGCCACCCAGAATCAATGAGAATTTCAAATATGTGAAGGTTCAGCTAAACCGAATGGAATTATCCGCCAACTGCTTACTACCGGTAACATCTGGTATCCCGGATTAATGGTCAACACGAAGTCAGCAACCGTTGCAATGATCAAGATCAACATAAGAACAAGCGGTGTGCGTGACCAACGGAATATCTTCAGACAAGGTATGGCCTATACCAAGTTCTGGCTCCTCTATGGGTAAATTTTGGATACTTCGGAAGCAAGCCAGAATCGGCCATAGATCCGACTGCATACACAGTGAAAGGATTCGGGTGTAAGAAACCCAGCCTTCCTCCACAAGCTATCGAGAAGAGCTTACGATGCAAGGCTCCCAATCTTCCTCACTACGCTACTAGTGGGAAGAATCTTCTGGAGTACGACACTCCAAACTTCCTCAGCTCGGTACCGTGGAAAGACTTTCGGCATAAGGCACTCAACCTTCCTCAGTAAGCAACATGAGGGAACGCTTCTGAGGTACGATACCCAGCCTTCTTCGGCACGCTACCTTGGCAGAAGCTTCAGGAATTCAGCCTTCTTCAACACGCCATCGTGCCCACAACGATCTTGTCAGAAGCACGAACTAGTCCAGACACACGTCCGCCTCAGAACTCAATGGTTATGAAAAGATTCGTCCTACTTTGCATATGTTGTGAGCATGCAGTCTGGTTGATCAGTTCATGCAAGCCACCCATTTACGGGAATGACTGTGTTCCGAGAAACATTGGCCCCACACTTCAAAAAAGGATATGAACGCAGCAATTCCTATGAGATATGCAAGAGTAAGTTATGATACGACCAAGGAGTCGTGTTGGTCGGTCATGACGGATCCACAAAAAGGAACCCTCATGAATAAAGAAACTTTGGATAAACCATATCCGTGACGGTCAATAAAATAAAGCTTCACAGACAAGGTGGTATTACCAACCCTGGTCAGACTCTTGCATATGCGGCCATAACAATGCACTACTAGCGGTTATAAGTGAGCCTGCCGCACTCATCGTGAATGTGGGCCATCAACCAAGGCAAGAGGCTATGCTCGGAAAGATGCGCCGAATGATAGCCAAACTATGTTCATCTCAATGATCATAGCAAGGACTGCAAAGGATATATATAACAGAGCTGCCTCAGCGATCGACAGAGTTTGACTGTCTATAGGGAAACAAGATCTCTGGACGAAGCAGCTAGCCCCAGGTCATGGAAACCATGCTGTTTGTCGATACTACCCGCTACCCATCAACCCTAGACAATAAATTACCTGGACAAAAGGTCCACCTGACAGGAAAGAGAGGGATTCAACGCAGCCGTTTGAAAAAGATGACACATGAGCCATCAGCAGAGGCAGTGAAAAGGCCAGTGAACCGACGAAGACAAGACAGCTGATGGATCCAAGTCACACACAGGTATGTCCCCCTCGCCGGGAGGTAAGCCCAAAAATCTCAAGGACGAGATTTTCTTAAGGGGGGTAGGTTTGTAACACCCTGGTTTTCGCTCCTCATTTTCTTTCCTTCGCGGGATTTGACTCCCGTCTTTTTTTCGATGTTATTGGATTTTCTCTCGCTCTTGGGTATATGAAGATGGTCATTTAGCCTTGCCTTTCCTATCCAACCAGAGATTCTCTCCAGTCCAACCCTGTCACCCAAAATATATTCTCAGGATTTTGCCACCGAAACCCTACTTTCCGAGTTACCGGAAGGGAAACCCTAATTCTTTCCGTTACAAAGGAACCCCAATTTCCTTTGATCTGTTGCCTCCCAAACTTTTCCCAGTGATCATCCTATCTCTGTAAACCCTGGATATGCAAAAATATTGCCAAGTCATTTGCAATATTTTTCATTTAAAATTACTTCCTTTTTTTTGCCCTGAGAAGCAATTAAATCCAGGAAAATATCTATCCAACTCCAAAGTTCATGAAAACTTGTGGAGATATTCTTTGTGATCATATTGAGCTCTCATAAAAATATTGGCAATAATTAAATAAGGGAAATAGCATTTTCCTATTTAAAGCCAATATTGCAATTTGGGCAGTTTCCAAAGGAGCTACCATTTTGGTAGCCAGGAAAAATACCAAATAATTTGTGGAGCTTCTCCTACCCATATATTCACCATTTTCATCAAGAACCCAAGTTCCATAGTTCAAATTTTGAGCACATCATCCAATTCTTGTTTCTGGATTTATTTTGAGGTCGTGAAGCAACTATATTTTATAATGCTTCAAAATTCTTGAAATTAATCCAGGACCTCACATTCCCTATATTATGTGATCATGCAAAAATTTACATCATTTTATCTAGCCATTTTCTTCCAAAAATTCCATCTAGTTTCTATCCAGCAGGAAGCTCTGTGAAGGAAGTACCTTCATAGGGCATCCAAATGAGCTGAAATTTTTCCAGTACCTCCAAACACCCAAATAACTCCCACACACAAAAATTCAGCTCATTCCAGTGATCCATTTGATCCCAGCTTCAAAACCTGGTTTCTGGACCAATTTGGCAGTTGTGAAGGAACTATGATCAAACTTGGTCCAATTTGCTTCAAATTTCTCTAGCAGGTGCTCCTTCTTGTCCTATTTCCCTGTGGCAACCTGGCCAGCTCATTGGCATATCTGGCTGACAACAACTTGCTGTCCAAGTTTCTATCCAGAAAATTTTCTGGCTCCCCTCGACCAACCTAGACCTTTCCGGGCTTCTCCAATGACCAATCTTGTCCATTTGAGCAGTGATACACCTGTTGCACAAGGTGTGATGGCCAGACTGGCAGCAGAGCACGCTGTGCCCATGGTGACCGCGTGAACAGCGAGCAGAGACTGTGCTCTACGCGGTCGTCGCGTCTTTCAGCCAGCTCCGGTCAGCTCCGGCTTGTCCGAGCATGCCCTATGACTCCGCAGAGTCCACGTACTCTTTCTCCAGCTCCTTCCCCCTCCGTTCTCTTCCTCGCCGTGCCGGGATAAGCTCCACCGCAGCTCTGTGCGTCCGTGATCCACCGCCCTCGTCTTCCTCCTTGTCTCCTTCTCCCCCACTGTCGCGTCGTGTTGAGCTGTCACCCGCGTCAGGTCGGCACCGCCCGAAGCATGCCACCTCGCCGGAGCTCCAGTGCGTGGCTAAGATCGCCACCGCGGCCGTGCCCATCCACTCGCGTCGGGCGGCTATAAATAGCCCATTCCCGTGCCCCTCGGCCACACCCACCTCCTCACACTCCTCTCATGAAGCTCCTCGAGCAGAGACTCGACTCCCGGAGCTCTTCTCCTTCCTCTCCGGCGAAAATCGCCGCCATGGCCTCCGCCTCGGCCTCGTCTAGCCCATTCCCTCCCGTTGCTCCGTCTAGCCACCGTGGCCGACCACCACTATCACCACGATGCCCTCCCCGCCTTCATTACGCTCCGGGGAAGGCCGTCGCCTTGACCCCGAGCTCACCACCGCCGCCGTCCGCCTCCACCCTCGCTCGGCCACTACAAAGCCTCCCCGCCGCCGCCACGGGAACCCACGGGTGCGGCTTGGAGCACCGCATCCATCCCGACCCTCGGCCGGCCCCCTCGGGCACCACCGACATCGGAACGAGCGCCGGCGCGCGCCCAACCGAGCTCCTCCTCTGTTTCGAGAGGAGGAAGATGGACCTACAGGCAGGCCCCGCCTGTAAGCGTCTGTCGCCCGTGCCCGCGCGAGTTTAAGTGGAAGCGTACTCGGTGAAGTGTGTTTTCATTTAAGCAAGGCGTACTCTGGTACTCTTCGGGTCAAAATGCGCCTTCTCTTATTGAAGGCGTATTTTCCAAAAGTTGCTTTCTCTTTTTCAGCCGCCGGCCGAAACAGTTATTTAGCGGACATTCACCCATTAAGGGCTAAAATGGACAGTTTTTGTCTGTTTTATCACTTAACGAATGAACGGTCATTTCTCCGCGACCGTAACTCCGATTCAGGTGATTCCAAAGCCCACCTTCTCTATTCGTCGAGCCCATTCCGATGACCTCACTTTCATAAGGTTTGCCTTTCTGAAAATTACCATTTTGCCCCTGCCCTAGATTTAGCCCCTTTGAGAGGGAATCTTCTCCGGCGAATTTTTCCGCGAGGCGACCGCACTTCTCCCCGGTGCATTCCTCGACCCCCAGGCAAGCCGACCATCTGATATATGCCCTAAAGCATTGCTCTGTGTTATTCTTGCGTGTTTAATTAATGAATATGCCTGTGTTAGAAATAATTAAACTCCTGCTAAGTTGAACTTGCTATTTACATTACTTGCTAGTACTCATCATATTATCACACTAGTGACTCGTAGGTGACATATGGAGATAGGTTGTATGTTTTCATTGTGCATTACTACTATTGTTGCAATGATCAAGAATGTGACTTAATTATAACAACCTCCTCCGTCGGCTGGATCGAGTCATAGTGCCACCGAACCGAGCTCCCTAGTGCAGCCACATTTGCCTTTATGGGAAGGCCCTGACTTGGTCTGTTGTCTTGCCTCTTATCGACACCACCAAAGAGGGAAGGTTATGCGTGCATGCTACCCTGGCCCGGTAGGCGGCGATAACCTTGTGAGCCCAGTTAAGTTATTTGCCGGCGTCCCCGTTTGGGACAGTTTTGTTTGGCCACGACAGTGGCAGGTGTCAGGAGTAACACAGGGGCCACCCAGGACTTGACCCGGGAAGGATATGATTGTCGATGGAGCCGTAAGAGTGCCGGGCAATAGCCAAGTATTGTTGGAGCAGCACCGGTCCACCCGAATGGGAGCATGAGGCCAGGAGCTCCATAGTGTGGGAAAAGTGCGCAACCTCTGTAGAGTGTAAATCTATTCGAATAGCCACGTCCTCGGTCATGGGACACAGTTCGTACTAGGTCACACTATTTGGTCTGTGTCGAGTCCGGAGGAATAAACCAGATAATGTTAATGCTAAGAATGAACCAGAGAAAGGTATGATTTGTCAGACTTATAGTGCAGATGCATGGACATCGGATGATGTCAGGTATATGGGATGTTAGCCATGCGATGGCTATGAGATGAGTGGTCGGATGACCGCAGGACTTGGATTTGATTTAGATCGGGTTTGGATTGGATCATGAGAATATTCGGAGTATGGATGATGTACTTGATATGCTTTAGTAGTCATCATGCTGGATAATCCTATTATGACATGACAATTTAATATTGCTAGATAAATATGCTATGCCATGATAATTAATGTTGCTCTAATAACAAGTGCATGCTTGAATGCCATGGATTGCTTTGCTTGGTGTATATGCTGGTTTCGTTTGCTTGCGAGTACATTCAAAAGTACTCAGCGGCCTTCAATGTGGCCAGGTTCACCTAAGGATCTGACGTCCACTAGCGAGGAGCCGGACTGTTCGCGGGCTAGAAGAGTAACCCAGTCAGATCCCTGTGGATTGGAGCCGCACCAAGACCATGCTGCCTTAGATAGAGATTTTCCGCTGCCAGCACCCTTGTAAAACTGTCATGTAAGACTTATATATCCATTAATAGAAATGCATGTGTTCATGATACTTGTTGTAAACGCGCATGCCAGAGTGATGTCCTGGGCTGGCGTGTGCGGCAACCGTCTGGCTACAGTGGTATTCAGGCGGGGCGCCACATTTGTGCTCTAGTAATTAGTTGTGTAAAAACATTTAGGAAATTGTATTAAGCTAGCATTGCGTCGTTCGAGATTGTTGTCTCTATTTTGCAACGGTGATCTGGGACAAGACAGGGTCAGAGAAGATAAATGAAAGAGTTAATCCCTCACTCTCCTGCCTCCCTATTCTTTATCATTATACAAATGAAGAGACAAGACAGGGTCAGAAAAGATAACAGAGAGAGGTGGAATTGCAGCGGCTCACTGATACGTCTCCACCGTATCTATAATTTTTTATTGTTCCATGCTGTTATATTATCAATCTTGGATGTTTTTATATACATTTACAGCAATTATATATCATTTTTTGGGATTAACCTATTAACTTAGTGCCCAGTGCCAGTTGCTGTTTTTCTGCCTATTTTTGTTTTACAGAATATCAATATCAAACTAAGTCCAAATGCCACGAAACTTTTTGGAGATTTTTTTCTGCACATATACAACACTAGAAGCTTCGGGAGAAGACCAGAAGCCCAAGGGGGGTGCCCATGAGGCACCAGGGCGCGCCTGGGGGGGGCAGGCGCGCCCTGGTACCTTGTGGGGCCCACAGAGCTCCGTTTGACCTAATTCCACCACTATGAATTCCCAAAAATCAGGAAACCATCAGAGGGAAATACTTATATGATCAAAATAATAAATTGCTTGGAAAGTGTTGGTATGGAGGGCACCCGTGGATATGGCTAGCCATGGATTGTGAAAGAATGGTGGAAAAGGAATAAACTTTATTTTCTGTTTGGGAACCGCCTATAATGTATCTAGCATGGAAGATATTGGGAATTCTCGTTCGTTTTCGTGGACAGGAAAAGCATGCCTCCCAAAAATTTTATCTCTCTAATTTAAGCTTTGACCTCTGGCACATTAGCAAATCTCTGCTTCCCTCTGCGAAGGGCCTATCTATTTACTTTTATGCAATTTTTATTTTTATTTGAGTCTCCATCTTCTCTTATAAAGCACCAACTAGAGAGCACTATTGTCATACTTGTGCATTGGATGTAGCTAATATGGAGTGTGTTTCATGAATGGATCAATGATTGAGCATAATGGGCTAGGGATAACTTTCTTTAGCGTTGATATTTTGAAAGGCATGGTTGTTTGTTAGTATGCTTGAGTATTTATATCTTCATGTCAAACTATAGACTATTGCTTTGAATCATTCAAGTCCAAATATCCATGCTACAAAAGAAAAGAATATGATGAATGTGATAGGCAGCATTCCACATCAAAAATTCTATTTTTATCATTTACCTACTCGAGGACGAGCAGGAATTAAGCTTGGGGATGCTGATACGTCTCCAACGTATCTATAATTTTTTATTGTTCCATGCTGTTATATTATCAATCTTGGATGTTTCTATATACATTTACAGCAATTATATATTATTTTTTGGGACTAACCTATTAACTTAGTGCCTTGTGCCAGTTGCTATTTTTCTGCCTATTTTTGTTTTACAGAATATCAATATCAAACGAAGTCCAAATGCCACGAAACCTTTTGGAGATTTTTTTCTGGACATATACAACACTAGAAGCTTCGGGAGAAGGCCAGAAGCCCAAGGGGGTGCCCACGAGGCACCAGGGCGCGCCTGGGGGGGCAGGCGCGCCCTGGTACCTCGTGGGGCCCACAGAGCTCCGTTTGACCTAATTCCACCACTATAAATTCCCAAAAATCAGGAAACCTTCAGGGGAGTCCACGAAATACTTTTTCCGCCGCCGCAAGCTTCTGTTCTCGAGAGATCCCATCTGGGGTCCTTTTCCGGCACTCTGCCGGAGGGGGAATCGATCACGGAGGGGCTCTACATCAACCTTGCTGCCCTTCCGATGATGCGTCAGTAGTTTACCACAGACCTTCGGGTCCATAGTTAGTAGCTAGATGGCTTCTTCTCTCTTTTTGATCTTCAATACAATGTTCTCCTCGATGTTCTTGGAGTTCTATCCGATGTAATCACTTTTTGCGGTGTGTTTGTTGGGATCCGATGAATTGTGAGTTTATGATCAGATTATCCGTGAATATTATTTGAGTCTTTTCTGATCTCTTTTATGCATGGTTATTATAGCCTCGTATTTCTTCTCCGGTCTATTGATTTGGTTTGGCCAACTAGATTGATTTATCTTGCCATGGGAAGAGGTGCTTTGTAATGGGTTCGATCTTGCGGTGCTCAATCCCAATGACAGAAAGGGACATGACACGTATATATCGTTGCTATTAAGGGTAAAAAGATGGGGTTTATTCATACGTGAGTTTTCTTCGTCTACATCATGTCATCTTGCTTAAGGCGTTACTCCGTTCTTTATGGACTTAATACACTAGATGCATGCTGGATAGCGGTCGATGTGTGGAGTAATAGTAGTAGATGCAGGCAGGAGTCGGTCTACTTGTCTCGGATGTGATGCCTATATACATCATCATTGCCTTGGATATCGTCATGATTATTTGCTTTTCTATCAATTGCCCAACAGTAATTTGTCTACCCACCGTATGCTATTTTTATGAGAGAAGCCTCTAGTGAAAACTATGGCCCCCGGGTCTACTCCTATCATATATTAAAAATCCTAAAAATATCTTGCTACACTTTTATCTTATTTATTTTATTTTGTATTTTAGTTTAATCTATCTATCTATCACATACAATTTAATCTTGCAATTAACCGCCGAGGGATTGACAACCCCTCGTTTGCGTTGGGTGCAAGGGTTTGTCGTTTGTGTGCAGGTACTGCTAATGAGGTGTTGCGTGATTCTCCTACTGGATTGATAACCTTGGTTTCATAACTGAGGGAAATACTTACCTCTACTGTGCTGCATCATCCCTTCCTCTTCGGGGAAAATACCAACGCAAGCTACAAGTAGCACTCACCACCTATGCAGCAGCTTCACTTCCTTTACACTTGACATCCGCAACACACAAAGAGAGCTAAAGAAATCAGATCAGAACAACCTGCAAAAGGAAGGCACAAATCAGATGGAGAGATGAAGAAAATGAAAAAAAAGTGACCTCTAGCCTACTTACTACAAATTGTCGACATGTTGCAGTAAGAAAAGCAAACAATAATATAAAAGGTTCATTTTATTGGATGGTTAATTAATCTGCATATTTTAGCGAGCAACAAGAAACATTCTTTGCACATGTAAAATAGAAGATACAGTATATTGGATTCTAAGAACACATGCTAAAGAAAAGGCAAGAGGCGCTTCGCTAAACTCTGAAGCACACATATTAAATCAACAGTCATTGGTTTCTGCAAATATTTGTCCGAAAGGAGCAGGCATCAAGCAAACCACCAGCACAAGCACAAGGAAAAATGGCTTAATGCAAACTGCAACCATGGATTAATTAACTTTCCTGTATGAACAAGCAACAAGAACAAATCCGGGCACATGTAAACAGCAGGAGGTTGTCCGACGGGTCACAAAGTACATATATGAAAGCAGCAGCGATTGGGTTGGCTATATATAAATAATGATCAAGCAAACAAGGTACAACCCATGGACTTATATGAAAAGAATGACCAAGCAATCATAAGCAAGTAAGGATGTGTTTTTTCCGACGAGATCAGGAGGATAACCCCACAGGCAGCAAGACAAGCACACACAAATAATAAAGCAAGCCAACGAAACCACGCCTAACCTTGCTAGCTAACGAGGCCAACGACAACAACCTGCAAGGTCAACAAAACAAGAAACAGAGCTATGTCAGTTCATAGGCATTTTGTCAAACAGGACACAAGCAAGGAAGAACTTACCACTATCAAAGCCCAAATCTATAACACGATAGCATCAACAAGAACAAAAATCAAAGAACAACAACACAACGATACCCCAAGAAACAAATAGCCAGCTTGGTGTAGATTTTGTTACCGCTGAGACTAATTTGTTTGCATTGGATTTTCGTTGTACTTGCCTATCACAAAATAATACAACTAATTCATTAGCAATTTTTGTCACTGCCGAGACTAATTGGTTAGCATTGGAGTACATATGTAGTTAGTATTTCAGTAAACAAAGCACATCAGGAGCTGCAAGACAGAGAAAGATAGTAGAAGAGGAGCGAGAGAGGACCTCCATGGCGTCGGCTGCAGTGCAGGGTCACCCGAGCAGAACCTCCATGGCGTTGGTGCTTCCCCACCCGCTCCTCTGCTGCTACAAAAGAAGAGAAGACAAGACATGAGACTAGAGAGAGGAAGATAGAGAGAGATAGGAGGAAGAAGGGGGAGGGGATGAACTCACCGGACATGGCCGCCGGTGTCGGAGCCGACACCCGAAACCCTAGCCACGGGCCAGGGTTGTGGGTGAGCGGTGCTGGCCCCGAGCGGTGAATCCGGCCGGACTAGAGGACGCAGTGG
This sequence comes from Elymus sibiricus, assembly GCA_039707655.1. Taxonomy (NCBI): domain Eukaryota; kingdom Viridiplantae; phylum Streptophyta; class Magnoliopsida; order Poales; family Poaceae; genus Elymus; species Elymus sibiricus. The sequence continues at coordinate 363,101,257 of CM077672.1, forward strand.
AACGAGGCGAGCTCGACGCTGTGCTGCGCGATGGCGGGAGACGCCGGGTCTCACCGGAATCACCCGGCGTACGTGAAGATTGGGGGCACCGGCTGGAGAGGCGAGAGGCGGCGGCGCGCCGGCCAGAGGAGAGCAGAGGCTGGAGGGATTTGAGGAGGGAGGGATGCTAGGGGCAGGGGGAGGCGCGCTGGATCTGGCGGATGAAGATGAGGGGGTCGGGAGGAGAGAGATTAGGTGCGGCGGCTAGAGAAAGAGATGGACGGGGAGGGGTAGGGTTAGCTCTATCTTTTCACTTTGGCGGGCCTTGGTGGGCTTTGTGGTGGGTCAGAATTTTTTTTGGAGTGGAGGGTGTCACTTCTAACCCGCCACAGGTAAATCAAGTGACGGGCATAAAACATCGCCCGCCAGTGCTGTTTTGGTATTATCAGTGGCGGGCACGTATTGCCGCCCGTCACTGATATTTTTGAACAAATTTGTCGTGCGAACAAAATATGCTAGTGACGGGCAGAAATACGTGCCCGCCACTGGTAGATCAAGTATCAGTTACGGGCATAGTTTTCTGCCCGCCACTAGTAAGATTTGTCCCATTTCAAATCTGGACAGTTGTTACCAGTGGCAGACGCAAACTGACGCCCGTCACTGGTAAGCCAATAGCAGTGGCGGGCCAGTTTTGGAGCCCGCCACTGCTAATAGCAGTGGCGGGTGCTAGATTGCGCCCGCCACTGATTTGAGGTCACCTATAAGCCCTTTCCAAGTAGTGTAAACGCACTGCATCGGCTTTAGGGACGTACTGGACTTCATGTACTGCATTGGCTGAATAACTAAACTGATCGCGGAGAAGAAGTGAACTGCTTACCTCATGTTGAAGTGCGTCTTTGCGTTTGCAGGAAGTTTCCTTCGATTCTGTCTGCAGTCCACTTGCCCTTGCAATCCACTTGACCTTGCCCTTCTTCAGAAGTTCATGCGCGATTTCAACCTGGCTCAAGGTCAGTGGAGATGGAGGTTTTGAGAAGAACCTCGTCGAAGCTTGCATCCAAGAACTAGCCGCGGAGGAAGAAGCCTAGCGAGCACTTCTTCTTCGTCGAACTGGTGCAATGTCGAGGCAGCACCAAATCGAATCTGGCGATGGATCGAATGCAGTGGATGTGCCACTGCTGGTTCCTGACGCATCGTCGTTCTCCGAGGCCGCTGCCGCGCAAGAAGGCCTGGTGGAGTGAGGGGGTGGCGCTCCCAGGCCGCTGCCGCAGAAGAAGGCCGGGAGGGAAGGGGTGACGGCGCTCCGAGACCGCTACCCAGGCCGCCGCCATAGAAGAAGGCCGGGAGGTGTGGAGCGGCGGTGCTCCTAGGCCGCTGACGCGGGAGAAAGCGGGGAGGAGAGGGGCCGCATCGATGTCGGCCGCTACCGCGGAAGAAGGCGGGGAGGAGAGGGGCGACGGCGCTCCAGGCCGCTCCCGCGGTAGGAGGCGGGGAGGGGAGGGGCGGCGGCGCTCAGGTGGGTGTGTGTGCAGAATAAGGATTTGTTGTTAGAATAAGACTCTTAATGGTGTTGTTATAGCCAAAATACATCCTACTACCGGGTGTAGTTACACCCATATCTCATATATACAGCCGGTCTATTCTAGTTATTCTACCCACACTTCCGAACTACACTCTCAACGCGAGGGCACAGCACTTTCTAAAGCAAAGGTATTGCAATACAGACACTAGTAAACTTCTCGTCGCAAAAAACTGCACGCGGTGTTTTTTTGGTACTGTTTTTAATCCAATTTTTTAACCGTTTGTCGGAACGAGGCGTGTAACATGTCGTTGGAAAGCTATGGATTAGGCGCAACTTCGCCATGTTGAAATTGTTTCGAGATTCCTCGCGATTTAAGTGCAGTTCCGAAAACGGTGGGCGCCCGACGAGTGATAGCGAGTGTATTTTCGCGTTTTTTCGCAAACCGCTTGTCGGAACGAAGCAAATGATACGCCGTTGAAAAGATATCGTCGAGACGCAACTTTTTCATATATATTACATTCTCTAATTCCTTACAGTTTAAGAGCAGTTTCAAATTTACTAAATCGCGAAATTCTGTTTTTCAAATTTTTGCAATTTTTCGGTACTGTTTTCGCTCCAGTTTTTTAACTGTTTGTCGAAACGAGGTGTGTGATACGTCATTGGAAAGCTACGGACAAGGCGCAACTTTCATATGTAGAAATTGTTTTGAGATTTCTTACGGTTTTAAATTAATTTTGAAAATGGTGCGGTGGACGACGAGTGGCAGCGGCCGTTTTTTCGTGAATTTTTACAAGCCACTGGTCGGAATGATTCAAATAATACGCCATTGGAAAGATATCGACGAGACGCAACTTTTTCATGTAGAACACTCTCTCTAACTCTTTACGGTTTAATAGCAATTTTAAAATTACCGAAATGCGGACACTCTGCTTTTCGCGACACCAAAATCAACGGGTGAACTGCATCAGACAGAAAACCGCACTGCTTGAGACTGAAACCGCACTGCATCGGACGGGCAAGGGAACTGCATAATTTCCTTTGTCGGACGTAAATTTTCTCAGACGAAAAAGTAAACCGCACTTCACATCGGGCATAAGTGAACCGCAACAGTATCGAGAAGTGAACTGCATTACCCTTTTTGTCATTTTCGTAACATTTTTCTGCACTTCAGATTGGAGTAAGTGAACCGCGACACTACCGAAAGTGAACCGCGACACTGCGAAAAGTGAACCGCATGATTTTTTGTTCTTTTTTCATACTTATTATTTTTTACGCGTGTAGACTAGGCGAGTGGACCGCAGGGGCTAAGCGAGTGGACTGCATCAGACGAAAAACCGCATTGCATCAGACGGGCAAGTGCACTGTATAAACGACAAAGCGTTTTCAATCACAACTTCACGAAATGAACTGCAAGGTTTTCTAGAATATCAAATTAACTTTTCTCTGTCCGCAAGGTTTTCTAATGTTAAAAGTCCGCGAAAGTGATCCGCGGGACAGACACTAGTGAACTACTTCTAAAAAGAAGAGAACTTCTTGCGATGTTTCTTTTCTATTTTTTTTATAAAGTGTCCTGCACTAGTGAACCACTCGACTCGCTACAAATGTCTTGCACAGGGGGATACATAAAAAATGCATTCACAAAATTTTCAGCAGGTGAATTCATGTTTGGTCTGGTCGAGAACTGCACGCCCACTATAACCAAACTGCACATCGTGGCCGCGCCCACAAACCGCAGCTCTAGACTGAAAGCTCCCGCGACGTGAACCGCCGGTCTACATAGCCCTTCCGGCCGAACTGCATCTGCGCGGGGGAGAGGTGGGTTCTTGCCAGTGAACTGCAAGGCCACGATGGAACTTCTGCCCAACACAAACAAAATTAAAATCAAGGTGCCGCGGTAAGTGTTGGACAAAATTAAAATCAAGGTGCGGCCGCACTATAGCACCCCTGCGACTGAACCACGTTGGGAGCCCAAGCGTACTGCACACTGCACCCGTGTCGCAGTATACTGGAGTGTTTGTGACTTTTCCTTCAGAGTTCAGGTTCCAGTACGCGAGATCCACAGGAGCGACGAACTGCACCGCAACCCAACAAAACATTTTTTGAAAGCAGAAACATTTAACTGAACTGCAACTGAAGAACCGGAGAACGACGAGGAACAACTGAAGAACAAGAGAACCGCACTCCCGCAGAGCACAGTGGAGTCGAGCTCCATTACGACACGCAGCCGCCGTCCCCCCCCCCCCCCCCCCCCCGAGAGCCTCAGAATCCAGCCACTCCCCTGCCCCTCCTCCTCCCGCACCGCGACGAACGGGGACAGCACCGCCGGCTCGGGACGCTGCTTGTGGTGGTGCTGCTCAGTCCGGGTCGGGCGTCGGGGTCGATGAGGGAGACGCGGCCTGGGGATAGGATCAGGCGGCACTCCCACGGCACATCTCCGATGAGCTTCCAGTGCCCGATGTTTAGTGTACTTCTCTTCCACCGGGAGTCACGGGCGAACTACATGGCGGCACTGTCCGACACAGGAGCCCTCCAGCAAACTGTGTCCTGCAGGAGCCTTGTGGTGGAGGAAGGAGCCCGGCTGCATGCGCGCGGGTCCGTGTGGTGGGGATCCGCCCGCCGGCGCGTGGTGATAGAGCTTGTCGGATCCGCCGCGGGGGAGATGAGGAGGTGGGTTGGCTCGTCAGATCCGCCGCGGGCAGCAGGGGTTGTGGCCGCTAGCGCATGCCTCCTGAAAGGCCTCCTCCCGGTGGCAAGCGGGGGAGATGCCCGGCGGCGGTGCCATGGTGGAAGGCGGCGGGGCGGCAGCTGTTCGGGGCAGCACGTCGTAGGTAGGTGGTGGGCCGGCTCGGGGTTCTGGCTGACGAGGCCCGTCCGGTGGCGGTGGAGGGGCGCGGTGGTGCTGCGGCACCGGCGGTGGTAGGTGGTGGGGGATCGGGAGGTTGCTGCCAGCGGGGTGTTTGGGTGGGGTGGGGGGATTTCTGTCGTGCGGGGTGTGGGTGGGGGGTGTGGGGTGGGGTGGGTAGGGCTCTAACGCGGCTCGGTTCGGGCGATGCAACAGCGTGTTTGTGTTGGCATTTGTGTTGGCAGAATAAGCTCCACTGTTGTTAGAACTAGATGATGCCCCGCACGTTGTTGCGGGAATTGCGGGTATATTTTGTAATATATTTTAAAGATATTGATTTTATGGAAATATGAATATTCAGAGAAATAATATGAGAGCTAAAACTAAAAATACATATGGTTTATTGTGTTTGATCATTGTATTTTTGTAAAATATTTATTAAATATATCATGCATGTTTGCATGTTGAGGTCAACCTTTTCCTATGATCATTGAATGTTGAGGTGGGCCTTTTCTAATGCATGTTGCTTGATGAGGTGTCATGCTTGCATGTTGAGAGAAATATGTTAGTGGGGGCTAGCTATTTAGATATAAAAGATAAGGTCTTAAGGGTGTTGATAGAATTACCTCGGGTGAAGAATAACTTATTCTGCACCCTGGGTGATGAATAGACTTTCTACGTACATATATATACTAAAGAGATTTTTTTTTCAATTTCGTTATCCAAATGGGCAACAATGCAATGCTCAGAAAATGAGAACCAACATATCTTGAAACCTGATACGTCTCCCTAACTCATGAACCACCATGATTTTAGTACAGAATGGTGCAACCACAAATCATATGATTAGACATGAGAGCAATATGTGAATAACAGACTAATAATAATTTAGCCTCCACATGTGTGAATAGCTGATCTCTCTTCTACATCGAGAAGGAAAATCTGATCTTTCTTCACTACATCGAATATAAGAGGAAGGACAAACACATGTTACATCAATAATGCAATAAAAGATATGAGAAACATAAACATTTAGTGATATAAATTCAGTTGTAAGGTCAACCAACGAACTGCACTGGGGAAGCATAAAAACTACAAAAAATTATTTTCACATGCAGGCTGCTTCATCAAATGCCTTGTTGACACTTTCCATAGAGAATAAAAATGTCTGCACAAATACATATGAGGAAGATTTGGGATTTTTTTTAAAAACATACTGTCATCACAGATGTTGTAAAATCCCCATACAAATGATCAAAAGAAATATATGGTACGCCCATAACTTCTCTCACAAGTATCATTTGGATACAACTACAAGAATGTGCACATGGCCATTGGCAACATGTCTTGCTCGAGACTCCAGAATGGTGGACTTGGCTATACAAAAGAGAAGAAGATGGCACGATGGCGGTAACCACTAGCAGATCAGCACCACATCCAAGCCCTTGCCCATTGGCCACGATGGCTGATATATTGTTGGACCATGAGAGTAGTTTGGCATGGCCTAGAGGACAAAGAGGAGGAGAAGAGGACGGCATATGCAGTGTGGAGATGGCGCACGAACAGGCTAGTGATGTCCGCCTCCGCCCCCTTCTCATGTGGCTCTTCCACCGACTGATCTGCTAAGACCAAAATAAATAGAGGGGGTGGTGACAAAGGTTTCCAAGTGTGCATTGAGTATTTGCGATGTACCACCACTGGGCGCACGCGTCCTTCTGCTCCTCGACGATCTTCTTTTTCTTCATTATCCTAATAGACGCAAACGTCTTTCTATGTTGAGTTCTATGCTTATTATTTTCATTACAGAAGAGGAGAGGCTAATCCGTATACTTGTTGTGGTCGCTTTAAGTCAGCAAGCCTCAGTAAATGCATATTCTTGCGTTGAAGCCAGTCGTTTATCTTTTCATTTTATTCACCAAAATGAATTACATTCTGAAACATATCAGGGTATTACTGACGCCATGGGTGAAGCGAGCAGGACAGGAAAGAACTTGGGCGTTCAGTATATATTTCATTCCAGATTTACCGGTGGGCGGTGGGCCACATTACATGGTCCGAAATTATCACGATGGGATGGAAATATGTTGTGAGTATGGAGCTCCCGATCTTGTTTATATGCTTTCATATGACGCTGGACAAGTTCATAGTGACCGTCCTGATATTGTAACGCTGTAACGCGTGTTTACAATATGAAGTACAATGATTTTTCAGAAGATGTCAAGTCTGGGAAACTGTTTAGACCTATTAAAGCATGTAGGTCAATTGTATACTTCTTCTTTTTCCTGCATTTTTATTTATCTGAACAAAGTTTAATTTGTTTGTTTATTGGCTCTAATTTTTATTTATCTGAAGAAAGCTTCACAACTCGCCGTGCTTTTGTCCGCTAGTTGCATTAATTGCTGTACGGAATGGATCTCGTACAGGAAGTAATTAAGAATAACAAGATAATAGGAGATGCACAAATCAAATTACTTCATGCCCACATGGGGCGAAAATACGTCATGGGTCTCCGATATAGTGTAGTGCACCTAGGTTCATCGGCCCTGCATCAGGGTGCTCCCGTGGGGGCACACGGCAACCCTGCTCCCACGCTCCAGAGTCAATTGAGGAGCTACGACCATTTTGCAAAAAAGCCCTAGGAGTGTGATAATTACTTGCAGGTCTAGAAGCTCCAGTCGTAGCCGTTGGATCTCAGATCGATTGACCCACATGAGCTCATATCACGGGAGCACAGAAGGCTTGGAAGCATCTGATATTTTCCCTAGTATCAGCGTACAGTATTGTTCTTCTCTTTTGGCGGGCACCTTATCCCAAATGGAATATGGCGTCCGAGAATTTTCTGATGCCTTTCACTCTTGTTTGCGTGACTTCTATCACACGGCTTGTAAAGGGTTGTTACGTTGCACTATCAGCATTGATGCCCGTGTCCTTGCGTGACTAGTGCTAGAGATGAGGGACGTGAGGAGAATATGAGTGCCTTATTATAGGCGCGCGATGGCAGTGAGTCTGCATATGACCTACTCCCTCTCGACGGGCATTTTAGTCGGGAGGACCGTGGCATGGCGATCAAGGGGAGCGGGACCAGTTGCATGCGTCATGAGCAACCAAAGTAATTAATGATTGATGCAGCCGTTGCATTGTAATTAATGATTGATGCAGCCGTTGCATTCTTTTTCATCCCAGTAAAGAACATGCAACATGATTTACTTCCCTCTAGAGTTAACAGCAAAAACACATGAATTGGCAGATTTGTCGGTCTGAAACATTTATTCTCCCACACCTTGTTAGAATTAATGGGCTAGGCCCATAACAATTTCTGAAATCTCAAATAGTGGCCCATGAATAAAATAGCAAGAGGTGATGCTAAAGTTTAGTCCCATAACGCTAGCTGAGAAAGAGTTGGACCTCTGGTCCTAATATATATACTGCTACCGGTTGCGGCCAAAAGACACACCGAAAACACCTAGGGTTTTGCCTCATCTTGCAACTTGTGCCGTCACCGTAGTCTACTCCATCCCAAACGTCGGCGTGCATCGGCGTGCGAGAGAGCAGGTCTCCGGAACCGTTCGTCCTTGCGATCCTGCATCGGGAGAGGACAAATTAGGTTTTTGGGAAGCGCTCTGCGCGACTGCTCAAGTTCGTCATCACGGGTCGTCTTCCGTCCAAGTCGGGCGGTGCTACTCATCGTCGTCTTCATCGCCGTCAGCAGCAGATCATCGCCAACATCGTCATCAACACCGTCGCCCCTACAACAGCTAACGAACAGTACGTTCATCGTCATCTGTTCATGTCTCTCTCTACAGCTGTTGTTTCGTGTGTGTTGCTGTTGTGCATGTTTTGCTGTTCTTCTAGTTTGCTAGATTGTTACATGCTAGTCTCTGTTCTAGTCATGAATTATTTACTGGAATTAATCATGAACTTGCCTAATTTTCCAACAATCCAAAAACCTAATTGTAGGCAATTTCCTGAGTTAACTATGGCTGGATTCGCTGATGCACGGAGTCCGGATAAGTTTACCGGTGTGCACTTTAAGAGGTGGCAGGTGAAGACCACGCTCTGGCTTACTGCTCTGAAAGTTTTCCACGTTAGTGTTGGTGCTCCAGAGGGAATGTCTGACGAAGATCAGAGAAAATTCCAGGAAGCCAATACTATGTTTGTGGGATGCATTCTGAGTGTTCTTGCTGACCGTCTGTGTGATGTGTACATGCACATAGATGACGGAAAGACTCTGTGGGATGCACTGAATGCTAAATTCGGTGCAACAAATGCAGGCAGTGAACTGTACATCATGGAGAGTTTCCATGACTACAAGATGGTGAATCACCGTTCTGTGGTTGAACAAGCTCATGAGATACAGTGCATTGTGAAGGAACTGGAACTCCTTAAGTGTGTTCTACCTGACAAATTCGTGGCTGGGTGCATGATTGCAAAGTTGCGTCCTTCATGGAGGAATTTCGCCACAACTCTGAAACATAAGAGACAGGAGATATCAGTTGAAAATCTGATTGCATCTCTTGATGTTGAAGAGAAAGCTTGGGCTAAAGACACTACTGAGAAAGAAGGTGAGGTTCAGCCTAGCGCCAATATGGTGCAAAGGTACTCACAGAACAAGAACAAAGGAAAGAACAAGCCTGTTTTCAATAAGCCTACCAAGACTACTACCTTCAAGAAGAAGAAGTTTAACAAGGCTAAGCTAGAGTGCTACGCCTGTGGGAAGCCTGGACACTTTTCCAAGGAATGCCCAGAACGTGCAGACCGCAGAGGGAAAACAAGCTCCAAGACTGTCAACATGGTGACCGCTAGCAATACTGATGGGTATGGTAATTTACCTATTGTGCTTTCAGTATTTCAATCATCTTCAAGGTGGATTGATTCGGGTGCTAACGTTTATGTATGTGCTGACGTCTCCTTGTTTACTTCTTATCAGGTCGCAAGGGATTCTTCCATCCTAATGGGGAATGAGTCACATGCTTCTGTTCGTGGCATTGGCACGGTGGATCTAAAGTTTACTTCGGAAAAGATCGTGCAACTAAGGAACGTGCAGCATGTCCCTACTATGAACAAGAATCTAGTTAGCGGCTCCCTTCTATGTCGAGATGGGTTTAAGGTAGTTTTAGAGTCGAATAAAGTGATTGTGTCAAGATTTGGACAATTTATAGGCAAAGGCTATGAGTGCGGAGGCTTGTTCTGCTTTTCTCTTTCAGATTTTTGCAATAAGTCAGTAAACCAAATTTGTGCTAGTGTTAATGATGATGCAAGTGTTTGGCACTCTCGTTTATGTCATATTAATTTTGGTTTAATGTCTCGGCTATCCAGTATGAGTTTAATTCCGAATTTCACTGTTGCCAAAGGTTCTAAGTGCCATAGTTGTGTGCAATCGAAGCAACCTCGAAAGCCTCACACGGCTGCCGAGGAGAGAAACTTGGCACCTCTAGAACTCATACATTTTGATCTTTGTGAGATGAATGGTGTGTTGACACAAGGTGGAAAGAGATATTTCATGACGTTGATTGATGATGCGACTAGATTTTGCTATGTTTATTTGTTGCAAACTAAAGATGAAGCTTTAGACTACTTTAAAATCTATAAAGCTGAAGTTGAAAATCAACTAGAGAGAAAGATCAAGCGTCTTAGGTCCGATCGTGGTGGAGAGTATTTTCCTAAATTATTTGATAAATTTTGTGAGGAACATGGTATTATTCATGAGAGGACGCCTCCCTATTCACCCCAATCAAATGGGGTTGCCGAGAGGAAAAATCGCATGCTGACTGATTTGGTGAATGCCATGTTAGACACTGCTGGTTTATCTAAGGCATGGTGGGGGAGGCTCTATTGACTTCATGTCATGTCCTGAATAGAGTTCCTAACAAGAATAAAGAGAAAACCCCTTATGAGGAGTGGGTTGGGAGAAAACCATCACTTTCTTACTTGCGCACTTGGAGATGCTTGGCAAAGGTCAATATTCCTATTCCTAAGAAACGCAAACTCGTACCAAAGACAGTGGATTGTGTCTTTCTAGGTTATGCTCAACGGAGCATTGCTTATAGATTTTTGGTGGTTAAATCTGAGGTACCTGATATGCATGTTGATACTATAATGGAATCTCGTGATGCAACATTTTTTGAGAATATATTTCCTATGAAAGATATGCATAGCATTGCTAGATTTTCTTCTGAGATAATTCCTGAATCTAGTACATATGATGAATATTTCGAACAATCACATGAGGAAGTCTTTGAGAAGGATAACAATGAAGCTCCTGTGAGGAGTAAGAGACAAAGGGTTGCAAAATCCTCTGGTGATGATTTCATTGTATACCTTGTGGACGATACTCCCAAGTCTATTGCAGAGGCATATGCATCTCCGGATGTAGATGATTGGAAAGAAGCTGTTCATAATGAGATGGACTCAATTCTTTCTAATGGAACTTGGGAACTAACTGATAGACCATATGGTTGTAAATCTGTGGGCTGTAAGTGGGTATTCAAAAAGAAGCTAAGGCCTGATGGTACTATTGATAAGTACAAGGCACGCCTTGTGGCCAAGGGCTACACTCAGAAAGAAGGCGAAGATTACTTTGACACCTATTCACCTGTTGCTAGAATGACGACCATTCGGGTGCTACTTTCCCTGGCTGCCTCTTATGGTCTTATCATTCATCAAATGGATGTAAAGACAACTTTCCTAAATGGAGAGTTGGAAGAGGAAATATATATGGATCAGCCTGATGGGTTTGTGGTAAAGGGTGAAGAGAGAAAGGTGTGCAAGTTGTTAAAATCTTTGTATGGTCTAAAACAAGCACCTAAGCAATGGCATGAGAAGTTTGAAAGAACTCTAACTTCTGCAGGATTTGTCATTAATGAGGCTGATAGGTGTGTTTACTATCGCCATGGTGGGGGAAATAGTGTCATATTATGTTTGTATGTGGATGACATACTGATCTTTGGTACAAACATTGATGCGATCAATGAGGTCAAGTCTTTTCTATCAAAGAGTTTTGATATGAAAGATCTGGGAGAAGCTGATGTGATACTAAACATCAAACTTATTAAGGATGAGAGTGGGATTACTCTAACACAATCTCACTATGTTGAGAAGGTCTTGAGCCGGTTCGGCTTTATGGATAGCAAGCCTTCTCCAACACCTTACGATCCCAGTGTGACACTCAGAAAGAACAAGAAAGAAACGAGAGATCAATTAAGATACTCTCAAATTGTTGGTTCACTCATGTACTTAGCTAGCGCTACAAGACCAGATATCTCTTTTTCTGTGAGCAAACTGAGTAGGTTCATGTCCAATCCGGGTGATGATCATTGGCATGCACTAGAAAGGGTCTTGCGCTATCTGAGAGGTACTATGAGTTACGGAATTCACTATTCAGGGCATCCTGCTGTGCTAGAAGGATTTAGTGATTCGAATTGGATTTCCGATGTTGATGTACTCTACGCCACAAGTGGGTATGTATTTACTCATGGAGGTGGCGCAGTGTCATGGAGGTCTTGTAAACAAACCATATTGACGAGGTCAACTATGGAAGCAGAACTAACTGCTTTAGACACAGCCACTGTTGAGGCAGAATGGCTGCGTGAGCTCTTGATGGACTTGCCTGTGGTTGAAAAACCTGTACCGGCTATTCTTATGAATTGTGACAACCAAACGGTTATCGCTAAAGTGAACAATTCTAAGGATAATGCGAAGTCATCAAGACATGTGAAGAGACGTTTGAAGTCTGTCAGGAAATTGAGAAACTCCGGAGTAATAATTGTTACGTATATTCAAACAGACAAAAACCTGGCAGATCCCTTTACAAAGGGATTATCACGAAATGTGATAGATATTGCATCGAGGGAGATGGGTATGAGACCCATAGATGTTATACCATAGTAGTAACCCAACCTTTGTGATCGGAGATCCCGTGAATTAGGACCTGGGAAGAACAAGCCATTGGTTAACAAAGGAGAGTAACTAGTGACCGTCTCTATGTGAAGATGCAAAACTCTCAGAGCTGTAAGGCTCAGAGCTGTAAGGCAGGTTGGCAACATGCCTTAATGTGGTTCTATTGGCTATGATTAGCAAAGATGCTGTCCTACAGAGCAGTCTTGAAAGAACGCACCTATATGAGCTCCGATTGTAAACGTCGCAGTCTATGCGACTTGGGTGATCTCTAGTAAGCTCACGAAGAGACTAGGGAGTACAACGTATATGCTCCAAACCGCGGGGTAGCCTACTGGCAGCCAGGTACTGGTTAAGACTTTGAGTGAAACCTGTTCACACAAAACTAGCAATTCAAGGCATAGTCCATTGTCAAGTTGTGGACGGATGTAGCTTAAAGTTCTAGGCAGAAGTTCAACTTAACAGTCTCTGCTGAAACACTGGTATATTAAACAAGTAGTGAGAGAAGGCAAATCTCTAAATGGGTATTTGAAATCTGGTGGGGGATTGTTAGAATTAATGGGCTAGGCCCATAACAATTTCTGAAATCTCAAATAGTGGCCCATGAATAAAATAGCAAGAGGTGATGCTAAAGTTTAGTCACATACCGCTAGTTGAGAAAGAGTTGGACCTTTGGTCCTAATATATATACTGCTACCGGTTGCGGCCAAAAGACACACCGAAAACACCTAGGGTTTTGCCTCATCTCGCAACTTGCGCCGCTACCGTAGTCTACTCCATCCCAAACGCCGGCGTGCATCGGCGTGCGGGAGAGCAAGTCTCCGGAACCGTTCGTCCTTGCGATCCTGCACCGGGAGAGGACGAATTAGGTTTTTGGGAAGCGCTCTGCGCGACTGCTCAAGTTCGTCATCACGGGTCGTCTTCCGTCCAAGTCGGGCGGTGCTACTCTTCGTCGTCTTCATCGCCGTCAGCAGCAGATCATCGCCAACATCGTCAACAACACCGTCGCCCCTACAACAGCTAACGAACAGTACGTTCATCGTCATCTGTTCATGTCTCTCTCTACAGCTGTTGTTTCGTGTGTGCTGCTGTTGTGCATGTTTTGTTGTTCTTCTAGTTTGCTAGATTGTTACATGCTAGTTTCTGTTCTAGTCATGAATTATTTACTGGAATTAATCATGAACTTGCCTAATTTTCCAACACACCTTTTGTTCCTTTGATTTATTCCGCCAATATGTTAACATAAATATCATCAAACAATGGATAAACTTAGCGATTATATCTTCAGAAGAATTATTGAACTTCGATAGAAATCATATGCATCTAGTGGGGAGCTTAATTAAATGCAAATAGTGGACCAAAGGCATTGCAGTCTTTAACTTGCGAGAGAAACCATATCTCCAATTTCTAGTGATGATTAAAAATTAACATTGTTGGTTTGTAAGGTCTTTTGATGTTCAATTTCGGTGATATGATCCGCATATGGTTTTTGTAAAGAAAAGAAGCAAATTGATAATATTTTGTATTATTTCGTGTTCAATTTTTCATATACGTAACAAATTTGTAGTCTAATGATCATGAAAAAATATTCTAAATTTATCTCTTTGTGGACTCTATATTGATTTCATACAAAAAATTAGTGTACTTATTTCCTTTTTATTTTCATTGATCTATAAAATTTTATTTTTTATCTATCTAATAATTTTGTATGTAGTTATTTGCATTAAGCTATTAAGATTTCCATATGAATCGTTTTACAAAATTTAGATATTTATGGATGCCACATGGAGTCCGCACAATACTTGATTTTATTAACATCTCTATGATGTGATAACATGTGATCATTTGGTTCGATGAAATAAATAGTTATCCTCTAAGCAATATCAATGCCAGCAGTGACTGAATCATATCAAAACCGATCAAAGTCTCTACCCACATAAATGAATGAGAGTCTTATTCACCTGTATGGACTAACTATTTTTACAAAAATGGCGGAAAAACATACTCCCTCCGTGCCATAATGTAGTGCATATACATTTTCTGAAAAGTCAAACTTTACAAACTCCAAGTTTATGGAGAAAAACATTTATATCTATAATACTAAATATATACAATATGAAAGTACGTCTTGTGATGCATCTAAGGATATGTATTTGGTATTCTAGATGTATATGTTTTTTTCTACAAACTTGGTCAAAGTTTGTAAAGTTTGACTTTTTGAAAAATTTATACGCACTACATTGTGGAACTGAGAGAGTATCATCTTGTTTTCTGTTTTAGGGATATCATAAAATCATTTTATTTTTATTTACCATCACAATAATAGTTGCGTAATGAACACAGTTAATTTTTTTCAAAAAGGAGGATAACCCCTGGCCTCTGCATCAAGCGATGCATACAGCCATTTTTATTATATGTGATCTCATCGAAATATAGTGTATGTGAAGTTATTATATGCTAACTGATTCAACTTTGTTGGATTCAGTATTAGTATTGCCTCGGTGTGACTCAGATTCAGTTTGAAAGAACGTATTTGTCCCTTCCTAGTTCTAAACATCTTTTTACGTGAAGCTTTCCACCGTGTAATTTTGCTCCTTCTCTAAATCCTTCAGTCAAGGTCCACTGTTTGTTATATACACGTGAGTGCTATCTTTTATTTCTTCTTCTTTTTCTAATAAGACTCTCCTATAGACTAAATCTTTTGTGTTAATATAAGCTGCAGCCAGTCGGAGCCTAATTCGAGTCTGATAGTAATACATATACTTATTTTTTCTAGGCAACACACATATGCGTGCACACCTCCTTTTTTTTTTAGGAAAAGCTAAGCTTCATTAATTACGAGTGCTTGGGCAAATCACCCAAAACACAACCAGCCACTTGTGGCTGTACATCAGACTCCCAATACAGAATTTCAGAAGATACAAATCGATATCCTATACTTGCTAATTCATGAGCTACGGTATTTGCCTCACGACGACAAGCTTTAACCTCGCAATATGCGAACCACATTTTCGTTTGGAACTTCAGGTCCTCAATAAGTTGAGCATACGGTGATGAATCAGCTCGCCCAAAGTCCATTGCTTCTGCTAGCAACTGTGAATCAGTTTCAAAAATAACTCGTAGCATCCCCAGGTCAGCCGCAAAGGCAATCGCATTCTCCATTGCACCCAGCTCAGCACCGAAGACATCATGGACTGAATCCTTGCGCCCAGCACACGCATGAATGACCATACCCCTGCTGTTTCGTGCGACGACAGCCCAGCCCGCATGCTCAATACCAGAGGTGAAGGCCCCATCCATACTGAATTTTATCATATCCTCAGGTGCTGGCCTCCACTTAGTACCGTTTTTATCCTTCTCCTTTCTCATAAAAATCTCAGAATACTCTATAGTACACCTCCTTTGCCACTTCTTTTTCTCGAGAACTTCTTCTGCACCCAGCCGGAGCCTAATTGGAGTCCGATACTAATACATGTACTTTTTTTTTCTAGGCAACACATATGCATGCACACCTCTTTTGCCACTTTATTTTCCCGGGAACTTCTTCTGCCAAGTTAAGGCTGTTGTATCATGTACTCCCTCCGTTTCTAAATATAAGTCTTTCTACAGATTTCAATATGCTACACATACGGATGTATATAGGCATATTTTAGAGTGTAGATTCACTCATTTTGCTCCGTATGTAATCTATATTGGAATCTCTAAAAAAGACTTATATTTAGGAACGGAGGGAGTACGTGTCATAAGCTAAAACTTGTACATTACATGTAGACTTTTGACCAGATATATCTCAACCGTTCAAATAACATAACTTTATACCGGTGAATATCCACCGTTCCTTTTCTATCGTTTTAAGTATATAACTAACATATATGCCCGTGCGTTGCAAAGGGAGAGATAATTGACGTGTCCATTGAAATATCCGTCAGCACGGCCCAACAACATCCGAATAAGGCCCAGCCACGGCAAAGAGGCGCACACTGAGGTCTAGCACAAATTCATATCAGTAGTACGTTAAGAAGCATGCTACACATACAATTCTTTTGGTACGGTTTCTGTACGACGATTCTGATCTTAAAGAGCCTAATTTTCAATTTTTCATACCAATGCATTATTTGTAAGTTGAAACAATGTTTGGAATCTGCACCAAATCATGAGAAAAATCTCAATAAAAGGATTCAATTAAATTTGTTTTAAGCGAACTGGGCCTACTACAGCTGAACGCGGAATAGCGGCTGCTGCAGTTGGGCCGAAGCCCAACAAAGAAAGAGCACTTAATGTTGGACCACGAGTTACTTAAAGAAAAAATCATGGGCTTTTTTATAAAACATATGACGACGGACGGGCAGAAAAGCTCCATACTTTATTAGTAGGTATAGATACAATGGATAGATAGATGGTGAGCCGACTAATGTTCCGGTCCGGAGGGTGCTTTCTTCAAAGGAAAACGTTTCACACCTACACGCAGGACGAAGCTTCGGTCGGTCGCTCGCGCGCCGCTCGATCGCGCAACGATCCACCGCACAAGCGTCTCCAATATCAACGTTTCGCGTTGTTGGTTCTTTCTCCTTGGCCCACCACGCGTCCTTGGCCCATGACGGCTACTCTTTTTTTTTCTCAGCCTTCCTCTTTATCTTCTTCCCTGCGTGAGGAGCACATCCCAGGTCGTCCTCAAGATCCATCTCCGACGGGGTGGGGAAAGAAGCTGCAACCGCAGCCCGGCGAAGCTGCATCCGTTTTTCGTCAGTGGTGATGTGATCGTGGCCACCATGGCCATGTCCATACCATCATGGCGCTGCGAGCTTGAGGCCGGCGGGTGTTGCATGCTCGGACCTTGGTGGTTGCGTGCTGGAACGACACTAGTGAAAAAACGGGATTTAGTCCCGGTTGGAAAAGGCCTTTAGTCCCGGGTCACCAACCGGGACAACCAAATCGGGACTAAAGGCCTCCACCCTTTAGTCCCGGTTGGCCACGACCCGGGACTAAAGTCCCTCCACGTGGCCGCGAGTGCGCGCCGGGGGCTGCAGGACCTTTAGTCCCGGTTGGTGACACCAACCGAGACTAAGGCCCCTCCATGTGGCCGCGAGCTAGCGCCGGGGGCTCACCAACCGGGACTAATGATTTTGTGTTGGGGTTTAGGGTTTATGGTTTATTTTTCCTTTTCATTTTGTGATTTCCATTCAGTTCTTTTTCATTTCAAACATATTTTACGCTACTACATACTGTACACGTTATGCATATATAATATAATTTCTCATATGACCATACATATATCATATAATTTCTCGTACGACCATACATATATATATATACAATTTGGTATATACAATTTCTCCTATAATTTGCAGATCATTACATGCAGGCATTAGGTGCAATGGTATTCTTCGCTTTCAGATATGACCTCCGTAAACAAAAATCCCGCAATTTCCTCTTGAATTGCTCGTATGCGGTTCTCTGATAGGAGCTTATTCTGCATCTCGTGAATCTTTAAAGAAGGAGATCAATATGAATATATTAGTTGTGTGTATATATATTAGATCATCATAAAAAAATGTGAATAGTGTTTACGTACCTGAAGTTGTCTTACATCTCTGCGTCATTCGGTCGTAATGCGAATGTTCTCGCAAACATAGTATGCACATAAATTAGTCTCCTGTTGCTGCCTCATGCACTTTGCGAGAATAGAATTCCATCAGATAATAATCAAGCATGATAATGGTATTGAAACTAGAATTAAAGAGATGCGCGGACCTATCTAGTACTACTTAATTACCTTGGTCTGTCGCCATTTTAGCTTTGGTTTCCATTCACCGACAACCTCTTTGATGAACCGTTTCCAAACCCTGCCCGGCAAAGAAAATGAATAAAGGAGTTATTAATTACTTGATATCAGGAAATGAACGAAAGAGGCCGATATAGTGCGATAATGATTGAAATTACCTGTCGAGCATCAAAACCAAGCTGGTGTATTCTCGAGGGTCTTTACCTAGTGAGTCCAAGGTTTCAACAGTTCCAGTGTCAACTCTAATGATTAGCAGGATCCAGTGGAACCTACGCACACGTTTATATAAGCAGGCATGCATAACTCATCAACTACACTTAACATCGAGTAAGCAAAATAGAATTTGTAGTACAAGACAGTAACACTCACTTGAAGTTGTAAGGAAATAGTATGTCTATTCTGGTATTTTGTGCCTTCATAAACCTTAGCAAGTTTTTCTCTGAGTCTCGAGGGTGGTCTTGTATCATTTTTTCATAAATAATATATGGGTCAACGAACCCAATGCCATAGATTCTACCTCTTTTGCATTCGAGAATCTTCATTCTGCATAATAGCGTACAAAAGAATATAGTGAGGATAATTACAGGTAATGCGCGAGCTGAGCTAGAGACTTAAATTACAGAAAGAAATCACTTACAGACAATAGCAACTGACGATAGATTTGTCGAGTGCGTCTTGATTGTATAACTAAAAAAATTCTGGAAACTCAATCATTATCTCGTTTTCATAGAAGTAATGCTCTTCCTTGACTTTCACAATGAGCATCTCTCGCCCGTTCTTTACTTCTTTCATGTACCACTCATGCAATCTTCGCATTTGTGTTGATAGATGCGGGACCTGCTCAGGTCTGACCAGAGGGTTCCCGGGGACATATTTTCATGCTAATTCAACCATGGGGACTTCCTTGGTGCCTAGGAGTTGATCAACACTGATACCAAAGTCTTTAGCAGCGTCGGTTACCTTATCGGTAATCACCTTGAGCGGGGGGGTCGATTGCATTGCCTGTTCTCTGAGCTGGGGAACTGTTTTCCCGCTTTTATTACTACTTGTACGTCTCGACTGCTGCATTTGTTCCTGATATGACTTCCTAATAGAGCGTTCATAGTCTGATGGCCTATTCTGCACATGTGCCGGGGCTCGCTCTAGAAGTTCCACAAAGTGCTCTACGGTTTTCGCAGGTATTATCTCCTTTGGCGGCGGGGGCGGTTTCGGTGCAAAATGAGGCTTCACTTCGGAAGCCACGACCGCTCTGGTTTCCTCATCAGTCATCTCGTAAGCTAACTTCTTTTTGGCAGCAGGCTCGTCGTTGGCTTTCTTCTTTGGTGCTCTCTTCCACTTTTGGCCCTGCTGCTGGGACATAGGGGGTGGAGTCGGCTGACGCGGCGGAGATCGATATGGCGGACTCGCGCTGGGCTCCGTCTCGAGGTGGGGTTGAGTCGGCTGACGCGTCGGACTTAGAGGTGTATTGCTACTCGAAGGAGTCGGTGGCCTTGGCGCCGAGTTTGGAAACACGATGCATTCCTTTCTCCATACAATGACACCACGTATGACTTCTCCCAGTGTCTGCTCCCCTTCACCTCTAGGAATGTCAAGTTCTAGTGAGTCATATCCCGACAGAACTTCATCCACCCAGACACGAGCATAGCCAGCTGGAATCGGATTGCCATGGATGGTTGCTTCAGGTGCATTCGGTAAAGCAAAGCCGACCGCCACCTTCATGGATATGTTCTTCATTTTCATGTGTAGCTCACAACTTCTCCTCTCTTTGATATCATCCACGGGGTAGCGAGCCAGTAGTGCATCATCGGCCCGGACCCCCGTGGAACCCACGCTGCTTTTCCGCATAGATGGGACGGTACTATCCAAAGCTGGATCTGCTTGCTCCTGCCGCGGAGACGCCCTTTGCTGGCTAATTGTGTCGATCTGCTCCTGCTTCCGCATTAACATGCGTTCCAACTCCGCGTTCTTTGTTTCTACCTTCTGAAGCCGGTCTGCATCCTGCTTCTTTTTTCTCTGACGGCTTCTATAAGTGTCGTTCCACTCCAAAAACCCCTGAACCCACGGAACAACGCCTTTGCCTCGTGTTCGTCCTCCGTGTTCAGGATTCCCGAGGGCGCGTGTAATCTCGTCGTTCTCTCTCTCGGGCTGTGATAACCCCTTTCGAGCATCTTCTATTGCTTCAAGTAAAGCGTCCGAGGCTGTTTTAAGATCTGCCTTTTCAATAATCTGCCCTGTCGCTGGGTCCAACTGAGCCCCATGCGCATAAAACCAATTCTTGGACCTCTGGGGCCAATCCACTGTAGCTGGAATGACCCCTTCAGCAAGCATCTTGGCCTCAGCTGCTTCCCACTTAGGCACGGCTCTCTTGTAGCCACCTGTCCCCAGAACATGGTGTTACTGTTTTTTCTCAGCATTTATCTTGTTTTTTCTCGACCTTTCCAGAGCTTCATCCGATTCCTTGTACTCCAGAAATGCGTCCCGGTGATCTTTTATCTTCTCTAGTGCTCTAGTGAATTCTGGAGTCTTCTTTTTTGCCTTGATGTAGTCGATCCATAATCTTTTCTTCCAGCTGTGGAATTGTGTGGCCATCTTCTTAAGAGCCCACTACTTGACTTTCAACCGTTTGGCATCTGTGAGACCCTCTGGTAGGTTGAAATGTGACATGAGCGTATCCCAAAGCAAATTTTTCGATCTTTCGTCGACATAAGTAACTCCTTGATCTTCCCTTGGCTTATTCCATTCTCGAACGGTAATTGGGATGTTGTCCCTAACAATAACTCCGCATTGATTTATAAATGTATGGGCATTCTGTTCAGGAGCAATCGGTTCGCCATCTTCTGCGACTTCATCGATGTTGAACTTTATGCCATCGCCCAACTTTTTGGCCTGGCCTCGTACCCTTCTAGGAGATTTGCTCGATCCGGAGGGCTAAAAGAAGAAAGATTCGTTAATATATATATACAAATCAACTAATACATCTAATGATCACCAGAGGCCTAATATATATATATACCTCGTCGAACTTTGTTAATTGTCTAGCATTTTCTTCGCCATCATTGTTTGTTTGCCCTTCGTCTCTTGGTTCTTCCTCAAGTCCCTCACCGGAGTCGTTCAGAAATTGTGAGCTGTCATCTGGTTCATTCTCTTGGTTTTGGGAGGAGCGTATGATGTCGAAGACATCCTCTTCATAGTATATGCCGCTATCGTCCATAGCTTAACTAATCCAGAAGAAAGATAAAACAATTTAGTATTTAAATTAGAATGCATTCAATAAGCAAAAACTGAATCATAGTATCGAGAAGAACAATACCGGAGATGCAATCAATACACAGCAAACAGATGCATCACTAAGCATGACATGACGATATGCAGAGCTAGGGGTGTCTAACGCAGTACTACACATTGCAGACGGAAAGGGAAAACATCCGGAGGGGTTTTCTCGGCGTTTGGCATTTTTCGGACAGACGAAAGAGAGGGGATGGTTCTATGTTTGCAGTGCTAGAGAGGTGTGACAGATGAACGGGTTGCATATTCGGATTCGTTGGATTTTTCTGAGCAATTTTCATATATAAATTATTTTCATCCGAGTTACGGTTTATTTTATATTAATTTTCAAAGTTTTAAACATATTCTGAAATTATTATTAATTCTAAATAAAAGGCTAAATGCTATGTGTACCCAGCAGAGTGCACACAGCAGTGCACACTGTGGCTGACAGTGGGTCCCAGTTGACTGAAGACTGGAGACTTTGACTGGTCAAAGGGGTCCTCTGGACCCACATGTCATTGACTGTGGGGGTTAGTTAGTGTTTTAATTAGGTTAATCAGCATGGGGGTCCCACATGTCAGTGTCATAGGTTGATTTTAATTAGCCCTAATCCTAATTACCTGGGCCCACGTGTCATATACACAGGCTGGTTTAAAACGGTGACGCACGCCGGCGAGGCTCCGACGACCACCGGACACGGCGGAGGTCCACGCGACGGCGTCTCCGGCAACCAATTGGACGGCCGCAACTTCCATTCGAACGAGGAGAGTGCGCCGCGTCGACCTGTGCTACGGGTGCGACCTAAGGTGGATTGCATCGACGGCAACGACGAGGTCCAGCGGCGGCGATGGGCGGTGCTCATCGGATTCTACGCTATAGAGCACGAGGAGATGCAGGGATAGAGAGGAAAGGGAGCGGGGCTCACTGCGAGGTCAATGGGGGACTCTGGGGAGCCGGAGCAGGTCGGGGTGGAGCGAATCAGCGGCGGACGTCGTCGGGGAAGAAACGAAGCGGGCGTCGTCTCGGCGGCTTCCTGGTCAGAACCAGTTGGCAAAGACGACGTCGGCGGAGAGAGCGAGGCCGCGAACGTGTCGGAGAGGGAGAAGACCGGCGATCTCGGCGGTCGGAGGTTGAAGACTAGCGGCCTGGCGGCGTGGTTCTGTTTCCTTCTCCCGGGCGGTGACTGGCACCGGGACACCGGGCGGTTATATACACAAGACCTTTAGTCCCGGCTCCAGCCATCAACCGGGACTAAAGGTCCTTTAGTCCCGGCACCAGCCACGAACCGGAACTAAAGGTCTCTTTTCGGCGGCCCAAATTCCGCGCGGGAGAAGGAACCTTTAGTCCCGGCTGGTGGTTGCAACCGGGACTAAAGGTGTCTTTTTAAAGTGATTCTTTTTGTGTAGAAAAGTTTAGCTAAAACTCTTAGAATATTTAGAGTTTTTAAGTGAATCTTTTTGCTTTAGGTCACAAAAATTATGAACTTTCTGTTAGTGCCAGTAGTTTTCAAATTTGAATAGTTTAAATTTGAATTCTTTGAAATATGTGTGAATCACTAGTTTGTGAATAACTTTAGTTTAAAAATAGATTTTTGAGTGATTATTTTTCCTACTGTTTAATATTAGTGTGTTTTATCAGTATGTTCAATTTGGGAATTTTTAGGATATTTTAAATAGGTGTTTTAATCAAAAACAGATTCTGTTTAGCTCTTTTAGTTTTATACCTTTTTCCTTTGTTTTAATTATTTTAGTTTATGTTTTCTTGTTATTCTTTTGCCAAATTATATTATGCTTCTGTTAGTCAACATGAGGAGTTTTAATTTTCATTTTGAAGAAATTATTTGACAGATTCAATTTGTCCATATATAAGATTTTCAACACATGGTCATGTTCAAAATATTGGTCAAAACCCTCAATTACCCTTTCTGGATATTTCTAGCTTTTGAAATATTTACAAAGGAAATATTCACCATAAATTCCAAGAAAATTCGAGCATGTCACAAATGCCATATTTGATGATCTTGCCAAGTCTCATGTCTTGGAGAATAAGATAACATCATCAAATGCCCTCAAAACCATCTCTGTCCATTTTCTAGTTTAAACAACTTTACATTGCTAAACATGTCCAAATGAGCTCAAACTTGGTACACCTGCTAAAATGGTCTAAATATTCATCTAGGCCAAGTGGTGCATCAAGGAGAACAAATTAGCTTGGTCAAAGTATGCCAAAACCAATTCTGCCCATTTCTAGGGTTTGACAAAGTTACATTGGCAACTTTCTCCCATTGATCTCAAATTTTTACCACATTGCCAGATGGTCATGAGCATCACCCCCATCAAGTGGCACAGGTTGGAGAACAAGTTAACTTGATCAAAGCTTGTCAAAACCATTTCTGCCCATTTCTAGGGTTTGAAATATTTACATTGCCAAGTTTCTTCAAATGAGCTACAAATTTGCACCCTAGCTCAAATTGATACCAAGCTCATTCCTGTTAAATTCCAAAGCCATTGGATTCCTCTAAGTACCTCTATTCATCATCAAACACCTTCTGCCAAAATCTTATGGTCAATGATTGGGGTACCAAATGGATTCTCCTTTAGCTCAAATTTTTACCAGAGCTCACCCTAGTCATATTCTACCTCCAGTAACTCTCTCTCTTCCATAGCTCAATAATTGAGGGGTGAAATCCCTCACTTTACCTCTCTGGACAGCCACTATAATTAAAATACTAAAAGGACAGGAATAATTGAAAATTCATAACTTAATAAATAATTATTCAAAAATCATGTTTCAAATGCCAAAATGCCCTAGCTTTTTGGTTGGATTCCGATGCTCCGAAGTCCACCTAGGAACACCCAAAACACATATATACCCTAACTCTTACAAAGATTCCCTCTGGTTTGTCCGAAGTGGGACTTTCCAGCTATAAGTCTGGAAACTCACTAGAGAGAAAGTGATGACGGTGAAGCCGGTCACATCCCAGAGTGGGATCTTGGGGTATAAAACTTTTTCTTCGCATGTGTCCCTTGCTTATGATTGCGCCGTAACCATGGAGAATCTTCATCATTTAACAGGATGCTTGGGTCAGTCTTCACTGTGAAGGGAGGAATTTCATCAAACTTTTCATAATCTTCTGACATGTCTGTCTTGTCCTCCACTCCCACGATGTTTCTTTTCCCTGAAAGAACTATGTGGCGCTTTGGCTCATCGTATGATGTATTCGCTTCCTTATCTTTTCTTTTTCTCGGTTTGGTAGACATGTCCTTCACATAGAAAACCTGCGCCACATCATTGGCTAGGACGAATGGTTCGTCTGTGTACCCAAGATTGTTGAGATCCACTGTTGTCATTCCGTACTGCGAGTCTACCTTTACCCCGCCTCCTGTCAGATTGACCCATTTGCACCGAAACAAAGGGACCTTAAAAGAAGGTCCATAGTCAAGTTCCCATATCTCCTCTATGTAACCATAATATGTGTCATTTTTCCTATTGTTGTTTGTTGCATCAAAGCGGACACCACTGTTTTGGTTGGTGCTCTTTTTATCTTGGGCGATCGTGTAAAATGTATTCCCATTTATCTCGTATCCTTTGAAAGTCAATATAGTCGAAGATGGTAACTTGGCCAACAAGTACAGCTCATCTCCAACAGTGGTGTTATTCATGAGATGTGTTTGCAACCAACCGCCGAAAGTCGCCATGTGTGTATGTTTAATCCAGGGGTCAGACTGCTCCGGGTTCTTGGAGCGTACAATATCCATGTGTTCCTCGATATACGGAGCCACCAAGGTGGAATTTTGTAGAACTGTGTAGTGTGCTTGAGTGAAAGAATGCCCGTCCATACTTATTACTGAATTCTTTCCTAGCGTGCCTTTTCCACTCAGTCTCCCCTCATGCCGCGATTGAGGAACACCAATCGGCTTAAGGTCAGGAATAAAGTCAACACAAAACTCAATAACCTCATCTGTTTTATGGCCCTTGGAGATGCTTCCTTCTGGCCTAGCACGGTTATGAACATATTTCTTTAAGACTCTCATGAACCTCTCAAAGGGGAACATATTGTGTAGAAATACAGGACCCAGAATGGTAATCTCTTCGACTAGGTGAACTAGGACGTGCATCATAATATTGAAGAAGGATGGTGGGAACACCAATTCGAAACTGACAAGACATTGGACCAAATCATTTTGTAACCTTGCTAGGATTTCTGGATCGATTACCTTCTGAGAAATTGCATTGAGGAATACACATAGCTTCACAATGGCTAATCGAACATTTCCCGGTAGAAGCCCCCTCAATGCAACCGGAAGTAATTGCGTCATAATCACGTGGCAGTCATGAGACTTTAGGTTTTGAAATTTTTTCTCTGCCATATTTATTATTCCCTTTATATTCGACGAGAAGCCAGACGGGACCTTCATACTGCTCAGTCATTCAAAAAAGATTTCCTTCTCTTCTTTGGTAAGAGCGTAGCTGGCAGGACCATGATACTGCTTTGGTTGCATGCCGTCTTTTTCGTTCATACGTTGCTGGTCCTCCCATGCCTCCGGTGTATCTTTTGTCTTCCCATACACGCCCAAGAAGCCTAGCAGGTTCACGCAAAGATTATTCATCACGTGCAACACGTCGATTGCAGAGCAGACCTCTAGGACTTTCCAATAGGGTAGGTCCCAAAATATAGATTTCTTCTTCCACATGGGTGCGTATCCGTTAGCGTCATTCGGAACAGATTGTCCGCCAGGACCCTTTCTAAAGATTACTTTTAAATCCTTGACCATATCAAATATATCATCACCAGTACGGTGGCCAGGCTTCTTCCGGTGATCTGCCTCACCTTTGAAATGCTTGCCTTTCTTTCTTAAGGGATGCCTGATCGGAAGAAATCGACGATGTCCCGGGTACACATTCTTCTTACATTTATCCAAATATATACTTTCAATCTCATCTAAACAGTGCGTGCATGCATTGTATCCCTTATTTGTCTGTCCTGAAAGGTTACTAAGAGCAGGCCAATCATTGATGGTTACAAACAGCAACGCTCATAGGTCAAATTCCTGCTGTTTGTGCTCATCCCACACACGTACACCTTTTATATCCCACAACTGTAAAAGTTCTTCAACTAATGGCCTTAGGTACACATCAATGTCGTTGTCGGGTTGCTTAGGGATTTGGATGAGCACTGGCATCATAATGAACTTCCGCTTCGTGCACAACCAAGGAGGAAGGTTATAGATACATAGAGTCACAGGCCAGGTGCTATGACTGCTGCTCTGCTCCCCAAAAGGATTCATGCCATGTGTACTTATACCAAACCATAAGTTCCTTGCGTCATCTGCAAACTCCGGCCACTTTCTCTTGATTTTTCTCCACTGCGACCAATCAGCGGGTACTCTCAACATCCCGTCTTTCTTACGGTCTTCTTTGTGCCATCGCAACAACTTGGCATGATCTTTGTTTTGGAACAAACGTTTCAACCGTGGTATTATAGGAGCATACCACATCACCTTGGCAGGAATCCTCTTCCTGGGGCGCTCGCCCTCAACATCATCACCAGGGTCATCGCGGCTGATCTTATAGCGCAATGCACCGCATACCGGGCATGCATTCAAATTCTCGTACTCCTCACCGCGGTAGAGGATGCAGTCATTAGGGCATGCATGTATCTTCTGCACCTCTAATCCTAGAGGGCAGACAGCCTTCTTTGCTTCGTACGTACTGTCGGGCAATTCGTTATCCTTTGAAAGCGTCTTCTTTATCAGTTTCAGCAACTTTTCAAATCCCTTGTCAGATACACCATTCTCTGCCTTCCATTGCAGCAATTCCAGTGTGGTACCCAGCTTTTTCTTGTCATCTTCGCAATTTGGGTACAACAATTTTTTGTGATCCTCTAACAGGCGCTCCAACTTCAACCTCTCCTTTTCACTTTCGCAGTTTCTCTTTGCATCAGCAATGGCCCGACCAAGATCATCAACGGGCTCATCTGATGCCTCTTCTTCAGCTTCCCCCATTGTAGTACCATCGTATTCAGGGAACCTAGGATAGTTGTCATCATCCTCTTCTTCTTCATTGTCTTCCATTATAACCCCTCTTTCTCCGTGCTTGGTCCAACAGTTATAGCCGGACATGAAACCGGACTGAAGCAGGTGGCTGTGAAGGATTTTTGAGGTAGAGTAATCCCTATCATTCTTACAGACACCACATAGACAACACATAAAACCATTCCGCTTGTTTGCCTCAGCCACACGCAGAAAACTATGCACGCCATTAATGAACTCGGGAGAGCGTCGGTCATCGTACATCCATTGCCGGCTCATCTTCATTACACAACATCGAAGTGATCAAATTAATACAAGTTCATACATAAAGTTCATAGATACTTCTCATAAAACAACATACAACTATCTAGCTAAAGCATTTAAATGCAACAACAAATGCGATCAAAATCGCAACTAAGGTAATAATTGATCCAACAGCATAATGATACCAAGACTCTTTATTAATGGCATATTTTCTAATCTTCAAGCGCATTGCATCCATCTTGATCTTGTGATCATCGACGACATCCACAACATACAACTCCAATTTCATCTTCTCTTCTTCAATTCTTTTTAATTTTTCTTTCAAATAATCGTTTTCTTTTTCAACTAAATTTAACTTCCCGACAAGAGGGTCGGTTGCAATTTCTGGTTCACATACCTCCTAGATAAAAATATCTATGTCAACTTGATGGGCATAATTGTCATAAACACGAAATGAAACAAATAGTTATAAAAGATAATATACCACATCCGAATCATAAACCGGACGAGGGCCGACGGGGACGGATATCAAAACCATGGCACTATATATAACAAACAGTCATACAAGTAAGAAAATTATAAAGTAACTATCTAAATCATACAAATAAGATTTTTTTTTTTACAAAAAGGATAAGAACAAGAGGCTCACCAAGGTGGTGCCGGTGACGCGACGGCGCGGGCGATCGACGGCGGTGAGGACGGGGACGGGAAGGCACTAAGTAAACCACACCTACACATATGCAAACTAAGAAGTTAATTTGAGCTCAAATTGCATATAAATCAAATAAACTCCCACATAATTACTCCCAAACTAAAACCCACAAATCACTATACTTATAGAGCATGAAACGAGCTAAACTAGCAATGAGAGATGAAAGGATGAAGTTGCTAACCTTTTAGAACCCTTGGATAGATGGGGTGCCTCCAATCTTGATAAATCTTGGCAAAAATGAAGGATGAGCTCGAGCTAGGGGAAGGAAACAGAGAGGAGAGAAAGGAGAAGCTTGGACTCGGGCTGGACGAAGCAACTTTATAAAGGGATATCTTTAATCCCGGTTGGTGATACCAACCGGGACTAAAGGTCTATCTTTAGTCCCGGTGGGTGATACCAACCGGGACTAAAGAGGCTCGCAGGGCCCAGCCTGCCGCAACCCCTTTAGTCCCGGTTGGTATTACCAACCGGGACTAGAGGTCCCATTTGAATCGGGACTAAAGGGGGACGTGCCCCCGTCCGCTCCTAGCTGTTGGAACCGGGACTAATGCTCACATTAGTCCCGGGCCCAAACCCGGCCGGGACTAATGCTCCGGATCAAAGGTAGGTTTTCTACTAGTGCGAGCGTCATGGCGTGCTGGAACCAGCGACATTTTTCGCTACATCCACTAATGACAGAGCTATGACCCGCGACGACAGAGACGGTTTTTTGCTGCAACCATTGTCGGCTTTCGCTACATCCGACGAGGAAATTTGATACATCGATTAATGGCGGAGATGTGACCCAGGACGGCGGCGACAACGTTTTTTGCTGCAACCGTCGCTTTTTTTGCTACCATCGGCGATGACATTTGCTACAACGGTTAGTCGTTTTTGCTACTACCGGCGTCGTTGTTTGCTACATGCTTCACGGCTTAGCTGCGACATGCGACGACGGCAGAGACGGTTTTGCTACAACCGCCCCTGGATTTTGCTACATCCATTCATGGATTAGCTGCAACCAGCGACGTCGACGACAGTGGTTTGCTGCAACTGTGCTTCGGTTTTGCTACCACTGGTAATTTTTTTGCTACATCAATGCATTGCTACCATGGTGCTTCAAACACGGCGATGAGTAGCGCGAGATGCTGGAGGGGGTTGTGACGGGGGGCGAGGCGGCCGGAGGCAGGACGAGATGCGTGCGGGGGAGTACAAACAAGAAACTTTTCTGGAGCCGAGGATCCCACTTAATGATTTTGGTACAACCCGTACTTGCTTATTTATATATTCTAACCTATAATCTAGTCTTTCGATCGAATGTAATCCTAATTTTCATTTGGTATTATTTAAATTTTGAATTGCTGACGATAATTGAAAATAAGATCCGATGCGGCTTGATCACGTGTGTGTGGGCTTTTGAGCAACTAGCCCATGCTGGTTGGTCTATACTGCGAACCTCCATTTTCTTTTTCTCTTCTCCTTTTGTACAGAAACTAAATAATCTATTATAAAATAATATGTGGTAATTAAAATATTTGAATATCACAATCATGGTACTACAAATCTGATTACTACATTAATCAAGACAACAAATAGAACCTCTTTTAATTTTTATTAATATCACAACAATGTTATGGAATTAAAAGGTGTACTACCATTCGGATTTTCTAAATTAAATAAAACAACAAATAGAAGCTCTTTTAACTTCTATTTGTTGTGACATAAGCCTTTACAACTTCACGTTTTACTCAATCCATATGCTCGAGTTGTTACATATCTTTGTAAACTGCAACTAGGTAATCCTCATGTGTATCTTCGTCAAAGCTCTACACACTATCATGAAACTTTTCTAACGCCTGCAACTAATATAGTCATCTGGACTGTAATTTTAGGCATTGCAACAATGTTAATTGATTGGGTTCCATTTATGTGGGGATGCATTTGTGACGTCTCCGGGTGTGATCGGTTTCCGTCATCTTTTGTCGAATTTGACACCGTTATCCGTAGACTTTCTTGCTCGGTGTGCATGGTTACTTCGCTTGTTTCGCTGCCCTTGCATGGGCATTGTGGCATGTTCGAAGCAAAGCTCTTATAGAAGGAATCTTTATTAAGCACCCTGCTGGCTGCCTGTACAAAATGGATATTTTCCTGAAGTTCTGGAAGTAGAGCTCCGCAAGATCCAGGAATCGTCGACCATTGAAGCCTTCATCCAGCAGCTGCGTAGCCATGCTGCGTCCCTCAGGGATGGGAGTCAGGCGCCTGACAAATAAGCACCATTGAGTTCGTCTTTGGTGTGTGTTCTGGGTGTGTTTCGGATGTTGAGCGAAGAGCCCGGTGAGGCTTTTATCACGTGTGTGTGGGTTTTTGTGCCATTGGCCCATGGTCGGTCTGTACCGCGCACCTCCATTTTATTGATCCTTTTTTCCTTTTCGAACTTTGAACCTTGTAAAATCTAAGGGCTCCAGTTCGCAAAAACGGAAGTGCCTAGTTTCTAAACAAACATGTGTTAGTTGATTATAAAATACATTTCTTGTGTATTAAAGGACAACCTTGCCAGCATTAACCAGATCATTCCAAACGGTGGAAAATAACATAAGCACTCGAACGTCCAACAAAAAAAAAAGGAGAGCATGCAATTAAAGCGATGCAGACCTATGAGACAGACCAATGGGTACAAAGAAATGTGAGCAATCTATGTCATTACAATAGTTTTATGTGTGTGCAAGTGCGCGCGCGTGCGTGTCGCGAATGGAGAGGGGCCAAGGTGAGGGTTCGGCTGCATTTTAAAGGTGGCTTAGTGACCGTGGGAGTTAGAGTGGCATGTCGTTGGCAGTAAGGAGCATTAGTATGTATAAATGTTTGAAATAGTGCTTACCTTTATCTTATCCTGTGTGCAACAATGTGGGATCATACGTTGCTAGTGCTACTATGCTAGGTCAAGAAGGAGAGGGGCATTTTGGAGGTCGAGCTGCCTGGAGGCCATATTCTGGGGCGAGCGTTGTTATGTCGGGATACGAATCCTAAAGCAGCAGTAGTCTCGTTCCCCTCTTTCCCGTTCCCAAATCTCTCCAGCGACCCCAAATACAGCCGCCGGTGTGATACACCCCGGCTTCTCGTCACATCGCCGCCGGTGTGCTCCTCGACGCCAGGTACACCACCCCAGCACCGGGCGTTCCATCCCCACCAGGCAACGGCCACGTTCGCTGGCCGCTCAACTCACAGCCCTGCCCTAGCTGCTCGCCACATTTGGCCACGGGGATGCCCTCGACGCCGGCCGGGCGTGACTCCCTTGCTGGTGGTGCTCCATTCCCACCGGAATTAGCCAACTGCTCCTAGGCGCCTGCACTTGCGATCAGAATTTTCTTCTCAATTAATCAGAATTTTCACTCCAACTAGACGACTCAATCAGAATTTTCCCTGTATTGTTGGTGCTTGATTTGAGCTGTAAAAAACTGAACAGGGGCAGCTCTTTTTCTTCTGAATTTTGTTATCATACCAGATGTGGCCTAAACGAATTTGATGTGCGTATGAATGAAAACTTGTGACATTTGCAGTGTATATCTGTTGTTGTCCACTCTTGTGACATTTGCCTTATATGTTGTCAACAATTCAGCTTTGTTATTTGGGCTTAACCTTTGCGATTACCATGTCAAAAGGGCATGTGATTGTTGAATCTGATGCTATAGCATGGCCTGGAGGTACTATAGGTCGAGACATGGAAGCTGCTAGCAATGAGCTGGAAAGAGTTTGTGTCCAGAAATAGGGAAAGTAATTCAGTTTCGTGGGCTTTAGCTGCTCTTTTTAGACAAGCTTTGGCAGCTCCTTTTGATCCGCTGATGCTATTCCTCAAGAAATTATTGATCTTCCATAAGCTGAACATTGATGTTGCATATGTTGCTGCCTACCTAGCTGAACAGTGATGAGTCTTGTTGATTCTTTGAGGCTAGTTAGCTGGGCATGTCAGCTTGATGTTGTCCTTATGTTCTAAAGCCATCCTTTTATGCGGTTACTGGGTGCTTTGTCCTTATGTTGCAACCTAAAAGTTGGAGAACATATGTTCTGATAATGTCAAATCTTATGCATTTGTTTTGTTGGCAAACATAGGATGTTTTGTTCATGTTAAGTTGTTGATTGCAAATCTCACAAGTCGGAGAATAATTCTTGAAATACCACAAGTTTGGATTCACACGGTGTATCTTGTCCATTTGTCTTGGGTAAATCCGGGATGTTTCGTTCAGTTGATTGCAAATATAACAAGTAGGAGAATAAATCTGCAAATACCAGGATCTTTTATTCACAATGTACATAAATTCATTTATACAGAAAAGCTCCATGATTCACATCAGCTATCCTATCTTACTTGACTTGAGAATAAAATTCTGAAGAAAAATGAACAAAACATCAGCTATCCTAAACAACTTGACTTGAGTTCCTGATTGTGCGGTTTTGCTGAGTGAAACAAAATCTCACATACATTTATAGAAAGCACTGAATCATGATCCACATAGGCATTCACAACAGTAGATTGAGCTGGAGTTCTGCTGATCGTTTTCTGTTTCTTCTATCTTCATTTTGACATCATGTTGCCCGTCTTTTGTCAGAACATTAAGCTCTGCATTTTGTTTTTGCTCCGCTGTCAATGAATGTTATACTAGCATATTCATCAGAAAAGAACTTATCTGATCACCAGGAACTTTGCAGTTTGCATATGTATCGGTGGAACTATTAGAACAATGACATTAGAGCTATTGCACACTCTTTAAAAAAAAAAAAAAAAAAAAAAAAAAAGGTCCAGTCCAGTATTGCACTCTTTCACTCATCATAGTATGTCAGTCCAGCCCCATGTGTCAAGATGAAGCCAGCAGCAGCCGGTAAGAACTCCAACGCTGATTAGCCAGGCCACAGCCGTCGGAGTCAAGCAGTAGGTGGTGCCGCGAGCGGGGCGGATGAGGAGCATGGCCATGGAAGGAGCACCGGTGGCTAGCGACGCAGCGAACAGAGGAGTTGCGCCTCCATGGGCGAGCTGCCGGGGCGCCGAGGAGCGTGGTTGTGGACGGCGGCGGAGAGCAGCGGGGACGGGGCTCGGGTGCTTCCGCGACAGAGGGAGCAGAAAAGTTGTGGCGGTGGAGGCGCCGGCGAGCGAGCGTAACGGCGGCGGTGAAGGAAAAGAGATTAGGGATTTGGTAAACGGAGCGGCCGCAAGTCGGGAATAGAAACGGGATTTTTGATTTCTTTGAGATTCGTTTCTCCAGGTGTCAGGCGCTAGACCGGGTCTCACGTTCGGGAGCGTACGACCCAGGTCGTGTAAGATTTTTTTTCCGCATGAACATGATGTTCTGCGTGGGTGGCATTGAATTTTCCCCACATAGCGGGTTGGCTAGGGCCGGTTGGTAGTAAATGAATCTCGGATGGGCCTACTTGGAGATACTGGTGACCATTAGAAGAAGCTAGACGGGTATGCGTGTTCGGCGCGTCGACCCCTACCTCTCGAACACAAGAACAGAGGCGAGGAGTTCTTCAAGCGAGGCGATGCAGTGTAATGTTCCACCGGATCTGACTTGTTACGTGCTCTTTATACTTGCGGGGTTATTCTGGGTTTGGATGGCAATGTTTTGGCTTGGTGTTTTTTACTCTTTGCTCACCTACGAACAGATCTGACAGATTGTTTCTTTTTTATTTGGGCAGATTTGTCCCTCGTCTAGACGATGGGTTTGTCTTAAGAGATGGAGCTGCTGGCGTGCGGTCAGTTGATGATGAAACCAGTGGAACTCCTGTGGTCCAAGATGGTTTGATTTATTCTGAGGCAGGCCGCTGGGTGGCGAAGAAGACCAGCTGAGGGAGGAAACAATCTTCACCGACAGAAATGGTGGAACTGCTATTAATCTATTAATTGGCATAGCTTTGATTCTGTTGAAGAGGGCTGCAAGTTTTACAATTTGTACTCCTGGATGCTGATTTTGGTGTTCGACACGCAAAAACCTGCTTGAATGTACACAGGAAGAAGTGCATGCAGGAAACTCGCCCATGTTCGTGAACTGCTCGTGCTGCCAAGACATGATGGGTGAGACGACGAAACGTCTGAACAGCCTGGAAGCGCACCGTCGACAGCATGGGATAACACTGTACTTAAAGGGAGAATACGCTGTGGTGTAAAAAGTTGTCAGGTCAAATACTTGTGAGTAATACGATACTGCAGCTCATCTGTATGAAGACTGACGAGCGAGAATACGAGCTGCATGGAGCTCGGCCTCCAAACGGCACTTTCGGTCAAGAAGGGAGAATCTCTTAATTTATATAGTGGTGGCTGGGATGAAGACCTTGTCACTTGTTAAGAGACATCCATAGGCCAATTACGACATCATTGTGCACACAACCGTCAAGATCACGTTGGTGTTTGGTGATATGGTCTTTGTGCTTGTTGTACCGTCTCGCTTCTTCGCAATGGGAATTAAGGGCATCTCCAACGACCAGTCCTCAAATCGGACACTGCATCCGTCCGTGGATCGGGGGACCAATTCACGGACACTGATGTGGGAGCCGACCATCCAAAGCAATCTTCATATGTCCTCTTACATTTCGAAAAAAATTAACAAAATTGAACAAATTTGATGCATATTTAAACAAACCGGACTATATCCATTCATACTTAGATAATTTTTACATAAAAATGGATGTTTTTCATTTAAATTGGAGCAAATTCATTACATTTCGACATACTTGGATTTAACCGTACTCTAAACTTAGTCTAAATGATCGCCGGCGTCCGTTCCCCATCTCCGGCAGGCCATGAGCCCCGGGAACCGAAGCTCCGCCTCCGCAGCCTGGAAACGGCTAATCGGCCGACGATTTGAGCCCGTCAGGCTTGGCCTCAACGGGAGCCAAAGAGCGGTGGCCTTCCTGGGACCAGAGTGTCAATGACCTCCCATGCTCTACTCCTCCTCGCTGCAGGCAGAGCACGCGGACGTGCCCGCTCTTCCTGGGACCAGAGCGTCGATGACCTCCCATGCTCTACTCTTCCCTGCTGCAGGCGGCGCCCGCGGACATGCCAGCTTCATCCGCTGCCTCGTCGATCTCCTTGAAGGCGGCTTCTAACTCCGCCTCATGGAGGCGGTACCGCCAGCTGTCGCGGCGGATGTCGCGGGGGGAGCGATAGGATTCGAGCAATGCCTCCTGCTCAGCCACGTCCAGGAGGCAGAGGTTGTACTCCTGGTCGGCCTACGCCTGCCGGAACGCCGCCTCCCGCTCGGCCAACACCATCTCAGTGTAGTGAGCACAGGCCTCGCTCATGGTGATGCTGGAATGAACCGGCGAGGAGGGTGGCGCCGGCTCGTCGTCGGCCGCCTCCTCTATTGGTTCGTCTGCAGCGCTGGCACCCGGCTGCTTGCCGTCCTGCCAGCTGGCTGCAATGGCGGCGATCTCCTTCTTCTGCTTGGAGGAGAGGCTATCCCAAATGGCTTTGGAGCTCGACGAGGCCACGACGGGCGTGGTGCGAAGAGGAGAAAGGGAG
Organism: Elymus sibiricus; assembly: GCA_039707655.1. Classification (NCBI taxonomy): domain Eukaryota; kingdom Viridiplantae; phylum Streptophyta; class Magnoliopsida; order Poales; family Poaceae; genus Elymus; species Elymus sibiricus. The sequence continues at coordinate 363,137,033 of CM077672.1, forward strand.
CGGAGGAGAATGGGTGCGGCTATGTCCGGGGCTGGAGTTTAAATAGCAGGCGGATGGCAGGGCAACCGGCGAGATGGTTAATGGTGGGCGGCAAACGGACGGACAGGTGGCGCCGGAGCAGTTTCCCCGGCATCCGCACATGTTTAATGTAGGTAGGCGGACAGACAGGCTGTCGTTTGAACGCAGAGCAGTCGCATGCACCGGGAAACTGCGTGTGCGACGCTCTCGACCAGTGCGCCGCTTCAATGCTGGAGCAACGTGAGAGGTCCGTCCGCCCTCAAGACTTGCGAGGTATCATGCATTCACGATTGGGACGCCTCATTTCTATTTATTTCTATATAAGTGTGTTGTGTTGTTCGGCCAATAGGGAGAACATGACAGTCAACCTAAGCGAGGTGACGGTGACGATCATGTGTCGTACCCCTCTTGAGGGCGTCATTCTTGGAGGTGTGCATAGGCTCGAGAGACCTGTGGACGGCATCTACGGTGAAGCGGCGTTCCCTGTGACGCATCGACGTCGTGGAGTCTCAGCGGCAAGGCACAGCAAAATCTCGGCGATGGATGTGTGATGATGAACGCGCGTAGGGAGGAGGCGCTGTCTGGCGCCGTGGGGGCGTCGACGGCAGGCCTGGCAAGGTCGATGCGTCAGTACCTGCTCTGAAGATGTATTGATGGAAGACGGCGGCGACGACCTATGAGAGTGCGTCGGACCGGTTTGTGCCCCAGACCCGGTATGTGGCATGGTCGGGGCCTCCGGCTTTAGATGTTAGGGTAGGTGAAAGGTCTGGGTATTCGGCTCACACTTTCTGCACCCCTTCATCAATGGATAAGAGTAGCGACAGTTGTTGCCAAGATGACGGCTTCAGACATATTGATGTATTACTTTTGTAAGGCCTTTGTGAATACTTAATAAAGTGACTGCATGCATCTCCCATATGCAGAGGCCGGGGGTCATCCTCCTTTTCTAAAAAAAAAAAAAACTAAGCGAGGTACACCGTACGACGAGGCTCGGGAGAAAACATGAATCGTTCACTTGCGGGTTTGCACTAGGCATGGCTGGAGTGGTCCATGTTCCACCCTGTCATCCCGCGAGCCGTGAGATTGCCTACCTTTAGGGCATGAAAATATTATTATTAGTAGTGCAAACACCGCTGTGGATCTTTTGAACATGAGGGCCAATGCACCCGACTTGGAAAAATATTTTTAATAAAATCAAAAGAGTCAAAACTTTCTGAAACTTTTTTGTAACAAACATGGCCTAGCGCATTAATCGTGTAAAAAGTTTCCCAGAGGAATGATTCTCGTGGTATCCTCATCAAAAAAAAAATCACAAGTCCGAAAATGTGAATACTATCGAAATCATAAATATCTAAAGGAGTGATCCCACTAACTTATTTATTTGAACATGCAAGCATGCCACATCACCATACAATTATAGATAGGATCAGACCCAACTCAACATGCAAAAACATGCAACCATGCATGTGGAAAGACTCACCACCACATGCAACCATGCGTGGGGAAATAGTTTTTGTTCTATTATTCTACTTATATTGAATAAATATGTTACAAGTATTTATAATCAAATATAATAAGTCATATGTATTTTTTTAATTTTGGTTCATGAGTTATTAATCTAAAAATTTATATTCCACACAATCAAATCTCATTGAAATATATTGCAAGTAATATCCGCAACAACACGGGATATTATCTAGTTAGTTCAAAGAATTTGGTCCCAGCCTCGGTTAAAATAACGAAAACCAGGAAAAGGACCAATTCTCCATTTCATATTATTTTTTGAGACATTTCTCGCTAGGCTTTATTCAAATTGTCACAACATTTACAAGAATAAAACTCAAGTCTCCAGGTTGGCCTAACCAAACACGGCGGCCAAACCCAAGTGAAAGTGCATGCCTAGCGAGATTGTGAGCCTCGAAATTCGAGCTCCTAAACTCGTGGGTAAAATTACAAGCAGAAAAAACAACTGAGATCGCTCTATGATTTCATGTATAATAGCCGCATGATCCGTTGACGATCCCTGCTTTATATCATCCACCACATTCTTGCAATCCGACGCCACTTGAATCTTCTGGACATAAAGGTCTTCCGCGATTGCCAGCACCTCTCTTACCACCAAAGCCTCTAGTGTGACAGGATTATGAATATATTTGAAAGTGATAGAAGAAGCACCTAGAAAAACTTTACTGTCTCGGCAAACCACTGCCACCGCACCAGAACTATCGTTCAAAACCGCTGCATCAACATTAACTTTCACATACTCTGGAGGTGGTGGAATCCACTGTGAAGGCCTGATCGTTGTTCTTCTATTCGTCGGCTGTCTTGGTTTGGAGAGAATGTCGATGTCCCTTGGGAATGAAGTGATGAATATATGGGTTTGCAACGGGCTATCAAAAATTTCTTCATGAATGGCTCTCCGCTTTGCTCTCCAGATTGCCCACAATGTTACCACCATACGCGTGAAGTCGTCGTGGGGTAGTATTTCATGCATCTTAAAAACCCAATTTTTTGCATTGAAACTCAGATTATCACACATTGCCGCCACCAGCTCCTCATATGACAGAGACCAAATACATCTGGCGGCGACACAGCCTATTAAAGCATGCTTCCAACTGTCTTCCGCTGAACAAAATGAACATGCTGAACTTGTGGCCATGTGACGGTTGTGTAGCACCTCTGCAGTCGGCACCGATTCATTACAAAGTCTCCAGATAAAGTTTTTGAGCTTCGATGGAACCTTGATGTTCCATAGGGACGTCCAGTCCTTCATCTCCTGTTGTACCGAGGATGTCCCATCTAAAAGTTTTTCTCCCTGACACTTCATGCTGAAGAGCATCCGATATACCGAACTAACAGAGAACTTGCCGCGTCGGTCCTCTCCCCAGGCCCAGAAATCGTTTATCTTCTTTGTACATAGCGGAATCTGCAGAATGACTTCGACATCAATTGGAACGAAAACTCTTCTCAGCTCCTCCTCCCGCCATGATGATGACGAGGCATCTATAAGATCTGCAACGAGTTGAGGAGGGTGAGCGACCAAGGAAGCGATCGGCCTCATCATTCCAGATCGGGGCAGCCAGTTTTTGCTTCCATATGCTTGTATTTTCACCCGTCCCAATCCTTTTGATGATACCCTGAGCTACAACATCTCGTCCGTCCAGAATTGCCCTCCATATCTGCGAGGGTGAGCTCCCAAGTCGGATTCTAAAAAAGACATAGATGGGTAGTAGACTGCCTTGAGTATCCTTGCGCTCAATGTCATTGGCCCCTCAATCAGTCGCCAGGCCTGTCTCGCTAGTAGTGACAAATTGAATAATTCAATATCTCGAAATCCCAATACTCCTAGAGATTTTGGTTTAGTGCACACATCCCAAGACACCCAGCAAGGCTTCCTCTTGCCCCTCTTGCTGCCCCACCAGAATTGTCGTATCATCGACGTCACACTCTCACAAATACCACACGGCATCCTGAAACACGCCATAGAATAAACAGGAATTGGTTGGGCAACTGCTTTTATCAGCACTTCCTTTCCTGCATATGACAAAAGTTTCTCCATCCACCCCTTGATTTTCTCCCACACTCTATCTCTCAGGTACTTGAAAGTTCCATTCCTTGAATGACCAACATAAGTTGGCATGCCGAGATACCTCCCGCTTAACTGTTCATTATGCACATTAAGGGAATTTTTTATACCTTCTCGAACAAGCTGAGGGCATCCCTTACTGAAGAAGATGGAAGATTTTTCATTGTTTTCCCTCAGACTAGAAGCATCACAGTAAGTAGTTAACAGGTTTGACTCTACAGTCGCCCCTCATTACTCGCCTTGAAACACAGCACGCTATCATCAGCAAAGAGAAGATGGTTAACAACCGGAGTTGTCGGAGCCACCTATACTCCCACGAAATGCGATGACTGAGTTCCAGATTTCAAGAGGCACGAAAGGCCCTTCACTTCAATCAAGAAAAGATAAGGGGAGATTGGATCTCCCTGTCGTATACCCTTGATGGGTTTAAACTGGTCCAGTTTTTCTCCATTAAATAACACTGAAAAAGAGACTGACTTTATCATACCCATCACAATTTTTATCCAGGCTCTATCAAAGCCAAGCTTACTCATGATTGCCTCCAAGTAGGCCCATTCTAGCATGTCATAGGCTTTCATCATATCCAGCTTCAACGCGCAATGACCGTTGGATTTGGCCTTGCTCCTCTTCATAAAATGCAAGCTCTCATAGGCACATATGATATTATCTGTGATTAATCTTCCGGGAACAAAAGCTGATTGCTCTTCAGAAATAATGTCAGGCAAAATTTGTTTTAACCTAGTCGCCACCACCTTCGATGCAATTTTATACAGAACATTGCACAAACTTATAGGCCTGAACTGAGTTAAAAGAGTTGGATTCATTACCTTAGGTATCAAAACCAGAAAAGTGTCGTTAATACATTCCGCACTTTCTTCCCCCTTGACAATACAAAGCACCGCCTTTGTTACCTCTTCCCCACATACGTCCCAATGCCTCTGATAAAAATGTGCAGGAAAACCGTCCGGCCCTGGTGATTTTGTAGGGAACATCTGTAATAGAGCTGCTTTCACCTCATCACTGGTATATGGAGGACAGAGAATACTATTCATGTCAGTAGTGACTTTTGCGGGGAACATGCTCCAGTACGGCCTCCATATTTGTTACTCCCTCAGAAGTATACAATTCTTTATAAAAGTTTGAGACAAGATCCTTTCGCTCGGCAGGATCATCCACTGTAATACCCAACGCACTCGACAATGATTTAATCATATTCTTCTTTCTCCTCATGCTTGCTCTAATGTGAAAAAACTTTGTATTCTTATCCCCGGAAGTGAGCCATTCTATTCTCGAACGCTGACGCGAAAGTATTTCCTCCCTGTGATACAACTCAACGAGCATTTCATGAATTTTCTGCTCTGTATGGCTTGGGCTAGTGCGCGTTGGATCATCTCGCAACCTACCCAGCTCTTTCTTCAAATTTTTAGTTTCAGTCCGGACCGACCCAAACGTGTCTCTGTCCCAACGCCTCAGGTAGTTAGATAGCGAAGCTAGCTTCTGTTTTATATCTTACTCCCGCACTCCAGGTTGGCTCACCGACCAGGCTCCCTGGATTTCTTCTTTCAAGCTTTCATGGGACTCCCATGCCACTTCATACCGAAATTTTTTACTCGCTGGTCTAGGGATTACTTGTGAATTGTTGAGCTCGAGCTGAATGGGACAATGATCAGATGTGGCTGCCTCAAATGATTGAGGGTCACGTTGGGAAATAAAGAGCACCAGTCCGCCGACCCCAAAGCACAGTCCAATTCTCCATTTCATATGTTCAACCCAGCCCACTAGCCAGCGCCAACTCAGTCACCTGGGCTCTTTTGCCCCAAGGCACCACGAGAGCTATATCTCGCTTACAGCAAGATAGAAGGAGCTCTCGCCTCCGGCAGCGCGAGCGGGCCAACCCAATAGCGTAGGGATTTGTTCTCCGCCATTCGCTACCCTCCGGTTTACCTCTGTTTCTTTTTTCTTTTCTTTTTTTCCTTTCTTCGGTACTTTTTGTCTTTTCACCAGTTTTCGTCCGTTTTCCTTTTTTATTCGTCATAATTTCTGTTTTCTTTGATGTTCATTGATCTTTTTTGTTTTTTATTGGTTTTTACTGGTTTTCTTTGTTTTATTTATTCAATGGTTTTCTTTTTCTCGGTTTTCACTGGGTTTTTTTTCTTTTGTTTATTTTTGGCTTTCATTCTACATTTTTTGTATATGCCAAGAACAGTTTTTAATACACGTTTGGCAATGTTTAAATACAAGTTTAATATTTTTTTGAGTACACGGTTAACATTTTTTCTATACATATTTTTTCAAATGCGTGATTAACATTTTCAAATACAAGATTAACATTTTTTTAATACATGGTCAACATTTCTTCTATACACATTTAAACTTGTTTGAAATGGAAGACTAACATTCTTTTGAATGCATGGTCAACATTTTTATATACACATTTAACATTTTTAAATGCTTGATTAAAAATTTACAAATACTTTTTAAACATTTTTTCAAAAATTTTGTTTGCATGGTAATACGTGTCTCATTTATGTAATAAGGATCATAGTACAAGCCACGTACGCACGAAGAATCCGTGAGGTTGATACCAATTCCCGTCACATGCCTCCAGCACCACCCCAACAGCCACCAAAGGAAAAAAAATGACGGATAATCTCCTCACCTGAGCTCGACGCGACTCCATCGCTGATATGCAGCTTTGCGGACCTCCAAGGTGGCTCGCCCAAGGCGCAGCCATTGGTGTAGAACGAATCAGACCGGGGCAACACCCCGGACACGCCATCGAACTCTAGATCTGGCACCCCCGCAGGACTAAGACGTCGAAGGAGGAAACCATATCTGCTAGCCACGAGCCACGAACCCATCACACGATCAACCATCTTCTAGAGGCCGTCGATGCAGAGTACAATCTGCATATGCTCCTAGAGTACCTCCCAAGCTCCACGCCGACGTTGGAGCGAACGCCGTCACAACGATGGAGCCCGAAGACACAAACCACCATGAGGATGTCGCCGCTGCCATGTCATCCTTACTTGAACGGGCTGATTTTCAAATCCATCTCAACCCATAGGACCGATCGCCTCGTCGGGGAAGGATCCGAAGCTTCATTATTCAGCGCCGCCATCGTAGCCCCCAAAGCCAAGACGATGAACCACCGGAAAAACTAAGCTACTATGGTGTAAAACCTATAGCTACACGACCCACACATGTGGATCCGGCGAACCCCCTCACCATCGACGACCGAGGTCGCCAGCAGAGGGGAGCCGCCGGAGGTCGGCGGTGGAAGGACCTGGTGGCTGGCTACGGAGCCCTTTGTTTATTCCCGAGAAAAGTGATTCTGTTTTTTTTTCAAATGTTTGATTAACACTTTTTAAATACATGTTCAACTTTTTTCACACACATTGTATTTGTTTTCGTATACATCAAAAACATTTTCTTTATACACATTTAACATTTTTCTAACGCTTGGTTAACATTTTTTTTCAAATGTTTTATGTAAAGTTTTTTGTTAATATATTTTATTTTAAAACATTTGGAAATATAAACAAAAGTAAAAAAGCAAAAAAAATAAACAAAAAAGGAGGCTGTCGCTTCAGTCCCACCTAGGCCAGCCCATCTTACACTGCCTTGACGCGAGGAATCCATAGGACTCGCTATAAGAGAGACATATGGGCACCCCCAAGGCACAGAGTTCTCTCCCATCGAACTGAGGACTCATCCAAGTCTAGGTTAAAGCGAGTGCTAAGCACGACTCGCGGGGGCAACTAACTGAGGAGTCAGGGGCGGATCCAGGATGAAAACTGAGAGGGGGCAAAGATGTGTAGAGAAAAAAAATTTACGGAAAGATGTGTAGAAACTAATGATTAGATCAGTTCAAAAAGTAATCACACAACTACACCAGCATATATATATTGTGACTAAAAATAATAAGCGAAATCATATATTTTCTAATAATATAATTTCATCACACACATAGTTATGACAAGTTTGTTGCAAAGTCAAAGTAAACTAACCATTTAAGACACAATAACTTGAGAAATAGCAATATGGTGTTTCCTAATCTTCTTGAATAAAATTTCTAGCCTAAAATTGGCAAGAAAAAAGTACATGTTAAAAACAATAGTGAACCTAAACATTAATAAATAAATAAATTTAAGCCCAGTACCTCCTCCCGTTTCATCGCACGACATTTTTTTCCATGGAAGCTTTAACTATCACCTCATTAGGGATGTTTTCCAAAATTTCTCTTCTGGAAAGCAAATGAGGCTATGACTCAAAGATCATCACTCATCTCGTTACATAAAGCATTCTTCCCAAACTACATATATAGCGAGAAGAATCTCTCAACGGATGGACGAGGTTTTTCCAATCATTATAGGTTTAAGCTTGGATGCATGAGGCTCATAAGTTCCCCCATGTAAAGTACTTTCTCCTAATTTCCTTATGATGATTTGGATTGTAATCTGTGTAATTTTCTTATTTTTAGATGGATCCCGAGGAAGCTAAGGAAAAACCCATTAGCTCCCCTGCCAATGACAAAGTTGAGACATTAAATAAAATATCATACATGAAGGCAGATCGTCCCTATAGATTTATTCCACTCTCACATACTCAAACTTATTTGGCACATATTTATTCTGTGAAGCTAGAATCAATCAACCTAATTGTCAATTGGTATATTGTACACAAATTAGATATTTTAAATAAACCTCGTTCAATTTTTAACTTGAAAATTGAAAAAAGAACACCAATTTAGAAATTTGAACTGAATCTAGAAAAGATGAACTGGCGCTAGGGCTTACCTCGATTGATCAACGGCACGCAGAAACAGCGTCGCGGATAAAATTGTGAGGCCATAGATCGGCAAGCCGGCCGGCCGTCCAACGTGCAGAACGCAGATCGAAGGCGATTGCCGGAGACCGAGAGGAGCTTGCAAGGGCGCTTCGCGTTTTGTCTGGGGGGCAGGCGGCGAGTTTCGTCTAGGACTCAGATCTCAGTCCGTGTTTTTCACGAGTGAAATTGTCAAAGACGACGTTTTGTGCAAAGTAATACGCTCGTATGCAAGCGTGGTGCCTAGGTGGGTTGGGTTGTCTCTCAGTATGGGCTTTGGAAGGAGAACGAGAAAAACAAATAAGTGGGGGCAAGACAACGGGGTGAGAGGGGGCAAAGCTCTATAGTTGAGGCCTAGTACGAGAGGGCCAAAAAATCGAGTGGGGGCATTTGCCCCCACAACCCTGTACGTGCGTCCGCCCCTGTGAGGAGTACCCATTGCGGGAGCCCCTCAAGGGTCACTTTTGGTGGGCTGCGAGTGCACCATTTGACACGTTCTCAGCCGCTGCCACGTCTCGCGTACTGGGTGTTCCCTTGGGGATTTTATTTTTATTTTTCTGTACGCGTTACGGGTTTTAGATGTTTTTTCTTGTTTTTTTTGGCTTTTCGGTTATTGCCCGGTTTTCCCTAGGTTTTGGAAAAAAAACTGGAAAAAAAATTGCGTGAAAAACGCGTTTTTTTTCTTCTGCGAGAGGCACAAATTTATTTAGGTTTGCTTCCGCGAGAGGTTGTGCCTCTCGGAAACGAAAAAATGTGTTTTTTTTCTTCCACGAGAGGCACAGATTTGCTTCCCTTGGAGGCACAGGTTTGCTTTCGCGAGAGGCACAGCTTCCGCCTGAGGCGATGCTCCGACGGCGGCGGGTGACCGTAACGTTACTCCTTACAGAGGCACATGCAACGATGGTAGGATCTGATGAGGGATAGTCATGAAATTGCTGGCGGTGGCATCCGCTAGTCATTGAGACGGTGACGTTAGCCCTTGACGACTGTGACATGAAGATCAGGGACTGCGTTAATGCATCTGCAGGGCGCGTTGGTGCATCTGCAGGAACGAAGACGATAGCTGTGTGCCGCGTTATGGGTTCTTGTTGGCGGCGCAAATGGGACTTTCGTCTAGTGCAAGTGTAGCGGCCATTTCGCAGGAGGAGGTTCGTGGCGTCAACGACAACCTCCTGCACTGATGAGTAAGGGGCACACCAGCGATGCACTGCCGACATCTAGCACCGGGGCAGCGGCTCCGATGGTGTGGTGGATGTTGGTGGATGACTCGCACCGTTGTGGAGTTGCAGCGGCCAGATCCACACCGAGACATGAGCGGCCCCATGACGGTCGTGACATTTCTCTTAAGTGTGAAAACGTCCCACCAATCTGCTAGTACCTTTTTGACCTGGCGTGGAGTACTGGAGAATGCAACTATCGATCGATCTGTCATCAAGATGTTGATGGAGTACCTCTTCATGTTCGGGGTAAAAACTCTTGCCCTGGCCTTTATTTGTTGGGCTCAACAGCGACGGATTTACGTTGTTACATTCTTAATGGCATTGTCTACTTACTATTGTGATTGTTCTTATTGGCTAGTTTTGACAACTAGGATGAAAATCCTTGTTCAGGTCCTCTCTAGCTGGACATCACGACGATAAGCAAAGCGTTGGTTAACTGTGGGTCAGGCAAGGCGAGGGGCATTCAGGAGTTATGACAACCAAACAACGCACATGCAAACCCCAGAGAGGTGGTCAGGCCGGGCAACTGTTAGCAGGTCTCCACCAAGCTCCACTTGTGAATTGCTCGACTCCCCTCGAAAACAAAAATGAATTGCTCGACACGAATCTAGTAGTCATGTGTCGTGCATACGCGCCACCATATATTTGTTTCCTGGTTGATGAAGTTTTTAGTTATCAGTAAGGCAATAGACCCCTATTTTTATCCATCAAAAAGTTACATTAATATAATTAGAAGTAATAGGATCCACGTGAGTGGAAGATGTCTTGGTGGTCCTAGCCGCATTTTTTTTTTTTGCGAAACCCTAGTCGCATATACTTGGTATTGTACTTCTCAATATGTCGACCCATCTCCAAAATTAGAACAAGCAAGGAATTTGCATATCTTATTACAACTCTAACACGCACAAAGAAATGCAAAATTAGCACCAACCGAACCAGTTCTGCCAAGTGCTTTGGCGCAACGACACCAACTCCTATCACATGGATCTTGCACATTATGCACCTATGGATGTGTTCGTGCTAGGTAACTTAATTAAGATGCTCACAAAAAACACCATAAAGGGAGATATGTTTAACATTCTATGTTTGTGTGTAGGACTATGGACCCACAAGCCATCCTAATGAAATGGCAATCTGATAGGCAATTGACATTTTTGCACGAGCACTGGCAGATAGACTGGGGTTATGTTATCCCTGCAAGCCACATGGGTGCGCGATTTTGCAGATTGTAGAGGACTTGGCAAGTTTATCATCTCAAGGTGAACTTCAAGATCATTTAGCTGTTGTCTGTGGTTCCACGGACGGATGCAAGTCATCATGGATGCCTCCTAATCCTATAGTGTCTGTTTGCGCAGCCTCCAGTTCCAACCAACTGATCCTCAGCCTATTCTAACGGTTAAGGTGGAGTCTTTGCATGCTTTTTTTTTTTTTTTGAAAGGAACACTGATGCATTCCATTACATATCGTTGCTGGACAAATCGCCAGCTACACAGCCATTTACAAAATCTGGGAACTGGCCAAGCCAGCACTCAAAAGTGCCTACATTCATGACTGTGCCGTACGCAGCAAGGGTGTGCGCAGCTTGGTTACATGACCTTGAAACATGTTTAATACATACATCGGATAGACCAACTTGTAACTGAAATTTGATCTCCCTAAACACCGTACCTAAGGCTGAGAGGTTATAATCTTCAGATGTGATAGCCTGCTTTAGCACCAGCGAATCAGTTTCAAAAATCACTCGATCACATCCCAGCTGAATTGCTGTGTTTACGGCATGGAGCATCGCTAGTGCTTCTGAATGTAGAGGCTCAATCACATGTTCCAAATTACCTGCTCCCGCTGCCAAAAGCTCGCCTTTGTTGTTCCTTATAGTGAACACCTAGCCTCCTGAGTGAAACTCTTCGTGGAAGGCTCCGTCTGTGTTAATCTTCAGGATATCAGCAGGAGGTGGAGCCCATTTCGAAGTAGAGTTGAGTTTTGCACAGTCTTTTTGCTGCATAGAATTGATTACATTAGCAAGCTAATGATTAATTGAAAAGGAGATTTCATCATTTGTTTTCATAGCATCTCCAGCATTGCATTTATTTCTCTGATGCCACCAAAACCACTGGAGCAAACTAGTTTTTAATTTTTCCTCCTCCTTTAGATTGAGCACTTCCTCCATGAATTTAAAGGAGTCTGGGCAAGCTAATAGTTGGAGCCTAACATGTTCAAGTTGGGTTTGCCTCCATATGGCTGTCACTTTTTTGCATTTAAGGAAACAATGACCTCCATCCTCATCTAATCTAACGCATACAGGGCATCGGGTATCAACTTCCATACCTCTGCTTCGAAGCTTCGTTCGTAGAGGTAGGCTGTATGTCGTCACCCGCCATAGAAAGTGTAGTATCTTATTGGGAAGAGGAAGCTCCCATAGTGTTCTCCACTTAAAATCACCTTCTTCAGCAGCTGCACTGGAAGAAGAAATTAGACCTGAAGGAGACTCACGGTCTCTAGCGTCAACTGCTACCTTGTAGGCAGATTTCACAGAGAAAATACCTTTTTTATCGAAGTGCCAAGCAACGACGTCCTCTGCATGTTCCTGGATAGGGATTTGCAGAATTATGTTAGCATCTTCTGGAATAAATGTTTGCTGAACCAGCTGCACATCCCATGTGTTTGTGCTAAAATCAATTAGTTCTGCCACCTTAGTTATGATATTACGTCCTTTTTGCGTGATAACTTTCCTAGTGCTTTCCCTTGGTATCCAAGGATCAGTCCAAATCTTGATATTTTCCCCATCCCCGATCCTCCATATGATGCCTCTTTTCAGTAATTGTATTCCTTTCAATATACTACGCCATACATAGGAGATACCTTTATTGGGAGTGGCTTCCAATATTGACTTTCCTGGATAATATCTTGCAGATAAGACTTTGGCACATAATGATGTTGGGTTTTGTAGCAGTCTCCATGCCTGTCTAGCTAACACAGCTAGATTGAACGAGTGTAAGTCCCTGAAACCTAATCCTCCATCCTTCTTTGGCTTTGAAAGTTTATCCCACGACACCCAGTGTATCTTTTTCTGTTTATCCATTTGGCTCCACCAGTAACGCCCTATCATGGAACTCAGATCATCACATAGGGACTTTGTAATGTCAAAACAGGCCATTGTATACACTGGGATTGCCTGTGCTACTGCTTTTATTAGTATTTCTTTCCCTGCCTTTGACAACATCTTTTCCTTCCATCCTTGTATCTTCTTCCACACCTTCTCTTTTATATATTCAAATGTTTTTGTTTTTGATTTGCCAACATAGGTTGGGAGCAGGGGCGGAGCTAGGCTAGCACTGGGCCCCGGGCCTGCTACATCGCTACAGTGTTCAACAGTGTGAAAAAGTGCAAAAAACGCTACAGTCAACAAAGGAATAAATCCCCACGCCCCGGGCCTAGGCCCCCCCGGCCTGGGGCCTGTATCCGCCACTGGTTGGGAGTCCCAAATATTTTGAGGATAATCCTTCCGTTGATATGTGTAACATCTGCCTCTCTTCCTCTTTATGCCATGGTTTTGTATTTTTGCTATAGAGGATTGATGATTTGTCTTTGTTGATCATCTGTCCTGAACAAGCTTCATATGTCTCCAGAATATGATTCACTTCTTGGGCATTTCTAGCATTCGCTTCCATCAAAAGTAATGAGTCGTCGGCAAAGAGGAGATGGCTGATGCTAGGTGCTCCATTGCATATTTTGACTCCCTTTAATCTTCCACTTTGTTCAGCAGCATATAGCATGGACGAGAAACCTTCCGCACATAGTAAGAAGAGATAAGGGGATAGGGGGTCCCCCTGCCTCAAGCCTCTTTGTGGAATTATTATGTCTGTAACTTCCTTGTTTATCTTAATTCGGTATCTGACAGTGGTGATGCATTTCATTATTAATTCAATCCAGCCACTATCAAATCCCAATTTATGCATGATGTCCTTCAAGAAACTCCACTCTACACGGTCGTAAGCCTTACTCATGTCCAGCTTGACTGCTGCATAGCCCACCAACCCCTTTCTCTTTCTCTGCAGGAAATGTGTTAATTCATATGCCAAGAGGATGTTATCCGATATCAATCGTCCTGGCACAAAGGCACTTTGGTTTGGCGATATTATGTCTGGAAGAATTAACTTTAGGCGATTAGTGATTACCTTGGATACCAGCTTATATGTCACGTTGCATAGGCTTATGGGTCGCAGGTCTTTGATCTTCTCTGGCTTGGCATTTTTTGGAATAAGCACCACTAATGTGTCATTCCAATTTTCTGGTATTTGTCCTCCTCTTAGAACATTGAGGACTTCTTTTGTAACCTGCTCGCCCACTATATGCCAGAAACATTTAAAGAAAACTGCTGGCATCCCGTCGGGGCCAGGGGCTTTTAGATCACCAATATCATTTAGAGCAGCTTTAACTTCTTCCTCCGAATACTCTGCACATAATATTTCATTCATTTCTGCAGTTATCTTTGGATGGACAGATTGTAGAACAGCCCCATTGTTTTGCCTTGTCGTAGAGGAGAAAATACTGAAGAAGTAGTCTGCTATATGCTCCTTTAGAGACTCGTTTCCTTCAATCCAGCGGCCATCGTCTGTCTTCAGTCTCTTCAGAGTGTTCTTTTTCTTCCTTTCTGATGCAAATGCGTGGAAAAAAGCTGTATTTTTATCCCCTGACTGAAGCCACTTGACGTGAGCCCATTGGCGCCAGAAAGTATCCCATTGATGTTCCAACCTGTCTAGCTTGTCTCTCAGGAAGTGCTCTCTAGCTATGGATTGTTGATTGATTTCTTGTCTTCTCACCTTTTCCAGATCCTTCTTTAGTTCCTTTATTCTTTTCGGAAGGTCACCCAAGACATTAGAGTCCCAATCTTGAAGGTCATGAGCCACTGCTTTTAATAGCTGTGAGATGCTTCGGCCTCCTCCAAGTGAAGCTGATGCCCAAGCATTGTTTACAATTTTCTCACATTCTTCCTCCTGTAGCCACTTGGCTTCAAATCTGAAACCGTGTGCATTATTTTGCCCGTGTTGCTGCATTGTTTGATTTTTCCACAAATACAGTAACCAGCCTATGATCAGAATGACAAGGATCTCCATTTAAGACCTTATACTCAGGAAACCTCATGCACCAGCTTCTTGATGCCACCGCTCGATCTAGCCTTTCCTTAATATAGTTGGTTGCGGTATGACTATGATTGCGCCAGGTATATCTATCACCAATAAATACTAAGTCTAGCAACCCGCAGTCATCTAGTGCCGCTCTAAAGTTCTCCATTTGGTTATGTGCTCGAGGTGGCCCCCCTCTTTTTTCATGACTATATAAAATTTCGTTAAAGTGGTGCACAACCATGGGAGGTTT
The DNA here is from genome assembly GCA_039707655.1 of Elymus sibiricus. Taxonomy (NCBI): domain Eukaryota; kingdom Viridiplantae; phylum Streptophyta; class Magnoliopsida; order Poales; family Poaceae; genus Elymus; species Elymus sibiricus. The sequence goes on from CM077672.1 coordinate 363,152,060, forward strand.
AGTTGTTGATGAAGAATCCTCATAAGTTTCCACGTTTTCCACTTTCTATCCCTTGCGGGTTCTCCATAAACACCAGTAAACCGCCATCTGAAACCATCACTTTCCACCACTTCAACATCAATATGATATCTTGAATAATTATGCAGCTCAATGTTTATTCCCTTCTTCCACATCAAAGCAAGGCCACTGCTCTTTCCATCACAATCCCTAATCACCATATTACTCATGCCAAGTATCCATTTGAATCTTTCCATCCTCCTTCCATCCAATTTTGTCTCCGAGAGAAAGAGGATGTCGGGGTCCACCTGCTTCTGGAGATCCAGAAGGCCACGAACTGCCGGGCCATTCCCCAAGCCCCGACAGTTCCATGCTGTTATTCTCATTTTGTCCCGCGGGACTGATCTGTCAGCCCCGCTTTCATGTCAAATTTGTGTTACTGCATTTTTTGTTCCTAGGCCATTTTCAGAGATCACTGGTGAACTATTCACTCGTATTTCCTTTCCTCCTTCACTATCCACTATCATCCTTGCTTTCTTTGCATTGTCCGCTTCTTCTTCAATCTCCATGGCAATAGCTCCTCTCTTCTTCAGGTCTGGCTCACTCACACTACCAGTTTGAGATGTTTTCGTGCGTTCTAAGCGTTTGAACGTGCCACCCTTTCCTTTCTTTTTGTTCACATTAACTTCGCCTTCCTTCATCAGCCCATCTATCCCCTTTCCTGAAGTTTGATCATTGATTTCTTCTGCCTTCGTTCTCTTCTCATGTGTCCCAGATGTCTCCTCGTAGGCCTTGCTTGCATTTAATTCTTCCAGGAGATATTCACCCGGTTTCTCTTTATTCTGAGTATTATTTTTGCCCCCTAGCTCTTCATCAGAACTCGCCTTTTTTTCTTCCGCACAAACTTTCTGTTCTACCCCCTGTATTCTCATAAGGCTCATAGCTTCTTTCTCTTCACTGCTTCGGGGGGCTGCTGGTTCATCGTTTCCAGAGGCGTCTTTCCTCCAGGACACGGCATCACTTCCTTTGCTTCTCCGCTGCTATTGTTCCAAAAGCCAACTTTCTCTTGAGAGCCTCTGCCTCTATCTTCATCGCTAGGTGACCTTCTCCACACAACAGCCTTCAACCAAGGCCCAAACTCCTGCTTTGCTCCCAGTTTTTGTTTACTTGGGCAAGCTCTGTCATTATAGCCAATTATGCCACAAATGTAGCAAAAGTCAGGTAGGTGTTCGTACTTAAAAATAACCTCACGTCCCTTCTTTTTCCCCTCCTTTTCATTCTCTTCATGCACATCTTCAATTATACTGTCCTTTCCCTCCTCCTCACCTTCTTCGTCGTCATCCTCAAAAATAGTGATTCCCCTCATCAGTGGTTTCCTTATGTCTAGTCGAACTTTGATTCTCATGTACTCCCCCATGGCCATGCCGCAATCATCAACATCTACATCCAGTACTTCACCTATTTCTTTTCCTATTTCTTCACCAGACTCTCTACTCATCCACCCCATAGCAATATGATAAACTCTAACCCATATTGGTGTGTACCTGAATTTGTATTCATCCAGGGTCTTGGCCGGGTTGAATTTCTCAATCACCAGCAAGCTTTTGTTGAACATCCAGGGCCCATTATTCAGAGATTTATCTCTCCCTGTTATTTCTCGGAAGGTGAACAGGAACCGGTTCATACCAAGATCTTTACACTCGATCCCCTTGAACGGACCCCAAATCCTTCCCAAAGTACTGACCAGCGCATCCACCCTCGCTGGCCTGTCGGACATCACCTTGCCGACTGCTTGCATTTTCTCTGTTCCCGTATGGTTTGCATTCCTTCTTCCTAGCTTGATCCCCTTCTTCTCTGCTTCTGAGAGCTTCAGGGAATGCAGCTTCCTCTCTACTCCCTCCATTGCCTGCGTGGACCTGTTAGATGGGTGTTGGACGCCGCCTACGCCGCCGCCGGGTGCCGCCCCGCAGGGCCGCAATAGGAGACCACCGCCGCCTGCTCGTCCCCGCCTCCACCTAGGGTTTGACTGGATTGTGAGCTCTAGCTGCACACGAAAGCCTGAGAAAAAAGGTTTGAGAAGGGAAAGATTTGGTATGGACGAGAAAAAGGGGCGGATTTGGGATTGGATTTGAGGGTTATGGCTGGCTAGAACTTGCTCTGTTTCAGTGGTCTAGCTATTCGATTCAAGGTGGCCCGGGGAAGTGTGGTTACTGGATCGGGACAGGTGAGAAATTGAGATGGAGATTGACGATTTTCCAACACAAGAGACGGAGATCGCTGAGATTCAGGACGGGATTGAAATCCGCCGCCGGACCTTGCCGGAACACTAGTCTCGGTCGCCCGAAGACACTAGAACCGTCACGAGGTGGACGGACAGTTGACTGGCGATTTGTAGTTCACGTCTTTGCATGCTTTTTGTGTGAGAGTGACATGAACTGGGGGAGGCTCACGGCCGGAGCGTCTTTTTAAAGGCGTCGGTTGACCATGAGCGTTGTGCAGGCAGCAATTAATCTGAGCACTCGTTGCACGCTGTCCTGCCATGTGTCAAACGGTCTTCAAGTGACATTGAGGTTTCCTATGTACCATTGTGATGTGTTGTCTGGGCATTCAGAGCTCACATGTCATAGTAACATTGGTGGGGTTAGAATTTCCAGGTGGACACACATGTCTTTCCATAAGGACATTTCTGTGCGTGATGTACACTGATGCACGAGTTCTAAGATATGTTGACCAGTGGAGAACAAAATTTCGAAGCTAGATATTTAGCAGACGAGCGACTGCAATTATGGTTTCATCGCTCTTAATTTCTTGTTGGAAGATGCAAATCCTATATATTTTATATCTAACTAAGAAAAAAGCCTGTGCGTTGCAACGGAGACATACATTAGAACAATTTATGACTATATATGAAAGGTTGCACATTGGCTACGACCAGCAACTTTAGGTGGGGGCTCGGGCTCTCGCGTCGCCCCCCCCCCCCCCCCCCCCCCCCTCGCGGGTGACACGAGAGGAGCCAATCCTAGCCGCCAGCGCCCCAACTCGTCCCCTCCTTCCCCTTCGTCGCCGTCGGTGGTCGGCGTCGGGCAAAGCCCGTGCGTTCGACGGCGGTGGTGGAGAGCTGCTCCTCCCTCTCCCGGATTGAACGGCGGCGAGGGCGCTGGATCCGTGGGGGTGCGGCCTCTCCCTCGGTCCATGGCGGCACAGCAGCTCCTGGCGGGGGCACTTGTGGTGTCGCGGGTATAGATCGGCAAGAGGATGGGGGTGGGGGTGGGCGTTGCCGGTGACGGCGGCGACGTCCGGCCTGGATCCCGGGATGGCGGCCCTGGTCGGTGGCACGGCGGGTGAATCTCAGGCAGCCCGCGGCGGCATGGCGTTGTGGTGCCCCTGTCCAAGGCGGAACGGCACCGTTGATCTGGTGGTGTGGCTCCAAATTGGATCGGATTAGTGACGGTGATGAGCAGGAGCGAGTTCTTTCCCGCCGGCTCTCGTGGTTTGGCGAAGTGGGGAGGCAGCCCTCCTCCCAGGCTCCAGTGGTGGTGCACTTCGGCAGTGGCCGGTGCGCCAGGGCTCACGCGGTGGCAGTGCTGTTGTGGGTGGTCGCCGGATCTGGGTGGACAGATATGGGGCTTTGAAGGTGGTCCAGCCAGTGCACAAGATGTCAGTTGGATTCTCGTGGGACAGATCCGGGTGAAAACCTTGTCTTTGGCCGGTGGCCGGAGCCGGTGATGGTGACGCCCTAGGCACTATTTCCTTCTTGAAGGCATCATCGAGATGAAGCTCCCACCTCCTTCCGCTACCTCCGGTGGAAACCTTTGATCAGTCGATCGGATGATGGCGGCGCTCAGGTGTTGTTCCCCTCTTGGGGGCGTCATTCTTGGTGGTGTTCATCGGCTCGAGGGACCAGTGGACGGCTACAATGGTGGAGCGGCGTTTTACATGATGCATCCACGAAGTGGTGTCTCGGCGGCGTGGTGCAGCAGGGTCTCGACAACGGACGAGTGATGAAGGACACGCGTAGGGAGGTGGCGTTGTCTGGCGTCATGGTGGCGTCGACGACAGGCCTAGCAAGGTTAATGCGTCGACAACAGGCCACTAGAGTCGTTACTTGAATTTGAGTTTTCTATGGTAACATCCATAATTTCTAATGTGCCCTTATGTGTTGGCTTTTGGATGAAAAGGGACAATTTTAGCATTTGGGGAACCTTTCTACGAATGTGTTCTCTCCCCCCAAAATACTAGCCTGTTAGGAGGGGATACCCCGCCCTTATAAATCGTGTTATGCCTCCTCCCCTCACACATCGGTCGTCATGGGCCCATGAGTTCACCGAGATTTATTCCGGGCACCTGGGCTGCGTCAACCAGGCCCAACCGGAGAACAACACCGACTTATGAGAGGCCTTGGCCCTCTCCCCCCAAACGACTAGCCTGTTAGGAGAGGACACCCCGCCCTTATAAATTGTGTTATGCCTCCTCCCACAATCGATATATGGGACTAAACCCAACAAATTACCAATGGCCACACGGGCGGTCATGGAACATGGCAACGCACGGGAACCGGGCGAACTGGCTACCCACGTAGACTCTACAAACACTAGCAAGAAGAGAATACCCATCGAGGCTGACTATAAGCGTCATAGTCATAGCCATCATCCTCGATTTACCAACTCAATCTCACCGCAGACAAACATCAATAGAGCGGCCAGCTAAACCATGGGATGAAACCCATGTCGGCCATTCCAAGCAGTCGACTAGACACATCAACGATAGGCGGCTCCATGCATCTTTGATGCTTGAACTTTAGAGGACAAAAAATATAGGATTTGCAAAGACCAAGACTCTTGCAGATGACCACCCTTCAGGCGTCATCATCAACGTCGTGCCTCCTCTACAAGCTCTAGCTCCACCATGAACGGTGAAGCACAGAAGACATGTTGGACATGTTGGCAAAGTCGAGAACCAAAACCCATGCTGCGACGCCAACTCCTCTCCGCAATGAGTTTGTTGCCATATAAACTGCCATATGCCCATGTCAAACTACTTTGTCTCGAACATAGTTTAGACTTGTCGCTGTGTCTCTACGCAACAATAATGTGTCATACATATGCTCGTTCAGTAGTCAATGTAGTTTTGAATTGTGGAGACAAACAATAGACTTTTTGACCCATGAACACATTGTCAAGAGAATTAAAATTAATATGGTATATGCAACTGGAGAATGTCTTGGTACACTCCGTGTTGTACTTGGCATTCTGCTTTTTAATGTGTGGGCCCATCTCCAAATTAGTAAGATCACCTCATGTTCCTGGAAGTATACATTCTCGGTAAAGTTAAAAGTTAAGGGTGTGTCTAAGGCTCATCTAGATGTGACATAACTATGTCACATCTAAGTATGACATCAGCGCCACCTCACCCTAGAATAAAAGCCCACACCCCTTATACTTGTTTGTTTGTTTGTTTTTTCTTTATTTTTGTATCCTATTTTTTCTAGTTGTTGGTCCCGTTATTCCTTCTCTCAGCGTTTTTTTCTTTCTTGTCCCTTGTCCCGGTGTGTCGCACTAACTAGAGAAGCAATCTCATGCGTTGCTGGTCCTGGCCAGGTTTTGAAATGAAGCATGGAAAGGAGGAAGCTTATATATGCACATACAAAAAAAAGAACAGATAGTGAGACGTGTGCTATCAGTTCATGCATGCACGATTTCTTGATAGCTAGCCAGCTTTCATGTAGCTCACGATTCAGCAATGATTTTTGAAACCTTCTAAGTACCGATGTGACAAATGGATGGATAATCATGTGTGGACAACCATACGTGATAAATATGAATTATATACAAGGAAATAAAAACTTACAAATTTTTATAAATGTTTGTTTATTTTAATAATATACTCGGATCATAAAGAAAAGTTAGTAAATTTTAAAGTTGATCATGTATATGAAAAAATGTTCACAAATTCTAAAAAATGCTCATGAAATTTAAAATGTTAATTATTTTTAAAATGTTCACAAATTTGCACAAATGTTCTTGAAATTACTCTTCACGGATATGAAAAAAAATGTTTGTAATTTTTTTAAAAGTTTGCGAATTAGAAAGGTATTAGCCAATTTGAAAAAAAACCTGAATTAAAAAATTTAGTGAATACAGAAAATGTTTGAGAAATTAAAAATATTCCATGAAATTTCGAAAAATATCATGATTTTTAAAAAAAAAATACAAGCATGAATTTGAAAAAATCATTATTTTTTAAAAACATTCATAATTTTAAGAAAATGTTCATTACTTTCTATAAAAAAATTAAAATGAAAATGCAAAAACTTTTGAATATTTATTTTAAATGTGGAGATGCAACTGATCGATAACCCTCCTCCCTCCCCTAATTGCAGTCTCGTCGTGGGCATGCGGTTGCGTGTCGAGGGTCAACTTGCAACTAGGAAAAAAAATTGGATCAGGCCAGTTGCGTGTAGAGGGTGGACTTGCAACCGAGACAAAAATGGGGCATGCACCGGTTGCGTATGGAGGGTGGAATTGCAACTGGGACAAAATTAGGTGGGTACCTAGTTGCATATCGAGGGTTGATTTGCAGCTGGAACAAAAAACAGTTCCCACTATTACATTTGCATGGCAGGGTTGTAGCTCGACTTGCAACTAGGGCAAAAATGGGTTTGGCCCCAGTTGCTTGTCGATGGTGGACTTGGAACTGGAAAAAGAAAAAGGACAGCCACCCAATTGCATGTCGATGATGGAGTTGTAACTAGGACAATAATGGTTGCCCCATAGTTGTGTGTCGAGGGTGGACTTGGAAATGGGACAAACAATGGGTCGGGCCCAGTTGTGTATCGATGGTGTACATCCAACTAGGACAAAATAGCGGGCCTCGCAATTGCATGTCGGGGGTGGAGTTGCAGTTGAGGACGAAATTGGTCGGTCCCCCTATTGCGCATGTGGGTTGACTTGCAACTGGGACAAAAAAGGTGAGAACCCCAATTGTATGTCAGAGTGTAGCTGGACATTCAACTAGGATAAAAATGGGTTGGCCCAGTTGCGTGTCGAGGATGGACTTGCAACTGGGACAATAAAAAAGGCGGGGCCCACAATTGCATGTCAAGGGTGAAGTTGCAACTAAGACAAAAATGATCGGGCCCCCAGTTGCGTGTTGAGGGTGGACTTGCAAAATAGGACAAAAATGGGTTTGGCCCAGTTGCGTATCGAGACTGGACTTACAACTGGGGCAACTACAATTGCAAGCCCAGTTGCGAGTCGAGCATGGTCTTGCAACTGAGACGACAAACATCTATAGGTCCAATTACGAGTCGAGTGTGGACTTGCAATTGGGACTCAAATAAGAAAACTACGAGGCCCTAGTTGCGAGTCGAGAGTGGACTCGCAACTGGGAGGAGAACAACTATGATCCCAATTGCGAGTCGAGGGTGTACTTGTAACTATGATGACAAACAACTAAGGGCCCCAGTTGCGAGTCAGGGATTGAGTTACAAACTAGGACAACAAGGCAACTACTGGGCCAGTTGCGAGTCAAACAACGACTTGCAACTAGGACACCTACAACTACGAGGCCAGTTGCGAGTCATGGGTAGGCTTGCAACTGAGGCAACAACAAATATGGGCCTATTTGTGAGTCAAGGGCGTGCTTGCAACTAGAAAAGAAAAGGTAGCCTTCCAATTGCAGGTCGGGGATGGAGTTGCAACTAGGGACAAAAATAGGGTGCCTCCCCCCAGTTGCCTGTTGATGATGGACTTGCAATTGGAACAAAATATTGGTAGGGCCCAGTTGCGTATCAAGGTGTGGACTTGCAACAGGGACAAAAAAGGGCGAGCCCATTTGCATGTTGGGGGTTGACTTGCAACTAGAACAAGATGGATGGGGCCCCCAGTTGCGTGTTGAGGGTGAACTTGTAATTGGGAGGAATAATAGGTCGGACCCAGTTACATCGAGGTGGACATGCAACTGGGACAAAAATAATAATTATCGTTGTAGGAACGAAGTATGTCTACCAGAGGGGGGGTTGATACGTCTCCGTCGTATCTATAATTTTTTATTGTTTCATGTCAATATCCTATAATTTCCAGATACTTTTGGCATCATTTTATATTATTTTTGGGACTAACATATTGATCCAGTGCCCAGTGCCAGTTCCTATTTGTTGCATGTTTTTTGTTTCGCAGAATATCCATATCAAATGAAGTCCAAACGCGATAAAAATTTACGGAGATTTATTTTGGAATATATGTGATTTTTGGGAAGAAGAATCAACGCAAGACGGTGCTCGTGGGCCCCACGAGGCACCAGGGCGCGCCTGGGGGGCCAGGCGCGCCGTGGTGCCTCGTGACGCCCTCGAAGGTCGGTTGGTGTTATTCTTCGGGCGCAAGGAAGCTAATATCCGGAAAAAAATCGTGTTAAAATTTCAGCGCAATCGGAGTTACAGATCTCCGGGAATTTAAGAAACGGTGAAGGGCCAGAAAACAGGAGCGCAAAACAGAAGAGAACAGAGAGAGAGAGATCCAATCTAGGAGGGGCTCCTGCCCCTCCGCCGCCATGGCAGCCATGGACCAGAGGGGGAACTCTCCTCCCATCTAGGGGGGAGACCAAGGAAGCATAAGAACGAGGGGGGCTCTCTCCCCCTCTCTCCCGGTGGCACCAGAACGCCGCCGGGGCAATCATCGTGACGGCGATCTACACCAACAACTTCGCCGCCATCAACACCAACTCTCTCCCCCTCTATGCAGCGGTGTAACCTCTCAATTCCCGCTGTAATTCTCTACTTAAACATGGTGCTTAATGCTACATATTATTATCCAATGATTTGTGGTCATCCTATGATGTTTGAGTAGATTCGTTTTGTCCTATGGGTTGATTGATGATCGTGATTGGTTTGAGTTGTATGTTTTATTTTGTTGCTGTCCTATGGTGCCCTCCGTGCCGCGCACACGTGGGGGATTCCCGCTGTAGGGTTTGCAATACGTTCATAATTCTCTTAAGGTGGGCGGCTAGAGTGACAGAAGCTTACACCCGAGTAAGGGGGTTGTTGTGTATGGGAGTAAAGAGGACTTGATACTTAATGCTATGGTTGGATTTTACCTTAATGATCTTTGGTAGTTGCGGATGCTTGCTAGAGTTCCAATCATAAGTGCATATGATCCAAGTACGGAAAAGTATGTTAGCTCATGCCTCTCCCTCATATAAAATTGCAACAATGATTACCGGTCTAGTTATCGATTGCCTAGGGACAAATCATTCTCTTGTGTTACAAAAGCTTTCTACTAAACAACTAACTTTTATTATCTTGCAAATTACTCGTAGTTTTATTCTCGCAAAGTACTTCTAGTTTTATTCTTGCAAACCTATCCTATCAGCTACAAAATAGTTTCATACTTGTTCTAGGTAAAGCGAACGTTAAGTGCGCGTAGTGTTGTATCGGTGGTCGATAGAACTTGCAGGGAATATTAATTCTACCTTTAGCTCCTCGTTGGGTTTGACACTCTTATTTATCGAAAAAGCTACAATTGATCCCCTATACTTGTGGGTTATCAAGACCAATTTCTGGCACCGTTGCCAGGGAGACATCATCAACATCTATCAAGTACCTTTGCATAAACTCTCATCTCCTTGCATTTATTTTATTTGCCATTTTCCTCTCATTTTCATCTCCCCCACTTCTAAAACATTTTTACAAAAATACAAAAATATTTTTCGTTTGCCTTTTTCTTGTTTGCTTGTTTGCTTGCTTGTTATCTTGTTTGCGTAGTCACGATGTCTCCAGAAAATACAAAATTGTGTGATTTTTCCAATACTAATAATAATGATTTTATTAGTACTCCGATTGCTCCTCCCGCCGCTAGTGCGGAGACTTGTGATATTAATACCGCTTTGCTAAATCTTGTTATGAAAGAACAATTTTCCGGTAGTCCTAATGCAGATGCTGCATCCCATCTGAACACTTTCGTAGAATTGTGTGACATGCAAAATAAAAAAGATGTGGATAATGATATTGTGCAATTAAAATTATTGCCATTCTCGTTGCGAGATCGTGCAAAAATTTGGTTTTCATCTTTACCACGAAATAGTATCGATTCTTGGGATAGGTGTAAAGATGCTTTTATTACTAAGTATTTTCCTCCCGCGAAAATTATTTCTCTTAGAAATCAAATTATGAATTTCAAGCAACTTGATCATGAACATGTTGCCCAATCTTGGAAGAGGATGAGATTAATGATAAGAAATTGTCCTACTCATGGTTTAAATTTATGGATGATCATACAAAAAATTTATGCGGGATTAAATTTTGTTTCTAGAAATCTTTTTGATTCCATCGCGGGTGGTACTTTTATTGAAATTACTTTGGGGGAAGCGACTAAATTACTTGATAATATTATGGCAGATTATTCACAATGGCATACTGAAAGAACTCCTACTAGTAAAAAAGTGAATTCTATTGAAGAAATTAGTACTTTGAGTGATAAAGTCGATGCACTTATGAAATTGGTTGCTTGTAAAAATACTCATATTGATCCTAATGATGTGCATTTGTCCACTTTGATTGAGCAAAATAATGATCCCGTAGATGTGAATTTTGTCTCGCGAAACAATTTTAATAATAATGCTTATAGAGGTAATTTCAATGCTAGACCGTTTCCTGGAAATTCCTCTAATAATTATGGCAATCCTTATGATAATTCCTATAATAATAATAATAATAATAATAATAATAATAATAGGATGCGCTCTGATCTTGAAAGTAATATTAAAGAATTTATTAATGCTCAAAAAGTTTTCAACACTACGATAGAAGAAAAATTGAGTAAACTCGATGATATATCTAGGAGCCTTGATAGAATTATTCATGATGTGGAAAATCTTAAGACTAAAATTTTGCCACCCAAAATTGATATTAGTGAATCAATTAAAGCTTTATATGTCTCCATGGATGAGAGTAAGAAAAGAACCGCCATGCTAAAAGCTAAACGAGAATTTTTAGAAAAGCGATTCCTCCCGGTTTCTATCATAGTAATGATGAGGATATTAAAATGATTGTTGTTTCATCTATTGATTCTTTGTTTAGCAATATAAAACTTGTTGAAAAGGGGACTGAAGAAGAGTCAACTTTAGCTAGTAGGCGTTCCCACAATTCGGAGGGTGAAAATCTTAATGAAAAAATTGCTAAAAGTGGGTTTGGGGAGGTAAAAACTTTAAATAGCGATGTGTCCACTCTCTTGGATTACAAAGATTTTAATTATGATAGTTGCTCTTTGATTGAGTGCATTTCTTTGTTACAATCCATGCTAAATTCACCCAACGCTTATGAGCAAAACAAGGCTTTTACTAAACACATCATAGAAGCTATGATGAAAGTGTTAGAAGAAAAGTTAGAACTAGAGATTTCAATTCCTAGAAAATTAAATGATGAATGGGAACCCACCATTAAAGTTAAAATTAAAAATTATGAGTACAATGCTTTATGTGATTTGGGTGCTAGCGTTTCCACAATTCCAAAATCTTTATGTGATGTGCTAGGTTTCACCAATATAGATGAATGTTCTCTTAATTTGCACTTGGCGGATTCTACTATTAAAAAGCCTTTGGGTAGAATTAATGATGTTCTTATTCTTGCAGATAGGAACTACGTGCCCGTTGATTTTATTGTACTTGACATTGAATGCAATTCTTCTTGCCCAATAATACTTGGTAGACCGTTCTTACGAACCATAGGTGCCGTTATTGATATGAAAGAAGGGAATATAAAATTTTAGTTTCCACTAAAAAAGGGTATGGAACATTTCCCTAGGAAGAAAATTAAAGCACCATATGAATCCATTATGAGGGCCACTTATGGAATCAACTTGAAAGATGACAACACTTGAAACTATGCATTATGCCTAGCTAGGGGCATAAAACAATAGCGCTTGTTGGGAGGCAACCCAATGAATAAAATAAATTTTTTTCTGTTATTGTGTGTTTTCACAATTATGCTACTGGTATGATTGTGTTTTTGTGTTTTTAATTAGTATTTGTGCCAAGTAATACCTTTAGGATGATTTGGAAGATAATATAATTGATGTTGTTTGGAAAACAGAAAGTTTTGCGTCCAGTGCCTGAATTTTGTTTCTGTCCTGGACCGTCAGAAAAATCGAAAAATTTTACACAGTATTCGTATATGAATTTCCCACGTTTTCCTAATTTTTCAGAATTTTTGGAGTTACAGAAGTATGGATTTTAAATAGATTACTACAGACTGTTCTGTTTTTGACAGATTCTGTTTTTGATGCACTACTTGCTTGTTTTGATGAATCTATGGATTGTATCGGGGGGTATAAGCCATGGTGAAGTTAGATTACAGTAGGTATAATGCAAAAATAAAATATGAATGGGTTTACAACAGTAGAGTAGTGATTTATTTTGTTATGCTAACGGATCTCACGAAGGTTTTGTTGAGTTTTGTGTGATTGAAGTTTTCAAGTTTTGGGTGAGATCACGATGGATGAAGGAATAAGGAGTAGTAAGAGCCTAAGCTTGGGGATGCCCGAGGCACCCCAAGGTAATATTCAAGGAAGACTCAAGCGTCTAAGCTTGGGGATGCCCCGAAGGCATCCCCTCTTTCTTCTACCAACCATCGGTAATTTTACTTGGAGCTATATTTTTATTCGTCACATGATATGTGTTTTTCTTGGAGCATCTTGTATTATATGAGTCTTTGCTTCGTTTGCTTTTTAGTTTGTCACAATCATCTTTGCTGAACACACCTATCTTGAGAGAGCCACACGTTTATCATCATTTGTTAGAATACTCTATGTGCTTCACTTAAATTTTTTGAGCTAGGCAGTTGCTCTAGTGCTTCACTTAAATCTTTTTGAGCACGGTGGTGGCTATATTTTGAAGAAATGAACTCTCATGCTTCACTTATATTATTTTGAGAGTTGATTGAAATTTTGAAGAAATGAATTCTCATGCTTCACTTATATTATTTTGAGAATTGATAAGATTGAAATTTTGGAGAAATATTTGCACTCTCATACTTCACTTAAATCTTTTTAAGAGTTGATGATAGTAACGGTAATTTGCACAAGATATGAATTTGGTCCCAAAGTGATGAATATTCAAGAGGGATATAATAAAAACTTTCATATAGATCATTGGATATGATAAGTGTGATTCCTTGCAATAGTTTTGCGATATGGAAATGATAATATGTGAGTCATGTTAGTGAGTAATTGTGATTTAGTAAGAATATTAGTGTTAAGGCTTGTGATTCCCTATGCATGCACATCAAGTCAATAGTTATGCAAAGAAATTATATCCTACTTATGGTGCATTATTCGGTGTTAGTTATGTTCAATGAATGTTTATGACCGTTTTCGTTTTTTGGTTGGTTACTTCTCAATCTATTTGCTAGCCTTCATTTGTACTAAGTGGAAATACTGGTTGTGCATCCAAAATCCTTAAACCCAAGTTGTGCCAAATGAGTCCACTATATCTACCTATATGCGGTATTTCAATGCCGTTCCAAGTAAATTTGCGTGTGCCAACTCTAATTTTAAAAATAATTTTTCCGTTTTGTGTGCCCGTACCACTCATGAAGCGGCAGGGGGTGGCCATTATTTTCCATGCTAGGTGTGTTATTCTCACGATGAGTGTTTATTCACTTGTCATTGCACGAGAGAATGGTTGGTACACTACTGGAATCAGCTTCTTTGCCGTCTGCCATACCAGACGGCAAAGGCATGCCTGGCGGATGGCAAAACCTTTGCCGTCTGCCAGCAGACGGCCAACAGTCCGGCCGAACAGCTAACGGCAAAGGCCCCTTTGCCGTCTGCTGGCAGACGGCAAAGAAGCAAAGTTCTTTGCCGTCTGCCGGCAGACGGCAAAGACCCTGGACGGCAGACAAAAGGTAACAACCCCGTTAGGGGGCTAACGGCGCTCTTTGCCGTCTGCCAGCAGACGGCAAAGAAGCAAAGGTCTTCGTCGTCTGCCAGCAGACGGCAAAGAGGCCAAATAGGCCAGCCCAGGTTGCACAGGCTGCTGCCACGTGGCCTCTTTGCCGTTTGCTAGCTGACGGCAAACCTCTTTGCCGTCTGCTAGCAGACGGCAAAGTGGCTATATTGCCACTGTTTTTTTTTTCTTAAATTCAATCAATTTCACAGATATATATATATATATATTCATTTCAAAATATTTCAACAAGTACATATAGCCAACATATCCCTGCCATATGGATATGATCATCCAACACATATATACACCAAATGAAAAGTCCAACATATCCAACAATTAAGCAAAAGGTCCATATAGTTTCATCCATACATACATATATAGGTAGCAAGTTTCACATTGTTCATCCTACAAAATCAAAACAAAAAGGAAGCACAAGAAGAAGAGTAGACTCCATCAACGCAAGCTTCCTCGTCGAAAGCAAATCTGCAAATTGGGAAAGAAGAAAGTTAGAAGAAGAAGAAGAAGACTAGAAGAAGAAGACTAGCTAGAAGAAGAAGAAGAAGAAGAAGAAGAAGACTAGAAGAAGAAGAAGAAGAAGAAGAAGACTAGAAGAAGAAGAAGAAGAAGAAGAAGAAGAAGAAGAAGAAGAAGAAGACTAGAAGAAGAAGAAGAAGAAGAAGAAGAAGAATTTTTCTTCTCTTTCTTTTTCTCCTCTCCTCTTCTTTATCTTCTTCTTCTTCTAACTAAGGTAGGTAAAAATGCCATTTTTTAGCTAAGCTAGGAAAAAATGCTAAGTGTAGGTCATTTTAGAGCTAAGCTAGGTAAATAGGTCATTTTGGAGCTTAGTAAGGTTATTATGTCATTTTCGAGGATGATGCCATTTTTTAGCGAACTTACGTAAGTATAGCTCATTTTTTATCTAACTTAGGTAATTATGTCATTTAGGAGGAAAATAAGCTAAGTATAGAGAAAACGTACCCTCATCACAACAAATGCGATGAAGATCGCAACTAAGGTAACAATTGATCCAACAGCATAATGATACCAAGCCTCATTATCAATGGCATATTTTCTAATCTTCTTAATCTTCAAGCGCATTGCATCCATCTTCAAGCGCATTGCATTCATCTTCATCTTGTGATCATCGACGACATCGGCAACATACAACTCCAATGTCATCTTCTCTTTTTCAATTCTTTTAATTTTTTCTTTCAAATACTCATTTTCTTTTTCAACTAAATTTAACTTCTCGACAAGAGGGTCGGTTGCAAATTCCGGTTCACATACCTCCTAGATTAAAATATCTCTATGTCAACTTGATGGCCATAATTGTCATAAATGCGAAATGCAACAAATAGTTATAAAAGAGAATTTACCACATCCGAATCATAAAGCGGGCGAGGGCCGACAGGGACGGATTTCAAGATCATGGCACTATGTATAAGAAACAATCATACAAAGTAAGAAAATTATACAAGTAACTATATAAATCATACAATCATACAAGAAAATGGCAAGTGTAGGTCATTTTAGAGCTATCCTAGTTAAAATCGGTCATTTTGGAGGTAGGTAAGGTTATTTTGTCATTTTGGAGGAAAATAAGCTAAGTCAATGTCATTTTGGAGCTAAACCAAGATTATCATGCCATTTTTTACCTAAGTATGCTAAGTATGTCATAAATGAACTAAAGAAGCTAAGTATAGGTCATTTTGGAGCTATCCTAGGTAGTTATGCCATTTTTTAGCTAACTAAGCATATTAAGTCATTTAGGAGGAAAAATGCTAAGTATAGGTCATTTTATAGCTATCCTAGGTAAAGTATGTCAGTTTGGAGCTAAGTAAGGTTATTATGTCATTTTCGAGGAAAATAAGCTAAGTCAATGTCATTTTGTTGAATACCTAATAACATGAACTAATTAATAATATATATGTACATAATAATAATTGAATACCTGACATTACTAATATTAATCTTCATCGTCTATATATGCTCCGGGATCAATAAATGCGGAATCATCATCACTATCAGTAATGACGTGCTCATCAGTATCATCAATAAATGCATCAACATGTGGAAGGCCTCCTTTATGTAATCGGTCAAGCATTGACAGGTCATCCGCAGCAGTAACCTCTTCTTCTTCCGTCTCATCTTGTTCCGGCTCAGGGGTGAAGTCGGATTCACTGTCGCTATCTACCTCAATGTTCTGGGGTGAAGTAGAGCGGTTCTTGAAACGTTTTTTGGAAACACGTGTTTCTTGGAAGAATTCTCCTTCATATGTGTCTGGGTTAATGTGAGGGTCATAATCATCTTCATTGAGGAGAGGTGGTCTAAAATGTGGCGGCACATCATAAACGACATCCCAACCATTCAGATTTGGATCAGTTTGGCAGGCCCACGGTAGATAGAAAACTTGGGTCGCCTGTTGAGCCGTAATATAGACATCGGGAACATCTAAATGGGTGCTTTGTTTGATTTCCACTAGCCCTATATGTTCATGAGTCCTTCTAGTCTCCTTTGGCTGGAACCAATAACATTTGAAGACTACGACGTCTGGTGGGTTTTCACCAAAGAATGTAAGTTCATAAATTGCTTCAACTCTTCCATAATACTCGACCCCTCCTTCGCCGACAGCGGAGACACAACAATTTGTAGACTTTCGGTCGGCCATAGATAGCTCTTTGCCAAAAGTACGAAAGCGATACCCGTTGATGTCGTATTTGTCAAATGAACGGACCTTATAGTCAAAACCATTTGCGACATGTCTCAATTCGGAGTCCATAGACTCTGCATTAGCCTACAAGTTTAATACGAAAGGATTGTTGCATTAGCCGCAAACTAGACGAAGAAATGAAATGGTCTAATGGAAATTACCGTTTGTTTGAACCAAGAGATGAAACCGGGATAGCCTCCTCCATGCTTTGCCAGAAGCTCATACACTTCGATGGAATCCTTTTGGATCACCGCTCCATCCGAGAATTTGGCGACGTATCGACTGTATCACATATCCGGGAATAAGAGCATTTCAAAGGAATTAGAAGTTGCGAAACAATGTACCGAGAACTTACTCGATGTACGGCCGCACTTCTGTTAGATTGTTGAAGATATACAACGAAATGGTCCGCCATTCTTCGACATCCAACGGTATTGCTTTCGAAGCACCGGCTGGTGCGAGGTTCCCTTTGAATAGGCTGAGGTTGGATCGACCTGTTTCATGGTCGCCATCGTTGTACCGAGGCTTTGGATTATGCAAATGACGATTCTTGGCTTTGTAGTGTGCTGTCACGAAGTTTGCGGCCTCCTCAGTAATGAATGCCTCGGCCATCAATGCTTCAATTCTACGTTTATTTTTACATTTTGCTCGAAGCGTCTTCTGCATCCTCTCAGTTGCGAAGCACCAACGATTTTGCACGGGCCCCCCCAATCTTGCCTCGGGCAGGAGATGCAAAATCAAATGCTGCATTGGATTAAAGAATCCCGGTGGAAAGATCTTTTCTAACTTGCAGATCAACTCCGGCGCCAACTCTTCCAGTTCGTCTAGCACGTCAGGCGATAGTTCTTTCGCACAAAGAGCACGGAAGAAATAGCTCAGCTCTGCCAGTACTAGCCATTCATCCTCAGGGATAAAGCCACGCAACATCACCGGCATTACCCGCTCAAGCCATATGTGCCAATCATGACTCTTCATACCAAATATTTTCAATTTGTCAACACTCGCTCCCCTCTTTAGATTCGTTGCATACCCATCGGGGAACATCAACTGCATTTTCACCCACAAGATCATTTCCCTCATAGCTGGCCTTCCAAGATTGAACCATGCCTTTGGCTTCCTCCAGTTCTTCTTTCCTTTCGGTTGTCACATGTTTTGTAACGGTCTATCACATAGAGCCTCTTGATCGACTCTAGCCTTAGGGTTATCCTTTGACTTCCCCTCTATGCCGAACAATGTACCAAAAAGGGCCTCGCCGATATTCTTTTCAGTGTGCATCACGTCGATGTTGTGTGGGCAAATGAGGTCTTTAAAGTAAGGCAGATCCCACAAGCATATCTTGTGAGTCCAGGCGTGTTCCGAATTATACCCTTTGAAATACCCTAACTCATAATTCGCACATATATGACCCCGTCGGCCTCTGGAAGGCCGGAGAGCACCCTTTCGGTCAACAGGAGGCCGAAGAGGTGTCGGGGGTCAGGGGTGTCGTGTTAGGGTGTCGGGGTGTCGTGGTGTCGGGGTGTCGTGTCGGGGTCGGGGTGTCATGTCGGGGTCGGGGTGTCGGGGTGTCGGGGGTGTCGTGTCTGGGTGTCGTGGTATCGGGGTGTCAGGGGTGTCGGGGTCGGGGTGCCGTGTCGGGGTCGGGGTGTCGCGGTCGGGGTGCCGTGTCGGGGTCGGGGTGTCGGGTCGGGGTCGGGGTGTCGGGTCGAGGTGTCGTGGTGTCGTGGTGTCGGGGTGTCGTGTCGGGGTCGGGGTGTCAGGGTGTCGTGTCGGTATCGGGGTGTCGGGGGTGTCGTGTCTGGGTGTCGTGGTGTCGGGGTGTCAGGGGTGTCGGGGTGTCGGGGTCGGGGTGCCGTGTCGGGGTCGGGGTGTTGGGTCGGGGTCGGGGTCGGGGTGCCGTGTCGGGGTCGGGGTGCCGTGTCGGGGTCGGGGTCGGGGTCGGGGTCGGGTCGGGGTCGGGGTCGGGGTGCCGTGTCGGGGTCGGGGTGTCGGGTCGGGGTCGAGGTCGGGGTCGGGGTTTTTCCTCTTTTTTTCTTTTCTTCTTCTTCCTCTTCTTCCTTTTCTTCATTTTCTTCCTTTTTGTTCCTTATTCTTCTTCTTCTTCTTCCTCCTTTCCTTTTTCCTCTTCTTCTTCTCCTCCTCTCCTCTTTTTTCTTCTTCTTCTTCCTCTTCTTCTTTTTTCTTCTCCTCCTCCTCCTCTTCTTCTTCTTCCTTTCCTTTTTTCCTCTTCTTCTTCTCCTCCTCTCCTCTTTTTTTCTTCTTCTTCTTCTTCTTTTTTCCCTCTAAGTTTTTTCTACCTAATATATACTAACTAATATGAACTAATAACTAACTAATATAAACTAACTAATATGAACTAATAAAAACAGAAAAAAACATAAAAAGGGGGGAGGGTGGAGCTCACCGGAGGGGGGTCGAGGCGGCGGCGCGGGGCGGCAGAGGGGGAGGGGCGGAGCTGGGTCGTCGGGGGTGCCTGCTCGCCAGCGACCCGACGCGGCGGAGCGGCGGGGCAGGGGGCGACGGGGCCGAGGTGGTGGAGGAGGGCCGCGGGGAGAGGGCGGGCGGCGCCGCGGCCTGGCTCCGGCGGTGGTGGAGAAGGGCCGCGGGGAGGGGGCGGTGGTGGAGGAGGGCTGCGGGGAGGGTGCGGCGGCGGGAGGGCGGGGCGGCGGCGCTGAGAGAGAGAGGGAGAGAGAGATGTGAGAGAGAGAGAGAGAGAGGCGCGGGGCGCGGGCCCGAAAGTTAAGTTCATTTCTTTGCCGTCTGCTGGCAGACGACAAAGAATTCTTTGTCGTCTGCCAGCAGACGGCAAAGACGGCGACCGTTAGCCCGCCCCCGCCGTGACATTGTGGGCCCCACCCTCACCTCGTTGCCGTCTGCTGACAGACGGCAAAGAGTTCTTTGCCGTCTGCCAGCAGACGGCAAAGAAGTGGCAGATGGCAAAGAGCTTGACCTAGCCAGTGCCGTGCCCTGTGGGGCCCACTTTGGTCTTTGCCGTCGTCTTTGCCATCAGCCAGATCTTTGCCGTCTGCTTTGCCAAAGCAGACGGCAAACAACCTGTTTGCCATCTGCCAGCAGACGGCAAAGAGCTGGCAGATGGCAAAGAAGCTGATTCAAGTAGTGGTAATAGGGATGCCCAGTCCCACAATGAATCAAAAATTAATAACAACAAAATTCCTTGGAAAGTGTTGGTTTGGAGGGCACCCGTGGATACGGCTAGCCATGGATTGTGAAACAATGGTGGAAAGGAAATAAACTTTACTTTCTATTTGGGAACCGCCTATGATGTGTCTAGCATGGAAAATAATGGGAATTCTCGGTCGTTTTCGTTGATAGGAAAAGCATGCCTCTCAAAATAATTTTATCTCTCTAATTTAAGCTTTGAGCTCGGGCACCTCTGCAAATCTCTGCTTCCCTCTGCGAAGGGCCTATCTATTTACTTTTATGCATTTTTATTTTTATTGAGTCTCCATCTTCTCTTATAAAGCACCAACTGGAGAGCACTATTGTCATACTTGTGCATTGGGTGTAGTTAATGTTGAGTGTGTTTCATGAATGGATCAATGACTGAGCATAATGTGCTAGGGATAACTTTCTTTAGCGTTGATATTTTGAAAGACATGGTTGTTTGTTAGTATGCTTGAGTATTGATGTCTTTATATCAAATTATAGACTATTGCTTTGAATCACTCATGTTTTAATATTCATGCCATGATTAAATTTTATGATCAAGATTATGCTAGGTGGCATTCCACATCAAAAATTATCTTTTCTATCATTTACCTACTCGAGGACGAGCAGTAATTAAGCTTGGGGATGCTGATACGTCTCCGCCGTATCTGAAATTTTTGATTGTTTCATGCCAATATCCTATAATTTCCACATACTTTTGGCAACATTTTATATTATTTTTGGAACTAACATATTGATCCAGTGCCCAGTGCCAGTTCTTTTTTGTTGCATGTTTTTTGTTTCGCGGAATATCCATATCAAACGAAGTCCAAACGCGATAAAAATTTACGGAGATTTATTTTGGAATATATGTGATTTTTGGGAAGAAGAATCAACGCAAGACGGTGCTCGCGGGCCCCACGAGGCACCAGGGCGCGCCTGGGGGGCCAGGCATGCCGTGGTGCCTCGTGAGGCCCTCGAAGGTCGGTTGGTGCTATTCTTCGGGTGCAAGGAAGCTAATATCCAGAAAAAAAATTGTGTTAAAATTTCAGCGCAATCGGAGTTACGGATCTCCGAGAATTTAAGAAATGGTGAAGGGCCAGAAAATAGGAGCGCAAAACAGAAGAGAACAGTGAGAGAGATCCAATCTAGGAGGGGCTCCTGCCCCTCCGCCGCCATGGCAGCCATGGACCAGAGGGGGAACTCTCCTCCCATCTAGGGGGGAGGCCAAGGAAGAAGAAGAAGGAGGGGAGCTCTCTCCCCCTCTCTCCCGGTGGCGCTGGAATGCCGCCGGGGCAATCATCGTGACGGCGATCTACACCAACAACTTCGCCGCCGTTAACACCAACTCTCTCCCCCTCTATGCAGCGGTGTAACCTCTCAATTCCCGCTGTAATTCTCTACTTAAACATGGTGCTTAATGCTACATATTTTTATCCAATGATTTGTGGCCATCCTATGATGTTTGAGTAGATTCGTTTTGTCCTATGGGTTGATTGATGATCGTGATTGGTTTGAGTTGTATGTTTTATTTTGTTGCTGTCCTATGGTGCCCTCCGTGTCGCGCCCACGTGGGGGATTCCCACTGTAGGGTTTGCAATACGTTCATAATTCTCTTATGGTGGGCAGCTAGAGTGACAGAAGCTTACACACGAGTAAGGGGGTTGTTGCGTATGGGAGTAAAGAGGACTTGATACTTAATGCTATGGTTGGGTTTTACCTTAATGATCTTTGGTAGTTGTAGATGCTTGCTAGAGTTCCAATCATAAGTGCATATGATCCAAGTACGGAAAGTATGTTAGCTCATGCCTCTCCCTCATATAAAATTGCAACAATGATTACCGGTCTAGTTATCGATTGCCTAGGGACAAATCATTCTCTTGTGTTACAAAAGCTTTCTACCAAACAACTAACTTTTATTATCTTGCAAATTACTCATAGTTTTATTCTCGCAAAGTACTTCTAGTTTTATTCTTGCAAACCTATCCTATCAGCTACAAAATAGTTTCATACTTGTTCTAGGTAAAGCGAACGTTAAGTGTGCGTAGAGTTGTATTGGTGGTCGATAGAACTTGAAGGGAATATTAATTCTACCTTTAACTCCTCGTTGGGTTTGACACTCTTATTTATCAAAAAAGGTACAATTGATCCCCTATACTTGTGGGTTATCAAGGGTGAATGGGAGTTTTAAATTTTCTTCGGAAATATCAAAACTCTCGGAACCCAGCAGCGGAGTGAATGAAAACTGTGTATAGTGAGCGAATACAAACTAACGAATGGAAACTAAAAGCATGCATCGAGACAAATCACATGATTGAAATATGTCATACAGCTCAGTTCGAATGTAAAGGGGAGAAACAGAGCTGACCAGTGATGCTCGATGGCGACAAGGAATTTGGTAGACCAGTTCGCCCTTCTGCAAAAGGACTACGTCTGGTTGGAGGGGTTGTGATTTAACACAAAAGATAAACTCTCTTCGCCCTATTCTCCTCGACAATTGGTTCGTCAACCAATGCCGATCACTCGTGGTAGATGCTTGAGGCGATCTCCAAACCTTTACAGACTTCTTCTTCGAGAACCACAATTACTCTTAGTCTCTAAAGAAATTGACACCTAACCGTCTAGAGAGTTCGCAGCTCTCAAGAGTAATAGGCGGAGCGTACTGGACTGAGATTCCAGTGATGCTGAACCACTATCTAATTTTTCGGCTCTGGGGTTTTCTCTCGGTGGATTTTAAACTCAAATCACTCAGGAGAGGGGGTTGCTCAACAATCTTCTCACAATCACACGGAGCAGCCACCGGACAACGCCGGTGCGGGGTGGCTATTTATAGCCGCGGCCTTCCCTGGTGGAAAATGACCATTTTGGACACGCGGTCCAGCCAATGGCCAACCGACACGTTCACAACGGTCAAATTTTAAGAGCAACGGTAACATTACTTGAGGAACAAGTAATGCTAACTCCTCGGTCAGAGACAAATCTCTCGCAGCGAAGAAGATCACAGTCTCTTGCTAGCAAGTATTTGCTCGGAACACAAAGAGATTTCTCTCGCAACTTTCATAGGATTTGGGTTTAGCATCAGAGAATCAAAGCTTCGAACACTACACCCCTCTTAGTAGTACGGTGGTCCTATGACTCAATAAAGAGAAGAGAAACAACGAAATAAATGCTACGTCTTCACTTCGTCTTCAATCTTCCCGGCCGGAGTCACTTTCTTCGGACGAGCTCCAAACCAATTGCTTTGCGTCAGCAATTTTTGATGGGTCACTCTTGTCGTCATAATCTTCGGTGATAACCTTCACTGCCACGCAGGGGATTTTCTTCGGAGTTTGAACCAAACTCCTCTTGACTCCAGGGACCTGTTACTCTGTGTGCACTAGCAAACATATCAGTCCCTTACTGTTTATGTCAAAAATCTCCAAAACATAAGGAGGCAAATTATTGCACCAACAATCTCCCCCTTTTTGGACGATTGTTGACAAAACAGATAATCATCGAAGTGAAGATAGATAAGTGTAAAGTAATTCCAACAAGAGTGAATAAGTGTTACTTTGCTCGATGATGAAATAGACTCCCCCTAAATGTATGCAGGGAAAAAGGATATGAGATAAATTCTCCTGCAAATATTGAAGTATATGGAGGAAATTTCAATCATTCGAGACAGTGATTCGCACTGATGAGATATAATCCATCGAGATCGTAGTGCAATCATTCATAACTTCTGATAATAATTCCACCTGCAAAACAAGTGCTTCGAGAGAAATAGTGCAGCAGGAGGGGTTATTAACATTACAGCACAGAAGTTATCGAGTTTGACAACTTAGTACAGATAACCTTGAACCAGAAGTTGCAAACTCGCACGAAACCAAAACCAACGAAACACAGAAAGCAAATCTATCGAGACTCGATGTAATTCTCCCCCTTTTTGTCAACAAGTGTCAAAAAGGTGACGAATAACATGAGTGCAAAAACGCAGAACTTGGTTCAATCGGTAGCATTTCCAGAAGAACTGTCCGATGTGACTTCATCTTCGGAAGTGACGGGATTGTCTTCGTCTTCAGCAGCATCAGATTTTCCTTCAGGGATAATAACGTGGGGCTGAGCAGACGAGGGTATAATTGGATTAGCCACAGGAGGAACACGGGATTGCTCATTGCCTTCGGTAGGTTTTTCGGTCGGTGAGGTGGCTTCAGACTCGTCAAGATCCAAAATCTGTTGAAGTGCATTTGATGCGTTTTCCTTCGGTCATCCACTCCATAATCCATTTTGAGCTATCAGATTCATTGCCAGAGATATACAGTGTAGCATAGAACTGAAGAATAATCTCTCTGTTCCAAGGATGCTCGAATTCAAATACCTTGGTGAGGCACAAATCATCCAGATCCTGAAGCAATTGATTAAAACAGCCAATATTGCGCATTGCAGGAAAGTTCAGATATTCATGAGGAAATATCTTTCTGCTCTCGTAGAGGACCCGAGAGTAATATATGGCAAGTTCCTTAGTCCAGAAGCGAGGCGATTCCGAAGTGCGCGGCCCATCATACGGACTATCTTGAAAGAATTTGGGGTGCGCATTCCGATTGAAAAGAGGACCTTTCGCACCTGCTCCTGACGAGAACAAAAGCAGTTCTTCACGAGGGTATGGGTATTTGAGTTCTTCTTCAGGAGAGAGAAATTCATCGCCATATACAACTGAGTCAGTCCGGCGAGCAGAGACAGATTTCCGTTCGGAAGGACCAGCATCTGGGATTCGTGTCGCTGTGTCGATTCTTAACTTGAGTGGAGATGGAGCAGGTGTTACAACAGTGGGTGCTGCAGAGGCACCAGGCAGCAGGGCAGGTTCATCCACTTTAGGCACTGAGGCCGAATCATGCACTGGAGGTGGTTGAGGTTGTTCCACTGGAATCTGTTGTTGCTCGATAATAGGAGAAGCCGAGACTTTTGGAGCTTCATGAGACGGAGAAGCTTGGGGCTCGGAGCGCGGAATTTCACCTTCCTCAGAAACAGATCTTTGCGAGGGAATATCAGCTCGAGCAGGGGATGCCACAGGCACTGATTCAGTTGGCCTTGGCGAGGGAGGAACATCCGAGTCCTTTACTGGGGGGTTCGAAGGAGTAGGTGGCTCAGGAGATTTTTCTTTCTGAGACTGAGCAACTGGGCGAACAGGCGATTTTTCCTTCGGAGCAGGAGGTACATTCTTCTTCGCAATTCTTTTTCGTTGCTTCTTCTTGAGCTGAGCAACTTGATCAATGTGGCCTTTGACCAGATCATTGTAGCCAGTGACTTTTGCTTGATGTTCGTCATAGATCTTGCGAACAATTTCGTCTAGATTCGTGTGAAAGCGTAACCTTCTGTGACGGAGGAGAGTCATGGCACGGTTGACATTCTTGTAAGAATCTTCGAGCGCTTTAATGACAAATTTTGAAGAAGCGGTTTTCATTCGACCATCAAGGTCAATTAGTTCGGCAGATAGAGAGTTGATCTCAACTGCATCTTCTCTCATTTCTTGAACTAGTGAAGTGGCATGTGTAATGACTTCAGCAAGAATAGGCAGAGATGCCACTTCACCATCGAATGGATTGTCCACAAATTTATCGAGCTGTTCCATGATAAATATGTGATCTTAGTAGTGAGGAGCATCAGACTTGGTAATAGGAGCAGTCTGCACAGGAACTTGCTCGGAAGGAGGTTTAGAAGCCAACGGCTGAGTCAAGGTAGGCGCAAACTTAGCAGCCTTCTCCATCAGAGCAGTGGCTTGTGGAGCATTTTTCTCGGTAGGCGTCGTGATTTTCTTCATGTCAGGCTTGGGAATACCTTCGCCAGGCTTTGGAGTACTCACAGGAGTGTCAACAACCAAATCTTGCAAATTGATAGCATCTGGATGAGGAGTTGTGTTCACATGCTGTTTCATAGTGACAGTGATAGCAGGAGTTTTTCTAGCAGTGATCTTCTTCGGTGGTGCTTCTGGAACCATATGAACCCGAAGATCAGGCAACACAGTTGAAGTGGTAATATTCACTTCCTCGCTGAGAGTAGCAGCAACTTCTTCCTTGGTGAGCGGAGGGTCATCATCTGAAGAATCATTTATTTTAAATTCATCAGCTGGTTCATCCTTTTTCTTCTTTGGTGCACTCTTTCTCTTTGATGCAGTAGCGCTGGGATCATGCTTGCGTTTAGTGCGTCCTTCAGATTTTCCTTCGGCCTTTTTCTTCTCGACGTCATCTTTGAGAAGGCGAAGGTTTTCCTCTTCATGAGCCTTTTGCTTTTCAGCCCTCTGAGCTCGCTTGATGGCATTGCGCTGACGCTTAGCAAGCTCATCAGGATAAGATTCGGGTGTACGAAGGGAGGACTCATGATCATTTGGTGGAGGAGGTGGTCTCTCTTGGGGACCATTTGGTTTTATGAGAGAAATTTCCCGGCAGTCACCCCATGGTGGATGAAATGCAAAGTTTTGAACAAACCGAGGATGAACAAATTCATAGTTGAACCATTTGCGCACCCAATGACATCGAATCCATTGTTGACGCGTAGCTCTCTGATGTTTGGTTTCTCCTGGAACAGTATCGTACCGATCAAGAGAGATATACTCAGCTGTGTTTGTGTACGCCTGTCTGCCACCCTTCTTCTTCTTCGGAGCATTCTCTTCTTGCTCATTAGCATTTTGCTTGGTTCTTTTTCGCTTGCTGGTTGATGGGCCTACCGTTGGGCCCTTGGCATTCGGAGCTTTGGATTCGTCAACAGTACCCAGAACAACATCATCTCTGTCAGCCAGGCTCACTTGTTGAGCCGAATCCTCAACTGACTGCATTTTCCTGTGAATAAAGATAGATGCGAGGGAAAATGGGGACAGGGTTACGAATGCACACAGCGAAGATTTTGAAAAAGAAATCGTTTTGATGAAGAAGTAGATGTAGACTTTGAGTAATGTTTCGGTTGAAAGAAATGTGTAGAACGAACTAGTAGGTTCGAAGAATATACTAGTTAACGTGCTAAGCATTCCATTCCTACGAGACACAACACAAACCCTAGACTTGAAATTTTTGGATGCAAGGGACAACTACAAACCACATCCTCACAAGTTACCTATCAGTAAAGATTTGGGAAATGCGGTAAAAATCAGACAATTACTACCGTGGACGAACTTGAACAAGATGAATGGAAGAACAAGTTCGCACTACACATACCCTAACTCGGTGATATGCAGCGACTACGGCGGCGAGGAATGACTCCGGCGACCTCTTTCTGGCAGCAAAGCGGCGAAGATGATCGACGTCGTCGAGCTCGAGGTGGAGCAGTGCGGTAGGGCTTCGGAAGGTGACGGTGGCGGAGATGCAAAGTGAATTGAGGGAGGGTGGCAGCACAGAATATATATGCGAGGAGGAAATAACCACACCCGGTGAATCTGATCGGACGGCCATAGTCAGAGGACTATTGCGATTCAACGGACCAGATAAACTGGCAGTCGATGAAGAGCACGTGGCAACCATCACCAAAGAACGTGGTCCTGACTTGGGCGGGAAATCCCAAATTTTGGACGGCTTTCGCCAAAACAGATTAAGCTCGGACCGAACCTTTAACGTGGTCAAGGACACCAGATAAAGTTTCATTACCAGATGAAGTTTGTGCATTCATAACGGAGCAACATAGACTGGAAGAGATAGAATAGAGAGAAAAATAGGGTCCTAGGTATTTCACTCAGACGAACAAACACAAACACCCGAGAGAGAAGCTATGAGTGAAATACATTCGGACTAACACAAAAAAACTTCAACAGAAAGACAACTCAACGAAGAGAAATTGTGGTGGCGTTCCCCACCGTATAAGAACTGTATGACCCCGAGCATCGCACAATTATCGTGGCACCCGGTTAGTCTAGTTCTTCGTTAATATATTCACTCTCAGAAAGAAAATTTCACTTTGTCGAAATTTTCAAACTCTTCGAGTGTTGTGCACCCATCCCTTCTAAGATGTGGAAGTGATGGTACGGGTGCCGAGTCCAGCTTACTGCACGTTTGCGGAATCTATGATATTTAGCTCACACCGTAACGCACAGAATCTTTTCTCATCGAGAGGCTTGGTGAAGATATCGGCGAGATTTTCTTCGGTATTGACGTGACTGATGACAATATCCTCTCGACCAACATGATCGCGTAGGAAATGATGTCTGATCTCAATATGCTTGGTGCGAGAGTGCTGCACTGGATTGTGTGCAATTTTGATCGCACTCTCATTGTCGCACAATAGAGGAATCTTCTTGACCTTGATGCCATAATCCTTCGGAGTCTGCTTCATCCATAATAACTGAGTGCAACACGCGCCAGTAGCAATATATTCGGCCTGAGCCTTAGAGAGCGAGACACAATTCTGCTTCCTTGACGACCAACATACCAATGATCTACCGAGGAAATGGCATGTCCCCGAAGTAGATTTCCTATCAACCCGGTCACCTGCATAATCTGAGTCTGAATATCCAACGAGGTCAAACTGTGCTCCCTTAGGATACCATAAACCTAAGGTGGGGGTGTGAGCCAAATATCTCAGAATACGCTTGACCGCTTGGTGATGCGATTCTTTTGGTGCATCTTGGAAACGAACACACATACAAACACTCAACTTAATATCAGGTCTGGATGCACATAAGTATAGTAAAGAACCAATCATCGAACGATAAGCTTTTTGATCGTAATCTTTACCGTACACATCTGCATCCAGCTGGCCATTCGTGGGCATGGGAGTTTTGTAGCCCTTCTGTTTGCAATCTTGCATTTTAAACTTCTTCAGACAGTCTCTCAGATATTTCTCCTGAGATATGAAAATTCCGTTGTCCATTTGATGAATTTTCAGTCCGAGAAAGAACTTGAGTTCACCCATCATAGACATTTGATATTTCTCGGACATCATTCGCCCGAATTCCATGCTGCATGCATTGTTAGTTGCTACTTGTAGCTTGCGTTGGTATTTCCCCGAAGAGGAAGGGATGATGCAGCACAGTAGAGATAAGTATTTCCCTCGGTTATGAAACCAAGGTTATCGAACTAGTAGGAGAATCACACAACACCTCGTTAGCAGCACCTGCACACAAACAACAAATCCTTGCACCCAACGCAAACGAGGGGTTGTCAATCCCTCGGCGGTCAATTGCAAGATTAAATTGTATGTGATAGATAGATAGATTGAAACAAAAATACAAAACAAAATAAATAAAATAAAATGGCAGCAATATTTTAGGGTTTTAGTAATATGATTTAGATAGACCCGGGGGCCATAGGTTTCACTAGAGGCTTCTCTCAAGAAAATAGCATACGGTGGGTAGACAAATTACTGTTGGGCAATTGATAGAAAAGCAAATAATCATGACGATATCCAAGGCAATGATCATGTATATAGGCATCACGTCCGAGACAAGTAGACCGACTCCTGCCTGCATCTACTACTATTACTCCACACATCGACCGCTATCCAGCATGCATCTAGTGTATTAAGTCCCTAAAGAACGGAGTAACGCCTTAAGAACGATGACATGATGTAGACAAGATAAACTCACGTATGAATAAACCGCATCTTTTTACCCTTAATAGCAATGATACATACGTGTCATGTCCCTTTCTGTCACTGGGATTAAGCACCGCAAGATCGAACCCATTACAAAGCACCTCTTCCCATGGCATGATAAATCAATCTAGTTAGCCAAACCAAATCAATAGATCGGAGAAGAAATACGAGGCTATAATAATCATGCATAAAAGAGTGCAGCAAAGACTCAAATAATATTCATGGATAATCTGAACATAAACTCACAATTCATCGGATCCCAACAAACACACCACAAAAAGTGATTACATCGGATAGAACTCCAAGAACATCGAGGAGAACATTGTATTGAAGATAAAAAAGAGAGAAGAAGCCATCTAGCTACTACCTATGGACCCGAAGGTCTGTGGTAAACTACTCACGCATCATCGGAAGGGCAGCAAGGTTGATGTAGAGCCCCTCCGTGATCGATTCCCCCTCCGGCGGAGTACGGGAGAAGGCCTCCAGATGGGATCTCTCGAGAACAGAAACTTGCGGCGGCGGAAAAAGTATTTCGTGGTCTCCCTCGAGGGTTTCTGATTTTTCCTGAATTTATAGTGGTGGAATTAGGTCAAACGGAGCTGGGGTGGGCCCACGAGGCACCAGGGCATGCCTGCCCCCCCCCCCAGGCGCGCCCTGGTGGCTCATGGCCACCTCCTCTGGCGTCTGGTCTTCTCCCGAAGCTTCTAGTGTTTATCTTGTCCAGAAAAAAATCTCCAAAAAGTTTCGTGGCATTTGGACTTCGTTTGGTTTTGATTTTCTGTAAAACAAAAACATGGCAGAAAATAGCAACTGGCACTGGGCACTAAGTTAATAGGTTAGTCTCCAAAAATGATATATAATTGCTGTAAATGCATATAAAAACATCCAAGATTGATAATATAACAGCATGGAACAATCAAAAATTATAGATACGTTGGAGACGTATCAGCATCCCCATGCTTAATTCCTGCTCGTCCTCGAGTAGGTAAATGATAAAAACAGAATTTTTGATGTGGAATGCTGCCTATCATATTCATCACATATTCTTTTCTTTTATAGCATGGACATTGGACTTGAATGATTCAAAGCAATAGTCTATAATTTGACATGAAGATATAAATACTCAAGCATGCTAACAAGCAACCATGTCTTTCAAAATATCAACGCTAAAGAAAGTTATCCCTAGCCCATTATGCTCAATCATTGATCCATTCATGAAACACACTCAAATATTAGCTACATCCAATGCACAAGTATGACAGTAGTGCTCTCTAGTTGGTGCTTTTGTAAGAGAAGATGGAGACTCAAATAAAAATAAAAATTGCATAAAAGTAAATAGATAGGCCCTTCGCAGAGGGAAGCAGAGATTTGTCAAATGTGCCAGAGCTCAAAGCTGAAATTAAAGAGATAAAAATATTTTGAGAGGCATGCTTTTCCTGTCAACGAAAACGACCCAGGATTCCCAATATTTTCCATGCTAGACACATCATAGGTGGTTCCCAAACAGAAAGTAAAGTTTATTTCCTTTCCACCATTCTTTCACAATCCATGGCTAGCCGTATCCATGGGTGCCCTCCATACCAACACTTTCCAAGGAATTTTGTTGTTATTAATTTTGATTTCATTATGGGATTGGGCATCCCTATTACCAACCATTCTCTCGTGCAATGACAAGTGAATAAACACTCATCGTGAGAATAACACACCTAGCATGGAAAATAATGGCCACCCCCTGCCGCTTCATGAGCGGTACGGGCACACAAAACAGAAAAATTATTTTGAAAATTAGAGTTGGCACACGCAAATTTACTCGGAACGGCATTGAAATACCGCATATAGGTAGATATAGTGGACTCCTTTGGCACAACTTGGGTTTAAGTAGTTTGGATGCCCAAGCAGTATTTCTGCTTAGTACAAATGAAGGCTAGCAAATAGATTGAGAAGCAACCAACCAAAAAGTGAAAATGGTCATAAACATGCATTGAACATAACTAACACCGAATAATGCACCATAAGTAGGATATAATTTCTTCGCATAACTATTGACTTAATGTGCATGCATAGGGAATCACAAATCTTAACACTAATATTCTTACTAAATCACAATTACTCACTAACATGACTCACATATTATCATCTCCATATCGCAAAACTATTGCAAGGAATCACACTTATCATATCCAATGATCTATATGAAAGTTTTTATTATATCCCTCTTAAATATTCATCACTTTGGGACCAAATTCATATCTTGTGCAAATTACCATTACTATTATCAACTCTCAAAAAGATATAAGTGAAGCATGAGAGTGCATATATTTCTTTCAAAAATTTCATCTTATCAACTCTCAAAATAATATAAGTGAAGCATGAGAGTTTATTTCTTCAAAATTTTAATCTTGTCAACTCTGAAAATAATATAAGTGAAGAACGAGAGTTCAAATATTTCTTCAAAATATAATCACCACCGTGCTCAAAAAGATTTAAGTGAAGCACTAGAGCAACTGCCTAGCTCAAAAAATTTAAGTTAAGCACATAGAGTATTCTAACAAATTATGATGAACGCATGGCTCTCTCAAATTGGTGTGTCCAGCAAAGATGATTGTGACAAACTAAAAAGCAAACAAAGCAAAGACTCATATAATACGAGACGCTCCAAGCAAAACACATACCATGTGACGAATAAAAATATAGCTCCAAGTAAAATTACCGATGGTTAGTAGAAGAAAGAGGGGATGCCTTCCGGGGCATCCCCAAGCTTAGACGCTTGAGTTTTCCTTGAATATTACCTTGCGGTGCCTCGGGAATCCCCAAGCTTAGGCTCTTGTCACTCCTTATTCCTTCATCCATCGTGATCTCACCCAAAACTTGAAAACTTCAATCACACAAAACTCAACAAAACCTTCGTGAGATCCGTTAGTATAACAAAATAAATCACTACTTTAAGTACTGTTGCAAACCCATTCATATTTTATTTTTGCATTATGCCTACTTTATTCTAACTTCTCCATGGCTTATACCCCCCGATACAATCCATAGTTTCATCAAAACAAGCAAGTAGTGCATCAAAAACAGAATCTGTCAAAAACAGAACAGTCTGTAGCAATCTATTTAAAATCCATACTTCTATAACTCCAACAATTCTGAAAAATTAGGAAAACGTGGGCAATTCATATATAAATACTGTGTAAAAATTTCAGATTTTTTCGACGCTCCAGTAAAGAAACAAAATTCGGGCACTGGACGCAAAACTTTCTGTTTTCCAAACAGCATCAATTATACTATCTTCCAAATCATCCTAAAGTCTTTACTTGGCACAAACACTAATTAAAACATAAAAAAACTCAATCATAACAGTAGAATAAATATAAAAACACACCATAACAGAAACAAAAAAGAAAAAATTATTTTATTCATTGGGTTGCCTCCCAAGAAGCTCTTTCTTTATAGCCATTAAGATAGGCTTTGAGATTTCAATGATGCTCACATGAAAGATAAGAATTGAAGCACAAAGAGAGCATCATAATACATGTGACAAACACATTTAAGTCTAACATACTTCCTATGCATAGGCATTTTATATGCAAACAAATTATCAAGAAGAGAAATATCTAGCATATGCAAAGGAGAGGAGTAAAACATTGACAATCTCAACATAACGAGAGGTAATTTAGTAACATGAAAATTTCTACGACCATATTTTCCTCTCTCATAATAATTACATGTAGGATCATAATCAAATTCAACAATATAGCTATCATATAAAATTTTCTCTC
The DNA here is from genome assembly GCA_039707655.1 of Elymus sibiricus. Taxonomy (NCBI): domain Eukaryota; kingdom Viridiplantae; phylum Streptophyta; class Magnoliopsida; order Poales; family Poaceae; genus Elymus; species Elymus sibiricus. The sequence continues at coordinate 363,185,198 of CM077672.1, forward strand.
CATGATCCACATGCATAAAATTCTTATAGTCTTCCAAAATATTGCGATTAACATCAACTAAAGTCATGACCTCTCCAATCCCACTTTTATCAAGAATTTCATAAGATTGAACACTCTCCAAATATGTGGGATTATTTTTACCTAGAGTTTACACTCTTCCAAACCCACTTTCAATGTTATTTCAAACATTATTATCAATAGCATATTCATCATGAGGCTTAAATAAATTTTTAAGATCATAAGAAGCATTATCACCACAATCATGATCATTGCAATAAGTAGTGGATATAACAAAATTATCATCCCCAAGCTTGTAGTTTTGCATATTATTAGCACAATTGACATTAATATAATTTATAATAACATTATTGCAATCATGCTTTTCATTGAAGGAGCTATCATGAATCACTTTATAAATTTCTTCTTTCAACACTTCATCACAATTTTCCGGTTCATGATTTTCAAGCAAAACTTCATAGAGATAATCAATTGCACTCAACTCACTAGCAATTGGTTCATCATAATTGGATATTTTGAAAAGATTAGCAAGTGGATGAGGATCCATATCAATAGATTTCTATCAAGCGAAGATGCAAGCAAATAGAAGGCACATAGCACACAAGCAAAGATAGCAAACGAGTAAAAAGGCAAACGGAAAATATTTTTGTATTTTTTATAAAAACTTTTTAGAAGTGGAGGAGATGAAAATGAGAGGCAAATAAAATAAATGCAAGGAGATGAGATTTTATGCAAAGGTACTTGATAGATGTTGATGATGTCTCCCCGGCAACGGCGCCAGAAATTCTTCCTGCTACTTGTAGCTTGCGTTGGTATTTCACCGAAGAGGAAGGGATGATGCAACACAGTAGAGATAAGTATTTCCCTCAGTTATGAAACCAAGGTTATCGAACCAGTAGGAGAATCACACAACACCTCGTTAGCAGCACCTACACACAAACAACAAATCCTTGCACCCAAGGCAAACGAGGGGTTGTCAATCCCTCGGCGGTCAATTGCAAGATTAAATTGTATGTGATAGATAGATAGATTGAAACAAAAATACAAAATAAAATAAATAAAAGAAAATGGCAGCAATATTTGTAGGGTTTTAGTAATATGATTTAGATAGACCCGGGGGCCATAGGTTTCACTAGAGGCTTCTCTCAAGAAAATAGCATACGGTGGGTAGACAAATTACTGTTGGGCAATTGATAGAAAAGCAAATAATCATGACGATATCCAAGGCAATGATCATGTATATAGGCATCACATCCGAGACAAGTAGACCGACTCCTGCCTGCATCTACTACTATTACTCCACACATCGACCGCTATCCAGCATGCATCTAGTGTATTAAGTCCATAAAGAACGGAGTAACGCCTTAAGAACGATGACATGATGTAGACAAGATAAACTCACGTATGAATAAACCCCATCTTTTTACCCTTAATAGCAATGATACATACGTGTCATGTCCCTTTCTATCTCTAGGATTGAGCACCGCAAGATCGAACCCATTACAAAGCACCTCTTCCCATGGCAAGATAAATCAATCTAGTTGTCCAAACCAAATCAATAGATCAGAGAAGAAATACGAGGCTATAATAATCATGCATAAAAGAGTGCAGCAAAGACTCAAATAATATTCATGGATAATCTGATCATAAACTCACAATTCATCAGATCCCAACAAACACACCGCAAAAAGTGATTACATTGGATAGAACTCCAAGAACATCGAGGAGAACATTGTATTGAAGATCAAAAAGAGAGAAGAAGCCATCTAGCTACTGCCTATGGACCCGAAGGTCTGTGGTAAACTACTCACGCATCATCGGAAGGGCAGCAAGATTGATGTAGAGCCCCTCCGTGATCGATTCCCCCTCCGGCGGAGTACCGGAGAAGGCCTCCAGATGGGATCTCTCGAGAACAGAAACTTGCGGTGGCGGAAAAAGTATTTCATGGACTCCCTCGAGGGTTTCTGATTTTTCCTGAATTTATAGTGGTGGAATTAGGTCAAACAGAGCTGGGGTGGGCCCATGAGGCACCAGGGAGCGCCTGCCCCCCCCAGGCGCGCCCTGGTGGCTCGTGGCCACCTCCTCTGGCGTCTGGTCTTCTCCCGAAGCTTCTAGTGTTTATCTTGTCCAGAAAAAAATCTCCAAAAAGTTTCGTGGCATTTGGACTTCGTTTGGTATTGATTTTCTGTAAAACAAAAACAGGGCAGAAAACAGCAACTGGCACAGGGCACTAAGTTAATAGGTTAGTCTCCAAAAATGATATATAATTGCTGTAAATGCATATAAAAACATCCAAGATTGACAATATAACAGCATGGAACAATCAAATATTATAGATACGTTGGAGACGTATCATTAGTACAGTCGAAAATAATATCATCCACATAAATTTGACACACGAATAGATCACCATCAATAGCACGAGTGAAAAGAGTGGAATCAGTGGACCCTGGATTGAACCCTTTGTCGAGCAGAAACCTCTTCAGAGTGTCATACCAAGCTCGAGGGGCTTGCTTCAGCCCATACAAAGCCTTTTTCAACCTGAAAACTTTGTTAGGAAACTGAGGGTTTTCAAAGCCAGGTGGCTTCCTAACATATACTTCCTCATCGATTTCACCATTGAGGAAAGATCTTTTCACATCCATTTGATAAAGTAGAATATCATTGTAGTTTGCATAAGCGAGAAGAATACGAATTGCCTCAAGGCGAGCAACAGGAGCATATGTTTCACCGAAATCAATGCCTTCTACCTGTGTATACCCTTGAGCGACAAGACGCGCTTTGTTTCTCACAACAATGCCATTTTCATCTTGCTTGTTTTGGAAGATCCATTTTGTGCCGATGATATTGTTCCTCTTAGGATTCGGTTTGTCAACCAATTCCCACATGATAACCCACAAGTATAGGGGATCGCAACAGTTTTCGAGGGTAGAGTATTCAACCCAAATTTATTGATTCGACACAAGGGGAGCCAAAGAATATTTGCAAGTATTAGCAGTTGAGTTGTCAATTCAACCACACCTGAGACTAAATATCTGCAGCAGAGTGATCAGTAGAACAGTAGTATGATATTTTGATAACAGTAGCAATAAGAGTAACAGTAGCAGTAACGGCAATAGCAGCAGCAATTGTAACATCAGTAGCAGCAGTAGTAACTTAGCAAGAACAATATGTGAAAAACTCGTAGGCATTGGATCGGTGATATTGTTGGATAACATTCATCATGTAACAGTCATAACCTAGGGCGACACAGAACTAGCTCCAATTCATCAATATAATGTAGGCATGTATTCCGTATATAGTCATACGTGCTTGCGATAAGAACTTGCATGACATCTTTTGTCCTACCCTCCCGTGGCAGCGGGGTCCATATGGAAACTAAGGGATATTAAGGCCTCCTTTTAATAGAGAACCGGAACAAAGCATTAACACTTAGTGAATACATGAACTCCTCAAACTACGGCAATCACCGGAAAGAATCCCAATTATTGTCACCTTGGGGTATGCGGATCATAACACGTAGCAGGTGCATACAACTTGCAAGATCGGATCAAAAACACAAATATATTCATGGAAACATAAAGGGTTCAGATCTGAGATCATGGCACTCGGGCCCTAGTGACAAGCATTAAGCATAACAAAGTCATAGCAACATCAATCTCAGAACATAGTGGATACACTACTGGAATCAGCAAATTTGCCGTCTGCCAGTTCTTTGCCGTCAGCTGGCGGACGGCAAAGAAGCTCTTTGCCATCCATTTCTAGAAAACAGACGGCAAAGAACTAGCTGACGGCAAAGAAGCTCTTTGCCATCAACCACACCTTTGCCGTCTGCTAGCGGACGGCAAAGAAACTTTGCCGTCCGTCAGCAGACGGCAAAGAGGGAGGTGGGCCCACTAACGAGCTGCTTACAAAAAACCCTAACGGCCCCCCTCTTTGCCGTCTGCTAGCAGACGGCAAAGAGTAAAAAGGCAGACGGCAAAGGCGGGGCAGACGGCAAAGAATTGAGTTAACTAACGGCAGCGCCCACCCCGCCCCTCTCTCTCTGTTTCTCTCCCTCTCCTCCCCGATGACCACCGCACGCGCGCCGCCCCCACCACCCGCCGCCGCCCCACCACCCCGCCCCTCTCTCTCTCCCCAGCGCCCCCGACGCGCCACCGCCACCGCCCCCGCCGCGCCACCCGCCGCCCCCGACGCCCCACCGCCCCGTCCCCCATCCCCTCTCTCTCCACTACTCTCTTGCGCGTGCCGCCGTCCCCATCTCGCGCCGCCACCCCGCCCCGTGCCGCCATCCCCGTCCGCCGGCGCCACCCCGTCCCCGCGCGTCGCCCTCCTCCAACGCCACCACCCCCTGCCTCCTCTAGCCCACCGCCGCCGCCGTCGGCCTCCTCCACCTACACCGCCGGCGTCGGCCTCCTCCACCTCCACCAACGCCGGCTTCCACCTCCCCCACTCCGGTGAGCCCCCTCCCCCTCTCTATTTTTTCATTTTTTTATCTCTTTTAGTAATTTTTGTGTTCTGTTTTAGTATTAGTTAAATCTAGTTTAGTTGTAGTTAGGTTAATTAGTTGTAGTTAGTTGTAGAAGATGTAAAAAATGTAGTTTAGTTGTAGTTAGTAAGATTTTAGGAATTAGGGTTACTTAGCTTATTTAGTTAGGTCTAGCATTAGTTAAAGGAGAGGAGGAGAAGAAGAAGAGGAGGAGGAGAAGAGGAGAGGAGGAGAAGAACAAGAGGAGGAGGAGAAGAAAAAAAGAAGAAGAAGAAGAAGAAGAAAAAAAAAGAGGAGAGGAGGAGGAGGAGGAGGAGAAGAAGAAGAAGAAGAAGAAGAAGAAGAAGAAGAAGAAGAAGAAGAAGAAGAAGAAGAAGAAGAAGAAGAAGAAGAAGAAAAGGAAGAAAAGGAAGAAGAGGAAGAAGAAGAAAAGGAAAAAGAGGAAAAAAAGAAGAAGAGGGGAAGAAGAAGAAAATGACACCCCGAAACCCCGACCCGACCCCGACACGGCACCCCGACCCCGACACGGCACCCCGACACCCCAACAGCCCGACCCCGACACGGCACCCCGACCCCGACCCCGACACCCCGACCCCGACACGGCACCCCGATACCCCGATAGCCCGACACCCCGACACCCCGAAACCCCGACACCTCGACACCCCTACACCACGACACCTAGACACGACACCCCCGACACGACACCCCGACACCCAGACACGACACCCCCGACACCTCTTCGGCCTCATGTTGATGAAACTTGCCGTTCTTCGTGCCGATGAAACTTGCTAGTTATTAGGTATTCAATTTTTTTATGTTGTACTAATTTCATTTACTCTTTGTCATTGCAGGTGTTGACAGATGGTGGGCACGGGTCGAGAGCACTTCGAGCCTCCTTCCTCGGCGCGTGCTGGGAGGGGTGCTATTATTCCGCCCGAGCACCTCCGGAGAGCGCTGGTACACAGTATGCAGACACCGGAGGGCGCTCCTTCTTCGGCCGGGAGAGGTCGGGGGAAGACGAAGAGGGGTGCTAGAGGTGGACGTGGCGGCGGGAGAGGTAGGAAGGTTGTTGTGCCTTCCTCGCCGCCACCCCCAGCTGATTCTCCCGACCACAGGAGTGCTCCGTCTCAGGTGGACCCGTCTGACTTGGACCCGTCTCGGACTCCGGTCCACAAGCCTCGGGCCGACGAGCCTCGGGTCGCCGAGCCTTCGTCCCAGGAGACTCCGGTCCCAGAGTCTTCGTCCCAGGAGACTCCGGTCCCAGAGTCTTCGTCCCAGGAGACTCCGGTCCCAGAGTCTTCGTCCCACGTGACTCCGGAGGCTAGTGGCCATGCTGATGGTGGCGAGGACAGATTTTCTGAGGATAGCTATAGCGAGGGCGAGCTGGTTGAGGAGGGCAAGAAGGTCTACCAGCGTGGTGGTACAAAGTTCCCGCCCGTGCCGGCGACCCGCGATCAGAGGTGGTTGATTGAGCCTAATGGGAGAAGTAAGTGCATTTACTCTTTTTTAACCTTTTGCCTTCATGTTTCTTCAAATTAATATCTAATGTGTTGGCCTTGTCATACTGCAGGGGTTGGAAACACGCCCCTGGTGTCCGCAGGCCCAACCAGGTCCTTGGTGTGCTTCTCCGGCACCACTTCCCGGGGTGGGTCACGTTGCCCGGTGAGGGTGAGGTTCGACAGCTAGGACTGAGCTGGGAGCTGTACGTGGCTGCCCCGGCCCCGCCGGAGGAGAGGGTCGACGGTGTCTTGTGCGAGACGGTGGCCGACATTGTGATCCGGCGGTTTTGGGTAATTTCTCCTTTACAGAGTTAAAAATCAACAGCACCTAGTGATTGTACTAATCAGTGTTGTCTTGTTTGATTGCAGACCTTCTACAGGTGTCTTGAGGAACACGAGGCGGACGCGGCTATTGTTCTCGTAGCCGAGTGCAAGCGCCTATTTCAGAACTTACGACACGAGGCTCGGGTGTAGGCTATTCGAGACTACTACGCCTCGACTAACATTAAGAGGGCCAAGAAGAAGTGCCGCTCCAAGTTTCTGAGTAAGGAGAAGTACATGAAGGTAATTACCTATTCTTAAGGCCTTGTACTTAGTTTCCTTGATTTGATTCGTAGGCGTAGCGCTGAAATTTCTCTTGTCTAACTTAGGTGCCCCCGAGATGGTGTGCGGATAGGATGGACTGTTGGGAGGCGTTGGTGGATGAGTGGTGCTCTTCCCACTGGCTAACCGTCCACAACAAGGCCAAGGATAATCGTGCCCAAATGAAAGGTGTGCCACACCATCAAGGGAGCTCCGACCTGTTTGAGTTCGGGGATCACTGGGTATGTGGTTTGCTTCATGATTCATGCAATTTCATTCTTCATGCTAGCTTGAGCCCTTAACTAATATTATGTTCCTCTCTTTTAGGCGCGACACAACAAGAAGGAGGTGCCACCGCTGTTCGACCTCTATGCCATGGCCCATACTGCCCCGTACAAGAAGGCTAAGGCATTCTCTGAGGATGACCTCGATAATCCAGAGAGCTTCAGCAACATCTCCTCCCACAACAAGCTCGTGAGGTACAGAGATGAGGGGAGGAGGAGGAAAGGGAAGGACTTCAACCCGAGCCAGGGTCCTTTTGATCCAGAGCTCGTGATGATATCTGGTGGCGGGAGGCCCCATGGCTCGATAGCCATTGGGGATGGACTGATACGTTGTCCTAGAACTCTCCCGGAGATCAAGAAGCGCCAGACGAGCTCCGATCCTGAGATAAGGCCTCGTCCACGGCCAATGGAGCTCGCCATCGAGGCTAGGGCCCAGGAGCTTCTGGCGGAGGCAAACAGGCAGGCGGCGGAGAGGGAGAGGGACATGGAGGAGAGGACGGCTAGGCTGGTGGAGGAGGAGAGGAACCGGAATGACGCGTCTCACTGGGCCCTATACGAGCTCCTCGTGGTAAGTTTCTCCTGCATATTAGCCAAATCATGCACGTAATGTTCGTTTCATCACTAACTAATATGACTGACTCGTGAAAACAAAATGTGCAGACCGTGTGCCAGAACAACGGTCAGACCCCTCCGCCGATGCCCCAGATTGGTATAGCGCCCACGGTGAGTTTCATTTGAATGGTCATTAGTTACTAGTATTCACATTTGAGTTGCATCATGCTAACGAGACATTGCAAATGATATTTGGTGTAGCATGCCTCCCGACAAGCATCGACCGATCCTTCTCCATCTGGCGCAACCCCGACCGGTCCTTCTCCGTCTCACACTGGCGCAAGCCCGACCGGTCCTTCACCTCCGTGAAGATGGTAAGTTTTCCCAAGTGTTTTGCTTAACAAATGCATACTTAGCTTAAGAAATGACCTATTTAGCTCCAAAATGATCTATACTTAGCTTATTTTCCTCGAAAATGACATAATAACCTTACTTAGCTCCAAAATGACATATTTTACCTAGGATAGCTATAAAATGACCTATACTTAGCATTTTTTCCTCCAAAATGACTTAATATGCTTAGTTAGCTAAAAAATGGCATAACTACCTAGGATAGCTCAATAATGATCTATACTTAGCTTAGCTAGTTCATTTATGACATAATTAGCTTACTTAGGTAAAAAATGGCATAATAACCTTGGTTTAGCTCCAAACTGTCATATCATTAGTTTATTTTCCTCCAAAATGACAAAATAACCTTACCTAGCTCCAAAATGACCGATTTTAACTAGGATAGCTCAAAAATGACCTACACTTACCATTTTGTCCTCCAAAATGAATAAATATGCTTAGTTAGCTCAAAAATGGCATAACTACCTAGGTTAGCTCAAAAATGACCTACACTTAGCATTTTTACCTAGCTTAGCTAAAAATGGCATAATTACCTAAGTTACCTTCGTTAGAAGAAGAAGAAGATAAAGAAGAGGAGAAAAAGAAAGAGAAGAAAAATTCTTCTTCTTCTACTTCTACTTCTTCTTCTTCTTCTTCTTCTTCTAACTTTCTTCTTCTACTTTCTTCTTCTTCTTCTTCTTCTTCTTCTTCTTCTAACTTTCTTCTTCTACTTCTACTTCTTCTTCTTCTACTTCTACTTCTTCTTCTTCTTCTTCTTCTTCTTCTTCTTCTTCTTCTAACTTTCTTCTTTCCCAATTTGCAGATTTGCTTTAGATCACGGAAGCTTGCGTTGATGGAGTCTACTCTTCTCCTTTTCCTTCCTTTTTGTTTTGATTTTGTAGGATGAACAATGTGAAACTTGCTACCTATATATGTATGTATGGATGAAACCATTGTATGCTTGTTGTTGGATATATGTTGGCTATATATATATGTTGCATATGGACTTTTGAGTTGGTATGTATATGTGTTGGATGATCATATCCATATGGCAGGGATATGTATGCTTGTTGAAAGTATTTTCAAATGTATATATATATATCTGTGAAATTGATTGAATTTAAGAAAAAACAGAAAAAACAGGGGCAGTACAGGCACTTTGCCGTCCGCTGGCAGACGGCAAAGAGTTTTGCCGTCCGCCAGCAGACGGCAAAGCTACCACGTGGCAGCTACCTGTGCAACCTGGGGGGCACTGGGCTGGCCTATGTGGTTGCTTTGCTGTCTGCTGGCAGACGGCAAAGAACTTTGCATCTTTGCCGTCAGCCAGCAGACGGCAAAGCACGCCGTTAACCCCTTAACGGACGTAAGCTGCCACGTGTGCCGTCCATGCCCTTTGCCGTCTGCTGGCAGACGGCAAAGACCTTTGCCTCTTTGCCGTCGGCCAGTAGACGGCAAAGTGGCCTTTACCGGACCTTGTTCAGCCGGATGTGGTGCCGTCTGCTGGCTGACGGCAAAGACCTTTGCCATCTGCAATTCATGCCTTTGCCGTCAGCCATGGCAGACGGCAAAGTTGCTGATTCCAGTAGTGATACTAGGGATCAAGCCCTAACAAAACTCTAACTCGATTACATGATAAATCTCATCCAACTCATCACCGTCCAGCAAGCCTACGAAGGAATTACTCATTCCCGGCGGTGAGCATCATGAAATTGGTGATGAAGGATGGTTGATGATGACGATGGCGGAAGATCCCCCTCTCCGGAGCACCAAACGGACTCCAGATCTGGCCTCCCGATGAAGAACAGGAGGTGGCGGCGGCTCTGTATCGTGAAACGCAATAAAACTTCATCTCTTATTTTTTTCTCTGGAATTGTGAATTTATAGCCTTGGAATTAGGTCAGACGGAGCCACGTGGGCCCCACGAGGTACCAGGGCGTGTCTGGGGGGGTGGCGCGCCCTGGTGCCTCGTGGGCAGCCAGTGGCCCCCTCCAGTAGGTTTTGGCTCCAGTATTTTTTATATATTCCATAAAAAATCTCCAAAAAGTTTTATCCAATTCCAAGAACTTTTATATCTGCACAAAAAACAACACCATGGTAATTCTGCTGAAAACAGCGTCAGTCCGGGTTAGTTCCATTCAAATCATGCAAATCAGGGGCCAAAACAAGAGCAAAAGTGTTTGGAAAAGTAGATACGATGGAGACGTATCAACTCCCCCAAGCTTAACTCATTGCTTGTCCTCAAGCAATTCAGTTGACAAACTGAAAGTGATAAAGAAAAACTTTTACAAACTCTTTTGTTCTTGTATCTATATATATATGCTTAAATAGTACCCAAGTTTTTAGCAAAGATTATAACTAATCATGCAAATGATAACTCTTAGAAACTATATTAACTCATATCAATGGCATAATCAACTAGCGAGCAATAATAAGATATCTCAAATGCCAACATTTTGTCAAAACAATTATGATATGATATGACAACATGGTATCTCGCTAGCCCTTTCTGAGACCGCAAAACATAAATGCAGAGCACCTCCAAAGTTCAAGCAGCGACTAAACATTGTAATTCATGGTAGAAGAGATCCAGTCATGATGCACACAACATTAACTACTCACAATGCATGAGAATGACAATAGTGCTCTCAGGTCTGGTGCTTGTTTGAGAAGGTGATGACTCAACAATAAAAATAAAATAACATAAAATTAAATAGATAGGCCCTTCGCAGAGGGAAGCATGGATTTGCAGAGGTGCCAGAGCTCGAAGCTTAAATCAGAGATAAATAAATTTTTGGGAGGTATGCCTTTCCTGTCAACGTCACGACCGAGAGTTTTCAATATCTTCCATGCTAAACACATTAGCGGCGGTTCCCAAGCGGTAAAGTAAAGTTTACTCCCCCGCCACCACTAATCACAAGCCATGGCTAGCCGAATCCTCGGGTGCCCTCCATACCAACAACTTTTCGGGGGAGTTTGTTTTATTATTTTGCAATTTTAATAATGGGACTGGGCATCCCGATTACCAGCCCCTCTCGTGCAAGGATGAGTGAATAAACACTCATCATGAGAATAACCCGCTTAGCATGGAAGATACTAACCGCCCCCTGCCGCTCCATGAGCGGTACGGGCACACAAAACAGATGTTCATTTGAATATTTAGAGGTGGCTCATGCAAATTTACTTAGAACGGCAGAGTAATACCGCATATAGGTAGATATAGTGGACTCATCTGGAATAACTTTGGTTTAAAGGTTTTAATGCACAAGCAGAATTTCCGCTTAGTATAGGCGAAGGCTAGCAAATAGGTTGAGAAGCGACTAGCTAGAGAGCGAAAACGGTCATAATCATGCATTATGAATAATCAACATTGAATACTAGCATGAGTTGGATATAAGCACCATGAACATAAATATCATCGAGGCTATGTTGGTTTTGAATCAACTGCATGTGTGAACATGTGCCAAGTTAAGCCACTCAAAACATTCATAGGAGGATACCATATCATCATACTACATCATGAACATTTTAATGCATGTTGACACTCAAGATAAATCATTATCCACTCCCAGCTACTTAAGCATGGCATGAGCAACTATAATCTCTAATTGTCATCATAAACATGTTTAATCATAATATGCTGAATCATGGATACCGAGTTAAACATATTTACAAAAACAAAGAACAAGTTGAGTTCATACCCGCTTTTCCTTACCACAGTCACTTCATCAAATCATCATCATTATTGCCTTTCACTTGCATGACCGAATGATATGAAAATGAAAATAGTGCAAGTGTGCCGTGGACTAAGCTGGAATCTGCAAGCATTTTATTCAAAGGAGAAGACAAGGCAATATGGGCTCTTTGTTAGACCAACAATAATGCATATGAGAGCCACTCAACATTTTTATCGTGGTCTTCTCCTTTCAATGATTCAACAAAAGAAAAGAATTTCAGAGAAACACACTGAAATATTTTTGGAGTTCTTAGTTTTTCTAAAGAAAGCAAATTAAAGAAGAAAAATGAAAACGAGAAAAGAAAACTATTTACACGGGAGAACTCCCAACAAGCAAAAGAAGAAATGAGAAATCTTTTTGGGTTTTCTTTTAATACTACCACTAATTAAGCTAGGAAGAAAAGCCGAAAAGAAACAAGAAATATTTTTTGGATTTTCTCAAAGTTTTTCAAACACAAAAGAAGAAAGCGAGAAAATAAAACTAACATGGATTATACAATGAAAAAGTATGAACACCAACAACTGGAATGAAATGTGTGGACATGAATGTAATGTCGGTGAGAAATACGTACTCCCCCAAGCTTAGGCTTTTGCCTAGCTTGGTCTACGGCCATCCGTAGTAGCCATCCGGTCCCATGTGAAAGTCCTGAGGCGGCGGCACCCGAGCGTCCCAATCCTGAGCCTCCTCCTCTGCCGCTGTCAATGCGTTCCGGTAAGCAACGATGTCCGGTGGCATCATGGTATATCCGTTCCTGGCATGAGAATCAAACAAAGCAGGTGCAGGAAACGGAATAATATCACGAGTATCCTCACTAAAAACCAAGTTATAACGAATGTTGTGAGGAGGCTCAGGAGCATCAAGAAAGTGGTGGTCCCTCATGGACTGGTGATCTAAGTAAACTCTGGGTAACAAGTAATCATGAGGGTGTATGTTAACATTAAAACATCTCGCTAAGCGAGTGGCATAAATACCACCATGAATTTTACCCCTAGTCCTATTAGTGTGCAGGCGGCGTGCAATGATAGCTCCCAGGTTATAAGTGTTGTCATTATGCAGTGCGCGGCGTAAAATGGCAAAGTCAGGTGCAGCCAGCGCACTACCTTGCTCCCAAGCAATCAAGCATTTCCCTAAGAATAGAGCAAAGTAATGAACAGAGGGAAACTGCAAGCTAGTGGCTCGGGCTTTCGACACGCCCCTTGTCTCTCCCACAGTTAAAGTGTGGATAAAACCCTCAAACTCCTCCGGTCGAGGCTCTCTAATGTCCCCATCAAAGGGAAGCAAACATATCTCACAAAATTCAGCAAGTGGTATCTGATGATGTTCAGCATATAAATCAAAGCGCGCCTTAGGGGGTTCGAGCCTATTCAGAAAATGAAAATTTTGCACAAAGGAATTTGTAAGGATGTGGTACTGGTCACGCTCATCTGCGAGGAAGTCGGTCGGTCCAGCATTTGCAATGAATTGCGCGAACTCTTGGTAGAATCCGGCTTCGTTCATGAAGGCATAGTGCGGCCATTCGCACGGTCGGACCTCCGTCCTACGCAGGATGTTGAGGTCGTTGTCCGAGGAGTCCCCAAGGACTCCCTTGGCATTCCGCTTCGAAGAACTCCTCCGGAAGATATTCATTTTCCTAAGAACAATTTTCTGAGAATTTTGGGCCACAAAATGATACCAATAAAACTTCACAAGATTGATAGAAACTACTCATATGGATGTCTAGAGGCTATAGCAAGCATTCAAACTACTTTGAACTCAAAGAATTCAACATGCAAGATCATTTTCAGTAGCACCAAGAGTAGCTAATTATGCAAAATATAATCCACTAAAACAAAAACTAATTGGAGCAATGGAGGAGTCACATACCAAGGAGCAATTCCCCAAAACAGTTTCGGAAAAGGAGCTCCGAGCAAAGAGATCAAAAATTTCAGGTTTGTGAGCAAGAACATGAGAAAGAGAGCTACCAGGAATTTTTGTTAGAGGTAAGAGACGAAGTGGGCTGAATGGATAAGTGAGGGGGTCCCTGTGGGGCCCACGAGCCACCTGGGCGTGCCATGGGGTGGTGCGCCCTGGTGCCTCGTGGGCACCTGGGGCACCCCCCTGGTATGTGTCCAGTGCCAAAAATTCTTAAATATTATATAAAAAATCATGTCAAAATTTTCTTACATTCTGAGCACTTTCATTTCTGGACATTTTTTATTGCACGGATAATTCAGAAAACAGGGTAATCATGACATTTTATTGCATTTAACTAAAAATAACAGAAAACAAAAAGTGAGTACAGAAGGTTGTGCTTACTAAATTCATCGACCACATGCCTCTCAAAAAGAATCCATTAATAAGGTTGATCAGGTCTTATTAACAAACCATTTCCGAGTGACATGAACCCAAAGAATTTTCGTATAACACTATGTTACCTCAACGGGGATATGCATCTCCCCAATAAGAAGAGTTTCATATTTCTTTTTAACAGTAGGAAGAGGGAGTTGAAAACTTCCAATAGTAATTGTCGAAGTCTTTCCAATAACACGAATACCATTTACTTGAAATTGTTTCTTCGGAAAGTGCACCGTATGTTCATTACCATTGATATGAAAAGTGACCTTGCTTTTGTTGCAATCAATAACAGCCCCTGCAGTATTCTAGAAGGGTCTACCAAGGATAATCGACATGTTGTCGTCCTCGGGCATATCAAGTATAACAAAGTCTGTTAGGATAGTAACATTTGCAACTACAACGGGCACATCCTCACAAACACCGATAGGTATGGCAGTTGATTTGTCAGCCATTTGCAATGATATTTCAGTGGGAGTGAGCTTATTCAAATCAAGTCTTTTATATAAAGAGAAAGGCATAACACTAACACCGGCCCCTAAATCACACAAAGCAGTTTTGACATAATTTCGTTTAATGGAGCATGGTATAGTTGGTATTCCTGGATCTCCTAGTTTCTTAGGTACTCCATCCTTAAAAGAATAATTTGCAAGCATGGTAGAAATCTCAACTTCAGGTATCTTTCTTTTATTTGTGACAATGTCTTTCATATATTTAGCATAAGGGGCCATCTTTAAAATATCAGTCAAACGAGTACGCAAAAAGACTGGCCTAAGCATTTCAGCAAAGCGTTCAAATTCTTCCTCATCCTTTTTCTTAGATGGTTTAGGAGGAAAGGGCATGGGTTTTTGAACCCATGGTTCTCTTTCTTTACCATGTTTTCTAGCAACGAAGTCTCTTTTATCATAGCGTTTATTTTTAGTAGGTGGGTTATCAAGATCGACAGCAGGTTCTATTTCAACATCATTATCAGGTTCTTTATCATTATCTGGTTGGGTATCCACATGAGCATCACCATTATTATTATCATCAGGTGGTTGTTCATTACCAGATTGTGTTTCAGCATCAAAAATAGAAACATCATTACTATCCTCCAAGGGTTTTTCTACCTCAGGTTCACTAGAAGTATGCAAAGTCCTATCATTTTTTTTTATTTTTCTTTTTAGATGGACTAGGTGCATCAACATTGATTCTTTGAGAGTCTTGTTCAATTCTTTTTGGGTGACCTTCAGGATAAAGTGGCTCCTGAGTCATTCTACCTCCTCTAGTCATTACTCTAACAGCATGATCATTCATATTGTTATTCATTTCATTAAGCAATTCACTTTGAGATTTAGCAACTTGTTCTAATTGGGTTTGAACCATAGATGCATGTTTACTTACACCTTTGACATCATTAGCAATTCTAAATAACAAGTCACTCAAGCGATCAATCATGTAGGCATTTCTTTTCAATTGTTTCATAACATTGGCATTGAAATGATCTTGCTTAATAATATAATTGTCAAATTCATACAAGCATTGACTAGGAGGTTTGTTATAAGGAATATCACTTTCATCAAACTTTGTAAGAGAATTTACCTCTACTACCTGTGTCGGCTTGTCAAGACCATGTATCTCTTCAATAGGTGGTAAATTCTTAACATCTTCAGCATTAATACCTTTTTCCTTCTGGCATTTCTTTGCTTCTTGCATATCTTCAGGACTGAGATATAAAATACCCCTCTTCTTCGAAGTGGGTTTAGGCAGTGTTTCAGGAAGTGTCCAATCATTATCATTCTTCAATATATTATTCAATAATTCCTCAGCTTGTTCAATAGTCTGTTCCCTGAAAACACAACTCGCACAACTATCTAGGTAGTTGATGACCCACAAGTATACGGGATCAATCGTAGTCCTTTCGGTAAGTAAGAGTGTCGAACCCAATGAGGAGCAGAAGGAAATGACAAGCGGTTTTCAGCAAGGTATTTTCTGCAAGCACTGAAACTATCGGTAACGAGTAGTTTGATAGCAAGATAATTTGTAACAAGTGACAAGTAGCAATAGTAACAAAGAGTGCAGCAAGGTGGCCCAATCCTTTTTATAGCAAAGGACAAGCCGGAACGATCTCTTATAGTAAGTAAAGCGTTCTCAAGGACACATGGGAATTTCATCTAGTCACTTTCATCATGTTTGTTTGATTCGCGTTCGCTACTTTGATAATTTGATATGTGGGTGGACCGGTGCTTGGGTGCTGTTCTTACTTGAACAAGCCTCCCACTTATGATTACCCCCTCTCACAAGCATCCGCAACTACGAAAGAAGAATTAAGATAACTCTAACCATAGCAATAAACATATGGATCCAAATCAGCCCCTTACGGAATAGCGCATAAACTAGGGTTTAAGCTTCTGTCACTCTAGCAACCCATCATCTAATTACTACTCCACAATGCATTCCCTTAGGCCCAAAGATGGTGAAGTGTCATGTAGTCGACGTTCACACGACACCACTAAGGGAATCAACAACATACATATCATCAAAATATCGAACGAATACCAAATTCACATGATTACTTATGACAAGACTTCTCCCATGTCCTCAAGAACAAAAGTAACTACTCACAAATCATATTCATGTCCAAGATCAGAGAGGTGTTGAATAGCATAATAGATTTGAACATATAATCTTCCACCAAATAAACCAACTAGCATCAACTACAAGGTGTAATCAACACTAGTAGCAACCCACAGGTACTAATCTGAGGTTTTGAGGCAAAGATTGAATACAAGAGATGAATTAGGGTTTGAGATGAGATGGTGCTGGTGAAGATGTTGATAAAGATTAGTCCTCCCACGATGAGAGGATCGCTGGTGATGTCGATGGCGACGATTTCCCCTCTCCCGGAGGGAAGTATCCCCGGCAGAATCTCTTCGCCGGAGAGCAAAAGTGCTCCTGCCCAAGTTCTGCCTCGAGACGGCGGCGCACCGTCCCAAAAGTCTTCTCTATATTTTTTCTAGGGCAAATGCACTTATATACCAAAAAATGGGGGCCAGAGGCTGGCCAGGGGCCCCACGAGGTACCAGGGCGCGCCTGGGGGTGGCGCACCCTGGTGCCTCGTGGGCACCTGGGTGGCCCCCTCTGGTACTTATTGCTTCCAGTATTTTTTATTTATTCCAAAATAAATCTCCGTAAAATTTTAGCTCATTTGGAGATGTGCAGAATAGGTATCTCTGACATAGCTTTTTCAGGTCCAGAATTCCAGCTGCCGGTAATCTCCCTCCTTGTGTAAATCTTGCATATTAAGAGAGAAAAGGCATTAGAATTGCTCCACAAAGTGTTATATTGATTAAAAACACTATAAATAATAGTAGCAAAACATGATGCAAAATGGACTTATCAACTCCCCCAAGCTTAGACCTCGCTTGTCCTCAAGCGAAAGCCGATATCGATAATCATGTCCACATGTTTAGAGAGAGAGGTGTCGATAAAAACAAAATACGGACATAGTAGCATCATGATCATTATTATAACAGCAATATTTATTATCATAAACTTCTCATGAGCAAGTAACAATTCATCACAACAATGGAGTATAAGGCATAAACTTTCTTGAAAAACTAACAAACTATGTTCTCAGTCAACAATGCAATTGCAATTCATCATATTTTCAGGAAGGGTCTCATGTAGGAGCTTTTCAGCAAGTCCACATACTCAACCATCATTTAGTCTTCTATGATTGCTAACACTCACGACATATATATGGAGCAAAAAGTTTCAGCCAGACAAATAGAAAGATAGGGGCTTGTGAGTTCGCCTCCCAACTTATTCACCTCAAGGGTGATGTCAACAATAATAACTCATGATCACTCATATCCAACTGGATATATATGCTTAGATCTTTCCCCACTACATGATGCTTACAAAAGAGAGAAATAAAAAGGAAATAGAGGAGGACACTATTGACTCTTGCATAAAAAGTAAATACATAAAAGTAAAGGATAGGCCCTTCGCAGAGGGAAGCAGAGGTTGTCATGCGCTTTTTGTTGTTGGATGCAAGAGCTCTTAATGCAAAGGAACGTCACTTTATATTGCCCCTTGTGATAGCAACCTTTATTATGCAGTCTGTCGCTTTAATTTCTTTACCATCACAAGTTCGTACAAAGCTTATTTCCCTTACAATAAAAGTTCAGACATGTTTAGAGGCAATTTTTATTGCTTTTTGCAACGATGACAACTTACTTGAAGGATCTTATTCAATCCATAGGTAGATATAGTGGACTTCTCATGACATGAAACTGGGTTTAAAGGTTTTGGATGCACAAGTAGTATCTCTACTTGGTGCGGATTTTTGGCTAGCAAAGATATTGGGCAAGCACCACATGTTGGAGGATCTATAACAATATAACTTCTATGTGAATATGAACAAACATAATTCATTACGTTGTCTTCCTTGTCCAACGTCAACAATTTGACATAAAATACTTAATGGGGACTCACAATCATAAAAGATGTCCAAGATAGTATATTTGCATGTGAATTTTCTCTTCCCTTATTAATTCTTTCATGAATTGCATCATTGACTAATGCTATGTTTGTTAACTTCCAATAAATTTTACCACTTATACTTTTCTTTATGTAATGTCATTACTTTCCATAGGATTAGCATATGATCTTTTTCATTATTTTCATTGCTACAATTGGAACATGAAAGTGAAGAAGCAAAAACTCAAACTACTCTTTATTATATAGCTCTCAACTCGATTACATAGATAGATAGATAGATCACGAAGCTAATACTCGAAAATAGATCATACTGAACTTTTATTCAACTAGATCACGAAATAACTAAGGATCGAACTAAAGATAGGTAAAGATAATAAAAGTGATGGTGATACGATACCGGGGCACCTCCCCCAAGCTTGGCACAAGCCAAGGGGAGTGCCCATACCCATGTACTCAAGTCTCCTTCTTCGGTGATGGTGGTGGTGATGAAGTGGTGAGCTTGTCCTTCAGCTCAAGCAGATACATCAATCTGCGGTTGATGCTCCGAAGGGCGATGTTTTGCTCTTCCAACAAAATAACTTCACGAGTGAGAGATGTATTCTGAACACTAACTATTTCAAAGACTCTTAGGGCTTCAATTACGGATGGGGAGAGATGATCATATAAAGGTTGAAGGATATCTCCCTTCTCTGCGGTCTCCTTAATGGGGATGGCTTGCCCTCCTTCCGGAGCCTGGGCTCCTGCAACTTCCTCGACCTTGTCCTCCTTGCCATTGTCTTCTTCTCCCGACGACAACTCATAGTAAACCTCGTTGTAGGGGCGTTTGCCCGGCGATGGTTGCACAATGCGGTGCTTGGCATGGAGCTTTTGGGGAGCCATGGCGATCTAAATCTGTCAGAAAAATAGCACGAAACAAGAACAGAGGAGATTTCTGCGATACGGTGGTCAAAACGCCCGGGAGTATATATAAAGATTTTTTATCTTGCAAAACAAGTAATCCAGGAGAAAACGGAGTCGGGAAGGCTCACGTGGGGCCCACGAGCCACCAGGGCGCACCCTGGTGCCTCGTGGGCACCAGGTGGGTCCCCTCGGCTGTTTCTTATTTTTTGTATTTTTTTCTAATATTCCAAAACTGACAGAAAGTATTTTTATGGAATTTTTGGAGTCGGTTTACTTACCGTATCACATACCTCTTCCTTTTCAGGGTTCTGGAGTGTTCCGGAAGGTCTCTCTTATGTATTCCTCCGGTGTAATTGTTTCAATAATATTAGTTTCAACATTAATGGGAGTACCTGAAATATAGTGCTTAATTCTTTGCCCATTCACCACTCTCGGATTAGTGCCTTCGTAGTTATTTATTTTGATGGCTCCGGAGCGATAAACTTCTTCGATGATACACGGTCCTTCCCATTTAGAGAGAAGTTTTCCTGCAAAGAATCTCAAACGATAATTGTATAATAGAACTTGCTCACCTACTTTAAATTCCCGTTTTTGAATTCTTCTATCATGCCATCTTTTAACTTTTTCTTTAAATAATTTGGCATTTTCATAAGCTTGGGTTCTCCATTCATCTAATGAGCTAATATCAAATAACCTCTTTTCACCGGCAAGTTTAAAATCATAATTTAGTTCTTTAATTGCCCAACATGCTTTATGTTCTAACTCAAAAGGTAAATGGCATGCTTTTCCATAAACCATTTTATAAGGAGACATACCCATAGGATTTTTATAAGCAGTTCTATATGCCCATAATGCATCGTCAAGTTTCTTAGACCAATTCTTTCTAGATCTATTGGCAGTGTTTTGCAAAATTAATTTTATTTCTCTATTGCTCAATTCAACTTGACCACTAGTTTGAGGGTGATAGGGAGATTCAATTCTATGGTTGACATCATATTTAGCAAGCAATTTACGGAATGCACCATGAATAAAATGTGAACCACCATCAGTCATCAAATATCTAGGAACTCCAAACCTCGGGAAAATAACTTCTTTAAGCATTTTAATAGAAGTGTTATGATCAGCACTACTAGTTGGAATAGCTTCTACCCACTTAGTAACGTAATCAACAGCAACTAAAATATGAGTATACCCATTGGATTTAGGAAAAGGTCCCATATAATCAAATCCCCAAACATCAAATGGTTCAACAGCAAGTGAATAATTCATAGGCATTTCCTGACGTCTACCAACATTACCAATTCTTTGACATTCATCACAAGATAGGACAAACTTACGAGCATCCTTGAAAAGAGTAGGCCAATAAAAACCAGATTGCAATACCTTGTGTGCAGTTCTGTCTCCCGCATGGTGTCCTCCGTAAGCCTCGGAATGACACTTCCGTAGGATTTGTTCCTGTTCATGCTCAGGTATACAACGTCTAATAATACTATCTACCCCTTCTTTATAAATATGTGGGTCATCCCAGAAGTAATGTCTTAAATCAAAGAAGAACTTTTTCTTTTGTTGGTACGTGAAACTAGGTGGTATGTATTTAGCAACAATGTAATTAGCATAGTTCGCATACCATGGAGTAGTATGAGAAGCATTTATGATAGCTAATTGTTCATTAGGAAAATCATCATTAATAGGAAGTGGGTCATCAAGAACATTTTCCATTCTAGAAAAATTATCTGCTACGGGATTCTCAGCTCCCTTTCTATCAGTAATATGCAAGTCAAATTCTTGTAGCAATAGAACCCACCTAATGAGTCTAGGTTTATCATCTTTCTTTTCCATAAGATATTTAATAGCAGCATGATTGGTGTGAATAGTTACTTTAGAATCAACTATGTAAGATCTGAATTTATCACATGCAAACACAACTGCTAGAAATTATTTCTCAGTAGTAGCATAATTTCTTTGGGCACTGTCTAGAGTTTTACTAGCATAATGGATAACATTTAATTTCTTGTCAACTCTTTGTCCTAGAACAGCACCAACAGCATAATCACTAGCGTCACACATAATCTCAAAAGGCAAGTTCCAATCAGGTGGTTGGACAGTAGGTGCAGTGGTTAAGGCTTTCTTAAGTGTTTCAAAGGCTTCTAGACAATCATCATCAAAAACAAATGGAACATCTTTTTGCAAAATATTGGTGAGAGGCCTAGAAATTTTAGAGAAGTCTTTAATAAATCTCCTATAGAAACCAGCATGACCAAGGAAACTTCTTATACCATTAATATCTTTAGGACATGGCATTTTCTCAATAGCATCAACCTTAGCTTTATCAACTTCAATACCTCTTTCAGAAATTTTATGCCCCAAGACAATGCCTTCATTCACCATAAAGTGGCACTTCTCCCAATTCAAGACAAGATTAGTTTCTTCACATCTCTGCAAAACTTGATCAAGGTTGCTTAAGCAATCATCAAAAGAAGTTCCGTAAACGGAAAAATCATCCATGAACACCTCAACAATCTTTTCACAAAAGTCAGAGAATATAGCAGTCATACATCTTTGAAAAGTAGCAGGTGCATTGCATAAACCAAAAGGCATACGTCTATGAGCATAAGTTCCAAAAGGACAAGTAAAGGTGGTTTTCTCTTGATCGGGTTATGATACAGGTATTTGAGAAAAACCAGAATAACCATCTAGAAAACAAAAGTGTGTATGCTTAGACAATCTTTCTAACATTTGATCAATAAAAGGTAAGGGGTAATGATCTTTTCTAGTAGCTTTGTTTAATTTTCTAAAATCAATTACCATCCTATAACCAGTTACAATTCTTTGTGGAATGAGTTCATTTTTATCATTAGGAACAACGGTAATACCTCCTTTCTTAGGGACACAATGAACAGGACTTACCCATCTACTATCAGCTATGGGATAGATTATACCTACTTCCAGAAGTTTTAATATTTTAGTTCTTACCACCTCCTTCATCTTAGGTTTTAATCGTCGTTGGTGATCGACAACTGGTTTAGCATCAGGCTCCATATTAATTTTGTGCTGACATAGAGTGGGACTAATGCCCTTAAGATCATCAAGAGTATATCCAATAGCAGCTCGGTGCTTCCTTAGAGTTTTTAGTAATCTCTTTTCTTCATGAGCTGAAAGGTTAGCACTAATAATAACAGGATATATCTTCTTTTTATCAAGATAAGCATATTTCAATGTATCGGGCAATTGCTTCAATTCAAATACAGGATCACCTTTAGGCGGAGGAGGGCCTCCAAGAGTTTCAACAGGCAAATTATGTTTAAGGATAGGCGGTTGATCAAAGAACATCTTATCTATTTCATTTCTTTCATTCATATGCATATCATTTTTATGGTCTAGCAAATATTGTTCTAACGGATCAGTAGGAGGTACGGCAATAGAAACAAGACCAATAATTTCATCTTTACTAGGCAATTCTTTATCATGAGGTTGTCTACAAAACTTGGAGAAATTAAACTCATGAGATATATCACCAAACTTAACTCAAACCTTTTCTTTAACACAATCAATTTCAGCATTAACGGTATTCAAGAAAGGTCTACCGAATATAATGGGACAAAAATTATCTTGTTGTGAACCAAGTACTAAGAAATCAGTAGGGTATTTGATTTTGCCACACAAGACTTCAACATCTCTAACAATCCCAAGTGGTGTAATAGTATCTCTATTTGCAAGCTTAATAGTAACATCAATATCTTCAATCTCAACAGGTGCAATTTCATGCATTACTTCTTGATATAAAGAAAATGGAATAGCACTCACACTAGCACCCATATCACACAAACCATGATAGCAATGATCTTCAATCTTAACAGAAACAACAGGCATACCAACTACGGCTTGTTCTTGTCTAACTTATCTCATTCATTTCTAACAGGTTTAGCAATTCTAGCAGCCTCCTCACAAAAGTAAATAACATGCCCATCTATATTATCGACTAAGAGATCTTTAACCATAGCAACATCAGGTTCAACTTTAATTTGTTCAGAGGGTCTAGGTGCTCTAATATTACTTTTGTTAACCACAGTTGAAGCTTTAGCATGTTCCTTAATTCTAACAGGAAAAGGTGGTTCCTCAATATAAGCAGTAGGCACAACTGGATCAACATGGTAAACATTTTTTTCTTCTTTAACACTAACGGGTTCCTCAATCTTTTCTTTAATAGGGGGATGATAGTTAAACCACTTCTCCTTAGGGAGATCAACATGAGTAGCAAACGATTCACAAAAGGAAGCTACTATCTTAGAGTCAAGTCCATATTTAGTGCTAAACTTATGAAAAGCATCGGTGGCCATAAAAGATTTAACACAATCAAACTCAAGTATTATACCTGACTCATTACCTTTGTCGAGTTCCCAATCTTCAGAGTTGCGTTTAATTCTTTCCAGAAGATCCCATCTGAATTCAATAGTTTTCATCATGAAGGAGCCAGTCGAAGAAGAATCGAGCGTAGTTTGATTATCATGAGAAAGCCGAGCATAAAATTTTGTAAGATAATTTCTTTTGAGAGCTCATGATTGGGGCATGTGTACATCATGTACTTAAGCCTCCCCAAGCTTGAGCGATGCTTTCTCCTTCACGAGGCCAAAAATTATATATATATAATTCCGATCACGATGAACCAAATGCATAGGATAAAAAATTTGATGGAATTCTAGTTTCAATCGGTTCCAGTCCCATGTATCAGTATCATCACATAGCCTATACGACATCAATGTCTTTCCCTCCAAAGATAAAGGGAATACTTTCTTCTTAACTCCATCTCCGGATAAACCTGCAAGCTTAAACAATCCACAAATTTCATCTACATAGATCAAGTGCATATCAGGATGTACTGTTCCATCTCCTGCATAAGGATTAGCTAACAGTTTCTCTATCATACCCGGAGGAATCTCATAATAAATATTTTCAGTAGGTGTAGTAGGTTGAGGAGCAACTATTTGTGTTTCCGGTCGAGGTGAACATACCCCGAACAAACCCCTCAAAGGATTACTTTCCATAGTGACAAGTGACAGTAAATTTCAGCACGTAATATAAATATTTCTTTACCAAATTCCACTCACCAAAGGTGCTTCACTCCCCGGCAACGGCGCCAGAAAAGAGTCTTGATGACCCACAAGTATAGGGGATCAATCGTAGTCCTTTCAATAAGTAAGAGTGTCGAACCCAACGAGGAGCAGAAGGAAATGACAAGCGGTTTTCAGCAAGGTATTTTCTGCAAGCACTGAAATTATCGGTAACGAGTAGTTTGATAGCAAGATAATTTGTAACAAGTGACAAGTAGCAATAGTAACAAATAGTGTAGCAAGGTGGCCCAATCCTTTTTATAGCAAAGGACAAGCCGGAACGATCTCTTATAGTAAGTAAAGTGTTCTCGAGGACACATGGGAATTTCATCTAGTCACTTTCATCATGTTTGTTTGATTCGCGTTCGCTACTTTGATAATTTGATATGTGGGTGGACCAGTGCTTGGGTGATGTTCTTACTTGAACAAGCCTCCCACTTATGATTACCCCCTCTCGCAAGCATCCGCAACTACGAAAGAAGAATTAAGATAACTCTAACCATAGCATTAAACATATGGATCCAAATCAGCCCCTTACGAAATAGCGCATAAACTAGGGTTTATGCTTCTGTCACTCTAGCAACCCATCATCTAATTACTACTCCACAATGCATTCCCTTAGGCCCAAAGATGGTGAAGTGTCATGTAGTCGACGTTCACACGACACCACTAAGGGAATCAACAACATACATATCATCAAAATATCGAACGAATACCAAATTCACATGATTACTTATGACAAGACTTCTCCCATGTCCTCAAGAAAAAAAGTAACTACTCACAAATCATATTCATGTCCAAGATCAGAGAGGTGTTTAATAGCATAATAGATCTGAATATATAATCTTCCACCAAATAAACCAACTAGCATCAACTACAAGGTGTAATCAACACTACTAGCAACCCACAAGTACCAATCTGAGGTTTTGAGGCAAAGATTGTACAAGAGATGAACTAGGGTTTGAGATGAGATGGTGCTGGTGAAGATGTTGATGAAGATTAGTCCTCCCACGATGAGAGGATCGCTGGTGATGTCGATGGCGACGATTTCCCCTCTCCCGGAGGGAAGTATCCCCGGCAGAATCTCTCCGCCGGAGAGCAAAAGTGCTCCTGCCCAAGTTCCGCCTCGAGACGGCGGCGTGCCATCCCGAAGGTCTTCTCTATATTTTTTCTAGGACAAATGCACTTATATACCAGAAAATGGGGGCCAGAGGCTGGCCAGGGGCCCCACGAGGTACCAGGGCGCGTCTGGGGAGGGGGTGGCGCGCCCTGGTGCCTCGTGGGCACCTGGGTGGCCCCCTCTGGTACTTCTTGCTTCCAGTATTTTTTATTTATTCCAAAATAAATCTCCGTAAAATTTCAGCTCATTTGGAGATGTGCAGAATAGGTATCTCTGACATAGCTTTTTCAGGTCCAGAATTCCAGCTGCCGGCAATCTCCCTCCTTGTGTAAATCTTGCATATTAAGAGAGAAAAGGCATTAGAATTGCTCCACAAAGTGTTATATTGATTAAATACACTATAAATAACAGTAGCAAAACATGATGCAAAATGGACGTATCAGTAGTCCCTAGAAGCATCGGTTAGTCCATTATAGAAGATATCAAGTATTTCATTTTTCTTAAGAGGATGATCAGGCAAAGCATTAAGTAATTGGAGAAGCCTCCCCCAAGCTTGAGGGAGATTCTCTTCTTTAATTTGCACAAAGTTAAATATTTCCTGTAAAGCAGCTTGTTTCTTATGAGCAGGAAAATATTTTGCAGAGAAGTGATAAATCATATCCTGGGGACTACGCATACAACCAGGAGCAAGAGTATTATACCATTCTTTAGCATCACCCTTTAATGAGAAAGGAAATAACTTAAGAATATAGTAATAGCGAATTCTTTCCTCATGAGCAAATAGGGTGGCTATATCATTTAATTTAGTAAGATGTGCCACAACGGTTTCAGTTTCATAGCCATGGAAAGGATCAGATTCAACCAAGGTAATTAACCCAGGATCAACAGAGAATTCATAATCCTTATCAGTAATAAATATGGGAGAGGTAGCAAACTTAGGATCACATTTCATTTTCTCCCACATAGATTTTTCTTTCATTTCAGCAAACAGTTTTATAACTTCATGTCTATCATTACAAGCAAGAATGGCTCTAGCTGTCTCCCTATCAAAGCAATGTTCATCAGGTGTTTCAACTCTAGTAGGAGAGCTAGGCATAATAGGTGAAGCACAATTCTCAAGAGTTTGAGCATTTTCAATTTCCTTAGCTTTAGCAAGTTGTTCACTAAGAAATTCACCAAGTGGCACAGCATTATCAGGCATAGTACTAGCATCATCATGAGTATCATTCAAAGCAGAGGTAGTATCATCAATAACTTGCGACATATTAGAATTAATATCATGTTGTGGTGTTCCAAGTTTACTCAAAACAGAAGGTGAATCAAGTGCAGAGCTAGATGGCAGTTCCTTACCTCCCCACGTTTTAGAGGGAACGATCTTGGTCTTAGCGTCTTTCAGATTCTTCATAGTGATCAACAGATATAAATCCCAAGTGACTCAGCAAAT
The DNA here is from genome assembly GCA_039707655.1 of Elymus sibiricus. Taxonomy (NCBI): domain Eukaryota; kingdom Viridiplantae; phylum Streptophyta; class Magnoliopsida; order Poales; family Poaceae; genus Elymus; species Elymus sibiricus. The sequence continues at coordinate 363,212,134 of CM077672.1, forward strand.
ATAGTTATGCTCCCCGGCAACGGCACCAGAAAAAAGGTCTTGATAACCCACAAGTATAGGGGATCGCAAAAGTTTTCGAGGGTAGAGTATTCAACCCTAATTTATTGATTCGACACAAGGGGAGCCAAAGAATTTTTGCAAGTATTAGCAGTTGAGTTGTCAATTCAACCACACCTGAGACTAAATATCTGCAGCAGAGTGATCAGTAGCACAGTAGTATGATATTTTGATAACGGTAGCAATAAGAGTAGCAGTAGCAGTAACGGCAATAGCAGCAGCAATTGTAACAGCGGTAGCAGCAATAGTAACTTAGCAAGAACAATATGTGAAAAACTCGTAGGCATTGGATCGGTGATATTGTTGGATAACATTCATCATGTAACAGTCATAACCTAGGGCGACACAGAACTAGCTCCAATTCATCAATATAATGTAGGCATGTATTCCGTATATAGTCATACGTGCTTGCGATAAGAACTTGCATGACATCTTTTGTCCTACCCTCCCGTGGCAGCGGGGTCCATATGGAAACTAAGGGATATTAAGGCCTCCTTTTAATAGAGAACCGGAACAATGCATTAACACTTAGTGAATACATGAACTCCTCAAACTACGGCAATCACCGGAAAGAATCCCAATTATTGTCACCTTGGGGTATGCGGATCATAACACGTAGCAGGTGCATACAACTTGCAAGATCGGATCAAAAACACAAATATATTCATGGAAACATAAAGGGTTCAGATCTGAGATCATGGCACTCGGGCCCTAGTGACAAGCATTAAGCATAGCAAAGTCATAGCAACATCAATCTCAGAACATAGTGGATACTAGGGATCAAGCCCTAACAAAACTAACTCATTTACATGATAAATCTCATCCAACTCATCACCGTCCAGCAAGCCTACGAAGGAATTACTCACTCCCGGCGGTGAGCATCATGAAATTGATGATGAAGGATGGTTGATGATGATGATGCTGGAAGATCCCCCTCTCCGGAGCCCCAAACAGACTCCAGATCTAGCCTCCCGATGAAGAACAGGAGGTGGCGGCGGCTCCGTATCGTGAAACGCAATAAAACTTCCTCTCTTATTTGTTTCTCTGGAATTGTGAATTTATAGCGTTGGAATTAGGTCAGACGGAGCCACGTGGGCCCCACGAGGTACCAAGGCGCACCTGGGGGGGTGGCACGCCCTGGTGCCTCGTGGGCAGCCAGTGGCCCCCCTCAAGTAGGTTTTGGCTCCAGTATTTTTTATATATTCCATAAAAAATCTCCAAAAAGTTTCATCCAATTTCAAGAACTTTTATTTCTGCACAAAAAACAACACCATGGTAATTCTGCTGAAAACAGCGTCAGTCCGGGTTAGTTCCATTCAAATCATGCAAATTAGGGGCCAAAACAAGAGCAAAATTGTTTGGAAAAGTAGATACGACGGAGACGTATCACCACACATCATTCAATTCGAATTGCACCAACTCTTCTTGCATGGCATTCATCCAATCGGGATCATTCATGGCTTCCTCATACTTGGTAGGTTCTGTCAATGAGACAAAGGAGAAACTGCCACAGTAGTTAGCCAAACGAGTGCGAGAGCGAGTTGTGGGTCGGTAACCTGGATTCTCGAGATCTTCAAGGATTAATGCAGGGTCAACTCGATTTGCCACTCGTGGGAGAGGATTTCCTTCTTGATGATCATTTTCATTTTCCTCAGCATCAGCATCAGGATGAGCGTTAGTATCGCCATTTTCATCGGGATTGCCGTTTTGATTTGCACTTGCATTTGGGTTGCCATTTGTGTTCGGTGCGGCATTTTCTTCGGCAGTAGATTGGCATGTTCTTCTTCGAGCTATGGGGGCATCTTCATCGGAAGAGTCAGGTGTATTTCTTCGACTGGCCTGACGTCCCCAATGGCCATTTGCCGAATAGCATCCGAGATCGGAGGTTCATCTATCACATTAGGCAGGTGCTCCTTTTGAGAGCCGTTAGATTCATCAAACCGCACATTTACCGTTTCCATAACTTTCTCGTGGTGAGAGTTATAGACATGATAAGTATGCGAGTTCGAGCCATAACCAAGAAGAAAACCTTCATGTGCCTTGGGTGCAAACTTGGAATTATGATTCATGTCACGAATATAGCAAGGTGCACCGAAAACACGTAAATAAGAAACATTCGGTTTCTTGCCAGTGATAAGCTCATATGAGGTTTTCTTAAGGAATTTGTGAAGATAAACACGATTGACAACATGACAAGCAGTGTTAATAGCATCAGCCCAGAAACGGATGGGAGTTTTATACTCACTGAGCATTGTTCTCACCATTTCGATGAGAGTTCTATTCTTTCGCTCAACAACTCCATTCTGTTGGGGAGTGTATGCGGCAGAGAACTCATGAGTTATACCATATTCATCGAGAAAATCTTCGATATGAGTATTTTTGAACTCAGTACCATTGTCGCTTCTGACGTGCTTAATTCGCACATCATATTCATTCTGAGCCTTCTTGGTGAATCTTTTGAAGATGTCTTGGGTGCAGGTTTTGTCTTTGAGAAAGAATACCCAAGTGTATCGAGAGAAATCATCAACAATAACCAGACCATAATGACTGCCTCCGAAACTTGCATAGTTTTGAGATCCGAATAATGAAGAATTTCCGGTGGTCTTGTTGTGGTCATGACATTTTTTGATGAATGGTGCTTCTTGGCCAATTTGCCGGCTTCACACGCACCACAGAGACGATCCTTGTCGAATTTCACATCAGGAATGCCACGAAGATGATTTTTCTTCACGAGAGTCTGCAAATTTCTCATACCTGCATGACCAAGTCTTCAGTGTCATAGCCATCCTTCGGTTGCTTTTGCAAGCAAACAAGTTTGGACTGAGGGACCCTTAGAGAAATCCACAATATATAAATCACCCTTTCTATTTCCCTCGAAGATGAAGGAATTGTCAGAGGCCATAAAGACGATGCATTTGGATGATGAAAATAGAACTAGCATGCCTAGATCACAAAGCTTGCCAACTGACATGAGATTGAATCCAAGAGACTGAACAAGTAAAACATCATCAATGTTCTTGTCCTTGGATATAGCAATTTTACCTAACCCAATTACCTTTCCTTTGTTGTTGTCGCTGAAAGTAATATACTTCTGAGATGAAGCAGTTAAGTTGGGGTCGACAAACAACGACTTGTCTCCGGTCATATGACTAGTGCATCCACTATCCATTATCCATTCGGTACACCCGGAGACATAGTCCTTTTCTTTTGAAGCTTTGGCCATGAAGCAGTAGGCAGGAGATTCGTTGTCGCTCGAATGATTCTCGAAGAAGTTCGATGCAGGAGTAGAGGCACATGCTATGCCAGCCATACCGGAATCAGAATCCTCATCGGATTCATCAACTTCTTCGGAGTCAGATGACTCTTCTTCATCAGAATCCATCTCCTTGCCGATGTACGCCTTAGCCTTGCGAGAGGTGTTCTTGCGGTTGGATGAGGACTTGGAAGGATTCCTTGAGGAAGATCTTGATGAGTACTTGGAGGAGGAGCTGTCCTTCTTCTTGAAGAACTTCTTCATTTTCTTCTCATCATCGGAGTCGTAGCTCTTGCTCTTGCCTTTGCCATGGTTGTTTCCTGAATCATATCTTCCACTGGCACGGATTTCAGCTTCCCAGAGAGGGCAGTCCGAAATGAAATGTCCTGGCTTTTTGCACTTGAAGCAAGTGTAATCTCCAGTAGGTTTTGATGAAGATTTGGAGCCGCCAGAGTTGCTGGATCCTTTCTTCTAAAACTGATTTTTCCTTTGAAGGCACTGGAATCTTTTCGTGATTAATGCGAGATCCTTGTTGATCCTTTCTGGGTCATCTGAATCTTCTTCGGCATTTCCTTCTGAGGAAGATTCAGCCACAGCCTTGAGAGCATGACTTTTTCGGTGACTTGAGCCATAGAGATCTCTCTTTTCTTCTTCTTGTTCCTCGTGGGTGTTTAGCCTTTCCATGATATCAGCTGAGTCGAGAACTTTGAAATCAGCTCGTTCCCAAATCATCAGAACTAGAGTGTCAAACGAACTGTCAAGGGATCGGAGCAGTTTCTTCACAACTTCGTGATCAGTGATGTCTTTGGCGCCGAGACCTTGTAGCTCGTTTGCAATGTCACTCAGACGATCGAAGGTTTGCTGGCAGCTTTCATTTCCGATTCGCTTGAACCAATTGAACTTCATGTGAGCCTCTTTCTGAGTTGAAACACCCTCATTTATCTTTTCGAGAATGTCCCACAATTCCTTTGCAGTTTCACACTGATGATAGCGAAGAAATTGAGCACGAGAGAGATGGCCACCAATTTCATCTTTGGCTTGAGCATCCATCTGAATGAGTTTCTTCTCGTGGTCAGTGGGGACCTGGGGCACTTCAACCACGAATCCATTTTGCACCACATTCCACATATCATCATCAATAGCTCGGAGACGGATCTTCATCTTCTCCTTCCAGAAGGGATAGTCCGTCCCATCGAAGATGGGAATCTTGAGGTGCGACTTGTAGCTCACTGAAGACATACTTAAACTCCAAGGTGGTTAGACAAAATGAACAGAGTCAAGGAGTACCTTGCTCTGATACCAATTGTAGGAACGAAGTATGTCTACCAGAGGGGGGTGAATGGGAGTTTTAAATTTTCTTCGGAAATATCAAAACTCTCGGAACCCAGTAGCGGAGCAAATGAAAACAGTGTACAGTGAGTGAATACAAACTAACGAATGGAAACTAAAAGTATGCATCGAGACAAATCACATGATTGAAATATGTCATACAGCTCAGTTCGAATGTAAAGGGGAGAAACAGAGGTGACCAGTGATGCTCGATGGCGACAAGGAATTTGGTAGACCAGTTCGCCCTTCTGCAAAAGGACTACGTCTGGTTGGAGGGGTTGTGATTTAACACAGAAGATAAAATCTCTTCGCCCTATTCTCCTCGACAATTGGTTCGTCAACCCATGCCGATCACTCGTGGTAGATGCTTGAGGCAATCTCCAAACCTTTACAGACTTCTTCTTCGAGAACCACAATTACTCTTGGTCTCTGAAGAAATTGACACCTAACCGTCTAGAGAGTTCGCAGCTCTCAAGAGTAATAGGCGGAGCGTACTGGACTTAGATTCAAGTGATGCTGAACCACTATCTAATTTTTCGTCTCTGGGGTTTTCTCTCGGTGGATTTTAAACTCAAATCACTCAGGAGAGGGGGTTGCTCAACAATCTTCTCACAATCACACGGAGCAGCCACCGGACAACGCCGGTGCGGGGTGGCTATTTATAGCCGCAGCCTTCCCTGGTGGAAAATGACCATTTTGGACACGCGATCCAGCCAATGGCCAACCGACACGTTCACAACGGTCGGATTTTAAGAGCAACGGTAACATTACTTGAGGAACAAGTAATGCTAACTCCTCGGTCAGAGACAAATCTCTCGCAACGAAGAAGATCACAGTCTCTTGCTGGTAAGTATTTGCTCGGAACACAAAGAGATTTCTCTCGCAACTTTCATAGGATTTGGGTTTAGCATCAGAGAATCAAAGCTTCGAACGCTACACCCCTCTTAGTAGTACGGTGGTCCTATGACTCAATAAAGAGAAGAGAAACAACGAAATAAATGCTACGTTTTCACTTCGTCTTCAATCTTCTCGGCCGCAGTCACTTTCTTCGGACGAGCACCGAACCAATTGCTTTGCGTCAGCAATTTTTGAGGGGTCACTCTTGTCGTCATAATCTTCGATGATAACCTTCACTGCCACGCAGGGGATTTTCTTCGGAGTTTGAACCAAACTCCTCTTGACTCCAGGGACCTGTTACTCTGTGTGCACTAGCAAACACATCAGTCCCTTACTGTTTATGTCAACAATCTCCAAAACATAAGGAGGCAAATTATTGCACCAACAACCGCCAAAGTTGCGTGTCGAGAGTGGACTTGCAACAACAGCGATAATGGTGCCGGGCCCAGTTGCATGTCATGATGGACTTGCAACCAGCACAAAAGGATCGGGCTCCCCCCTCACCCTAGTTGCATCTCGAGGATGAACTTGCAACTATGAAGGAAAAAAGGACACATTTGCATGAAGGGGTGGAGTTGAAATTGAGACAAAAATGGTCCCCCGTCCCAAAAGAAGTTGCCTGACAAGGGTAAACTTGCAACTAGGACAACAAATGAAGGTGGGCCCGCAATTGCATGTCGGGCGCGGAGTTGCAACTGGGAGGAAAAGGGTCAGACTCCAATTGCGTGTCGAGGGGATGCACTTGCAACCGAGGAAAAAAGATCAAACACGGTTATGTATCGAGGGATGAACTTGCAAGTGAGATAAAAAGATTTATAAATTTAAATCAAATAAATATATACGGAGAATAAAAATAAAAAAAGAGGAGGGAAATAAAACAAGGAAATCATGAATTTAAACAAATAAATGAAAAGGAAAAAAAAAGAAACAGAAAAACAAAAACAAAATAGAAAACATAAAATGAGTGAAAGCCTAATTAATTTGGAAAAAGAAGAAAAATGACGCGACTAGAGACGAACGGAGAATGATTAAAATCTCAAAAGTAATGTGCCTCTCTCACTACTCTCTTCCTCTCATCTGTTTTCAACCCGCCCCAATTCTCCAGAAAAAATAATAATAAACATAAAAGAAAAATGAAAACAGCAGTCCACACAAGTATATTGCAACCCATGAAGAGGTAAACACACCTCCAGCCCACGAGCCTAACAGGAAGGGACAAAATTCTAGGTGCCACAGCAAGGAACTCTCTCACGCGATGAGTGAAAAAGAAACATCACGAACGACACGAAGACTGGCCGAAAAGACACAAATATTGGCGTCTGGATCGTACAGTTAGGAAGTTAGATGAGACTTAACTATTTCTCATCTGGGTGAGAATTAGCGCAATAAAAAGAAGCCTGACAAAAAAATAAATGTGCAACACAAACAGACTGACAAGTGGACAATTTAGATGACTTGGGCAACTTAAATAAGACATGTGTGAAAAAAATCATGATGAAAATGAAAAAAATGCAGCTAGATCATACACAAGTATATATTCCAGAATTTTCTCGAGACAGAAGCATACGTCTGATTTTTACTTTCCGATCTAGATATTTCAAATGATATGTAGTCACAGTTTACAAAGTTTGACTGAAGGTATGTCCAGAACACATTTTTGGGAACAGGAGGGAGTACATAGTATCACATCGCGAAATTGCTGAGTAAACCTGCCCTGAAGCATTATTTGAGCTGGTTGTGAAGAAAACTGTAGACTACAGAATAGTTTTGTGTTTGTGACGGCTAAGTAGGCTATGTATCGAACATGAGTGTTAAATCTACATTTGGTTCTTCTGGTTCACACACATATATATTTCATTGTACTACTATTTTCGTCTTGCCGGAACTCTAATGATCCGACATTGTGTGACATTCTACACTGATCATGTTTATCTACTACAACATGTCATAGATATCAACAATGGATAAACTGTCACAGAGCTATCCAGGTGATTCCACAAATTATACTGTTCTGATTGTGCCCGGACGGAAGGATGATTGAAATATGTAATCGTACAATGCAATGATCAATTTATTGTGTGGTGTCAAATTGTAGAATCTGCATATCTATCATCCTTGTATGTGTAATGGTGCAATAATTGTTTTGATTGTGCCTCCAACTCCAAATTAAGTGTGTAGTTGATATTTTTACCACCCCTCGTCTGTCATGTAAGCAGTAGTTGTTGTTTTTGTGAGTGCCAAACTGCTAGTGTGTGTGTGCGTGATAAGAATGGAGAGGCACTTGGGTCTTTTAAAGGCAAGATTTGTGCTACGATTCAAATGTGTACAAAGGTAAGCACAATGATCAATGTAGTATCAAGTTGGAGAATCTGCAGTTTGCCGTAGATGTCCACCTTCAATTGTCATTGAACAGTCAAATTGGTAACCGGATTCTATTTGAAACGGAACGCCTAAGGATATCCCGATGCCTCCAGCTCCAAATTTTGTACATGTAAGTTGATATGCTTACCACCCTTCGTCTGTCATTATAAGCAATACTTGTTTTCGTGAGTGCCAAACTGCTAATGTGTGCTCGTGTCATAAGAATGGAGAGGCATTGAGGGTTTTTTAAAGCCAAGATTTGTGCTACGACTCAAATGTGTACGAGCATAGTACATACAATGATCAATGTAGTATCAAGTTGAAGAATCTACATATCTATCATCCTTATGTGAGTAACAGTGCTACAGCAACCAATTGAATAGAACTGCGGCAGTACAGTCAAAAATTCATGTCCTTTTTACTGCAGCAATACACAATCAAAACCTGATAGCATTTTTATTAAAGCCTAAAGCCTTTTCATCAATAATATGCAATAAAAAAGTGTATATGATGCATGTGATCTCTCCAGAATAGGTGGCGCTGATGCGGTCGGGCCACCCGTCACCGGTAGGGGTGCCAGGCGTCGACGTAGTCCGCTCCCGCCTTGCCTCTTCTCCGACCTGGTTGCTCCCGATTAGGTCGCTCCGGTCGCTGGTGGCTCTGTCGGTGGTCGGAGCTTGCCGGTCGGTTCATCGCACAGCCATGGAGGACCTTCGGGGCATCTTGTTTCCTGGGCGGCGGCTCAGGCGGTGGGAGCCACGGTACTCGTGGGCTGAGTCCGTGGCTCGGGTGCGGGCGGCTAGCGGTCATGGCTGCGTGGACGGTGTGTTGGCTGGCGTTTCGACGGTCTGTGGCGGTGTTCGGCTTGGGTCCTTGTGCCTGACCGCACCGATGTCGAAGGAGGAGCATGCTCACCGGGGTGAAAATCCTGTCTGGTCTAGGCCAGACCAACGGAGGCGGTGCCTGTGGGCGTCGTCATCTTCTTGAAGTCTCCGTTGTGGTTGCTCCCTCCCTTCATCATGCTCCGGATGAAAATCCGATCCTTGGATCAGGCGGTGGCCGCTCTGCGGTGTCGTTCCCTTCTTGAAGGCTCCGTCTTGAAGCGCACGGTCTTGTCGATTCTCAACTTCATCTTTTCGCGGTTTCTCATCGGAAGAGCACTGGCGGCTCCGTAGTGATGCTTTCTATCTTATCTTGTAATCTGTGTCGAGTCTTTCGGTGTGTTGTTGTTGTAGCCCTTTGGCACCTATGTATCTTGCCCTGGGTGAGTGTGGGTCTCGTGTGGTGTGTTGGCGTTTGTATCGGTTCCGTTTGTTGGTGGTTGTTGCTTTGTTTATAAAGCGGGGCGAAAGCCTTTTTCGGTATGATCTTCTCATTGGAATAGCATGGAGCAAGGGCATGCAGAAGCTCAACATTAAGCATTCATATATTTAATCAAAATTAACTATCAACCCCCACTGAATCAAGGGAGGATAGTAATCATTGTAAACATAGAGACACAAGCCCAAAAAAAATTAAATATGGTAATAATTGTCACTATAATCTCTGGATATACACTGCTTAACACATGCAGTGGAAGCATAACTGATCAATCACTATATGGTAATAATTGTCACTGTAATCAAGGGAGGATACTCTACACTCGGGACGTTGCTGTCCTACAGTAAGCCATAGATGTCAAGCGTCATTCAACGGTCTACGTCAAGTTTCCTGGGTTGTAAATTTCACTGTTTTCAACACGCTTCTATGAGATCAGTGACTGGAGGGTCTCCCCCCCCCCCCCCCCCCCTCCCGCGTCGCCCTCCTCTGGCGACACGGAAGGAACCCTAGCCGCCGCCGGTAGGACCTCCGCCCGCCGCCTTCCCCTGCGTCGCCGCCGCCGGAGGGCCGGCCGACGAAGCCGCGCCGAGCCCCAGGAAGGCGCCGGCGGGGCGGATCTGCTCTCTCGTGCGCTCCCTCGCCCTCCCTCGGCCCCACCTCGCGCCTCGATCCCGTCCGCGGCGGCGGCTCCTTCGGGTCCGGCAGGGCCGCGGCGGCGTGCCCTGGCCGCGCTTGGCTGCTGGCTCTTCTCCAGCTCCGCCAGCCTCCTCCCCCCACCCCAGCTGCTGCTCCACTCCTGCCGGTCCGGCGGGATTGATGCGGCGTCCCATGGCAGCGGTCATGGGCGCCCATCCCGGCGGCCCCCCCTCCCCCCGGCGGCGCCGCCGCTGGTGCTTAGGTTGGGTGCGGGCCCGCGGCCGGTTGCGGGGCTGCTCTCGGCCTGCTCGCGCAGGTGCCCGCTCCGGCGGCTCTTCCTCCCCCACGTTTCAAGGTGAAGGCTCTGGCGCGGCGGTGGCGAGGTTTCCAGTGGTAGTAGCAGGCGCGGAGTGCCTCGCGGCGGGTCCTTGCTGGGTTGCTCCGGCCCCGGCGGCCTCGAACCCGCGTTCTCCGGTGTCCTAGGCTTGCCGGCGATCTCTGCCGGGCGGCTTCGGCCTCAGCGACCAGTGGCTGCGTCTCTTCCAGCTCGATTGGTTCGCCGATGTTGCGACGGCTACGGCCACGGCAGTTTGGATCTGCGTCTCTCCAGTCCCTGCTTGCCGGCGTTGCTGGTCGTCGTTGCATTCCCCCTCGCGGTGGTCTCTGCTTCGCCGTCGGCTCTACCCTGTACACCCCAAAGCCTCCCCTTTTGCCTGATCCTTTGTTCGTGGGTTCGGAGGCAGTGCCACCCTCCGGCGGCAGGTGCAGCCCTACCAACCCAACCAGCGTCGGCTTCCTCATAACCAATTCCACTACCGGCGGCTATGGGATTGCTCAACCTCGGGCCAGGGAGAAATCCCTGCTCGGCTTGCCGTGCTGGCAGCGGCGGCGCCTGCGGGTGTCGTTTTCCTTCTTGAAGGCGCTGCCATGGCCCTCTGTTGTGCCCCTCTTCGAGCTCAGGGGAAACCCTAGGTCTGGCTCCTCCGGACCGGATGGCGACAACGTCTCTGCGTTGTTTCCTTCTTGAAGGCGCTATCTTGCTCGCTCGCGGTGTCCCCAGTGTTGGCCTTGGCGATGTGTTTTGTCGCTCTTGGGTTTGGCTTGGTAGGTTTTAGCTGTGTTGTTTCTTTTGTTTGGGCTGAGCATCCCTTGCGTTCGTGTCTTGTGTTGTACCCTCACTGTACTACTTCTATTCCTTCTTTCAATGAAATGATACGCAAGCTTTGCGTATTCGCGAAAAAAAAAAGATCAGTGACTGGATTCCATTTGAAACAGAACACCTAAGGATATCCCGATGCTTCCAACTCCAAGCTTTTGTATATCTAGTTGATATCTTTACCACCACTCGTCTGTCATTATAAGAAATACTTGTTGTTTTTGTGAGTGTCAAATTGCTAGTGTGTGTGATAAGAATGGAGAGGCACTTGTGATAAGGATAGAGAAGCACTGGGGTCTTTTAAAGGCAAGATTTGTGCTGCAATTAAAATATGTACGTACCAACATAAGTACAAATGATCAATGTAGTATCAAGCTGGAGAATCTTCATATCTATTATCCTTATGTGAGTAACAGTGCTCCAACAACCAATTCAATGGAACTGCAGTAGTACAGTCAAAACCTCGTGTCCTTTTTATTGCAGCAATACACAATCAAAACCTCATGTCATTTTATATTAAAGGAGTATGGTGGGGAAAAGCTAGGCTAAAGCCTTCTCATCAATAATAGGCAATAAAAAAAAGTGTATATGATGCATGTGATCTCTCCAGAATAGCATGGAGCTGGGGCCTACAGAGCTTAGCTTGGTTGAATTAAAACTATCAACAACCCACTGACTACAGAGAGGATAGCAACCCTTGTAATGCAGAGACTAGAAATTATGTGTATTTGCACCATGTTGTTTTGAGTACACATCACAAGGTCACCCGTTTGCACTGATACAGTGGAAGTGTTCCAAGTTCAGTCGCCCTTCCTAAGGTTTACAACTCCAATACACACGGCACAGCAAAAGTTAGCCAGTGCTGATATGGCTGCGTATTTACAACATGCATCAACCTCGATGAAAATTCTCGTTTCTCTCCAACTCATCTGGCCCGCAGCAGAGTTAGCATCTTCTTCCAGCATGCTATGTGCCCCTGCTGACTGCTAAGGGACGAATTCTTCCAGGTTCGTCGAGCCCGAATCCATCTTAGGAGTCCTCCACGTTATGCACCAGTTGTGGTTTTGTGGATCTGTTGGTGCTAGGTAACATAAGCTGCTCACAGAAGACCCGAAAGAAAACAATATATTGAACACCCAGCAAACTATCAGCAATCTTCTGGGAGTGGCATATAGTTTGCTATCAATAAGGGCCCGTTCGCTTCACAGGATTTCTACACATTCCTAAGGAATCGTGGATTCCACGGTTTCTTTTTCCTTTGGTGCGTTCGTTTCAAAGGAATTAGCTACAGTATACCAGTGGAAATGATCCGTAACAGTGTCGATTCCATAGGAATCAACACATCTACCGTGATCACTTTTTTGGGCGGAAGCCCGAGGCTGCCCTCCTGATGAGCTGAGTAAAATATGCTGCCATGGGGTTTAGGTGTGAGAGAAGAATGACTATATGCGAATAAAAAATTCTCACAGCTTTTCATACCTACTGCTGCTGCGTGATTAGTACTAGTACGAGCTCTGGTGGCCCATGAAGTTATCCATGGCATTCACTGTTAATGAAGACGGTTTGGATATGGTTAATTTATTTATGAGCAATCGGAGAAAGACGCGACGCAAAAGCTCTAGCGGTGATTATGAAGGAGACATTAATTAGAGTTACAGGGTGAAACTGGCGGATATTGTCAGCCCATTAACACTTGGGATAAGCGAAAGTATATATAGCATACTTGGATTTGAGTTGTTTAATAGGACTATTCACCTTCCCTCTAGTCCTTAGATCTGGAAACCAACAACAATCAGTAAGAACATTGAAATGGAGTTGTCCCTCTTATTACAACTCCTTATTTATTTATTTTTATTTTTTGCGGTTATATTACAACTCCTTATTGGCCCCAACTACTCTCTCATGAGTCATGATGTCCGGGTTTTTTTTTTTTTTTGCTCCAATGTTCCATCTTCATGTTTTCTTAATGAATTGTCCCTCTAGATCCTGTTTTTTTTTCCACCCTAGCAGTGTGTCTAGTTCTGAAAAACCCCGCTTTTTCATACAGTTCAATCCGCTTCAGGCAATTGCAATGTCTCTAGTTAGCCATGAGGTTTAAACATAACAGGCCTTTGTTTCGATGACAGTGTAGTCAGTCTGTAATCTTTTTTGTCCTTGATGTAATGGCACCCATCGGGACTGCTGAAAATACTCAACTTCTTGGGAAATCCTCCATAACATGTAAATTTTTCTGGATACCTCTTGCTCCTAAAGTATTTCCTTGCTTGACTATTCGGGCTAATGGACCACCTAAACACATTCCACGTAAATTGGTATGACTGGGGTGGAGCATTGTGTATGAGGCAGCAATACTCTGGGCTCTTGCTGCACGCCGCCTCGCTATGACCCATCGATCTCCCAAAGACCTTGAGGCTTCTTATCTGTCGATTTGATGAGCGTTGTGAGTATTCCTAACCCATGTGACCGGGTGGGGCTAGGATTTCTGGGCGGACCACTTGTCATTGGCAGCAAGGGTGCTCTATATTTTGGTTCATATGGATGTGTTGGGTTCACTTATGTACGATAACTGCTTGTAGAGTATGTTTCTGTACCACTGTCATATGGAGGTGCTAGGCTCAGTACTGTACAGTGTTGTTCGGGCAACGATACGCTGACCAATGCAGAACTAAATTCAGAAGTTTGAAATTTTTGGCACTCGAATGAGTACATCTTTTGTTTTTTGTTTTTTTACTTTTATTTGCTTGTTGGTTGAATGCAACATTCATAGCAACCTAAGAAGCTTGCAAACTGCTTAATTATAATTCAAGTTCACACATAAGTGACGCTTCTGTTATTGATATGGTCTTTAAGATGTATGACCTCTAGCTTATATTGCATTTAGTATATACATAATAGCCCAAAAATAAATATTCCAGAATTTTCTCGAGACAAATATACATATATATGATTTTTAAGTTTCTGGTCTAGATATTTCAAACAATATGTAGTCAAAGTTTACAAAGTCTGACTGAAGGTATGTTCATACACATTTTTGTGAACGGGAGGGAGTACATAGTATCACACCGCGAAATTGCTGTGTTAAACTGCCCTGAAGCATTATTTGAGCTGGTTGTGAAGCAAGAGGGTAGAATACGAAATAGTTTTATGTTTGAGAATTGAGACGGTTAGGTAGGCTATGTATCGAACATGAGTGTTAAATCTACATTTGGTTCTTTCGGTTCACACACATATATATTTCATTGTACTACTATTTTCGTCTTGCCGGAACTCTAATGATCCGACATTGTGTGACATTCTACACTGATCATGTTTATCTACTACAACATGTCATAGATATCAACAATGGATAAACTGTCACAGAGCTATCCAGGTGATTCCACAAATTATACTGTTCTGATTGTGCCCGGACGGAAGGATGATTGAAATATGTAATCGTACAATGCAATGATCAATTTATTGTGTGGTGTCAAATTGTAGAATCTGCATATCTATCATCCTTGTATGTGTAATGGTGCAATAATTGTTTTGATTGTGCCTCCAACTCCAAATTAAGTGTGTACTTCCTCCGTCCCGGTGTATAAGTCATTTGCGTAGTTCTAGGTCATCGATTTGAGGAATTAAATATGTGTTATATGTCATGAAAAGTATACCACTAGATTTCTACATGGATGTAGTTTCAAAATATATATTTTTTGTCACATATAATACATATTTAGATAGTTAAATTATCGACCTAGAACTACGCGAATGACTTATACCCCGGGACGGAGGTAGTAGTTGATATTTTTACCACCCCTCGTCTGTCATGTAAGCAGTAGTTGTTGTTTTTGTGAGTGCCAAACTGCTAGTGTGTGTGTGCGTGATAAGAATGGAGAGGCACTTGGGTCTTTTAAAGGCAAGATTTGTGCTACGATTCAAATGTGTACAAAGGTAAGCACAATGATCAATGTAGTATCAAGTTGGAGAATCTGCAGTTTGCCATAGATGTCCACCTTCAATTGTCATTGAACAGTCAAATTGGTAACCGGATTCTATTTGAAACGGAACGCCTAAGGATATCCCGATGCCTCCAGCTCCAAATTTTGTACATGTAAGTTGATATGCTTACCACCCTTCGTCTGTCATTATAAGCAATACTTGTTTTCGTGAGTGCCAAACTGCTAATGTGTGCTCGTGTCATAAGAATGGAGAGGCATTGAGGGTTTTTTAAAGCCAAGATTTGTGCTACGACTCAAATGTGTACGAGCATAGTACATACAATGATCAATGTAGTATCAAGTTGAAGAATCTACATATCTATCATCCTTATGTGAGTAACAGTGCTACAGCAACCAATTGAATAGAACTGCGGCAGTACAGTCAAAAATTCATGTCCTTTTTACTGCAGCAATACACAATCAAAACCTGATAGCATTTTTATTAAAGAGCCTAAAGCCTTTTCATCAATAATATGCAATAAAAAAGTGTATATGATGCATGTGATCTCTCCAGAATAGCATGGTGCAGGGGCCTTCAGAGCTTAGGCTTGGTTGAATTAAAACTATCAGCAACCCACTGAACTACAGAGAGGATAGCAACCCTTATAAATACAGACACTGTAAATTTTGTGTATTTACGTCATTGTTGTTTTCAGTCCACATCATAAGATCAAACGTTTGCACCATACAGTGGAAGTGTTCCAAGTTCAGTAGCCCTTCCTAAGATTTACAACTACAATACACATGGCACAGCAAAAGTTAGCCAATGTTCATATGGCGCTGTATTTACAACATGCATCAACCTCGATGAAAATTCTTGTCTCTCTCCAACTCATCTAGCCCACAGCTGAGTTAACATCTTCCAGCATGATGTGTGCCGGTGCTGACTGCTAAGGAACGAATTCTTCCTAATCCGTCCAATGAACAAGCCCGAATCCATCCTACGAGTCCTCCACGTTATGCACCAGTTGTGGTTTCGTGGATCTGTTCGTGCTAGGTAATCTAAGCTGCTCACACAAGACCCAAAAAAAAACAATATAAGTTGAACACTATGTCTAGAAGTGGGATTGTTTAGCTACCAGCAAACTATCAGCGATCTTCCAGCAGTGGCATATGGTTTGCGATCTTAAAGGTTGGATATATTCACTTGAAAAGTCTACTACATAGAAGCAAAATGAAAATTGTACCAAACATGACCACATTTGGTTACTAGCACCTGAAAATGAGCATAAGCAAAGTGCAATATATAAAAGTCATGGCAACTAGTGACTGACCTTGGATCTCCTTGTGCTTAGTGACACAGGTTCCTTCTTCACTGATTTATAAGCAAAACTCTCAAGATCGATCACCGGTGGGGGTGACATGGGGTTACTAGCACCTGTCCCCATGGGGTTGCTAGCAACTGTCTGATCTCTTGCGACCTTGAATGGAAAAATATAACAACATTTTCTTTTGTTAGCTTATTATGTCAGCGATATGACTGAAGGGATACAGGAGCACCTTCGTTTGAAGAGAGGATACAGGAGCAACTGTATGAAGGGATATAGGTCTGGAAAGGAAAACCACGTACCTGTTCATTTGATTGTTCATTCTTGAGATCCAAACGATCAGCAAACAGGAGCACCTTCGTTTGAAGAGAGGGCAATTAGAATCGTGTGGAAATAGTACTAAATCAAAAGATGCATCAAAATGTGCAAAGTACCTTGTTCAATGATTCTAGATTTGAAGCATCAGCTGCAAGAACTTGCGCTCCAAGCACCGTGGCAAAAGAATTTTCACGAGGGCAGAAAGGACATGTTACTGGCTTGTATACACATCCATCCTTCTCAGACCAAACACCAGACTGATGAGCAGAACCTTCGCTGCAGAATTTGCCAAGGATCCCTTGATTGAGTGAAGAAGCATCACATACAATAACATTTACCACAGCTGGTGGTGATGCCATAAGATCTTGTGTGAAGCCAACAGTTGATAGTCCATGTCTCAAAAGATATGTCAAGTAAAATTTTGAGGGTGATGCCAATGAGGATGAAACAAGAAAGCTATCCTTATGTAATCCAAGTGGCGTTTTGCATCTGGCGCAATGAATATCAAGCTTTGTTCCTGCAGATTTATTTGATGCAAACTCTACCGGCTTGAGACTTCTTTCGAGCTTGAAATTTTCACACCTGGACATTTTCAGACTTTTACAACACAGCCCATCAGTTCTCTTCAGATCTCCGGGCGCCATGCTAACAGCACAATCAGTATTGCAGAAAGATGTGCTTGAAGGATTAGAAGGATTCAGAGAAGGATTACAATGCTCTGTGCCAGTACAACAGCTCACTGGTATATTAAACCTTCTCCTTTTCTGGTACTGAGAATTTACGCTTCTGTCCATTGAAGATTCATGATCCAAATGATAACCTCTATTGACTGTTCTTTCAGGAGTACCCGCTGATGTTGACACGCAAGATTGGTTTCTGTTAGCTGTTGAGAGCGAAGCAGACACGCCTACGACCTGATCTTCACCATTGTCCATCGCTGCGGATGTATTTACCTCAGAATGAATGCTGGGGCTAGCAACTGGATCCTCAGCAGAAGTTCCTTGCACAAGAGTAGGCTCTTGCGACCTGTCTTCTGGTGGAGTGAAGATTGTTAACTTTGCATGCCTGCAAACAATAGCAAGGTTAATTAAATGAAAATTGAATTACATCAGAATTCTCAGGAACAAACATGCCTGAATGATGATAGATTACCCAGACATAGAATCGCAAATTTCCAAGTCAATAACATTTATATCGACTTCATGATTTCCCCCAATGTCTGATTCGTCTTCCAAATTATTCTGAATTTTATGCGATGGAGGGAGTTGGCATGCTGTTGAAAGACTCCCTGGTACGGGAGAGCTTTTTTTCTTTGCGAAGTCAGAAGATTTTGAAGAGACCTGGCATGCTCCGGATGATGTACAAGGCCTGCCATAATTTTTATGGTCTACTCCCACAACATCAATGTTTGAAACCTTCAGACTGCCACGTTTGTTCTTTACCTTCTGATTACTTTGCAGTACTGAGTGCTTTGAGAAATCTGGTTCTGGCCAAGGCAGCTTTCTTTTATCACCGTGTGATGTAAGTAGATTGTCATCCAACTTACCCTTCTGATTACTTTGCAGTACTGAGTGCTTTGAGAAATTTGGTTCTGGCCAATGCAACTTTCTTTTATCACTATGTGATGTAAGTAGATCGTCATCCAACTTATCCTTAGTGGACATTTCTTGACGTTTGATCTTAATATGTTCCTGAAAATATCACCATTTATTTTAGATAGTGCATCCACATTTAGAAAATCAAATGCATAATAATATCAGTACCTCAGCCTTCTGAAAAAACTTCTCCATCTTATCCATTGTCTCCTGGAAGCTACCATAATGCTTAATTGAGTTTTTAAGCCATTTTGAAATGTGTAGAAGGTTTCTCTCTTCCTGATATCGCTCATCTGTAATAACAACAGCGATCATAAGTAATTCTGAATCAAGAACAGCTTATTGCATCTATTGGAATACAAATCAATCAAATAGAAAAACTATAAGAACCAACTTTCTGTCAAGCCATGAAACATTTGGGAGTGAGAACTGAGTAACATACCGATCAAAATTATGCCTCCGTAGTCAAATTTATGCCGAATACATCGACCTAGAAAAACAATTATAGTAATTAGCTATTTTAAACATCTTAATTACAACAAATGATCTTCAGCAGATAAATTAGTATCGTACCAGCAGCTTGATTCAGAGCACGAAATGCTTGGTGACAGTACCATTCACTCCCACTCAAAAGATTCTTTGATGATTTGTAGGAATCATTATATTTCTTTTTCAGCTTTACTTGGACATCATTTCTGATCCATGAATTAACGTCAGAAATAAACACAGCAAAAGGAACTGCACGTATGTCTAGAAGAATAAAAAAGGTACTTACATATTTGGGAACGGAATGCCAACAATGACCTAATGTCTTAGTCAAGAAAAATTGCTGGGTATCAAAAGCATATAGGTGCGGCAGCTAAAAACGTTAAACAATTCGCTATTACCAATCATGCTACTGGATAGTAGTGCAGAATTTGACACTGAACTCTTTAAGGCATATAACAATGAAAATAAAGGATACAACAACCCTAGCATTGTCATCAGAAAAGTCAATTCCTTCAGATACCTGAAATAAAAATCAGCAGCGACAAAACATAAGCTAATGGCTGCTGGTACACACGCTGCACCAAGACTTTCAAATTGGGCCTTATGCATGTGTACATATCCATTTATGGTTGTGTACATGTAAATGGATAGAATTAGCACCTTCCCACGGCAAACTGCAAGAAAAGCAGCTCCTCCTTTAGCAGATTCCTGTGATGAATTCTTTCTCACTCGATTCTTCACAATTTGTTTTGCACCACCTCTGCCTTTCTTAAGAGGAACCTTACCAAGGATTGCATTATAGTATCCATTTAGGACAGGCTCGAGTTCCTCAGTACTCCCTCTAGGCTCTGAAACAAACAAATCTCAGATAAGCAACAAGCAGGAAACATAAATGTAAACAGTGTCTTTTAGAGTATCTGAAGCAGCATAAATCTTACCAACAAACACCGGCTTTTGAGCATTCAATCGTGCCCACTGACCAGTCTGAGACCAGCGCACTTTCAGTTTGTCCAACAACTTATAGCTAGGAAAAAACACTAGAGCACCACCAGGCACTATTCTGCATATTTCTTCTATTGAAGCTCCAAGTTCATCCTATATAAAAATGAGAGCATTAAATTTTTGGAGAAAAGGATTTATGTTAGCACATAAAAAAACAATGACTAGTTACCTGGAAAGAATACGCATCTGCAGTTTTATAGCTGGCATTCAACCGATGTGTTGTTGGGCCAGATGACAGTACACTAGCAAAAACCTGCATCACCATACGACATAGGCTGAGAAATCGCACAAAGTGATTGCTTGGCATAAACGATCTATGATGATGTCTCTATTATGCATGCAAGCTCCATATCTTATCCAGGTCACGAGTGAATTGAAGGGTAAGAGGCTTAAGAGTTTATCAGGCCAAAGCTTTTCTATGCTGCCTGGTCCAGGACAGCACTGTATTTCAAGTGGTGAGAAATGATGATCAGTTAGGATTAGCAAAAAAAAAACTTGAAACCTGACAAAACTAGCTTAACCATTATTCTAGTTGGTTAGGTATAAGAGGATTGGGCATGCACAGTAAAATCAAGCCATGTCAGTTAGCTCAAAATATTTAGCTTTCAAATAGTTTAAATTAGACAACTTTTTTATTACATTGCCTTGCCATTTATCAGATTGCACACTTTTTCAGTCAAAATATCAGATAAAGCTTGGGAATCTATGATAACATTTAACTGAATATTCATTTCCATTACAATGGGGCAAAATGAATCGAATTTGCGGAAAGAAGGAATCATGTTTCACATTTTACCAGCTAACATTGTGTGGAACGGAAAAAATTCTAGGGTGGGGATAGGGGAAACTAGTATGGTTCCACTTTCCTTAACTTCATACCCAATAGTTAGTAAAAACCATCGCCATTTGGCTATGCAGGTATTTTGTAGCACAACCTACTTGCAGGAGACACACCTGAGAATCAGCATCGATTACGTGAGGAGCTTCCATGAAAGCATCAAACTGTACACCGAGTTCAGATGCAAAGGAGCCCATTGGAGAGAGTGTGCTGCAGAGATATAATGTTAAGAGCCAGCTATATATTATCTGTTAATCTGATATTGCACAGAAACTGTGGGCTATTTTGGAAAACTCCAGAAGTGGATAACCAATTATTTAGTTTGGAATAATTATATGTCAGTTGGTCATGTGCCTACATGGTGGTGAAAAGCCTGTTCAGTCGAGCACATCCATAAGGCTGAAAGCCCTGTGCTCAGTCAAATTCCAGCTAGCAAGTATGTGCCATACATAAATTTACCATATTTACTAGTTATACATGACATGTACATACACTTACTTTCTTTCTGTGTTTTTTTCAATTTAAGACTCGCCATCTTAGCAGATATGTGCATTATCGAAGCCATATGCTGCTACCGTAAACTAAACCACTTTCCTAACAATTTTGAGAAGAGAAACGTCGACGTGGAAACTTACCCAGATGTCAATATTACTGAATGGGTTAGATCTGCAATGTCTTGAAAAACAACAGCAGGATTGAGGCACCACAAACTCATCACATTTCTCACTCCAAAGGCCGAAGTGCCTGCAAATGATGTGATTCAAATATGTAATGAGACTGTCAACGACTTGAAAGTTGATCAAGCAACCAGATTCGTAATTTAAAGAGCATCTGAATCTGATGTACAGTGTCCAAGAGCCAATTTTGCCTTGATAAAATGTTCTCCACTTCCACATCATCAGGAAAACATATTATCAGGGAGTAAGCATGGCTACCTTCTCTGTGAGCAAACCGTTGGATAGCAAGTTGGTAATCATACAAATGGCGCCCATTCCTACCAAAAAAGTGACTCAGTGAGGAGAATAGACCTGCAAAAAATTCATGGTATTATTAGGTTATTAAGTTTACTGAAGATTAATGGGGAACAAGGTGTTGCTTACTCTCCAGTGTCATAGCACCACGACCAGTTAAGTGATCTCCCTCTGACTCAGTATCCGAAGCAGCCTTAACTGCCTAAAACAAGAGGCAATATCAAGAATCAATGTGCATGTTGACAATCTTGACACTCACATGCCACGGAAAGAAATATTACAGAGAAAATGTTCCAGAGCTACATTAAACTAGCAAATATAATCTACTACTCTAGAGTAACTGCATTTTGAAACTTGAACTGGGAAGCACCTTTGTCGCACATTCCTGCAATATTGGGAAGTATGCAGGAGTAATCCAGGCCTTCTGGAGTTCCTTCACAGCATTTTCACCAGTCCAACTGAGGATTACAAAAGGTTATATCAACTGGATGCAAGGAAAATGCTTGCTTTCGTCCTTTGTTGCAAGCATGTAGTTATTCTAGTGAATTATACAGCTGGAAATTAATTAAAAAGATGGAATCCAATGTTCTTCAAAATATTAATGGATGATTTTTGGATTTAGTATGCTTGAAATTTGTACTGGAAATAAGTAGACATGTATCTAATAACAGGAAAAAAATATCTGAGATGCTTTAGTGCCTAATGTGATTCCATGTGCAGTACCAAGTTATTTGCACTAATTACACAGCACCATAGAAGCAACTGGCCATGTTTCAGTGGTCCATAAAATCCTAACATCTCAGCGCGAAGCAATCATGAATAACTTCTGAACGTCTGAGGAGCTCTTCCAACTTTACATAGCACAGCAAATCCATGCCAAACGCCGACACAATCATTGGTTTAAGATTCCATCGGCTGCACGGCACCGATACAGATATGTGTCGGTATCGGGGCAATACAGATAGGGACACTTAAAATATTCAAAAACGCCAATACAGGGATATACTTTTCACTATTTTTCAAGTGAACACTAAATTGTTTGTCTTAGCAGGAAAGCAAATTACATGGCAAAGACACCTTTTTTGGCTTTGATTTTTCTAGTGCACATTTAGCGCTTGCAACCTCAATTCTGAGCTGAGTAAGAGTGTAAGACTATCAATTGTTACCTTCTTACATGAATGGATTCCAGCCCCAACTGTTTTTTTTTCAGAAAATGACTGCACTCTAGAATTGCTATTAATCATCATACTCCAAAACCTAAATTAAGCACTTTAATTGGTGTTGGCTTTGGTCGGTAGCCACAGTTACATGCTCCACCATTCTCTTTCCGTCTGGTTTGCAACACTGAAACACGGTATAAATTCCTGAGTTTGGGTAACAATAAATTACTTGGGATTGTTTACTAGCACATATTTATTCCAAAATCTTAGGTTTTATTTGGTCGTGGAGATGGAGAAGCGAAGAATGGTAACAATGACAGTGTGATAATTTGCACTTTTTCCATCTAGGGATGGCAAAGCTGGGTGAATTCAGAGATATTCTTTTACAATGTCAATCTTGCCCCTAGTAAATCAACCAATGGAAAAGGTCGGTACCTCTCTAAAGATCATGATACTGGTACCTCATGGCAAACATTAGATAGATAAATCAGGTAAGAAAGAACACAAGATTCCATAGTACGTACAATGAAGCAGGATATTCAAACTCGTTATCTCGTGGATCGCCCTCCTGAGCAGCAATCCAAGTGCTAAGCCCCTGCACAAGTACTAGAGCTTAATCCCTAACACAAGCATTGCTACTAAGGGTGTATTCTTCCTTTATTAAGGAGGAACAATAGGATTATGAATTCTTCTCTTCTCATAAATGTACCTGAATGATGTCAAGCAAGGGTTGGTATATCTTTCCAACAGCCTGATCAGTGGCTAAATTTTCTAGTTCTCCCCTGAGATCTTGATCACAGAAATAAATAAGTTTCTCTTAGCATGAGTTGTAACAGGGGGATATGTTTTCTGAAACATGAGCTTTAACAGAACAGTGGTGATCATCTTACTGTTAAGTGATTCTTCATCAACATCAACACTTCCAGAATCACGTGCTATGTCTTCTATGTTGCTGCAAAACAAGGACTTGAAATAAGGCTAACAGCTGGAATTCACCATTATGTTATTACAACTGCTCTGAAGAGAAAACTTCAGAGTTTATCATTGATTGGGCACCACAAGAGATATATACTAGCTTAACTAAGGAAACCATTGATTGACACTGAAAAAGAATCATGAGTCTGGACTTACTGCGCTTCATCAAGAATAACGATTGAGCCAGCGATATTAATGTCCATTGCTCTCCTGACAATTGGACTAATTAGGTAGTTATATGGGCAGAAAACCAGTTGAGCTGCTTCTGCCATGGTTTGTGCAGCAAAATATGGACATCCTGCAGATAACCAAAAAGGTGGCAGTAGAATAGATTTCAGCACTCAGTGGTGACATAATGTGTTCCCCAGGATTCAAGGAAAATCTATGTAACCAAAGAGATAGACAAACCTTTGACTTGTCTTCCGACCCTAAGAAGATCCTCTATATCATGAACTTCATAGGAGCCACCGGTCTGAAGGGATGGATGACGACTCAGTTTCTGTGCATTCCTGCCAATACATGTTTCTCCTCGCATTAGTAGGGAAAGGGGCAAATGTGCTCAAGGTTAAAAAATATGTTTTGCCACGAAAGAAGCTAGGAAAACTGACTTGAATTCTGGGCATCCTTGAACTTTGTCGTCTAGGAGCCTCTTGCTGATGAGGGAGAAAAGGACTCACTAAATGGTTTACAATGAAGAAACCAAACAATTACTCCCTCCGTAAAGAAATATAAGAGCGTTTAGATCACTACTTTAATGATCTAAATGCTCTTATATTTCTTTAGAGGGAGTAGTAAAGAAATGTGTCTTGTATGTTACCATTCCTCGTCAATTGAGTCAGCCATGCATGCGGTCTTGTTGACGCAATAGTGCTTCCTTGAGGCCTGCATTGCATGATCACTGACTGGTCAAACTACATGCAGTTTAACTTCAGAACATTGGAGCCCCACATAAATGTGGCTCCTGGGGATTACGGCTACAACAACACCCACTACTGCATGATGATTGAATACATGTCTTGGCGTCATTTCTGCCACTGCTGCTTAACATTGATTGGATAATGGATTTCCTTTTCTGAATGACAAAAGAGAAAAAGAGGCAGGAAGTGCACTGAGAAGGGAACATTAGTTACCAAGATGGCCATGCGCACTCGGTACGACGTCTTGCGCAGCTCCCGGACCACCTGTGTGATCTGCGAGTGTGTCCTCCTGCAGCAGACAGACAACGGAACCAAGAAACTAATCAGAATTTTCGAAGGGGAATGAAATCAATCCGGATTCATCTCATCGATTCAAGACAAGCAGCCAAGAAACCTGGCCGGCAAGATTGTCCCATCGGTTCAGTTCAGGGGAGAGCAGATCTTACGTGGCGTAGTAGATGGTCGGCGCGTTCTTCTTCTTGGCCGCCGCCGCCGCCTTCTCCGGGACGCCTGAACATCAAGAACCGCAACACGCACGGGAATGAGAAGCAAGCCAAGAACGAGCAGCAGCGGGTCCTCGATCCAAGAACCGGCGCAACAGAGGGAGAGAGAAGGGGGGGTAGTACCGGGAGTGGGCTGCTGCTGGGTGTCGTCGGGGACGAAGCCGCCGCCGTGGAGGAGGGGGTCTGCGGC
Source organism: Elymus sibiricus (assembly GCA_039707655.1). Lineage (NCBI taxonomy): Eukaryota > Viridiplantae > Streptophyta > Magnoliopsida > Poales > Poaceae > Elymus > Elymus sibiricus. The sequence goes on from CM077672.1 coordinate 363,237,346, forward strand.
GGCGGGGGCGGGGGGCGCGCGGAGCGGGTAGTAGCGCTGCCAGGCGAGCGCGGCGCAGAGGAGGGAGAGCGACTTGCCGGTGCCGGTGGGCGACTCGAGCAGCGCGTGGGAGCGGCCCTGGCGGCGGCCGCGGTCGAGCGTGGCGATGACGCGGCCCATGAAGGCCAGCTGCGTGCCGTACGGCTTGTAGGGGAACTCCACCGGCAGGCCCGCAACCTGGTACACCCCGCCCCCGCCGCGCGCGCGCGGGGGCGCGGGCGTGGCCGCCGGGGTGGCGGCGAAGTCGCCGTCGTCGTGGGCGGCGCCCATCGTCCGCCGGCGGGGAGATTGGGCGGGAGGATTTGGGGGGAAACGGAAATGGAATGGCAGTCTCCGAAATGTCGCCGCGCGGCTGCCAATATTACGATACGACGACGCCAGCCCGGGAGAGAGAGGGGGGCCGTCCTCGTGGGCCGACTCACCGCAACAACGTTGTTTTCCATTGTACACAAGGCTCGTGGGCCCAAGATTACCTCGTTTGGGCACAACTCGCCCTTTTTTTCATTTCTCTTTTCACATATTCTAAGGCCTTGTCTAAAAAAAACATATTCTAAGGCTATCCTTTTTTTTTGAAAAAAAAAAAAGTTCTGAATCTACTATAAAAGTTCACCATAAGTGCAAAGCACCCGAACATGATAAAAAGTACATTCTTTTGCTATGTTTTGATTGTTATTTGATCAATAGTCGGTTTGCTTGCTACACAAAGTGTATATTAAGACCAGTAGGGATGAAGCTAGAAAAATAAAATTATATGGTGTCAGTACTAATTGTGTCATCTCATTAGTACAAAATTAGTGGAAAAAAATTTAAAAAATGACCGCAGCTGACGCTAGTGGTTCTATGGCAGCTCCATCCCTGCGTGCCTACCAGTAAGGTTATCTGATACTCCCTCAGTCCAAAATAAAATGTCAAAGTTGTACTAAATCAACGATACTTATTTTGAGACGGAAGGAGTATATGCTACCAGAACATATTGCCATCAAGAACAAACACAACATACTAATACATAATGGAATAAGAAGAAGAAAAAGGTAATCAAATAGTGTGAAAATCATCGATGACTAATGGGGTTATCACAATCAACCGTGATGTGGAACAAAGAACCGCAGCATTGAACATATCTTCTTCTTTTTTGAGAAAAAAAAGACAGCCAAAGGGAAAAGTCACCTTCTCAGCCCGAGCTCAAATGAGTTCGGGTGAACAAGAGCTTGCAAAATTTCATATGGAATCACATTTGTGGAAGTCATGGCCAAAAACAAAAAATCAGTGCTCCAAAATGCTTTTGAAAGTAGCATTTTCAGAGTATTGATTTTTTATTTTATTTTTTGCCACACCTTCCAGGAATCTGATTCCATAATGAAATTTTGCAAGCTCTTAGAACATTTGTCAATGTGTGTCACAAAAAAATTCAGATTTTTTTGAATTTATTTCGAATGAGCTCGGGCTGAGAAACTCCACTTCCAGCAAAAGGGCATCTTATAACTGAATATCCTCGAGAGTGAAACAAAACGGTTTCACAAAGAAAATGACAACTGTATGCCCTTTATTGCTCGGTTAATATTGTATTTACATGAAAATGACTGACTGCTCTTGACAAGCACACTGGTTGATGCTTGCTTTATCATCTCTACGGCAGAAACGAATGCGTGGCAACTGTACAGTGTCACTCCCTACAATACAAATCACACCATTCCTGGAGGGCTATTTACATCGTCTCCCTACCGCTACATCCTACAGGGTGCCACGCCGCAGCCTCCTCAGCTGTCTGAGGCGGGTCCGGGCACGTTCGAGGCTGGCTTCGTGCTGCAACAGGCCGTGCCAGGGCTCCTCTGCCTCGCTCCTCCCTCTCGACGCTCCCAGCCTCGTGAGCTGGCGGCGGAGGGACGCCACGTTCACGATGGGCACGGTGGTCGGACGCCCGTGAGCGCACTGCAAGAGAAATGTATTGCCATTTCATCTATGGAAGAACAAAAGGAAGCTCACATCTTCACGCACATCATCGCCAACTAAATCATGGGGCGGCGACAGAAAAAAAGGAACCGGAGATTCTTGCGTCTTGTGTTTACCTGGAAGCACAGGGACGTCGCTTTCAGCTCTTCAATGATCAGAGAGCACTCAGACGGTAGCAAGGGATCGCCAAACATGATTGCCCCTGCAGTGGTAAACCAAAGGGTGAGTATCGACATGACGCTTACAGCGAAGGTACAGATTACAGAAGATGCTTGAGGAAAAGGTTCCGCGTACTAACATAAGGGAAGAAATGTTTACCTCTGCAAGCTTTGTAATTAAGAATACGGAGAACTGCTGCGGGGATAGACGATGACCCGTCACTCTCATCAAGCTACAGAGAATATCAACGGGTAAGTGAAGTAGCTGTGACAGAATCACACATGCAGGTGGGCAAAATCGGTGCAGTTCTTTTCATTGCAAATGGCACGTTAATTCAAATTTTCGCCTAATTCACTCATGAGCCCAATTTACATGATAGTTCAGAAGCCATGCCCACAGGTTACTACTTCCTGACTGGCATTTTTCAAACGTGAGAGCACCAACCATCTACTGGTGTAGAAATAGGGTGTCAAGAAAAGGCTGAAAAGCATCCTACGTTCGAAAAGTTTGACTTGCATAGACCTAAATGTATTAAATGAATGAGAAGAACTTAAAAGGAAGTGTATGAATCACCTGCTGAATAAAGTCCGTAAGATCTTTTCCTGTCAAATCAACACCTAAAATACATGGAACCTGTGTGGTGTAGATGATCATTAGCACGCGAAATTACTATAATGCAGTTTTTGCTGAGAAAATTTCACCAGATATTTGTGACACGGTTTTGGAAATATTCACATGGAAAATTGATGACAAACGAACAATTCCACTTCTAATAGGTAACAAGACAAAAGTGCAGATAACGATAACCTAAGACATCAGGGGCTATCAATACCACAACATACAATAGATATTGCAAATTATTCAACTCAAGAAGAACAATTATCCCTTACATGATTGATTCTTTCCAAGAGACATGGTGATATGAATCTCATAAAGATGATATGGCCTGAATATTACAAGGAAACATTGTGTAGAACACTTTCTGAAGCTTGTCTGTTATTTTCAAACTTTTGAGAAACCTGAGGTTAACTTCTCTTTCCATTCGTACAGCAATTATTAATCTATGCACAATTTCAAGGTAAAGATCAAACAAACTTTTGGGGTTTTATAACATAAACATTTACCTATGAAATAAACGGATCTCAGCAATAGTACAAACCAATAGGACCCCTCACCCGGTAGAAGATTGAAGGGAAATATGTAGGAACAGCAATATTACAAACGCGTTGAATGGATATAGATGATGGAAAAGGTTGCTTACAGCAGCAAGAGTAACTACACGGCCTTGTTTCCTCAGAATGTTCATGTTCCTGAGTATAAAGTAAATGGTATAGCTTAGTATCAACTGAAGGATGCTGTAAATGCTAACAAAATTGCAAAATCTAAAGAAAACTGCAGTCAAATCTCAAGTTGTTAAAAAAGAAAAGGAGATGCGTTAAGTACCAAAAGGGGACTGGAAAACTAAAATGAACAAACAGAAACGTGTGAAACAATTTCATGAAAAAATAGCTTATAAGACAAAGCCGATAAAAAAAAAAAGACCAGATGGTAATCAAACACATACTTTTTGAATGAGTGAGAGGAAGTGCTAGAATTGTTGATAATCCAGCCCCATTTCTGAATCTGCTCAGCATACTTCTGGAACAATTGAAATCCAGCCTCAGGGAGAGCCTGGCACCACATGGAAGTCTTAGCGTTAGCTATCAAAAACTCAGTTTATAACACTACAACATTCGAGCATGTCCACACATGTTATATTAACACAACGCAGCAGATGACAAATATAAGAACATGAGGTACCATTTCCTTCTCTGAGTCCAAGTAAGTGATACCTCGGTCTTCATCTGATAAAACCTGAAAATCCAACAAATATTAACATGTAAGATGAAAAACCCTATTTAAAAGTTGTTCCCTGGTAAGTTTACCATTAACAACCTTGCTACGGAGCTCCTCCAAACGTATCCTTTCATCAGCTGCATGCTGCACAGGAGTAAGATAGGACATGACTTTTTAAATATCTCAGAAAATATTTTCTGTCATCATACATGCATTATCTACTTTCGAAATTACACGAACATAAGGAATGCAATCTTCAGAATTCACTATCGCGATATAATTGGAATACTTTCTGATATTGGACATATATACAAAAACCTCAACAAAAAAAACTGTGATCAAGCGTGATGAGGTCAAATCAAAGATCCACTTCATGAACATTTGCTAATTATTATTACTGCAAAGAAACAATAAATAGATATACTGCTAAAAATATTTCATTTGCCAGGAATGCTGTTTATCAAGTAATAAGCTACAAACCTGATCAACAAGGAGTAGCATTTCCCCAGATATGACGGGAATAAATTTCTTATCCAGCTGCAACAAAACTCTTGCCTCCTCAAAGCAATTTTTATCAATACATTCAGGAACTAGCGAGCTAGAAGCGAGATGTAAAGGCCCAGAAGAAATGTTAAGTATATCGTCGTAGCATGCGGAAGGAATATGTGGCAACTCCAAAGCCTACACAAGGAGATAAATAGTAAGCATAAAATAAGTGCACAGTAACTGGGCATATTTAAGTCCATATATGTGAGCATCTCAAACTTTAATGCATGCTCAACTGTATGCTGGTCAGAGTGATCCCGCCATTTAGTTATTTCAGCAGTAAAATTTTCAAACCCATCAGAACTTGTCTCTTCATGCATTTTCATGTTTCCCTTCAAGCTGACCCAAATGAGACAAGTGTTCAGTAACAGGCTTAAGGACTTTTTCAGCATTACGTAGATGTGGGCAATAGCAGAATACCTGAAATTTAGGCCAGAAAATTCACTGCTACAAGTCTCAGGAATAGGCTGGGTTGAACTCATATGTGAGATACCCTCTGGTGCAGGTGCAGTGTCTACATTTAATTAGAACAGTACGAAGTTAGCACTGACATCACAATACACAAGGATGGCAAAGGTTGCAAGAAGAATAACCTTCTGAGTCCTTAATGGGGATATCTTTATCACCGTCTGCTGTCAATTTAGTCTGAGGCTGATTTAATCCAGGGAATTTTCGTTTGCCTTTGTAAAATGGTGGGGCAGAACAGCTCCTAGATCTACCCTTGGAAAACCTGGATCTCCTGTCGCATCCAAAATTGTGTTGATTCGGTGAATCTTTAATAAGCGCAGTGTTGTTTGCCAGGTGGGAAGAAGAGCCATTCAACTGGTAACCATTGGTACTTTTCTCAGGAGAAATAATGTGTGACAATGGTGCAGCGGTTTTTGATTTCCAGGGTATCTCATCATCTTCGGAAACAAACTGATCGATATGATTGAAGTAATTCGGTGACTGTGGTTCATCATCCAAGTTATTGAAATGTTTAGATCCTTCACGTATTCTTGACGAATTACTGTCGAAGCTGTCCCAAGTAGATCTAAAATCACTGTCAATATTTTCACAGTTCCAATAAGCAAAGCTTTTATTTGATCTCCCCTGCAGTTCCAAGCCAGTCCTTGCATAACTTTGACTGCTAGGTGTATCAGCTAACAAATATGGATGAGAGAAATGAAGGTGATTATCTTTGGAGGACATATCCATGTCGTCACGTTCCCACTCTGCATGCATATCAGGGAAGTTCATCTGAGTAATTGCATTAGTTTCAAGGCCGTCAACATATCCTGCTGCAGTCCCCAACTGCTTCCTTGCACTGCACCTTTTCAAGATAATGGGGGTACTACAACCTTCATGGTAGAAACCATCACTGAAGTGTGGCATCTCAGGGCAAGAAATATCACCCATTGTCTCTGCGACTTCATTGACTAGGCAATCATCATCTAATCTATCAAATTCAGTATATAATCCATCACAGCCAGACATGTTTGTGTTTATATTGGTTTCATTATGCATAAAATCACAGGAAATTCTGTTGGGTCTATTGACAACCCCAAAGCAAGGTTCTTGGAGATCAATTTCTGGACCCATTATCTCAGACTCTTGGTTATCAGCTGAAAGGCCTTCAGTTTGCACATCTTCAAAATTTCCAACTTCACAAGAATATGCATGCCCATGGAATATACCTTCCATCCGTCGCTTTTTCCAAACAGTTGGGTTAGCACCTGAAAGACCACAGTCTTCTAGCTCGGAGGAACCATCCTCCAACCACTGATAACTGACCCTTCCAGGAAAATGTGTAAGATCGTTCCTAGCAACATTGTCAGAGTGTTCATATGCATCGCTGATTCGATCAGGATAACAGACATGCCATGGGGATGGCTTCATATCGAAAGAAAAGTAGTCCAGGTCTTTAGGAGCTGTTGCTGCACCTGTACCAAAATTGCTTTCTCTGACTGAACTCTTGCCTGGAGTGTGCTGCTGTAAATCAGCATCATCTTCCTTGTTCTGTACATTCTGATGCTTTAGGAAGCCCCTATTTGACTTCACTGCAACCACAACACCACAACACGTGAAGAAAGGTCACAACAAAGAAAAACAAATGAGAACCAAAGAAGTGAATTATGTTCACCAAAAGTCACTAACCACCATTTTTCAGAGGAACACAGGTATCATCAATAGCTTTGCCTGCCAGTAGGAAAGGGTGACAGTTACAAATCCATTCATGCCAAAAACTTCTCCAAAATTATTCAGTTTTAAGACATTACAAGGCAAATGAAGATCTTAGTCTCTAACCTTTTGATGATTGTGGTACATGCTTCTTCCAGTAGTTTGTGATAGTCTGTTCAAAGAAAAACAAGATACTTTCCCAATCCTGAACAGTGAGAAAAGAAGGAAATATTAAAATTAAGCTATGAGAGAGTAAATTCATCTGAAAATGGAAAACATAAAAGACATGAACGTCTTATTTCTTACACTAGATAACACCCCCACACGTTGCTGCGGAAATTTATAGCAATGAAATTATCAAAAATAAAATTAGAATATATGAGAATAATATTGCACCACATTCTCGCCATATGAAAGGTGGCAAACCTAGAGGTAAATAGAGGGTGGATGCATGTTATATTGCCTTGTGACATTCAGGTTCAATTATTTGTTGCTGAAAAAGTAAAAAGTAAAAATTGATGATGTGGAGGGCTTGCATGTAGTGGAAAGTGGAAGGGTTGCATGCGCCTGATAATGTGGATGGCTTGCATGTGCATTTAAATAGGATCGCTTACTTAGATATATAGGATGCCAGAGCCACTAAGTGTGCTTGTCCAATTTTGAATTTAAACAAAGTCCATGTCATATCCATACAAGCAAGCTAGTAAAAATCAAGCTTTACTAGAAAAAAAGGAAAAGCAGAACTCAAAAGCATACGTATACGTTGAATCACCTTGAATTCGACAATAGTCTTTGAAGGCTCAAAATGTAGATCATAGCTAGATCTAGGGCAGAAGAAGTTCAGCAAAAATGCAGGGTAGACATCAGTCTTCTGCCTCTTTCGGCTCTGAATATCGATTTCTTCATTCGTCCTTGTAATGGAAGACTGAGCACTAGCTGCCAGACTATTCAGAATATTATGGATTGGGCTTCTACTGACGAATCTTGAGTTGATATCTTTGAGAAGTAAAGGATGTCTCCAACTCAAGTATTTGAAAAATGGTAAAGCAAAGTAGATAACTAATAATTGCCGGGATAGGACTGTAGGATACATAAGTACTGGAAATCCTGAAATGAAAAAAAAAAGTGCACTTTGCTTAAGAAAATTTGTCAAACTTCAGTCTGAACAGCTCAGAATACACAGAATCGACATTACCTTATTACAAAACAGATTTGTTGGTCCAGAGATGTGCCCTGAAAGAGCCCAGCTCTGATGTGAGGTAGATATTTCATGAAGACAACTGGAGACATCATTTCCAAAACTGTCTGATATAAGAGGCAAAGGGGATGATGAAGGAACTGTGTATAGCAACTGATCTTCGCTGCATTCGTAGAAAAGACATGTAAATTGTAAATATGTAGGTAAGACTAAAATGCCTAGCATAGCACGGTAGAATACCTCTACCTGTCAGTGTCAAGAAGTCTGACTGAAAGCTGTGGATGAATAAGTGCAATTCGCAGGACACACTTCTTCACATTGTGTAGTTCTCTTTTATGACTACAAAGTATTATATTTAGAAAACATTAATCAAATTATCTATCGTACAAAACTGTGAAAACGAAGAAACATGTACATGTAAACAATAATTAAAGGTGAAATATACCCAGATTGCATTTGTTTTCTCCGCACGGGCTGGTTATAAAAAAGCTCCCGAGCAACAACTACAAAGATGAAACTTCTCTGATAAGTTCCCCAAGAACATGAAAAAAATATAGCACACATGACTAGAGAAAAATGCCAACATCTCACTCTTCACATGCATGAATTATAGTGTGCCTTCCTTAGTGAACATGTGTAGCATAGCATGCATAACAGCCACTCTACTTTTATTCAAGAAAAAATATTAAACATGTACCTGTTGTGCCAACAGCTTCCCTCTGGTCATCTATTCCTAAATGTGAGCATTTGGATCCCTGTACAGTTGCCACAGGACAAGACATTCAGATACATTATACATGAATAGGTCAAGAGTATGCACAGCAGTAAATAGGTATAGTGTGTAAGCGGTGCCTTTATTATCTTGCAGTACGAATTTGGTCTCCCACGAGCCTTCGTCCTGACTTCAACCACAGAGATATCAGAAAGTGATGCGAGAGCTTCACCATTTAATCCAAAACTTCTAGAACTAGATTCCGCATCACCCATGATATCATGAAACTTGGATGTTGCTGTGATAGCAGAAGGAGGTTATACATCATTAGCGCAATGAAAACCGCTGAATAGCATTGAGTAGTTCTTTCTTTGGAAACTTGCACAAGGTGGTGAGCCTCTACTTAACAAATGACAAACAAGATAATTAATTGAATCTGAAAGAAGGGGTTCCTTAGTTCCGTCAAAGGAAGGGGGGTTCCTAGTTCCGTCAAAGAAGAAGGGGTTCCTAGTTCCGTCAAAGAAGAAGGGGTTCCTAGTTCCGTCAAAGAAGTGCTTCCTAGTTCCATCAAAGAAGGAAGGGTTCCTAGTTCCATCAAAGAAGAAGGGGTTCCTAGTTCCGCCAAAGAAGAAGGGGTTCCTAGTTTCCATCAAAGGAGGGGTTCCTAGTTCCATCAAAGAAGAAGGGGTTCCTACTTACTAACAATCAAAAGAATACAATCCAACGATAATGACAGGATATAAACTAAATTGAGTCGAACAGTGAGAAAAGAAAACAAGATAAAAAATCCGCCAGCTGGGAGGTACTGATGCAACTAACATGTCACGACCAATGAGTGATGAAATAAATGTAAGTTATCTTGGAATCAGTATGCACCTACTGATGATTAAGTAAATTTGCATGCCGTTCTAGTGAAAATAAAGCACCCTTGGTCATTTACCAGTCGTCAATTTATAGCCTTATGCAAGTAACAATCGGAATTCAGGGTAGAATAAGCATATCCCATTTGAATATCAATCATCGAGGTCAACTATCACAGAATGGATGTCAGTTCTATTATAACTTTTCGAAGCAAATCAGGCAGTCCTTTCTGTATGAGAACAATCTCATTCTGATGTCCATGAATTCAGATGAGCACCCAAAAGATATGATTCACTGTGTAAGGAGAAGTTGCGACGGTGCAATTTAAGATGAAGCAAATAGTACTGCTGAGTGTAGGAAAAGGCAAGCTTATAAATACGAAAAAAAATATCTAACTTGCCATATTTTTCTCCTAATAGAACCAATTCATCTCGAGCAATACCACAACCTGCAATAGGTACAACAAAGAACCAAGTTTTTTGAGAAGCAAATCCCAGTGATAAGAAAGTTAAAAACGTAGGATAAGGACATACCATCATCTTCCACTTTAACGTAACATGCTCTGACATTTACTGAAACGTCGATCTGAAAAAGGTACAGGCATATAAATAATGTCAATATATGACGATGAGGATACCTGCAGTTTACCCTTTTTGGATGTGAAAGTGATACCCACTATAGAAAATACAAGCGGAACTGTGGATTGTTTTGCATGTATGTTCAAGTCAAAGGATACCTATTCAGGACAGTATATATAGATTCTTTTCTATTTTCCTACATTTGAAAGGAATACCTTTCTGGCATTTGCATCGATGCTATTATATACCAACTCCTCAACAACCCTTGGGAGGTCAGACAAGATAATGCTTGAGCGCAAGGAGCTGTGGACGCTTTTCGGCAAGCGTTTTATGCTCTGCATTGAGGTGTTCTGGTAACAAAAATGAGCTTAGATCAGCCAACAGTAAAGAATGAAATGTATCGAAGCAGGCAGCATCGGAAAATTATTCCAGAAACTTCAGAAAATTAACTAACTTGTCGGTATGCTACTTCATCAAGTGAGGACTTATCGCGATGTGAGATTACAGAGGCAGTTCTATGATTAAGGCAAAATGTGCATGTGGCCAACCAACCTATACGGTAAGGAACAGATTGTTTTTCTTTCCTTTTTCTGGATCATAAGGAACAGATTCTTTTTCTTTTTTTTTGGAACATAAGGAGCAGATTATTTAGGCTGCAACTCACAACGCCAGCCCCAACTCGCCAGCACATTAGACAAGCAAGCCATCACTTCCTATCCTATCTAGATGGGGTGCGCCCGAATTTTTTTGTAGGTTCGTTAGGGTTTAACCAGTCGTGGATGGCGAAATGGCCGTACCTGAGAACCCAATGGCCGAAACCGTGGGCGGCGTTGGGATGGCGGGGGAGCGCCAAGGATGGGCCGGGAACGGCGATGGCGGCGACGCGCGCGACTGGGGACGGGGTGGCGCCGGGCAGGCGGGCGGCGGCCGAGGAGGAGAGGAAGGCCGCGGCGCGACGGGAGCTCTGCGGCCACGGAGGAGAGGGCGGGCCGGTGGAGAAAGCGCTCGCGGCTGCTTCAGTGATGGGAGGGGGGTAGTGGGTAGGGTCGGCGCAGGGATGGGAGGGGGACTCGCCGCCGGTGGGGCTGGAGAGGGAGAGGAAGGGCGCGGGCAGTCGGTGGTGGGAGAGAGGAGGGGGAAATTGTTAATTTTCTGTTTGGGAGGGGGGTTGGGGTGAAATTTGCAAGCCGTGTTGGGCCTTGCAGGGCCTCTTTTATCGGGCCCAGAGGCCTTGCACGGTCTAACGAGCCCAATTTAGTGCAGAGTAGGCCTATAATATGGAAAAACCCTGAGAGCAACTAACCAAGGAGCGTCCACAACACAGGTCACTTTGGATTCCGCCCGCCTCAGGCTATGCAAAACTCAATTCTGATGCAGCGGTGTCCCGGCATGGATTTGGGTCTATTGGTGTGATTTGTAGGGACCAGGGAGGTACATTCTTGGGAGCCTTGGATTTTGTTTTCAGATTTATCTCAGATCCACCTACACGGGAAGCATTGGCAATTCGAGAAGCTATGGCGCTGGCGAAGGACCTATACATCCAACGAATTCATGTCGCCTCAAACTGCAAGGTAGTGGTGGACGACATTCAGAAGCATAATTTGGCCAGCTATGGTGCGATAGTTCAAGAGATCACAGATCTTTCTGTTTCCTTTATTTCATGTAATATTGTTTATGAACGTAGGAACTCAAATTTTGAAGCTCACAATTTAGCGAAGCATGCTCTTACCCTAGGTGGTGGCCGCCATGTTTGGTTACGTCATCCGGGAAATCTTCCATCCGTCCCTGTAAACATTGTGACGAATTAATAAAGCTTCGTGCAATTGTCTCAAAAAAAACTAACTAAGGAGCGCTCCTTCGGAGCCTCCCCAACGATCACTTGGGGTGGGCTGAGAGCGCGCCACTTGGCGTGCTCTCAGCCGCCGCCACGTGTCGCGCTCTGGGCGCTTCCACCGGATTTTAGTTTTTTTATTTTTCCGCACGTGTTTTCGGCTTTTTAAAGTTTTTTTTGCAGTTTTTTTCGGTTTTTTGGTTTTCCAACGGTCTTCCTTCCCTTTTGGACAAAAAAAAATTCGGAAAAAAAAAATTGCGCGAAAAAACACGTTTTTTTGCTCCCGCGAGAAGCACGGTTTTGCTTCCGCAAGAGGCACGGTCTTGCTTTCGCGAGAGGCATGGCCGTGCCTCTCGAAACGGAAAAAAAATGCGTTTTCTGTTTTTTTTTCTTCCATGAGAGGCACGGTCTTGTTTTCGCGAGAGGCACGGCCGTGCCTCTCGGAAACGGAAAAAAAATGTGTTTTTTGTTTTTTTTTTTCGCAAGAGGCACGATTTTGCTTCCGTGAGAAGCACGGTTTTGCTTTCGCAAGAGGCACGACCGTGCCTCTCGGAAACGGAAAAAAACACGTTTTCTGTTTTTTTTCACGAGAGGCACGGTTTTGCTTCCGCGAGAGGCACGGTTTGTTTTCGCGAGAGGCACGGCCATGCCTCTTTCGGAAAGGGAAAAAAACGTGCTTCCGGTTTGGTTCTTTCGTCCGGTTTTTTCGTGAAAAAAAAGTTCGTCAAAACCTATCAACATGGGATCTAGTTTTGAAGATCTCGACGCGAGGAATCAAACGGTGAAAACGGTTCGAGATTTGGACGCACGGTTTAAGAGATAAAACGTTTTGAATAAACGGATTTACGGAAAAAGGGAAAACTCCCCAGGTTGCGACAAACAGTCGGGGTTCCGCACAGGCTATCGACCGACCGCTCAGGGGTGGGCCGGCCTGTTACGCATTCGAACCATACCGGTTTTGGGAACCTTCTATGAATGTTCCTAGCCGGTTTTTTTCCGGTTTTGGGAACCTTCTAGAAGGTTCCTGAACCGGTTTTTTCTTTTTATATTTCCTTTTTTTTTATTTTTTTTATTTCTTTCCTTTTTCATTTTTTCTCTTTCTTTTTTTTCTGTTTTTTCTTTCTTCTTGCTCTTTTCTTTTTGATTTTTTTTCTATTTTCATCGAATGTTTCAGAAATTTTTTAAAAATTGAAATTTTCAGATTTTGTTCGATTTTTCAGAAAATGTTCCTGTTTTCAAATTTTTCTTCAAAAATTTCATAAAAGTTCAGAATTTCAAAAATTGTTCGCTTATTTTCAAAAAAGGTTCAAAATTTCAAAAGGTGTTTGTCTTTTTAAATTATGTTCGCAAACTAAAAAGTTTCCTTTAAGAAATATGTTCCCATTTTTAAAATTTGTTCAAAAATTAATAGCATATTCATGTTTCAAAATTTGTTCACAAATTCAAAAAATGTTCGCATTTTTAAATTTTTTTTCACGAATAAGAAATTGCTCAGGAATTTTAAAAAATGTTTTAATTTTCGAAAATTGTTCACAAAAATCGAAAAATGTTCATGTTTTCAAAATTTGTTCGCAAATTCAGAAAACTTTCACGTTTTTCAATTTTATTCACATATTCAAAAAAATCTGGGAATTTTAGAAAATGTTCCTGTTTTCCAAATTTGTACAGGAATTCAATAAATGTTCATTTTTTGAAATTTGTTCACAAATTAAGATATGTTTGGGAATTTCAGAAAATGTTCCAGTTTCCGAAATTGGTTCAGAAATTCAGAAAATGTTCCTGTTTTTAAAAATGTTTCATAAAACACTCAAGGTTTTTTCAAAAAAAATTGCGTTTTTAAATTCTAAAAATATGTCGGATCTGGGCTGGATGTTGCTTCTTAAAGGTTTACGCTGCTCTAAGTTCAATATCCTTCGTAGCCCAGCCGGTAGTACTGTGTGGTCTGTTGATTGAGATCCTGTGTTCGATCCCCTGCAAGGGCGGCTTAATTTTTAGCTACAGTATGACTCGCTGCTGATCGTTTCCTTCATGGGCCGGCCCAGGCAGAGACCCGCCTATGCGAAACTGCGACTGTTTGCCGCAAAATGCGGCGCATAGGAATTCCCTATAATATGTGCCAAAAAAAGACTGATAGGCCTATAGTTTGTTCACACACAAAAATGGATTTGTCTAAAAAAATCACTACGAAATGGATGAAACCCTTTTCGATGTACTTTGCCACGCTTTGGAATTTCATATGGTCGAAGACTCATATATTCCAGAAATTAAAAAGACTATGTTTTGTTCGCCACAATTTACCTATGGTTAGTTTTTGCAAAGCTTTTTTCTGTGTCATGGCAACTCCTATGATGGTTGGTAACTGAACATCAATTTTTTTATATGGCTTCAGTTTGTACAATGGGGGTTGCTTTGCAGGGTCATAATAAAAAGGAAGAAACCAAAAAAGCATACAAGCAGAAAAGTGCTCAAATTGCAATTCCTGGGAACGCAGCCCCCTCTCTCCCTCCTCTCTCTCTCTCTCTCTCTCTCTCTCTCTCTAATCCCGCATCTTCGAAAGCATTGACCGCAATGAGGTCTAGGTTTAGTTTCATCAAGTTTTTGGCATGAGGTTTATTTCGTTCCTTCACCTCGTCTCGAAGAGATTGTGTCCATGGCAGCGAGAGTGTGGTGGTGACATCGAAAGTGGACATATGGAAGGGTGGTGGACCGGTAGGGAATGGATCAACACCAATGGTGGACGATCACTTGGTAGACAAATCGATGGCAAGGAAGGTTGTAGGATCGAAAGTAGGTCTAGAGGAGGGTGATTAGACTACTTGACCAAATAAAAACCTAGTATTTTCTCAATTTTAGTTGTAGGCAAGTTTTAGCACCAATCACAAGTCAAGCAACACCCTACACATGCAAGTTTAGATAGTAGGCAGCGCAAAGTAAAGACTTTGCATATAAACGTAAAGGAGGGGATCAGAGATATCAAACGCAATGAAGACATGGTGATTTTTGGTGTGGTTCCGGTAGGTGGTGCTATCGTACATCCACGTTGATGGAGACTTCAACCCACGGAGGGTAACGGCTGCGTGAGTCCACGGAGGGCTCCACCCACGAAGGGTCCATGAAGAAGCAACCTCGTCTATTCCATCATGGCTTACGCCCACGAAGGACTAGCCTCAGTCGGGGTAGATCTTCACGAAGTAGGCAATCTCCTTGCCCTTACAAACTTCTTGGTTCAACTCCACAAGCTTTGGAGGCTCCCAAGTGACACCTAACCAATCTAGGAGACACCACTCTCCAAAAGGTAATAGATATTGGTGTTGATGATGAACTCCTTGCTCTTATGATTTAAAAGATAGTCTCCTCAACACTCGATCACTCTCACACATATTTGGCATGGTGGTGGGAGAAGGATTGGAGTGGAAAGCAACTTGAGGGGGCTAGAAATCAAGGATCAAATGATTGGAGTGGAATGCCTTGATCTCAACACAAGTGTAGGTGGTTCTCTCTCAGAAAATGGATATGGGAAGTGAAGCTTCGTCCTGGTTGCTCTCTCTGAGAGTAGGTGGTGTGGGTGGGGTATTTATAGCCATCACCAAAGATCTAGCCGTTACAAACTTTATGCAAAACTCGGTGACACCGAAAGTAAATAGCGGTGAGGCCGACCAGTATAAAAGATTCGAACATTAGATGTTTCGGTGAGACCGGATGAATCCACTTGGTGGCTCCGACATGTGATGACCTAAGCACTTGCATCGTTTCAGTAATTCCGATCGGTTCAACTCGGTAATTTTGAAATGAACACGATGGGTTACAGAAAGTTGGTCAGTGCACTTCGGTGGGACCGAATGTCATCTCGGTGGAACCGAGTTTCTAGGGTTAGGCTTATGGCTCTGTCTGGTGTATCTCGGTGGGTCCGGATGCATAGGTTTCGGTGGGACCGAGAATGACTTTAGGGTTTTGGACAGATTGGATTGTGAGAATGTGGTTGAGGGTTTTGGAGCAATATCTTCAAGGACTTGAGCAAATGACTTATGATCAAAACCTCATCCCCTTTTAATAATATTGGCTTTCCTATGAACTCAATGTGATCTTTGATCACTTAACTAAAAATGTAGAGTCTTGAAGCTTTTGCCAATGTATGTCCTTAGCATTTTGAGGGGTCCAAAATCAAATGTCATTGCATTGAACTTTCCTGAAATGACTTTTGAATAGGCATTAGTTCAATGACATATATGTTGTTAATAATTACCAAAACCACCCGGGGATTAGTTGCACTTTCAAAAGTGCATGCATAGCGTGCCAACGCCAATGGTGGACGATCGCTGGGATCCTATCTCAGGGAACAACTTTCCTGCCCTTTACCGAACCTTGAAGCTCAAAGCATGCTCCACTTGCTTCACCATGTCTTCCTGGATGCTCATCATCGACATCATTTCAACATCTTTGTCATCTGAACCTATGAATCGACAAATTCTTTGTATATGAATTCGTCAAGGTCCTTGTTCTCATAGTCATAATTCGATGAATCCATCGTTTGCATACAAATGCGCAAAAGAATAAAGAAAACAATTCCGACATTTCGTCGAACACATAGAGAGCGAAGTGTACGCCTAGAGTAGTAGGACGTACCGAGATGGCATCCGGTGGCGGTGACCGTGTCCAATAGCGACACGGACAGCGACGCTATGGCCAGCACCATGGTTGGGGATGGCGATGGAGCTAGGGAAGAGGCAGCGTGGACGAGGCGGAAGAGAAGAGGAAAAGGACGGGTCAGGCTAGGTTGGAGGCGATTTGAAAAGATTTGGGATGGGTCCGACCTATTGGATCTGCCGTGGCGGACGCGTCCTATCGTCCCACATATTGGCTGGGTTTCAGAGGTGTCGGCCAGCCCCAACATTGGGGCTAACTTTGAAGGATCAAGTTGGGTAGCATTTCTACGACCAGACTGTCCGGCCGGACGTTTAGGCAAGGGTACGGTTGTAGATGCTCTAACTACTTATGTAAACAGTACCGGTCGCAGCTGGAATCACTGCTGAGCAGCAGCGTCAAGCAAGCTGCTACACTACACAGGCACAGGCACAGGCACAGGCACAGGCACAGGCACAGGCACAGGCACAGGCAGCACGCTGCTTCTTCTGAACCCAGCAACATGTAAAAACTCAGCTTTCCATCGCACAGCAAGAATTGAACCACACTGCACCGCAGCATGTCAGCGCATCGCACTTGCTCCTTCCTACTCAACCAGCAAACGGAAAGCAAAAAATAAAGCTGATGGCCAGATCACACTACTACCAAACATCTTCCTACACCACCTCACAAGCATGCAGAATAAATAAACACCACAACTACATCAGCATCAGCTTCTGCACCACCCACAACACACGCACCCACACGCTACATCAAAAGCACACGATCATGACGATGATGATGTTATGAAGATAAAAAAAAAACCCGCATCATCGACACCGCTACAGATGGTTCATCGAGCCATGTCGAAATCAGTACTTGCCGGAGCTGGTGTCTAACACCCGGCCTCCTGTGTAAAGCTATTTGTCTGTTAGGCTTCTTCTGAAGTTGCTTGGTGGTTTGGTTGAATCAGTTGTTGAGCCATGCGTGCTTCAGGCACTCGGCGGCGGTCGGCCTGTTCTCCGGATCAAAATCTAGGATCGGGCGGAGGAAGTCAGCGAGCCCGTTGGCGTCCGGCTCGGTGAAATTGTACCTCTCGACTAGCACGCGTTCCAGAGGCCAGAACTTGAGCCTTTTGACCCTCTTGAGGTCGCCGTACCGGTTGAAGTAATCCTTGGAATGGGTGCCTGAGGTGGCAATCTGAAAGATAACGGCAGGTTTAGATTAGCTGCAACAGACATCGACATGACAGAGCGTGTAGGGGAGATTGTGTATACCTTCTTAGGCATCTTTCCGAGAGTTTCCATCGTCAGAGCCAGGTGATCCTGCAAAGAGTTATGCAACAGAGAGATGAGCTGACGATTGGTTGGTGAGATAACAACACTTGCATGCCACCACTGTAGACTTTGCAGCTAAGAGTCAACATCTGAAGTTGATTGCTTAATGAGTACTATATCTGTCGATTTGACACTTAAAGTACTATATCTATTGATCTGACAATCTTACATAGGTAAGGTTGCAAAAATCCCTTTAAAAGACAATCCAGCAGGTAGGAGTAAGAGTATAACAAATCTTTTAGCTGCCACTATCAAATTCTCTTCGCTACGGAACAATCTGTCATTGTCGGTACTCGGTACTGTATATTGTGCCAGTGTATCACATCTGGCAAGAATAACAGAAAAGCGGACAACCAGAACAGCACACTTAGATCTGTACCGGTTTATCACATTAAGATGCACTTCTATTGTACACAAGTCCTATGATGGTTGGTAACTGTACATCAAATTGTTTCTATGGCTTCAGTTTGGACACTGGAGGTTGCTTTGAAGGATCATAAAGAAAGAAACCAAAATAGCATATTAGCAGAAAAGTGCTCACACAGCCCTCGCAATATCAGTTCACATTTCATTTAAATATTTTAGTTGCTAGGTTGGTACCTAGTCAGGTCGGGTGCATCTTCATTTGAACTTTAAAGTGGCATATGATCTAAAGCACCTACTTTCAATAGTATATAATTTAATAGTAATTGCCATGACTCATCGACCAACATAACAGCAGGAATACACAAAAATAGGGTGATGTCTGCAACCTCGGCATTAGGAAAAATGGACTAGTTTGACTAATGTTAGAAAACCCATATACTAGTAAGCAAGAATATATGATAGAACCTTCATTGCTAATGCTACTAGTATAAGCAAAAAAGTGCTGAAAGAAACGACACAAAAATTATGTGTTTTTACCTCATCTTCACTGCAACCTTGGCAAGTATTGGGAGCAAACAGCATGTCACCGGTGGCAAGCTCAAACGCCATACAAGCGAACGACCACATATCGGCAGAATAAGAATACCCAGAACCGATGATAACCTCGGGTGCCCTATACTGCCTTGTCTGTATTACACCATCACCCTGCTGATCAGCCCAGCAGGCATTCCCGAAATCAACAATCTTGCACTTCATGCTAATGCCATCCAGGCTTCTCTCCTTAACCATGTCTGCTGTGAACCCGCCGAGCGACACCCGCCTCTGCAGAATCTTCGCCACGGCGCGCCTCGCCCGCGTCTTGAGCATCTTCTCGCTGAAACTGATCGATGTCGCACGGTACTGGTTCCCCTCAGGCCTCTTGAGAATCGGGGTGAGCCTCGAGCGCACCGGGTCTTTCGACGGGTTTATCGTCGACACTAGGAGGACATTCTCTGGCTTCAAATCGGTGTGGATAATGCCGAGCTCTCTGTGCATGTAATCGAGTCCGGTCAGCACCGACCGGCAAATCTCCCTTACCCTGCTCAGCCCAATGCCCTTATTCCGGTTGTACCGTATCAGCCGCAGCAGGCTGTCGCCGAGGAACTCGGTGACCAGGCAAATGTGCTTGCCGTTCGGACCGGCATGCTTGAAATGGTCCAGCAGCTGGATGACGCACTTGGAATTGGTCGGGTCACCCTTGGCCGCCGCGGACAGCAGGTCGATCTCGTGGAGCGCGGCGTGAGCGTAGTCCCTCGCGCTCTTCTGGATCTTGAGCGCCACGAACCTCTGCAGGTTTTGCAATCACAGTATCCAGTTAGCAATACATCTTGCACAGATCGCACAATACAAATTTCCATTGCTGACAGTATCAAAGGAGAAACCTGCAATCTTTGCAACAGAGGTCACAGGTTTGAACAAAGAAGACAAAGATGGGTGCAGAGTTCTGTCGGGCCGAATTTGAACAGAACCAAATCAATGGAACAGGGGTAAAAGGGGCAAAGCGCGGTGTTTTGGATTGCGCGAGCAGCCTCCACCGGAGTTCACGAAATCCAATAGCAGCCGATGGGAAACCCCCGTCGGCCGCGCCATGAGCAAGCACACCGAGAAGGGCGGGCGAAGAAACAGAGCAGGAAGAAAAGACAGAACCAAGATGAATCAGGAGACGGGACGGAGGGCATGGGACTCGGGCGTACGCTGAGGAGGGTGTCGTAGGCGAGCCAGACGGTGGAGAAGTTGCCCCAGCCGAGCTTCCACTGCGCGACGAACCTGCCGCCGGCGAAGCGGTCCCCGGGGCGCGCGGCGTGGTACCCGCCCTTCCGGTACCCCTCCGCGCCCTCCTCCTCCTCGTCCTCGTCCTCCGACCCCGACGAGTAGCAGTACCCGTTGCCGCCGAACGCCGCCATCGACGGATCGCCGGCCGGCGAGCTCCTCCTCCTCCGGATTCGAAAGGGGGGCGCAGGCGGGGGGGACTAAGGAGGAGGCCGGGTTGGGTTTGATTTGGTTTGGCTGGGGATTTTTCTGGAGTGGAATTAGTTTTGTTGGGTGGCGGAGGGAGAAAAGTGACCGTTCCGGCACCACCACACCACCAGCTGCCGCCTGCCTCCGGTGCGGCGGAGACGGAGTGGTGGACGGAGGGGCTCCCCGTGGCAGTGCTTTATACTCCATGGTCCATACATATCCATGCATGGATTAATTGATTTTATTTAATTGCTAATTCATCGGTCCAAATAGTAAAGTGCTCATTTTGGACCAATCAATCGGCACATAAAACCCATGGTCAAAGCAAGCACCCCTTGAATCTCATTTTTGGACCTCAAATTCATATTCTCTTAAAACCATATGGTTCAATCACTGCCTTCTATAACCTTCTGACATGCTAGTTAGAAAGAGTATTAGTCGGATCAAAAGAGAATACATAGTACAGTAATAAAAAAAATTATGTATTGAAAGAGCAAGTATAGGCTCACGAGCCGCCGCCTCCTGCTCCTCCTCCAAAAAAAAAGCTAGGGTTCCTGCCTCTCGCCGGCGCTGCCGCAGGTCCGCCTCGTCTCCGGTGGCCCTAGGGCCATGGGGGCGCGGTGGATCCTGGCAAGGGCCGGCGGGAGGGCTCCGATTTTAGTCGTTCCTTTCCGTTTTGTTAGGGTTTGTGTCCTGCTCAGGAAGACGAGACGGCGGCGGCTCCCTGAAGATGGAATAAAGGTCTCCCCGCCTAGCCCCCGTTCCGGCGGTGCGTATAGCATCGTTGGTGGGCGTGTGGAGGTGTGTCTCCGGCGGATCTATCTTTGGTGGATTTGCTCGGATCTCGTCGTTGTTCTTCTACGTTCGTGTGTCTTTGGGTTGGATCCTTCCGATCTACGTTATTCTTCATCGGCGGCGGTTGCTGTTCTGGTGCGCTGGTCCTATGGGGCCTTAGCACGACGACTTCCCGACTGTCTACTACAACAAGTTGTGCCCGACTCCGGCGATGGAGGGGCGATGACGGCGGCGCGCCTTCGGCTCGCTTCAGTACTTGTAGTCGTCGCTAGGTGGTCTACGAATCTGGATGTAATTTTTATTATTTTTGGTGTTCGTTGTACTGCCATGATTGAAGATGAATAGATCGAAAGTTTTCTCGAAAAAAAAAATTATGTATTTTTGGTGCACTTATGCATTAGGAGTGAAAATGTTATAGAAGCGGGAACACAACTTCCGTGCGAAAATTCAACACCAATTCCTAGCTAAAAGGCCATTCGAAACTACTCTATGTAACCCTCATGTATGATATTATTTTCAGTCATACCAGCGAAAAAAAAAGTAGTTTGCGGGGTTTGGCGTGTTATTTTTCATCACTTTTTAGTCTTTTTCTTTTCCTATAAAACACTCGCTTCTATATCTGTACTACTTTGAATTTGCACTGAATTTACTTTCGGCGTTACTTGTGTCCGTTTATTTCTAATATTTCGTACTAATTTATGTTTCTTCTAATAATAATCGACGTTATCGATTTCCTTTTATTCTAATATTTTGTACCCATTTATATTCCTCTATTAATATTCGACGTATCGGTTTCCGCTTTTCTTCTAATATTTCGTACTCATTTACGTTCCTCTAAAAATATTTGATGTTATCGGTTTCCGCTTTTCTTCTAATATTTCGTACTCATTTACGTTCCTCTAAAAATATTCGACGTTATCGGTTTCCGCTTTTCTTCTAATATTTCGTACTCATTTACATTCCTCTAAAAATATTCGATGTTATCGGTCTCCGCTTTTCTTCTAATATTTCGTACTCATTTACGTTCCTCTAAAAATATTCGACGTTATCGGTTTCCGTTTTCATTTACCGATATTACATACTCATTTACTTTTTTCTCTGAAAATATTCAGCGTTATCTGTTTTCCGTGTTATTTCTGATATTTCATACTCATTTATGTTTCCTCTATAAATTTTTGGTGGTGTTTTTGTTTTTGTTCTGATATTTCGTAGTTATTTAGGTTTCCTCTAAAAATGTGTGGTGTTATATATGTTCCATTTTCGTTTACAATATTTCATAATCATTTATGTTTCATCTAAAAATATTCGACGTTGTCTCTTTTTGTTCTCGGTTTCAATATTTCGAACTCATTTATATTTCCTCTAAATATATTTGGCATTGCCTATTTCCATTCCCGTTTCCAAGATTTTGTACTCATTTATAGTTTCTCTAAAAAGATGCTCCCTACATTTGGAACCTCGTACATCGGTGGCTATGGGTCTCTGGAGCCCATTTGTAAGGATGTGTGTCCTTGGTTGAGGCTTCTTGTTTGTTTTTTCATTTTATTATATTTTTTTGAAAAGGAATGTAACCTCCGGCCTCTACATCGAGCGATGCACACATTCATCTGATGACCCACAAGTATAGGGGATCACAACAGTCTTTAAGGGAAGTATTTCAAACCAAATTTATTGATTCGACACAAGCGGATTGAAAGAATATTTATAAGCTTTAGCAGTTGAGTTGTCAATTCAACCACACTTGAGAGATAACTTCTTTGCAGCAATTTATTAGTAGCACAGTAATATGATAGCAGTAGTCATAAAGTAGCAGTAGCAATAGCAGAAATAGTGTCAAGTTTGTATCAAAGCAGAACAATAGTGAATTTAACCAAGACAATAGCAGAAAAGCTTAGGGTATGGGGTGTTCAAATGGGATTCAATATGCAACAGTTATAACCTAAAGCGATAACAAACTAGCTCTAATTTATCAATCATATATAAGCATGTACTCTATATATAGTCATACTTGCTTGCGATAAGAACTTGCATAACATCTTTTGTCCTACCCTCCCGTGGCAACGGGGTCCTAATTGAAACTGGGGGTAATTAAGCCGCTCCTTTTAATAGAGAACCAGAACGAAGCGTTAACACATAGTGAATGCATGTAATCCTCACATTAAAGTCATCCCCGTAGAGTATCCCAATTGTTGTCACTTTGGGGTGTAGGGTTCAGAATGATAACAGGTGCATACAACTTGCAGATATGATCAAGAACGCAAATATATTCATGAAAACATAATAGATTTAGATCTAAAATCATGGCAAAGTCATAGTAATTCGGGCCCTGGTGACAAGCATTAAGCACAACAAAGTCATAGCAACATCAGTCTCAGAACATAGTGGATACTAGGGATCAAGCCCTAACAAATCTGACAACGATTACATAAGAAATCTCATCCAAATCTCATCTACCTCCATATGCCTACAAAATATTACTCACACATGGATGTGAGCATCATGAAAATGTTGATAAAGAAGGGTTGGTAATGACGACGGCGACGAATCCCTCTCTCCGGAGTCAGAAACAGACTCCAGATTAGGGCAACCGACGAAGAACAGGAGGTGGCGGCGGCTTCATATCGTAAAACGCGATAAATATTTTCTGTGATTTTTCTGGAGGATATGAGAATTTATAGCGCTGGCCAGGGGCCCCACACGGGTAGGTGGCGCGCCATCTGGCCGTGCGGCGATCTGGTGGGGCCCCTCTGGCACTTGTTTGCTCCATAAATCTTTATTTATTTTGAAATAATTCTCCAAAAATCCTCGTCCAATTTCGAGCACTTTTATTTCTGCATAAAAACAACACCATGGTAGTTCCGCTGAAAAACAACGTCAGTCCGGGTTAGTTTCATCTAAATCATGCAAATTAGAGGCCAAAATAAGCGCAAAATGTTGGAAAAGTAGATACGTTGGAGAGTATCACCATCTTTATTAAATTATTCGTCAAAGCCTTACAAAAAAATATATGTATAAAGCCGAAGCCATCTTTCTAGCGAACACTATCGCCATACCTATAGGATTGATGATGTGCCCTGACCTCACACCAACACACACCATGTAATTCGGTGACCCAACCAAACCGCCCACCAGTGAGTCGGGAGCACCAACCGGTCAAGTAGACCCTTAGCATGCACGTATGCGCACACTCTATAACCCGCCTCGCCATCTTCCACCGTCCCATCTTTAGGAGTGATTAATGCATTGACCTCGCCAGGCCCTTCCGCATCGACGCCACCACGACGCCAGACATCGCCACCCTCCCACGCGCACCCATTAACACGCGTCTGACGTCGAGACTCCGTTGTGCCGCGCTGTTGAGCCCCACCATCATTTATGCGGGATCCAACACCGCTCCTTGATACGTCTCCGTCGTATCTACTTTTCCAAACACTTTTGCTCTTGTTTTAGACTCTAATTTGCATGATTTGAATGGAACTAGCCCGGACTGACGCTGTTTTCAGCAGAACTACCATGATGTTGTTTTTGTAAGAAATCAAAGTTCTCGGAATTGGACGAAACTTTTTGGAGATTTTTTATGGAATATATAAAAGATATTGGCGCAAGAATCAACTGGAGAGGGGGCCCCTGTTGCTCACAAGGCAACAGGGCACGACTCCCCCTGGGGGCGCGTCGTGATGCCTTGTGGGGCCCACAGAGGTCCTCCTGACCTAATTCCAACACTATAAAATCTCTTTCCCCGAGAAAAAAATAAGAGAAGAAGTTTCATCGCGTTTTACGATACGGAGCCGCCGCCACCTCCTGTTCTTCATCGGGAGGGCTGATCTGGAGTCCGTTCGGGGCTCCGGAGAGGGGGATTCGTCGCCATCGTCATCATCAACTATCCTCCATCACCAATTTCATGATGATCACCACTGGGCGTGAGTAATTTCTCCGTAGGCTTGCTGGACGGTGATGGGTTGGATGAGATTTATCATGTAATCGAGTCAATTTTGTTAGGGCTTGATCCCTATTATCCACTATGTTCTGAGATTAACGTTGCTATGACTTTGCTATGCTTAGTGCTTGTCACTAGGGCCCGAGTGCCATGATTTCAGATCTGAACCCTTTATGTTCTCATGAATATATTTGAGTTCTTGATCCTATCTGCTAGTTATATGCACTTGTTATTGTTCTGATCCGTAGACCCTATAGTGACAATTGTGTGGGATACTCTCCGGGGATGACTCTAATTCGAGGAGTTCATGTATTCACCATGTGTTAATGCTTTGTTCCGGTTCTCTATTAAAAGGAGGCCTTAATATCCCTTAGTTTCCTTATGGACCCCGCTGCCACGGGAGGGTAGGACAAAAGATGTCATGCAAGTCCTTACTATAAGCACGTATGACTATATACGTAATACATGCCTACATTACATTGATGAATTGGAGCTATTGTGTATTGCTCTAGGTTGTGACTGTTACATGATGAATGTCATCCAACATAATTATCCATCACTGATCCAATGCCTACGCTTTTCGCAGATTGATCTTTGCTAAGTTACTTTTGTCGTTGTTGCTGTTACAATCACTACAAAACTGCTACTGTTACTGTCTCTGTTCCTATTGCTACTGTTACTACTGTGCTACTAAACACTTTGCTGTAGATATTTAGTTCTCCAGGTGTGGTTGAATTGACAACTCAACTGCTAATACTCGCAAATATTCTTTGGCTCCCCTTGTGTCGAATCAATAAATTTGGGTGAAATACTACCCTCGAAGACTGTCGCGATACCCTATACTTGTGGGTTATCAAGACCTTTTTCTGGCGCCGTTGCCGGGGAGCATAGCTCTATTTGTTGAGTCACTTGGGATTTATATCTATTGATCACTATGAAGAATCTGAAAGATGCTAAGACCAAGATCATACCCTCTAAGATGAGGGGAGGTAAGGAACTGCCATCTAGCTCCGCACTTGATTCACCTTCTGTTTTGAGTAGGCTTGCGACACCACCACATGCTATTCATTCTGATATGTCGCAAGTAATTGATGATACTACTTCTGCTATGAATGATACTTATGATGATGCTAGTACTATGCTTGATAATACTGTGCCACTAGGTGAATTTCTTGATCAACAAATTGCTAGAGCTAAAGAAACTGAGAATGCTGAAATTGATGAAACTTCTGAAAATTATGATTCACCTATTATGCCTAGCTCTCCTACTAGAGTTGAAATGCCTAAGATACCTGAGGGTTATGTTCTGGATGGGGAGATAGCTAGAGAATTTATTTCTTGTAATGATAGAGATGACGTTAGAAAATTGCTGGCTAAGTTAAAAGAAAAGTCTATGATGGAGAGAATGAAATATGATCCTAAGTTTGCTACCTCTCCTATCTTTGTTACCGATAAGGATTATGAATTCTCTGTCGATCTTGAGTTAATTACTTTGGTTGAATCTGATCCTTTATATGGTTATGAATCTGAAACTGTTGTGGCACACCTTACTAAATTAAATGATATAGCCACCCTATTTTCTCATGAGGAAAAAATTCGTTACTACTACATTCTTAAGTTGTTTCCTTTCTCATTAAAGGGTGATGCAAAGAAATGGTTTAATACTCTTGGTCCTGGTTGTGTGCGTAGTCCCCAGGATATGATATATTACTTCTCTGAAAAATATTTTCCTGCTCATAAGAAACAAGCTGCTTTACAGGAAATATTTAACTTTGTGCAAATTGAAGAAGATAATCTCCCTCAAGCTTGGGGAGGCTTCTCCAATTACTTAATGCTTTGCCTAATCATCCTCTTAAGAAAAATGAAATACTTGATATCTTTTATAATGGACTAACCGATGCTTCTAGGGACTACCTAGATAGTTGTGCGGGTTGTGTTTTCAGGGAACGAACTATTGAACAGGCTGAAGAACTATTGAATAATATATTAAAGAATGCTAATGATTGGACACTTCCCGAATCACCGGTCAAACCAACTCCAAAGAAGAGAGGTATTCTATTCCTCAGTCCTGAAGATATGCAAGAAGCCAAGAAATCTATGAAAGAAAAAGGCATTAAATCTGAAGATGTTAAGAATTTACCACCTATTGAAGAAATACATGGGCTCGACATCCCAACAGAGGTAGTAGAGGTAAATTCTCTTATTAGATTTGATGAAGGTGATATTCCTTATAATAAATCTGCTAGTCAATGCTTTTATGAGTTTGATAATTACATCATTAAGCAAGACCACTTTAATATGTATGTTAGCAATCAATTAAAACGCAATGCTTTCATGATAGATCGTTTGAGTGATTTGATGTTTAGAACTGCTAATGATGTTAAAGGCTTAAGTAAACATGCTTCTATGGTTCATACTCAGTTAGAACAAATTGCTAAGTCCCAGAATGATTTGCTTAATGAGATGAATAATAAAATGAATGATTATGCTGTTAGAGTTGCTACTAGAGGAGGTAGAATGACTCAGGAGCCTCTGTATCCTGAAGTTCATCCTAAAATAATTGAACAAGATTCTCAAAAATTAATATTGATGCACCTAGTCCATCTAAAAAGAAAAAGAAAAAGAAAAATGATAGGACTTTGCATGCTTCTAGTGAGCCTGAGATAGAAAAACCTCCTGAGAATCATAATGATGTTTCTGTTTCTGATGCTGAGACACAATCTGGTGATGAACCCCCACTTAATGATAATGATAATAATAATGATGTTCATGTTGATGCTCAACCAGATAATGATGTAGAAATAGAACCTACTATTGATCTTGATAACCCACCTCCTAAGAATAAAAGATATGATAAAAAGTGATTTCATTGCTAGAAAACATGGGAAAGAAAGAGAACCATGGGTTCAAAAACCTATGGCTTTTCCTACTAAAACATCTAGAAATAAAGATGAGGAGGACTTTGAGCGCTTTGTTGAAATGCTTAGACCTGTCTTTTTGCGCACTCGCTTGACTGATATTTTGAAAATGCCTCCTTATGCTAAATACATGAAAGATATTGTCACTAATAAAAGAAAGATACCTGAGGCTGAAATTTCCACCATGCTTGCAAATTATTATTTTAAGGGTGGAGTGCCTAAAAAGTTAGGAGATCCGGGAATACCTACTATACCATGCTCCATTAAAATAAGTTATGTTAAAACTTCTTTATGTGATCTAGGAGCCGGTGTTAGTGTTATGCCTTTCTCTTTATATAGAAGACTTGATTTGAATAAGCTTACACCTACTGAAATATCTTTGCAAATGACTGATAAATCAACTGCTATACCTATTGGAATTTGCGAGGATGTGCCTGTTGTTGTTGCAAATGTTACTATCTTAACAGACTTTGTTATACTTGATATGCCCGAGGACGACAACATGTCGATTATCCTTGGAAGACCCTTTTTGAACACTGCAGTGGCTGTTATTGATTGCAACAAAAGCAATGTCACTTTTCATGTCAATGGTAATGAGCATACGGTTTATTTTCTAAGGAAACAAAATTGAGTGAATGGTATCCATTGTATTGAAAAGGTTTCGACAATCACTATTGGAGGATTCAAATTTCCTCTTCCTACTGTCAAAAAGAAATATGAAATTCTTATTGTTGGGGAGATGCATATCCCCGTTGAGGTAACCTAGCGCTATACAAAAGTTCTTCGGTTTCATGTTACTCGGAAATAGTTTGTTAATAAGACTTGATCAACCTTATTAATGGATTCTTTTTGAGGGGCATGTGGTCGATGAATTTAGTAAGCACAACCTTCAGTAATTATAGTTTGCTCTCTGTTATTTATAGTTTAGTAAAGTAAAATGCCATGATTATCCTGTTTTCTAAATTACCCGTGCAATAAAAAATGGCCCAAAAATAAAAGTGCTCGGAATGCAATAAAATTTTGACATGATTTTTTCTGGAATATATAAGAATTTTTGGTACTGAGAAGAACCCAGGGGGATGCACCTGCTGCCCACAAGGCAGTAGGGCGCGGCCACCCCCCAGGGCGCGCCAAAGTGCCTTGTGGGTCCCATAGGGACCCACTCACTTATCCATTCAGCCCATTTCATCTCCTACCTCCAGAAAAAAAAATCTTTGTAGCTCTCTCTCTCGTGTTCTTGCTCCCAAACCTGAAATTTTCGATCTCTTTGCTTGGAGCTCCGTTTCTGAAACTGTTTTGAGGGATTGCTCCTTGGTATGTGACTCTCCCATTGCTCCAATTAGTTTTTGCTTTAGTGGATTACATTTTGCATAAATTGCTGCTATTGGTGCTACTGAAAATGAGCTTGCATGTTAAATTCCTTGAGTTCTAAGTAGTTTGAATGCTTGATATAGCCTCTAGGCACTTGTATGAGTAGTTTCTATCAATCTTGTGAAGTTTTGTTGACATATTTTTGTGGTCCAAATTTTTTCAGAAATTTGTTCTTAGGAAAAATGAACTTTCTTCGGAGGAGTTCGTTGCGTCGGACCTCCAAGGGTGCCCTTGAGGATGCCCATGACCACGACCTCAACATCCCGCGCAGGACGGAAGTCTGACCGTGCGAGTGGCCGCACAACACCTTCATGAACGAAGCTGGGTTTCGTCAAGAGTTCGCACAATTTGTTGCGAACGCCGGGCTGACCAACTTCCTCGCAGATGAGTGTGACCAGCACCACATCCTTACAAATTCCTTTGTGCAAATTTTTTATTTTATGCCTAGGCTCGATATCCCCATGGTGCGTTTTGATTTATATGCTGAACATCATGAGTTAACGCTAGATGAGTTTTGTGAAATATGCTTGATCCCTTCTGATGGGGATTTGAGGGAGCCTCGGCCTGAGGAGTTTGAGGAATTCCTTCGCACTTTGACTGTGGGGGAATTTAGGGGCGTTTCAAAAGCCCGTGTTACTAGCTTGCATTTTCCTGTTATGCGCTACTTTGCTTTATTCATAGGGAAATGCTTGCCCGCCAGGGAGGAAGGTGGTACGCTCAGTGCCCCTGACCTCGCCATCTTGCGCCGTGCTATTTACGGTGATAACACTTTTAGCTTGGGAGCTATCATTGCACGCCGCTTACACACCAACAGAACTAAGGGTAAAATCCATGGCGGTATTTATGCTTCGCGTCTTGCGAAACGTTTTAATGTTGCTATCCGCCCAAATGACCACCTGTTGCCCAAGGCTTATTTAGACCAACAGTGCATGATCGATCACCACTTTATTGATGAACTTGAACCTCCTCAATATATTCGTTATAATCTGGTTTTTATCGAGACAACTCGCGATATTATTCCGTTGCCTGCACCCTCTTTGTTTGATTCTCATGCCAGGAACGGATACACCATCATGCCGGCAGACATCACATCTTACAGGAACGAGCTAGCAGCAGCAGAGGACGAGGCCCAGTAGTGGGACCCTCAGGTGCCTCCGCCCCAGTACTATCTGCCCGGTCCTGATGGATACTACGGGTGGTGATTACCAAGCTAGGCCAAAAGCCTAAGCTTGGGGGAGTACGTATCTCTAACCGACATTACATTCATGTTCACACATTCATTCCAGTTGTCGGTGCTCATACTTTTTCATTGTATATCCATGCTAGTTTATTTTATTCTCGCCTTCTTCTTATGTGTTTGAAAAACCTTCAAAAATCCAAAAAAATTAGTTGTAGTTTCTTTCTTGTATAACTAGTTGTAGTATTAAAAGAAAACCCAAAAAGATTTCCCGTTCCTTCTTTTGCTTGTTGGGAGTTCTCCCGTGTAAATAGTTTTCTCGCTTTTCGTTTTTCTTCCTTAATTTGCTTCCTTCAGAAAAATTAAAAACTCCAAAAATATTTCAGTGTGTTTCTCTGAATTTCTTTTCTTTTCGTTGAGTTGTCATAGGGAGAAGACCACGATGAAAATGATGAGTGGTTCTCAGATGCTTTATTGTTGATCTAACGAAGAGCCAGTATTACCTTGTCTTCTCCCTTGAATAAAATGTTTGCAGATCCCAGCTTAGTCCACGGTACTCTTGCACTATTATTATTTTCACATCATTCGGTCGTGCAAGTGAAAGGCAATAATGACGATGATTTGACGAAGTGACTGTGGCAAGGAAAAGCTGGTATGAACTCTTCTTGTTTTTGTTTTTGTAAATATGTTTAACTCAGTATCCATGATTCAGCATATTATGAGTAAACGTGTTTGTGATGACAATTAGAGATTATAGTTGCTCATGCCATGCTTAAGTAACTAGGAGTGGATAATGATTTATCTTGGATGTCAACATGCATTAAAATGGTTATGATGTAGTATGTTAATATGGTATCCTCCTCTGAATGTTTCAAGTGGCTTGACTTGACACATGTTTATGCATGTAGTTGATTCAAAACCAACATAGCCTCCATGATATTTATGTTCAGGGTGACTATATCCTACTCATGCTAGTATTCAATGTTAATTATTCTCAATGCATGATCATGATCGTTTTCGCTCTCTAGTTGGTCGCTTCCCAACCTATTTGCTAGCCTTCACTTGTACTAAGCGGGAATTCTGCTTGTGCATCCACAATCCTTAAACCAAAGTTGTTCCAGATGAGTCCACAATATCTACCTATATGCGGTATTACTCTGCAGCTCCAAGTAAATTTGCACGTGCCACCTCTAATTATTCAAATAAACATCTGTTTTGTGTGCCCGCACCGCTCATGGAGCGACAGGGGGCGGTCAATATCTTCCATGCTAAGTGGGTTACTCTCAAGATGAGTGTTTATTCACTTGTCATTGCACGAGAGAGGCTGGTATTTGGGATGCCCAGTCCTATGCTCAAAATCGAAAATACATAATGCAAACAAACTCCCCCAGAAAGTTGTTGGTATGGAGGGCACCCGAGGATTCGGCTAGCCATGGCTTGTGTTGGTATGGTGGAGGGGGAGCAAACTTTACCTTTTCCGCTTGGGAACCACCTATAATGTGTTTAGCATGGAAGATATTGAAAACACTTGGTCATGACGTTGACAGGAAAAGTACACCTCTCAAAATTATTTTTCATCTCTGATTTAAGCTTCGAGCTCTGGCACCGCTGCAAATCCATGCTTCCCTCTGCGAAGGGCCTATCTATTTACTTTTATGTTATTTACTTTATGTTATTTTGCTTTTATTGTTGAGTCTCACCTTCTTGCACTAAGCGCCAATCCTGAGAGCACTATTGTCACCCTTATGCATTGAGTATAGTTAATGTTGTGTGCATCATGACTGGATCTCTTCTACCCTGAATTACAATGTTTAGTCGCTACTTGAACTTTGGAGGTGCTCTGCATTTATGTTTTGCGGTCTCAGAAAGGGCTAGCGAGATACCATGTTATCATATTATATCATGATTGTTTTGACAAATTGTTGGCATTTGAGATATGTTATTATTGCTCTCTAGTTGATTATGCCATTGATATGAGTAAATATAGTTTTAAAGTGTTATTATGAGCATGGTTAGTTCATGATCTTTGCTGAAAACCTGGGTACTATTTGAGCTTATATACGGATACAAGAACAAAAGAGTTCGTAAATGTTTTTCTTTATCACTTTCAGTTTGTCAACTGAATTGCTTGAGGACAAGCAATGAGTTAAGCTTGGGGGAGTGATACATCCATTTTGCATCATGTTTTGCTACTGTTATTTATAGTGTTTTTAATCAATATGACACTTTGTGGAGTAATTCTAATGCCTTTTCTCTCTTAATATGCAAGATTTACACAAGGAGGGAGATTGCCGGCAGCTGGAATTCTAGACCTGAAAAAGCTATGTCAGAGATACCTATTCTGCACATCTCCAAATGAGCTGAAATTTTACGGAGATTTATTTTGGAATAAATAAAAAATACTGGAGCAAAGAAGTACCAGAGGGGGCCACCCAGGAGCCCACGAGGCACCAGGGTGCGCCACCCCCCCAGGCACGCCATGGTGGCTCGTGGGGCCCCTGGCCAGCCTCTGGCCCCCATTTTCTGGTATATAAGTCCATTTGCCCTAGAAAAAATATAGAGAAGACTTTCGGGACGGTGCGCCGCCGTCTTGAGGCGGAACTTGGGCAGGAGCACTTTTGCTCTCCGGCGGAGAGATTCTGCCGGGGATACTTCCCTCCGGGAGGGGGAAATCGTCGCCATCGACATCACCAACGATCCTCTCATCGAGGGAGGACTAATCTTCATCAACATCTTCACCAGCACCATCTCATCTCAAACCCTTGTTCATCTCTTGTATTCAATCTTTGTCTCAAAACCTCAGATTGGTACGTATGGGTTGCTAGTAGTGTTGATTACATCTTGTAGTTGATGCTAATTGGTTTATTTGGTGGAAGATTATATGTGCAGATCTATTATGCTATTCAATACCCCTCTGATCTTGGACATGATTATGATTTGTGAGTAGTTACTTTTGTTCTTGAGGACATGGGAGAAGTCTTGTCATAAGTAATCATGTGAATTTGGTATTCGTTTGATATTTTGATGATATGTATGTTGTTGATTCCCTTAGTGGTGTCGTGTGAACGTCGACTACATGACACTTCACCATCTTTGGGCCTAAGGGAATGCATTGTGGAGTAGTAATTAGATGATGGGTTGCTAGAGTGATAGAAGCTTAAACCCTAGTTTATGCGCTATTCCGTAAGGGGCTGATTTGGATCCATATGTTTAATGCTATGGTTAGAGTTATCTTAATTCTTCTTTCATAGTTGCGGATGCTTGCGAGAGGGGGTAATCATAAGTGGGAGGTTTGTTAAAGTAAGAACAACACCCAAGCACCGGTCCACCCACATATCAAATTATCAAAGTAGCGAACGCGAATCAAACCAACATGATGAAAGTGTCCTCGAGAACGCTTTGCTTATTATAAGAGATCGTTCCGACTTGTCATTTGCTACAAAAAGGATTGGGCCACCTTGCTGCACTCTTTGTTACTATTGCTACTTGTCACTTGTTACAAATTATCTTGCTATCAAACTACTCGTTACCGATAATTTCAGTGCTTGCAAAAAATACCTTGCTGAAAACCGCTTGTCATTTCCTTCTGCTCCTCGTTGGGTTCGACACTCTTACTTATCGAAAGGACTACGATTGATCCCCTATACTTGTGGGTCATCAAGACTCTTTTCTGGCGCCGTTGCCGGGGAGTGAAGCGCCTTTGGTGAGTGGAATTTGGTAAGGAAACATTTATATTACGTGCTGAAATTTACGGTCACTTGTCACTATGGAAAGTAATCCTTTGAGGGGTTTGTTCGGGGTATCTTCACCTCGACCGGAAACACAAATAGTTGCTCCTCAACCTACTGCACCTACTGAAAATATTTATTATGAGATTCCTCCGGGTATGATAGAGAAACTGCTAGCTAATCCTTATGCAGGAGATGAAATGGTACATCCTGATATGCACTTGATCTATGTAGATGAAATTTGTGGATTGTGTAAGCTTGCAGGTTTATCCGGAGATGGAGTTAAGGAGAAAGTATACCCTTTATCTTTGGAGGGAAAGACATTGATGTGGTATAGGCTATGTGATGATACTGATACATGGGACTGGAACCGATTGAAACTAGAATTCCATCAGAAATTTTATCCTATGCATTTGGTTCATCGTGATCGGAATTATATATATAATTTTTGGCCTCATGAAGGAGAAAGCATCGCTCAAGCTTGGGGGAGGCTTAAGTACATGATGTACACATGCCCCGATCATGAGCTCTCAAAAGAAATTATCTTACAGAATTTTTATGCTCGGCTTTCTCATGATAATCAAACCATGCTCGATTCTTCTTCGACTGGCTCCTTTATGAAGAAAACTATTGAATTCAGATGAGATCTTTTGGAAAGAATTAAACACAACTCTGAAGATTGGGAACTCGACAAAGGTAATGAGTCAGGTATAATACTTGAGTTCGATTGTGTTAAATCTTTTATGGCTATGGATGCTTTTCATAAGTTTAGCACTAAATATGGACTTGACTCTGAGATAGTAGCTTCCTTTTGTGAATCATTTTCTACTCATGTTGATCTCCCTACGGAGAAGTGGTTTAAATATCATCCCCCTGTTAAATAAAAGATTGAGGAACTCGTTAGTGTTAAAGAAGAAACAATTGTTTACCATGCTGATCCAGTTGTGCCTACTGCTTATATTGATAGACCACCTTTTCCTGTTAGGATTAAGGAACATGCTAAAGTTTCAACTATGGTTAACAAAAGTAATATTAGAGCACCTAGACCCTCTGAGCAAATTAAAGTTGAACCTGATGTTGCTATGGTTAAAGATCTCTTAGTCGATAATATAGATGGGCATGTTATTTACTTTTGTGATGAGGCTGCTAGAATTGCTAAACCTGTTAGAAATGAACGAGATATGTTAGACAAGAACAAGCCCGTAGTAGGCATGCCTGTATGACGGTGTCCTGGATTAGGGGGTATCAACCTAGCCGGCCCGTCTCCTCGGATGGGCCGATATGCCCCCGTACGTGATCAAGATGGACTCCGGAAGTCGCACATGGGAGACGTGATCAAGACTGCCTCTACCGAAGACTTGACGTACACTTCAAGATTATTCCAACCGCCTTATTCCAAGATACCGGCCTTGTAACCCTAGATACCCTCCCTGGCGTGTATATAAGCCATAGGGTTTAGCCCGCAGGGGACATTAGCGCAACATCGAACACCTAGCTATAGTAGTTAGACACACATTACGATCTCGAGGTAGATCAACTCTGTATTCGATACATCTCCATCAATATAAACAAGAGTAGGACGTAGGGTTTTACCTCCATCAAGAGGGCCCGAACCTGGGTAAAACATCGTCTTCATTGTCCCTGTTACCATCGATCCGAGATCCACAGCTCGGGACCCCCTACCCCGAGGTCTGCCGGATTTTACACCGACACTGGTGCTTTCATTGAGAGTTCTGCTGTGTGATCACCGCGATTCGATGGGAATTCAGATCGGCTCCGACGTGATCTACACGTCGGGACCGAACCTCATCGTCGACGACGGCATCTTTGTTGCCGGCTCGAGTACCAACCTCGGCTGGACCGAGGACAACGCTACATGTCGGATCATCAAGATCGGACTGATGCCCTCATCACCTTCAACTCCGATCTCTATCAAGATCATGGGGGAATCGTCCATGGAGCTCGGGCGCTCAAGATCAACATTGCCCTCGAGTGACCGTGCAGTTTTTCTGGACAGCGGATTCATGTTCGCCGTCCCCGTCTCCTCGAGCGTCGCTTTGACGATTGCTTCGGTGGAATTGTGCGGAATTGAGTCTAAAACAACCCTGCAAAATTTCGTCGCGTTCCGATGGAGGAATCTCCGCCGATCTCTGATATACCGGAGCCCTGTCAAATCTGGACGGGAATCTGGACGAGTTTAGGGCGTGGGCTCCAGCGTCTAGCTCGAATGTCCTTTGGAAGATCCAACCGTTGATCGGCTGCGGAATTCCTGTATCTACCACCCCTCAAAATTTGAGCTCGATCCGACCGTCCAAACTCCGGGAATAGTCCGATGAGTGCATCACTTTTCGGATCTGTTTTCTGCGCGGAAACGAATCCGACCCATGTTCGTTTTTTTCGTGAACGGGATATCGGATATCGTTTTTGAAGGAAACTCTCTCTAGGGTATTGTGTTTTGTTTCCAAACACATGCTCACAAATTTTGCTCCTTTCCGGAGGTGATCTTCACTGTCACGCCGGTGTCAAACCAGCCCGACAACGTTGCTCCACGGCTGCCGACCTGCGTTAGACATGTCGTCGCTTCGTCGAGCCGAGGTCAACCTCATCAGGATCCTCACCCCGGCGAGCCGACCAAGAGTTCGGCATCACGGCTAAATCATCACCAACATCGTCGCCCCACGGATTGCACGGGTCGGGCGCGCCGGCATCTCCGCGCGGTCACTTCATCGAGCCGGCATTGACCGCGTCACAAGTTCCGATCTGCGTCGGCATCGCTGCGCCATTGCTTCTTCAAGCCGATGTCCACCACACCGACCTGCTTTGACACCTCGGCTGGCATGGGGCTGCAACGTCACTTTACCGACCTGCCCCGTCACCTCGGCTAGACTGGGGGCTTCGCCATCTCTTTATCAACCTACTCCGGGGACTTCGGCGTCACCAGCCGACCAGCTTTGTCAGCTCGGCCGGACCGGGGGCTTCGCCTCAACATATCGGCAGTGTTGTACTACCACTTCATCAAGCCGAGCTCTTCGCTCAGACACCTCGGCCGGACCGGGGGCTTTGCCATCGCTTCATCGACCTACTCCGGCGTCACCCTGCCGACCTACTCTGTCTCCTCGGCTGGACCAAGGGCTTCGCCTCGGCACATCGGCAGTTTTGTGCTGCCACTTCATCAGCCGAGCTCTTCGCTCGGCCACCCCAGGACTGGCTTGGGGGATGGATCTCGACCCATTGCAAGCCCGGACTACATCATCAAACACCGAGCACATTAACCAGCTAAGTCGCTTTCATGCTTAACTTTTTTCAATTTTTAATCTTTGTTTGGTTCATCCAAGTGTTATGCTTTTGTGTTAAATAGACAAGTTATTAGTTAAACACTTAGTTTGTTAAAAACTCTGTTTGTTAAAAACACTCCTTTTACCCATGTTAATTGGGGGCTCTTAAATTTATATGAGTGGTTTTATAATAAATGTGTTTTCTTCTTGGTCGTTGCAAAGTCTTTTTCTACCACTCCTTTCTCGACACGAGTGTGTGGTCAATAGCCGGATAGCCTGGTTTCTCTCTAAAGCCGCTAGAGTTTGGTTCGCTAAACTGGCCTGAGAAGCACTCCACCTTCGGGAATAGGAGGTTGAAGCCGAAGGCTGACCCGCTTGAAGTCTTGAGATCAGATGTGTCATGTTAAAGCACGACGGAAGGACAAACTAATTTTTAGACCACTTTTTGGATTGGCACCAAAAACTTGATTTAGTTCGGATGTAAAGTTTTTACATAAGTTTTTTGGATTTTTGAGCTTATGGCACTTTTAAGGTATTTGTATGTTTTTCTTTCAGGAGGCGGGACATCCTCATGACCTAGGTGCCCTGCGTAATAATTCAGCTTGGGAGATCTTTTCCGACCCGCAGCTCAGCATCTTTTCTGCCGGCCTACACCTCGCCGCGGTTACATCAGGACTCCTGGAGAGCCCAACATATCATTAGCGTTTGTATTCAATATACAAAAGCTGCCTTCCGTAATTATCATTATAAAGCCATAAATATGCATCAATCTGACTTAAGATTTTGGCCAAGCTGGGTTGCCTTGCTCCTGTGCTTACCCCCTACGTTTCCGATTGTTTGGCTAGGGGGTAAAGGGAGCACCTCTGTGATTGTTACTACCGGGTCATCCGGGTTAGTACCTCAGACTGGGTGAAGCCGAAAGCTAGGCATCTTAAGAATACAATTGGTCGGCAACTACGGAAGTGAAAATTTGGGTTCATTGAAGACCACAGAGTTCGGGAAGTTTTCCCAAACTAAATCCTCAATATTTTTCTCCCACATTGATCAGAGTTGAGGTTTCACGATCATGGTCAACATGATAGCCTGAGAAAAGGAACTTATAGA
This sequence comes from Elymus sibiricus, assembly GCA_039707655.1. Classification (NCBI taxonomy): domain Eukaryota; kingdom Viridiplantae; phylum Streptophyta; class Magnoliopsida; order Poales; family Poaceae; genus Elymus; species Elymus sibiricus. The sequence continues at coordinate 363,275,842 of CM077672.1, forward strand.
GGAACTATTTTTCTTGGAAGATGTTTCTTACGCTTAAACGTAATATAACATAAGCTCTGTTCCACTTTGTTTGTAGAACCAAATAGTCGGATTGCCTTGTTATCCGAAGAGTCTGGTTCGCCTCGGCGGGCCAGGAGTAGGAAACACTCCTCGGCCAATGGTCGAGGAGGGAGAAGCCGAAGGCTGGTTAACAAAGTTTGTAGAACAGAGGCATTTGTAATGATGTAAAGTACTTGGATACATAGAATCATTACACATAAATTGTGAGTAAAGTCAATTTACCCCAGATATCGATCCTTAATTCGGCCACCCTTGCCCGACTTACGGCTCGGGGGCTACTGGGCTTCGCCCTTCTCACTTAAAAGTCATTAACGGGTTACATCGATCCCCTGATCTGGTGTTGCCACCCGACCAGTGGCTCGGGGGCTACTGCATTGCTGATTCAATGCAGGAAAATTCAAAGTGCAAAACAGTTTCCGAGGAGATTATGATCCTCGGGTTGGTCGGCCGCACCCAACCTGAGTCTCGAGGACTATGCACACCATGTTTCTGTTCCCAAGTATGCTGCCGAGCTAGGAGTTGATCCTCAGGCCGATTTAGTGAATTGACCTGAGTCTCAGGGGCTACTGGGATCAGCGGTTTAATGTTTTCCTTCAGGTGCATCTCGGATTTTGGGCCGACACACACGTTCAGGTGCATCTCCGAGGACCGCATCATTGGACCCCGCCGTGTTGACCTCGGGGGCCAGGGTGGATGTTGCCTCCCCCAGACCGACTTGCATCGGGGGAGAAGCAGCGGGCTCTGGAGTCCCGCTGGCGGACGGCAACCCGTTCGAGGAGCCGCTGGGGATCACCTTCGGCGGACTGTGTATGAAAAGTTGTTTCTGTGAAAATTTCCTTGATGAAACAATGACTCAAGCAAGGGAGACAAGGATAAGGGTTTACCCTCGAGGCGCCGGCTTCTTCCTCCCCGTTTTGAGGGGGTCTTTCTCTAAGTCACCGGAGAGCTCAGCTCTCTCCGACGACTTGTTGGCGGCCTCGGATGAGGCTCGCCTCAGCCTCTTTTGGCCCTTGGGCGGCATGCCCACGTTGGCGTCTTCTAACACCGACCTCTTCCCCTTCGGGGGGGGGGGAATCTCCTCCTCGCCCTCCTCGGCACCGCCGTCTTGAGCGGCGGAGGTGTGGGTCTCCTCTGATCGGGTGACCGAAGTCCCTCGGGTCCGAGCACTAGGCTTCCCCGTTTGGGTCTTCGTCCCTTTGGAAGCCACCACATGCGGCTCCTCGGTCAGAAGCGCCGATAGCAGGGGAGTTTGGGTTTGTTCCGGCAATGGGGCTGGGCATCGAACCCCCTTTACCCATGCCGACCACTTCTGCAAAATGTCAAAACACGACGGCCCAAATAAAGACTTTACTCCTCGGAGCAGTAAGCAAAGAATGAAAGATTGAAGGACGGAACCACTCACCGGGGGGGCCTCATAGCCGTGTTCGAGGCCGCGGTCCTCTCCCTCCTTGGGAATCTTGTCCTTGGCCAGTTTCATGAGCTTTGTCCACATAGTGGCCAAGGTGGAGCGAAAGAAGGTGTTGATGGTGTCCATGTTCTCGGGCTTCTCTGCCCACATCGGGGTGGCCCGAAGTTGGAGAGGAAGGATGCGGCGGTTGAGCATGACGTTGATGACATCGGCCAGCTCAGCCTTCCCCGTGGTGGTCCACCACACGATCCTCTCGACTAGGGTCTCTACCTCTTCGGGCTTCCCCCAGGCGACGCCCTTTTCCTTCCAAGACTTGAGTTTCTTGGGAGGCCCGGCCGAGAAGGCCGGGACCTCGGTTTGACCAGCGGCAAGGGGTTCGGTGATATAGAACCATTCCTTTTGCCACTCCTTCACCGTTTCGATGAAGGTGCCCTTGAACCAGGTGCCCCCCTGGTTCTTGCTGATCATTGCCCCTCCGCACTCCGCAAGTTCGGAGCCGCTTGACTTCGGTTTAATCCCGAAGAGCTTCAGCCATAGGCCGAAGTGTGGCTCACAGCGGAGGAAGGCCTTGCAGACTGTTATGAAAGCAGCGAGGTGGAGAATGGAGTTGGGGGCTAGGTGATGGAAATCTAACCCGTAGTAAAACATGATCCCGCGCACGAAAGGGTGCAGAGGGAACCCCAGGCCTCGGATGAGGTGGGGAACAAAGACCACCCGCTCCCCGGCGTTGGGAGCGGGTACCAGCTCGTCGGCCTTTGGAGCGCGGGCGGCGACGGCACGGGCTAGATACTCCGCGTCGCGCAGCTCGGCGATGGTCACCGCCGTCACGGTGGAGCCGCCCCAGTGCCCCTTAAGGGTATCAGCCATGGCTGATGGGGAAATCGAGCTTGCGTACGAGAAAGGCGTAAGAGCTGGATCTGGGCATTGGAGCTAGATGAAGCGGCAGCAAGGGAGGAATGGGAGCGTAGGCTATCGCGCTGTTCTCCCCATTGCTTTTATAAGCCTATGAAAGGCCAAGAGCCCCCTTTGCTGCGCCGATAAATTCGTGATTATTATCAAAGATGCCGTTGAGACATATGGGGAAACGAAATTTCGATGATATCCCTAAGAAAGCGGGCACGATCTCTGCCTCGACGGGACGTGCCAGTAAAGGAGCCGCCTCGAAACGCGATTTGAGAGGAGGCAATAACTACTCAACCTGTCGTGGGGCGGGCCTCTCCGATAAAGCTGTCAGGCCAGATTGGATTGTTCATACCGGCACAGCAAGCCTTCGAGGCTAAGATACTTGCTCACCTCGGATAGGGTACAAGCTCGGTTGGACCACGGATGTCGATGCTCTATTAATAGAATTCAAAATATAAGGTGGAACTCGTCTGTCAAGCTGGAGACTCCGGATCCGAAGTGATGGTTCAAAGTCGTCCTCGGCGTAGAAGACCAGTTCGGGGGCTACTGACGGTGTCCTGGATTAGGGGGTACCAACCTAGCCGGCCCGTCTCCTCGGATGGGCCGATATGCCCCCGTACGTGATCAAGATGGACTCCGGAAGTCGCACATGGGAGACGTGATCAAGACTGCCTCTACCGAAGACTTGACGTACACTTCAAGATTATTCCAACCGCCTTATTCCAAGATACCGGCCTTGTAACCCTAGATACCCTCCCTGGCGTGTATATAAGCCATAGGGTTTAGCCCGCAGGGGACATTAGCGCAACATCGAACACCTAGCTATAGTAGTTAGACACACATTACGATCTCGAGGTAGATCAACTCTGTATTCGATACATCTCCATCAATATAAACAAGAGCAGGACGTAGGGTTTTACCTCCATCAAGAGGGCCCGAACCTGGGTAAAACATCGTCTCCATTGTCCCTGTTACCATCGATCCGAGATCCACAGCTCGGGACCCCCTACCCCGAGGTCTGCCGGATTTTACACCGACACTGTTGTTTCTGTTAAGATTGGAGATCATTGCTATCATGGTTTGTGTAATATGGGTGCTAGTGTGAGTGCTATTCCATTTTCTTTATATCAAGAAGTAATGCATGATATTGCACCTGTTGAGATCGAAGATATTGATGTTACTATTAAGCTAGCAAATAGAGATACTATTACACCACTAGGGATTGTTAGAGATGTTGAAGTCTTGTGTGGTAAAATCAAATACCCTACTGATTTCTTAGTACTTGGTTCACAACACGATAATTTTTGTCCCATTATATTTGGTAGACCTTTCTTGAATACCGTTAATGCTGAAATTGATTGTGTTAAAGAAAAGGTTCGAGTTAAGTTTGGTGATATATCTCATGAGTTTAACTTCTCCAAGTTTCGTAGACAACCTCACGGTAAAGAATTGCCTAGTAAAGATGAAATTATTGGTCTTGCTTCTATTGCCGTACCTCCTATCGATCCGTTAGAACAATATTTGCTAGACCATGAAAATGATATGCATATGAATGAAAGAAATGAAATAGATAAGATGTTCTTTGATCAACCACCTATCCTTAAACATAATTTGCCTGTTGAAACTCTTGGAGGCCCTCCTCCACCTAAGGGTGATCCTGTATTTGAATTGAAGCAATTGCCTGATACATTGAAATATGCTTACCTTGATGAAAAGAAGATATATCCTGTTATTATTAGTGCTAACCTTTCAGCGCATGAAGAAAAGAGATTACTAAAAACTCTAAGGAAGCACCGAGCTGCTATTGGATATACTCTTGATGATCTTAAGGGCATTAGTCCCACTCTATGTCAGCACAAAATTAATATGGAGCCTGATGCTAAACCAGTTGTCGACCACCAACGACGATTAAATCCTAAGATGAAAGAGGTGGTAATAACTGAAATATTAAAACTTCTGGAAGCAGGTATAATCTATCCCATAGCTGATAGTAGATGGGTAAGTCCCGTTCATTGTGTCCCTAAGAAAGGAGGTATTACCGTTGTTCCTAATGATAAAAATGAACTCATTCCACAGAGAATTGTAACTGGTTATAGGATGGTAATTGATTTTAGAAAATTAAACAAAGCTACTAGAAAAGATCATTACCCCTTACCCTTTATTGATCAAATGTTAGAAAGATTGTCTAAGCATACACACTTTTGTTTCCTAGATGATTATTCTGGTTTTTCTCAAGTACCCGTATCACAACCCGACCAAGAGAAAACCACCTTTACTTGTCCTTTTGGAACTTATGCTTATAGACGTATGCCTTTTGGTTTATGCAATGCACCTGCTACCTTTCAAAGATGTATGACTGCTATATTCTCTGACTTTTGTGAAAAGATTTTGAGGTATTCATGGATGATTTCTCCATTTACGGAACTTCTTTTGATGATTGCTTAAGCAACCTTGATCGAGTTTTGCAGAGATGTGAAGAAACTAATCTTGTTTTGAATTGGGAGAAGTGCCACTTTATGGTGAATGAAAGCATTGTCTTGGGGCATACAATTTCTGAAAGAGGTATTGAAGTTGATAAAGCTAAGGTTGATGCTATCGAGAAAATGCCATGTCCTAAAGATATTAAAGGTATAAGAAGTTTCCTAAGTCATGCTAGTTTCTATAGGAGATTTATTAAAGACTTCTCTAAAATTTCTAGGCCTCTTACCAATCTTTTGCAAAAAGATGTTCCATTTGTTTTTGATGATGATTGGTGATACGTCTCCAACGTATCTATAATTTATGAAGTATTCATGCCATGTTTATTATAGTTTTGTTTGATTTTGGTGCACTTTTATATGATTTTCATGGACTAACATATTGACCTAGTGCCCAGTGCCAGTTGCTGTTTTCTGCTTGTTTTTGGTTTTCCAGAAAATCTATATCAAATGAAGTCCAAATGCAGCGAAACTTTTTGACGATTTTTTCTGGAACATAAGAGACACTAGAAGCTTCGGGAGGTGGCCAGAAGACCCACAGGGGCCCCACAAGCCACTAGGGCGGGCCACCCCCAGGCGCGCCCTGGTGCCTCATGGGCCCCCTGTGGCCCTTCTTCGCGTGATTCCAACGCCAAAAAATCATATATATTCAGAAACACCCGAAAGTTAACCTAGATGAGTTTTTACGCCGCCGCAAGCCTCTGTACCTCCACGATCTCATCTACAACCCTTTTCCAGCACCCTGCTGGATGAGGGAATCATCACCGGAGGCTATCTTCATCATCCCGGTGGTCTCCATGACGAGGAGGGAGTAGTTCACCCTCGGGGCTGAGGGTTTGTACCAGTAGCTATGTGTTTTTATCTCTCTCTCTCTCGTGTTCTTGATTTGGCACGATCTTGATGTACCGCGAGCTTTGTTAATATAGTTGGATCATATGGTGTTTCTTCCCTCTCTATCTTTGTTGTGATGAATCAAATCTTCTCCCTTTGAGGTTTCGTTATTGTCGGATTGAATATTCAGATTTGAGAACACTTGATGTATGTCTTGCATATGAATACCCATGGTGACAATGGGGTATTATATTGATTCACTTGATGTATGTTTTGGCACTCAACTCGCGGATTCCCGAGGTGATATTGGGGTAATCTATGGATAGGGGTTGATGCACGTTTTCATTATCTTTTCTCCGATAGAAACTTTGGGGTGCTCCTTGGAGTTCTTTGTGCGGATTGAATATTATGATTATGAAGTTGTTTGATGCATATCGAATAATCAACTCACGGATACTTGTGGTGACATTGGAGTATCTAGGTGACATTAGAGTTGGTTGATGTGTATCATATGGTGTTATTTTAGTATGAACTCGAGGGCTGTTTGTGACACTTATAGGAATGGCTCAATAGATCGATCGGAAAGGATAACTTTGAGGTGGTTTCGTACCCTACAAACAATTTCTATCTTATGTTCTCCGCTAATAGGAACTTTGGAGTGATTCTTTATCGCACCTTGAGGGATGGTTATATGATCCCATTATATTAGCATTGTTGAGAGATTGCACTAGCGAAAGTATGAACCCTAGGCCTTGTTTTTAAGCATTGCAATACCGTTTGTGCTCACTTTTGTTACTTGCTACCTTGCTGTTTTTATATTTTTAGATTACAAAAACCTATATCTATGATACGTCTCCAACGTATCTATAATTTTTGATTGTTCCATGTTGTTATATTATCAATCTTGGATGTTTTTATAATCATTTACAGCAATTATATATCATTTTTGGAGACTAACCTATTAACTTAGTGCCCAGTGCCAGTTGCTGTTTTCTGCCCTGTTTTGGTTTTACAGAAAATCAATACCAAACGAAGTCCAAATGCCACGAAACTTTTTGGAGATTTTTTATTGGCCAAGATAAACACTAGAAGCTTCGGGAGAGGGCCAGAAGACCCAGGAGGTGGCCACGAGCCACCAGGGCGCGCCTGGGGGCGCCAGGCGCGCCTTGGTGCCTCGTGGGCCCCACTTTGCTCCGTTTGTCCTAATTCTAGCACTATAAATTCAGAAAAAATCAGAAACCCTCAGGGGTGTCCACGAAATACTTTTTCCGCCGCCGCAAGTTTCTGTTCCAGAGAGATCCCATCTGGGGTCCTTCTCCGGTAATCTGCCGGAGGGGGAATCGATCACGGAGGGGCTCTACATCAACCTTGCTACCCTTCCGATGATGCGTGAGTAGTTTACCACAGACCTTCGGGTCCATAGGCAGTAGCTAGATGGCTTCTTCTCTCTTTTTGATCTTCAATACAATGTTCTCCTCGATGTTCTTGGAGTTCTATCCGATGTAATCACTTTTTGCGGTGTGTTTGTTGGGATCCGATGAATTGTGAGTTTATGATCAGATTATCCATGAAATTATTTGAGTCTTTCCTGCACTCTTTTATGCATGATTATTATAGCCTCGTATTTCTTCTCCGATCTATTGATTTGGTTTGGCCAACTGAGTTGATTTATCTTGCCATGGGAAGAGGTGCTTTGTAATGGGTTCGATCTTGCGTTGCTCAGTCCCAGTGACAGAAAGGGACATGACGCGTATGTATCGTTGCTATTAAGGGTAAAAAGATGGGGTTTATTCATACATGAGTTTATCTTGTCTACATCATGTCATCGTTCTTAAGGCGTTACTCCGTTCTTTATGGACTTAATACACTAGATGCATGCTGGATAGCGGTCGATGTGTGGAGTAATAGTAGTAGATGCAGGCAGGAGTCGGTCTACTTGTCTCGGACGTGATGCCTATATATATGATCATTGCCTTGGATATCGTCATGATTATTTGCTTTCCTATCAATTGCCCAACAGTAATTTGTCTACCCACCGTATGCTATTTTCTCGAGAGAAGCCTCTAGTGAAACCTATGCCCCCTGGGTCTATCTAAATCATATTACTAAAACCCTAAAATTATTGCTACCATTTTATTTTATTTATTTTATTTTGTATTTTTGTTTCAATCTATCTATCTATCACATACAGTTTAATCTTGCAATTTACCACCGAGAGATTGACAACCTCTCATTTGCGTTGGGTGCAAGGATTTGTTGTTTGTGTGCAGGTGCTGCTAACAAGGTGTTGTGTGATTCTCCTGCTGGTTCGATATCCTTGGTTTCATAACTGAGGGAAATACTTATCTCTACTGTGATGCATCATCCCTTCCTCTTCGGGGAAATACCAACGCAAGCTACAAGTAGCAATCTACTATCCATACTACACTTTTATCAGCATCTCTTCGCCGAACTAGTGCACCTATACAATTTACCATTGTATTGGGTGTGTTGGGGACACAAGAGATTTCTTGTATTTGGTTGCAGGGATGTTTGAGAGATACCATCTTCAACCTACGCCTCCCACGGATTGATAAACCTTAGGTTATCCACTTGAGGGAAAATTGCTACTGTCCTACAAAACTCTGCGCTTGGAGGCCCAACACGAGTCTACAAGAATAAGTTGTGTAGTAGACATCAAGCTCTTTTCTGGCGCCGTTGCCGGGTAGGTGAGTGCTTGAAGGTATATCTTTAGATCTTGCAATTGAATCTTTTAGTTTCTTGTTTTATCACTAGTTTGGTTTATAAAGGAAAACTACAAAAAAATGGAATTGAGGTTGCCTCATATTATTCATCTTTATAATGTCTTTCTTGAAAATGATGGATCGGAAAATTGTGCTCAACTGATAGAAGAAGAATTCAATAAAATGTTTGGCATAAAATCCATGAATGATGAGCATGATTGCAATGTTGCTAGTATGAATTCTTTGAATATCCATGATGCTAATGATATGCAAAACTACAAGCTTGGGGATGCTATGTTTGATGAAGATGATATTTTTAGTCCCACAAGTTTTGATGAGAAAATTTATTATGATAAAAGTATGCCTCCTATTTATGATGATTATATTGATAAAAGTGGATTTAGAGAGGTCATGACTTTATTTAATGATGATTCCACTATTTTGGAAGAGGTTTCAATTGATTATGAAAACAAAGTTGCTATCTATGATGATTATTGTGATGACATGTATGCTATAAAAAATAATGATTACTATGAAACTTGTCATCATGATTTTAATTTTCAATTGGATTATGCCAATCAAGTATCTCATGATAGTTATTTTGTTGAGTTTGCTCGCACTATTATGAATGAGAATAAATTTGCTTATGTGGAGAGTAATAAAAATTCTATGCTTGTGGATCATGAAAGGAATGCTTTGTGTGATGGATATATTATTGAATTTCTTCATGATGCTATTGAAAATTATTATGAGAGAGGATCATATGCTTGTAGGTGTTGCAATAATATCAAGTTTCCTCTCTATGTGTTGAAAGTTTTGAAGTTATACTTGTTTTGCCTTCCTATGTTAGTTGATTCTTGCTCACATAAATTATTTGCTCACAAAATCCCTATGCATAGGAAGTGGGTTAGGCTTAAATGTGATAGTCATATGTTTCATGATGCTCTCTTTGTGTTTCAATTCTTTACTTTTATGCGAGCATCATTGAAATCATCATGCCTAGCTAAAAGGCATTAAAGAAAAGCGCTTGTTGGGAGACAACCCAACATTTAACCCTACTGTTTTTGTGTGTTCACATGATTAATATACTGTAGTAATCATGTTTTATATGTTTTATTTCAATAATGTGACAAGTAAAGACTTTGGGATAGTGTGGATGCTTGTTGATTTGATTCTGTGCAAAAACAGAAACTTTTGCGTCCAGTGCTGGAATTTCTATTCTGTACTGGAGCATGAAAAATTCTGAAATTTTTACACAGTATTGGTTTACAATTTTTTTACGTTGTCCTAATTTTTCAGAATTTTTGGAGGTACAGAAGTATGGTTTTTAAATCGCTTACTACATGCTGTTCTGTTTTTGACAGATTCTGTTTTTATTGCATAGTTTGCTTGTTTTAGTGTTTCCATAGCTTATATTGTGTAATATAAATTGTGAAAATGATAGAATACAGTAGGAATTATGTGATAACAATTATGAATCTTATCTTGACAGTACCTAAGTGGATGATTTATTTTTATCAAACTAACCTATCTCACAAGTTCCGTTAAGTTTTGTGTGATTGAAGTTTTCAAGTTTTGGGTGAGATATCGATATGAGGAGAATAAGGAGTGGCAACACCCTAAGCTTGGGGATTCCCAAGGCACCCCAAGGTAATATTCAAGGAAGACTCAAGCGTCTAAGCTTGGGGATGCCCCGGAAGGCATCCCCTCTTTCGTCTTCAACACTATCGGTAACCTCACTTGGAGCTATATTTTTATTCGTCACATAATATGAGTTTTGCTTGGAGCATCATTTTCTTCTGTTGATATTTTCTTGGTGTTATCAATAATCATGTTTTGTATCTTTTAGTTCAATAAAATGCCAATTATAGCCTTTACCATGCTCAGTTTGCAAGTTCATGTGTTGCTGTTTGAAAACAGAAAGTTTTCTGTTATGTCCAGAATATTCCGGAATAGTCAGAACGTGATAAAAATCTGAAATTTTTACACAGTAAGCATGCATGAGTTCTCTGTCACGTGGTAATTTTTCAGAATTTTTCAGAGTTAGGGAAGTATGGATTCTTATTCACCCTTTACAGTCTGTTTTGTTTTGGCAGATTGCTGTTATAGTTGCATTGTTTGCATATGTTTGCGTGTTTAATGTTTCTATTTGAGGATAGGAGTATTAAATATGAAGAGGCATTTAGTATACAATGTTTAATTATAATGTTTGTGATTTTCTACATTAGAGAATGTTAAGGTTTTGAGTTGATTTATACTAACTTATCTCACGAGTTCTTGTTGAGTTTTATGTGGATGAAGTTTTTAAGATTTAGAGAAACTGTGATATGAGAGGAATTAAGGAGACACAAGAGCTCAAGCTTGGGGATGCCCAAGGCATCCCAAATTAATATTTCAAGAAGTCTCAAGCATCTCAGCTTGGGGATGCCCCGGTAGGCATCCCACCTTTCTTCATCAACAATTACCGGTTAGTCTTGGTTGAGCCTAAGTTTTTTGCTTCTTCACATGAGATGTGCTATTCTTGGAATGTCATTTTATTTTGTTTTCTTTGCTGTTTGAATAAAATTATCAAGATCTGAAATTTTAAATGAGAGAGAGAGAGAGAGAGTCCTCACATAGCTACCTATTTACTTAACTACTCATTTGGTCTTCACTTATATCTTTTTGGAGTAGTTTGTCATTTACTCTTGTTCTTCACTTATATCCTATGAGTAAATTGTTGAATGAATTGAATATCAAAAAGTTGAAATTTATATGCTTCATATGCTTGTCCCGTGGGGAGTAGTGACTTCACATACAAGAAGTATAAGTGGTAAAATTTATTGAAAGTTAACAAACATAGCGTTGGTCACTTGAACAATTCATGAAAGAATTTTGAAGGAAGAGAAATTTCACATATAAATATACTATCTTGGACATCTTCTATGATTGTGAGGCCCCATTAATTATTTTCAAGCTTGATCAAGTAGTTGACGTTGGACAAGGAAGACAACGTAATGAGTTATGTTTGATTATATTCACATAGAAGTTATATTGTCATGGATCCTCTAACATGTGGTGCTTGCTTAGGATCTTTTGCTAGCCAAAAATTCGTACTAAGTAGAGATACTACTTGTGCATCCAAAAACCCTTAAACCCAGTTTCTTGCCATGAGAGTCCACTATATCTACCTATGGATTGAATAAGATCCTTCAAGTTAGTTGTCATCGGTGCAAAAAGCAAAAAAAATTGCTCCTAAAATATGTATGATCTTTTATTGCAAGGGAAAATAAGCGTTGTACGAACTTGTGATGGTAAAGAAATAAAAGCGACGGACTGCATAATAAAGGTTGCTATCACAAGGGGCAATATAACGTGACGTTCCTTTGCATTAAGAGCTTGTGCATCCAACAACAAAAAGTGCATGACAACCTCTGCTTCCCTCTGCAAAAGGGCCTATCTTTTACTTTTCTGTATTTACTTTTATGCAAGAGTCATTAATGTTCATCCCTATTCCGCTCTATTTATTCTTTAGTTGGGAAGCATTATGTGGTAGGGAAAGATCCAGGCACATATATCCAGTTGAATATAGATGATCATGAGTTATTATTGTTGACATTATCCCTGAGATAAATAAGTTGGGAGGCAAAACATTAAGCCCCTATCTTCCTATGTGTTTGACTGAAACAATTTGTTCTAAAAATATGCTTTGAGTGTCAGCAATCATGGAAGACTAAATGATGGTTGAGTATGTGGAATTTGCTAGATCAAAGCTCTTACATAGACCCTTCCTGAAAATAAGATGAATTGCAATTGTTTGATGACTGAGAACATAGTTTGTTAGTTTTCAAGAAAGTTTATGGCCTATACTTTAAACATGTGAATAGCTTGCTACTTGATCATGAGAAGTTTTATAAGATGAGCTACTGATTATGATATATATTGATGCTAGAAAAAGTGATTAAAATTATCATTGATCAAACTTATGCACTATGATAGCATTCACACTTCATAAATTATTTCTTTTATCATTTACCTACTCGAGGATGAGCAGGAATTAAGCTTGGGGATGCTGATACGTCTCCAACGTATCTATAATTTATGAAGTATTCATGCCATGTTTATTATAGTTTTGTATGATTTTGGTGCACTTTTATATGTCTTTTATATGATTTTCATGGACTAACATATTGACCTAGTGCCCAGTGCCAGTTGTTGTTTTCTGCTTATTTTTGGTTTTCCAGAAAATCTATATCAAATGAAGTCCAAATGCAGCGAAACTTTTTGACGATTTTTTCTGGAACATAAGAGACACTAGAAGCTTCGGGAGGTGGCCAGAAGATCCACAGGGGCCCCACGAGCCACCAGGGCGCACCACCCCCCCAGGCGCACCCTGGTGCCTCGTGGGCCCCCTGTGGCCCTTCTTCGCGTGATTCCAACGCCAAAAAATCATATATATTCAGAAACCCCCAAAAGTTAACCTAGATGAGTTTCTACGCCGCCGCAAGCCTCTGTACCTCCACGATCTCATCTACAGCCCTTTTCCGGCACCCTGCCGGAGGGGGGGAATCATCACCGGAGGCCATCTTCATCATCCCGGCGGTCTCCATGACGAGGAGGGAGTAGTTCACCCTCGGGGTTGAGGGTTTGTACCAGTAGCTATGTGTTTTATCTCTCTCTCTCGTGTTCTTGATTTGGCACGATCTTGATGTACCGCGAGCTTTGTTAATATAGTTGGATCATATGGTGTTTCTTCCCTCTCTATCTTTGTTGTGATGAATCGAATCTTTTCCCTTTGAGGTTTCTTTATTGTCGGATTGAATATTCAGATTTGAGAACACTTGATGTATGTCTTGCATATGAATACCCGTGGTGACAATGGGGTATTATATTGATTCACTTGATGTATGTTTTGGCACTCAACTCGCGGATTCCCGAGGTGACATTGGGGTAATCTATGCATAGGGGTTGATGCACGTTTTCATTATCTTTTCTCCGATAGAAACTTTGGGGTGCTCCTTGGAGTTCTTTGTGTGGATTGAATATTATGATTATGAAGTTGTTTAATGCATCAACAATAGTAGCAGGGTCTTACTGACAATAGTAACAGGGTCTTACTGACAGAGTTGTACATCGGGGTGTTTGCATAAGCAGGGAATTATTACTGCTCAGATCAAACAAATCACAAGAAAGGTTAAACAGACGAATGGAAAGGAAAATGTGATTACCAGATTAAACAGACGAATGGAAATGAAAATATGTTTTTGCACAAGAACTGGGAGTATATCCTTCCCAAGAGCAAGCAGCGTATGATTTCCATGATAGGACAGCAAGTACAAAATCATTTGGATAACGGGACGAGGGAAAACATGATGTTACCCATATAACGGTGTTTGGATAATTGATCAAGAAACATTTAGCATTGCGCTTCCAATGTTCTTATTGATATTCGGAATACCACAGTCATGCTTCGAGGTAGCAACAATATGGTGTTTCAAGCAAAGATTGAATTTGAAGATCACAAGAAGTACAAGGGAACAATTTCAAGAATAGCAAGGGGCTCAAGGTATAAGCAAAACATGACCAAGTCTGGGTTGGCAGGAAGTCAAAGGATGTTGTCGATGATAACACAAATCAGCAAGGGGCAAGGATGGTATTTCTCACCATGAATACGGTTGACATCTCAGAAGAAGTCAAAATGTTGACGTTGATCATGACACATTTGTCTAGGGGTTTCAAGAAGATGAAATCGATCAGTAAGATGATCAAAGCAGATGGAATGAAGTTCAAGGTCAACGGAATCATGAATATGACGCTCGGATCCATGTTGTGTAATCCAAAATGATATGATGATGAAAGTTGACACAGGCTTAGCCCATTGTCAGAAATGTGCACCGGAAAGGAGGACCAGGTAGCACAATTAAGATTAGCATGATATTTATGTAGCTGATCGGCTGGGAATGACATTGTTGAGTACAGACTCATAAGCAACAAGGATGTAATAAGATTTATTGAATATGAAGGACACTGTCGGATAATAATCCAACAAAGGATTTGGCGGTTCACAAGGGATCTGATGTGAGTAGCGGTACTCAACCAGAATAAGAAAAATGCAAAGGCATCGGATTATAGGAACATCAGAATAATTCGACGCTTAAGTACAAAGGAGTTATGATTCCAAAACGAAGGATCAGAAGCAGAGGCTTTGATCAAAAGATGAGTAAGTTGAATAGAACTAGATGGACAACCAATTGCAACTTGATTGACCGAGAACTAACTCATGTCCAAAATGACGTCTGAGCCGGAAGGACGAAATCTAGTAATTAACTGATGATAGGGAGCATTCACAGCATTTTGAATCAAGGGACTCAAAATGATAATGGCAAAGGATGTCAATGAAGATTACCAGACATATGAAATTAACCATAGTGCAGGCAGGCAAGATTTTCCAAAGCAATAGGTTGTAGAGGAATATCGGGAGATCAGATAGCATTTCAAAGTATTTTGGAAAGCACATGAACAACTGGGGATGAACGAATCCCCAGTATGTGTGAGGAATTATCCACAGGTGTAATCATGCGGAAGTGGAACTGCAAGGCAGTAGGCACAAAGGATTCCCGGAATATCGGATTGTATTTCGGGGTATCTTGTAATAACAAGAGCAACGGGGAATGAATGTATGAACGGAAGTGTAGGTAGTACTCCATAAGGATTTATCGGTGGTAGGGAATTGCAAAAGCGACGAGCACAAGGGTCTCGGGAAATATCGAAGAGTATCTCCGGAATCTTCTGGTGAACCAAGCCATCATCTGGAATGAGGGGGCTCTCCGGGTGAATGTGAACACGAGAACCTAATGTTAGAGTTAACAAAATCATTTAACCCGAGTAGAAGAGGATTCAGAGTCCCAGAGTAAAGAAGAGGAATAAAAGATCATAATACCACCCATTGGCAACGTGGGCCCGTAAGCCACACAGCCACGTTAGTAAAATCATTTTTCAAGACTAGACTCAACTTCGGCCAGGGAGTTGGAAAGGGGCTTCCTACAGGCAGTCGGTTCTGATACCAACTTGTGACGCCCCCGACTTAATCGTGCACTAATCATACATGCAAATGCACGCGATCAAGCCTAAGGACTCACGTGAAGATATCACAACACAACTCTAAATACAAATAAAAGTCATTCAAGCTTTATATTACAAGCCAGGGGCCTCGAGGGCTCGAATACATAAGCTTGAGTCATACAAGCATCAGCGGAAGCATTAGATATCTGAGTACAGACATAAAAGTTAAACAGATAAGCCTTAAGAAGGCGGGGCAAAACAACGACAAAGATCGAAAAGGTGCAGGCCTCCTGCCTGGGTGCCTCCTATCTACTCCTGGTCGTCGGAGGGCTCCTCGTAGTAGTAGTATCCGCCGGAGGGGTAGTAGTAGTCGTCGCCGGTAGGGGCAGCTGGCTCCGGGGCTCCGTCATCTGGTCGCAGCAATCGGTTATGGGGAAAAAGGGGAAGCAAAGCAACCATGAGTACTCATCCAAAATACTCGCAAGACTTACATCAGATCTATTCTAAATATGCATCGGTATCAAGGAAGGCTGTAACAGTGGACTGGACTGCAGCAATGCCAGAATAGAGAGAAGGCCTAGCCTCTCGAAGACTAGCATCTTCAGCGGTCTTGCAGCATTAGAAGAGTGCAGATTAGTACATAAATATAGTAGTTGCAACAAGTAACAACAACGCCCAGAGATCCTTCCTCGACTCCCTGCGAGAAAGCGATCCCGGAGCCAATATATTCAACCCATTTCTAGTTGTAGAAGATCGGGATATTTTCCGAGCGTCCTGTTACCGTGGACACGGCTATTCGAATAGATATACTTCCCTGCAGGGGTGCACCAACTTACCCAACACGCTCGATTAACTCTGGCCGGACACACTTACTCGGTCCATGCCCGGCGTCGGCTGATCGACACGTCGTAGCCCTACCTAGGCTCAACAGAGAGGCCAGCACGCCGGTCTACATCCTAAGCACTCAGGGGTCTTGGGCCCATCGCCCTTTGCACTCCTGCGCGTTGCGAACGCGGCCGGTGAGCAGACATAGCCCCCTTAATACAAGCGCAGGCTTTCCCAGGCCAACCCGGCGTGCGCCGCTCAACTGCTGACGTCTGAAGAGCTTTGGCTGATACATACAATTCCCGCGTGGTGGTTAGTGCGAAAAAGGCCAAAGGCCTACTCAGATTACATATCCTAACCCATTAGTGCGTTAGGAGCTCGCGGAAACGAGCAGAGACTCACGATCATGTGACCCCGTCGCCCCGTCTCGTGGACTTACGGCAAGGGCTAAGAATGCCCGGCCGTGCCACGTAAACATCTCTCGGGTACCCTCATGGTCAACCCGATACCACATCTCTCGCGGGTACCCTTTGGGGCCGTCTCGACTTTAACCAGTATCAGTAGTAAAGTCAAAGTAACCATGTGTCCATAATCATCAAGAAGGAATCTGAGGAATCACCCTCGTTTGATTTCCATTCGATGTATCCGCCAAGGTGAACCCGGAGGAATCACCCTCGATGGCATTCACACTTGCGGGGTTGCACGACAGAAGCTTCATCGGAGGTGGTGAAAGAGGAATCACCCTCGGTAACCCACAACCGGTTAGCTATACTACAGAGATCACATCAGGAGTGAGATAAGAGGTATCACCCTCGGCACTCGATGATAACTCTACAAAGTCGAGGAACTTAAGGGGTTGTGTGGTGATGTGATGGTCTCAGCCCGTCGGGGCACTGGTACTAAACGGGGCAACTAGGACAAGTAAGAGGGGTCACAGATGGTTCACTACCAACCTACTCTAAGCATTTAGGATAGCAGGTAAGGTATCAACAGCAGTTTACAAAAATAGGCTATGCATCAGAATAGGTATTCGGAACAATAACTGTAGCAATTCTAATGCAAGCATGAGGGAGAAAGAATAGGTGATATAGGCATGTTCAAGGGGGGTTGCTTGCCTGGAAGCTTTACCGGAAAAGAAGAATTGTCGGCGATGTAGTAGTCCTCAGGAGCCACGTCAGTGTCAGGATCTACCGGAGAAGAAGAGGGGGAAGAAACAGATAAATACACGGTAACAAAAGCAATCACAAAGCATGACATGGCAATATGCAACGCAAGGGTGACCTAATGCATCTCTAAGCCATTTTAGGAATTTTATGATTTAAGTTGGAATTATTAGCCGGTATGTAAGCACTATTCATCTACCGGAAACAGACGAAAAGTTGCGGGTTCACCTACGTAGAGGGTCCCAGCATGAAAACAGATGGCACGATCGGATTCGTGGGATTTTTCTGAGCAACTTTAATGTAGAAAACTTTTTCATCCGAGTTACGGATTAATTTCTACGAATTTCCGAAGTTTTTAGCAATTTCTGGAATTAACAAATTATTTTAAATCAAATTATCCATAACAGTGCCAAAAGGGCTAGGTGCACCCGGTGTAGTGCACCCACAGGTGCACCAGAGGCTGACAGCGGGCCCGGCCAGCTGAGACAGCGGGTCAGCCGTTGACCAGTTGACTGGTCAACTGGGCCCCACTGGTCAGTGACTGGGCTCTGCCCAATCAGCATAGTTGACCAGTCAGCTGGGTCAACTAGGCCCGCGGGGCCCAGCTGCCAGTGACACAGAGGTGGGCCCGGGCGGCGCCACGTCAGCGCCGGTGCCGGAGAGAGCTCCGACGAGCCAGTTTTCGCGGCGGCATGTCGGGAGCTCGCCGGAAAAGCGCTAGGGGGCACGGTTTGACGCGTGCTAGGGCTGGTTCGAACGCCCGCACCGAGCCACATCCAATGGTGGCGGAAGCAGTGGCCGGGGTGCAGCGTAGCGACGGCGGCGATGGCGTGCAGCGGCGGTCGGAATCGGGGCTCGACGCATTCGGCGTTCTGGCCCGTTTGCGTGAGAACTAAAGCTACAGGGGGCATCGGGAGGCCACCCTGAGCACGAGAGCGTGCTCGCTTGGCTACGACAGAGGCTACGGCATCGGTGACGAGCTCGACAGCGAGGCCAGAGCTCCGGCGATGGCATCCGCGGCGTTCGACTGGCTACGGGCTGCGAAACAAGGCGCGGACGGGGAGAGAAAGGGTGGAGCTCACCGGGCAGGTTCACGGAGGCCTCTCGGGTGAACGGGAGTGCGGTGGAGGAGCGGATTGACCGCGGCGATCACGGCGGTTGGAGGTTGAAGACGAGGCCGTAGCCGGTGCTGCGATACTCCCCGAGCTCGAGCCGGTGCTGTCGGCGACGAGGGAGGGCGCGGCGCAGCTGGAGGACACCCTCCCGAAGCTTGGAGAGCCCGGTGGCCGCGAACTCGACGGACACACGGCGGCGGCTGCGTCGGGGAGGAAGGGGCCGAGAGGGAGAGCGAGGGAGAAGGGGAGGAGAGGCGTCTATGGGGTCGAGGGAGGACGAGAGTCGCCCGGGGTGGCCTTATCCCCTCCGCCCAACTGCTCTGTCGTCGTGGCGACCGGTGGCCGGTGCGGCGCGCGCTCGACCGCGGGCGAGCTGACACGGAGGGGAGCAGGTAGGCGACGGCGTTAATGGGCTGGGCCGGCTCGGGCCCCAGGCGAGCGCCAGGTAAGCTTTTGCCCTTTTTCATTTTCTGTTTTTTTCCATTTAGTTAATTAAACAGAGACATAAAAGAATTAATCTGGGCCACCAAATAGCATTGGAAAATATGGGTCTAGGCCACAAAAATACCCTTGCATTATTTGGCACTGCCACAATTATTTTGGGGAGCAAATGAATTCATTTGAATTTTCCACAAGTGAAATAGCATTTAAATATGCTGGAATTGCACTGTTTTAGCTGCTACAGCTCATCTTAGCAAATAGGTGATGTTGTTTTCCTGAACAATAATTTGTTTTGGAATATTTGCTAAATGATGAACATTTTTTCCAGCAACTTTTGTGCAACTTCAAATTTCACTTATGATTGAATTGAATTCAGAGAAGGAATTTGAAATGAGATATGAATCCACTGTGACCATGCATTGCAAATCCAGGTGACTTGGCATTATCATTATGGATTACTGTAGCACCATTACAGAGGGGTGTTACATGCTAGTGATTATGCTGTTGGTGCTGTTCTAGGACAGAGAGTTGATAAGAAATTAAATGTTATCCATTATGCTAGTAAAACTCTAGACAGTGCTCAAAGAAATTATGCTACTACTGAAAAAGAATTTCTAGCAGTTGTGTTTGCATGTGATAAATTCAGATCTTACATAGTTGATTCTAAAGTAACTGTTCACACCGATCATGCTGCTATTAAATATCTTATGGAAAAGAAAGATGCTAAACCTAGACTCATTAGGTGGGTTTTATTGCTACAAGAATTTGACTTGCATATTATTGATAGAAAGGGAGCCGAGAATCCCGTAGCAGATAATTTGTCTAGAATGGAAAATGTTCTTGATGACCCACTACCTATCAATGATGATTTTCCTGATGAACAATTAGCTATCATAAATGCTTCTCGTAATACTCCATGGTATGCGGACTATGCTAATTATATTGTTGCTAAATTTATACCACCTAGTTTCACGTACCAACAAAAGAAAAAGTTTTTCTTTGATTTAAGACATTACTTCTGGGATGACCCACATCTTTATAAAGAAGGAGTAGATGGTATTATTAGACGTTGTATACCTGAGCATGAACAGGAACAAATCCTACGGAAGTATCATTCTGAGGCCTACGGAGGACACCATGCGGGAGACAGAACTGCACACAAGGTATTACAATTTGGTTTTTATTGGCCTACTCTTTTCAAGGATGCTCGTAAGTTTGTCCTGTCTTGTGATGAATGTCAAAGAATTGGTAATGTTGGTAAACGTCAGGAAATGCCTATGAATTATTCACTTGTTGTTGAACCATTTGATGTTTGGGGATTTGATTATATGGGACCTTTTCCTAAATCCAATGGGTATACACATATTTTAGTTGCTGTTGATTACGTTACTAAGTGGGTAGAAGCTATTCCAACTAGTAGCGCTGATCATAACACTTCTATTAAAATGGTTAAAGAAGTTATTTTCCCAAGGTTCGGAGTCCCTAGATATTTAATGACTGATGGTGGTTCACATTTTATTCATGGTGCATTCCGTAAATTGCTTGCTAAATATGATGTCAACCATAGAATTGCATCTCCCTATCACCCTCAAACTAGTGGTCAAGTTGAATTGAGCAATAGAGAAATAAAATTAATTTTGCAAAAGACCGTCAATAGATCTAGAAAGAATTGGTCTAAGAAGCTTGACGATGCATTATGGGCTTGTAGAACTGCTTATAAAAATCCTATGGGTATGTCTCCTTATAAAATGGTTTATGGAAAAGCATGTCATTTACCTCTTGAGTTAGAACATAAAGCATATTGGGCAATTAAAGAACTCAATTATGATTTTAAACTTGCCGGGTGAAAAGAGCTTATTTGATATTAGCTCATTAGATGAATGGAGAACCCAAGCTTATGAAAATGCCAAGTTGTTTAAAGAAAAAGTTAAAAGATGGCATGATAGAAGAATTCAAAAATGGGAATTTAAAGTAGGTGAGCAAGTTCTATTGTACAATTCTCGTTTGAGATTCTTTGCAGGAAAACTTCTCTCTAAATGGGAAGGACCGTATATCATCGAAGAAGTTTATCGCTCCGGAGCCATCAAAAATAAACAACTCCGAAGGCACTAATCCGAGAGTGGTGAATGGGCAAAGAATTAAGCACTATATTTCAGGTACTCCCATTTATGTTGAAACTAATGTTATTGAAACAATTACTCCAAAGAATACATAAGAGAGACCTTCCGGAACACTCCAGAACCCTGAAAAGGAAGAGGTACGTGATACGGTAAGTAAACCGACTCCAAAAATTCCATAAAAATACTTTCTGTCAGTTTTGGAATATTAGAAAAAATACAAAAATAAGAAACAGCCGAGGGGACTCACCTGGTGCCCACGAGGCACCAGGGCGCGCCACCCCCCCAGGCGCGCCCTGGTGGCTCGTGGGCCCCTCGTGAGCCTTCCCGACTCCGTTTTCTCATGGATTACTTGTTTTGCAAGATAAAAAATCTTTATATATACTCCTGGACGTTTTGACTAACGTATCGTAGAAATCTCCTATGTTCTTGTTTTGTGCTATTTTTTTGACAGATCTAGATCGCCATGGCTCCCAAAAGGCTCCGTACCAAGCACCGCATTGTGCAACCATCGCCGGGCAAACGCCCTTACAGCGAGGTTTACTACGAGTGGTCGTTGGGAGAGGAAGACGATGGCAAGGAGGACAAGGTTGAGGAAATTGAAGGAACCCAGGCTCCAGAAGGAGGGCAAGCGATTCCCATGGAGGAGACCGCAGAAAAGGGAGATATACTTCAACCCTTATATGATCATCTCTCCCCATCCGTGATTGAAGCCTTAAGAGTCTTTGAAATAGTTTCTGTTCAGAATACATCTCTCACTCGTGAAGTTATTTTGTTGGAAGAGCAAAACATCGCTCTTCGGAGCATCAACCATAGATTGATGTATCTGGTACAGCTGAAGGACAAGCCCACCACTTCATCACCACCACCATCACTGAAGAAGGAAACTTGAGTACATGGGTATGGGCACCCCCTTGGCTTGTGCCAAGCTTGGGGGAGGTGCCCCGGTATCGTATCACCATCACTTTTATTATCTTTACCTACTTTTAGTTCGATCCTTAGTTATTTCGTGATCTAGTTGAATAAAAGTTTAGTATGATCTATTTTCGAGTGCTAGCTTCGTGATCTATCTATCTATGTAATCGAGTTGAGAGTTATATAATAAAGAGTAGTTTGAGTTTTTGCTTCTTTACTTTCATGTTTCAATTCTAGCAATGAAAATAATGAAAAAGATCATATGCTAATCTTATGGGAAGTAATGACATTACATAAAGAAGAGTATAAGTGGTAAAATTTATTGGAAGTTAACAAACATTGCATTAGTCAATGATGCAATTCATGAAAAAGTTAATAGGGAAGAGAAGATTCACATGCAAATATACTATCTTGGACATCTTTTATGATTGTGAGCCCCCATTAAGTATTTTATGTCAAATTGTTGACGTTGGACAAGGAAGACAACATACTGAATTATGTTTGTTCATATTCACATAGAAGTTATATTGTTATAGATCCTCCAACATGTGGTGCTTGCCCAATATCTTTGCTAGCCAAAAATCCGCACCAAGTAGAGATACTACTTGTGCATCCAAAACCCTTAAACCCAGTTTCATGTTATGAGAGTCCACTATATCTACCTAGGGATTGAAGAAGATGTAACACCCCATGTAACTAAGCTATAGTGATCACCTTTTGATAATGCCAAGTCACCATGCTTAACAGTGCTTGATCATCATTTGCATCATATCTCATTTCAAATTCCAACTCAAATTGAAATTCAAATATGAAGTGCAAATAAAAGTTGTTCCAATTTGAAACTAAAATGTTCGTTAAATAGCAAATAATCCATAACTAAATATGTTTAGGAAAACAACATCACCTAAATTACCTAGATAACTCTAACATCATCAAAACAGTACCAAAACCGCACCATTTAATTCCATTTCATTTAATTAAAATTCAAATGAAATCATTTATTCACCAAACCTTTTTCTGACAGTGCTAAATATTGCAACATATTTAGGTGGCATAACTCCACATTTTACAAAAATCAATTTGTGGCCAAACATTTTACAAAACAGAAATAAAAACAGAAAACAGAAAAGGATAAAGAAAAAGGGGCAAGACCCACTGTGCACTTGGGCCATCAGTGCACAGTGCAGCCTGGCCCGGCCCACCGCGGCCTTTCTCCCTCCTCCCGCCTTCTCCCCCAGCTGTCGCCATGGCCGAGCACGCGCGCGCGATGCACCACGCGATGCTCGACACCGCCTCCACCCCGCCGTCGCCAGCGCCTACTAGGCCTCCCCGCGACCCCTAGCGAAACCCTAGCCCGCATTCCCCTCTCCCTCGCTCGTCTTCTTCCTCCCGCGCAAACTCCCGACGCCGTCGACATGGCCGAGCTCGCCGGCGTGGTCACAGACCTCCCCGGCGCCTGAGACCGAGCCCATCCGCTCCGCCTACCTCTTCTGCTTCTTCTCCGACCATGGGATCAGGACGAGCGCCTCTTGTTCGACCGGAATGAGCTCATCTTCAACCTTCGGATCGCCGGCGTTCGTCGATGATTCCGGCGAAGTCGAGCCCTCCCCGCGCACACTTTTCTCACCTACAGGCTCACGGTGAGCCCCCGCATATTTCCCCTCCCTCTCGCGCGCGAATCCATCCCCGTAGCCGCCTCTACCATTGCCGCCCGAACCTTGCTCCGCCGCCTAGCTCGCCGCCGTCGCCGTAGTCATTGTCATGCTCGCCCGAGCACATGAGCGTGCTCAGGCCACCTCGTTGCAGCCGCCCGTGCCGCTAGATCTCCTCCTCGTGCCCCGCATCGCCGATGCCGAGCTCCGCCCGAGAACGCCGCCACTCGCCGTCGTCGTAGCGGTCGACTCCGGCCACCCCCGTGCCTTCCACGGCCACCATCGGACGCAGCGCATCGCGCCCGTTCCGTAGGCCCAAATCCCGCGCAAAAAAACCCCCTGTGCGCCGTTTCCGTGCATCGCCGCCGTCTTCGGTGGTCGCCGGAGTGCGCGTCGGCGTTTAAACGCCGGCCGGCCGACGTGGCCGCCACGTGGACGCCCTGGGCCACTGACCAGTGGGCCCAGTGGGTCCCGTGGCCCGGTTGACTAAGTCAACCCGCTGACTGGGTGTGACCAGTCACTGACATACGGGCCCCACCATTTTAATTAAGACTAATTTAAATATAAACTAATCTGTAATTAGTTTAGTCATCGACAGTGGGGTCCACCTGCTAATTAGACTCTGTTTAGATTAAATTAAACTCTAATTAGGCTACTGTGTATGACAAGTGGGACCCACTGGTCAAATGGACCAGTCCACCGACCCAGTTGACTGTTGTCGTCGTTCTAACGTCATGCTGACGTCACCAGACACTGTTTTGGATAATTCAAATCAAATAATTTCAGAAATTCCAGAAAATGATTAAAACTTTGAAAAATCATAGAAAATAAACCGTAACTCGGATGAAAATAATTTATATATGAAAAATGATCAGAAAATATGAAGCATCCGAATATGTGATCAAAATGCTTGACCATCACTCCTATCTAGATGAACATGGAACTTTTTGCCTGTTTTCGATAAATGAATAGTGCATAACCTTAATAAAATAAATCCAAATAAATTCCTAAATCATCTAAAATATTTAGAGAGGCAATATATCACACTTGCATATCATTTAGGCATGTCATATATAGTGATTGCATTTGTTGCCGTGTATTTATTGTTTCTTCCCCCTCCTTCTCTCCCGATAGACCCCGAGATTGCCGACGACACCCCTGCAGCGTACGACTACGTCGCCGACGACTAGACCCCTTCAGCAGAGCTTCCAAGAAAGCAAACCCTCCCTGATCATCCAGATATCGCCTATTCTTTCCCTCTTATGCTTGCATTAGAACTGCTACCGTTGATATTCCGGCAACTCCTATTCTGATGCATTGCCTGATTTTGTATCTGTTGTTGATACCTTTCCTGTTACCCCAATTGCTTAGTATAGGTTGATCAGAGCTCCACCAGTTGGCCCTACATCCTTGTCCATGTTGCTATGCTAGAATTCGGGTCGTGATCCCCGTTGGCGATGATCACGAGAATGCTCACACATTTACTTTCATTTATTATTGGGGAACTGAAGGGCTGGCGGTACCATCCAGTAGAGATGGACCTGAAACCCGACAGCTCCCGTTGTTAAAGACGGGTCGGCTCCAAGAGCACCCGCGAGCCGTGTGTTATCAAGTCGGAGCGACAGGGATCCTGTTCGCCTCCGCGAGTTTCTAAATACACCTAACAGATTTGGGTATTTGATCTGAGTGGGTCGTTGGCCCTATACGCACCACCACCACGTGGGATAATGGTTATGGGACCCTCGGCGCCGTATGTATCAGCTGAAAGCTCTGTCAGACATCCAGTTCGGCATTGTGGCCGGGTCGGGCCGACGCCATCGAGGACAGAGGTGGTGCCTGGATCCACCTTGCACACAACGACCCGAAGTGCAAAGGGCGATGGGCCCAAGACCCCTGAGCACTTAGGATGTAGACCGACGGGGACCTCTCTGTTGAGCTCTAGGTAGGGCTGCGGTGTGTCGATCAGCTGAGGCCGGGCATGACCCAGGAAAGTGTGTCTGGCCAGAGTTAATCGAGCGTGGTGGGTAACAGTAGTGCACCCCTGCAGGGAAGTGATCTATTCGAATAGCCGTGTCCACGGTAACAGGACGCTCAGAGTTGTATCCTGGTCTGCTACAACTACAAATGGATACTGTTACAATATTAAACTGCTACTACTGTTCTCAGGATCACTTTCTCGCAGGGTGGTCGAGGAAGGATCCCAGGGCATTACTAATATATGATTGATGATATATATATTATTTGTTCTACTCTCTTCTGATGCTGCAAGAAATGCTTCAAGATGCTAGTCTTCGTTAGGCTAGGCCTCTCCCCCTCTATTCCGACATTTCTGTAGTTTAGTCCAAAGATATAGCCCCATTCCTTTGATACTGATGCATACTTAGCATAGCTCTGATGTCAGTCTTGCGAGTACTTTGGATGAGTACTCTCGGTTGCTTTGCTATCTCTTTTCCCCATACCCGTTTGCTGCGATCAGACGACGGAGCCCAGGAGCAGGAGATCCCCGGAGGAGCCTACTGCTACGTGGAGACCGACGACCAAGAGTAGATTCGGAGGCTCCCAGGCAGGAGGCCTGTGCCTTTTCGATCAGAGCCGTTGTTTGTTTTCGCCTTCTTAATTCAACTTGTTTAACTTTGTGTCTGTACTTAGATACTGTTGCTTCCGGTGATGCTTGTATGATTTGAGCTTATGTATTCGAGCCCTCGAGGCCCCTGGCTTGTAATATAAAGCTTGTATGACTTTTATTTGTGTTTAGAGTTGTGTTGTGATATCTTCCCGTGAGTCTCTGATCTCGATCGTGTGCATTTGCGTGTATGATTAGTGCACGGTCGAGTCGGGGGCGTCACAAGTTGGTATCAGAGCCGACTGCCTGTAGGAACCCCCTTTCCAACTCCTTGGCCGAAGTTGAGTCTAGTCTTTCAAAAAGCTGTTTTACTAACATGGCTGTGTGGGTTACGGGCCCACGTCGCCAATGGATGGGATTAGGATCTTTTATTCCTCTTCCTTACTCTGGGACTCTGATCTCTCTTCTTTTTGGGTTAAACTTTTACTAACTCTAACATTAGGTTCTCGTGATCACGTCCACCCGGAGTTCTGAATTAACCCCCCTTCTTCAAGATGAGGGCCAGGTTCTGCTTCACAGAGTTCATGGACCGCAGGATCCTTTTATCGAGGGCACCCTGTGTTGTTCCTTGCAGATTCCTCGCCCAGTAGTTTTCTCCGACGTGATGTAGCCTTTGCTATGTCCCGTTGTTGTATCTCTCCACCGCGCGCCTGCGTGCCGCCTAGCTTGTCTAGCTGCGTGTCTTCCGAACACCTGATGCCGTTTATAACCGACTCTGTGCATGGATCTGTATGTCTTTAATGACTACTAATTTGCATCTAATGCACTCTTAGTTCATTGCTCATGTACATCATGAATGACCTCTTACACATGCAGTTGTTCTTGCTAAACTGCCCCTGTTGATTTGGCAGGATGGCTGAAGACCCTCCACCTCCACCCTATATTGCCGCAATGATGCAGCAGTTTGAGCTGAATCATCAGTTTATGACTAGGGTAATGGCCCAATTTCCAACTCAGGATGCTCAGCAACAGTCTGCCCCATACATCTCCATGTTTTACGTGGCTTCTAAGGTTTTGACTTAAACTGCAGCTACCAACGTTTTATCATCAAGTATGATAATTCAAATTGCTAGATTAACATCTCGGGGTGTATGAAACACGAGATAATGAAATCTCGAGCCCCATACTAAACTTCGTCATACGCATGACCCCCGTGCAGATCATATCTGCAATGCCCTTTCATCTGCGAATTTCATCTTTCTTTTGACTATGGCGGAACCCAAAGAACTGATAGCACTTCGTTGATCAATCAGGATCGCGGATTGCCAGAACTTTGTGAAATTCCACCTTGCTGTCTCGAGATTGAGCAAACGCAAATTCCAGGGAAGCAACAAGAACATCGGGTAACAGACTTCTTCTGCTACCCGCATAAATAATTTTCAGCAATAGATCTTATCTACTCCAAAATTATATTATGCAATACCCATACATCTCCATGTATTCTAGATCGAAACCTGCATCTACGCATAGCACGGCTCATGATGCCACTGTAGGGGAACGCGACAGAAAACAAAAATTCGGAACAGCGAGCACGCCCAGGATCACTATGGAGACTGCATACAAGGTTTGATCTTATCCGTACCGACTCGAAGCGCAGCGGAAGAAGAGTCAGTGTAGATCGTCGGTGCAGATCCCTGCAGCTAGGATTTACATCCTCCCAACCGCAAGGATGTACTCCCACTCCGGACAGCCCTTCGGGAGGCGGTCGGACAGTCCCCCGGACGATGTCGCGGACAGCCCTTCGGGAGGACCCTCGGAACCCGAACAGTAACCCGGACAGCCCTTCGGGAGGACGCCGGAAACTCGAACGGTAACTCGAACAGCCCTTCGGGAGGACACTCGAAAACAGCCCCTCGGGCAAAAGATCGAAACTACAATCTCTCTACGGGGTTGCACACATACGGTGTCAGCTATCCGGCAGGGCTTCGCCGTCCAGAGCTAGTTCCTGCCGGAACCCAGACAGCCTTTCGGCTCTACGAAACTATTTCGTGGGAGGGAGAGAGAAGCCAGACAAGTCAAATGGCATGTGTATGAGAGCAAGGATGATCTGATTTTGGAGAGCAATCTCCACCTCTATTTATAGGAGGAGCAAGGGGTAGAGGAAAGACCAAAAGGACCTTCCTAGGATCTTTCCACCACATGCCACATAAGGGTGTCTAGAAGATATCCACCATGAGGTGGAAGGACACCTCAAGGAGGGCCCCCCCATGCCATGGCCGAAATTTGCAGCCCCCTTGGGGAGCTCCACCTCCCTTTCACACACCAAAAGTGGTTTTCTTCTATAAGAAAAGCCCCATTTGCAAATCAGCCCAAAAGTGCTTTTCACTATTCACGAACACATTTTTCTGCGTCCGTTAAAACCCAAATTATTTCTGTGTGCCTAGAATAATTCTAGCACCCACCAAAACAATTTTGAACGCATTCCGAAACAATTTCGGAACAATGTTTCTTCAGCGAAAAGCAACCAAAACGGTTCCGGCTGCTCCGGAACATTTCCGGTTTTTGTCCCGGAAAATTCCCAGAAGTTTCCAGAACACTTCTGGCATCCTCCAAGAATTTCCAGGCGTGTGCCAGAACCAATTTGACTTAATGGAATACCCTGAAACAAATTTTCAGTTTCACCGGAACTATTCCGGTGTTCTCTCCGGAACGTTTCCGTTTCGTCCGAAACTTTTTCGGTGATTTTCTCTCAGACTCCCCGTCTAGTATTCAGCAGATAGATGACCCTTAAGCGTGTGACCCTATAGGTTCGGTGAAGTATAGACATGACCCGGAACACTTTCCGATCAATGATCAACATCGGAGCCGTGGACACCCATATTGACCCCTATACCCACACGAATGAATATTCGAGTGAACCTCCAGTTGCCGTGTGCTATTCCTGTTGCTTCACGATATATTACAAAACCCGAGGTGAGATTTATGCATCCCCGTGGATCAACAACTTGTCCACTATGCAAGTTACCTCGTTACCGGTTTTGTTCTCTTTACTCGTTTCCGTGTTCCGGCATCCCAGTGATCAAATCACAATGTGTCTGGCCAGACGATGATGGATACCGTAACACCGAGAGGGCCCGAGAATATCTCTCCATCGTCGGAGGAGCAAATCCCAATCTTGAGCTATCAAGTTACTTGACATACTTTTCCATGAACCCGTAAGCCGCCGTAATAGCCACCCATTTACGGATGACGTTTAACAAACCCCAAAGTTCATGAAGCAAGCATGAAGAAACTCGACACTCTCATGGTCGAAGGAATTATGCAAACATTAACTATCTCTGTGTTATTAACCATTAACTCATGACGAATGTATCTCATAGCATAACATCAATTTGGGTCGATTCAACACAAGTGTTCTACTAACATTGTGCCCTCAAAATTGCCGGCATTGACATGCCCATGATCAGGAAAACAGGATCATCATGCAATACTTGAGCCAGTCTTAGAGGCAAGACTAGGAATACATTTTACCGTTTATTATACCACACGTGCACATGAGTTTCCCTCCGAGCCTCGTGGTTATTGCAGACTCGAGAATCATTGCAGTTATAGCATGGAACATAAACATTCATTACAAACTCGGAGATACAAAGTAACTGATATTATTGCCTCTAGGGCATATCTCCTATAGACTCCCACTTGCACTAGAGTCATAATCTAGTTACATGGCTTCCTTCACACCAATGGCAATCCGGTGCTGCTCATGCTTTGCTCGTGGTAGAGGCTTTGTCATCGGGTCTGACACGTTCAGATCCGTGTGAACTTTGCGTACTTTCACTAAACCCGCTTCGACATGATGTCGAATGAGTTTATATTTGCGTTCAATATGTCTTGTCTTATGGTGCGAACTTGGCTCCCTTGCTTGAGCCACGGTGCCACTATTCTCACAATAGATCTCCACCGGGTCCAGAGCACTTGGAACCACACCAAGGTCTTCAAGAAATTGCTTGATCCATACCGCCTCCTTGGAGGCTTTTGAAGCAGCAACATATTCCGCCTCCGTCGTAGAATCCGCCACAGTCTTTTGTTTGGAACTTTTCCAATCAACTACGCCACCGTTCAATATGAAAACATAGCCTGATTGAGATTTGAAGTCATCTGGGTCAGTCATGAAGCCTGCATCAGTGTAACCACTTACAATGAGCTCTTCATCACCTCCGTACACAAGGAGTAAATCCTTGGTCCGTCTGAGGTACTTAAGAATACCCTTGACTGCGGCCCAGAGTTCCAATCCTGGATCACTTTGGTACCGGCTGCTAACACTTAGCGCATAGGAAACGTCTGGTCTTGTACATAGCATGGCATACATAATAGAACCAATTGCCGAGGCATATGGAACATCATTCATTTGTACTCGCTCATCGAGAGTCCGAGGACACTGATTCTTGCAAAGTACTGTGCCAGGTGACATGGGGAGAAGGCCTTTCTTGGAGTTCTCCATGTTGAACCTTTTCAACACCTTGTCAATGTACGTGGTTTGGCTAAGCGCTATTAGGCGTCTTGATCTATCTCTATAGATTCTGATGCCGAATACATATGTCGCTTCGCCTAAGTCTTTCATTGAAAAACTCCTTTTCAATGAGTCTTTTATTTCGTTAAGAAAATTCACGTCATTTCCAATCAATAATATGTCATCCACATACAAGATTAGAAATGCTTTTGCGCTCCCACTAACTTCTTGTAAACACAAGATTCTTCGTCATTCCTGATGAAGCCAAACTGTTTGACTACTTCATCAAAACGAATGTTCCAGCTCCTTGACGCTTGCTTCAGACCATAAATGGCTTTCTGAAGTTTGCATACCTTTCCAGCATCCTTATGGACGACAAAACCTTCTGGCTGTATCATGTATACATCCTCTTTGAGGTTTCCATTTAGGAAAGCCGTTTTGACGTCCATCTGCCATATTTCATAATCGAAATAAGCAGCAATTGCTAGTAATATCCGAACAAACCTAAGCATAGCTACGGGCGAGAAAGTCTCGTCGTAGTCCACTCCTGGAACTTGCGTGAACCCTTTCGCGACAAGTCTAGCTTTGTGGATAGTAATGTTACCATCCGCGTCCGTGTTCCTTTTGAAAATCCATTTACAACCGATGGGTTTTACGCCATCTGGAAGTTCTTCCAAGTTCCAAACTTGGTTTTCATACATGGATTCCATCTCGGATTTCATGGCCTTGTGCCATTCCTTTGAGCTGGGCCCCGCCATCGCTTCCTTGTAGTGCGCAGGTTCATCGTCTTCAAGAATGAAGATTTCGTTATGAAACCACTCAGGTGGCTGGATAGCCCTACCTGATCTGCGTGGTTCAGTTACAACATTGTCTGAAGTTTCCGCATCACATGCGACAACTTCCGGCTCGGTTGTAGGGATAATTAGCGGAATTGCTTCCGGTTCCTTAGCCATATCAACGGTTGCCGAAGATTCACTAATCTCATTAAGTTGTACTGTCCTCCCACTCACTTCTTTAGCGAGAAACTCTTTCTCGAGAAAGACTCCGTATTTTGCAACAAACACTTTGTTCTCGGAGGCGTGGTAGAAAGAATACCCAACTGTCTCCTTGGGATAACCTACAAAGTAACATTTGTCTGATCTAGGATCAAGTTTGCTTGGTTGTAAACGTTTTACATAAGCTTCACAACCCCAGATTTTGAGAAACGACAGGTCGGGTTTCTTCCCGTGCCATATCTCATATGGCATCGTCTCAACAGACTTAGACGGTGCTTTGTTTAGTGTGTGAGCGGCAGTTTCTAGCGCATGACCCCAAAAAGATATTGGTAGATCTGTAAGAGACATCATCGACCTTACCATGTCTAACAAGGTTCGGTTACGTCATTCCGACACTCCGTTTCGCTGTGGAGTTCCGGGAGGCGTAAGCTGTGAAACGATTCCACGATCACTCAGATGTTGGCCAAACTCATGACTAAGGTATTCGCCTCCGCGATCAGACCGCAGAAACATAATCTTTTTGTCACGATGATTTTCTACCTCATTCTGAAATTCTTTGAACTTTTCAAAGGTTTCCGACTTATGCTTCATTAAGTAGATATAGCCATACCGACTTAAGTCATCAGTAAAAGTCACGAAGTAGAAATACCCACCCCGTGCGGCTGTGTTCATTGGACCACATACATCACTATGTATTATTTCCAATAACTCACCCGCCCGTTCAGGATGACCCGTGAACGGCGTCTTGGTCATTTTTCCCATCAAGCAAGCTTCACATGTGTCAAATGATTCAAAATCAAAAGACGGTAAAACTCCATCTTTATGAAGTCTTTGCATGCATTTCTTTCCGATGTGGCCAAGCCGACAGTGCCACATGAAAGTGGTGGTGGTATCAGCCTTCTTAAGGCGTTTAGCATTCACGTTAAAGACATCATTTCCACATTCAAGATTTAGTATGAAAAGGCCCCCAACAATGGGTGCAAATCCATAAAACATATCCTTACAATAAAGTGAACAACCATTGTTCTCAGACTTGTACGAATACCCATCGTGTACTAAACATGATCTGGAGATAATGTTTCTACACAACAGTGGAACAAAATAACAGTTATTTAGTTATAAGATAAATCCCGAAGGGAGACGTAGAGGCATAATGCCGACGGCTTGAGCGGCGATCCCAGCGCCGTTCCCGACGCGCATCACGACTTCATTCTTTGCTAACTTGCGCACCTTCTAAAGTCCCTGCATCGAGTTGCAAATGTGAGCAACCGATCCGGTATCAAATACCCAAGACTTAGAATTTTCGCTAGCAAGCAAAACGTCAATGACATTAACCCGTATAACAGTTACACCTTTCTTCTTATCTGCCATGTATATCTTGCAGTTCCTCTTCCAGTGTCCAGTGCCTTTGCAGTAAAAACACACAGTTTCAGACTTGGCTCCGCCCTTAGGCTTGCCTTTCCTTTTGAAACTAGCGGTTTTGTTCACCAGCAACTTTTGCTGATTCTGCAGTCCTATCTCATTTTATTTGAGCATCGCTTCATAAAGCAAGGTAAGGATCAAATCATTACCAGGTGTCTTTGGAAAATTAATTCCCCTTTCAGCCATACTATCATAATAGTTTGCTAGTCTGACACCTTGTTCATTTACTAGAGATTCCTTATGTATATTGCATTCTTCCATGGCTTCAGTCATCTCATGAACTTCAGCTGAATCCTGTTTGTGATACAGAACATTTAGTGCCTCGATAATCTCGAAGGCACTAAGTCATTCATAACGTTTCTGTAGCACCGGATCCATGCAAGATAACATAAGTTCTTTACTTTTAACAACACTGAAATCATCCCTTCATGAGTCAAACACGTGGATGATATCCTGAGCCATTTCTGGCGTAATGGAATCACTTAGAAGTTGATCAAGCACATAGTCTTTCTTAGCATCCCTGAGGACAATCCCCAGGTTACGGACCCAGTCCGCATAGTTGTTTCCAGTCGCAGCTAACTTCTCTTTCTCTAACATCGGGCCTAAGTTGAACGCGGTGTTGCGAGCCATTTGATCTACAACGGAAAACACAAGTTTCACTTAGACTTTGTTTATAATGATTTTTGGCACTAGTGAATAAACAATTTTATTCTAAAGTGCGCTCCCACTCAAATCAATATCTCCCAAAATTGATTATGAGTGATTCAAGATCCGCATTTTGATTGTTCGCCATTGGTGTAACACCACTGATGACGAAAAATCTTAACCGGTAGGCCAACTTGCCAATCACATCTCTATGTGACTCTTGTTCATCTTTCGATGGGTGTGTTCCGAGCTCATGACGGTCATGCCTGAACGTCAAGACAACCAAGTGATCTTGCTGCGAGGTCTCAACTCACCCGCCTCACACTTCACTAATCGTTCGTGCCCGTGTGACACGGCGCACCCCGAAAAGATAGGTGCCGTGACGGTGCTACACTTGGGAGAACACTATCTACTTGATATTTTTAGTGAGAGAAAACCCTAATAAAAAGCAACTACCGCGCAATCAAGAAGGGTGCATCATAAGGGATAAACATCTCAGGCAATTCATAATAGCATGATATGGTATAGCCCTTTCAGACGGAGAAGTCAAGTATTTCTTCGTCTTCGGCATTTTGCGTCGGTGTTCACCTTCGCGAAGATTGCCACCACCTTGTCGATGCACCAGATAATATTTGCTATCTCTATAGCTAATAAAATTAGTGCATTACTTAAGGTTGACACGCAGGTCATTAAAGTGACAATCATATGGCTCCAGCCATCATGCCGAATCATGACACGCAGGTCATGTTAACAAATTTACATCATATAGTCATCTCATACATAATCGAATTAATATGAGCCTTGCTATACCACATCACATCACATGCACATCCTGCAAAACCAAGTTAGACGACTCTAATCGGTTTATGCAAAATTTTATTTTACGTGGCTTTTAAGGTTTTGACTTAAACCACAGCTACCAACATTTTATCATCAAGTATGATAATTCAAATTGCTAGATTAACATCTCGGGGTGTATGAAACACGAGATAATGAAATCTCGAGCCCCATACTAAACTTCGTCATACGCATGACCCCCGTGCAGATCATATCTGCAATGCCCTTTCATCTGCGAATTTCATCTTTCTTTTGACTATGGCGGAACCCAAAGAACTGATAGCACTTCGTTGATCAATCAGGATCGCGGATTGCCAGAACTTTGTGAAATTCCACCATGCTGTCTCGAGATTGAGCAAACGCAAATTCCAGGGAAGCAACAAGAACATCGGGTAACAGACTTCTTCTGCTACCCGCATAAATAATTTTCAGCAATAGATCTTATCTACTCCAAAATTATATTATGCAATACCCATACATCTCCATGTATTCTAGATCGAAACCTGCATCTACGCATAGCACGGCTCATGATGCCACTGTAGGGGAACGCGACAGAAAACAAAAATTCGGTACAGCGAGCACGCCCAGGATCACTATGGAGACTGCATACAAGGTTTGATCTGATCCGTACCGACTCGAAGCGCAGCGGAAGAAGAGTCGGTGTAGATCGTCGGTGCAGATCCCTGCAGCTAGGATTTACAACCTCCCAACTGCAAGGATGACTCCCACTCCGGACAGCCCTTCGGGAGGCGGTCGGACAGTCCCCTGGACGATGTCGCGGACAGCCCTTCGGGAGGACCCTCGGAACCCGAACAGTAACCCGGACAGCCCTTCGGGAGGACGCCGGAAACTCGAACAGCCCTTCGGGAGGACACTCGAAAACAGCCCCTCGGGCAAAAGATCGAAACTACAATCTCTCTACGGGGTTGCACACATACGGTGTCAGCTATCCGGCAGGGCTTCGCCGTCCAGAGCTAGTTCCTGCCGGAACCCAGACAGCCTTTCGGCTCTACGAAACTATTTCGTGGGAGGGAGAGAGAAGCCAGACAAGTCAAATGGCATGTGTATGAGAGCAAGGATGATCTGATTTTGGAGAGCAATCTCCACCTCTATTTATAGGAGGAGCAAGGGGTAGAGGAAAGACCAAAAGGACCTTCCTAGGATCTTTCCACCACATGCCACATAAGGGTGTGTAGAAGATATCCACCATGAGGTGGAAGGACACCTCAAGGAGGGCCCCCCCATGCCATGGCCAAAATTTGCAGCCCCCTTGGGGAGCT
Source organism: Elymus sibiricus (assembly GCA_039707655.1). NCBI lineage: Eukaryota > Viridiplantae > Streptophyta > Magnoliopsida > Poales > Poaceae > Elymus > Elymus sibiricus. The sequence goes on from CM077672.1 coordinate 363,311,765, forward strand.
CCACCTCCCTTTCACACACCAAAAGTGGTTTTCTTCTAGAAGAAAAACCCCATTTGCAAATCAGCCCAAAAGTGCTTTTCACTATTCACGAACACATTTTTCTGCGTCCGTTAAAACCCAAATTATTTCCGTGTGCCTAGAATAATTCTAGCACCCACCAAAACAATTTTGAACGCATTCCGAAACAATTTCGGAACAATGTTTCTTCAGCGAAAAGCAACCAAAACGGTTCCGGCTGCTCCGGAACATTTTCGGTTTTTGTCCCGGAAAATTCCCAGAAGTTTCCAGAACACTTCTGGCATCCTTCAAGAATTTCCAGGCATGTGCCAGAACCAATTTGACTTAATGGAATACCCTGAAACAACTTTTCAGTTTCACCGGAACTATTCCGGTGTTCTCTCCGGAACGTTTCCGTTTCTTCCGAAACTTTTTCGGTGATTTTCTCTCAGACTCCCCATCTAGTATTCAGCAGATAGATAACCCTTAAGCGTGTGACCCTATAGGTTTGGTGAAGTATAGACATGACCCGGAACACTTTCTGATCAATGATCAACATCGGAGCCGTGGACACCCATATTAACCCCTATACCCACACGAATGAATATTCGAGTGAACCTCCAGTTGCCGTGTGCTATTCCTGTTGCTTCACGATATATTACAAAACCCGAGGTGAGATTTATGCATCCCCGTGGATCAACAACTTGTCCACTATGCAAGTTACCTCGTTACCGGTTTTGTTCTCTTTACTCGTTTCCGTGTTCCGGCATCCCAGTGATCAAATCACAATGTGTCTGGCCAGACGATGATGGATACCGTAACACCGAGAGGGCCCGAGAATATCTCTCCATCGTCGGAGGAGCAAATCCCAATCTTGAGCTATCAAGTTACTTGACATACTTTTCCATGAACCCGTAAGCCGCCGTAATAGCCACCCATTTACGGATGACGTTTAACAAACCCCAAAGTTCATGAAGCAAGCATGAAGAAACTCAACACTCTCATGGTCGAAGGAATTACGCAAACATTAACTATCTCTGTGTTATTAACCAATAACTCATGACGAATGTATCTCATAGCATAACATCAATTTGGGTCAATTCAACACAAGTGTTCTACTAACATTGTGCCCTCAAAATTGCCGGCATTGACATGCCCATGATCAGGAAAACAGGATCATCATGCAATACTTGAGCCAGTCTTAGAGGCAAGACTAGGAATACATTTTACCGTTTATTATACCACACGTGCACATGAGTTTCCCTCCGAGCCTCGTGGTTATTGCAGACTCGAGAATCATTGCAGTTATAGCATGGAACATAAACATTCATTACAAACTCGGAGATACAAAGTAACTGATATTACTGCCTCTAGGGCATATCTCCTACACCCAGTTCTTCTGCTTGGGGAGCACCTTTTCTCTTTGTTAAGAAGAAGGATGGAACAAATCGATTGGTTCAAGATTACCGACCTATCAACCAAGCAACAATTCAGAACAAGTATCCGCTTCCCAGAATCAACGATCTGTATGATCAACTTGCTGGTTCCTCGGTATTCTCTAAACTTGATTTGAGATTGGGATACCACCAGATCCGAGTTCGTAAAGAGGACATTCAGAAGACAGCCTTTGTTACTCGCTATGGTTCTTACGTGTACACCGTGATGTCCTTCGGATTAACCAACGCTCCAGCAACTTTCTCTCGGTTGATGAACTACATCTTCATGGATTACCTCGACAAGTTCGTTGTGGTTTATCTGGATGATATCCTTATATATTCGAAGAATGAAGAAGAACATGCCGAACATCTTCGACTTGTACTAGAAAAGTTGCGTGAACATCAACTGTATGCCAAGTATTCCAAGTGTGAGTTCTGGTTATCTGAAGTGACTTATCTTGGCCACGTGATATCCAAAGATGGCATTGCTGTTAACCCAGAACGAGTTCAGGCTATTCTTGAATGGACTCCTCCGAAGAATGTCAAGCAAGTCAGAAGTTTTCTCGGTCTCGCCAGCTATTGCCGCCGTTTCGTCGAGAATTTCTCCAAGATTGCCAAGCCTCTGACTGATCTGCTTCACAAGGGCGTTAAGTTTGAGTGGACAGACAAATGTCAAGAAAGTTTTCAGACACTCAAGGACAAGATGACATCTGCCCCAGTGCTTGCTCCTCTGGATTCTCGCAAGGACTTTGTGATTTATTGTGACACATCCCGTCAAGGATTAGGCTGTGTCCTAATGTAAGAGCGTAAGGTGATTGCTTATGGCTCTCGACAGTTGCGTCCTCACGAAGAGAACTATCAAACGCATGATCTTGAACTTGCAGCGGTTATATATGCATTGAAGTTATGGCGACATTACCTACTTGGTAATCGTTGCGAGATCTACACAGATCATCAAAGTCTGAAGTACTTGTTCACTCAACCATCTCTGAACCTCCGTCAGCAAAGATGGATGGAGGCCATTACAGACTATGATTTGAGTATTTCTTACACCCCTGGCAAGGCTAATGTAATGGCTGATGCCTTGAGCTGTAAATCCTACTGTTGTGAACTTGAGGTTCAGCTGCAGTAGCCACTCCTATATGAAGAGCTTCGAAAGATGAACATCGAAATAGTTCCTCAAGGATATCTGAATACCTTGGTTGTTGAACCAGATCTCGAACACAACATCAAAACAAGGCAGAAGTATGATTCCGAAGTTGAGAAGATCAAGAATTATCTCTCCAAAGGAAATTCATCGTTCTTCACTGTTGATGATGATGGTGCTTTGTTCTTCAGAGGCCGACTAGTGGTCCCCAGAAAGCACAATCTGGACTCGCGTTCGGATGTCATGAAAGAAGCACATGACACCCCTTTGTCTATTCATCCGGGTAGTACCAAGATGTACCAAGACATTCGTCAGCGGTACTGGTGGCCTGATATGAAGCGAGACATTGCTCGTTATGTTGCTGAGTGTGACGTTTGCTATCGCATCAAAGCAGAACATCAAAGACCTGCTGGAACTCTGCAACCACTTGATATTCCTGAATGGAAATGGGAAAAAGTTGAAATGGATTTCATTACTGGATTTCCCAGATTGCAGAAGGGTCATGATGCTATTTTTGTCGTCATTGACCGATTTTCAAAGGTTGCTCACTTTCTGGCAGTCAAGGTGACAATCACTGCTAGCCAGTTAGCAGACTTGTATGTTTCCAGAATTGTGTCACTCCACGGTGTTTCGTTGGAGATCAGTTCAGACCGTGGCAGCCTCTTTGCCTCAAGGTTCTGGGCAAGTTTCCAAGAAGCTATGGGTACTCATCTGTCCTTCAGCACCGCCTTTCACCCCCAGTCCCAGGGACAAGTTGAACGAGTCAATCAAGTGCTGGAAGATATGCTTCGAGCTTGTGTCATCTCATTCGGTAAGAACTGGGAGGAATCTCTCCCATATGCTGAATTCTCATACAACAATAGCTATCAGGCTAGTTTAAAGATGGCACCCTTTGAAGTTCTCTATGGACGTAAGTGCCGAACCCCTCTGAATTGGTCAGAAACTGGGGAACGGCCACTCTTCGGCCCAGACATTATCCAACACGCTGAAGAGCAAGTCCGTATCGTACGGGAACATCTGAAGACTGCTCAGTCTCGTCAGAAGAGCAACTATGACCGTAAACACCAGGTAATGGTTTATCAACCTGGCGAGCAGGCTTATCTTCATGTCACCCCGATGAAGGGTACTCACCGCTTCGGAATCAAGGGCAAGTTAGCTCCTCGCTACATTGGCCCATTCCGTATTCTCGCAAGACGTGGAGAAGTGGCCTATCAGTTGGAACTACCGCCGAACCTTTCTCAGGTTCACGATGTTTTCCATGTGTCGCAACTCCGCCACTGTTTCAAGGATCCGATCCGAGCAGTGGATCATGAAGTGCTTGAATTGCAAGAGGATCTATCTTATCAAGAGTATCCGATCCGTATTCTTGATCAAGCTGAACGTCGAACCCGTCAGAAGGCAATCAAGTTCCTTAAAGTTCAGTGGTCGAATCATTCTGAAGATGAAGCCACTTGGGAACGCGAGGATCGTCTTCGTGATGAATACCCCGCTCTGTTTTCGTCTACCTCCTAAATCTCGGGATGAGATTTCTTTTAGGGGAGGAGAATTGTAACAACCCATGTAAGTAAGCTATAGTGATCACCTTTTGATAATGCCAAGTCACCATGCTTAACAGTGCTTGATCATCATTTGCATCATATCTCATTTCAAATTCCAACTCAAATTGAAATTCAAATATGAATTGCAAATAAAAGTTGTTCCAATTTGAAACTAAAATGTTCATTAAATAGCAAATAATCCATAACTAATTATGTTCAGGAAAACAACATCACCTAAGTTACCTAGCTAACTCTAACATCATCAAAACAGTACCAAAACCACACCATTTAATTCCATTTCATTTAATTAAAATTCAAATGAAATCATTTATTCACCAAACCTTTTTCTGACAGTGCTAAATATTGCAACATATTTAGGTGGCATAACTCCACATTTTACAAAAATCAATTTGTGGCCAAACATTTTACAAAACAGAAATAAAAACAGAAAACAGAAAAAGATAAAGAAAAAGGGGCAAGACCCACTGTGCACTTGGGCCATCAGTGCACAGTGCAGCCCGGCCCGGCCCACCGCGGCCTTTCTCCCTCCTCCCGCCTTCTCCCCCAGCTGTCTCCATGGCCGAGCACGCGCGCGCGATGCACCGCGCGATGCTCGACACCGCCTCCACCCCGCCGTCGCTAGCGCCTACTAGGCCTCCCCGCGACCCCCTGGAGAAACCCTAGCCCGCATCCCCCTCTCCTTCGCTCGTCTTCTTCCTCCCGCGCAAACGCCCGACGCCGTCGACATGGCCGAGCTCGCCGGCGTGGCCACAGACCTCCCCGGCGCCTGAGACCGAGCCCATCCGCTCCGCCTGCCTCTTCTGCTTCTTCTCCGACCGCGGGATCGAGCCAAGCGCCTCTCGTTTGACCGGAACGAGCTCATCTTCAACCTTCGGATCGCCGGCGTTCGTCGACGATTCCGGCGACGTCGAGCCCTCCCTGCGCACACTTTGCTCACCTACAGGCTCACGGGGAGCCCCCGCATATTTCCCATCCCTCTCGCGCGTGAATCCATCCCCGTAGCCGCCTCTGCCATCGCCGCCCGAACCTTGCTCCGCCGCGTAGCTCGCCGCCGTCGCCGTAGTCGTTGTCATGCTTGCCCGAGCACAAGGGCGTGCTCAGGCCACCTCGCTGCGGCCGCCCGTGCCGCTAGATCTCCTCCTCGTGCCCCGCATCGTCGATCCCGAGCTCCGCCCGAGAACGCCGCCGCTCGCCGTCGTCGTAGTGGTCGACTCCGGCCACCCCCGTGCCTTCCACGGCCACCATCGGATGCGGCGCGTTGCGCCTGTCCCGTAGGCCCAAACCCCGTGCAAAAAGACCCCCTGTGCGCCGTTTCCGCGCGTCGCCACCGTCTTCGGTGGTTGCCGGAGCGCGTGCCAGCGTTTAAACGCCGTCCGGCCGACGTGGCCGCCACGTGGACGCCCTGGGCCACTGACCAGTGGGCTCAGTGGGTCCCGTGGCCCGGTTGACTAAGTCAACCCGCTGGCTGGGTTTGACCAGTCACTGACATACGGGCCCCACCATTTTAATTAAGACTAATTTAAATATAAACTAATCTGTAATTAGTTTAGTCATCGACAGTGGGGTCCACCTGCTAATTAGACTCTGTTTAGATTAAATTAAACTCTAATTAGGCTACTGTGTATGACAAGTGGGACCCACTGGTCAGATTGACCAGTCCACCGACCCAGTTGACTATTGACGCCGTTCTAACGTCATGCTGACGTCACCAGACACTGTTTTGGATAATTCGAATTAAATAATTTCAGAAATTCCAGAAAATGATTAAAACTTTGAAAAATCATAGAAAATAAACCATAACTCGGATGAAAATAATTTATATATGAAAAATGATCAGAAAAATAAGAAGCATCCGAATATGTGATCAAAATGCTTGACCATCACTCCTATCTAGATGAACATGGAACTTTTTGCCTGTTTTCGATAAATGAATAGTGCATAACCTTAATAAAATAAATCCAAATAAATTCCTAAATCATCTGAAATATTTAGAGAGGCAATATATCACACCTGCATAACATTTATGCATGTCATGCATAGTGATTGCATTTGTTGCTGTGTATTTATTGTTTCTTCCCCCTCCTTCTCTCCCGATAGACCCCGAGACTGCCGACGACACCCCTGCAGCATACGACTACGTCGCTGACGACCAGACCCCTTCAGCAGAGCTTCCAGGCAAGCAAACCCTCCTTGATCATCCAGATATTGCCTATTCTTTTCCTCTTATGCTTGCATTAGAACTGCAACCGTTGATATTCCGGCAACTCCTATTCTGATGCATAGCCTGATTTTGTATCTGTTGTTGATACCTTTCCTGTTACCCCAATTGCTTAGTATAGGTTGATCAGAGCTCCACCAGTTGGCCCTACATCCTTGTCCATGTTGCTATGCTAGAATTCGGGTCGTGATCCCCGTTGGCGGTGATCACGAGAATGCTCACACATTTACTTTCATTTATTATTAGGGAACTGAAGGGCTGGCGGTACCATCCAGTAGAGATGGACCCGAGACCCGACAGCTCCCGTTGTTAAAGACGGGTCGGCTCCAAGAGCACCCGCGAGCCGTGTGTTATCAAGTCGGAGCGACAGGGATCCTGTTCGCCTCCACGAGTTTCTAAATACGCCTAACGGATTTGGGTATTTGATCTGAGTGGGTCGTTGGCCCTATATGCACTACCACCACGTGGGATAATGGTTATGGGACCCTCGGCGCCGTATGTATCAGCTGAAAGCTCTGTCAGACATCCAGTTCAGCATTGTGGCCGGGTCGGGCCTTCGCCATCCAGGACAGAGGTGGTGCCTGGATCCACCCTGCACACAACGACCCGGAGTGCAAAGGGCGATGGGCCCAAGACCCCTGAGCACTTAGGATGTAGACCGGCGGGGACCTCTCTGTTGAGCTCTAGGTAGGGCTGCGGTGTGTCGATCAGCCAAGGCCGGGCATGACCCAGGAAAGTGTGTCCGGCCAGAGTTAATCGAGCGTGTTGGGTAACAGTAGTGCACCCCTGCAGGGAAGTGATCTATTCGAATAGCCGTGTCCACGGTAACAGGACGCTCAGAGTTGTATCCTAGTCTGCTACAACTACAAATGGATATTGTTACAATATTAAACTGCTACTACTGTTCTCGGGATCACTTTCTCGCAGGGTGGTCGAGGAAGGATCACAGGGCATTACTAATATATGATTGATGATATATATATTATTTGTTCTACTCTCTTCTGATGCTGCAAGAAATGCTTCAAGATGCTAGTCTTCGTTAGGCTAGGCCTCTCCCCCTCTATTTCGGCATTTCTGCAATTTAGTCCAAAGATATAGCCCCATTCCTTTGATACCGATGCATACTTAGCATAGCTCTGATGTCAGGCTTGCGAGTACTTTGGATGAGTACTCACGGTTGCTTTGCTATCTCTTTTCCCCATACCCGTTTGCTGCGATCAGACGACGGAGCCCAGGAGCAGGAGATCCCCGGAGGAGCCTACTGCTACGTGGAGACCGACGACCAGGAGTAGATTCGGAGGCTCCCAGGCAGAAGGCCTGCGCCTTTTCGATCAGAGCCGTTGTTTGTTTTTGCCTTCTTAATTCAACTTGTTTAACTTTGTGTCTGTACTCAGATACTGTTGCTTCCGCTGATGCTAGTATGACTCGAGCTTATGTATTCGAGCCCTCGAGGCCCCTGGCTTGTAATATGAAGCTTGTATGACTTTTATTTGTGTTTAGAGTTGTGTTGTGATATCTTCCCGTGAGTCTCTGATCTCGATTGTGTGCATTTGCGTGTATGATTAGTGCACGGTCGAGTCGGGGGCGTCACATAAGATCCTTCAAGTAAGTTTTCATCGGTGCAAAAAGCAATAAAAATTGCCTCTAAATATGTCTGAACTTTTATTGTAAGGGAGATAAGCTTTGTACGAACTTGTGATGGTAAAGAAATAAAAGCGACATACTGCATAATAAAGGTTGCTATCACAAGGGGCAATATAAAGTGACATTCCTTTGCACTAAGAGCTTGTGCATTCAACAACAAAAAGCGCATGACAACCTCTGCTTCCCTCTGCGAAGGGCCTATCCTTTACTTTTATGTATTTACTTTTTATGCAAGAGTCAATAGTATTCTCCTCTACTTCCTTTTTATTTTTCTCTTTTGCAAGCATCATGTGGCGGGGAAAGATCTAGGCACATATATCCAGTTGGATATGAGTGATCATGAGTTATTATTGTTGACATCACCCTTGAGGTGAATAAGTTGGGAGGCAAAATCACAAGCCCCTATCTTTCTATGTGTCTGGCTGAAACTTTTTGCTCCATATATATGTCGTGAGTGTTAGCAATCATAGAAGACTAAATGATGGTTGAGTATGTGGACTTGCTAACAAGCTCCTACTTGAGACCCTTCCTGAAAATATGATGAATTGCAATTGCATTGTTGACTGAGAACATAGTTTGTTAGTTTTCAAGGAAGTTTATGCCTTATACTTCATTGTTGTGATGAATTGTTACTTGCTCATGAGAAGTTTTATGATAATAAATATTGCTGTTATAATAATGATCATGATGCTACTATGTCTGTATTTTGTTTTTATCGACACCTCTCTCTCTGTAAACATGTGGACATGATTATCAATATCGGCTTTCGCTTGAGGACAAGCGAGGTCTAAGCTTGGGGGAGTTGATACGTCCATTTTGCATCATGTTTTGCTACTATTATTTATAGTGTTTTTAATCAATATGACACTTTGGGGAGCAATTCTAATGCCTTTTCTCTCTTAGTATGCAAGATTTACACAAGGAGGGAGATTGCCGGCAGCTGGAATTCTGGACCTGAAAAAGCTATGTCAGAGATACCTATTCTGCACATCTCCAAATGAGCTGAAATTTTATGGAGATTTATTTTGGAATAAATAAAAAATACTGGAGCAAAGAAGTACCAGAGGGGGCCACCCAGGTGCCCACGAGGCACCAGGGCGCACCACCCCCCAGGCGCGCCCTGATGGCTCGTGGGGCCCCTGGCCAGCCTCTGGCCCCCATTTTCTGGTATATAAGTCCATTTTCCCTAGAAAAAATATAGAGAAGACTTTCGGGACGGTGCGCCACCGTCTCGAGGCGGAACTTGGGCAGGAGCACTTTTGCTCTCCGGCGGAGAGATTCTGCCGGGGATACTTCCCTCCGGGAGGGGGAAATCATCGCCATCGACATCACCAACGATCCTCTCATCGAGGGAGGACTAATCTTCATCAACATCTTCACCAGCACCATCCCATCTCAAACCCTAGTTCATCTCTTGTATTCAATCTTTGTCTCAAAACCTCAGATTGGTACCTGTGGGTTGCTAGTAGTGTTGATTACATCTTGTAGTTGATGCTAGTTGGTTATTTGGTGGAAGATTATATGTTCAGATCTATTATGCTATTCAATTCCCCTCTGATCTTGGACATGATTATGATTTGTGAGTAGTTACTTTTGTTCTTGAGGACATGGGAGAAGTCTTGTCATAAGTAATCATGTGAATTTGGTATTCGTTCGATATTTTGATGATATGTATGTTGTTGATTCCCTTAGTGGTGTCATGTGAACGTCGACTACATGACACTTCACCATCTTTGGGCCTAAGGGAATGCATTGTGGAGTAGTAATTAGATGATGGGTTGCTAGAGTGACAGAAGCTTAAACCCTAGTTTATGCGCTATTCCGTAAGGGGCTGATTTGGATCCATATGTTTAATGCTATGGTTAGAGTTATCTTAATTCTTTTTTCGTAGTTGCGGATGCTTGCGAGAGGGGGTAATCATAAGTGGGAGGTTTGTTCAAGTAAGAACAGCACCCAAGCACAGGTCCACCCACATATCAAATTATCAAAGTAGCGAACGCGAATCAAACCAACATGCTGAAAGTGACTAGATGAAATTCCCATGTGTCCTCGAGAACACTTTGCTTATTATAAGAGATCGTTCCAGCTTGTCCTTTGCTACAAAAAGGATTGGGCCACCTTGCTGCACTCTTTGTTAGTATTGCTACTTGTCACTTGTTACAAATTATCTTGCTATCAAACTACTCGTTACCGATAATTTCAGTGCTTGCAGAAAATACCTTGCTGAAAACCGCTTGTCATTTCCTTCTGCTCCTCGTTGGGTTCGACACTCTTACTTATCGAAAGGACTACGATTGATCCCCTATACTTGTGGGTCATCAGGGAGTTGATACGTCTCCATCGTATCTACTTTTCCAAACACTTTTGCTTTTGTTTTGGACTCTAATTTGCATGATTTGAATGAAACTAACCCGGACTGACGCTGTTTTCAGCAGAATTGCTATGGTGTTGTTTTTGTGCAGAAATCAAAGTTCTCTGATTTGGACAAACCTTTTTGGGGAATTTTTATGGAATATATAAAAATTATTGGCGTAAGAATCAACAGAAGGGGGGCCACCTGCTGCCCACAAGGCAGTAGAGCGCGACCCCTCCCCTAGGGTGCGCCGTAGTGCCTTGTGGGGCCCACAGGCGGCCGTCTGACCTAATTCCAACGCTATAAATTCTCTTTCCCTGAGAAAAAAAATAAGGGAAGAAGTTTCATCACGTTTTACGATATGGAGCCGCCGCCACCTCCTGTTCTTCATCGGGAGGGCTGATCTGGAGTCCGTTCGGGGCTCCGAAGAGGGGGATTTGACGCCGTCGTCATCATCAACCATCCTGCATCACCAATTTCATGATGCTCACCACCGGGCGTGAGTAATTCCTTCGTAGGCTTGCTGGACGGTGATATGTTGGATGAGATTTATCATGTAATCGAGTCAATTTGTTAGGGTTTTGATCCCTAGTATCCACTATGTTCTGAGATTGATGTTGCTATGACTTTGCTATGGTTAATGCTTGTCACTAGGGCCCGAGTGCCATGATTTCAGATCTGAACCCTTCATGTTTTCATGAATATATTTGTGTTCTTGATCCTATCTTGCAAGTTATATGCACCTATTACATGTCATGATCCGCATACCCCAAGGTGACAATAATTGGGATTCTTTCCGGTGATTGCCGTAGTTTGAGGAGTTCATGTATTCACTAAGTGCTAATGCTTTGTTCCGGTTCTCTATTAAAAGAAGGCCTTAATATCCCTTAGTTTCCTTAAGGACCCCGCTGCCACGGGAGGGTAGGACAAAAGATGTCATGCAAGTTCTTATCATAAGCACGTATGACTATATACCGAATACATGCCTACATTACATTGATGAATTGGAGCTATTGTGTATCGCCCTAGGTTGTGACTGTTATATGATGAATATCATCCAACATAATTATCATCACCGATCCAATGCCTACGACTTTCTCATATTGGTTTCTGCTAAGTTACTTTGTTGCTACTCCTTTACACTTGCTACAAAACTGTTACTGTTGCTGTTACTATTGTTACTCTTGCTACTACTACCAAAACTATCATATTACTGTGCTACTAAATACTTTGCTGCAGATATTTTATCTCCAGGTGTGGTTGAATTGACAACTCAACTGCTAATACTTGCAAATATTCTTTGGCTCCCCTTGTGTCGAATCAATAAATTTGGGTTGAATACTCTACCCTCGAAAACTATTGCGATCCCCTATACTTGTGGGTTATCAGCCTCCCCACTACATTCATTATAATTTGGTATTTAGCGAGGTAACTCGTGAGATTATTTCGTTGCCTGCACCTTCCTTGTTTGATTCTTATGCCAGGCACGGATACACCATCCTACCACCGGACCTCATTGCTTACAAGAACGAGTTGGCCGCGGCGGAGAATGAGGCCCAGCCTTGGGACGCTCGAGTGCCTCCGCCTAACCACTTTCCTACCGGACCTGGTGGATTTTATGGATGGTAGTAGACCAAGTTATGCCAAAAGCCTAAACTTGGGGGAGTACGTATTTCTCACCGACATTACATTCATGTTCACACATTCATTCCAGTTGTCGGTATTCATCCTTTTTCATTGTATATCCATGTTAGTTTTATTTTCGCTTTCTTCTTGTGTGTTTGAAAAACTTTGAAAATCCAAAAACATTTGTCGCTTCTTTTTGGTTTTTCTTTCTTGTTAGTAGTTGATACGTCTCCAACGTATCTATAATTTTTTATTGTTCCATGCTATTATAGTATCAATCTTGGATGTTTTATATGCAATTATATGCCATTATATATCATTTTTTGGGACTAACCTATTAACCCAGTGCCCAGTGCCAGTTGTTGTTTTCTACTTGTTTTTGCCTTTTCAAAAAAATCATTATCAAAAAGTGTCCAAAGGAGAAAAAAACTTTGGATTAATTTTTTCTGGACCAGAAGAGACCCACGAAGCTTCGGGAGAAGACCAGAAGAGCCACAAGGAGGCGACAAGCCTGGAGGGCGCGCCCCCCAGGCTTGTGGGCCCTTCATTGCCCCTCCTGTCCTAATTCCAGCGCTATAAATTCTAAAATATTCCCAATATACCAGAGAGACAGAAGAGAAAACCTTTCCGCCGCCGCAAGGCTCTGTTCTTCCGCGATCCCATCTGGAGGCCTTTTCCGGTACTCTGCCGGAGGGGGAATCGATCACGGATGGCTTCTTCATCAACCTTACTGCCCTTCCGATGATGTGTGAGTAGTTTACCACAGACCTACGGGTCCATAGCCAGTAGCTAGATGGCTTCTTCTCTCTCTTTGATCTTCAATACCATGTTCTCCTCGATGTTCTTGGAGTTCTATCCGATGTAATCTTCTTTTGCGGTGTGTTTGTTGGGATCCGATGAATTGTGAGTTTGTGATTAGATTATTCATGAGAAATATTTGAGTCTTCTCTGAAATCTTTTATGCATGATTATTATAGCTTTGTATTTCTCTCCGATCTATCGATTTGGTTTGGCCTACTAGATTGATTTGTCTTGCAATGGGGGAGGTGCTTTGTGATGGGTTCAATCTTGCGATGCTCAATCCCAATGACAGAAGGGGACATGACACGTATTTGTATTGTTGCCATTAAGGATAAAAAGATGGGGTTTAATCATATTGCTTGAGTTTACGTTGTCTACATCATGTCATCTTGCTTAAGGCGTTACTGTGTTTCATACTTAATACCCTAGATGCATGCTGGATAGCGGTCGATGGGTGGAGTAATAGTAGTAGATGCAGGCAGGAGTCGGTCTACTTGTCTCAGACGTGATGCCTATATACATGATCATTGCCATGAATCCATCATAATTATTTGCTTTTCTATCAATTGCCCAACAATAATTTGTCTACCCACCGTATGCTATGTGTTCGAGAGAGAAGCCTCTAGTGAAAACTATGGCCCCCGGGTCTACTTTATCATATATAAAAAAGCCTAAAAATACCTTGCTGTAATTTATTTACTTTTATTTTAATTAGTATTTTAGTTTATCTATTTACCTCTATAAGATTTAATCCTTGCAAATAACCGCTAAGAGGATTGACAACCCTCTTATTTGCGTTGGGTGCAAGTGTTTGCTCTTGTGTGTGCAGGTGCGCTTAACGGAATTTTGCTTGGTTCTCCTACTGGATTGATAACCTTGGTTCTTAACTGAGGGTAATACTTATCTCTACTATACTGCATCATCATCTCCTCTTCGGGGAAATTCCAACGCAGTCTACAAGTAGCAGAAAGAATTTCTGGCGCCGTTGCCGAGGAGACATCATCAAAATTACCAAGTACCTTCGCACAAACTATCATCCACTTGCATTTATTTTATTTGCCTTTGATTTGCATTTGCCTCTCGTTTTCATCTCCCCCACTTCTATTTTTTTTTACAAAAACACAAAAATATTTTTATTTGCTTGTTTGCTAGTTTGCTTGCTTTGCTTGAAGTTGCCACTATGTCTGAGTTTGTTATTGAAAAAAGTGAGGATGGTAAAATCCCTAAGATAGAAATTCCCTCAAATTTAGACTCATAAATTTTTGTAGTAGGGAGTGGAAATGTCATAGGGAAAAACGTTATTCAAGAGTTCTTTAATTGCACGGGAACTTTGGTTTGTAAGGATACTCCAATTCTTAAGAGAACCAACAGTTATGGGGAGGCTATCTCCGCACTCATTCTTAAACTTGAAAGAAGATTTATCCGTACTCACCCTACCTTGCAAAGATTGTTTTATGAGTTGCCGGTTATAAATAACCCTAAAGCTAAAAAGATAGCTACTCTTATCCTTATGAATGAGTTTGATTACATAGTACGAGAAGCTAGAGAGATCTTTGATTTCTATAATATGAGCCAAAAAAATACTGTGATAGATGAAATTTTATATAATGAGGAATATATGTTGAGATATGTTTTTCATGATCACCATGCTTTTGATGAAAATACTAAAAAAGAAGTTCCTCCCCTACATATCAACCAACAAGTTTTTAATGGAATTAATCAGAAGTACTCTTGGATTGTAAAAGCAAACCAACAAGGGTTTGAAGAAAGCAGCCATAATGACCCTAAAATTTCCAGTAGCATCATGAAGAAATTCAACAATATATCCATCACACAAAGCATTCTTGTCATGATACATAAGCATAGAATTTTTATTACTCTCCACATAAGCAAATTTATTCTCATCAACAGTAGTGAGAGCAAACTCAACAAAATAACTATCATGAGATACTTGATTGGCATAATCCAATTGAAAATTAAAATCATGATGGCAAGTTTCATAGTTATCATTATTCTTTATAGCATACATGTCATCACAATAATCATCATAGATAGCAACTTAGTTGTCATAATCAATTGAAACCTCTTCCAAAATAGTGGAATCATGATTAAATAAAGTTGTGAACTTCTCCAAATCCACTTTTATCAATATAATCATCATAAATAGGAGTCATGCTTTCATCATAATAAATTTTCTCATCAAAACTTGGGGGACTAAAAATATCATCTTCATCAAACATAGCATCCCCAAGCTTGTGGCTTTGCATATCACTAGCATCATGGATATTCAAAGAATTCATACTAGCAACATTGAAATCATGCTCATCATTCATGGATTTTATGCCAAACATTTTATTGAATTCTTCTTCTATCAATTGAGCACAATTTTCCAATCCATCATTTTCAAGAAAGACATTATAAAGACGAATAATATGAGGCAACCTCAATTCCATTTTTTTGTAGTTTTCTTTTTATAAAACCAAACTAGTGATAAACAAGAAACTAAAAGATTCAATTGCAAGATCTAAAGATATACCTTCAAGCACTCACCTCCCCGGCAACGGCGCCAGAAAAGAGCTTGATTTCTACTACACAACTTATTCTTGTAGACTCGTGTTGGGCCTCCAAGCGCAGAGTTTTGTAGGACAGTAGCAATTTTCCCTCAAGTGGATGACCTAAGGTTTATCAATCTGTGGGAGGCATAGGATGAAGATGGTCTCTCTCAAACAACCCGGCAACCAAATAACAAAGAGTCTCTTGTGTCCCCAACACACCCAATACAATGGTAAATTGTATAGGTGCACTAGTTCGGCGAAGAGATGGTGATACAAGTGTGATATGGATAGTAGATATAGATTTTTGTAGTGCGAACAATAAAAAAAAGCAAGGTAGCAAGTAACAAAAGTGAGCATAAACGGTATTGCAATGCTTAGAAGCAAGGCCTAGGGTTCATACTTTCGCTAGTGCAATCTCTCAACAATGCTAACATAATTGGATCATATAATCACCACTCAACGTGCGATAAAGAATCACTCCGAAGTTCCTATTAGCGGAGAACATAAGATAGAAATTGTTTGTAGGGTACGGAACCACCTCAAAGTTATCCTTTCCAATCGATCTGTTGAGCTATTCCTATAAGTGTCACAAACAGCCCTAGAGTTCGTACTAAAATAACACCATATGATACACATCAACCAACTCTAATCTCACCTAGATACTCCAATGTCACCACAAGTATCCGTGAGTTGATTATACGATATGCATCAAACAACTTCATAATCATAATATTCAATCCACACAAAGATCTTCAAGGAGCACCCCAAAGTTTCTATTGGAGAAAAGATAATGAAAACGTGCATCAACCCCTATGCATAGATTACCCCAATGTCACCTCGGGAATCCGCGAGTTGAGTGCAAAAACATATATCAAGTGAATCAATATAATACCCCATTGTCACCACGGGTATTCATATGCAAGACATACATCAAGTGTTCTCAAATCTGAAATATTTAATCCAACAATAAGGAAACCTCAAAGGGAAAAGATTCGATTCATCACAACAAGGATAGAGAGGGAAGAAACACCATATGATCCAACTATATTAACAAAGCTCGCGATACATCAAGATCGTGCCAAATCAAGAACACGAGAGAGAGAGAGAGATCAAACACATAGCTACTGGTACAAACCCTCAGCCCCGAGGGTGAACTACTCCCTCCTCGTCATGGAGACCGCCGGGATGATGAAAATGGCCTCCGGTGATGATTCCCCCCTCCGGCAGGGTGCCGAAAAAGGGATGTAGATTAGATCGTGGAGGTACAGAGGCTTGCGGCGGCGTAGAAACTCATCTAGGTTAACTTTCGGAGGTTTCTGAATATATATGATTTTTCAGCGTTGGAATCACGCAAAGAGGTGCCACAGGGGGCCCACGAGGCACCAGGGCGCGCCTGGGGGGGTGCAGGCGCGCCCAGGTGGCTCGTGGGCCCCCTGTGGCTCTTCTGCTGCTCCTACGAAGCTTCCTGGGTCTGTTTCCTTCCAGAAAAAAATCGTCAAAAAGTTTCGCTGCATTTGGACTTCATTTGATATGGATTTTCTGGAAAACCAAAAACAAGCAAATAACAGCAACTGGCACTGGGCACTAGGTCAATATGTTAGTCCATAAAAATCATATAAAATCCATATAAAAGTGCACCAAAATCATATAAAACTATAATAAACATGGCATGAATACTTCGTAAATTATAGATACGTTGGAGACGTATCAGCATCACCAAGCTTAATTCATGCTCGTCCTCGAGTAGGTAAATGATAAGAGAAATAATTTATGAAGTGTGAATGCTAGCATAGTGCATAAGTTTGATCAATGATAATTTCAGTCACTTTTTCTAGCATCATGACAGCAACTTTTTCTCATAAAACTCATCATGATAAAGTAGCAATTAAAAACAGAAATTTTGATGTGGAATGCTACCTATCACAATCATCATATAATCTTTTCTTTTGTTGCATGGACACTTGGACTTGAATGATTCAAAGCAATAGTCTATAATTTGACATGAAGACATAAATACTCAAGCATACTAACAAGCAACCATGTCTTTCAAAATATCAACGCTAAAGAAAGTTATCCCTAGCCCATTATGCTCAATCATTGATCTATTCATGAAACACACTCAATATTAGCTACACACAATGCACAAGTATGACAATAGTGCTCTCTAGTTGGTGCTTTGTAAGAGAAGATGGAGACTCAAAATAAAAATAAAAATTGCATAAAAGTAAATAGATAGGCCCTTCGCAGAGGGAAGCAGAGATTTCCTAATGTGCCAGAGCTCAAAGCTGAAATTAAAGAGATACATTTTTTGGGAGGCGTGCTTTTCCTGTCAATGAAAACGACCGAGAATTCCCAATATTTTCCATGCTAGACACATCATAGGCGGTTCCCAAACAGAAAGTAAAGTTTATTTCCTTTTCACCATTCTTTCACAATCCATGGCTAGCTGTATCCACGGGTGCCCCCCAAACCAACACTTTCCAAGGAATTTTGTTGTTATTATTTTTGATTTCATTGTGGGACTGGGCATCCCTATTACCAGCCACTCTCTCGTGCAATGACAAGTGAATAAACACTCATCGTGAGAATAACACACCTAGCATGGAAAATAATGGCCACCCCCTGCCGCTTCATGAGCGGTACGGGCACACAAAACGGAAAAATTATTTTGAAAATTAGAGTTGGCACATGCAAATTTACTTGGAACGGCATGGCAATACCGCATATAGGTAGGTATGGTGGACTCATTTGGCACAACTTGGGTTTAAGGAGTTTGTATGCACAAGCAGTATTCCCACTTAGTACAAATGAAGGCTAGCAAATAGATTGAGAAGCAACCAACCAAAAAGCGAAAACGGTCATAAACATGCATTGAACATAACTAACACCGAATAATGCACCATAAGTAGGATATAATTTCATTGCATAACTATTGACTTGATGTGCATGCATAGGGAATCACAAACCTTAACACTAATATTCTTACTAAACCATAATTACTCACTAACATGACTCACATATTATCATCTCCATATCGCAAAACTATTGCAAGGAATCAAACTTATCATATCCAATGATCTATATGAAAATTTTTATTATATCCCTCTTGAATATTCATCACTTTGGGACCAAATTCATATCTTAAGCATATTGCCATTACTATTGCCAACTCTCAAAATAATATAAGTGAAGCATGAGAGTGTATGTCAAACTACTCCAAAAAGATATAAGTGAAGATCAAATGAGTAGTTAAGTAAATAGGTAGCTATGTGAGGACTCACTCTCATTTAAAAATTTCAGATCTCAAGTATTTTATTCAAACAGCAAGAAAAACAAAATAAAATGACATTCCAAGAATAGCACATATCATGTGAAGAAGCAAAAACTTAGGCTCAACCAACCGATAATTGTTGATGAAGAAAGGTGGGATGCCTACCGGGGCATCCCCAAGCTTAGATGCTTGAGACTTCTTGAAATATTAATTTGGGATGCCTTGGGCATCCCCAAGCTTGAGCTCTTGTGTCTCCTTAATTACTCTCATATCATGGCTTCTCCTAAATCTTTAAAAACTTCATCCACACAAAACTCAACAAGAACTCGTGAGATGAGTTAGTATAAATCAACTCAAAGCCTTAACATTCTCTACTGTAGCAAATCACTAAAATTATAATTAAACATTGCATACTAAATGCCTCTTCATATTTAATACTCCTATCCTCAAATAGAAACATTAAACACGCAAACATATGCAAACAATGCAACTATAACAGCAATCTGCCAAAACAGAACAGTCTGTAAAAGGGGAATAAGAATCCATACTTCCCTAACTCCAAAAATTCTGAAAAATTACCACGTGACAGAGAACTCATGCATGCTTACTGTGTAAAAAAATTCAGATTTATCATGTTCTGACTATTCAGGAATATTCTGGACATAACAGAAAACTTTCTGTTTTCAAACAGCAACACATGAACTTGCAAACTGAGCATGGTAAAGGCTATAATTGGCATTTTATTGAACTAAAAGATACAAAACATGATTATTGATAACAGCAAGCAAACCTCAACAAGGGAAAATGACGCTCCAAGCAAAACTCATATTATGTGACGAATAAAAATATAGCTCCAAGTGAGGTTACCGATAATGTTGAAGACGAAAGAGGGGATGCCTTCCAAGGCATCCCCAAGCTTAGACGCTTGAGTATTCCTTGAATATTACCTTGGGGTGCCTTGCGCATCCCCAAGCTTAGGGTCTTGCCGCTCCTTATTCTCCTCATATCGATATCTCACCCAAAACTTGAAAACTTCAATCACACAAAACTCAACGGAACTTGTGAGATAGGTTAGTATGATAAAAATAAATCAACCACTTAGGTACTGTCAAGACAAGATTCATAATTGTTCTCACATAATTCCTACTGTAGTCTATCATTTACACAATTTATATTGCTCAA
The DNA here is from genome assembly GCA_039707655.1 of Elymus sibiricus. Classification (NCBI taxonomy): domain Eukaryota; kingdom Viridiplantae; phylum Streptophyta; class Magnoliopsida; order Poales; family Poaceae; genus Elymus; species Elymus sibiricus. The sequence goes on from CM077672.1 coordinate 363,331,554, forward strand.
TATAAGCTATGGAAACACTAAAACAAGCAAACTATGCATCGAAAATAGAATCTGTCAAAAACAGAACAGCATGTAGTGAGCGATTTAAAAACATACTTATGTACCTCCAAAAATTCTGAAAAATTAGGACAACGTAAAAAATTTGTAACCCAATACTGTGTAAAAAAAATCAGAATTTTCTCACGCTCCAGTACAGAATAGAAATTCTAGCACTGGATGCAAAAGTTTCTGTTTTTGCACAGAATCAAATCAACAAGTATCCACACTACCCCAAAGGCTTTACTTGGCACATTATTGAAAGAAAACATAAAAAAACATGATTACTACAGTAGCTTAATCATGTAGACACACAAAAACAGTAGGGGTAAATGTTGGGTTGTCTCCCAACAAGCGATTTTCTTTAATTCCTTTTTAGCTAGGCATGATGATTTCAATGATGCTCACATAAAAGTAAAGAATTGAAACACAAAGAGAGCATCATGAAGCATATGACTATAACATTTAAGCCTAACCCACTTCCTATGCATAGGGATTTTGTGAGCAAACAATTTATGGGAGCAAGAATCAACTAGCATAGGAAGGCAAAACAAGCATAACTTCAAAACTTTCAACTCATAGAGAGTAAACTTGATATTATTGCAACACCTACAAGCATGTGATCCTCTCTCATAATAATTTTCAGTAGCATCATGAAGAAATTCAACAATATATCCATCACACAAAGCATTCTTGTCATGATACATAAGCATATAATTTTTATTACTCTCCACATAAGCAAATTTATTCTCATCAATAGTAGTGGGAGCAAACTCAACAAAATAACTATCATGAGATACTTGATTGGCATAATCCAATTGAAAATTAAAATCATGATGACAAGTTTCATAGTTATCATTATTCTTTATAGCATACCTGTCATCACAATAATCATCATAGATAGCAACTTTGTTGTCATAATCAATTGAAACCTCTTCCAAAATAGTGGAATCATCATTAAATAAAGTTGTGACCTCTACAAATCCACTTTTATAAATATAATCATCATAAATAGGAGGCATGCTTTCATCATAATAAATTTTCTCATCAAAACTTGGGGGACTAAAAATATCATCTTCATCAAACATAGCATCCCCAAGCTTGTGGCTTTGCATATCACTAGCATCATGGATATTCAAAGAATTCATACTAGCAACATTGCAATCATGCTCATCATTCATGGATTTTATGCCAAACATTTTATTGAATTCTTCTTCTATCAATTGAGCACAATTTTCCAATCCATCATTTTCAAGAAAGACATTATAAAGACGAATAATATGAGGCAACCTCAATTCCATTTTTTTTGTAGTTTTCTTTTTATAAAACCAAACTAGTGATAAACAAGAAACTAAAAGATTCAATTGCAAGATCTAAAGATATACCTTCAAGCACTCACCTCCCTGGCAACGGCGCCAGAAAAGAGCTTGATTTCTACTACACAACTTATTCTTGTAGACTCGTGTTGGGCCTCCAAGCGCAGAGTTTTGTAGGACAGTAGCAATTTTCCCTCAAGTGGATGACCTAAGGTTTATCAATCCGTGGGAGGTGTAGGATGAAGATGGTCTCTCTCAAACAACCCTGCAACCAAATAACAAAGAGTCTCCTGTGTCCCCAACACACCCAATACAATGATAAATTGTATAGGTGCACTAGTTCGGCGAAGAGATGGTGATACAAGTGTAATATGGATAGTAGATATAGGTTTTTGTAGTGTTAACAATAAAAAAAGCAAGGTAGCAAGTTACAAAAGTGAGCATAAACGGTATTGCAATGCTTAGAAGCAAGGCCTAGGGTTCATACTTTCGCTAGTGCAATCTCTCAAAAAGTGCTAACATAATTGGATCATATAATCATCCCTCAACGTGCGATAAAGAATCACTCCCAAGTTCCTATTAGCGGAGAACATAAGATAGAAATTGTTTATAGGGTACGGAACCACCTCAAAGTTATCCTTTCCGATCGATCTATTGAGCTATTCCTATAAGTGTCACAAACAGCCCTAGAGTTCATACTAAAATAACACCATATGATACACATCAACCAACTCTAATGTCACCACAAGTATCCGTGAGTTGATTATACGATATGCATCAAACAACTTCATAATTATAATATTCAATCCACACAAAGATCTTCAGGGAGCATCCCAAAGTTTCTATCGGAGAAAAGATAATGAAAACATGCATCAACCCCTATGCATAGATTACCCCAATGTCACCTCGGGAATCTGTGAGTTGAGTGCCAAAATATATATCAAGTGAATCAATATAATACCCCATTGTCACCACGGGTATTCATATGCAAGACATACATCAAGTGTTCTCAAATCTAAAATATTCAATCCGACAATAACGAAACCTCAAAGGGAAAAGATTCGATTCATCACAACAAGGATAGAGAGGGAAGAAACACCATATGATCCAACTATATTAATAAAGCTCGCGATACATCAAGATCGTGCCAAATCAAGAACACGAGAGAGAGAGAGAGATCAAACACATAGCTACTGGTACAAACCCTCAGCCCCGAGGGTGAACTACTCCCTCCTCGTCATGGAGACCGCCGGGATGATGAAGATGATCCCCGGTGATGATTCCCCCCTCCGGCAGGGTGCCGAAAAAGGGCTGTAGATTAGATCGTGGAGGTACAGAGGCTTGCGGCGGCATAAAAACTCATCTAGGTTAACTTTGGGGGGTTTCTGAATATATATGATTTTTCAGCGTTGGAATCATGCAAGGAGGTGCCACAGAGGGCCCACGAGGCACCAGGGCGCGCCTGGGTGGGGGGGCAGGCGCGCCCAGGTGGCTCGTGGGGCCCCTGTGGCTCTTCTGCTGCTCCTCCGAAGCTTCCTGGGTCTGTTTCCTTCCAGTAAAGCCTTTTAAATTTTTTACAGAGTATTGTGTTGCAAATTTTTACGTTGTCCTAATTTTTCAGAATTTTTGGAGGTACAGAATTATGGTTTTTAAATCGCTCACTACATGCTGTTCTGTTTTTGACAGATTCTGTTTTTAGTGCATAGTTTGCTTCTTTTAGTGTTTCCATAGCTTATATTGAGTAATATAAATTGTGAAAATGATAGAATACAGTAGGAATTGTGTGAGAACAATTATGAATCCTGTCTTGATAGTACCTAAGTGAATGATTTATTTTTATCATACTAACCTGTCTTACAAGTTCCATTAAGTTTTGTGTGATTGAAGTTTTCAAGTTTTGGGTGGGATATCGATATGTGGAGAATAAGGAGTGGCAAGGCCCTAAGCTTGGGGATGCCCAAGGCACCCCAAGGTAATATTCAAGGAAGACTCAAGCGTCTAAGCTTGGGGATGCCCCGTGTCGGTGTAAAAACCGGTAGACCTCGGGGTAGGGGGTCCCGAGCTGTGGATCTAGGATCGATCGTAACAGAGACAATGGAGACGATGTTTACCTAGGTTCAGGCCCTCTTAATGGAGGTAAAACCCTCCGTCCTGCTTCTGTTATATTGATGAAGATGTATCGAGTACAGAGTTGATCTACCTCGAGATCGTGATATGAATCTAACTTCTATGGCTAGGTAAGCAATGTTGCATTGATGTTCCCCCTATGGGCTAAACCCTATGGCTTATATACACGCCAGGGAGGGTATCTAGGGTTACAATGTCGGTATCTAGGAATAAGGCGGCTGGACTAATCTTGAAGTGTACTACAAGTCTTCGGCAGAAACAGCGTTGATCACGCCTCCCACGTACAGCCTCCGGAGTCCATCTTGGTCACGCACGGGGGTACACCGGGCCATCCGAGGAGACGGGTCGGCCCGGTTAGCACCCCCTAATCCAGGACACCGTCAGTAGCCCCCGGACTGGTCTTCTACGCCGAGGACGATTGTCGACAGATGTTACTTCGGATCCGGAGTCTTTGGCTTGACAGACGAGTTCCACTTTACATTTCGGATTCTTTTTAACAGGACATCGATATCCGTGGTCCAACCGAGCTGGTACCCTGCCTGAGGGGTGTAAGTATCTTAGCCTCGAAGGCTGGTCGTACAGGTATGAACAATCCAATCCTGCCTGACAACTTTAACGGAGAGGCTCGCTCCATGATGGGTCGAGCAGTTACTGCCTCATCCTCAAATCGTGGTTCGAGGCAGCTTGTTTACTGGCACATCCCTTCGAAACAGAGATCGTACCCGCTTTCTCAGGGATATCATCAAGATTTTGTTTCCCCCATATGTTTCAACGGCATTGTTGTTAGCGGCCGCGAATTTATCGGCGCAGCAGGGGGACTCTTGGCCTTTTATAGGTCTATAAGAACCAAAGGGAGAACAGCGCAACGACGCACGCTCCCATTCTTACCCTGCTACAACGTCGTCTAGCTCCAACGCCCAGATCCAACCAGCACGCCCGCCCTTCTCGCGAGCTCAGTCTTCTCAACCAGTCATGGCCGACACCCTCAAGGGACATTGGGGCGGCTCCACGGTGACAGCGGCGACTATCGCCGAGCTGCGCGATGCGGGGTACCTAGCCCCCACCATCGATGCCCGCTCTCCATCGGCCAACCAACTGGTGCCCGCTCCCAATGCCGGGGAGCGGGTAGTCTTCGTCCCCCACTTCATTCGAGGCCTGGGATTCCCGCTGCACCCCTTTGTGCGCGGGGTAATGTTCTACTACGGGTTAGACTTCCACCACATGGCCCCCAACTCTATTCTCCACCTCGCCGCTTTCATCACAGTTTGTGAGGCTTTCCTCCGCTGCGAGCCACACTTCGGCCTGTGGCTGAAGCTTTTTAGGATCAAACCGAAATCCAGCGGACAGGATCTCGCGGAGTGCGGGGGAGCCATGGTCAGCAAGAACCAGGGGGGCATCTGGTTCAAAGGAACCTTCATCAAAATGGTGAAGGAATGGCAGAGGGAGTGGTTTTATATCACTGAACCTCTTGCCCCTGGTCAAACCAAAGTCCCGGCCTTCTCGGCCGGGCCACCCAAGAAACTCAAGTCCTGGAAGGAGAAGGGCGTTGCTTGGGGGAAGCCAGAAGAGGTGGAGACCCTGATCGACAGGGTCCTGTGGTGGTCCACGACAGGGAAGGTTGAGCTGGCCGACGTCATCAACGTCATGCTCAACCGCCATATACTTCCCCTCCAGTTTTGGGCTAAACCGATGTGGGCACAAAAGCCCAAAGACATGGACACCATTAACACCTTCTTCCGCTCCACCTTGGCCACCATGTGGACGAAGCTCATGAAGCTGGCCAAGGATAAGACCCCCCAGGCGGGAGAGGACCGCGGCCTCGAGCACGGCTATGAGGCCCCCCCGATAAGTAATTTTGCCCTTCAATCTCTGTGCTTTGTTAATTCTGTCGAGGATGAAAGTTTTTACTGAATCATTGTGTTTTGACACTTTGCAGAAGTGGTCGGCCTGGGTAAAAGGGGTACGATGCCCATCCCCACTACCGGAGCAGCCCCCAACTCCCCTGCTCGCAGCGCTTCTGACCGAGGAGCCACATGTGGTGGCCTCCAAAGGGACGAAGCCCCAGACGGGGAGGTCCACTGCTCGGACCAGGGGGACCTTGGTCACCCGGTCAGAAGAGACCCACACCTCCGCCGCTCAAGACGGCGGCACCGAGGTGGGCGAGGAGTTGATTCCCCCCCCCCCCAAAGGGGAAGAGGTTGGCAATAGAAGACGCTGACGTGGTCATGCCGCCGAAAGGCTCAAAGAGGCCGAGGCGAGCCTCATCCGAGGCTGCCAACAAGTCATTGGAGAGGGCCGAGCTCTCCGGTGACTCAGAGGAAGACCCCCTCGCAATGGGGAGGAAGAAACCGGCACCTCGAGGGTAAGCCCTTGTCTCTATCCTCTTTCCTTAAGTCACTTTTTTCAGCAAGGGGGAATCTTACACAAGTAGTTTTTCATGTGCAGTCTGCCGAGGGTAATCCCCAGTGACTCTTCAGACGGGCTGCCATCAACCAGCGGAACTCCAGATCCCGGTGCTTCTCCCCCAAAGCCTGACGGTCTGGGGGAAGCGACGTCCACCCTGGTCCCCGAAGTCAACTTGACGGGGGTCGACGGGGTGGTGACCCCGGCCGAGGACAACACCTCGGCCCGACAAGATCTGGGGACAGAGCGCCCCGAGGTCATTGAAGAATTGCTGGGCCAGTCATTGGCCCGGCCGGAGTCTACCTTGGCTCCACGACGGGCGGAGGCCACTCGGGTGGAGACACCCGAGGTCATTCCGTCACCCCAGCCTACTGCCCAGGGATGGGCTGGCGAGGGGTGGACCGAGGAGGTGGAGGAGACCCTGAGGGGTTCTTCCGTCAAGGAGGAGCACCGTGCCTTGATGGGCACGGCGCTGGAGAGCTACCGGTCCGCCGGGGCCGTCCTGCATGAGGTTTTTAAGAACCTCGCAGCAGGTTTCGAGGTACGATTTCTGCGCATTAAGCTTTTTGTTTTTGTGAGTTTTGTCCGAGGACATAAGAGTATAGCCTTCTAAACGGCATAGTGAGTGAGTAGCCCCCTAGCCCGAAGTCGGTTTCCAGAAACCGGCATCGGGGTCGCTTGACATAGTAGGAGCCGATAAGTGATCTTAATTATCCCTTGACAATAAGGATCCATTTTGTTCCAGGTTGCGACCTCGACCCCGGACTCCGTCTCCGAAGAGATGGCGGAGATGAACCGGAAACTTGAGCAGTCTCAAGGTAAGCAATTTGAAACTTGCCGTGCATATTTGCTATATATGTGTAATGTGTGTGAAGGAAAACAACTAAGGCCGAACTGTGTTGACAGCGGAGCTAGAGATGCTCAAGGCCGAGCTTGACAGAGCTCGGAAAGAGGTGCGGCAGCAGGAGAATGCTTCCGCCGCGGCCGAGAAGGCCCGGGCTGCCGAGAAGGCGGCCGGAGAGAAGCACCAGGCACGGGTGCTGGAAGTAGAGGAGACCCTGAAGGGCGTGTTCGAAGCATGCGACAAACTTCTGGAGGAGGGGCAGCGGATGAAGGAGGAGCTCGAGAAGCTGCAGCGCGCCCACGCCGAGCTCAAGACCTCGGCCCGAGCGGATCGCGAGGTGCTCCAGCAAGTGGAGCAAATCGCCTCGGGTAAGAAATTCTTGCTGCAGTGTGCATTTGGCAGCAAAGGGTGTGTCAAGCTCACCCAATTATGGTGTTCCGCAGAGGTCTTCGAGGATCTCCCGCAGAGCGCAGAGGATGCGGTGGCATATTTCGGCCAGCTGGTGGGCCATGAGGCGGAGAAGGCCTTCTGGGGTCAATTCCCGGGGTCGCCGTCTGCACAGCTGCTGAATCATCGAGTGAAGCAGCTGGTCGAGCTGTTCCGCATGACAAGGCCGGCACTCCAGGACCTCTGCGTTACTTTGTGGCCTGCCGAAGAGTCTCTTCGGCCTGACGGCCCGTCTCCAAAATGTCGTGCCCCACGTTGAGCGCTGGAAGAGATCTGCATGCTTCGAAGGGGCGCGGAGGGCATACGCTTGCGTGAAGACTCATTTCCGCAAGGTTGACGCGGAGACGTGTGCCGCTGGCCCTCCTGCCGACAAGCCATGGACCGCCGAGCAGTTCTTCGCCGAGGTCGAGGCCGGAGCTCAGGCAACCGAGGCCATGTGCCCCCAGGACACACTATATTTTTAGGTGATGCTTTGGAATGCCGGAGTGTATAATGTAAAGACTTTATCCCGTGTTTGAATGAAGATGGCTTGAGATTCCATACATTTTTTATTTTTATAATTCAATTATGCCTCCAATATGACTGTTCAAAATGAGAGTGGCCAGTCATCGGCTTCAGCCCCAGTGTAGGTTATACAGAGGGTGCTCCTTAAGGCATATCTGACCCTTGGCCGATGTCTCGGTACCCGGAGGCGGTCAATGACCTAAAGGAACTAGGCAATCGGACTATAGTGGCTTGACATCTTTCATTTAGTCATAGGAGTTTGACTGTGGGGGCTGAGGACCAGCCCCCGGCGTAGGGAGTGTGCGGCAACGCGGCCGAGGTCTAGGCCATGGCACATTTCGGCTAGAAATAAAAGCCCTTCGTTTGACACGGGTGATCTCTATCGTCACATCGCTTGACGCGGTCTCCGGATGGCAGACCAGTTTGCACCTACCCAGATAGTCAGTTTTCGGCTTTCTCCACTGAGGTGCCATGCCAATCAACCTGGCGGCGCAATCGCAGTGGTTCTCCCGTTACACCCTTAGCCGAATACATCGGGAACGTAAGGGGTACACATAGGAGCCGGATAACCCAACTATTGACTGGAATCTAGGTTCGAAACTGATGCATATAAGGCCAAAAAGTCGGGACGCCGAATACATCGGACTTTCATATACAATTGCATCTTTTTTAAATACTTCATCGTCCCGGAGATATGCTGATAAAGAAATACAATAAAGACCTTGAAAGGGCACGGTTGCTGTATATCATAATGTTAATTATGTACAAGCCCGGTTGTGATGAGAGTAATCGAAACAGTACAATGTGAATAGTAAGGAAGAAAGAGGAAAAAATAGGTCAGATAATTACTGACGGATTTTAAAGGATCCGGACCGAAGCCTGCCGCACGTCTGCGTTTCCGAACTGTTGAACAGATCGCTCTTAATTGGCGACGGCTGATTTGCGAAGGCTGATGCCTGACCGGCCCTTTATACACTCGAAGTGTTTAATAACCGAGTTCCCCAAAGGGAGGTGTTTGCTGGCATCAGTCTGTGGTTAAGGCCATAGAGACGTAGTGATGCTCGGCTACTTCTTTTACAGATGCCTGTCTATGCAGGGGCGCTAAGCCTTGTCCTCGCGTGGTTGATCCGCGCGTGACGCGTGGGTAGTTGTACTGGCTCCTCAGTGTCCCAGGGAATTTTGAGTGCGAAGTTGTGCACCCTGGGGACGTAGTGCCCGCAGCTAGGGCACGCGAGGAGCCCGCATCCCTATGTCGGGTGCGGGTGTAGCTAGCCGAGGTCGACTTGTGCAGCCCGGGCTCGCTTCAAAGAGCGAGCGGCGCGTTTATCGCCGCGGGCTGCCTCCTCGGACGCTTGGACCTCGGCCGCAAAAGCCGCGGTCTGTTCCTCTGTCTGGAGTGAACGCTCGGTGTTACCATTGACTGTGATGACACCGTTGGGTCCCGGCATTTTGAGCTTGAGGTAGGCGTAATGGGGGACTGCGTTGAAGCGTGCAAAGGCCGTGCGTCCTAATAGCCCATGGTATCCACTCCGGAAGGGCACAATGTCGAAGATTAACTCTTTGCTTCTGAAGTTCTCGAGCGAACCGAAGACTACCTCGAGGGTGACTGTCCCGGTACAACGAGCTTCGATGCCCAGAATGACACCTTTAAAGGTGGTAGAGCTCGGCTTTATCCGAGATGAGTCAATGCCCATCTTCTGAACCGTGTCCTCGTAGATGAGGTTAAGACTGCTTCCCCCATCCATCAGGACGCGTGTTAGATGATAACCATCAACAATAGGGTCTAGAACGAGCACCGCAGATCCGCCATGCCAGATGCTGGTCAGATGATCGTGCTTGTCGAAGGTGATCGGGTAGGCCGACCATGGGTTATACTTCGGGGCGACTGGCTCCAACGCATATATGTCCCGAAGCACACGCTTTCTCTCCCGTTTAGGGATGTGGGTGACATAGATCATATTGACCTCTGTTACCTCATTTGGAAATTTATTTTGCCCTCCATTATTGGGTTGTCGAGGTTCATCCTCGTCGTCGCTGCGGTGTTGGGTTTTATTCTGACCCTCCGCCGCTATCTTGCCAGCTTGTTTGAAGACCCAGCAATTCCTATTAGTGTGTGTTGCTGGTTTTTCCTGAGTACCGTGAATCCCACATGGGCAGTCCAGGAGCCTGTCAAGCTGGCTAGGTCCGTCTTTGTTCCCCTTATAGGGTTTCCTTTTCTGCCCGGATTTAGGTCCGGCGAATCCAGCATTGACCGCGGCGTCTTCAGTGTCGCTTCCGCCGTTTTTATACATGCGCTTATTTTTATTGCGCTTCGGTTTTCCATTGGCGTTGCGGGTTTCCGAGGTGCCTGCCTCGCCGTTATGAGTACTTCGGGCGAGCCAGCTATCCTCTCCCGCGCAAAAGCGGGTCATCAGAGATGTCAGGGCGGCCATAGTCCTCGGCTTATCCTGGCCGAGCTGTCGGGCTAGCCATTCGTCCCGAATATTATTTTTGAAGGCGGCGATGGCCTCGGCATCGGAACAGTCTATAATCTGGTTCTTCTTGGTGAGGAACCTGTTCCAGAATTTCCGGGCTGATTCGCCTGGCTGCTGGGTAACACGGCTGAGGTCATCAGCGTCCGGAGGCCGGACATACGTGTTCTGGAAGTTTGCCCGAAAAGCGTCTTCTAGGGCCTCCCAGCTGCCGATAGAGTGAGGAGGGAGGCTATTAAGCCAGTGTCTTGCCGGCCCTTTTAACTTGAGCGGCAGATATTTGATGGCATGGAGGTCATCTCCATTGGCCATATGTATGTGTAGGAGAAAATCCTCGATCCAGACTGCTGGGTCCGTGGTACCATCATATGATTCTATGTTAATGGGTTTAAACCCTTCCGGGAACTGATGTTCCATCACCCGGTCTGTAAAGCAAATTGGGTGAGCTGGACCTCGGGACCGAGGAGGATCTCGTCGAGTCTCGGGAGAGAGCCGTGAGTAGGCTTGATCTCGGGCACGGTCGTTCCTGTCCATCCAGGCATCGTAGCCGTTGGGACCAGCGGGGGCGCGTCCCGTGGATCCATAGATGGACCGAGGGGGAGCCCTATTTTCTTCAATACGGCATCTAGCGTCGCGAGGATCCAGGTGGTCGACGGGGTCTTTACCATGACGGTGTGGGGGTGGCCTTTCACCATGGTCTTCTCGTCTTGGCCTGTCCCGGCCTCTAGGGGGCCGATCGAGGTCGTCAGCAAGCTCTTCGTCGAATTCTGGTAGGAGGCGCCTGCGTGGGTAAGACTTCGGCGCACTATGGCGTCGGTTCTCCATATCCTGCTCGGCGGAAAGCACTTCAACCCACTTTTCATTTAGCGCGTCAGTATTTTCCTGCAGTAGTTGCTGCTTGCGTTTTAAGCTCCGGGCCGTCGCGACGAGGCGTCGCCGGAAGCGTTTTTGTTCGAAGGGGTCTTTGGGGACGATGAAGTCCTCGGTACCGAGGCTGTCGTCTTCCTCAGACTCCGGCATGTAATTGTCGTCGGCCCCTTCGAAGAGGTCATCGGGATCAGAGTCCTCGAGAGGTCGGTCTGGTGTGCCGTTCCTTACTGGGGAGGCTTGAATGTCCTCCTCAGGGTTATTGGCGTCGCCGTCCTCCTCGTTGCCGTTATTAGCTGTTGCGTCGTTGGCACTGGGTTCCCCATTATTGCCCCTTCGGCGCCGTCGCCGGCGTCTTGGAGGGGAGTTGGGTGTGTCCACCATATAGACATCGTAGGTGGATGTGGCGGTCCACCTGCCCGTGTTGACCGAGGGCAAGGTGTTCTCGATGGGGCCGTCGGCGTCTTCCTCCATATCTGAGGGTTCGCCGTAGTCCAACACGTCGGTTAAATCAACGATCGTGGCGACTAGGTGGGTGGTGGGTGGGATGTAAATTTCCCTATCGTCGGCTTTAAGTCCGATCTGATCGTAAACCGAAGTCTTGCCGTCCGAGATGGACATGCTCTGGATGCGGCAAAGCATCTCATCAAGGTGAGATAACTCTTCGGGATCCATAGATGCGCCGTAAGCAGGGCTGATTCGAAGCACATCTGGTATGTGACCAGGCATGTCTTCGGAGCGAAGGGAGTCTGAACATAGTTCGGAGTTTTGATTTGAAATCACCTCCGGCACCGCTTCGGGAGTGGGAGCCAGATCTCTCTCCGAACCAGTGGTTGAGGGGAGATCAGCCGGAGTGGTGGCGTCGGTAGTCTCAAAAGACATCATGACAAAGTTCGGTTCCGAGGTCGAGCCTCCAGAACCGGCCGAGCTTTCGATCAGGCCGGGCATCCATCCCGATAGGACGAGTTCGCCGCGGGGATCGGCAGTGTACTCGAGGCCACCGAAGGTTATGACCCGTCCTGGGGTGTAGTTCTCGACGGAAGTCAAGTGTCCCGTCGAATCGGCGCAGAACATCATGCAGCCGAAGACGAAGAGCTGTCCGGGGACGTAGACGTCCCCACGGCCGTTAGTGTGATTGATCCGCAGGTGAGCCATCGACCCTTCCGGTGATCGCGCAGCGGAACTCTCAATGAAAGCACCAGTGTCGGTGTAAAAACCGGCAGACCTCGGGGTAGGGTGTCCCGAGCTGCGGATCTAGGATCGATGGTAACAGAGACAATGGAGACGATGTTTACCCAGGTTCGGGCCCTCTTAATGGAGGTAAAACCCTACGTCCTGCTTCTGTTATATTGATGAAGATGTATCGAGTACAGAGTTGATCTACCTCGAGATCGTGATATGAATCTAACTTCTATGGCTAGGTAAGCAATGTTGCGTTGATGTTCCCCCTACGGGCTAAACTCTATGGCTTATATACACGCCAGGGAGGGTATCTAGGGTTACAATGTCGGTATATAGGAATAAGGCGGCTGGACAAATCTTGAAGTGTACTACAAGTCTTCGGCAGAGACAGCGTTGATCACGCCTCCCACGTACAGCCTTCGGAGTCCATCTTGGTCACGCACGGGGGTACACCGGCCCATCCGAGGAGATGGGTCGACCCGGTTAGCACCCCGTAATCCAGGACACCGTCACCCCGGAAGGCATCCCCTCTTTCGTCTTCAACATTATCGGTAACCTCACTTGAAGCTATATTTTTATTCATCACATAATATGAGTTTTGCTTGGAGCGTCATTTTCTTTCATTGAGATTTGCTTGCTGTTATCAATAATCATGTTTTGTATCTTTTAGTTCAATAAAAATGCCAATTATAGCCTTTACCATGCTCAGTTTGCAAGTTTATGTGTTGCTGTTTGAAAACAGAAAGTTTTCTGTTATGTCCAGAATATTCCTGAATAGTCAGAACATGATAAAAATCTGAAATTTTTACACAGTAAGCATGCATGAGTTCTCTGTCACTTGGTAATTTTCCAGAATTTTTGGAGTTAGGGAAGTATGAATTCTTAATCCCCCTTTACAGACTGTTCTGTTTTGGCAGATTTCGGTTATGTTTGCATTGTTTGCATATGTTTGCTTGTTTAATGATTCTATTTGAGGATAGGAGTATTAAATATGCAGAGGCATTTAGTATGCAATTGTTAATTATAATTTTATTGATTTACTACATTAGAGAATGTTAAGGTTTTGAGTTGATTTATACTAACTTATCTCACGAGTTCTTGTTGAGTCTTGTGTGGATGAAGTTTTTAAGATTTAAGAGAAGCCATGATATGAGAGGAATTAAGGAGACACAAGAGCTCAAGCTTGGGGATGCCCAAGGCACCCCCAAGTTAACATTGCAAGAAGTCTCAAGCAACTAAGCTTGGGGATGCCCCGGTGGGCATCCCACCTTTCTTCATCAACACTTATCGGTTAGGCTAAGTTTTTGCTTGTTCACATGATATGTGCTATTCTTGGAGTGTCCTTTTATTTTCATTTTGTTTGCTGTTTGAATAAAATTTTCAAGATCTGAAATCTTTATTGAGAGAGAGAGTCTTCACATAGCTACTTAATTGTTTGCCTACTCATTGATCTTCACTTATACCTTTTGGAGTAGTTTCTCGTTTACTCTCGTGCTTCACTTATATCCTAAGAGTAAATTGTTGATGAATTGAATATCATAAAGTTAAAATTATATGTGCTTCATATGCTTGTCTCATGGGGAGTAGTGACTTCACAAATAAGAAGTATAAGTGGTAAAATTTATTGAAAGTTAGCAAACACAGCATTGGTCACTTGAACAATTCATGAAAGAATATTGAAGGAAGAGAGATTTCACATATAAATATACTATCTTGGACATCTTCTATGATTGTGAGCCCCCATTAATTATTTTCAAACTTGATCAAGTAGTTGATGTTGGACAAGGAAGACAACGTAATGGGTTATGTTTGTTTGTATTCACATAGATGTTATATTGTCATGGATCCTCTAACATGTGGTGCTTGCCCCCTATCTTTTGCTAGCCAAAATCCTGTACTAAGTAGAGATACTACTTGTGCACCCAAAAACCCTTAAACCCAGTTTCATGCCATGAGAGTCCACCATATCTACCTATGGATTGAATAAGATCCCTCAAGTAAGTTGTCATCGGTGCAAGGCAATAAAAATTGCTCCTAAATATGTATGAACTTTTATTGTAAGGGAAAATAAGCTTTGTACGATCTTGTGATGGTAAAGAATAAAAGCGACAGACTGCCTAATAAAGGTTGCTATCATAAGGGGCAATATAAAGTGACGTTCCTTTGCATTAAGAGTTTGCACATCCAAAAAATAAAAAGTGCATGACAACCTCTGCTTCCCTCTGCGAAGGGCCTATCTTTTACTTTATGTATTTATTTTTATGCAAGAGTCAATAGTGTTCTTCTCTATTCCGTTTTTATTTTTCTCTCTTGGCAAGCATCATGTGGTGGGGAAAGATCCAGGCACATATATCCCGTTGAATATAGGCGATCATGAGTTATTATTGTTGACATTATCCGTGAGATAAATAAGTTGGGAGGCAAAACATTAAGCCCCTATCTTCCTATGTGTTTGACTGAAACGATTTGTTCTAAAAATATGCTTTGAGTGTCAGCAATCATGGAAGACTATATGATAGTTGAGTATGTGGAATTTGCTAAATCAAAGCTCTTACATAGACCCTTCCTGAAAATAAGATGAATTGCAATTGTTTGATGACTGAGAACATAGTTTGTTAGTTTTTCAAGAAAGTTTATGGTCTATACTTTAACATGTGAATAGCTTGCTACTTGATCATGAGAAGTTTTATGAGATGAGCTACTATTTATGATATATATTGATGCTAGAAAAAGTGATTGCAATTATCATTGATCAAACTTATGCACTATGCTAGCATTCACACTTCATAAATTATTTCTTTTATCATTTACCTACTCGAGGACGAGCAGGAATTAAGCTTGGGGATGCTGATACGTCTCCAATGTATCTATAATTTATGAAGTATTCATGCCATATTTATAACAATTCTATATGGTTTTGGTATGATTTGATTAGAACTAACCCGGACCGACGCTGTTTTCAGCAGAACTACCGTGGTGTTGTTTTTTTTTGTGCAGAAATAAAAGTTCTCGGAATTGGATGAAACTTTTTGATGATTTTTTTGGGACCAAAAGAGACCCCCGAAGCTTCGTGGAAGGACCATAAGCCTCACGAGGTGCTCACAAGGCACCATGGCGCGGCCTGGGGGGGGGGGTCGCGTCGTGCTGCCTTGTGGGGCCCTCGTAGCTCCGTTTTGCGTGATTCCAACGCTGAAAAATCCTATAAATAGAGAAACCCCCAGAAATAAACCTAGAACTTTGACGCCGCCGCCGCAAGCCTCTGTACCGAAGAAATACCATCTGGAGCCCTGTTCCGGCACCCTGCCGGAGGGGGGAATCATCACCGGAGGCCATCTTCATCATCCCGGCGGTCTCCATGACGAGGAGGGAGTAGTTCACCCTCGGGGCTGAGGGTATGTACTAGTAGCTATGTGTTTGATCTCTCTCTCTCTCTCGTGTTCTTGATTTGGCACGATCTTGATGTATCGCGAGCTTTTTTAATATAGTTGGATCATATGGTGTTTCTTCCCTCTCTATCTTGTTGTGATGAATTGAGTCTTTCCCTTTGAGGTTTCATTATTATCGGATTGAATATTTTGGATTTGAGAACACTTGATGTATGTCTTGCATGTGGATACCCGTGGTGACAATGGGGTATTCTATTGAGTCACTTGATGTATGTTTTGGTAATCAACTTGCGGATTCCCAAGGTGACATTGGGGTAATCTAGGCATATGGGTTGGTACATGTTTTCATCTTCTTTTCTCCGATAAGAAACTTTGGGGTACTCTTCGAAGTTCTTTGTGTGGATTGAATATTATGAATCTGAAGTTGTTTGATGCATATCGAATGATCAACTCATGGATACTTGTGGTGACATTGGAGTATCTAGGTGACATTAGGGTTGGTTGATGCGTATCATATGGTGTTATTTTAGTACGAACTCTAGGGCTGTTTGTGACACTTATAGGGATGGCTCAATAGATTGATCGGAAAGGATAACTTTGAGGTGGTATCGTACCCTACAACAATTTCTATCTTATGTTCTCCGTTAATAGGAACTTTGGAGTGATTCTTTATCGCACGTTGAGGGATTGTTATATGATCCAATTATGTTAGCATTGTTGAGAGATTGCACTAGTGAAAGTATGAACCCTAGGCCTTGTTTTCAAGCATTGCAATACCGTTTGTGCTCACTTTTGTTACTTGCTACCTTGCTGTTTTTATATTTTTAGATTACAAAACCTATATCTACTATCCATACTACACTTGTATCACCATCTCTTCGCCGAACTAGTGCACCTATACAATTTACCATTGTATTGGGTGTGTTGGGGACACAAGAGATTTCTTGTATTTGATTGCAGGGTTGTTTGAGAGAGACCATCTTCATCCTACGCCTCCCACGGATTAATAAATCTTAGGTCATCCACTTGAGAGAAATTTGCTACTGTCCTACAAAACTCTGCACTTGGAGGCCCAACAACGTCTACAAGAATAAAAGTTGCGTAGTAGACATCATGCCCCCCAGGCTTGTGGGCCCCTCGTTGCCCCTCCTGACCTAATTCCATCGCTATAAATTATAAAACATTCCCAATATACCAGAGAGACAGAAGAGAAAACCTTTCCGCCACCGCAAGCCTCTGTTCTTCCGCGATCTCATCTGGAGGCCTTTTCCGGTACTCTGCCGGAGGGGGAATCGATCACGAAGGGCTTCTTCATCAACCTTGCTGCCCTTCCGATGATGTGTGAGTAGTTTATCACAGACCTACGGGTCCATAGCTAGTAGCTAGATGGCTTCTTCTCTCTCTTTGATCTTCAATACCATGTTCTCCTCGATGTTCTTGGAGTTCTATCCGATGTAATCTTCTTTTGCGGTGTGTTTGTTGGGATCCGATGAATTGTGAGTTTATGATCAGATTATTCATGAGAAATATTTGAGTCTTCTCTGAACTCTTTTATGCATGATTATTATAGCTTTGTATTTATCTCCGATCTATCGATTTGGTTTGGCCTATTAGATTGATTTGTCTTGCAATGGGAGAGGTGCTTTGTGATGGGTTCAATCTTGCGGTTCTCAATCCCAGTGACAGAAGGGGACATGACACGTATTTGTATTGTTGCCATTAAGGATAAAAAGATGGGGTTTAATCATATTGCTTGAGTTTACTTTGTCTACATCATGTCATCTTGCTTAAGGCGTTACTCTGTTTCATACTTAATACCCTAGATGCATGCTGGATAGCGGTCGATGGGTGGAGTAATAGTAGTAGATGCAGGTAGGAGTCGGTCTACTTGTCTCGGACGTGATGCCTATATACATGATCATTGCCATGAATCCATCATAATTATTTTCTTTTCTATCAATTGCCCAACAGCAATTTGTCTACCCACCGTATGCTATGTGTTCGAGAGAGAAGCCTCTAGTGAAAACTATGGCCCCCGGGTCTACTTTATCATATATAAAAAACCCTAAAAATACCTTGCTGTAATTTATTTACTTTTATTTTAATTAGTATTTTAGTTTATCTATTTACCTCTATAAGATTTAATCCTTGCAAATAACCGCTAAGACAATTGACAACCCTCTTATTTGCGTTGGGTGCAAGTGTTTGCTCTTGTGTGTGCAGGTGCGCTTAACGGAATTTTGCTTGGTTCTCCTACTGGATTGATAACCTTGGTTCTTAACTGAGGGAAATAATTATCTCTACTATATTCATCATCCTCTCCTCTTCGGGGAAATACCAACACAGTCTACACGTAGCAGTAGTTCGTAGTATTAAAAGAAAACCCAAAAAGATTTCTCGTTTCTTCTTTTCTTGTTTGTTGGGAGTTCTCCTGTGTAAATAGTTTTTCTCGCTTTTCGTTTTTCTTCTTTAATTTGATTTCTTGAGAAAAATTTAAAACTCCAAAAATATTTCAGTGTGTTTTTCTGAATTTTCTTTCTTTTCGTTGAGTAGTCGTAGGGAGAAGACCACGATGAAAATATTGAGTGGCTCTCATATGCTTTATGGTTGATCTAACAAAGAGCCAATATTACCTTGTCTTCTCCCTTGAATAAAATGTTTGCAGATTCCAGCTTAGTCCACGACACTCTTGCACTATTATTATTTTCACATCATTCGGTCGTGCAAGTGAAAGGCAATAATGACGATGATTTGATGAAGTGACTGTGGTAAGGAAAAGCTGGTATGATCTCTTTTTGTTTTTGTTTTTGTTTTTGTAAATATGTTTAACTCAGTATCCATGATTCAGCATATTATGAGTAAACATGTTTGTGATGACAATTAGAGATTATAGTTGTTCATGCCATACTTAAGTAGCTAGGAGTGGATAAGGATTTATCTTGGATGTCAACATGCATTAAAATGGTTATGATGTGGTATGTTAGTATTTTATCCTCATCTGAATGTTTCAAGTGGCTTGACTTGGCACATGTTCACACATGTAGTTGATTCAAAACCAATGCAGCCTTCACGATATTTATGTTCAGGGTGTTTATATCCTACTCATGCTAGTATTTAATGTTAATTATTCCCAATGCATGATTATGGACGTTTTCACTCTCTAGTTGGTCGCTTCTCAATCTATTTGCTAGCCTTCGCCTGTACTAAGCGGAAATACTGCTTGTGCATTCACAATACTTAAACCAAAGTTGTTTCAGATGAGTCCACTATATCTACCTATATGCGGTATTACTCTGTCGTTTCAAGTAAATTTGCATGTGCCACCTCTAATCATTCAAATAAACATCTGTTTTGTGTGCCCGTACCACTCATGGAGCGACAGGGGGCGGTCAGTATCTTCCATGCTAAGCGGGTTATTCTCAGATAAGTGTTTATTCACTTGTCATTGCACGAGAGAGGCTGGTAATTGGGATGCCCAGTCCTATAATCAAAATAAAGAAAAATATAATAAAACAAACT
Organism: Elymus sibiricus; assembly: GCA_039707655.1. Classification (NCBI taxonomy): domain Eukaryota; kingdom Viridiplantae; phylum Streptophyta; class Magnoliopsida; order Poales; family Poaceae; genus Elymus; species Elymus sibiricus. The sequence continues at coordinate 363,350,656 of CM077672.1, forward strand.
CCCCCGGAAAATTGATCGTTTGGAGGGCACCCGTGAATTCGGCTAGCCATGGTTTGTGTTGGTATGGTGGAGGGGGAGTAAACATTACCTTTCCGCTTGGGAACCGCCGATAATGTGTTTAGCATGGAAGATATTGAAAATCCTCGGTCGTAACGTTGATAGGAAAAGTACACCTCTCAAAATTGTTTTCATCTCTGATTTTAGCTTCGAGCTCTGGCACCTTTGCAAATCTCTGCTTCCCTCTGCGAAGGGCCTATCTATTTACTTTTATGTTATTTACTTTTATTGTCGAGTCATCACCTTCTCATTTTAAGCATCAATCCTGAGAGCACTATTGTCATTCTTATGCATTGAGTATAGTTAATGTTGGGTAAATCATGACTGGATCTCTTCTACCCTGAATTACAATGTTTAGTCGCTGCTTGAACTTTGGAGGTGCTCTGCATTTATGTTTTGCGGTCTCAGAAAGGGCTAGCGAGATACCATGTTATCATATTATATCATGATTGTTTTGAGATATTGTTGGCATTTGAGATATGTTATCATTGCTTGCTAGTTGATTATGCCATTGATACGAGTAAATGCATGTAGTTTCTAAGTGTTATCATTTGCATGGTTAGTTCATGATCTTTGCTGAAAACTTGGGTGCTATTTAAGCTTATATACGGATACAAGAACAAAAGAGTTCGTAAAAGTTTTTCTTTATCACTTTTAGTTTGTCAACTAAATTGCTTGAGGACAAGCAATGAGTTAAGCTTGGGGGGGGGGGTTGATACGTCTCCATCGTATCTACTTTTCCAAACACTTTTGCTCTTGTTTTGGCTCTAATTTGCATGATTTGAATGGAACTAACCCGGACTGACGCTGTTTTCAGCAGAACTACCATGGTGTTGTTTTTGTGCAGAAATCAAAGTTCTCGGAATTGGACGAAACTTTTTGGAGATTTTTTATGGAATATATAAAAAGTATTGGCGCAAGAATCAACTGAAGAGGGGGGCCCTGTTGCTCACAAGGCAATAGGGCGCGACCCCCCTGGGGGCACGCCGTGATGCCTTATGGGGCCCACAGAGGTCCTCCTGACCTAATTCCAACGCTATAAAATCTCTTTCCCCGAGAAAAAAATAGGAGAAGAAGTTTCATCGCGTTTTACGGTACGGAGCCGCCGCCACCTCCTGTTCTTCATCAGGAGGGCTGATCTGGAGTCCGTTCGGGGCTCCGGAGAGGGGGATTTGTCACCATCGTCATCATCAACCATTCTCCATCACCAATTTCATGATGCTCACCACCGGGTGTGAGTAATTTATTCGTAGGCTTGTTGGACGGTGATGGGTTGGATGAGATTTATCATGTAATCGAGTCAGTTTTGTTAGGGCTTGATCCCTAGTATCCACTATGTTCTGAGATTGATGTTGCTATGACTTTGCTATGCTTAATGCTTGTCAGTAGGGCCCGAGTGCCATGATTTCAGATCTGAACCCTTTATGTTTTCATGAATATATTTGAGTTCTTATCCTATCTGCTAGTTATATGCACTTGTTATTGTTCTGATCCGTAGACCCCATAGTGACAATTGTGTGGGATACTCTCCGGGGATGACTCTAATTCGAGGAGTTCATGTATTCACCATGTGTTAATGCTTTGTTCCGGTTCTCTATTAAAATGAGGCCTTAATATCCCTTAGTTTCCTTATGGACCCCGCTGCCACGGGAGGGTAGGACAAAAGATGTCATGCAAGTCCGTACTATAAGCACGTATGACTATATACGGAATACATGCCTACATTACATTGATGAATTGGAGGTATTGTGTATCGCTCTAGATTGTGACTGTTACATGATGAATTTTATCCAACATAATTATCCATCACTGATCCAATGCCTAAGCTTTTCGCATATTGATCTTTGCTAAGTTACTTTCGTTGCTGCTGCTGTTACAATCACTACAAAACTGCTACTGTTACTGTCTCTGTTCCTATTGCTACTGTTACTACTATGCTACTAAACATTTTTGCTGCAGATATTTAGTTCTTCAAGTGTGGTTGAATTGACAACTCAACTGCTAATACTCGCAAATATTATTTGGCTCCCCTTGTGTCGAATCAATAAATTTGGGTGAAATACTACTCTCGAAGACTGTTGCGATCCCCTATACTCGTGGGTTATCACTCCTTCTCTTGTCCCCTCCAGGCAGGCTGCTCCAAAACGATACCCCCAAGAGGGAGCGACCCTGAAGGCACCGCCATCGCCCGGTCCGGGAGACCCAGATCTAGGGTTTTCCCTAAAGAAACCAAAACATAGTGATGATGATTGCAATCGGCGATGCCTTCAACAAGGAGACGCCGCCGCCATCGTTTGCCATGACCGAGGTCGACACGGTTTCACTGGTAGTAGCGCCACTCCGAACCAGCAACTGTCTGGATCGGCACTGAGCCGCGCCGTGATGGCACGCCCTGCCGCTGAAACGCCTACAGGGATCAAGCATCCCTCGTCGACCCCTCTATGTGTTGCTGGCTGGCCACGGGCCCTACCGACGACGGACCTGGGTGGGGGCCAGATCCATGGCACACGTCCGCCCACCATATCCAGCGAAGCATGCGAGCTCCCGCTGGCATGGAGGTGAGCGCCGCCGCCGCATGACCAGGGACGCCGCCCTGGCCGCTGCGCGCGCTCACCCCGCTGGTCCAACCCAGCCGATCCAGAGGGTGGCCGCCGCATCCAGTGCCCAGGCCCCTTTGGCGCCTGACCCGCCGCCGCCACGACCTTTTCTTCTTATGATTATTATTTTCAAATTTTCTTCCTTTTCAATTTTATTTTTTCATATTTTAATTCATGAAACATTTTATACCAAGCTCCTTAGATTTGGAATCCCACAGTGCGTTGGTGGCTATGGGTCGCTGGGCCCGTCTGCAAGGGTGTGTACTATTGGTAGAAGGTTCCTGTTTGTTTATTTATTTATTATTATTATTTAGTTTTTTCTTATTTTATTTTTCAATTTTAATTCATGAACATTTATTAAAAAATTGAATACACAATTTCTAAAATCCCTGAACATTTTTAAAATTCATGAATATCTCTAAAGTGCAAAAAAAGTTTAAAGTTTGTGCACATTTTTAAATTTTGCTAACTTTATTTCAGATTTGTGAATATTTTATGAAATCCATGAATACTTGTTAAAATTCTAGACTTTTAAATTTGCAACATTTTTTAGAATCCGTGAAATCTTTTGATTTAACAAACTTTTATCAAAAAAAGATATCCGACTTTTTATAAGATAGCAGTGGAGCAAGCGAAAAAAAAAATGCTAAGCGAAACGAGTGTAGCAAGAGCCGAGCTGAGTGAGCGCTCGCGTCGAATCATGTGAAAGTTATATAGTAGGAATTCCATGGTTTTAGAATGGAATATGAGCTTCATGGTGCTCACACAACAACCAACGTCTGACACCGAGGCCGATATGTGTAAGGATGCTACAATCACGCACCGAATAACTTCACTCTCCTCTTAGAACAAATATTGTCTATACCAGCACCCCAACAGGTTATACAAATGGGAAAACACCACGAAAACGTAATTAAACCCAAGCCAACGCAGATAAAACAAAAACGAAATAATAGACCGCAAAATCTGCTAGAGAAAAAGAAAACAATTTCACGAGTGGAGAATGGCGCGACAAAAGTGCGCGTTCTCTAATGATCTAGAGTTGTAGTATGACCTAGTAAATGAAATCACAGAGGCAACTCTCTCTTTAGAAAAAAATACTACTCCTTCAATCCTGAATTATTTGGCATAGAAATGCACGTATCTCGACATATTTTAATTCTAGATACATACATTTCTGCAACAGTAATTCCGGACGGAGGGAGTACTACAACTCTGCCACTCAAACTGATAGAGGTGAGTGTATGTGTGATTGTATACCGTGTACTATACCTACCTCCGTGGTAGCTGAGCTCCTGCTGGAAATTTCTCTCACGTGCGCGCACACCTACGTATGCAATCTATTTATTTGTTCCCTCCTTCGCTCTACACTTGTTTTTCTTTCTCTCTCCCACACGAGAATGTGTCTCGTGTCAGTTTTCCCTACATTTTACTTGGAGTGGAATTTGTCTCCTTTTCCCTACAGTGCTGAGTGGAATGTGTCAGTTGCTAGTGGGGTTGCAGTTGGTGCAGTGTAGTAGTAGTGCGCCTGGGTGGGCCGGGCTGCCAGGTGGTGGTCGTGGGCACGTGTGTGTGTGCGCCGGCCTGACAGGGCCATGGGCTCTACAAGTCTCACCGACACGGCGTCAACCAAGAAGGAATATCCTATTGCACGCACATTGTGTCAAACTGCCGGCGCTTTGCACAGGCGAGCGACCGAGCAGCGACGCGATGGGCCGGCCCAGTGCACCAACAACGCCAGCCGGTTTTGGGAACCTTCTAGAAGGTTACCTGAACCGGTTTTCTGTTTCTTTTACCGGTTTTTCTGTTTCTTTTTTTTTTCATTTTTCCATTTCTGTTTCTTTTTCTTCTTTCTTCTTTCTTTTCTTTTTTACGTTTTTGTTTTCTATTTCTTTTTTCTTTCTTTTTCCTTTTTCTTTTTCAAGGTTATTTTATCTTTTTAAACTAAGTTAATATTCAGAAATTGTTCTTAATTTTCAAAAAATGTTTCTGCTTTTAAAAAAGTTCAAAATTTCAAAAAATGGTCGTTTTCAAAAATTATTCATAAATTCAAAAAATGTTCAGGATTTTCCAAAATGTTCTTGTTTTTCAAAAAATATTGCGAAAGTTTTTGTTCAAAATTTTCATAAATTTTCAAAAAATGTTCGGGCCTTAAAGAAAATATTCATGTTTTCAAAAATTGTTCGTAAATTGCAAAAAATGTTCACGTTTTCATTTTTTTCGGAGTTTCAAAAAATGTCCCAGTTTCATAAATTGTTCACAGTTTCAAAAAATGTTCGTGTTTTCAAATTTTGTTCAGGAGTTTTGAAATATGTTCGCACCTCCAAATTTTGTTTTGGAATTTGGAAATATGTTCCCGTTTCAAGAAATTTTCATGATTTCCAAATAATGATCCTGTTTTTCCCAAATGTTATAGTTTTTTAAAAATTTCTTTAGAAATTTTGCAAAATGTTCCTGTTTTCAAAAAATTTCCAAAAATGCAAAAATGTTCATGTTTTCAAAAATTGTTCGTAAATTAAAAAACTGTTAGAGGAATTTGATAAAATTTCTCATTTTGAAAAATTGTTCGTAATTTTGAAAAATGTTTGCGTTTTCAAAATATGTTCTCTGTTTCTTTTTGTTTTTTTCTTTTTCGCTTTTATTTTTTCTTTCCTTTTTTGTTGTTATTTTTCATGTTTCTTGTGTTTGAAATTTTCAAATATTTGTTCTAAATTTAAAAAAATGTTCTCATGTTCAAAATTTGAAAAAATTGTTCGTGTTTCAAAAAATGTTCTTGTTTTCAACATTTGTTTACAATTTCAGAAAATGTCTTGTAATTTGAAAATAATGTTATAGTTTTCAAAATATGTTCATGATTTCAAAAATATTTCATGGATTTCAAGAAAATCTCGTCTTCAAAGTTTGTTCACCATTTCAGATTTTTTAAACCACTAAAACTCGGTTGCTACAGGACACATGACATACAAAGCCCGTCTGCTACAGTAGCATGCTCTCTGCAGTGACCCAGCTCGCTACAGTGCATCGCTTGCTATATGGGCCGGCCCAATAGGGAGCGCGCCTGTGCGATTGCTCGACTGTTTGACGCAGCGAGCGTCAAACATGAGCTCCCAACCAAGAACGACTCAACAAAAAAAAACCAAGAACGAGTGAGACGGGTCTACGTGAAGGGGATCGCCATTTGGCCCGGCCCAGTAGCCTCTTTCTTTTCTTTTTGTTATGCTTTTAAATTTCTTTCTTTCTTACTACTATCTTTCTACATGTTCACTTTACTTCTTATCTTCATTTTCATTTTAGTAACCGAGGAGGTGTATCGCGCTTGGTACGCATAGTGAAGGTGTTTCCATGCAAAAATTTCATATACATATTATTACTATATTACTACAGTGTCCATCACATACTATCAAATAGGAGTATCTCTGTGTCAGACGTCGCCGAAACAATGAGCTTGCTTTGGCTTCGCTTGAGGCGTAAATTGGTCAAGGTGAAACGCGTGAGAAAAGCACGAGACTCCTCGCAATCTTTTCTGGAACACGCGCCATAAGTAAACCCCTCTCTGACCCCACACACTCCGATCCTCTCTCTCGTCTCCATCGTTAGCTTGCCACCCTCGAGCGGTACCACCAAGATGGGTGGGTGCTGTAGGGGAACGCAGCAGAAAACAAAAATTTCCGGTACTGCGAGCACGTCCAGGATCACTAAGGAGATGCATACAGGGTTTGATCTGATCGTTACCGACTCGTAGCGCAGCGGAAGTAGAGTCGATGTTGATCGTCGGTGCAGATCCCCGCAGCTAGGATTTAAAACCTCCCAACCGCGAGGGGCCTCTGGACAGTCCCTCGGATAGTCCCACCGGACGGATCCTCGGACAGCCCTTCGAGAGGCCTCTGGACAGTCCTTCGGGCGGGTCACTCGGACAGCCCTCCAGGCAGGTACTCGAACAGCCCCTCGGGCAAAGGATCGAAACTACGACCTCTCTACGGGGTTGCACACATACGGTGTCAGCTATCCGGCAGGGCTTTGCCGTCCAGAATTAGTTCCTCCCGGAACCCAGACAACCTTTCGGCTCTACGAAACTATTTCGCGGGGAGGGAGAGAGAAGGCGAGATCATGCATGGCTTGTGTATGTTGAGAAAGAGTGTGTTTTTAGGCAGCCCCCTCCACCCCTATTTATAGGCCAAGCCCAAGGGTGACTTCTCCAAGAAGCCAAGGGGGAAAATACCAAAAGGCCCTCAAGGTGGCTTCTTCAAGAAGACACCCAAAAAGCACTTTCACTATTCACAGAAACATTTTTCCACGACCGTTAAATCCGAAAATATTTCTGTGGGTCTTAGAATAATTCCAGTTATACTAAAATGATTTTGGACGCGTTCCGAAACAATTCCGGATTAGTGATTTTCATCTGCGAAAAGCAACCAAACCGGTTCCGGCAGCTCCAGAACATTTTCGGTTTTTATCCCGGAAAAATCCCAGAAGTTCCCAGAACAATTCTGGCACCCTCCAAGAATTTCCAGACGTGTGCCAAAACCAATTTGACTCAATGGTATACCCTGAAACAACTTTTCAATTTTATCGAAACTATTCCGGTGTTCTCTCTCCGGAACTTTTCCGTTGTCTCCGAAACTTTTCCGGTGACTTTCTCTCAAACTCCCTGTCTAGTATTCAGCAGATAGATGGCCCTTAAGCATGTGACGCTATAGGTTCGGTGAAGTATAGACATGACCCGGAACACTTTCCGATCAATGATCAACATCGGAGCCGTGGACACCCATATTGACCCCTATACCCACACGAATAAATATTCGAGTGAACTTCCAGTTACCGTGTGCTATTCCTGTTGCTTCGCGATATGTTACAAATACCCGAGGTGAGATTTATCTGCATCCCCGTGGATTAACAACTTGTCCACCATGCAAGTTACATCGTTACCAGTTTTGTTCTCTTTTCTTGTTTCTGTGTTCCGGCATCCCTGTGATCAAATCACCTTGTGTCTGGCCAGACGATGATGGATACCGTAACACCGAGAGGGCTCGAGAATATCTCTCCATCGTCGGAGGAGCAAATCCCAATCTTGAGCTATCTTGTTACTTGCCATACTTTTCCGTGAACCCGTAAGCCGCCGTAATAGCCACCCAGTTACGGATGACGTTTAACAACCCCCAAAGTTCACGAAGCAAGTACGAAGGAACTCGATACTCTCATGGTCTAAGGAATTATGCAAACATTAACTATCTCTATATTATTAACCATTAACTTGTGACGAATGTATCTCATAGCATAACATCAATTCGGGTCGATTCAACACAAATGTTCTTCTAACATTGTGCCCTCAAAGTTGCCGGCATAGTCATGCCCATGATCAGGAAAACAGAACTATCATGCAACACTTGAGCTAGTCTTAGAGGCCAGACCAGGAATACATTTTACCGTTTATTATTCCATACGTGCATATGAGTCTTCCTCCGAGCCTCGTGGTTATTGTAGACTCAAGAACCATAGCAGTTATAGCATGAAACATAAACATAATTATGAACATGGAGATAAACAATAACATTTATTATTGCCTCTAGGGCATATCTCCTACAGACTCCCACTTGCCCTAGAGTCAATAATCTAGTCAATGCTAATGCACTTTACACCTATGGCATACCGGTGTAAAAAATGCTTCGCTTGTGGTATAGCCTGATGTCCAACGGATCTGACAACTTCAGTTCCGTGTGTATCTTTGCATCTCCTCGCGTTTTCACGCTTTCACAAAATTCGTATTTTGTGTGGACTTGGCTTTGTATATATGTGAATCACAGGTCAAACCTTGATTCCTCAGACTGAGCTATGGAGCAACTATCTGCAATAGTGTCCCATTGACCAAAGTCGTCTTGGAACCATACTAAGTTCATGAACGAACTGTACGATTCAACATCTTCTATGTCGCTTTGAATGCGGCAACATACTTAGCCTTTGTTATAGAATTCGCCACAGTAACCTGTTTGGAACGATTTCCAAACACCGTGCCACCATATCGTGTATTACACAAAACCCTTAACTTAAATCGAAAATCGCATGGAGCATTGAAGACTGTATCGATGTAATTACTTACAACGAGCACTTCATAATCTCTGCTTGCGAGAAAACATGTCATCAGTGCTACTTTAGTACTTAATGACATTTGTCACTGTTGTCCCATGATCAGTACTTTGATCACTTTGGTATCTATACTCGCAACAGCTTTGGGAGTATCGGACATATCTGGTTGTTTTACATACCATGGAATACATGATTAATCCAAACACAAGAGTGTGTGGAATCTCCATCATGTATTTTGCTCATCAGTGTTTTGGGACACCGAGTCTTGCAAAAACCCTTTCCATGTGACTTCGGCAAGAATCACTCCTTGGCGTTTTAATGCTAAACTGTTTTAGTATCTTGTCAATATGTATTTTTGGCTTTAGCTCTATCAGGCAATTTTATCTCGTAGATAATTATGCCTAATACCGAGGCTACCTAGCCTAAGCACTTCATCGAAAACTATTTTCAATGAAGTCCTAATTCGTGTCAAGAAATTTATATTATTTCAAATCAACAATGCGTCAAGCACACAAGGTTTTAAAAAAATATTTTTATGCTCCCACTTACTTTCTTGAAACCACAAGCATCTTCGTTATCCATTGATGAAAACAAACTCTTTTGACTATTTCATCAAAAACGAAGATTCCAACTCCATTTTGCTCTCTTCTGTCCATTGCTGGAACTCTGAAGTTTGCATACTTACTAGCATCCTCTGGATTGACAAAATACTTCGGACTGTATCACATGCAAGTCCTAGGTTGCATTTCCATCATATGGAAATCCTTTTGGCATCCATGTATCATATCTCAAGATTGAAATATGTATTAATTGCTAGTTTAACCTGATCTGACTTTAAGCATCGCTACGGTGAGACAATCTCATCGTAGTCAACTCCTTGAATTTGTTATTGCAACAAGTCGAGCTTTATGGATAAAACATTTTATCCACATCAGTTTATAGTTCCATTAATGTTCGTTAGACTCTAAGTCTTCCGAAGGGTTTATCAAGATATAATCTTGAATCATTTATGGAAACTATCTCGGATTATATTGGCATTTAGCCAATTCCGGAGTTAGGGCCCATCAACGCTTCCTTGTGTATCGTAGGCCAGCCCTTCGGGAGGCCTCTGGACAGTCGCTCGGATAGTCCCACCGGACGGATCCTCGGCCAGCCCTTCGGGAGGCCTCTGGACAGTCGCTCGGATAGTCCCATCGGATGGATCCTCGGACAGCCCTTCGGGAGGCCTCTGGACAGTCCTTCGGGCGGGTCACTCGGACAGCCCTCCGGGCAGGTACTCGAACAGCCCCTCGGGCAAAGGATCGAAACTACGACCTCTCTACGGGGTTGCACACATACGGTGTCAGCTATCCGGCAGGGCTTCGCCGTCCAGAACTAGTTCCTGCCAGAACCCAGACAGTCTTTCGGCTCTACGAAACTATTTCGCGGGGAGGGAGAGAGAAGGCCAGATCATGCATGGCTTGTGTATGTTGAGAAAGAGTGTGTCTTTAGGCAGCCCCCTCCACCCCTATTTATAGGCCAAGCCCAAGGGTGGCTTCTCCAAGAAGCCAAGGGGAAAAATACCAAAAGGCCCTCAAGGTGGCTTCTTCAAGAAGCCACCCAAAAAGCACTTTCACTATTCACAGAAATATTTTTCCGCGACCGTTAAATCCAAAAATATTTCTGTGGGTCTTAGAATAATTCCAGTACCCACTAAAATGATTTTGGACACGTTCCGAAACAATTCCGGATTAGTGATTTTCATCTGCGAAAAGCAACCAAACCGGTTCCGTCAGCTTCAGAACATTTCCGGTTTTTATCCCGAAAAAATCCCAGAAGTTTTCAGAACAATTCTGGCACCCTCCAAGAATTTCCAGACGTGTGCCAAAACCAATTTGACTCAATGGTATACCCTGAAACAACTTTTCAGTTTTACCGAAACTATTCCGGTGTTCTCTCTCCGGAACTTTTCCGTTGTCTCTAAAACTTTTCCGGTGACTTTCTCTCAGACTCCCTATCTAGTATTCAGCAGATAGATGACTCTTAAGCGTGTGACCCTATAGGTTCGGTGAAGTATAGACATGACCCGGAACACTTTCCGATCAATGATCAACATCGGAGCCGTGGACACCCATATTGACCCCTATACCCACACGAATAAATATTCGAGTGAACCTCCAGTTGCCGTGTGCTATTCCTGTTGCTTCGCGATATGTTACAAATACCCGAGGTGAGATTTATCTGCATCCCCGTGGATCAACAACTTGTCCACCATGCAAGTTACCTCGTTACCGGTTTTATTCTCTTTTCTCGTTTCCGTGTTCCGGCATCCCTGTGATCAAATCACCTTGTGTCTGGCCAGACGATGATGGATACCGTAACACCGGGAGGGCCCGAGAATATCTCTCCATCGTCGGAGGAGCAAATCCCAATCTTGAGCTATCTTGTTACTTGCCATACTTTTCCGTGAACCCGTAAGCCGCCGTAATAGCCACCCAGTTACGGATGACGTTTAACAAACCCCAAAGTTCACGAAGCAAGTACGAAGGAACTCGATACTCTCATGGTCTAGGGAATTATGCAAACATTAACTATCTCTGTGTTATTAACCATTAACTTGTGACGAATGTATCTCATAGCATAACATCAATTCGGGTCAATTCAACACAAATGTTCTTCTAACATTGTGCCCTCAAAGTTGCCGGCATAGTCATGCCCATGATCAGGAAAACAGAACTATCATGCAACACTTGAGCTAGTCTTACAGGCCAGACTAGGAATACATTTTACCGTTTATTATTCCACACGTGCATATGAGTCTTTCCCCTAGCCTCGTGGTTATTGTAGACTCGAGAACCATAGCAGTTATAGCATGGAACATAAACATAATTATGAACATGGAGATAAACAATAACATTTATTATTGCCTCTAGGGCATATCTCCTACAGGTGCTTCGACACCTTCCTTTATCGCGGCCAAGCTTCGCAAGGTAAGCCTCTTCCCCCTCCCCCCCCCCCTCTTGCCCATAGTATTTATACATGGGAATGAATTTCTTTTTCATCATCTATATGCTCAATCTACATCCTACCATCCGTTTTTTGGTGTGGGAGGGGGGAGTTCCAAAATGGTTTAAGCAATAGGTTTTAGCTGCAACCATTTTGCGTAATTTGTCGGGTGAGAATTTCAACATGAGAGGTATTACTGAGATGTGCTGATATGAAGAGAGCACATAGCATTCTTCTCTGTCATGTAGAAGAAGGCACTACGCTGGTCCTATGTGAGGTATAACGCATGTGCATGTTATTTGTATTTCCGTCGTTCCTTGTATAAGAACGAGGAGGGTGAGACGTTGGTTGCCGATGAAGAAATCCAATAAGAAAGGCCGATAGATGGCAAGGTAAAAATGTTCAGTTGTAGTCTGGCTGAAGAAATTGCAGTTGTTCGCCCAACAATGAGGGTTGTGTTACCTCCTCCAAGGCGTTCCTCCTCGAGCACTAGGGAAAACCCTAGGTTCGATTCGTCGGACGAGGCAACAATGAAGCAATGATGTCGTTCCTTCCTTGAGGCACTTTTGTAGGTTGCCTGTGGGGTTCCCGACCGGATGTGGCAGTCGGAGATGTAGATTGGCGAGGCATGATGGTGACTTGTTGCTCTGGCTGTGGCACTACATACAGTCGTGGGGTCCAGCGTGCAATTACGCTGGAACCGACGCTTTTCTTAGACGATATCTTCACAGGTTCCGGGTAGGTCCCGCCATCCACTTACCGACTCCTTAAACGATTGTAAATTGTTATTTTCGTAGTACCAATATAGCTCTTCCCTTTTTGGATTGATTCAAAAGGAAAAGATACCCAGGGCGGCAGCAGCACGTCATCCGGCAAACGTTCCCCGAGAAGCCAGCAAAAGAGCATCCTCATCATGCATCTCTCCATTTCAGCGCCGAAAGCCATCCAAACGAAGACCAGGAAATGCCGAGACTGCCCTCGGCCATCTTGCCTGTGCCCCCACGTTCCCCAGGGGCAAACCCGTCCATCCACGCCTCCGCGCCCGTGCCCAGAGTTACTAGCCGTTGTTACTCTTCCACCCCCTTCAAATTCGAACCCCCCAAACCGCTCGCGAAAACGCCTCCTCCCAGCAGCTAATCAAGCAATCGTCCATTCATTCACGCCGCGAGAGACGCGAGCGGGGCTCTTCCTCCAGTCCGATGGCGTCGGTGGCCAGGTCCGGGGGCGTGCGGCGGGTTCCGCTGCGGCCGAGGGACGGCAACGCGGCGGCCTCCCCGTCCTTGGGCGCAAAATCGAAGGTGAAGGCGCGGGTGTCTGCTGCGTCGCCGCCGTCGGTGAGGTCGTATGTCGCCAGGGCCGAGGCGGAGAGCGGGGCGGCGGCGGTGGTGAGGGAGAAGCAGGTGTCGCTGGCGGAGGAGCTGGAGAAGGCGCGGGAGCGGCGGGGCCGGCTGCGGGCCGCGAGGCAGGTCACGGAGAGGGTGCTGGCGGAGGCCGACGAGGCGCTGCGGCGGGAGATGCGGGAGTGGGAGCGCAGGGCGGACGAGCAGCGCCGGGTCGTTGCGGAGCTGATGCGCCTCATCGGGATGCCCGAGGTACGGTTGTCTCCCCTCTGTTCTGATTCAGTTTGGTACTACGGTAGTTGTTCTGGTTCTCGTTTCTGAAGCTCTGCGGGATTGATGCGATGCTAATCGTGGCGGCAGGTCTACGTTCCGGTGGAATCGCTGAGATCCAGGGAGGAGAGGAAGAGGAAACAGGGGGCCGCGTCTTCAGATCCTCCGGTAAATGCCCTGCTCCTCGTCATTGTTTTCTCACTGGTTAGCAAAAGATTGCGTCTGAATCTAACGTATGCTTAAATTCATTGAGAAACAATATGTGCCTGAACTGAATCTCACATGCTTAAGTTCATTGAGAAATCAGGATCCTCTACTTTATTAGTATTTGCCTGGACGAAATGCTTTTTATTATGATGATTTGTAATTCCATTCACATGTTTCAGGGTCCGGTGACAATGGCTTCAACATTACCAGATCAGGAAGAAGCTGGAGCAGATCCCTCCGATAAGGAACTGCTGGCGACGCCCACAAGGGAAACGACCGCAGCAGCAACAACGGACAGCAGCAGCGCTTGATCCCTTTCTTTGCCACATTGGCCCGTTTCAAGCTGTTTCTTCGCAAGGCCTCTGAATGGAATCAAATGGCTTGTTTGGTATCTGCTTGCGTCCATACATGATATGTGATGGTTTTGAATGTTCAGCATAGACAACTTATGTGAATCGCTCGTCTACACATGATTTCCTTTTCTGTTTTTTTTTTCGAGCAAAGGAGCCCAGGCTCCCAATTTCATTTTCATCAAAATGATAAAACAGTCACCAAGAAAGAGAAGAAAAACGATCCCGGTCGGACTTTTCCCCTCTCCCCTCCCGCGCCGCCCCCACGAGGCGACGGGGAGGGCCTCCGACAGCGCCGCCTCCAACCCCTCCCCCCTTCCTTCTCCTGCTTCGCCGCTGCCAGAGGGCGCGGCCGGGCGAAGCCCGGCTGTCGCTGGCGGCGGCGGGGCGCTGGCGGTCTCCCGCGAGGTGGGGCGGTGCGGGCCTCCTCTCCGAGCCGGAGCGCGGCGCTGCGGCGCGGCGGCGGCGCGTGTGGGCGGCGTTCCGGGCAGCGAGGTGGCGGGGCGCTCCTGCGCCGCGACGGCCAGATCTGGCCTGCAGGAGGCGCGGGCTGCGGCGGCGCGGGTCGGTGACCGTGGTACTGCCTTCCGGCGGCGGCGACGGCTGACGGCGTTGGGGATCCTTGACCTGCTTGCGGCTCTCTAGTGCGGTGGCGGGCGGGGATGGTGGTGCGGGCTAGTGCTGGTTGCAGCGACGTGGCGGCTGCGGCCCGGCTAGCGGCGCGGGGCGGTGGTGCGGCGTCCTCTCTTTTCCCGGGACTGGGCCGACGGAGCGCGGGGATGGATGCCAGCGATGCGTGTTGTGGCGGCGGCTCGGTCCTAGGGTTTGTGCCTGGGCAGGCCGGATCTGGGCCCAGGGCAGATCGGGGTTCGTTCCCTGGGTAGGTGAGGTTGGTCTTGGCCTGGGTTGCGCCCGTGTACGGTGTCGTCACGGGTGCGGTGCACGATGGTGGTGGCCCTGACCTTGCTCCTCGTCCTGTATCTCGATGCCGGTGACCACGGATTTGGCGTCGTGCAAGCTCCTAGGCCAGGTCTGTGGGGGTTGGCGGCGGCCGTCGACAGTCTTCGGGTCGTGTCCCCTCGGTCAACTGGGATTGGATGGGGAAACAGGCGTTGATGCCTCCTACTGTGGAGGTGCCGACCCTGATCCGGGGACTGAGCCGGGCTAGGAGTGAAAGGAGTGCCTTCTACTCTTCCTGCCAGGGTTGGTGTGTCGTGAGATGGATAGGTGGCGGGTCTCGGGGCAGGGATGCCGGGGCGGCGGCCCTGGATGGCGGTCCACATGGTGGCTTTCCGGTAGGCTCCATGGCGGCAGTGGTGGCTACGCCTCTTGGTCGTCTGGACGGCGTGGGGTGTAGCGGTGGGTAGCTCAGGCACGCTTTCTGTTCATTGCAGTGGCGTTGCCCAGATCTGGATCTGGAGGCCGGTTCTCGTGGCGACTGATCTGGGGGCCTCATGGTGACACGGGTGAGTTGCCGAGCGAAAGCTCCGCGCTCTGGCGCCGACGGCGACGACATATGCGGGTGCCGTTATCTTCTTGAAGACATCGTTGTGGTTCTTCTCTTCGTGGCGAGTCTCCGGGTGAAAACCCTTGGCCTTTGGGCCCGGCAGCGGCGGTGCTTGCGTTCCCCTCCTGAGGGCGTTGTCGTGGAGGCTAGGTTTCTTAGGTCGTGTCGTTGCGTTGTAATCTGATCGTCCTGTACTTAGGTGTTTGGCCACGTAGTCGTGTGGTTATGTTGGCTTGTCATTTCGGGATCTGCTGTGTCAAAGGGCTACCTCATCACATTGTATCGTTTCGCCGTGTAACTTGGGGTTGTTGCTTTATATATAAAGCGGGGCGAAAGCCTGTTTCGAGAGAAAAATGATCCCCCCCAACACAGCACGCCCAGCTAAACAGAATCCCCAAGGGACAAAACACAGGGAAACATCACTCTCCGACTCCGTATACATAAGACAGCCACACCTATGCTCAACAGAAGAGCAACAGAACGAAACACTAACTGAAACCGCACCAAATCATATTAAAGAACTGCAACTCATCCACCTTTCAGCATCTTCTCACCAGCAGTAGCATCAGGCCCCTCCGATCCTAGGAACAGCCGGTGTCCAACCTTTCATCCTGTTGAAGAAACCATGCGCCACCAGCACCAACATGTTTGCCGCGCTGCGACACTGTTTTCGCCCCCTGGTTTCTGCAGTCCAAAGTCCAAACCAGTAGATAAGCCAATGAGCTATTAGAATAACTGTGTGTGAGTATATGAGTTTCCTGAGAAGCAGGAAGGTGGAGCCGATACCCGGTGAGGGTGATCCGGGGCAGCTACCAGGGCTCACTCGACGGCGAGCTAATGTAGATCGTATGTGACATGATCCAGTTGTCAGCTAATTTTGGCGTGCTTTGCCCGGATAAATAAAAATGCTTGGGCCTTGCTTGTTTCTTCCAGGCCCAACTAGCTAACCATGGCTGCACGCTCGCCGCATAGAGCAGCTTGCTGATGATAGGCCACATAGTGCACAAATCGCCAACGAAATTGGACTTCCTATGTGACACATTCACCGTCAAAGCGGGCAGATCCTATTCCCTGAGGGGATCGGAGGATAGCGACCAAACGCATATTCCCGCCGGCGGGAATGGACCGGCCCATTAGTCCGTCTTTGCGTTTTTACTGTCCGACTTTTTTTTGTTTTTCATTTTCGTTTTTTCCTTTTCGTTTCTGTTTTCTTCTTTTCTGTTTTTAATTTTTAATTTTTTCAAATTCACAAACTTGTTAAAAAATGCCTACACTTTTGTTTTCTAAAATCATGAACAACTTTGAATATATGAGATTTTTTCAAAATCATGAACAATTTTCAAATTCACAATCATTTTTGGAAACTTGTGGACTTTTTTTGGAATTTGAGAATAATTTTTGAATTTTGTGAATTTTTTCAAACTCGTGCTAATTTTCTGAATACTTTTGAAATTTGTGCACACTTTTCAAAGTCACAAATTGTTTTTAGATTAGTGAACATTTTTTGTATTCGTGAATATTTTTTTAAATTTGTGATATTTTAAAAACTCAAGAACATTTTATGAACTTCATGAACATTTTTTCGAAGACGTGAATATTTTTCAAACTCAGGATCACTTAGATATTCGTTTTCATTTATTAGAATTCGCAAACATTTTTCAAATTTACATTTTTTTAGAATTCGTAAACAGCATTTACAGTTCTTTAACTTCATGAACATTTTTTAAATTCATGAATTTATTTTGAAATTTGTGAACTTTTTTTGAAATCACAAATATTTTTTAATTAGTGAATTTGAACTAATGACTTTTTTGAACTTCATGAATATTTTTAAATTCGCAAACAGTTTTTGAAAGCCGTGAACATTTTTGAACTCATGAACAGTTTTTCAATTTGATAACATTTTTTTGAATGCACGATCCTTTTTTGAATTTGTAACGTTTTTAAATTCATGATAATTTTTTGAACTCATGAATAGTTTTTGAATTTGATAACATTTTTTGAACTCAGGAACAGCTTTTAAATTCAATAACATTTTTTGAATTCACAGTTTCACACACAAATTTTCAAATTTGCGATTTTTTTGACATTGTCAATAATTTTTTGAATTTAATAACATTTTATTTTTCAAAAAAACCCCGGAATTTGTGAACTTTCAAACGTGAACATATTTAAAAATTCAAAATAAATACATAAAAGCTGAACATTTGAAAAAAATAAAAAAAAACAATAAACGAAAATCCAATTTTTTTTGAGACAAACCAAAAAATATATATGAAAAAGCAGGGGCATCTGGCCCGCAAGGGGCCTGCTGACAGATATGTCTGGTGCACAAATCGTGAATGAAACGTTGAATTCGTTAGTAAGGGTTAACCCTTGCAAAAATCATTTCTCACTTTCTCAGGCGCTGACAAGTGACGCACTGCAGGCACGCGACTTGTCGCAACCTTTCCCCCCCCCCCCCCCCCCCCCCTTTTTTTTGCGTAGATTCAGTTATGCAAAATAGTTTATCTCTTGAATCATGAGTCTAAATTCTGACTTGTTTCACCGGTTGGGTTTCTCACGTCGAGATATTCGAAACTAGATCCCATTTTAACAGGTTTCGACGAATTTTTTTCATGGAAAAATAATAATCAATCAGAAAAGAACAAATACCAACAAAAATCCAGAGCTAGGAAACACAGTTGCAGTTTCTCAGCCTTTTCCTTTTTTGAGAAGCACATATTTTTTTCCTGAGAAGCACATGAAGCAAATCTATGCTTATCGTTGAAGCACATATTTTGTCTCTTCTCGAAAAGCACAACTCTGCTTTTCAGGGAAGCAAGCATAGCCGTGCTTCGAAAAACAATATTCTCCGAAACCTAAGGAGTCCGGGAAAAACCGAAAAGCCAAAAAATAAAAATAAAACTTCTAAAACCCGAAAACGCATATAGAAAAATAATAAAAAACAAAAATCCAGGGGGAGCGCACAACATGCGACACATGGCGGCGACTGAACGCACCACTTGCGCGCTCTTAGATCATAAAAGTGACCTTGCGGGGCTCCCGCAAAGGGTAACCGTTCGTTAGTTGGTCTCAGAAAATGGGGACCTCCTATCTCACGCATTAAGCGTCAAAGGTTTGGTTTCCCGCTCACAGAGTGCCTCTACTGGGTCGTCCCATTGGGGCATTGTAGCGGCACGGTTACTGTAGGGGCTATTATTTTGTATTCATTCTTTTTTTTAAAGGAAACCATATTTTCATATTCTTGAAAATGCTATAATTTTTTTGAATTCATGAACCATTTTTTTTCAAAATTTGAGATAATTTTTGAAAAGCGAGAACAGATTTTCAAAATTTTGAACAATTTTTTGAAATGCGGACTTTTTTCTAATTTGCGAACATATTAAAAACACGGATATCATTTTAAAAACTACACTTTTATTAAAAATGCAAAGATTTCTTCATATTTACTGAAAACATGTTTTTTTTTGAAATTCTAAACATTTTTTGAAAGTGAGATTTTGTTTTTTCAATTTTTGATTTTTTAATACTGTTAATAATTTTGGAAAATTTGAACATTTTTCGGAAAAATAAAAAAGAAGGAGAAAAAGAAAAGAAAATCCTAAATAAACCTGCAAAGGAAAAACAGAAAAAATAAATAAAAAAATAGGTCAGGAACCTTCTAGAGAGTTCCCAAAATTGGTATGTGATGAACGAACAACATCTTACATGGACTGATCCATCTTACCTTCGTTCGCTCGCGTTCTGTGTTGAACAACCACTACTTCATGAAGTGAGCGTCCAATAGGGTTTACCACGTACACATACTGTGTGGTAATAAGACTAAACGTCTGTTGTTCTTCTCCTGCCCAAATAGGCAACCACTCTTTTTCTGGATTTTTTTATCTCGACTTAAATGATCATAACTGAATTTAAATTCACAAGGTGCTTACCACACATACTGTGTGGTAATAGGACTAGTACTCGACTCCACGGTTCGAGTCGTTCCAAAATCCTGTCTTTAGATGTTCTCAAAATTTCCAGAAACAATTCTACATGTGTGTGGGTGTATTCCATGTAATATGTAATGTTTTGTCAACAAATAGTACTTCAACGAGCAATACAGGAAGCACACATTTGTGTATCTGAAATATCAAATAGTACGCTATTTTTAGATCCACATATTTATCCTTTTTGTTTATGTACCACACATTACCGGCAAGAAACAAAAGTGTATGTACCACATATTGAAATATGTGTATTGAATACAATTTTATAGGAACATATATCACACTCGTATGCATGACTGGGAAAAAAGTTGAGTAGCATCTGGGACCATCTTGGTAACGTGCAAACGAAATAAAAAATATATAAAACCCGGCAAACTTGTGGTTAAATTGGATATGATGAAAGAATTTCCCTTAAATGGGGGAATCTCTGTAAAAAATAACAAAACATTGGGTAAAACACGGAATTAACTCTTTGTAGAAGTTTAAAAACATTTTCCAAAACAATTCTACACGTGTGCGTATGTATTATACTTATGTGCAATGTTTATTTAGAAATAGTACTTTAGCATCTGAGCTATAAAAAGGACAATTTGTGTATTTGTAGTATCAAATACCACACTATTTTTAGATCCACATATTTACCCTTTTTGTGTATGTACGGCATATTACACCACATGAAAAAAAAGTTTATGTACCATGTATTAAAATATGTGTATTAAATAAATTTATAGGCACATATGCCATGTTCATATGCATCTACATGTAAAAAAGGATATAGTATAAAATTTTGATATGTTTTTTTACAATCGGGTTCCATGAAACCGTCCTCGATTAGCCAAAAAATGGAAGTATTGTGACAGATTGCGGCACACACACTTATTTTCTAGGCAAAACTTGTGCATAAAAATTTGCATGAAGCACCTTTAAACGAAACTCTGCAACAACATTGCTGAAAATCTTGACAATAAGTGGAAGGTTGTAAAATAAAATATGCAATTTGAATTACTAGTACATGACCAGAATTTTCACACAACATTTGTTCTTCACAGCTCAGAGAGAAATAACAGTTGAAATAAAGTAAAAATCAAGATATAGGATATGAAATCATTAAAAATTTAGATTTAAAATAAATCAATCCGGAAAACTATAGTTTCATGCCCAATATGTTATAGTAAGATACACAAGTACGGGTGTACATAAAAAAGAAAAAAAATGCTAGAACTTTATATTAGCAAAACAACAGTGGATGTCATTGCGATGAATTATTTATTTTGATGGGAACACTACAATCTTCCCAGAAATTAAGCTTAGGTCATGTCTTAGCAAAATTAGATTCTTAACAAGGGCACATGAAACTTAATTATATTGTAAATTGGGTAAGATCTAAAGCTTGCACTTCCAAAGGGATTAGTTATGCACGCAGAGTGAATCCAAATATTTGAAACCTTGTGACCTGAGGCGCACAACTGCCACTTTCTTAACCGCCCACTTAAAAGTGCTCAGTTTCGTGCTTCAGTCTTTTCTTTTGTCATTTTCTTATGGGTGTGTCTAGGACACATCTAGATGTGACATAGTTATTGCACATCTAAATGACTAAATCAAACATAAAAAGGCAAAGGAAAAGGAAAAGAAAAAACCACACGAATCTTCACGTAAGATCAATGGTATATGACTTAGATGTGCAATACTTATGTCACATCTAGATGTGATTTAGCAAAACCGATAAGTTATCTAATCACCCGACTGATTCTATCTTCAAAATTGTCATCTCTTTTGCAGCCGTGTGGAAGGTGCACACCAAACGGAAGGATATTAGGCGGCGCTCGTGCAACAGATGGGGCTGCTTAGAGACATCCATGCAGCTACAAAACCACCTCGAAGCTAGCCTGCGCTTTGTATCTTCTACTCTTTTAGCTAGTCCTCTATTTTGTGTGGATGTTCATTACTGCAAGCTGTTGAAGTTCTCAGCACAAACCCTTGATGTACCTTTTTGGATACCTTCAGGCTTTATTGATGTTAAAGCCGAGCACCAAGTTCCTTTGGTCTAAAAAACTTGTTTTGTCCATGTTATTTTCTTGACAACTAAGTTTAATTTGTTTTATAAATATTAACAATTAGGAAATGGTGACCATAACTCCTCTACTGGGCCGTCCCATTGGCGCATTGTAGCGGCACGACTACTTCAGCCGCCATTTTTTATTTTCATCCATTTCCTCAAAAAACAGGAAAAATATATTTTTTATATGTGAAATTTGTTTTTCAAAATTTGTGGCATTTTTTGAAACGCATTAACAATTTTCCAAAATACTGAACAATTTTTGAAAATGTGAACATTTTTTCAGTTTAGCCAGCATATTTTGAGAATGCGAGTATTTTTTTTCACAAGATTAAACAATTTTAAAAAATCCAAACAATTTTTATTTTTTCATACATTTTCGAAATTTCGATTTTTTTGGACTGTGAACAAGTTTTGAAAGCGCGAACAAATTTTTTCTAATTATGAACTTTTAAAAAAAATCTGACCTTCCTTGCAATTTTTTGAAAATTTTCTGGATTTTTGAATAAAATAAAAAGAAAGAGAAAATGAAAAAAACCTAAAATAAATCTATAAAGAAAAAAGAAAAAAAGAACTGAAAGACTGGCTAGGAGCCTCTAGAGGGTTCCTAAAACTGGCCAAGAACCTTTTAGAAAGTTCCCAAAACCGGGATGTGATGAACGAACAACATCTTACATGGACCGGCCCATCTTACCTTCGTTCGCTCGGCTCCTGTGCGGAACAACTACTACTTGACGCAGTGAGCGTCCAATAGGGTTTACCAACGAAACGATGTCTGCTGCTCCTCTCCTCCCCAAATAGGCAATGAAACGACGATAGACCTAGTACTTTCTTTTCTGGATTTTCTATCTCGACTTAAATCATCATAACTTAATTTCAATTCAGACGGTGCACACCAAATGGAACGATATATTAGGTGGTGCTAGTGTCACAGATGGGGCTGCTTGGAGACGCCCATGCAGCTACGTACATAACCACCCCGAAGCTAGCCTACGCTTTGTCTTATGCTCTTTTAGCTAGCCTTATGTTTTGTGGATGTTTATTATTGTAAGCTGATCGATGTTCTCAGCACAAACCTTTATGTACCTTGTTGGCTCGCTGCGGGCTTTATTAATTTCAAAGCCGAGCACCTATTTCTTTGGTCTAAAAAGCATACTTTCACTAGTAGAAAAAGGGCCATTTGTCCCGGTTCGTAAGGGCCTTTAGTCCCGGTTATGGGTCGGGACTAATACCCAAAACCTTTAGTCCCGGTTTGCTTACGAACCGGGACCAAAGGCCCTCCACGTGGCGCTGCCTGGGGCGGGGGAGGGAGGACCTTTAGTCCCGGTTGGTGTTACCAACCGGGACTAAAGGCTCCACCTTTGGTCCCGGTAACACCAACCGGGACCAAAAGGCGGCCATGCGCAGTCGCTGGGGTTTTTTTTTTTTTTTTTTTTTGGAAGGGGGGGTTTTGGGGTTTTGGAGGGTTAATTTAGGGGTTTCATATTGTGTTAGCGAGCTAATAGAGAGAAGTGACCTCTCTTTTTCCGTGCTTGGTCGACGCTAGCTACTACACATATAGAGAGAACTCGACGCTAGCTAGTAAGCAAATAAAGGAAACCATTAATTACACAAGATCGTCATGAACATATATAGAGAGAAGTGACATCTCTTTCTTCGTGCTTGGTCGAACAACAAGTTTTCGTATATCTATCCGACGCTGCTACATATGTACAATATATAACATCCCTTACAACAATTTCAATTTCACATGGTATTCTCCTTGTTCAGGTATGACGTGGTCAAGAAAGAATCCCGCCAATTCCTCTTGAATTGCTCGTATGCGATCATGTGGTAGGAGTTCATCCCGCATCTGCCAGATCTAATTTAAAGAAGGGGTCAATACATATATATGAATAAAACTCAACACAATTGATGGTAATATATAAAATAAAATTGTGAATATTGTTTACGTACTTCAAATTGTTTCTCAGAGGAGGCCCGTTCAGAGGTATAGTAGCGAATGAACTCGCATACGTAGTATCCACATAAATGAGTGTTGGGTGCCTGCAACAAGCACTTTACGAGAATAGAGTTCAATCAAACTGATAAACAAGCATGATAATGGTATTGATGAAACTAGAATCAATGAGAGATGCGCGGAACTAGCTAGTACTACTTACTTTGGGGTGTGTAAATCGCAGCTCCTTCTTCAGACCCGGAACCTTAGCGGTGAACGTTTTCCAAACCCTGGCAGGCAAAGAAAATGATTACTTGATATCAGGAAATGAACGAAAGTTGCCGATATGGTCCCGGTATTGATTGAACTTACTTCTGGAGCATTGCAGTCATGTCCGCATAATACTTGGGATCTTTACGGAGCGAGTCTAAGACAGTTACTAATGCTCCGTCAAGGTTAATGGATAGCAGAATATAGTGGAAGCTGCGCACGCATAACTCATCAATTACATTACTTAACCACGAGTAAGCGGAACCGAATATGCAGAAGACAGTAACACTCACTTGAAGTTGTAAGGAAAGAGTATTTCCCTTTTGTTTTGATGTGTAAGGAACGTTTGTAGTAAGTTGTTCTCGCTATCTTCAACCGCCTTTCGTACCGACCATTCATTTACGGTATTTGGGCTAATGAACCCAACGTCGAAGATTCCTATTTTTTGGCATTCGACCATCTTCAATCTGCATAATATAGTGAGGATAATTATATATACATGCAATGAACGAGCTGAGCTAGAGACTTAATTATAGAAGTAATACTTACAGACAGTAGCAAGTCATGAGTTGTTTGTCGAGGGCCTTCTGATTGTATAATTGAAATAACTCCACAAATTCAACAGGCAGCAGGTCGACTCCAGGGAAGTCATGCTCTTTTTTAATTCCGACTAACAAACTGTCTTT
This sequence comes from Elymus sibiricus, assembly GCA_039707655.1. Taxonomy (NCBI): domain Eukaryota; kingdom Viridiplantae; phylum Streptophyta; class Magnoliopsida; order Poales; family Poaceae; genus Elymus; species Elymus sibiricus. The sequence continues at coordinate 363,374,993 of CM077672.1, forward strand.
CCCAGACTTCCTGCAGGTTTCCATGTACCAGTCATGCAATTTTTGCATCATCGTTGTTAGATGAGGATGATCAGGTTTGACGAGAGGCTTCCCGTGCTCGTATCTAAAGACGTCTACTACCTCGGCCGTTTCAAACTGTACATCATCGGGCAGGTAATCATCAAGAGTGGTACCGGGCAGTAGCACCGGATGATTAGCGATATCGCTAGACACCTTGAGCGGGGGGCACGATTGCTTCTCCTGTTCGCCGAGCTGGGGAATTGTTTTCCCACTTCTTCGTTTTTTCGCTCTTGCAGCACTGGAAGTACTTCCCGACTGCTGCGCTTTAGCATGTGTCTTAGTAATTATGCGGTCATAGTTGGAATCCGGCGGAGGCGGTGGTGGTCGCTTCAGGGCATCGATAGTGCGCTTCACTTTCACCGGATCTAGCTTCTCCTTCGGAGGTGGAGTTTTCTTTGCAAAATGGTCCCTCACTTGGGCACGAGATATGTCCTCGTTTTCCTGCTCGGTCCTCTCATATGGTAACTTTTCCACAGGCTTGAGAGATGGACCGTATCTGAATTGCCACCCGCCTCTGCTTGTACTGCTAGCCGCCGGAGCGGCGGCGTCTCTCTTCCGTCGTTGCTGGCGAGGCGGAGAAGGAGGCGGAGTGCTCCGACGCGCCAGAGTAGGCGAAGGAGGAGGCGGAGTGCCCTCACGCGTCGGAGGAGCCGGAGAAGGAGGCGGAGTGCCCTGATCACTCGCCGGAGGAGGAGGAGGAGGAGGAGGCGGAGTGCCCTGACTCGTCGGAGGAGGAGGAGGAGGCGGAGGCGTCCAGTTTGGAAGCTTGATGTACTGCTTCTGCCATAGACATGTACTCCTCAGAGCACGAACCAGCTGATTCTCCTCTTCACCTGTAGAGTGGTAAAGCTCGAGCTCCTCAAATCCCTCCATTACTTAATCCACCATCACAACAGCATAGCCATGTGGAATCGAAAGGCAGTGAAAGTTCCGTTGGGTTGAGGAGGTGCAACAGAGCCGAGAGCTGCCTTGAAAGTGAGGTTATGGCATTTCGTCATAAGCTCGCAATTTTGAGCCTCCGTGATAGTATCCACGGGGTAGATAGGCTCCGTGAAGTCAGTCTGAACGGGCTCCGTGGAAGCCACGCTGCTTCTCCGCTGAGATGGCGGGGTAGCTTCTGGGGTAGCTTCGTGCCGCTGAGATAGTTGGCCGGCAGCTCGCTGGCTCTCAGCTTCCTCTAGCTTTTGTAGTCTTGCACTCATCTTCTGCATGTCGCTCAGCTCCGCTTTCCTCTTTCTCTCCCGTCTTCTGTAACCGCCTGCGTCGGGAAACCCAAACTTCCACGGAACGGAGCCTGGTGTGCCTCGTGTTCGTCCAGGGTGCTCAGCATTCCCTAGGGCCTCAGTCAGCTCGTCCTTCTCTCTGTCGGGAATGAACGTCCCTTCCTGCGCTGCGGTGATATACTTCCGAAGCTTCGTGACGGGTATTGCAAGTTGCTCGTCCGTCCAACGGCACTTCCCTGTTTCAGGGTCCAAAGTTCCCCCAACCCCGAAGAACCAAGTCCTTGAACGGTCTGGCCAGTTCAATGTCTCTGGTTCGACCCCTTTAGCAATCAGGTCATTCTCAGCTTTGTCCCACAACGGCCGGGCTTTGAGGTAGCCACCTGACCCCGTGTGATGGTGATACTGCTTCTTTGCAGCGTTGTTCTTGTTTGTCTCTGACATTTTCTTACTCTTGTCTGATGTCTTGTAGGCCACAAATGCGGGCCAGTGATCTCTTATCTTCTCAAATCGGCCGATGAATTCTGGAGTCTCACCTTTGTCGACATACTTTGATTTCAACTCCTTCTTCCACCTCCTGAATAGATCTGCCATCTTCTTAAGAGCACACGCCTTGACCAGTGGCTCTATAACGGGCTTATTCGGATCCTCCTCTGGCGGTAGGGTGAAATTTGCCTTCAGCAAGGTCCAAAGATCATCTTTCTGTCTATCGGTGACATAATCACCTTCAGGGGCGTCGTCCTTAGGCTTATTCCATTGCTTGATGCTGATCGGGATGTTGTCCCTAACAATAGCTCCGCACTGAGCAGAAAATGCGTCCTTGGTCCGCTTGGGTTCAATCGGTAGGCCATCGTCCGCGAGTGCTGTGATCGTGAACCTTTCATCCTTGCGCAACCTCTTCTTCGGGCCTCTTCTCGTTACCGAAGCTTGGCTCGATCCGGAGGGCTATAAAAGAAGAAAGAAGAGTTAATATATGTACATACCAAAACAATTAATGCATCAATTAGCTAGTCAGCACCTCCGGAGCCATCATGATCATGTCACCGGAGCCATCATGATCATGTCCTTCCTCCTCCATTGTTCCATCGGTGTCGTTGAGAAATGACAAGACAGCATCACCTCCGGCGAGGATTATCTCCCCCAACAACTGTTCTTGTTCCAAGTCTCTTTGATCCATAGTTTCTGCAAATATTACAACATGGCAATTAATATACAAACATGAATGTCCGACGTCCGGACTGCCTCTCTCATGATTGTCCGACGTCCGGACCCCCTCTCTCATGAATGTCAAACAAGGGATTCTCTTAACCTTTAAGAGATTTAACAAAATGGCGCCATTCTGAATGTGCAGAAAATGGTCCATATTTTTCCTGATCTCATCTACCCTTCTATATGTCACGTTGTCTAGTGTCAAAGGATTCAAGAAAACCAAGGCTTCATCATTAGCCGGAAGTAACAGGCGCATAATGGTACGAAGCTCTCCAAAATTGTTTTGGAACGGAGTCCCGGATAGGATAATTAATTAGCTTTTTGGTACGAAGTTCAGCAAGAGCCTTCCGAATATCGCTATTTGGAAGGCCTTTGCTGAAATTCGTACCAAAAAGCAAATTATTCTATCCGGAACTCCGTTCCAAAACAACTTTGAAGAGCTTCATAGCATCATACGCATGTTACTTCCGGCTAATGATGAAGCCATGGATTTCTTCAATACTTTGACAGACAACGTGACATATAAAGAATATATATAGATGAGATCAAAAAAAAATTGGATCAACTTGTGCACATCCATAATGGGGGCATTCTTGATAAATCTATGTTACCGGAGTTATCTATGTTACCGGAGGGGGTAGACGACAACGACGCTCACCCCTCATGTCATGTCCGACGTCCCCCCTCATGTCGAAGTTATCGGGGAGGGGGTAGACGACAACGACGCTCACCCCTCATGTCCGGAGTTTTCTTCTAGGGGTTTGGGTGGCCTCGAGAGTTTGTCGGGTAGGGGCGGGAGGGGGTAGGAGATCGAGGGCGACGGCGACATACATACATATAGCCACATACATACATGGAAAAAAATGCTATGAACAAAAAAATGCTATGAACAAAAAAAATACATATAGCCACATATATGAAAAAAATACATATATGAACAAAAAAATGCTATGAACAAAAAAACATCATATATACATCCATCCATACATACATATAGCCACATACATATATACATTATATATGAACAAAAACATTCATCATATAAAAAAATCAACATATATATATATATATAAAATTGCACAAAGCAGGGGCGGCGGCGGCTCACAGCGGGGGCGGCCGGCGAAGGCGCCGGCGACGGCGGGGGCGGCGAGGGCGCCGGCGCCGGCGACGGCGGGGGCGGGCCGGGGCAGGGGCGCGGCCGGGCGCGCTCGGGGGCGGGGCAGGGGCGTGGGCTCGGGGGCGGGGCAGGGCCGCGGGCTCGGGGACGATGACGGCGATGGCGACGACGGGGCAGGGGCGTGGGCTCGGGGGCGGGGCAGGGCCGCGGGCTCAGGGACGACGACGGCGACGACGGGACAGGGGCGTGGGCTCCGGGGCGGGGCAGGGCCACGGGCTCGGGGACGACGACGGCGACGGCGACGGCGACGACGGGGCAGGGGCCTGGCGATGGCGACGGCGTGGGCGGTGGACGGCGTCGGGGCAGCCTGGCGGCGTCGAGGAGGTCGGCGTCGTCGGGCGAAGTGGCGATGAAAACTGTGAAATTTCACAAGTGCTGGTTATATACACTCAGCATTGGTCCCGGTTGGTGCCACCAACCGGGACCAATGCCCACCTTTGGTCCCGGTTGGTGCCACCAACCGGGACCAAAGGTCAAAAGAGACCTTTGGTCCCGGTTGGTGGCACCAACCGGGACGAAAGGATGGCATTGGTCCCGGTTGGTGCCACCAACCGGTACCAAAGGTGGGCATTGGTCCCGGTTGGTGCCACCAACCGGGACTAAAGGATGGTGCTGCCCGGGGCCAAAAGTTTAGTCCCACCTCGCTAGCTGAGAGGGCTCGAGAGTGGTTTATAAGCGCTGCTGCGCCAGCCCTCTCGAGCTCCTCTCAACAGCAGGCTTACGGGCCTAATCGCACACACCTCTGCCTGTGGACCTTCTGGGCCTTCTGCGGGCCTGAATCCTGGCCCAACTAGATGGTTGGGTTTCTAGTCGTATTCAGGCCGTGGTGGCCCACTAGGCGGCATTTTTTTAAATTTTTTTCTACTTTTTTTGTTTTCTTTTTTGCTTTATTTATTTTCTTTTGTTTCTACTTACAGTTTTTCAGTGATTCTTTTTGCTTTTAGGTCACAAAAATTATAAACTTTCTGTTAGTGCCATTAGTTTCCAAATTTGAATAGTTTAAATTTGAATTCTTTTAAATTGGTGTGAATCACTAGTTTGTGAATAACTTTACTATAAAAATAGATTTTTTAGTGATTCTTTTTCCTGCTATTTAATATTACTGTGTTTTATCATTATATTCAATTTGGTAATTTTTAGGTAATTTTAAATGTCTGTTTTAACCAAAAACAGATTTTGTTATTTTAGTTTGCTATTAAAGTTTCTAAAAAAATTCTTTATGAAAATTCTTTTTGCTATTAATGTTTTGAACAAAAAATACTTTGATAACTTTAGTTGCATAAATTTTATATAATTTTAGTTTCATAAATACTAGAGGTTTATAAAATATTTTTAGTTGATTCCTTTTGCTATTAGAGTTTTATAAAAGCTTTTTAGTTGATTCTTTTTGCTATTGAAGAATATTATAGTTTTATTTTAGTTGATCATAACAGAATTTTTTAATTAATTATTTTTAGTTCATTATTTTTGCTATTAGAGTTTCATAAAGGTTTTCTAGTTCATTCTTTTTGCTATTAGTTCATTCTTTGAGCTAAATGACCCTGAAATTGAAAAGCACTTCAAATGAACTCTGAAAAGGTTGAAAGTTGGCATGGTATCATCATTACACCCACATAGCATGTTCTAAAAAGTTGAGAGGGTTACGGCAAAAACTGGATGCACTTCATGTACAAAATGGACAATCTCTTTCGAAGTATCAGGGTTTCGGACGAAAACTCATCTGTTACAAAGGGATTTCATTTTTTTGAACTTATTTGAACTCCAGACTTTTTGTGTGTTCAAAATGCACCATTCAAAGCCACATCATCAATTTTCAACCCTTTCTGACTTCATTTCCTATTTTTCATGCATTTACTGATTTTTTAAGCTAAATGACCTTGAAATTGAAAAGCACTACAAATGAACTCTGAACAGGTTGAAAGTTGGCATGGTATCATCATTTCACCCACATAGCATGTGCTAAAAAGTTGAGAGGGTTACGGCAAAAACTGGATGCACTTCGTGTACAAAACGGACAATCTCTTTCGAAGTATCAGGGTTTCGGACGGAAACTCATCTGTTACAAAAGGCATTTAATTTCTTCACATGTAACTGCAATGATATAGTTGTGGAGAGAAAGTCTTCACTTTTTCTTCGCTTGTGTCCTTTGCTTATTGCGCCGTAACCATGGATAATCTTCATCGTTTAACAGGGTGCTTGGGTCAGCCTTGACTTTGAAGGGAGGAATTTCATGAAACTTTTCATAATCTTCAGACATGTCTGTCTTGCCCTCCAATCCCACGATGTCTCTTTTTCCTGAAAGAACTATGTGGCGCTTTGGCTCATCGTATGATGTATTTGCTTCCTTATCTTTTCTTTTTCTCGGTTTGGTAGACATGTCCTTCACATAGAAAACCTGCGCCACATCATTGGCTAGGACGAATGGTTCGTCTGTGTACCCAAGATTGTTGAGATCCACTATTGTCATTCCGTACTGTGGGTCTACCTGTACCCCGCCTCCTGACAGATTGACCCATTTGCACTGAAACAAAGGGACCTTGAAATCATGTCCATAGTCAAGTTCCCATATGTCCACTATGTAACCATAATATGTGTCCTTTCCCCTCTTGGTTGCTGCATCAAAGCGGACACCGCTGTTTTGGTTGGTGCTCTTTTGATCATGGGCGATCGTGTAAAATGTATTCCCATTTATCTCGTACCCTTTGTAAGTCAATACAGTCGAAGATGGTCCCCTGGCCAAGGAGTACAGCTCATCAGAAACAGTGTTGTCACCCATGAGACGTGTTTGCAACCAACTGCTGAAAGTCCTGATGTGTTCATATGTAATCCAGTCGTCACACTGCTCCGGGTGTTTGGAGCGCAGAATATTCTTGTGTTCATCGACATACGGGGTCACCAAGGTAGAATTCTGTAGAACTGTGTAGTGTGCTTGAGACCAAGAATGCCCGTCCCTACATATTATTGAGTCCGCTCCTAGCGTGCCTTTTCCAGTCAGTCTCCCCTCATACCGCGATTGAGGGAGACCAATCTTCTTAAGGTCAGGAATGAAGTCAACACAAAACCCAATGACATCCTCTGTTTGATGGCCCATGGAGATGCTTGCTTCTGGCCTAGTGCGGTTACGAACATATTTCTTTAAGACTCCCATGAACCTCTCAAAGGGGAACATATTGTGTAGAAATACAGGGCCCAGAACGACAATCTCGTCGACTAGATGAACTAGGACGTGCGTCATGATATTGAAGAAAGATGGTGGGAACACCAGCTCGAAACTAACAAGACATTGCACCAAATCACTCCTTAACCTTGACAGGATTTCTGGATCGATCACCTTCTGAGAGATTGCATTGAGGAATGCACATAGCTTCACAATGGCTAATCGAACGTTTTCCGGTAGAAGCCCCCTCAATGCAACCGGAAGCAGTTGCGTCATAATCACGTGGCAGTCATGAGACTTTAGGTTATGGAACTTTTTCTCTGCCATATTTATTATTCCCTTTATATTCGACAAGAAGCCAGACGGGACCTTCAAACTGAGCAGGCATTCAAAGAAGATTTCCTTCTCTTCTTTGGTAAGAGCGTAGCTGGCAGGACCTTCATACTGCTTTGGATGCATGCCGTCTTTTTCATGCACACGTTGCTGTTCCTCCCGTGCCTCCGGTGTATCTTTTGTCTTCCCATACACTCCCAAGAAGCCTAGCAGGTTCACGCAAAGATTCTTCGTCACGTGCATCACGTCGATTGCAGAGCGGACCTCTAGGTCTTTCCAATAGGGTAGGTCCCAAAATATAGATTTCTTCTTCCACATGGGTGCGCGTCCCGCATCGTCAGTCGGAACAGATAGTCCGCCAGGACCCTTTCCAAAGATTACTTGTAAATCATTGACCATATCAAGTATGTGATCACCAGTACGGAGGGCGGGCTTCTTCCGGTGATCTGCCTCACCTTTGAAATGCTTTCCTTTCTTTCGACATTGATGGTTGGTCGGAAGAAATCGACGATGCCCCAGGTACACATTCTTCCTGCATTTGTCCAAATATATACTGTCGGTGTCATCTAAACAGTGTGTGCATGCGTGGTATCCCTTGTTTGTCTGTCCTGAAAGGTTACTGAGAGCAGGCCAATCGTTGATGGTTACAAACAGCAACGCATGTAGGTCAAATTCCTCCTGTTTGTGCTCATCCCACACACGTACACCTTCTCCATTCCACAGCTGTAAAAGTTCTTCAACTAATGGCCTTAGGTACACATCAATGTCATTGCCGGGTTGCTTAGGGCCTTGGATGAGCACTGGCATCATAATGAACTTCCGCTTCATGCACAACCAAGGAGGAAGGTTATAGATACATAGAGTCACGGGCCAGGTGCTATGATTGCTGCTCTGCTCCCGAAAGGATTAATGCCATCTGCACTTAAACCAAACCATACGTTCCTTGCGTCACCTGCAAAGTCCCCCCACCTTCTCTCGATTTTTCTCCACTGCGACCCGTCAGCGGGTGCTCTCAACTTCCCGTCTTTCTTACGGTCTTCTTTGTGCCATCGCATCAACTTGGCATGCTCTTTGTTTCTGAACAGACGTTTCAGCCGTGGTATTATAGGAGCATACCACATCACCTTGGCAGGAACCCTCTTCCTGGGGCGCTCGCCCTCAACATCACCAGGGTCATCTCGTCTGATCTTATACCGCAATGCACCGCATACCGGGCATGCGTTCAAATCCTCGTACTCACCGCGGTAGAGGATGTAGTCATTAGGGCATGCATGTATCTTCTGCACCTCCAATCCTAGAGGGCATAGAACCTTCTTTGCTTCGTACGTACTGCCGGGCAATTCGTTATCCTTTGGAAGCTTCTTCTTCATTATTTTCAGCAGCGAACTAAATCCCTTGTCAGATACATCATTGTCTGCCTTCCATTGCAGCAATTCCAGTGTGGTACCGAGCTTTCTGTTGTCATCTTCGCAATTTGGGTACAACCCTTTTTTGTGATCCTCTAACATGCGATCGAACTTCAACTTCTCCCTTTCACTTTCGCATTCTCTCTGTGCATCAACAATGACCCGGCGAAGATCATCATCGGGCACATCGTCTGGTTCCTCTTGATCTTCAGCTTCCCCCATTGCAGCATCACCGTATTCAGGGGGCGGGTAGTTGTCATGATCCTCTTCTTCTTCGTTGTCTTCCATCATAACCCCTCTTTCTCCGTGCTTGGTCCAAACATTATAGTGTGGCATAAAACCCTTCTCAAGCAGGTGGAAGTGAAGGGTTTTAGAGTTGGAGAAAGCCTTCGTATTCTCACAGACAGTACATGGACAATGCATAAAACCATTTTGCTTGTTTGCCTCAGCCGCTTCGAGAAAATTATGCAGGCCCTTAATATACTCGGAGGTGCGTCGGTCACCGTACATCCATTGCCGGTTCATCTGCGTGCGTTATATTGTTCTTATTATTGAACAACATATAACTCTCTAGAGCATCTAATTAAAACACACAAGTAAGAACTTTTTTCTTTTAGAAAGAAGATAAGAAGAAGAGGCTAACCACGGTGTTGCCGGCGCCGAGATGGGCGCGGGCGATCGACGGCGGTGAGGACGGGGACGGGACAGGACGGACCGCCAAACCTAGACAAATCTTGAGGAAAATGGAGCTTGGACAAGGAGCTTCGAGAGGAGAAAGCTTAAGTGTGGCTCGGGCATTTCATCGAACACCTCATGTGCATAGGAGGTGAGCTAGAGCACCACAAAAGCTCTCCCACGGGCGGGCAAAAAAACAGAGCAATGCATTGCTGTGCTCGCGGGCGGGGGCTATATATAGGCCAACCATTGGTCCCGGTTCCAGCCACAAACCGGGACCAATGGTTGTGGGCCAGGAGCGAGGCGCATTGGTCCCGGTTCGTGGCTGGAACCGGGACAAAAGGGGTCACCTTTAGTCCCGGTTCCAGCCACAAACCGGGACCAATGGTTGTGGGCCAGGAGCGAGGCGCATTGGTCCCGGTTCGTGTCTAGAACCGGGACAAAAATGGGTCAGACGAACCGGGACCAATGCCCCACGAGGCCCGGCCGGCGCCCTGGCCTCACGAACCGGGACCGATGCCCCCATGGGTCCCGGTTCGTGAGTGAACCGGGACTAATGGGCTTCTCAGGGGTGGACCGATGCCCTGTTTTGTACTAGTGTTTAGCCATGTTATTTTCCTGACAACTAGGTTTTACTGGTTTTAGAAATGTTGACAACTAGGAAGTGGTCACCTGACCTCCTCCTAATAATATCATGTGTTGCCTGCCTCCGCTTTGTGATTAATAAATACTTGGCCCCATAAGCTACTAGGTTGAGGTACTCTCGAATGAATAAAGTTAAACACTGGAAGTGAAGTTCCAAGCGAGATTAATGGAAGTATACATTTGCTTGCATCTTCCTTACTTACATACTAAAAATTGTGAAGTACACTGTAATTCTATAATACGGGCAAAAACAAAGAAACTAACACCTAAAATCCACATGGCTTCCTTTCAAGCGTGGGCAAAATCTGTGAACTGGGGAACTGCATATTTGTGTACTAATATTGTATAAGTGAGTCAAAAGAGGTCCTAAAATGATAAGAAAATATGATCAAGAAACTCAGTTCAAGCGAGACTGAAACCACATGATCCAATGGAAGCTCCCAATTTTGACTTAACAGAGTCAAGTGAGACTGACCACTGACCTAAAAACAGAAAGTCTGAGAAAACAAATTTACGAAATGCAATAATAAGAAATTGATACTAACAACATAAACTTCATGGTGTTTGTGTGTGACGAGTACCAAGTTAGGCATCTTCTCAAAGTTGAATTAGGAGAAGGCAGGAAAGAGTCACTTACCAGAAAATTTATTTCCTTGCTAATGTCAGATAAACCATGGTAAAGTACAAAAAGAAAATTTATCTTTTAACTAAGCATGTTCCCAGATTCTCAAAATGTCACCACAGCCCAAAACAACCTTCTGCCATGAAAGTAAACACGATTGGCTCTTAACAGAGTTTTCCATCGAAGGGAATAAGTAGCTTAATTTGCTTATAGACAAAGCCACATATTGATTAGCCAAAAAAGTGGAAGTACTGCGAGAGATTGTGGAACACACACCTCTACGCATACAAATATGCATGTATGCACCTTTAAACGAAATACAACAACGGCGTGTGCCTAGTGATCTGTACAGAAATTTAGCTAACCAAATGGGATAAAATAATACACATTGGGTATCCATGGATTCTAGACATCATGGAAATGGGATGGCTCCTATACTCAAGAGTATTGCAGAAGGATAGACAATCAATAAGAGTATGCGGTCGTGGCACCAACCCAACGCCGGCTGGCGCATCCAATGCATCCGGATGTGAGATGATATGCTCTAACGTTTGAATAATCAGTCACCCTAAAGTCAAAGCTCAAGTAGACGGTGTCGGCTCAAATAGAGCTGGTGGGGAAACTCTCTAGAGGCATAGACAGAGAGCAATACATGCCCATTGACAACACATGTCCTGCGCCACCGAAGCTCTTGAACGTGAAATAGTGTCTCGGTGTCTGAATCCACTCGATACGTGCTGCACTTCCACCTCCACGTATTGATATTATTCCTAGTAACAATTGTTCCTTGTGGATTTTTTGATGGTGCACCAGCATTAGCTCCCCACAATTGTCCACGAGGTGCATGCAATTCACACACATGGAGATATCCATATTCAGCTTCGCAGACAACTCCAGTGGCGGTGTCTGGTCTGCACCCATTTCCAGCACCATGACACCATGTGTGGTAACGGGTAGAAGCGGCCTGCAAACATTAAGCGTACTTTTCCCAACAAGTTGTCTCTGAGCTGGAGTGACCATTAAGCGTACTAATATCGTATAACTGACTCAAAAGAGGTCCTAAAATGATAAGCATATATGATCAAGAAACTCAACTGAAACCACGTGATCCAACGGAAGTTCCCAATTTTAACATAACATAGTCAAGTGACAATGACCACTGACCTTACCATAAAAATCACAACAAATTTATAAAATGCAATAATAACAAATCTCTACTAACAACATAAACTTCATGTTGTTTTTGTGTGATGAGGATCAAGTAAGTCATCTTCTCAAGGCCCCATTAGGAGAAGGCGGAAAAAAGTCACTTACCAGAAAATTTATTACCTTACAAATGTCATACAAACCATGGTAAAGAACAGAAAGATAATTTATCTTATAACTAGGCATGTTCCCAAAATCTCACAATGTCACCACAGCCCAAAACAACCTTCCACCATGAAAGTAGACATGATTGGTTTTAACAGAGATTTCCATCGAAGGGAATATGTAGCTTAATTTGCTTATAGAAAAAGCCACATATATTGATTAGCCACAAAATTGGAGGTACTTTGAAAGATTGTGGCACACACACTTCTTTTCTAGACAAGACCTATGCATGCAAATATGCATGTATGGACCTTCAAACGAATCTCAGCAATGCCATGTGCAAAACATGACCAGTGGCTGGAAATCTTGACAATAAGTGGAAGGCTGTAAAATAAACTCCGGTACAATTTCCATGGGCCAAGAATAAACTTCTCCCTACTCAATAAACTGCTCTTAAGATTCTATGGATTTGCTTGAAAACCACGTTTTTTCTACTTGTAATGACCTTTTGGACTGAAAAAACCTATCAAGTTCCTCTTGGTTCGTCGCCATCTAAAGGATTCACATGTTTAATTAACCTTTTGGATGTAAATATCAAATAAGTGCATCAAGCTAGGTTTCAGCCATACTAGCAAATTTTGGTAGCTTCGATTGATTGGTGAAAAAAGAAAATTGTAGTCCGTGCTAAGAAAAAGACTAGATTACCAAATGCTACCACTCCCTGCAAATTCAGTATAACAAGAACATAGATATACTTCAGCATGCTTCAATTGTCAAACCATAGAAAATATGTGCTCTGTTAGAGAGAAATCAGAAAGAAAATGGAAGTTTGTTCAGATAACATATGACATAGGTAGCATAACTTGAGTCCAAACTGAATCTTAATCACCCGACTGATTATATCTTCAAAATTGTGATCTTTTTTGCAGCCGTGTGGAAGGTGCACACCAAACAGAAGGATATTAGGCGGTGCTCGTGCAATAGATGGGGCTGCTTAGAGACATCCATGCAGCTACAAAACCACCTGGAAGCTAGCCTGCGCTTTGTATCTTCTACTCTTTTAGCTAGTACTCTATTTTGTGTGGATGTTCATTACTGCAAGCTGATGATGTTCTCAGCACAAACCCTTGATGTACCTTTTTGGATACCTTCAGGCTTTATTAATGTTAAAGCCGAGCACCAAGTTCCTTCGGTCTAAAAAACTTATTTTGTCCATGTTATTTTCTTGACAACTAAGTTTAATTTGTTTTATAGATATTAAAAATTAGAAAGTGGTGACCAGAACTCCTCTACTGGGCCGTCCCATTGGCGCATTGAAGCGGCACGATTACTTCAGCAGCCATTTTTTATTTTCATTCATTTCCTCAAAAAACAGGAAAAATATATTTTTTAAATGTGAACATTTTTTCAAAATTTGTAGCATTTTTTGAAAAGCACTAACAATTTTCCAAAATATTGAACAATTTTTGAAAACGTGAACATTTTTTCAGTTTAGCCAGCATATTTTGAGAACGCGAGTATTTTCTTCACAAGATTAAACATTTTTAAAAAATCCAAACATTTTTTATTTTTTCATACATTTTTCAAAATTTCGATTTTTTTTGTAATGTGAACAAGTTTTGAAGCGCGAACAATTTTTATCTAATTATGAACTTTTAAAAATTCAAAGTGGTCGGACCCTTCCCCGGACCCTGCGCAAGCGGGAGCTACATGCACCGGGCTGCCCTTTTATGAACTTTTAAAAATTCCTAATCTTACTTGCAATTTTTTGAATTTTTGAATAAAAAAAAGAAAGAGAAAACAAAAAAAAATCTATAAAGAAAAAGAACTGAAAGACTGCCTAGGAGCCTCTAGAGGGTTCCTAAAACTGGCCAAGAACCTTCCAGAAAGTTCCCAAAACCGGGATGTGATGAACGAACAACATCTTACATGGACTGGCCCGTCTTACCTTGGTTCGCTCGGCTCCTGTGCGGAAGAACTACTACTTGACGCAGTGAGCGTCCAATAGGGTTTACCAACGAAACGATGTCTGCTGCTCCTCTCCTCCCCAAATAGCCAATGAAACGACGATAGACCTAGTACTCTTTCTTCTGGATTTTCTATCTCGACTTAAATCATCATAACTTAATTTCAATTCAGAAGGTGCTTACCACATATACTGTGTGGTAATAGCCCTGTTACTCGACTCCATGGTTCTAGTCTTTGGGAAATTTTGTATTTAGAAGTTCTAAAAATTTCCTGAAACAATTCTACATGTGCGCGGGTGTATTCTATGTAATGTGTAATGTTTCTTAACTAAATAGCACTTCACCATATGAGCTATACAAGAAGCACACATTTGTGTATTTGAAATATCAAATAGTGTGCTATTTTTAGATCCACATATTTGACCTTTTTGTGTATGTACCACATATTCCCCACAAGAAAAGAGTGTATGTACCACATATTGAAATACGTGTATTGAATAGAATTTTATAGACCCATATGTTGTGTATCTACACGTAAACATGTATGACTAGCCGGCAATTTACATTTCGGCTATGTAAACGCACGCACGTGTTTTTACATGGCACTCTCTATCCTAGCAACGTGTTACTCATCTTACTAGCAACAGAGCCAAGAAACGCGAGCCAGAGAGCAAGATGCATTCAATGCCTTCCTTGTACTACTGGAGCAACACAGGCAAGAAACACGACCTGATGGCGATCCATTCAAGGCCTTCCTTGTATTGCTTTGCTCCTGGATCGCCTGCTGACGCCCTCTCCCCCATAGCACCTGCTGACCCGCTTGGATCTGTTCATCCTCCTCTAGCACGGTCTCTCATCCATTCCATCCCCATCACTTCCATGGCTTCTCCGTTCCTCTCCACCACGACCACCATGGTGCCGCCTCCACGTCGCCGGAACCCCAGACTTGTTCTGCTGGATGAGGAGGATCTGGACTGGAGCGCTCTGCAGGAGTAGCTACAGGAGCACATCGACAAGATGCTCCCGTCGCGCCGCCACGCCATCCACTTCTGCTTCATCTTCGCCAGGTACGTCGCGCCGTTGCTGATGCTGCCCTACAACCGCGACTTGCCGGATTGCGCCGTCACCTTCTACACCATGGCAGACGGCGGGGAGATGACATTCACCAGGAACCTCCCGTCGCTGCGCGGCAAGGCCCTGCACAGCTCGTCACGCGGTTGGCTAGCCCTCGTGGACGACGAGGTCGCGTCATTGACGCTTCTCAACCCGCTCACGGACACCACCGTCGAGCTCCCGCCGGCGGACGAGCACGTCGTTGTGGCCTCCGAAAACATGTTTTTATTTAGAGCACCTGCAACTAGGCCCTTCTTATCTAGCCATCCATTCCCCGCATCGTGATTCGTGCAAGTGCATTTCCCTTTTTTGGTTTCTCTCATATAGAACATGTCTTGAAGTTCAACATGTGCTGAAATAGGGTTTACCAACGAAACGACATGTGCTGAAATAGCCAACGAAACAACGATAGGCCTAGTACTCTTCTTCTAGATTTTTTTGTCTCAGACTTAGAGCATCATAACTTAGTTTCAACCCAGAAGGTGCTTACCAAACACCCCGTGTGGTAATAGGCATAGTACCCGACTTCACGGTTCGAGTCATTAAACTTTTTTCCATTTAGAAGTTCTCGAAATTTCCTGAAACAATTCTAGATGTGCATGTGTGCATTCTATGTAATGTGTAATGTTTTATTAACAAACAGTACACCGATCCCCGCAAAAAAATAGTTCTACAACAAATGAGCAATACAAGAAGCACACATTTGTGTATTTGAAATAACAAATAGTAGGCTATTTTTAGATCCACATATTTATCCTTTTTGTGTATGTACCACATATTACCCACAAGAAAAAAGTGTACATACAACATAATGAAATACGTGTATTGAATACAATTTTATAGGGACATATGTCATATTCATATGCATCTGCACGTAAACATGTCTGACAGGCTGGGAAAAAAGTTGAGTGGCATATGGGACCATCTTGGTAGGAAGTGCAAGTGAAATAAAAAAGGAATAAAACCGACACATTTGTGGTTAAAATTTGATTAAGACGAAATAATTCATCTTAAATGGGGCAATCTTTGTCAAAAATAACAAAACATTGGATAAACCATGGAATTAACTCTTTGAAATTTTGGTATTTAATTAGAAGTTTTAAAACATTTTCTGCAACAATTCTACATGTGTAACTAGCAAAGTGGCCCTCGCAAATGCGAGGGCTTCATCTTTAGGCAGTCGATAGCGATGTGAAACAATCCATTCTATAACTATCACAAATAAATTCAAATTAAATCATCACAGTTGTGGGTAGCTCCTTTTTTGACCTGATGAACGACGGTTAGGATGATTGTACCTTCGGCTGAGAAAAAGAAGTTAAACAACATGGCCGTTTTGGTGGCTTGGACAATTTGAAACGAGCATAACAGCAGGGTTTTGAAAACAAAGCTAGCTCCATTGATTACATCTTAGACAAAACCAAATGTGACGCACTCAACTGGTCTAAGGTGGGCGCTAAAGGCCTGAGGTCATTGTTCACATAGGGTCTTTTTTTTTCTTAGAGCATCTATCACTATTGGGAAAGGGCTTATAGGTGAACCCAATGAGTGGCGGGCGAGGCTTGGCATCCGCCACTGCTACGTCGGAGAAGTAGCTCTGGCGAGTACTAAAGAGAACCCGCCACTGCTCCTATTGTAGCAGTGCGGGCAGATCGTTGCACCCGCCACAAGTAAACTGTCTTCAAGATCCTCCCTTACTGAAAACCTATTGTGGCGGGCGCTACCGGACGCCCGCCACTGCTCCGTCAGATAGCTGTGGCGGGCGGCTAGATGTGCCCGCCTCCCCTGTCTTTCGCCAACTCGCGCCGTGGGTGTTTAAAAATTGCAAAAAATAGCAATGGCGGGTCCCTAAAATAATGTGGCGGGTCATCTTCTCTGCCGGCCGGATGAATTTAGCTGTGGCGGGTGCTTCCTTGCACCCGTCACTTGGCGTCCATTTAGGGTTTCTAAGCACCACGCGCCCGCAGCCGTTCCACATCTTATCCAAACAAATCTTTTGCCCCCGTACGTCTCTCTCATCCGTCGCCGCCGTCGTGGCGGCCTTCAACGTCGCCATTGTCGCGCTGGCCCTCCGGCTCCTACCAGGGCGCCGGCGCCGTCTGCCTCGTCCCCATCGCCCTCGCCGTCCGCCACGGCCGCACGAACGTCATCGCCGACCCCCGCCGTCACCATCGCCCTCGCCTTCCGCCGCATCCTCGACGTCCTCAACATCCGCTGCCGTCGGCCTCAACCTCCATGTCTTCTCCGTCCACCCCGGTAACGACATGCATCTTTCTCTTTTATTGTATATTTAGATTGTTGTTGTTCTTGTACTAGAAATAGTTAGAACTAGATGTAGATTTTTTGGGCATAGATAGTGTTTATTGTAGATGTACATTGAATCACTAGTAGAAAATGGACCTTTTGTCCGCAGCATTAGTCCCGGTTTCGTTTTGAACCGGCACTAATGTGACCATTAGTCCCGGTTCGGAACGGGCATCATTAGTCGCGGTTCGTTCCGGACCTTTAGTCCCGGTTCGTAACACAAACCGGGACTAAAGGGGTTGTGCCAGGCTGGTGTCAGCTGGGGCCCCCACGAGCCCCTTTAGTCCCGGTTTGTATCACCAACCGGGACTAAAGGCCCCCCCTTTAGTCCCGGTTGGTAACACCAACCGGGACTAAAGGGGTTCTGAATTTTCTTTTCTGTTTTTAGTTTCTGTTTTAAATTGCTTATATCTTTTAAGATATTTGATGTTTTTGAGTGATTCTTTTTGCATTAGATTCAAACTTTTGTCTAGTTTTTGTTTGTGCCATTAGTTTTCAAATTTGAATGGTTTAAATTTGAATTTGTTCAAATTTGCTTCAAACCCTAGATTGTGAATAACTTGAGTTTAAAAATAGTTTTTAATTTAATTCTTTTTGCTCCTAGTCACGTGTTAGATTGTTGTCACAGTAAGATTTATTTGGTTATTTTTAGAATAATTTAAATTAGGATTTTAATTAAAACAATACTGTTTTGCTTATATAGTTGTTTTAGTCATTTAATTGTTGTTTTTTATTATTTTTAGTTAGTTCTTTTTGTAGATTTTAACATGTTGTAGTATGGTGCATATTGAATGCACAAAAAGTCTGGAGTTGAAATAAGTTAAAAAATGAAATGCCTTTGTAACAGATGGGTTTTCGTCCGAAACCTTGATACTTCGAAGGAGATGGTCCAGTTTGTACACGAAGTGCGTCCAGTTTTTGCCGTAACCCTCTCAACTTTTTAGCACAAGCTATGTGGGTGAAATGATGATACCATGCCAAGTTTCAACCTTTTCAGAGTTCATTTGTAGTGCTTTTCAATTTCAGGGTCATTTAGCTCAAAAAAAAATCATTAAATGCATGAAAATAGCAAATGAAGTTAGAAAGGGTTGAAATTTGAGGATGTGGCTTTGAATGGTGCATATTGAACACACAAAAATTCTGGAGTTGAAATAAGTTTAAAAAAACGAAATGCCCTTGTAACAGACGAGTTTTCGTCTGAAACCCTGATACTTCGAAAGAGATTGTCCATTTTGTACACGAAGTGCATCCAGTTTTTGCCGTAACCCTCTCAACTTTTTAGCACATGCTATGTGGGTGAAATGATGATACCATGCCAAGGTTCAACCTTTTCAAAGTTCATTTGTAGTGCTTTTCAATTTCAGGGTCATTTAGCTCAAAAAAAATCATTAAATGCATGAAAATAGCAAATGAAGTTAGAAAGGGTTGAAATTTGAGGATGTGGCTTTGAATGGTGCATATTGAACACACAAAAAGTCTGGAGTTGAAATAAGTTTAAAAAAACGAAATGCCCTTGTAACAGACGAGTTTTCGTCTGAAACCCTGATACTTCGAAAGAGATTGTCCATTTTGTACACGAAGTGCAT
The DNA here is from genome assembly GCA_039707655.1 of Elymus sibiricus. Taxonomy (NCBI): domain Eukaryota; kingdom Viridiplantae; phylum Streptophyta; class Magnoliopsida; order Poales; family Poaceae; genus Elymus; species Elymus sibiricus. Next base: position 363,393,778 of record CM077672.1, read on the forward strand.
CCAGTTTTTGCCGTAACCCTCTCAACTTTTTAGCACATGCTATGTGGGTGAAATGATGATACCATGCCAAGTTTCAACCTTTTCAGAGTTCATTTGTAGTGCTTTTCAATTTCAGGGTCATTTAGCTCAAAAAAATCATTAAATGCATGAAAATAGCAAATGAAGTCAGAAAGGGTTGAAATTTGAGGGCGTGGCTTCGAATGGTGCATAATGAACACACAAAAAGTCTGGAGTTGAAATAAGTTTTCGTCTGAAACCCTGATACTTCGAAGCCGACGGCCGCATACCTTTCTGACTTGGTTAACCTTAGTTGTGACTCTGGCTGGGACGGTGCTAGCAGATGTGTAGTCGACGGTATGATTGGATGGACACCAACCCGGACTAAAGGGGTTCTGAAATTTTCAAACTCTACCCCCCCCCCCCCCCCCCCCGTGGACCGCCTTTTTTAGTTTTGTAGAAAATAAACAAAAATGATAAAATCTTCAAAAAATAAAATCCTTTGAGGTGTAGTTAGGTTTTAGTGTCTAGTTGGTATAGAAATTTTGAAATATGAATTTTGACTTTTTTTGCAAAAAAACGAAAAAAAAATGTAAAACGGCCATAACTTTTGCACACGACGTCGAAAAAAAAAGTTTAATATATCAAAAAAAACTAGAGAAAAATTGGGACTCGATTTCACCCGGGTTTACCCGGTGAAGTTTTCTCAGATTCTCAAAATTCCAAAAGTAAAAAAAGTTATTTCAAATAAAAAAAAAATAATTTTAATAATTTTAAAAATTAATTTTATTTAAAATAAATAAATGATGTCATATTTGGATTCCTCACATTTTTCTGATAATAATGGATATATTATTTGTCGAATTTCGATTTACAGATTTAAAGATATTAATTATGTCATATTAAATGAATAAATGGCAAAAAAAATGAATAAAATAATATTATTACTTATTTTATTTTCATTGAAATTCAATATTATTAGTACTTATTTTATTTATTTTAATAATTGTTTAGAATTCAAAAAATTAAATCATGTGACACCAAGACATAAGGGTTAATACGATTGATAGCTTACTATTGTCAGGAAAACAACAAGTGCAGACTTGGAAACTAGGGTCGATAGAACCTGGAAGTTAAGCGTGCTGGGGCTGGAGCAGTGAGAGGATGGATGACCGGCCGGGAAGTTAAGCGTGCTGGGGCTGGAGCAGTGAGAGGATGGGTGATCGGCCGGGAAGTTAGACGATTTGAAATGAGTGCTCCACGCTGGAGCAGTGTGGACGGGTGATTAAAGATTAAATTGTCAAATAATTCAAAGATTTGAAAATCGGAAGAAAACTTAAAAACAAATCAAAAAAATATTCAAAAAAAAAATCAAATTTTTTTTTCTAAAAATTCCTGACGGCCCCCGGCAAGGCAGCCCCCGGCAAGGACCTTTAGTCCCGGTTGGTGTTACCAACCGGGACTAAAGGTGGTCCTCCCTCCCCCGCCCCAGCAGCGCCACGTGGAGCCTTTAGTCCCGGTTGGTAACACCAACCGGGACTAAAGGTCCTCCCTCCCCCGCCCCAGCAGCGCCACGTGGAGCCCCTTTAGTGCCGGGCCGTGACGAACCGGGACTAAAGGGGGGGGGGGCTTTAGTCCCCCCCCTTTAGTGCCGGTTGTAGAACCGGCACTAAAGGCCCTCCCAAACCGGGATTATAGCCCTGTTTTCCACTAGTGAATATGTACTTTTTTTGGGCGTAGCATATTTTTTATAATAGAAAAAGTTAATACTAGTTATTAGTGTACATGTAAAACTTAAAGTTTTTACTAGTTATTCATGATGCGGGTGTTCATAACGAGTGCCAACGTTTTGGGAAATGGATTAAGTTCCGTTTCGCCAAATTTCTGACACTCAATATGTCCTTTTACTAGCAAAGGTCATGCCGATTTTTTCCGTACAACACATCGACTGTTATATGTTGCTATATATATAATTGCTTTCAATGAAATTCTGGTTCATCTAAATGTCAAGTTTTTTAATGCGAATTAGATAAAGAAGCCAAGATGCGTCATTATGACTCCTGCAGTGGTTGACTCCGTCTCGAGGGTGGTTCATTGCACGGAGGTCGCGCTCGCCTTTGCACAGGGCAATGTAACAGCCGCCGTGAGCGTTGAACACGCCTGCTACAGAGATGGAAGTTGCTATCATGCGCGAGCAGCCATAGGAAGAACGCAAAGTGCTGTCGTGATGGCGCGTACAGCTGCCGAAGCTACGGAGATTGCCCTAGCCAAGATCAAGAAGATGATTGAAGACGAGGATAGCTCTGGACAGAGCTGAGCGTTTGCTTGTGAACTAGTGCTGCACTGACTTTATGCGACCTATAAGATCTGTGTGAACTTACTTTCATGTTGCTATGACGGAGTTGAACTTAATTTCATGTTGTGAATTATTGCTGCACTATCTTTACGTGTGATCTCTAGCTATGATCGATGCTTTCGAACGTAATTTTTATGTTTCTATGAAGATTGCTGTATGCATGTTTGTGATTCATATTGTGTTCAATTTCTAGAAAGTGGGCGCCCCTGATTCAAAACCCAACATGGTCAAGATACAATGGCTCGACCTCGCCGAGGCGGCACACACAATGCTGGTAATGTGTGATCGCACGTATTACCGTTATGAATTTTTGTGTTCATTTTTTATCTTCCATCCATGAACACAACAAATGAATGAGGATGAGGTCGATGGGATCCCCGAGTGCCCCTACTGTTCCGACAACCGGGGTATGTGCGGTGATCCTCTTCTAGAGGATGATAGGTACTTCTCGCTAACGCTTAAAGAGGACTACAAATATTATACGGTAATTTCTGCACATATTTCCTTCTTAACTAAACATGTCTCAAGATTTTTGTTTTAACATGTAATTTCTGTTTTTTTATCAATCCGACTAGTGCATCCCTTGCTATGCAAGGCCTTTTGTCCTAGAGAAGCTGCATGTCGAAGACAGAGATGACATTGCTGAAAGGACTATTTACCTGAAGACGAAACATGGTTTCGTTTTCGAAGCTAGGATCTACAATGAAGTAGATCACACATATTTTGGTTGCACTAATTGGAAAGGATTATGCAAGGCTTACGAATTTGAGGAGGGTATGATTATAACCTTTGATATTGGCATCTTTCAAGCCACCTTTCCTCATTTTGATCAAGACATTTGGGTGGAAAGAGACATGATTCCTATTTTTCCTCCGTGTGAGTTTCTTAAACAAATTTGTTAAGTAATCTATCTTAAAATATTTGTTATTCACTCCTAAATTCACATTTTAATTAAAATCTACAACTTATTTTTTATCTAGAAGAAAAATACGGAAAATAGTAGACGAGACCTATTACACTGCTGGCTCCGAACTTACATGGGAGGAGAAGAATTATCTTGTCTCCTTTGTTAATGATGTTGAGTCATTTAAGGACACTTATGAAGCTGGTCCCAATACTACACCATACGTGCCACTAGTCCACAAGTTGAGTAATACCAACATTCATAAAAAATGCATGGTATGATTTTGTACTATTATTGTGCCACTAGTCCTTAAATAAACTACACTGCTTACTATGTTACTATGTTGTTCTTCAACAGAAGCTCCCAAGAGTTGTTGTGCCTGCAGAGATGGATGCGAAAGGTGAGATGACAATTATTTGTCATCAGAAGACCAATTTCAAAGGCAACTACTCAACTCCAAACCCACGAGATGGACGCCTCAAAATTGATGAATGGCGGCAAATATTGAATGAGTGTAGACCAGAAATTGGAGATCGGTGGATCTCTATGCTCCACCATGGAGATGTAGGGGCATTCTTATTCTTTTCAATTTATCCTAAAAGAGGGGAGTAGGTCCTAGTCCTTTGTCATTATCAGGACTAATGAAGTGGTGCATGTTTGTATCGTCAATCGTGTTTTGCCTACTATGTGTTGGCTGCTACCTACCTACGAATATTAATTTAGTTGGGGCATTTGTAGTCATGATTGACAACAACTAGAGCTAGTGGTTAATATATGAAGCAATGTCTTCCTCTCTTATTCTTATCAATGTATTCTAATATGTGCTGTATGAAAAACGCAACCATGCCAGCATACATGTTGACGTCGTTGTGAAATTGTTATTTTGTGTGGCTGACACTCAGTGGCGGATGCTAGAAGAGCCCGCCACAGGTACCAAACAAGCCTGTGGCGGGCACAAGCGCGAGCCCACCACTGCTGACTTTCTACCAGTGGCAGACGGGCGCCCGCCACTGATGTGGTTGTAGCAGTGGCAGAAGGTCGGTGGCGGGCGGCCCTGGGAGCCTGGCCCGCCCCTGCTAGGCATTCCTGCAGTAGTATACAGCTGGGTGCCCCAAACCCGCCTCATACGCCCTGCCGACCCGCCCGGTCACTGACTGGTCACAAAATTTTGACCCAGACGGGCGCCTCAAATGGGCCTCAAACGCCCGGGCTGACTGGCACCCCTCATATCCAGCCCAAATATGGGGCGAATATGGGGGCGCCCGGGCGCCCGGGCGCATCCGCCAAGTCGGACTGACGTCGGGGTCCCACGCGGAATGGCCCGGAAATCCGGCGGTCCGACGGACGTCTCCTCCATCGCTGCGGTGTGAACGCCGCGTGGCACCGCTCCGGCTCGCCGCCCGAGGCCAAATCCGGCTATTTAAGCCGGCCGGCGTCCCCCAACCCTAGCCCATCCACCTTCTCCCTCTCTGCGCCGCAACCCGAGCCCATCCACCTCCTCTCTCCCGCTCTTCCCATGCTCTCTGGCATCGCCATGGTCCGTCAGAAGATTGCCACCTACGCTATGCTCACGCTGGAGCGCCGGTACCAGATTGCGGGGGAGATCCGGGCGAGGCGCACCGCCCACATCGCTGCCGGGCTGCCTCCGAACTTGCCGGAGCCGGAGGAGGAGGAGGGAGAGCAGCCGCAGCCGATGGAGGTGGCGGATCCGGAGGAGGACGAGGCGGAGCAGCCTGCTCCGGGCTTCAACATGGAGGACGCGGAGGCGGAGTTCGCCGTCGCCCAAGCCACGGAGATGGCAGAGCAGCAGGCCATCCTGGAGTCCATCCAGAATGAGGCCTATGTCGAGGCCAACCGGCAGTTCCTCCGGCAGGAGCGGGCGGCGACCGACGCGCTCTTCGCCGAACTCGACGCGGAGATAGAGGAGGAGGCTGGAGCGGAGCAGCCGGAGGCGCCGGAGGAGCCGGAGCTGCAGCTGCTGCCCATGTACCCGGAGCCGGGCATGGAGATAGTCGACATCTCCGACGAGGAGTAGCGTAGTTGATCTACGTAGTACATAGGTTTTTTTCTTTGCATGCTTTTGTACGGATTTAAGAATTCTAGTATGAGGTGTCCGGATGCAGTTGCGCGAATCTGAGGACTGACCGGTCACTGCTCACGGACGCGTCCGCGGGTATTTGAGGGGTCATATTTGTCATATCCGGCTGTAGATGCTCTTAGCTTTTCCCCTTGTTTTGTTCCCGTTGTTTTACTTCTTGTGTTATCGTTGTTTTTTAAGACTTTGTATCTATTTCTTCTATATTATTCACATGCAATTCTCCTGCATGGTTTTGATAAACTATATTGAACGAGAAAGAAGGGAACGTGTGTTCCCTTCATAAAATTTTCAGTTTTACTTTGAAAAGTATGGTCCGATATGAAAGAAATTAAGCCATGAGATTGTTTTTTGTCAAACTGGTACCCAAGAACCTGTGCAATATATAGGCATAGAGTTCAAAAATAACATTTTCGTGGCACAAAATAAATAAATAAGAGGATCACATACATTGTCAGACTCCATATTTCTGTCAGGTATTGTTTGTTTTCAAGTGTTAGTACATACTACTAGCATTTAACTTTCCTACAAAATGAGGCCTAGCAAATGCAGATGATGAGTTCCGTTGAGTAGCTTCCTCCATGGTTTCTGTTCAGTTTCAGTGACATAGGGCGGCAGAGAATCAGCTTCAGTGCTACCCTTGACATTAAGCATTTTCAGTAACTGCAACAAGTGTACTTGTTGATTGGCAAGTGTATAGTAACTGCATCAATTATTTTTGTAGCAAGCATATTCCCACCATGGTCAACACACAAGTCTATTTAAATGTGTCATCTTTCTACATAATTAAATAGGTGCAGAGTTGTCTTGAAGTTGGGAGAATTCGGCAGATCTCATATATTACCCACCAGCAACAAACCGGCGTAACCCTCGACCAAGAAGGAAGTTTGGAAGCCCAGGTCCGAGGGATTTCATCCACTTCCCAGATGCACAACTCGTAGAGAAGCAAATTATAGAGAAAAAGGGGAAATTTTAGATTTTTTTCAAGAAGAGGAGCTCACTTGTGACTTCGCAATGGGACCAAGGCCCTTCCTTCTTTATCAAGGTGCTCTCTTCTCCTCACTCCATAGCCATGAACAAAACAGGGGAAAAGCAAAGTGGATAGCTGCGTTGCCGGTGATCTATGGATTGGGGAGCAGATAGTTGTGGGGGTTGCTCTGTCGAACTGCGTTGTTGCCTGGAGAGGAAGGCGGAGGGGTGGGGCTTCATATTTAGGCAGTCGATAGCGATATGAATCATCCATTCTATAACTATCACAAGTAAATTCAAATTAAATCATCACAGTTGCAGTATCCATTTATAATACTTATAAATGGGTACCCAAGAACCTTTGCAATATATAGGCATAGATATCAAAAATTACATTTTCGAGGCACAAAATAAATAAATAAGAGGATCACATACATTGTCAGACTTCATATTTCTTTCAGGTATTGTTTGTTATAAAGTGTTAGTACATACTACTAGCATTTAACTTTCCTACAAAATGAGGCCTAGCAAATGCAGATAATGAGTTCAGTTGAGTAGCTTCCTCCATGGTTGCTGTTGAGTTTCAGTGACATGGGCGGCAGAGAATCAGCTTCAGTGCTACCCTTGACATTAAGCATTTTCAGTAACTGCAGCAAGTGTACTTGTTGATTGGCAAGTGTATAGTAAGTGCATCAATTATTTCTGTAGCAAGCATATTCCCACCATGGTCAACACACAATTCTATTTGAATGTGTCATCTCTCTACATAATTCTATTTCAGCCGGAAAGACCTCAAATAGGTGCACAGTTTTCTTGAACTCACAGAGTTGGGAGTATTCGGCGAATCTCATATATTACCCACCAGCAACAAACCGGCGTAACCCTCGACCAAGAAGCAAGTTTGGAACCCCAGGTCCGAGGGATTTCATCCGCTTCCCAGATGCACAACTCGTAGAGAAGCAAATGTATACACCCATCATAGGAGGCACCCAACCATGGGGCACGAAATCTCCACTCTTTGCGAAAAAAGTGCAGGTTCCACTTTTCTAAAATTGACTAAGACATAGGAGAATACGTACGATTTGGGAATTACAATTAGAAAACCCAAATGATATTTTCTTGTATCTAATTAATTTCTAAAGAACATTAGATTTGTTTAGTGAGAAATGTAACTTGCACTTTTAAGAAAAGGGCAACTGTGTGAGTGTGAAAAACTGCTAGCTGCACCAAGGACCAACTTTTTTGTCACATAAATATTGCGGACCTCACTGAATTATCCAAAAAAAATTAAAATTAAATTTTCTTCCATGTTTTATTATACTTGCATTTTTAAGTTCACTTGAAATTCCCATATAGGGCAAATTGATAAATTTTCTGTAATTTGACTCCAAAATTCATAAATAAAATAGACTTGTAGTATATATCCACCGAAGAATTATGCTCAATTATTATTTCGATTGTGTATATATAATAGATTTGCATTCAGGGCTCGAGCACCGTTGGGTTCTGCCTCGTGGACATTGACGTGGTGTGGAACTTGCTTGACACGGACCTTGACTGTGTTACCTTGCTCGTTCATTTCCATGGCAGCAGGTTCCTGGCGATCGATGACGAATGTTCTGGACGGTTCAACATCTGTGACGTTGCCGGTGCAGCTCCCACTGCTACATCGGTGCCGTTGTCTCTGGCTCCGATAAATCCCGGCCATTATATGGAGCTGAATGGCGAGCTCTACATAGTGGACACTATCCTGCAGGGTTCCACCTACCTCGGGCAGGTCTACAAGAGCAATGTCTTGGCCGCGAAGCTGAGTTGGACAAAGGTGGAGAACACCAGTGATCTGACATTGCAGGCCTGGGGCCCCCACCCAGGTACGTACGTTCAGAGAGCTCACGATCGGCAGAAACGCAGCAGTGTTGCAGCTACGCAGTGGCCGTGGGCTGGGCAAGCAGTCACAACAGGTAGTTCGGTAGCCCACGCACGCACATATCCCACTCGTTTGGTCAGGGCCCATGTATAGGTCGAACTCCTTGTAGTCGTCGTACGGTCGTACGAGTTGATCGCGTGATCGCGTGATGGTCCTAATTCCCATCTATTAATTTTTTTTCCCTAATTTCATTCTGAGATCAGATCGAGAGTTAAGTCTTCAAGTATCCTCAGCCGCGATCGTGAGCTCTCTGAACGCGAGTCGCCCTTTCATGGATGAACTCCGCTCTTCCATTTCTAATTCTCTACTCCATGCGCCAGATTGCGCCATCACTCAACACACACGTGGTCATGCACATCGTCGAGCGCCTGCCGCAGACGCATATACACACCGCGTCAACGCCGAGCACACGATCAGACAATCATCAACACCGATCTAAGGTAATATCATATTCATGATTTTGTATGGCGGCCGAAACGACCAGGATTGCGCCAGGAAAATTGCCCCGTGATTGACATACAGGCCAAAATCACGGAAGATCGTACTGGTTTAGGCTAAAATTTTGCTGTAAATTTGGTTGCCGCGTTTTCCTTTCTCCGGCGATTTTAATCATTGGTCATATTACCATTCATTATTCCTTATACGTATACTAATAATTAAGTAATTTATCTTCATCAGCACGATGCATGGTTTGTTTGTTATACTTTTGATGCAAAATTTCTTTATTTTTAACATTGTGTGTATAAACTATTTCATATAAATACTGATTCTGGAATTATTATTAATTTTTGTGCAGCCGGATTTATTATAATGTTTGTTGATAATATTTCATGTTGGTAATATATATATATATATATATATATATATATATATATATATATATATATATATATAGGACTCCTCTTCGGTACTCCCAGGAGTACATACTCCCACCCTTTAGTGGTTATTATAGGTTGGATATACCGGGTAGCAAACAACCCGATAAAAGTAAGTTGCCGTGCATGCAACTAATTTTCGTTTCGGCGCTGCAGCATCGATGCATGCAACTGCTTAGATCCTATATCCCAGGGACTCGTGCCGGATAAGTATTAGTCAATTTCTGAACATAAAATAACATGGTGCCGAATAGTATATTTAGCATTAGTATGAAACCAGCAAATCATGTTTTGAGTAGTATATACAAGCATGTGTTACGTTGATGTAGTATATACATGATGGGAGAATTAAGGAGTATGCCCATAGAAAAGTCAGTACATGTCGATAGTGTTTGGTTTCTCAACGTGGTATATACTTATCTTTCCAGAGGTATAAACCCTCGCAAAAAGTGGTATAAACTGTTTTTTATTTGGGTTACATACTTTTTTGAAGTGGTATATACTTCTCTTGTCAAGTGGTATAAACTGTTTTTTTTATTTAGGTTACATATACCTTTTCAAAGTAATATATACTTGTCTTTTCAAGTGGTATAAACTGTTTTTTTATTTGGTTTACATACCAGTATTTGAAATCGGAGTGCTCAATGGTTAGTATTAACCAGGCAATTAGAACCTGACTAGGTATACTCGTTATTTTTTTTTGACGTGAAGGTATACTCGTTCCAAATCAAAAGTTACGTCAGAGCAGATTATACGTACACCCAAAAAAGGGGCATATACTCCAACTTCCTGAAAGGTATATACTAGTATTTTTTATTTACGATAATATATTATATCCCAAGAAGCATATACTTGGATTAGCCGTGTATACATTGGTTTACATGTTCATCACCCTAACAGCAGCAGGTTACCACCGTCGTTCGTGCTAGATCGGAAGAGCGGGAACCCGGCCGAGGTGGAGCAAGCTAGCTCGACCAGGGAACCTGGTGCAGCAATGGCAAGTTGGATCACTGGTCATGGATGAACTCGTTTGAGTTTTGACCATGTCCCCATCACGGCTTCTGGTCGGCTTCGTGTTGCACAATGACCATCTACCAGCATGTGATTCCCAAGCGCGTCCAACACCATGGTGCGGTTCGGCCGCATCTCGGCCATTGTCATCATCGAGCTGTCCTCGGCCTTATCTTGCTTCCATGTTCTAGCCTTCTCAGCAATCCATCTATGTACGCATCTCGTCTGCACCGTCAAGCCGATGCCTGCCACATGCATCGGTCGATCTCGTCTCTGCCGCCGAATCACCCAGCTACCGGACATCCTTACCACGTCCTGCAACAAACGATCCAAGTTGTATACAATACAATTAATGCAAGAAGGTACGATGGGCAATTACAAGCCTACCAATTGCGAATTCACAAAAAAAGGCCTACCGATTGCAAGGATGTGGAAGAAGCAACCAACTGAACGGATTCCTCTAGATGTTGAAGGTCGCCCGGCGAGGTACACGGTGCACGCTGCCATATCTCGTTGACGCCGCCATATATTGTGCCGGCCAACGCGATGGAATGAGTCACCTAATGGCCTCGTATTGATAGGTGGTTAAATATTGTACGTCCCAGATCCCTACTATGACGGAACAAACTTTCAAATTTAACCTATCCATGCAAAGAGATACGCTCGGTTGTTACTTATAATTAAATAACGGTTGCACCCGGTAGCACGTACACATGAGGTGCCAAGCGATGGGAGTATGTACTCCTAGGAGTACTAACCCATTTTCCATATATATATATACACACGCAAATATTACTATAATTTCTACAATGATTATATTAATAATTATATAGCCCCGTCGAAACAATATGTAGTAAGGGCCCCCGAGTTTTAGTTTCGCCCCGGGCCCCCAAAATCTCAGGACCGGCCCTGTCTACGATGCTTAGGATCTATATAAATTCTAGAGATCATGCATATCTATCCGACGGAGGAGTAGAAGACTGGAGATGAAGAGGGGTGGGAGGGAGGAGTACGTTACCAGTTTGTCGTCGCGATCTGTGTCGTCTCGATCCCGTTCGATACTCCTGTCCTGTGTGTGCCTCTCGATCTCTCGGGCTTCCCTTCCTCAGGCGACTGACGCGACGCCCCCGTTTTGGTGCCCTAGCCAAAACGTTTTTTTTTTTTTTAAAACGTACGTACTTGCATAAGGGTCGATCGTTTCAGTAGGTGCAGTGATTTTTTGTTCTTTGGATTTTGGGTACGTGCTTTTTTTTGGATTTTGGGTACGTACGTGCACTGCCATAATAGTATCTATACAAGTACTAATCCTTATTAATAGATTTTTTTTAACCTACGTAGCTAATTGGTAATACCTTTTTCTTTCCCATTTTTTGAGAGTCAACTGCGAGCTACTTACTCGGCAAGCTAATTAGGGCATCTCTAACGCGGACCCTCAAAATGCCTGTTTACTCGAGCTACTGTCGAGCTCCCAACAGCGCATCACGGCAGGCTCCAGCGCATCACAGGCTCTACTTGTCACAGTGAGCATTGAATAGGGTTTACCAACGAAACGACATGTGCTGAAATAGCCAACGAAACAACGATAGGCCTAGTACTCTTCTTCTAGATTTTTATATCTCAGACTTAGAGCATCATAATTTAGTTTCAACTCAGAAGGTGCTTACCAAACACCCCGTGTGGTAATAGGCATAGTACTCGACTTCACGGTTCGAGTCATTCAAAAAAATTCCATTTAGAAGTTCTCAAAATTTCCTGAAACAATTCTAGATGTGCACGTGTGCATTCTATGTAATAAACAGTACTCCGATCCCTGCAAAAAAAATAGTACTACAACAAATGAGCAATAAAAGAAGCACACATTTGTGTATTTGAAATTAGAAATAGTAGGCTATGTTTAGATCCACATATTTATATCCTTTCTTGTGTATGTACCACATATTACCAGCAAGAAAAAAGTGTACATACCACATATTGAAATACGTGTATTGAATACAATTTCATAGGGACATATGCCACATTCATATGCATCTGCACGTAAACATGTCTGACAGGCTGGGGAAAAAGTTGAGTGGCATATGGGCCCATCTTGGTAGGAAGTGCAAGTGAAACAAAAAAAAGGAATAAAACTGACACATTTTTGATTAAATTTGATTAAGATGACAGAATTTCCCTTCAATGGGTTAAACTTTGTCAAAAATAACAAAACATTGGATAAACCATGGAATTAACTCTTTGAAATTTTTGTATTTAATTAGAACTTTTAAAACATTTTCTGCAACAATTCTACATGTGTGCGTATGTATTATACTTATGTGTAACTAGCAAAGTGGCCCTCGCAAATGCGAGGGCTTCATCTTTAAGGCAGTCGATAGCGATATGAAACAATCCATTCTATAACTATCACAAATAAATTCAAATTAAATCATCACGGTTATGGGTATCTATTTATAAAACTTTTCAATTGGTACCCAAGAACCTGTGCAATATATAGGCATAGAGTTCAAAAATTACATTTTCGAGGCACAAAATAAATAATAAGAGGATCACATACATTGTCAGACTGGATATTTCTTTCAGGTATTGTTTGTTTTCAAGTGTTAGTACGTACTACTAGCATCTAACTTTCCTACAAAATGAGGCATAGCAAATGCAGATGATGAGTTCAGTTGAGTAGCTTCCTCCGTGGTTGCTATTGAGTTTCAGTGACATAAGGCAGCAAAGAATCAGCTTCAGTGCTACCCTTGACATTAAGCATTTAAGCATTTTCAGTAAATGTAGCAAGTGTACTTGTTGATTGGCAAGTGTATAATGACTACATCAATTATTTCTGTAGCAAGCATATTCCCAGCATGGTCAACACACAAGTCTATTTGAATGTATCATCTCTCCACATAATTTTATTTCAGCCAGAAAGACTGGAAATAGGTGCAGAGTTATCATGAACCGGCAGAGTTGGGAGAATTCGGCGAACCTCATGTATTACCCACCAGCAACAAACCGGCGTAACCCTCGACCAAGAAGCAAGTTTGGAACCCAAGGTCCGAGGGATTTCATCCGCTTCCCAGATACACAACTCGTAGAGAAGCAAATTATAGAGAAAAAGGGGAAATTTTAGATTTTTCAAAGAAGAGGAGCTAACTTGTGACTCCGCAATGATACCAAAGCCCTTCTTTATCAGGGCGCTCTCTTCTGCTCACTCCACAGCCATGAACAAAACAGGGGGAAACCAAAGTGGATAGCTACGTTGCTGGCGATGTATGGATTGGGGAGGAGATAGTTGTGGGGGTTGGTCCGTCGAACTGCGCCGTGTTGCCTGGAGAGGAAGGCAGAGGGGTGGGGCTCCGCTACCGAGGAAGAGGAAGGCGGAGTGGTGGTGGCGCCGCTGTCCGAAGAGGAAGCTAGAGGGGTTGAGTGGCTAGTTGCTATGATGGTCAAGGCAGTGTGATGGACTGGTTGGGGTGCCGGTGGACCCCGCAGCAAATAATCAAGGGTCTACATCTTTAGGCAGCAAATGCGAGGGCTTCAGCTTTAGGCAGCCGATAGAGATTTGAAACCATCCATTCTATAACGATCAGAAATAAATTCAAATTAAATCATCACAGCTGCAGTATCCATTTTTAATACTTTTAAATTGTTACCCAAGAACCTGTGCAATATATAGGCATAGGTTCAAAAATTACATTTTCGAGGCACAAAATAAATATTAAGAGGATGACATACCACTAGTAGAAAACAGGCCTTTCGTCCGGAGCATTAGTCCCGGTCGGGTTTTGGACTGGGACTAATGTGACCACTCACTAGTAGAAAACAGGGCATTGGTTTTTGCCAGATCAGAGCAACAGTCCCGGTCTACTTACGAACCGGGACTAATGCGTGCATCAGTTCCGGTTCGAGCGGCCAGGACGCCGGCCGGGCCTCGGCAGGCACCAGTCCCGGTTCGGCTGGGACCTTTAGTCCCGGTTTCAGCCACCAACCGGGACTAAAGGGCCTCGCTCCTGGCGCAACCCCTTTAGTCCCGGTTGGTGTCTGGAACCGGGACTAAAGGTCAGTCTTCAGCCCCGGTTCTAGACACCAACCGGGACTAAAAAGATGTCTATATATATGCTCGCCCCTGCGCCCTCACTCCTCTGTTTTTTGGCCGGCCGGCGTGTGGGAGGTGTGTACTACTCTGTTCTCACCTCCTATGCACATGAGGTGTTTGATGAAATGCCCGAGCCACACTTAAGCTTTCTCCTCTCTAAGCTCGACCTCCAAGCTATATTTTCCCCAAGATTTGTCTAGGTTTGGCGGTGCACCAACTATCCAAGTGTTCTAAAAGGTTAGCAACTTCATCCTTTCATCTCTCACTGCTAGTTTAGCTCATTTCAAATGCTCTAGAAGTAGAGTGGTTTGTGGGTTTTAGTGGAGGTGTGTATGTGGGAGTTCTTTTGATTTAGATGCATAATTTGAGCTCAAATTAACTTCTTAGAGTTTGCACATGTGTAGGGTGCCGTCCCGTCCCCGTCCTCACCGCCGTCGATCGCCCGCGCCGATCTCGTCGCCGGCACCACCGTGGTGAGCCTCTTGTTCTTATCTTCTTTTTAAAAGAAAAAAAAAATCTTACTTGTATGATTTAGATAGCTACTTGTATAATTTTCTTACTTGTATTATTGTTTGTTATTATATAGTGCCATGGTTTTGGTATCCGCCCCCGTCGGCTGTCGTCCGGTCTATGATTCGGATGTGGTATATTATCTTTTATAACTATTTGTTTCATTTAGTGTTTATGACAATTATGCCGACCAACGTGACATAGATGTCTTTATCTAGGAGGTATGTGAACCGGAAATTCCAACCGACCCTCCTGTCGAGAGGTTAAATTTAGTTGAAAAAGAAAACAATTATTTAAAAGAAAAATTAAAAAGAATTGAAGAAGAGAAGATGAAATTGGAGTTGCATGTTGCTGATGTCGTCGATCTACACAAGATCCAGATGGATGCAATGCGCTTGAAGATTAGAAAGATTAGAAAATATGCCATTGATAATGAGACTTGGTATCATTATGCTGTTGGATCAATTGTTACCTTAGTTGCGATTTTGATCGCATTTGTTGTTGTATTTAAATGTTTTACATAGTTGTATGTTAGTTTCAATGTATGTTTTAATTAGATGCTCTAGAGAGCTGTATGTTGTTCTATGAGAACTATGTATGAACTTTATGTATTTATTTTTTCAGTAATAACATTTGATCACTACTGTACTTTGGTTTTAATGTGATGATGAACTTGTATTAATTCGGTCATTTCTCTATTCATGATGTTCTGTAATGGTTTTTGATACACTTAATTATATAATGCACGTAGATGAACCGGCAATGGATGTACGGTGACCGACGCACATCGGAGTACATTACGGGCCTGCATAATTTTCTCGAAGTGGCTGAGGCAAACAAGCAGAATGGTTTTATGTATTGTCCATGTACTATCTGTGGGAATACGAAGGATTACTCTTCCTCGAAAACCCTTCACTTCTACCTTCTTGAGAAGGGTTTCATGCCACACTATAATGTTTGGACCAAGCACGGAGAAAGAGGGGTTATGATGGAAGACGACGAAGAAGAAGAGGATGATAACAACTATCCTATGTTCCCTGAATACGGTGATACTGCAACGGGGGAAGCTGAAGATCAAGAGGCACCAGATGTGCCCGATGATGATCTTCGCCGGGTCATTGTTGATGCACAGAGAGGACGCGAAAGTGAAAGGGAGAAGTTGAAGTTCGATCGCATGTTAGAGGATCACAAAAAAGGGTTGTACCCAAATTGCGAAGATGGCAACACAAAGCTCGGTACCGCACTGGAATTGCTGCAATGGAATGCAGAGAATGATGTATCTGACAAGGGATTTGGGAAGCTACTGAAAATAGTGAAGAAGAAGCTTCCAAAGGATAACGAATTGCCTGACAGTACGTACGAAGCAAAGAAGGTTCTCTGCCCTCTAGGATTAGAGGTGCAGAAGATACATGCATGCCCTAATGACTGCATCCTCTACCGCGGTGAGGAGTACGAGAATTTGAATGCATGCCCGGTATGCGGCGCATTGCGGTATAAGATCAGACGAGATGACCCTGGTGATGTTGAGGGCGAGCGCCCCAGGAAGAGGGTTCCTGCCAAGGTGATGTGGTATGCTCCTATAATACCATGGTTGAAACGTCTGTTCAGAAACAAAGAGCATGCCAAGTTGTTGCGATGGCACAAAGAAGACCGTAAGAAAGACGGAAAGTTGAGAGTACCCGCTGATGGGTCGCAGTGGAGAAAAATTTAGAGAAAGTGGCCGGACTTTGCAGGTGACGCAAGGAACTTATGGTTTGGTTTAAGTGCAGATGTCATTAATCTTTTTGGGGAGCAGAGCAGCAATCATAGCACCTGGCCCGTGACTCTATGTATCTATAACCTTCCTCCTTGGTTGTGCATGAAGCGGAAGTTCATTATGATGCCAGTGCTCATCCAAGGCCCTAAGCAACCCGGCAACGACATTGATGTGTACCTAAGGCCATTAGTTGAAGAACTTTTACAGCTATGGGACATAAAAGGTGTACGTGTGTGGGATGAGCACAAACAGCAGGAATTTGACCTACGAGCGTTGCTGTTTGTAACCATCAATGATTGGCCTGCTCTTAGTAACCTTTCAGGACAGACAAACAAGGGATACAACGCATGCACGCACTGTTTAAATGAGACCGAAAGTATATATTTGGACAAATGCAAGAAGAATGTGTACCTTGGACATCGTCGATTTCTTCCGACCAAGCATGCCTTAAGAAAGAAAGGCAAGCATTTCAAAGGTGAGGCAGATCACCGGAAGAAGCCTATCATCTGTACTGGTGATGATATACTTGATATGGTCAAGGATTTACAAGTAATCTTTGGGAAGGGTCCTGGCGGACAATCTGTTCCGAATGACGCTAACGGACACGCAGCCATGTGGAAGAAGAAATCTATATTTTGGGACCTACCCTATTGGAAAGACCTAGAGGTCTGCTCTGCAATCGACGTGATGCACATGACGAAGAATCTTTGCGTGAACCTACTAGGCTTCTTGGGCGTGTATGGGAAGACAAAAGATACACCGGAGGCACGGGAGGACCAGCAACGTATGAACGAAAAAGACGGCATGCATCCAAAGCAGTATCAAGGTCCTGCCAGCTACGCTCTTACCAAAGCAGAGAAGGAAATCTTTTTTGAATGCCTGCTCAGTATCAAGGTCCCGTCTGGCTTCTCATCGAATATAAAGAGAATAATAAATATGACAGAGAAAAAATTCCAGAACCTAAAGACTTATGACTGCTACGTGATTATGACGCAACTGCTTCCGGTTGCATTGAGGGGGCTTCTACCAGAAAATGTTCGATTAGCCATTGTGAAGCTATGTGCATTCCTCAATGCAATTTCTCAGAAGGTAATCGATCCAGAAATCCTACCAAGGTTACAGAATGATTTGGTCCAATGTCTTGTCAGTTTCGAGTTGGTGTTCCCACCATCCTTCTTCAATATTATGACGCACGTCCTAGTTCACCTAGTCGACGAGATTGCAATTCTGGGTCCTGTATTTCTACACAATATGTTCCCCTTTGAGAGGTTCATGGGAGTCTTAAAGAAATATGTTCGCAACCGTGCTAGGCCAGAAGGAAGCATTTCCACGGGCCATCAAACAGAGGAGGTCATTGAGTTTTGTGTTGACTTTATTCCTGACCTTAAGCCGATTGGTGTTCCTGAATCGCGGCATGAGGGGAGACTGGGTGGAAAAGGCACGCTAGGACCGAACTCAATAATATGTAGGGACGGGCATTCTTGGGCGCAAGCACACTACACAGTTCTACAGAATTCTACCTTGGTGGCCCCGTATATCAATGAACACAAGAATATTCTACGCTCCAAACACCCGGAGCAGTCTGACGACTGGATTACACGTGAACACATGGGGACTTTCAGCGGTTGGTTGCAAACACATCTCATGGGTAACACCACTGTTGGAGATGAGCTGTACTTGTTGGCCAGGACACCATCTTTGACTGTATTGACTTTCCATGGGTACGAGATAAATGGGAATACCTTTTACACGATCGCCCAAGATAAAAAGAGCACCAACAAAAACAGTGGTGTCCGCTTTGATGCAGCAAACACCAATAGGGCAAAGGACACATATTATGGTTACATAGAGGACATATGGGAACTTGACTATGGACGTGATTTTAAGGTCCCTTTGTTTCGGTGCAAATGGGTCAATCTGTCAGGAGGCGGGGTACAGGTAGACCCGCAGTACGGAATGACAACAGTGGATCTCAACAATCTTGGGTACACAGACGAACCATTCGTCCTAGCCAATAATGTGGCGCAGGTTTTCTATGTGAAGGACATGTCTACCAAACCGAGAAAAAGAAAAGATAAGGAAGCGAATACATCATACGATGAGCCAAAGCGCCACATAGTTCTTTCAGGGAAAAGAAACATCGTGGGAGTGGAGGACAAGACAGACATGTCAGAAGATTATGAAAAGTTTCATAAAATTTCTCCCTTCAGAGTGAAGACTGACCCAAGCATCCTGTTAAATGATGAAGATTATCCATGGTTACGGCGCAATAAGCAAGGGACACACGTGAAGAAATAGTTTTATACGCCAAGATCCCACTCTGGGATGTGACCGGCTTCACCGCCATCACTTTCTCTCTAGTGTGAGTTTTCGGACTTATAGCTGGAAAGTGCCACTTCGGACAAACCGGAGGGAATCTTTGTAAGAGCTAGCTAGGACATTTTGGCATTTGAAACATGATTTTATAATAATTATTTATTAAGTTATGAAATTTCAATTATTTATTAAGTTATGAAACCCATCTATATATGGACAAGGATGCAGGCCCATGAGGCTAGTAGGCCCAACAGGGCAGAGGTAAGGCAATTAACTGCCTGCTTTAGAGAGGAGCTTGCTAGCTAGATCGCAGCCGCGTATATAAACCGTTGCGAGCGTCTCTCGCTTGGCGAGGTGGGACTAAACTCCCACCGCCCCTCGGCTGTGCCAGGACCAGCCCTTTAGTCCTGGTTGGTGGCTCCAACCGGGACTAAAGGCCCCCCTTTAGTCCCGGCCCGAGCCACCAACCGGGACTAAAGGCCTGGGTTTCCCGCCCTTTGGGCTGGTGAAATTCACCTTTAGTCCCGGTTGGTGGCTCGCACCGGGACTAAAGGCCCCCCTTTAGTCCCGGTTGGAGCCATCAACCGGGACTAAAGGTTTGGGTATATAAGCAGCACTTACGATTTTTTCTCCCATTCTCTCCCCCGACGCCGATCCACAGCACGACGCCGCCAAGCTGCTACGCCGGAGATCGCCGTCGCCTCCGAGCCGTTCCCGCCTCGCCGCGCCCTGCCCCGACGTCGCCGTCGCCGAGCCCTGCCCCGACGCCGTCCCCCGCTCCCCTGCAACACACTGTGAGCCGCCGTGCCGTTCCCCTCCTCCTCCTTCCCCCCGCGCCCCGACGCCGCCGCCCCCAGTGAGCTCCCCCCTTCCCCTGCTGCCACTACTCCGCTGCGTGCTCTGCTTGCCGCCACCGCCGCCACTGCATTGCTGTTGTTAGATGGATGGATGTTAGATGGATGGATGTTAGATGATGATCTTGCTAAAACAAATTGAAGAACAAAATTTTCTGAATTTTTTGACAGTGCACATCAAGTGTATGATGAAATGCCAGAGGGCTTTAGAAAATTTTGAGAATTTTTGTGGTGAGGTGTTGATGCACAAAAGAGAGTCTGGCAAAGTTTCAGAATTTTTGGAGCAATTTAAATTGGGCTTTGACCATGGAGTTTGAATCTGGTCCAAATTTGAACTGAATGAAATTTGAAAAATTTGAACTATGGAACCAAATGTTTTTGGTGGAATGGGTTGTGGGTACTGCCTAGTTGCTAGGATAATTTTTGTGGGTGTAGAAGAATTATAGAAAATATGGTTTCTTTGTAAATCAAAGAAACTAGGATAAATATAAATTCCAACTTAGTTTCTAAAATAGATTCATTAGCTTTTTTTTCAATTTGAGATGTTGTTAAATAGCTATGTGAGATGTGCTCCAAAATTGAGATATGATGAGTGATTACTAAAACAAATTGAAGAATAAATTTTTTGCATTAGAATTCATTTTGTCTTTTTTGTATGTTTTAATGCAAGCATCTTTTGGGTAATCTTTGAACATGAAGTAGGAGCATTTTGATGTCATCTTGCTCGTAGATTTTAGTTCATGCCATGTTAGGACCTGTAGTGAGTGCTACAAGCTCGTAAACTTGCTATCTATTCATTTCTGCCATGCCATGCAAATATCACTAAGTCTGAAAATCTGTTAATACTTGTCAACTTGTCATGATGATTGCCATTGATCTAGGGGTCATTTGAATTAGTTCAGTAAGCATGTTTTGCCATGTGTTACATGTACATTCATGTCATGCCATTTGTTGCCATGTAGAAGTTCTGTAGCATGTTCAAATCTTGCTTTCAAATTGGTATCTAGCTATAATGGACAGATTTGCATTGCATATTGCTTTGATCACCATTTGAGTTCCGTGCATCCGTTTGCCATGATCTTTATAGGTCCATTTAAACTAAAACTTCCATTCTATCCAGTGGCATACTTGGGTTTGCCTAATTTTTTTTCACTCGGTGGAATTACAGGTTGTGGTGTTGCATCTCCATGGAGTTGGTCCCTGATCGTCCCTCCGCTGTTCGACAAAAGGTGTCCATTTGTCGTATGTTGAGTTTTGTTCATAGGATGATGGTTGGTTCATTTGTTGGGTTGTGTATTCATCTTGTGTATAAATCTTGTATTCATCTTGTATTCATTTTGTATCCGCGAAGTATCCTCTCCCGAATGATAGGATGACTCATCAGATATGATTCTAGATAATGTCCAATGCCTCATATCGCGAACATAGTTATATTGGATAATTGATCTTCATATAAATGAAGCATAAAAGTTTAGCAATCACTTACAAATTTTCATGTTGTTCATTGACTTCGACATGAGGGGAGGGGGGGGGGGCGTTAAAACATAACCCCGATAATTTCGGTATAACTTCGACATGAGGGGGAGGGGGTCGTTAAAACATAACCCCGATAATCCACTAATCCATTGCTCATATGCATATGATTCCTTGTTGTGATTAGGTCTATGTTTGCCACTAATCCATCTCTCATGGTTGTATATTGCCATGTTGTAATATTTGCAGAAACTATGGAACACGACAGAGACTTAGAAAAAGAAGAGATGTTGGGGGATATAATTCGCGACGGAGGTGATGATAGCCCCTCACAGTTTCTCAACAACTCCGATGGTGAGGGAAGAGAAGATGACGGCTCCGCCAGTGTTGGAGCCTTAACTGTTGCAAAGTCCGGCGAGGTACATATATTAATTAAGCCTCTGCTGACTAGATGCATTAATTGTTTTGTATGTACATATATTAACACTTCTTTCTTCTTTTAGCCCTCCGGATCGAGCCAAACTTCTATAAGGACACGAGGCCCGAAGAAAAGGTTGGGCGAGAATGAAATATTCATGATCGAAGAAGTCGATCCAGATGGCAAACCGACTGTTCCCAAGCAGACCCAAGACCGATTTATACATCAGTGCGGAGTTGTTGTTAGGGACAGCGTCCCGATCAGCATCCAAGCATGGAATAAGAAGAAGGACGATGGAGTTTCTTATGTCGGCGATAGATGCAAAGATCAGCTTTGGAACTCGTTCATGATAAATTTCATCCTATCGCCAGAGGAGGATCCAAATAACCCAGTTATACAGCGAAAAGTCAAAAAATGGTCTCTTAAGAAGATGGCAGAACAATTCAAGAACTAGAAGAAAATATTGAACGAACAGTTTGTCGAGAAAGACGAGACTCCAGAATTCACCGGTCATTATGCGAAGATAAAAGATCACTGGCCCGCATTTGTGGCATACAAGAAATCAGAGAAAGCTAAGAACAGGTCACAGACAAATAAGCTAAATGCTGCAAAGAAGCAGTATCACCATGTTACGGGGTCAGGTGGCTACAATGTTGCCCGGCCTACGTGGGACAAAGCTGAGAACGACCTGCTTGCTAAAGGGATCGAACCAGCGACATCGACCTGACCCGAACGGGCAAGGACTTGGTTCTTCGGGCATGGGGGAACTTTGGACCCAGAAACAGGGAAGTGTGTTTACACGAAAGAACAACTTGAAACACCCGTCACAAAGATTCAGGAAGCAATCAAGGACGTGCAGGAAGGGAGGTTCCATCCCGACAGAGAGAAGGACGTGCTGTCACGCGCCCTCGGGAATCCTGAACACCCTGGACGAACACGAGGCACAGCAGGCTCCGTTCCGTGGGTGCATGGGTTTCCCGACAGCACTGGTTATAGAAGCCGAGGGAGAAAGAAGAAAGAGGAAGCAGACCGGATGCAGAATGTAGAACAAAGATTAGCGTTGCAGGAAAAGAAACTAGAGGCACTTACCAGTCAGCGAGCTACCGTCCCACCATCTCAACAGCACGAAGATCCTTCATTCGATACTGCCCACGAAGCTACCCCACCATCTCAGCGGAAAAGCAGCGTGGCTTCCACGGAGCTCGTTCGGCCTGATATCACGGCTCCTCGCTACCCCGTGGATTATATCACGGAGAGGGAACATTGTGAGCTAATGGCGAAATGCATCAACCTAACCTTGAAGGTGGCGGTCGGCTATGTCTTACCTCCTAGACCTGATGCAACTTTCCATTGCAATCCGATTTCAGATGGCTTTGCTATTGTCGGGGTGGATGAAGTTACCAACGGATTCGAGGGGCTGGAGCTTGAGTACCCTACAGGTGAAGGGGAGACTAATCTGGTAGATTCCGTAAGGACTACCATTCTATGGAGAAAGGAAAACATCGTGCTTCCACAATGGACGCCGCGTCAGCAGACTCAGCCGGAGGAGGCCCCTCAACAGACTCCTCATAGTCCAGCTCTATCTCCGCTGCCTCAGTCGTCTCCGCCGCGTCAGCACACTCCGCCGCCTCAGCTATCTCCGCCGCCTCAGCGGACTCCGCCGGAGGAGGCCGGCCCTCAGCAGAATCCTCCGCCGCCTCAGCTGTCTCCGCCGCCTCAACGGACTCCGCCTCCTCTGCCGCGTCAGCCTCCTCCGCCACCTCAGCAACGACAGAAGAGACCCGCCGTCGCTCCGGCGGCTAGCAGTACAACAACGAAGAAATCCAGAGCAGGTCCAAGCGTCAAGAAGGGTCCTCCCAAGTTACCATATGACATGACTGAGGAGGAAAACAACAAGATCGTGGCTGCTGATGTGAAACGCCAGCTTGCACCGAAACGTCCAGATCCAAAGGAGAAAATAGATCCGGTAAAAGCGAAGCGTTGTCTGGATGCCCTTCAGCGACCACCACCTCCTCTGCCGCTCTCACACTATGACCGCTGTATTGTAAAGACATTTCATGAAGCGAAAAGGTCGGGAAGTACTAGCAGTGCTGCAAGAAGTGGGAAAACAATTCCCCAGCTCGGCGAACAGGAAAAACAATCGTGCCCCCCGCTCAAGGTGTTTCCCGATATCGCTAATGATCCGGGGGTAGCGGCCGCTCATCCTGGTTACACTCTTCGTGATTACTTAGGCGATGAGGTACAGTTCGAAATGGCTGAGGTAGCCTTTAGATACGAGCACGGGAAGCCTCTCGTCAGACCTGAGCAGCTCCCGCGTCTATCAACGATGATGCGAATATTGCATAACTGGTACTTGAAAGCCTGCAAGGAAGGGACCGACAGTATCTGCGTGGGAATTAAAGATGAGCACTACTTCAATGGAGTCGAGGCGTTGTACATTGAATTTGAAGAATTATTTCAGTTATACAATCAAGACGCCGTCGACAAAACAATCGTCAGTTGCTATTGTCTGTAAGTATTTTTTTTTGTAATTAAGTCTCTAGCTCAGCTCGTTCATTGCATGTATAATTATCCTCACACTATATTATGCAGATTGAAGATCCGCGAATGCAGAGGAAAAATCTACGGTACAAAAAAAACCCGATGAAACAGAGAAAAACTTTCTAAAGGCGTTATTTGGACAACAAAACAAAAGGGAAATACTATTTCCTTACAACTTCAAGTGAGTGTTACTGTCTTGTGCACATTCTGTTTCGCTTACTCGAGGTTAAGTGTAATTGATGAGTTATGCATGCGCAGGTTCCACTTTATTCTGCTAGCCATTCAGCTTGACGCGGGACTAGTAGTTGTCTTGGACTCGAGACGTAAAGAGCCTAAGGAGTGGGCGGACATGAGTCAAATGCTCAAGAAGTAAGTTCAATCATTATCGCACCATATCGGCAACTTTTGTTCATTTCCTGATATCAAGTAATCATTTTTTTGCTGGGCAGGGTTTAGAAAAAGTTCACCAACCAGGTTAGGGGTGAATGGAAAAAGGAGCTGCGATTTCACCACCCCAAAGTAAGTACTACTAGCTAGCTAGTTCCGCGTATCTCTCATTGATTCTAGTTTCAATACCATTATCATGCTTGATTATCATTTTGATTGAACTCTATTCTCGTAAAGTTCTTGTGGCAGGAACTCGGGAATAATTTATGTGCATACTACGTTTGCGAGTACATTTGCCACAAGATCTCTGAGCGGAGCAGATCTTTAAATCAATTTGAAGTACGTAAACAATATTCACATTTTTATTTTATTATCATCAATTAATTGTGTTGAGTTTTATTCATATATATATATATATATATATATATATATATATATATATATATATATATATATTGACCCCCTTCTTTAAATTAGATCCGGCGGATGCTGGACGAACTCCTAACAACTGATCGCATACGAGAAATTCAAGAGGAATTGACGGGATTCTTTGTTGACCATGTCATACCTACATACGGAGAATACCATCGGGATTGGCAATGCGATTGTGGTAATTAGATATTAGGGATCGTAAGAGATGTTATATTGTATATATGCATGAACGTGTACTCTATGTAGTAGCGTCGAATAGATATACGAAAACTTGTTGTTCGACCAAGCACGGAGAAAGAGAGGTCACTTCTCTCTATATATTGATCATGGCGATGTTGTGTAATGGTTCCTTCACTGCTATATGTAGTAGCTAGCGTCGAGTTGAATGAAAAGCCCCGATGATACAATATGAAAGCCCTAAATGTAAAGGAATTGAATGGTAAACACAAAAATAAAAGGGGAAACACAATATGAAACCCCTAAACCCTCCAAAACCACTAAACCCCTCCTTTAAAAAAAAACAAAAACAAAAACCCCAGCGCCTGGCAGGTGCTGACGCGTGGCTGCCTTCAACCGGGACTAAAGGTCCTCCAGCCCTAGCGCACGAGCGCAACCACGTGGAGGGCCTTTAGTCCCGGTTTGTGACCCAACCGGGACTAAAGGGGGAGGCCTTTAGTCCCGATTGCGCTGTCCCGGTTGGAAAATCGGGACTAGAGGCCCTTCCCAACCGGGACTAAAGGCCTGTTTTCTACTAGTGACTAGTCCCGGTTCCAACGGCTAGGCTTTAGTCCTGGTTCATTTGTGACCTCTAGTCCCGGTTGGTATCACCAACCGGGGCTAGAGATGGACCTTTAGTCCCGGTTGGTATCACCAATCGGGACTAAAGATATATAGTGCTTCGTCCAGTCCGAGCCCAAGCTCCCCTTTCTCTGTTTTCTCCTTTCTCTCCTCTGTTCTCTTCCCCTTGTTCGAGCTCATCCTCCATTTTTACCAAGATTTGTCAAGATTTGAGGCACCCCATATATCCAAGTGTTCACAAAGGTTAGCAACTTTGTCCTTTCATCTCTCATTGCTAGATTAGCTCGTGCAATGCTCTATAAATATAGTGATTTGTGGGTTTTAGTTTGGGAGTAATTATGTGGGAGTTTATTTGATTTATATGCAATTTGAGCTCAAATTAACTTCTTAGTTTGCATATGTGTAGGTGTGGTTTACTTAGTGCCTTCCCGTCCCCGTCCTAACCACCATCGATCGCCCGCACCGTCCCGTCGCCGGCACCACCTTGGTGAGCCTCTTGTTCTTATCATTTTTATATAAAAAAATCTTATTTGTATGATTTAGATAGTTACTTGTATAATTTTCTTACTTATATGATTGTTTGTTATACATAGTGCCATGGTTTTGATATCCGTCCCCGTCGGCCCTCGTCCGGTTTATGATTCGGATGTGGTATATTCTCTTTTATAACTATTTATTGCATTTCGTGTTTATGAAAATTATGCCCATCAAGTTGACATAGATATTTTTATCTAGGAGGTATGTGAACCGGAAATTGCAACCGACCCTCTTGTCGAGAAGTTAAATTTAGTTGAAAAGAAAACGAGTATTTGAAACAAAAATTGAAAAGAATTGAAGAAAAGAAGTTGAAATTGAAGTTGTATGTTGCCGATGTCGTCGATGATCACAAGATCAAGATGGATGCAATGCGCTTGAAGATTAGAAAGATTAGAAAATATGCCGTTAATAAAGAGGCTTGGTATCATTATGCTGTTGGATCAATTATTACCTTAGTTGCGATTTTGATCGCATTTGTTGTTGCATTTAAATGCTTTAGCTAGATAGTTTTATGTTGTTTTATGAGAATAAGTGTGTATGAACTTTATGTATGAACTTGTATTAATTTGGTCTTTTCGATGTTGTGTAATGAAGAGACGACAACTTGTGAGCTACACATGAAAATGAAGAACATATCCATGAAGGTGGCGGACGGCTTTGCTTTACCGAATGCACCTGAAGCAACCATCCACGGCAATCCGATTTCACCTGGCTATGCTTGTGTCGGGGTGGATGAAGTTCTGTCGGGATATGGCTCACTAGAGCTTGACTTTCCTGGAGGTCAAGGCGAGCAGATACTGGGAGAAGCTATACATGGTCTCATTGTATGGAGAAAAGAATGCATCGTGTTTCCAAACTCGGTGCCAAGGCCACCGACTTCTCCCCCAAGTCCGCCGCGTCAGCCGACTCCAACCCACCTTGAGACGGAGCGCAGCGCGAGTCCGATATATCGATCTCCGCCGCGTCAGCCGAATCCACCCCACCTCGAGATGGAGCCCAGCGCGAGTACGCGATATCGATCTCCGCCGCGTGAGCCGACTCCAAAGCGGAAGATAGCACCAAAGAAAAAACCCGAGCCTCCTGCCAAAAAGAAGTTAGCTTACGAGATGACTGAGGAGGAAAACAAAGGGGTCGTGGATGCCCAAGTGAAGGCCCATTTTGCACCGAAACCGCCCCCGCCGCCGAAGGAGAAAATACCTGAGAAAGTCGTACAAAACTTTGTGGATCTTGCTAAACCGGCTGTGGAGAAAAGGCGATCAGACTATGAACGCTCTATTAGCAAGTCATATTATCAACAAAAAAAATCAGCAGTCGAGCCTTATAGGTAGTAATAAAAGCAGGAAAACTGTTCCCCAGCTCGGATAACAAGCAGTGCAATCGATCCCCCCGCTCAAGGTGAGTACCGATAAGGCAGTAACCGACGCTGATAGAGAGATGGCTAGAGAGATGGGTATCATTGTTGAACAACTCCTAGGCATCGAGGAAGTCTCCACGATGGATCCGAAGGAACTAGCATGGAAATATGTCCCCGGGAACCCTCTGGTCAGGCCTGACGAGGAGGAGCTTCTATCAACGCAAATGCGCAGATTGCATGACTCTTACCTGAGAGAAATAAAGGCCGGGCGAGAGAGCCTCATGGTGAAAGTCAAGCCAGAGCATTATTTCCATGGAAAAGATGTGTGGATTTAATTTCTAGAAAATTTTCAGTTATTCAATCAAGACGCACTCGACAAATCTCTCGTCAGTTGCTATTGTCTGTAAGTAATTTCTTTCTGTAATTTAAGTCTCTAGCTCAGCTCGTTCATTGCCTGTAATTATCCTCACTATATTCTTTTGTGTGGTATTATGCAGAATGAAGATTTTTGAATTGAAAAGAGATGGAGTCTATGGCAATTGGTTCATTGACCCAAATACCGTTAATGAAAATATGTTAAATAACCACAAACAAGACACAGAGAATAGCTTGCTAATGTTTTTGGAGGAACTAAATATCAGACCAGAAATACTTTTTCCTTACAACTTCAGGTGAGTGTTACTGTCTTGTACTACAAATTCTATTTTTGCTTACTCGATGTTAAGTGTAGTTGATGAGTTATGCATGTCCGCTTATACAAACATGTGCGCAGATTCCACTGGATCCTGCTAATCATTATAGTTGACGAGAGAATTGTTGAAGTACTGGACTCACTAGGTAAAGACTCTGAAAAATACAATAGCCAGTTTTTGATGCTCGACAGGTAATTTCAATCATTATCACATTATGTCGGCCTCTTTAGTTCATTTCCTGATATCAAGTAATTAATAACTCCTTTATTCATTTTCTTTGCCGGGCAGGGTTTGGAAAAAGTTCATCAAAGAGGTTGTCGGTGAATGGAAACCACAGCTGAAATGGCGACGGTACAAGGTAATTAAGTAGTACTAGCTACGTCCGCGCATCTCTTTAATTCTAGTTTCAATACCATTATCATGTTTGATTATTATCTGATTAAATTCTATTCTCGTAAAGTGTATGAGGCAGAAAAAGGGAACTAATTTATGTGCATACTACGTTTGCGAGACATCTTTGGGTACGTAAACACTATTCACATTTTTTTATCATGATCCAATATATATACACACAACTAATATATTCATATTGATCTCCTTCTTTAAAGATGGTGGAGATGTGGGATAGGCTCCTACCAAAGGACCGCATTCGAGCACTTGAAGAGGAAATGGCGGGATTTTTGCTTCAGCAGGTCATATCTCCCGACAGAGAATACCATTTCACCTAATGCCTGCATGTAATGATCTGCAAATTGTAGGAGAAATTGTATATACCAAATTGTATATATATATGTGTATGCATGGTCGTACGAGAAATTCTATGATATATGATTGTTTCTACGAGAAATTTTATTATATATGCATAACGTGTACAGTATGTAGTAGCGTAAAATATGTTTGAAATGAAAAAGAATTAAATGGAAAACATAAAATGAAAAGGAAAAATAAACAATAAACCCTAAACCCCTAAACCTTTAGTCCTGGTTGGTGTCACCAACCGGGACTAAAGGTCCCCCCCCCCGGCACGCGCTGCCGGCCACGTGGCATGGATTTAGTCTCGGTTGGTGTCACCAACCGGGACTAAAGGTCCCCAGCCCCTGGCGTGCGCTGCCGGCCACGTGGCAGGGATTTAGTTCCGGGTCGTGGCCAACCGGGACTAAAGGGTGGGGGCCTTTAGTCCCGATTTATTAGTCCCGGTTGGTGAACCGGGACTAAAGGCCCTTCCCAACCGGGACAAAGGTCGTTTCTCCACTAGTGTACATTGTCAGACTGGATATTTCTTTCAGGTATTGTTTGTTTTCAAGTGTTAGTACGTACTACTTGCATCTAACACTCCTACGAAAGGAGGCCTAGCAAATGAAGATGATGAGTTCAGTTGAGTAGCTTCCTCCATGGTTGCTGTTGAGTTTCAGTGACATAGGGCAGCAGAGAATCAGCTTCAGTGATACCCTTGACATTAAGCATTTTTAGTAATTATAGCAAGTGTACCTGTTGATTGGCAAGTGTATAGTAACTGCATTAATTATTTCTGGAGCAAGCATATTCCCACCATGGTCAACACACAAGTCTATTTGAATGTGTCATCTCTATACATAACTCTATTTCAGCCAGAAAGACCTCAAATAGGTGCAGAGTTGTCTTGAACCGGCAGAGTTGGGAGAATTTGGCAAATCTCATATATTACCCACCAGCAACATACCGGCGTAACCCTCGACCTAGAAGCAAGTTTGGAACCCCAGGTCCGAGGGATTTCATCCGCTTCCTAGATGCACAACTCGTAGAGAAGCAAATTTTAGAGAAAAAGGCGAATTTTAGATTTTTCCAAGAAGAGGAGCTCACTTGTGACTCCGCAATGGCACCAAGGCCCTTCCTTGTTTACCAAGGCGCTCTCTTCTCCTCACTCCACAGCCATGAATAAAACAGGGGAAAAGCAAAGTGGATGGCTGTGTTGCCAGGGATCAATGGTTTGGGGAGGAGATAGTTGCGGGGGTTGCTCCGCCGAACTGCACCGTTGCCTGGAGAGGAAGGCGGATGGGTGGGGCTCCGTTGCGGAGGAAGAGGAAGGCGGAGTGGCACTAGTAGAAAACAGGGCTTTGGTTCAAGCTCGATCTACACATTAGTCCCGGTCGCATTACGAATCGGGACTAATGTGAGCATTTGTTGGGGAACGTTGCATGGGAAACAAAAATTTTCCTACGCACACATAAGATCTATCCATGGTGATGAGCATCTACGAGAGGGAGAGTGGATCTACATACCCTTGTAGATCGCTAAGCGGAAGCGTTAATAAACGCGGTTGATGTAGTCGAACGTCTTCGCGATCCAAATCGCCGAGCGTCCCGCGATCCAATCACGATCCTTCCGATCTAGTGCCGAACGGACGGCACCTCCGCGTTCAACACACGTACGGCTTGATGACGCCTTCACCTCCTCGATCCAGCGAGCGATGATGAAGTAGTGGTTGAGTTCCAGCAGCACGACGGCGTGGTGATGATGGTGAGGAACAATCTCTGCAGGGCTTCGCCAAGCGCTACGGAGATTATGACGGAGGAACTAGAGGGTTAGGGTTGCCGCACACGGCTTGGGGAAATCTTGATGTGTCCCGTGTGCTAGCCCTGCCCCTCTATTTATATGTTGAGCCTTGGGGTCTAAACTTGGAGTAAAAGCCTCCTCCGGGTCGGTTTTGCCCGCACAAGGTCGGTTTGGCCCGCAGGGAAAGAGTCCAACTCGGATCCCTGCCGAATCGTGCACAGCCGCACACAAGCGGTAGTACCGCTTCACACAAGCGGTAGTACCGCTTGGGCGGTAGTACCGCTTCACACAAGCGGTAGTACCGCTCGGGCGGTAGTACCGCTTCACACAAGCGGTAGTACCGCTTACGCGGCAGCAAAACTACTTTTGCACTTTCCAATACCTCGTGGGCTTTATCCCTTTGGCTCATATAAAGTGTTGCTGCACCCGAACACTTCGGTAAACATCCGGAACCCCTTCCGGTGAACTCCGGAACCCTTCCAGAGATCAAAACACTATTATCACATATATCAATCTTTACCTCCGGACTATTCCGGAGATCCTCGTCATGTCCGGGATCTTATCCGGGACTCCGAACAACTTTCGGTCACCAACATAATAACTCAATTATACTAATCGTCACCAAACGTTAAGTGTGTAGACCCTGCGGGTTCGAGAACTATGTAGACATGACCGAGACACCTCTACGGCCAATAACCAATAGCGGGACCTGGATGCCCATATTGGCTCCTACATATTCTACGAAGATCTTTATCGGTCGAACCTCTATGTCAAGGATTCAGTTAATCCCGTATGCTGTTCCCTTTGTTCTTCGGTATGTTACTTGCCCGAGATTCGATCGTCGGTATCACTATACCTAGTTCAATCTCGTTACCGGCAAGTCTCTTTACTCGTTCCGTAATACAAGATCTCGTGGCTAACACTTTAGTCACATTGCTTGCAAGGCTCATTGTGATGTTGTATTACCGAGTGGGCCCTGAGATACCTCTCCGTCATACGGAGTAACAAATCCCAGTCTTGATCCATGCCAACCCAACAGACACCCTCGGAGATACCTGTAGAGCACCTTTATAGTCACCCAGTTACGTTGCGACGTTTGATACACACAAGGTATTCCTCCGGTGTTAGTGAGTTGTATGATCTCATGGTCAAAGGAACAGATACTTGACATGCAGAAAACAATAGCAATAAACTGACACGATCAAATGCTACGTTTACAGTTTGGGTCTTGTCCATCACATCATTCTCCTAATGATGTGATCCCGTTATCAAATGACATCTCATGTCAATGGCTAGGAAACCTTAACCATCTTTGATCAACGAGCTAGTCAACTAGAGGCTTACTAGGGACACAGTGTTGTCTATGTACCCACACATGTATTTGAGTTTCCAATCAATACAATTATAGCATGGATAATAAACGATTATCATGAACAAGGAAATATAATAATAACCAATTTATTATTGCCTCTAGGGCATATTTCCAACAGTCTCCCACTTGCACTAGAGTCAATAATCTAGTTCACATCACTATGTGATTTACATTGTAATGAATCGAACACCCATGCAGTTCTGGTGTTGTTCATGTTTAGCCCTTGGAAGAGGTTTAGTCATCGGATCTGCAACATTTAGATCCGTGTGTACTTTGCAAATATTTATGTCGTCCTCCTTGATGTAATCGCGGATGGAATTGAAACGTCGCTTTATGTGTCTGGTCCTCTTGTGAAATCTTGGTTCCTTGGCTAGAGCAATGGCACCAGTATTATCACAAAACAGAGTCATTGGGTTAAGCGCACTAGGCACTACTCCAAGATCTGTCATGAACTCCTTCATCCAGACACCTTCCTTCGCCGCCTCCGAGGCAGCGATGTACTCCGCTTCGCATGTAGAATCTGCTACCACGCTTTGCTTGGAACTGCACCAGCTAACCGCACCCCCATTAAGAATAAATACGTATCCGGTTTGCGACTTAGAGTCATCCGGATCAGTGTCAAAGCTTGCATCGACGTAACCCTTTACGACGAGCTCTTGATCACCTCCATAAACGAGAAACATGTCCTTAGTCCTTTTCAGGTACTTCAGGATATTCTTGACCGCCGTCCAGTGTTCCATTCCTGGATCACTTTGAAACCTTCCGACCATACTTATGGCAAGGCTGACATCGGGTCTTGTGCACAGCATTGCATACATGATAGAGCCTATGGCTGAAGCATAGGGGATGACACTCATCTTTTCTCTATCTTCTGCAGTCACTGGGCATTGAGTCTTACTCAACTTCACACCTTGCAAAACAGGCAAGAACCCCTTCTTGGACTGATCCATTTTGAACTTCTTCAAAATCTTATCAAGGTATGTGCTTTGTGAAAGTCCTATTAAACGTCTTGATCTATCTCTATAGATCTTGATGCCTAATATGAAAGCAGCTTCTCCTAGGTCCTTCATTGAAAAACTCTTGTTCAAATATTCCTTCACGCTTTCCAACATTTCTATATTGTTTCCAATCAGCAATATGTCATCCATATATAAGATTAGAAACGCTATAGAGCTCCCACTCACTTTCTTGTAAATACAAGCTTCTCCGTAAACTTGTATAAACTCGAACGCTTTGATCACCTCATCAAAACGAAGATTCCAACTCCGAGATGCTTGCACCAGTCCATAAATGGATCGCTGGAGTTTGCAAACTTTGTCAGCATTCTCTGGATCGACAAAACCTTCTGGTTGCATCATATACAACTCTTCCTTAAGGAAACCGTTAAGGAACGCTGTTTTGACATCCATCTGCCAAATTTCATAATCGAAAAAGGCAGCTATTGCTAACATGATTCTGACGGACTTAAGCATCGCTACGGGTGAGAAGGTCTCATCGTAGTCAACTCCTTGAACTTGTGAAAAACCCTTTACCACAAGTCGAGCTTTATAGACGGTGACATTACCGTCCGCGTCCGTCTTCCTCTTAAAGATCCATTTGTTCTGAATGGCCTTACGCCCTTCAGGTAATACTTCCAAAGTCCATACTTTGTTTTCATACATGGATCCCATCTCGGATTTCATGGCCTCTAACCACTTCTCGGAATCCGGGCCCATCATCGCTTCTCCATAGCTCGTAGGTTCATCGTTGTTTAACAACATGACCTCTAAGACAGGGTTGCCGTACCACTCAGGAGCAGTACGCGTCCTTGTCGACCTACGAGGTTCGATAGCAACTTGATCCAAAGCTTCATGATCATCATCATTAACTTCCTCTTCAGCTAATGTAGGCTCCACAGAAACAACTTTCTGCGCTGCGCTACTCTCAGGTTGAAGTAAAGGTTCAACAACCTCATCAAGTTCTATCTTCCTCCCACTCAATTCTTTCGAGAGAAACTCTTTCTCAAGAAATGTTCCGTTTTTTAGCGACAAACACTTTGCCTTCGGATCTGAGGTAGAAGGTATACCCAACTGTCTCTTTTGGGTATCCTATGAAGACGCATTTCTCCGCTTTGGGTTCCAGCTTTTCAGGCTGAAGCTTTTTGACATAAGCATCACATCCCCAAACTTTAAGAAACGACAGCTTTGGCTTCTTGCCAAACCAAAGTTCATATGGCGTCGTCTCAACGGATTTCGATGGTGCCCTATTTAAAGTGAATGCAGCTGTCTCTAATGCATAACCCCAAAACGATAGTGGCAAATCGGCAAGAGACATCATAGATCGCACCATATCCAATAAAGTTCGATTACGACGTTCGGACACACCATTACGCTGTGGTGTTCCAGGCGGTGTCAATTGTGAAACAATTCCACACTGTTTTAAGTGACTGCCAAACTCATAACTCAGATATTCTCCTCCTCGATCAGATCGTAGGAATTTAATCTTCTTGTTACGATGATTCTCAACTTCACTCTGAAATTGTTTGAACTTTTCAAATGTTTCAGACTTGTGTTTCATTAAGTAAATATACCCATATCTACTTAAGTCATCAGTGAAGGTGAGAAAGTAACGATAACCACCGCGCGCCTCAATACTCATCGGACCGCACACATCAGTATGTACGATTTCCAATAAGTCACTTGCCCGTTCCATTGTTCCAGAGAACGGCGTTTTAGTCATCTTGCCCATGAGGCATGGCTCACATGTGTCAAGTGATTCAAAATCAAGTGACTCCAAAAAGTCCATCAGCATGGAGCTTCCTCATGCGTTTTACGCCAATATGACCTAAACGGCAGTGCCACAAGAAAGTGGTATTATCATTATCAATTCTACATCTTTTGGCATCAATGTTATGAACATGTGTATCATTACTATCGAGATTCAATAAGAATAAACCCCTCACATCGGGTGCATAACCATAAAAGATATTACTCATATAAATAGAACAACCATTATTCTCTGATTTAAATGAGTAACCGTCTCGCAATAAACAAGATCCAGATATAATGTTCATGCTTAACGCAGGCACCAAATAACACTTATTTAGGTTCATCACTAATCCCGACGGTAATCGAAGAGCGAGCGTGCCGACGGCGATCACATCAACCTTGGAACCATTTCCCACGCGCATCGTCACTTCGTCCTTTGCCAGCCTCCGTCTATTCCGCAGTTCCTGTTTTGAGTTGCAAATATGAGCAACCGCACCGGTATCAAATACCCAGGCACTACAACGAGAGTTGGTAAGGTACACATCAATAACATGTATATCATATATACCTTGTTTGTTGTTGGCCGCCTTCTTGTCAGCCAAATACTTGGGGCAATTCCGCTTCCAGTGTCCAGTTCCCTTGCAATGAAAACACACAGTTTCTGGTTTGGGTCCAGCCTTGGGTTTCTTCACGAGAGGAGCAACTGCTTTGCCACTCTTCTTGGAGTTACCCTTCTTACCCTTGCCATTTTTCTTGAAACTAGTGGTTTTATTGACCATCAACACTTGATGCTCCTTCTGAATTTCAGACTCAGCGGCTTTCAGCATCGCAAACAGCTCGGCGACTGACTTGTTCATCCCGTGCATGTTATAGTTCAACACGAAGCTCTTGTAGCTAGGTGGCAATGATTGAAGAACTCTGTCAGTGATAGCCTCTGGCGGAAGGGGCATCCCTAACTCAGCCAGACGGGTGGAGTACCCAGACATTCTGAGCACGTGATCACTGATAGACCCGTTCTCCTCCATCTTGCAAGCATAGAACTTATCGGAGATCTCATATCTCTCGATCCGGGCATTCTTCTGAAAGATAAACTTCAACTCCTGGAACATCTCATATGCTCCATGACGTTCAAAACGTCTTTGAAGTCCCGGTTCTAAGCCACACAACATTGCACATTGAACTATTGAGTAATCATCAGAACGAGCCTGCCAGGCGTTCACAACGTCTAGAGACTCAACTGGAGCGGGTGGATCACCAAGCGGTGCATCAAGGACATAAGCCTTCTGGGAAGCCGTAAGGATAATCCTTAGATTACGGGCCCAGTCCACAAAGTTACTTCCATCATCTTTCAACTTAGCTTTCTCTAGGAACGCATTAAAATTCAGGGGTGCTACTGCGCGAGCCATGATCTACAACATAAATATAGCAAAGACAACTTAGACTATTGTTTCTAGATAATGAGTTTAGTTAATCATATTACTTAAAAACTCCCACTCAAATTGACATCCCTCCGATCATTCGAGTGTAACATGATCCAAATCCACCAACTCAAGTCCGATCATCACGTGAGTTGAGGTGGTTTCAATGGTGAACATCTTCATGTTGATCATATCTACTATATGACTCATGTTCGACCTTTCGGTCTCTTGTGTTCCGAGGCCATGTCTGTACATGCTAGGCTCGTCAAGTTTAACCCGAGTGTTCCGCACGTGCAACATGGCTTACACCCGTTGTATGCGAACGTAGAGTCTATCACACCCGATCATCACGGCGTGTCTCGAAACGACGAACTTTCGCAACGGTGCACACTTGG
This sequence comes from Elymus sibiricus, assembly GCA_039707655.1. NCBI lineage: Eukaryota > Viridiplantae > Streptophyta > Magnoliopsida > Poales > Poaceae > Elymus > Elymus sibiricus. The sequence continues at coordinate 363,430,525 of CM077672.1, forward strand.
GGAGAACACAATTTATCTTGAAATTTAAGTGAGGGATCACCTTATAATGCTACCGTCGTCCTAAGCAAAATAAGATGCATAAAAGGATTAACATCACATGCAAATCATAAGTGACATGATATGGCCATGAACTTGTGCTTTTGATCTCCATCTCCAAAGCACCGGCATGATCTCCATCGTCACCGGCATGACACCATGATCTCCATCATCTTGATCTCCATCAACGTGTCGCCATAAGGTTGTCGCGCCGACTGTTGCTTCCACGACTATTGCTAACGTTTAGCGATAAAGTAAAGCATTACATAGCGCTTAATGATTGACACGCAGGTCATACAATAATTAAAGACAACTCTATGGCTCCTGCCAGTTGCCGTACTCATCGACATGCAAGTCGTGATATTCTATACAAAACATGATCATCTCATACATCACATATATCTCATCATGTAATTGGCCATATCACATCACAACATACCCTGCAAAAACAAGTTAGACGTCCTCTAATTGTTGTTGCAAATTTTACGTGGCTGCTACGGGTTTGCAAGAACCGTTCTTACCTACGCAAAACCACAACGTGGTGTAGTGATTGCTTTTTGATCTTCTAAAAGAACCCTCTTCATTGAAATCGATTCAACTAAAGTGAGAGAGACAGACACCCGCTAGCCATCTTTATGCAACGAAGTTACATGTCAGTTGAAGGAACCTGTCTCGCGTAAGTGTACGCGTAATGTCGGTCCGGGCCGCTTCATCTCACAGTACCGCCGAATCAAATATCAACTAGTAACGGCAAGCAATATGTATACATCCACGCCCACAACTCGTTTGTGTTCTACTCGAGATCTCATCTACGCATAGACCTAGCTCTGATACCACTGTTGGGGAACGTTGCATGGGAAACAAAAATTTTCCTACGCACACATAAGATCTATCCATGGTGATGAGCATCTACGAGAGGGAGAGTGGATCTACATACCCTTGTAGATCGCTAAGCGGAAGCGTTAATAAACGCGGTTGATGTAGTCGAACGTCTTCGCGATCCAAATCGCCGAGCGTCCCGCGATCCAATCACGATCCTTCCGATCTAGTGCCGAACGGACGGCACCTCCGCGTTCAACACACGTACGGCTTGATGACGCCTTCACCTCCTCGATCCAGCGAGCGATGATGAAGTAGTGGTTGAGTTCCAGCAGCACGACGGCGTGGTGATGATGGTGAGGAACAATCTCTGCAGGGCTTCGCCAAGCGCTACGGAGATTATGACGGAGGAACTAGAGGGTTAGGGTTGCCGCACACGGCTTGGGGAAATCTTGATGTGTCCCGTGTGCTAGCCCTGCCCCTCTATTTATATGTTGAGCCTTGGGGTCTAAACTTGGAGTAAAAGCCTCCTCCGGGTCGGTTTTGCCCGCACAAGGTCGGTTTGGCCCGCAGGGAAAGAGTCCAACTCGGATCCCTGCCGAATCGTGCACAGCCGCACACAAGCGGTAGTACCGCTTCACACAAGCGGTAGTACCGCTCGGGCGGTAGTACCGCTTCACACAAGCGGTAGTACCGCTTACGCGGCAGCAAAACTACTTTTGCACTTTCCAATACCTCGTGGGCTTTATCCCTTTGGCTCATATAAAGTGTTGCTGCACCCGAACACTTCGGTAAACATCCGGAACCCCTTCCGGTGAACTCCGGAACCCTTCCAGAGATCAAAACACTATTATCACATATATCAATCTTTACCTCCGGACTATTCCGGAGATCCTCGTCATGTCCGGGATCTTATCCGGGACTCCGAACAACTTTCGGTCACCAACATAATAACTCAATTATACTAATCGTCACCAAACGTTAAGTGTGTAGACCCTGCGGGTTCGAGAACTATGTAGACATGACCGAGACACCTCTACGGCCAATAACCAATAGCGGGACCTGGATGCCCATATTGGCTCCTACATATTCTACGAAGATCTTTATCGGTCGAACCTCTATGTCAAGGATTCAGTTAATCCCGTATGCTGTTCCCTTTGTTCTTCGGTATGTTACTTGCCCGAGATTCGATCGTCGGTATCACTATACCTAGTTCAATCTCGTTACCGGCAAGTCTCTTTACTCGTTCCGTAATACAAGATCTCGTGGCTAACACTTTAGTCACATTGCTTGCAAGGCTCATTGTGATGTTGTATTACCGAGTGGGCCCTGAGATACCTCTCCGTCATACGGAGTAACAAATCCCAGTCTTGATCCATGCCAACCCAACAGACACCCTCGGAGATACCTGTAGAGCACCTTTATAGTCACCCAGTTACGTTGCGACGTTTGATACACACAAGGTATTCCTCCGGTGTTAGTGAGTTGTATGATCTCATGGTCAAAGGAACAGATACTTGACATGCAGAAAACAATAGCAATAAACTGACACGATCAAATGCTACGTTTACAGTTTGGGTCTTGTCCATCACATCATTCTCCTAATGATGTGATCCCGTTATCAAATGACATCTCATGTCAATGGCTAGGAAACCTTAACCATCTTTGATCAACGAGCTAGTCAACTAGAGGCTTACTAGGGACACAGTGTTGTCTATGTACCCACACATGTATTTGAGTTTCCAATCAATACAATTATAGCATGGATAATAAACGATTATCATGAACAAGGAAATATAATAATAACCAATTTATTATTGCCTCTAGGGCATATTTCCAACAGCATTAGTCCCGGTTCGAGCGGCTAGGGCGCCGGCCGGGGCTCGGCAGGCAGCAGTCCCGGTTCAAATGGGACCTTTAGTCCCGGTTGGAGACACCAACCGGGACTAAAGGGGTGTGATGCCCTTTAGTCCCGGTTGGTGTCTCTAACCGGGACTAAAGCTCCTCTGCACAGCGCCGACTGCGCGCCCTAGTTTAGTCCCACCTCGCCTACGGAAGGGCGCCCGCACCTGCTTATATACTGCCCTCCCCCGTACCTGCCGAACTCCTCTTTACACTTGCCTCTGCCTGACTTGTGCACTCTGTTGCCGCCCCTGTTGGGCCTCTGGGCCGTGTGCGGCCAAAAGGTCTGCCCCTATCGGGATGGGCCGATTAGGCCGCACTCGGTACATGGGCCGGGGTGTATTTTTTTAATTTCCTTCAACAGGCCTTTAAAAAAAACAGCGTGGTGGCCTTTTAGTCCCGGTTGATGTTACCAACCGGGACTAAAGGTCCTCCTGCCTGAGCACTGTGCAGCGGCCACGTGGAGCCCCTTTAGTCCCGGTTCGTAACACGACCGGGACTAAAAGTGGAGGCATTTAGTCCCGGTTGCAGAACCGGGACTAAAGGCCCTTACGAACCGGGACTAATCCCCTGTTTTCTACTAGTATGGTGGTGGCGCCGCTGTCCGAAGAGGAAGGCAGAGGGGTTGAGTGGCTGGCTGCTATGATGGTCAAGGCAGTGTGCTGGAGTGTTTGGGGTGCCGGTTGATCCCGCAGCAAATCGAGGGGCTTTATCTTTAGGCAACAAATGCGAGGGCTTCATCTTTAGGCAGTCGATAGCGATATGAAAGAATCCATTCTATAACTATCACAAATAAATTCAAATTAAATCATCACAGTTGCAGTATCCATTTATAATACTTTTAAATTGGTACCCAAGAACCTATGCAATATAGGCATAGAGTTCAAAAATTACATTTTCGAGGCACCAAAATAAATAAATAAGACGATCACATACATTGTCAGACTGCATATTTCTTTCAGGTATTGTTTGTTTTCAAGCGTTAGTACATACTAGTAGCATTTAACTTTCCTACAAAGTGAGGCCTAGAAAATGCAGATGATGAGTTCAGTTGAGTAGCTTCCTCCATGGTTGCTGTTGCGTTTCAGTAACATAGGGCGGTAGAGAATCAGCTTCAGTGCTACCCTTGACATTAAGCTTTTTCAGTAACTGCAGCATGTGTACTTGTTGATTGACAAGTGTACAGTAACTGCATCAATTATTTCTGTAGCAAGCATATTCCCACTATGGACAACACACAAGTCTACTTGAATGTGTCATCTCTCTACATAATTCTTTTTAAACAGAAAGACCTCAAATAGGTGCAGAGTTGTCTTGAACCCGCAGAGTTGGCAGAATTCGGCAAATCTCATATACTACCCACCAGCAACAAACCATCGTAACCCTCGACCAAGAAGCATGTTTGGAACCCCAGGTCCGAGGGATTTCATCCGCTTCCCAGATGCACAACTCATAGAGAAGCAAATTATAGATAAAAAAGGGGAAATTTTAGATTTTTTCAATAAGAGGAGCTCACTTGTGACTCCGCAATGGTACCAAGGCCCTTCCTTATTTATCAAGGTGCTCTCTTCTCCTCACTCCACAGCCATGAACAAAATAGGGGAAATGCAAAGTGGATAGCTGCGTTGCCGGCGATTTATGGATTGGGGAGGAGGTAGTTGCGGGGGTTGCTTTGTCGAACTGCGTCGTTGCCTGGAGAGGAAGGCGGAGGGGTGGGGCTCCGCTACGGAGGAAGAGGAAGGCGGAGTGGTGGTGGCGCCGCTGTCTGAAGAGGAAGCCAGAGGGGTCGGTGGCTGGTTGCTATCGGGGTCAAGGCAGTGTGATGGAGTGGTTGGGGTGCCGGTGGATCCCGTAGCAAATCAGGGGGCAGGAGGTGTCGGCGTTGAGCAGCTGGCTTGGATCCTGCAGCGGGTCGTCGCGGGAGTTGCACATTATGATATCGGTGCAGGCTAGGTGGAATAGCGTGCAGCTGGGACACGGCGGCACCTGGAAGGCAGCTAGGCGGCGGGGAGTCATGAGATCCACGGTGGGTGGCGTGCACGTCTCGGGTGGTCGTGCAGTGGCGCGGCAGTTTGGCACACGTGGTGGCCTTTGATACCAGCATCAGAGGAAGGCTTGGGGTGCGTGGCCCGACAGATCCGGTGGCGGGGAGGCACGGGGGTGGGCCCCGACATGGTGGGAGGAAGAGAGGGGCGACGCGACTTGTGGATCATGGGGAAGGTTACGCGGTGGAGGAAGAACAAGGGCGGTGATCGTGGGGTTGGGTGGGGTTGAGACGGGGTGGATCGTGGGGAAGAGTGGTGGGTGGCTAGATTTTTTTCCCTGGTTGCTGCCTTTCTGTTGGGGTGCAGGATGGGTGTTTGGTTCGGGGTGGTGTACAACTCGGTTTCTTGTATAGAATAAGCGAATGTTTTATAGAATAATGTCTTATGCGGCGCTTATATCGAATAATGTGTACAACTCGATTTTGTTGTATAGAATAAGCAATTGTGTACACTCATCATAGGAGGCACCCAACCTTGTGGCACGAAATCTCTTTTTGCGAAAAAAGTGCAGGTTCCACTTTTCTAAAATTGACTATGACATAGGAGAATACGTACGATTTGGGAATTAGATTTAGAAAACACAAATGATATTTTCTTGTATCTAATTAATTTCTAAAGAACATTAGATTTGTTTAGTGAGAAATGTAACTTGCACTTTCAAGAAAAGTGTAACTGTGTGAGTGAAAAACTGCTAGCTGCACCGAGGACCAACTTTTTTGTCACATAAATATTGCGGACCTCACTGAATTATCCAAAAATAAATAATAAATAAAAATTTCTTTCATATTTTAATATACGTGCATTTTTAAGTTCAATTATAAAACTAGGGGACTGCTAGGCGTCACCCGGCTTATCTTAAGAAAAGACCAGCCGGCTTGACAGCCGTTGATTTGGGCAGCGTGATCCCCTGGTGCGTGCAATTCACGATACGCCCATGTCCGCTTGATACCCTGGACCACGCCGTCACTCCAGCCGCCAGTACGTGCAATGCATATTCTCGCTTCCTGCATGGCATAGGTAGCTGGGACGAGAATCGCAACTTGTGAAGTTGCAGCACCAACTTTTGCTTGCGCCACCCGCACTGCTCAGGTTACAGCAGCCATGTCGCCGAATACCTCACGGGAACGTCGGCGAGCTTGCCACGCACCGGCCATGGCTACAGTACCGGCAAGCTCCGGGATTGCAACACCAGCAACTGACATTGCTGCGACCATCCCTTGAAATTCCTATATAGGGCAAATTGATAAATTTTCTGTAATTTGACGCCAAAATTCATAAAGACAATAGACTTGTACTATATATCCACCTAAGAATTATGCTCAATTATTATTTCGATTGTGTATAAATAATATATTTTCATTCTTAAATAAGACCTATGTATTTTCTTTTGTAACATTAATTCCAAAAATTTACTAGTTATTGACATCACATGGAGTTCATATAAGCCAAAATTCACCATGAACCTGCAATTATAATATCATAGCCACCACGAGCAAAAAAAAAATTGGGCAGAGATGACAATTCATAATAAGTTGCACGAGTCCAAAAATTTGACAAAGAAAAACAAACGATTCATCATCTCTACTCTTAATCTTCTACTCCTAAAGGAGGAGTCTGCGGTCGTGATGGTCGGTTTGGTCGTCGTTCGTTCGTTCGTTCGGTCCCACTTCTATACTCGCATACCTCTGCATATCAGCGATGGAGCCGGGTCGAGCTCGGGTGAGGAGGTGATCCGTCATTTTTTCTTTCGGTGGCTGAAGTGGTGGTGCCGGAGGCAGGTGACGGGCGTTGGTGTCAAGCTCAGAGACGTTCTGCTACCTTTTCAGTTTTGTCATGTCGGTCATTATGTGACTTGTACTTTAATCTTTATGATATGAATGAGACACATATTACCATGCAAAAAAAAAAATCTACGATAGAGCCCCCGCTCAAAGAAAAATAAACTTTCCACCCCTTTTCCCGAGCGAGGGCCTCGCTCGCACGCTGTTGTCGTCCCCATCCTTCTCGCACGCCGCTGCCGTCCTCCCGCTCGAAGGCCCGGTATCCTCGTCATTCCTCGGCACCTTCTGACAGAACCTCACCATGTCGTCTCACCTTGCCCAGGGCCGGTCCTGAGATTTTGGGGGCCCGGGGCGAAACTAAAACTCGGGGGCCCTTACTACATATTGTTTCGACGGGGCTATATAATTATTAATATAATCATTGTAGAAATTATAGTAATATTTGCGTGTATATATATATATATATATATATATATATATATATATATATATATATATATATATATATATATATATATATATATATATATATATATATATATATATATATATTACCAACATGAAATATTATCAACAAACATTATAATAAATCCGGCTGCACAAAAATTAATAATAATTCCAGAATCAGTATTTATATGAAATAGTTTATACACACAATGTTAAAAATAAAGAAATTTTGCATCAAAAGTATAACAAACAAACAATGCATCGTGTTGATGAAGATAAATTACTTACTTATCAGTATACATATAAGGAATAATGAATGGTAATATGACCAATGATTAAAATCGCCGGAGAAAGGAAAACGCGGCAACCAAATTTACAGCAAAATTTTAGCCTAAACCAGTACGATCTTCCGTGATTTTGGCCTGTATGTCAATCACGGGGCAATTTTCCTGCAGGATTGCGCCGCAATCGTGGCCGTTTCGGCCGCCATACAAAATCATGAATATGATATTACCTTAGATCGGTGTTGATGATTGTCTGATCGTGTGCTCGGCGTTGACGCGGTGTGTATATGCGTCTGCGGCAGGCGCTCGGCGATGTGCATGACCACGTGTGTGTTGAGTGATGGCGCAATCTGGCGCATGGAGTAGAGAATTAGAAATGGAAGAGCGGAGTTCATCCATGAAAGGGCGACTCGCGTTCAGAGAGCTCACGATCGCGGCTGAGGATACTTGAAGACTTAACTCTCGATCTGATCTCAGAATGAAATTAGGGGAAAAAAAATTAATAGATGGGAATTAGGACCATCACGCGATCACGCGATCAACTCGTACGACCGTACGACGACTACAAGGAGTTCGACCTATACATGGGCCCTGACCAAACGAGTGGGATATGTGCGTGCGTGGGCTACCGAGCTACCTGTTGTGACTGCTTGCCCAGCCCACGGCCACTGCGTAGCTGCAACACTGCTGCGTTTCTGCCGATCGTGAGCTCTCTGAACGTACGTACCTGGGTGGGGGCCCCTGGATTTTGGGGGCCCGGGGCGGCCGCCCCCCCTGCCCCCCCCCCCCCCCCCCCCGATTTTGGGAGCCCGGGGCGGCCGCCCCCCCGCCCCCCCCCCCCCCCCCCTTTCAGGACCGGCCCTGACCTTGCCGCGTTCCCCGTACCCGACGACGCCTGGATTCCATGGATGGAAGTTTCGAAGTCCAGGTCCGCATCGGCGGTGGTAGCAGCGATTAGTTCTCCTATGCCATGTCCGCCCACGATATCTGCGGCTTCTCCACTGTGTGTCGATGTTGCCACCGTTGCGGTGCGGCGGCCGTAGATCGGAATTCCGCCTGCTGTACTCAAACGGCAGATGGTACGGAGTAGTCAGATCGAGTCCCACCCTGAGGGCTCGACCTTCTCGATCCAATCTTGTGGTCGGTGCGGAACTCCCCGATGATGTGTCCAAGGTTGATACAACTGGGGCATGTAAGTGTGTTAGGGTAAGTTCTGGCTCAGATTGCAATTACAGCACTCATTGACCCAGATCTGATGGTGTCAATTAGGAATAACTCAACTTATAGCCCTCTGGTTTTCTGGAGATCAAACTTCATGAATGCACACATATATTCCCGGTTTATTGTGCTCATGCCTGATATTATGAATTTATTTGTGTGCTTCGATGCAAGCATATTACATAAAGATACAAGCCAGCTGCTAGCTAAAGGAATTTTGTTTGTCTTTGATACGATTGACCTCTTAGAGGAAGAGGCCTTCAGGATAATTTGATTATGTTTCCATGGATATCCGGTAATTTCATGTCTTGTTTCATGAAGTGTGCTCTTCAATCTTCTCAAGCTGATATATTAGGTGTTGGTTTCTTCATCTCTAAAATCAACACTATCTAATAATAAATATCTCAAATTTTTGCAGGTAGAATTAGTGGTTTCACAACACTCAGCGGCAGCTAAAGCTGTAGTTTTTGGTGTACCAGATAATCGCCTTCAAGAGAAAATTGTTGCTTGTATTAGCACCAGGCATGACTGGAGGTGGGTTGATGCAACAACTAATCACCAAGGAGAACGCAAACAAGTACCTCTTATATCCATACATGGTCTGGATAAACACGGGGTCACTTCATCTATTTTTAAACCATAATAATTAATTGTTTCAGGATAAGAAGTACGATCTTTGTATCTCCTTGCATCAAAATTGAAAAGATTGCATTCCTTTAATAAATTATTCTACATAGGATGTTGTGGAGATGTGTTGAGAGCCGATGGCCTCATTAGTTCTGAGTTACAATTTTGGATCTCGCGACGGTCAGACCCCGCCCACCAAAATTATCTAGCTTTGTAGAGAAGTTTGGCATATTAACCTCGTGGTTTTGTTACACAGGCAATGGAGATCCCATGCAAAAAATTGAACTGCCACGCAAATTATTAAAGACAGGTTGCTTGGTATCTGACAATCTGCTTGTCCTTCTGCTATGCATTTTCAGAAACCCCACAGGAAGCTGCTGCACATAGGTGTTGTGCTGGTATATTTCCTTATGTAGCCTTTGTTGAGGTAAATCAGACCAAGACAAGGAGAGTAGCCTCTCTTTTTTACCCATCTTTGTTATTGTTAATAATGAGATTGACAATGAACTGACTACATCTCCATCTTTTTACCTTTGTTTCTACCGAGCTTCTTAAAGGTCCACAATATTACGCCAGTGCTTTAGCTCTCATTACTGTAATATTTTGGATGACATTTCCCATCTCGATCGCCGGGGTTTTCAATTTGTGAGTGAGGCACGCGAAGCACCCTTACAATCCCAAAAAATACTACTTCAAAACCATCGCAATGTTCTTGACCGGCTTTGTCACATCGAACATGTAAGCAAAAGGCATTATATACACTACTGAACCCTGAAGCCCCCAAATCGATCATCTTCTGGTTTGTATGTACTCCCATGATTATTTAGCAAATGCCAAAGAAAAATGGTGTTTCTTTCATGCGTATATCGTTTGGCTGGGAGTTTTGCCCACTTGATCTGAATATGAGGAAGGATATATATCTTATAGCAGATCAGATTTAGGATCATGTCATGATTCCTCAAGGGCCTCATGATTGTTGGTGTTTCTTTCTTTCAAATGAAGACACCAAAGTGATTTCCTAATTTGCATAGTTGTACTAGCAGGATTTTCATAACAACTAAGCAAAATTTTCTTCAGTTATTACACAGTTAAGGTAGTGATTTTATTTTGTAGATTTCTACAGTGCCTAATTTGAATCAGTAAGGATAATTATATTGCAAGGCTTTAATGCCAAGCTCAAAGTTTGAAGATAAAAAATTGAGGCGTGTGATCATATGTCAATACTTAAAGAAAGAGCCTTTAGTCTTTCTTAATAAGAATGCAGAAATTAAAGCATTACATCTTTTGATGAAAACATGTACTCCCTCCATCCCAAAATAAGTGTCTTTGATTTAGTATAACTTTAGTATAAAGTTGTACTAAATCAAAGACACTTATTTTTTGACGGAGGGAGTATAAGGTATAGCTGATATGGTAAACTATGGGTACCACTGCATTTCATTATATACTTTTCTTATGATATCTAGAATTTAACTTAAATGTAATCTGCATGTACATTCTGATTATATAGTATTGATGACATGTAGTACTAATATGCATGGTCACATTATGGTAACGACTATCTGCTAGGAAGTGATGTACTTCTGACTTTACCACTATCCAGGTACTACTTTTGGAGACGATGAATGGATGGCAATAACGACTAATTCTTCTCGAGCTTCTACTGCCTTTATATCAAGTAAAGCATCTTTGTCAGCAGTAGATTCTTTGAACTTTATTAGGTATATACATCTCGCTCTTCCTCTGTTGTAATTTTTGTACATACTAAGTGTTCATTTTGAATGAGCTTCTTATATTTCAGTGTTGCCGGTCAGCACAATCACCGCAATGCAATGATGAGTCATTCTTCTTGTACAGTTGCATCTACATAATTGACCTTGTATATTTCCTGTTTAATTATATGCCAATATATTTGTCCATGTACTGACATTTGTGATCTGCGTTTTATGACAATTGCAAAAAGATAAATTGGAATGGAACTTCTTTGAAAATATTCTTTGAAATGACACTGCTCTGTCACTTGTACGCATACAAGAGGCTAAATGTTGTTTTTTTTTTTTATGTTCTATCAAGTATTTCCATGGTTATCTCTGATATAGTTATAAAATGATCTTTTCGGACCAGTTAAATTAGCTCAAGTTGTCATTTAGTTTAGTTCAAGTTCAGTTTTGGCTGCCATTTTAGTTCAGTTCACTTAGGAGCAACATTTGGCATTCTAGCTATATGCTATGATGTCTAAAGGTTTCCCTTTTCTCTTTTTGTGTAATGTAATTCCAAGTTCTTTAGGTTAACCACTGCCACTAATTCTCTATTGGATATGCCATGTGCATAGGAAGGGTGCACCATTTTTTCTTTATCTTCATCTGAATTAAATCCATCCATTGTGTATGCAGGTACTCAAGACTTGTAGCTGAACACGGAGCATCAATCCTCTTATTGCTTATTGTTCGTCAAATGCTATATTAAAGTACTGTATCAATTCCAGTTATTTACACGAAGGGATGCATTAAAACCTGTGGGGTCATGGATCTTTCAGCTTGAACGTAAGCCTCTCCGGCTGTTCCATTTACATAATAATATCTTCATTTGGCAACTATGCTTATTTTTCATCGTTTTTCAGAGTATTTGTGATGTATCCTTCACTTACCGAGCAACTGTGTTGTCGCCGATACTGGTAGAGGGCTTGGTGGACTAGCGCAAAATGGAATCCTAGAAAGAAGTGAAACCAATCAGCTGTGGTGATGGACATTTACCTGCCCAATGTTCTCATGCAACTAGCAGGTCGCCCATGATGTTCTTTATGCATTTAAAATAATACTAAAGGGAAAGGCATATGAATGTGTACGTTTGCAGCAGTAGATTCGGAATGATGTTCTTTATGCATTTTAAAAAAATCATACAATTCTTGAACCTCTTCAGAATTATGTAATCATCTCCTCGGACTCGAAGTACTGAGGAGGGCGTGCGTCAGAGGCCTGCCGGCAAGGCGCGTGCAGGTTTGTGCTTGAGGGTGCGCGCGAGCCGGCAGCTACGGGTAGAGGGTGCGGCGTGGGCGTGCGTGGTGTGGACGGTGTGCTTTCTAACCTTCATGATCTAGGCAAACTCAAGAAACAGGTCGGTCGACACCATGGAGGGGAGAGGAGGATGTGCGGCGACGCCGTTGTTAGAAGGGAGGCGGCGGGGACAACAGCGGACGGGCGGCTATAAGGGGAGAGATTTTTGCGTGAAGCCAAATATTCAGATATTGGCAACACTCTTTGATAGCTGGCCTTGTGTAAGTAAGGTCTCTTGTCCATTGTTGTCATGATTTAGAGAGAATTCTTTATTTGGCCCTTTCTTAAAATTTGCTTCCTTATTTGGCCCAAAATAAAAGTTTCTACCCTATTTGACACCTAAAGTAAACTTTGTTCCTTATATGACACTTTCGTCCATTTTAGGCACTAACGGTGTTAAGTATGAGGCAAAAAAGACCATTTTGCCCTTAGTGCATTGTGTAACTATCCTGGATGTAGTAAAAAAGCAATCAGTTCACCCATGTTTTAGGGATGTTCAATGGATGATGCATATGTATATGTATGCTCCAGTATTTTTTTTCCTTACGTAATCTGGTCTGCGTCTATGTGAGAAAAATATAACTTTGATCTATCAAAGTACTGTTGTATGACGTGTAGGTCCCACGTATTGCTAGAAATTTATGAAAAAGAGAATATATTCAATATTGGACTCTATTTGTAGAGTTCATCGTGTAGAATAGAGTGCTGCCAAAAGATTGAAGTTTTACACTTTGATTTAAGAGAAATAATTGCCAAAAAAGAGAAATATGTGCATACAAAACTAGCCAAGTTTGTAATTGACGTGCATGCATGCAGTCATGTACTGTATGCAGTATTGTTTTTTTTTCTACTAATGTATACGAGTTGCATCCAACTATCCACGGTGACTCAAAGCCAAGGCCCACATGGCATGGAGCTGGCCGCCTCACTCCCTAACGTTAGCTATCAGCGATCGGTTTTGATACGGCTCATTAAAAATTGCTGCGCACGCAACCTACCTAGGTTTAGATAGAGCCTCTTCAGATTTAAAATTGCTGCGCACGCAACGTATAACACCTTTATAAAGCCTCCGGTGCAACCGTCGAGCGAAGACACGCACGCACACCGCCAGGTTCGAAGAAGACGCAATGCTATGTCCGACTACCGCTCGCGTGCATCTTTAATCGCAACTGCCGCGCACCGCAGGCGATGCCGGCGCCGTCCGCAGCTCATGGCACCACGTATGGGCAGCCGCGCCCGTGGCGCCATGTGTGTGGACGCCCAAGGCCGAGACCGCCTCAGCGCCCGTTGGCTAATCGGCCGTCGACTCTGTAGTACTGTTCATAGATATGCTAGTATAATTTCTACGGATGTTTTGTATGGCTTTTACACGCACAGACCAGTTTAGCTAAGAAACAAAATATTGAAGCATACACATACATGTGCATCATCCATTGAACATCCCTAAAATATGGAGGAACTGATTGCTTTTTTTTTCTACATCCAGGATAGTTACTCCATGCACTATGGGCAAAATGGTCTTTTCGTCTCACACTTAACACTGTTAATGCCTAAAATGGACGAAAGTGTCATATAAGGAACAAAATTTACTTTAGGTGTCAAATAGGGAAGAAAATTTTATTTGGGTCAAATAAGGAAGCATATTTTAAGAAAGGGTCAAATAAGGAATTCTCTCCATGATTTATGGTTCTAATAGCTAGCACTTTAGATTTATCTTCTATATGCATTTATCGGCCAATACATGTATGCCAGCGACAAACATGCACGCCGTGTATATATTCTGGACCCTACCCATACATCATAGTTGCTAGAGATTAAAACTCAGAGGTATTTAGTGAAATTACAATTGCGAGGGAATTCAACGGCACACTCAAAATTGCGCAACCCAGCTGAAATTCAGATATATCTAGATAGCAACGTATATTTCCGGCTGGTATTCCAACGAGCACGGATAGATAAATTTATATATTTCATTATCATAACATTCAAAATACAAGCATTTATGTTTCTTTTCACTATATTCAAGATAATATTTATTTAGGAAATTGCTGGGATGTGTCTGGCTATTTTGTTTTTGATTTTAGGCTCTCATGAAACGGTAAAGAATTGGTTTGTCCCATTTTCAGAGTATTCTCCGTTGCACATTTTTAGACCTTACACGTGAAATATTCCTACTAACTAGATATATTCCTTTTGTGGGATGGTTATGAATCGAGGAACAAGTTTTTATTATAGTTGCTCAAATATCGTGCGAATGAAGTTAAAGACAACAATTCTGATACTGTGCGAGAATATCTTAAGCGCAACAAGCATATCTAAATTCGTAACAGATTAATAGTTGGATCATCGCTCTTCATATGTACATCGTCAAATTACCTTTTAATCAACTTACATTGCAAGTGAAGTGGGACTTCAATTATTATCAGATTGTTACCGCCTATCTTTTCTATACATGTGAAGTATAACATGCATCATCTTTATATAACTCCAGCAAAATATTTTAAAAGCCCGTAGGAACGCACGGGCATTCTACTAGTAGCCATAATTTACATTTTGGCTATGTAAACGCACGCACTTGTTTTTACATGGCACTCTCTTGGCCTTTAGCAACAAAAAGGCAAGAAACGCGAGCCAGAGGGCTCTGTTGCATTGCCAGTAAGGTGCATTGGCCTTGTATTGCTTTGCTCCTGGATCAATCGCGACCCCCCTCTCCTCCACATCGCCTGCTGACCCGCTTGGATCTGTTCATCCTCCTCTAGCTCGGTCTCTCATCCATTCCATCCCCATCCATTCCATGGCTTCACTGTTCCTCTCCAAGACGACCACCAAGTCGCCCCCTCCACCCCGCCGGACCCCAGACTTGTTCTTCTGGAGGAGGAGGATCCGGACTGGAGCACTCTGCCGGAGGAGCTCCTGGAGCGCATCGGCAACATGCTCCTGTCGCGCCGCCACGCCCTCCAGTTCCGGTCCATCTGCCCGGCCTGGCGCGCCGTGCTGCCGTTCGCCAGGTACATACGGCCGTTGTTGATGCTGCCCTACAACCGCGACTCGCCGGATTGCGCGGTCACCTTCTACACCGTGGCAGACGGCGGGGAGACGACATTCACCAGGAACCTCCCGTCGCTGCGCGGCAAGGCCATGCGTGGCTCGTCACGCGGTTGGCTTGTAACACCCCCAGTATCATACTATAATGATTTTCCCTTAAGATGGTCATGCCATCATAATCACTAAGTCAATCTGCCACTTGTCCAAAATCAAAGCCAAATTTCAATTTGATTTGCATGTCAAATATTTACTTCGTCTATCATGCAATCAAAATAGTTCATATCATGGCAAATATTCTCTAAGTATTTGTCATGGTGGAACCAACCTCTTTTGGATTCTCAAATTGCCTCTGGAAATTTATTTAGTGGTCCAGCAGCATTTAATTTGGCCTTTTCCATTTCTAAAAATGGTTAAGCAATTTAAATTGCTCTGAAACTTTTTATGCAACACCATAATATTGTGCTTGATTTATGTTCCAAGTTTCAGATGTAAAAAAAAAATCAATTGGTGCCAAAATAAAATGCAAACAGGAGCTATTTCTTTTTTACAGAATAGAAAAGGAGAAAATCTCCTATGCACTTGTCGGCCAGGGTACAGTGGCGAAGCCCAGCCCACCGGAGCCCTTCACCTACCTCCACCTGCTCCCTCTGCCGTGGCGACGCCGTAGTCACCAGAGACGCCGACGGGCGCACGCGTCGCCATCCGATGAGCCGCGGAGGGGATAAGGCCGCGCCCAGCCTCCTCTCCCTCGCGGACAAATCCTAGAACCCCCAGTCCCCTCTCCCCCACCCCTTTTCTCGGTCTGGAAGAACGCCCGAAGACGCGGTCGCCGTGCTCGCCATCGTCTTCGTCACCGGCGTGGCCATCTTCATCCCCGACGCCTGGGATGTGGTCCAGAAGTTGCGCCTCCTCGTCCTCGACCTTTGCGCCAAGCAGCTGGCGCCGGGGAGCCCTACGTCAACCGGATCGACCGCCGCATCCACTTCGGGCACCGACGAACGCCGCCCTCGATCTGCCGCTGTGCCGCGCTCCAAGCTCCGACGAGCCTCCTTGTGCTCCAATGTGAGCAACCGCTCCGAACCCCTTCCGTTTTAAGCTCAAGTTCGAGCTCTAGCTCGCGTTTGTTGTCGCTTAGCTCCGGCCGCCGCCCGTCGCCGGCGTAGTGCTCGTTTTCGTCCACATTTGCTTGAGCCGATGCCACTGCTCGACTCGGCGTGCTCTGCTCGTTCAGTAGGACACCCCCGCGCGCCGTCCCGCTGCCGGAGTTGGCCGCCCGTGCGACGACGCCTCACTCTGTGGTCGCCGGCGTGCACCACCGCGCGCGCGCGCGTTTAAACGTGAGGGCTGGCTCGCTGACGTGTGGGTCCGCCCAGATTAATTAGGACCTAATCACTAATTAAATCTAACACTAACCTAATTAGACACTGACGGGTGGGGCCACATCTGTTAAATACCCCCCTTTATTATAACCTGTGCATATGACATGTGGGTCCCACCCTGCTAATTAACAAAAATGAATTAGATTAGTCTCTGTCTCACTGACACTAGGCCCCACCTGTAAGTTTGACCAGTCAACAGTCAACTCTGTTGACTGCTGACTGGGCTGTTGACTGTGGTCAACTAGGCCCCACTGGCCCACTGTCAGCCACATCAGCACGGTACTGGGTACACTTTTGTGTACCCATAGCAAATTAGTTATTTAATAATTTGAATTAATAATAACTCCAGGAATTTCAGAAAATTGCTAAAACTTTGAAAATACGTAGAAATTCAACCGTAACTCAGATGAAAATGTTTTCTATATGAAAGTTGATCAGAAAAATCTAACGAATCTGAATATGTCATCTGCATTCATGTTAGAATCCTCTAAGTAGGAGAACCTGTAACTTTAGGCCTGTTTCTGGTAGATGAATAGTGCCTGACTATCGGTAATTAATTCCAAGTTAATTTCTAAATTAACTAAAATGGTTTAGAGATGCATTAGGTCACCATGCATTGCATTTTGCCATGTCATGCTTTGTGACTGCATTTGTATGCTTGTATTTATTTGTTTCCTCCACCTCTTCTCTCCGGTAGACCCCGAGACCGCTGATGATCCGGTGATCGTCTACTTTGTTGAAGATCCGTTTCTGTCTGCAGAGCAACCAGGCAAGCAAAACCCCCTTGATCATTATTATATCGCCCATTCTTTCTCTCCCATGCTTGCATTAGATTTGACTACTGTAATTGATTGCTCCTATTTTGATGCATAGTCTGATTTAGTAACCTGCTGTTGATACTTTACCTGTTGTCCTATATGCTTAGTATAGGCTGATTAGTGATCCATCAGAGGCCCCACACCCTTGTCCTTGTTGCCATGCTTTACTTCCGATGACTCGATCAACGTGATCGATGTGCAGGGACCGACACAGCACCGCACACCCCTTTAGTTGTACGACTCTGCAGAGCTACTATCGAGTGCCGAGGGTGATACCTCCTACCTCACTCCTGATGATATCTCTGTAGCGTAGCTAGTCGGTTGTGAGCTACCGAGTGTGATTCCTCTTTCACCACCTCCGATGATGCCTCTGTCGTGCAGCCCCTCAAGTGTGAACTCATCGAGGGTGATTCCTCCAAGTTCACCTTGATAGTTACATCAAGTAGGAATCCAACGAGGGTGATTTCTCGGATTACCCCTTGATGTTATGGACACACGGACACCCTAAATTTACCTCAGTTCCCTGTTGAAGTCGGGTCGACCCCGAGGGGTACCCGTGAGAGATGTGAAGTCGGGTTGACCGTGAGGGTACCCGCGAGATAATTACGTGGCACGACCGGGCAGGCAGACTGCCCCAGGAGAGGGATGGGCCTGGCCCTTGCCGTAAGTCCACGAGACGGGGCGACGGGACCACATGATCGTGGATCACTGATCGTCTCCGCGAGCTCCCAATACACTAACGGTTTGCATATGTGTTCTGAGTAGGCCTCTGGCCTTTACGTACTAACCACCACGCGGGTTAGCACTCGGTGTTGTACGATTCTCCCGAAAACTCTGTCAGACGTCCAGTTCAGCATTATGGCACGGTCGGATCGTGCGATCCAGGAGAGAGGTGGCGCTGGTATCCACCCTGCTCGCAACGACCCGAAGTGCAAAGGGCGATGGGCCCAAGACCCCTGAGCACTTAGGATGTAGACCGGCGTGGACCTCTCTGCGGAGTCTAGGTAGGACTATGGTGTGTCGATCAGCCGAGGCCGTGCATGACCAGGAAAAGTGTGTCCGGCCAGAGTTAATCGAGCGTGTTGGGTAAGTTGGTGCACCCCTGCAGGGAAGTATGTCTATTCGAATAGACGTGTCCACGGTAACAGGACGCTCAGTGTAGTATCCCAATCTACTACAATTAGAACTTGATACCTGTGATGTTTAATTAATATGTTAGCTCCGGGATTGCTTTCTCGCAGGGAGTCGAGGAAGGATCTCTGGGCATTGCTACTATTACTTATTACTTTATGTTATGCTACTAATATGCATTCTTCTAATGCTGCAAGACGCTGCAGGATGCTAGTTTTCGATAGGTTAAGCCTTCCCATCTGTTCTGGCATTTCTGCAGTATAGTCCACAGATACAGCCCCTTCCCTTTGATACCGATGCATACTTAGCATAGATATGATGTAAGTCTTGCGAGTACTTTGGATGAGTACTCATGGTTGCTTTGCTATCTCTTTTTCCTCATACCCGATTGTTGCGATCAGATGACGGACCCCCGGAGCCAGTTGATCCCGTCGATGACTACTACTACCCCGACGGAGCCAACTACTACGTGGAGACTGACGACCAGGATTAGTTAGGAGGCTCCCAGACAGGAGGCCTGCGCCTTTTCGATCTAGATGTCGTTGTTTTGCTCAGCCTTCTTAAGGCAAGCTTGTCTAATTATGTCTGTACTCAGATACTAATACTTTCGCTGACTCTTATGTAATCGAGATTATGTATTCGAGCCCTCGAGGCTCCTGGCTTGTAATATAAAGCTTATATTATTTTATTTTGTGTCTAGAGTTGTGTTATGATATCTTTCCGTGAATCACTGTGCTTGATCGTGCGCATTTGCATGTATGATCAGTGCACGATTGAGTCGGGGGCGTCACATGACTAGCCCTCGTGGACGACGAGGCAGCGTCATTGACGCTTCTCAACCCGCTCACGGACACCACCGTCGAGCTCCCGCCGACGGACGAGCACGTCGTGGTGGCCTCCTTTAGTCAAGCGACGATGCTCGATGGGATCCAGACCATCATCCTTCTTGCTGACGGCAACGTCATCAAGCTAGACGAGCTGAAGAAGAGTACGACGTTCCGTCAGAAAAAGATGAGTGCGGTCTTCCGCCAGATCGTGCTCTCCTCCTCCTCGCCTGGCTCCGGCGACTGTGTGGTGATGGCGGCGCTCCAAGGCTCGAGCACCGTCGCATTCTGCCGCGTGGGCGTTGACGTGGCTTGGAGCTTGCTAGACACCGACCTTGACTGCGCTACCTTGCTCGTTCATTTCCATGGCAGCAGGTTCCTGGCGATTGACGACGAATGTTCCGGAAGGTTCAACATCTGTGATGTTGCCGGTGCAGCTCCCACGGCTACATCGGTGCCGTTGTCTCTGGCTCCGATAAATCCCGGCCATTATACGGAGGTGAATGGCGAGCTGTACGTCGTGGGCACCATGTTTCAGGGTTCCACCTACCTTGGGTAGGTATACAAGAGCAATGTCTTCGCCGCGACGCCGAGTTGGACCAGGGTGGAGAACGCCGGTGATCTGACACTGCTCATGTCAAGTAATTTCACGGCAGCAGGCTACGGTGGAGCAGTAAGTGTCTCCGGGTTCAAGAGGAATTCCGCCTACTGCCTAGCCTTTAACTCGGACCGTGATCAGTTTGAGTGGGAGATCATTGACATCGCCAATGGCACATCTGAATATCTGCCTTGTCGCAAAAATATTTTGGGTTCAGGGGCTCTTTGCTGGATTCAACCGAATTATTGGGCATAAGGTACGTGTGTGTGTGCAGATTATTCCATATGTTCTTTCTGCGATGCCTTGGCCCTAGGGTTTATAGATTCTAGAGATCATGCATCTGGTTCATGGTCAGACGTCGATGGGCCATTATTCAGTTTGCTAACCTTTGTGTGCTGTGTATTTAAGGGTCGACATTATGCTCATCGTTAGTCGGTCCATATTGTATCTTGACATCGGGTCTATTGGTTTTAGAAATCTCGGTGTGTTTGGTTTACCGTCACATATGCAATATTTTCACATTTGATGTTTATTCAGTTTGCGACCATAGTGGTAATAGGCAGTACCCTGAACTAAATTCGTGGACTGAAAATATCTGGTTAGATACTCGATCCATGTGCTTTCAAGTGATTTATATTTACGGTTTGCATGCCCTCCTAGATATTTTGCCTTGATTGACAGTTGACGACAAAAAAAGTTAGGTATCCTATAATGAACAGATTATATCATTTTATCATTCATGTTGTATCCCACCTACAATAGAAATAAATGCAACACAAACTTGATTGCAACATTGACAATCCTCTCTTAATTATTAGTTTAAGCTCAGATTAATATATTAAAGCTGAACCGCCATGGGAAGACGTCCGATCCTCACATGTAAGGTTTTTCTAAGAAGAGCTAACTTTATTGTAGAATCATTAAGATCGTTAAGGAGTAGCAAATAACATATGGAGGCGATTCGAGGCAGAAAATAGCAATATCTCGACAATTTTGCTAAATGAGTGAGCGTGTAGGCTACTTTGTAACGCTCTCCACACTTTGACAACTATATATATATATATATATATGACTACTTTTCTGTACTCCTGGGTGTATGTACTTCCATCCTTAATATACCTTGTATACGCATTGATTATACCTCTTTATCATTCTCAATATACTTCTTTAAATATTGTAAGATACCTCAATACAAGTTTTGTTGAAAAAATATCACTTGCGACGTACTTTTTATAATATACCTTTTTCACATATAAACAAATCAGCATATACGTACACCTTTAAAAATATGTAGACTCACATGAATTTTTTCATGAAACTCATTTTGAGGTATCTAGTAATTATTAGTGAAGTATATTAAAAATAATAATGAGGTATAAAAGATTTATTTATGTGGTATATGAGGAGCGGGAGTACGTACTCTCAAGAGTACAGAGCCATTTTATTTTTTCTACTACCGGGTGTAGTTACTCCCACTTTGGTTTCGTATGTTGTAGGTAGTATCTATTATATTGGAGAGTACGTACGTGTAGTATGTAGTATGTAAGAATGTTTGGTTAGTATATATACTATTTTATAGGTAGTATGTACCATATTTTGAGCATACTCCTTTTTACGTACAAATATGTACGTATTTCACAAATATGATAAAAACATGGGCTTACATGCAATTTTTTCACATAACTCGTTTTGGAGTATCTTAGATATAGTATATGAACATACTAAAAATGATAAAGTAGTATATATACTATCACATGGTAGTATATGAGATATGGGTGTAACTACACCCGGTAGTAGGAAGCATTTTCCATATATATATATATATATATATATATATATATATATATATATATATATATATATATATATATATATATATATATATATATATATAACTTTGCTTCAAATTTAAGATTCATAAGTCAGTTCCTTGCCTTTATTCTGAGTATTTTGTTCATGCTTTACATGAAAAGATTTGCAAATATTATTCACAGCGAGTACTTGAGTTTGAGAGTTTTTTCGGCCATGAGGGTGCTCGCTGCTACCAATCTGTGTCCCAGATCCAAAGTTTCACCATTGTTCCTGTTCAAAACTACTCTCACATATACATTATTAGCAATATAATTTTCCATCCAATAGTTGGCGTCCACTGCTGTAAAATTTTAACTGAATTTTTGTGATTATTTGCAGGAATCTGCAGAGTATTGCTTGAAACGTGAAAGAACAGCAAATAAGCACCCAACCTGTGGTGCAAGATGGTTAGACCGAGGCCAGGTCATAGTTTATTTTTATGCAAAGTAAGCATCAATTTGGAATCAATTCTGGCTCCATGTCCCTGAATCAAATTTATTTATACTGTCATTTCTCATATGATGGCCTGCAGAACTAATGCCAACTTTCAAATAACGCGGAAGTTATTGTTTTACTTTTGTTATAAAACTTGTGCCATATGTGTGTCGCTTGGAGTTGTAGCATTTGACGTGCTAGTCTTTTTTACTGAGGGTGCAATTTTCCCTTTTCTCTGAAACGTCAAGCTGACAAAAATGGCTACATCCTTTCCACCTTTCAATAGCAAGGTCTGCATCGGTAAAATGATGGCACCTCTGTACAGTGGTCCAAGAGATGCATGGTCTCTCTTTCTCCTCCACTTCATGTCAAGGACAAAAGACCGAAGAGTTTCTATAGTATGTCTGGAAAGTAGGGTTTTTTCATGAGCCTTGCATGAATTTCATTGAAAATTAAAAAAAAATTCTAAGAGAGAAATGAGGCACTACCATATTTCAAATGGTACTATAATGTTCATAGAAGACCCAACACCACTCCAAGGCTACGTGGCGTCAGGCTATACAAGACGATGGATGTGTTCTTCCATGACATCGTGAATCTCCTCATCACACTTTTAATCTGAATTATGGTTGTTGTATAAAGGATGACATACTAATGCTTGAACAGGTTTAGATGACAGGAGAAACATGGATCTCCCTTGCCTGATTTGTGATTAAACGAGAAGCACCAGAATAATATTGTTGCTTTTATAAGATGATTGCCTTATGTCTTATTACCTATCATTTATGTTTCATAAACCAACTATCACTTTCTCTATCAAACATATGGGATTTTGAAGCATGCGAACATTCATGCTATGTTTTTTATTTGTTCTTCTTTTTTTTCGAAAAGGAGAAAATGTCCTATGCGTGCAACCATCTAAATATATTCTTGTGATGTACATATTATGGATTGTTTACATCCATGGGATGCAAGGTAATTTCTTTCACCTATGTTTGATGGAAAAGAGGAGCTTTGCATACGAGTTCAATAGTCTTTTCCGACGTGGTGTTGGCCCGTGAGGTACTCGATGCTGCACATGCAGTGGGGCATGTTTTCCACCATGGCAACCTTCTCTTCCTGCTAGAGGCCCAACGTTTGTCGCTTCTCGATGGTGAGGAAGTCGTGATTGACGCACGATGCGTATGAGAGGGGGAGTTGGTCGATTTGGGAGCATTTATCATGGTTGTGGGGGAGCAGTTGCTGCCTCCTCTGCTATCTCGTGTAACAACGAGATGAATCCTCAGAGATCCACTATGATTCTAGGTGGATTTGGATTATAATCTGCATAAGTTTGAGACATCAAGTATTTCTCCACAAGCATATAGATGGCTGCTGTTTATGTCATTCAAGCAAACATCATAAAAAGCAGAGGCATAAATATACGGCGTCTGAGTATTTTCTGAATCCAAACAATAAACTTGAACAGGCCCCAAGAAAGAGTAGTTAAAATCAATTATATTTATCAAGCGCACTCTCCCAAAATACGACTCATATGCCTTCTCTTGGAATGTCTTCACTGACTCTTTTTCTCATGTAACATTATAAGCATATTGAGTGTGTCACCAATCCCCTGGACAATAAAAAATTATGGAAGTTCAAAATACCTATGTGAGTGAAGATTTTCCTTTGGTTTTTAAATTGGAGAGTGGTCTTGACTAGAGACAACCTTGTACGCCAAAATTGGTAGCGTTGTAAGCGTTGTGTATTTTACAACCATGATGAGGCAATCAAACTCCTATTTTTTAGTCTAAGTCTACTATTGCGATGTGGCCTATTGTTCATGTAGCTTCTAACTTATAGCACCCATGTTGTGTGTGTAAACTTTTGGCAACTGGGTGTGGGGATTGATAAAATAAATCGTCACACATCTTCATGGAGTGGCAGTCTTATGTGGGGCCATGCGGCTTTTCAAGAACAACAAAAAGTGTGTTTCATTTTTTGTGCAAGTTATCCATTCTAGAATCAGAGAAGGCCTGACACCAAAGACTCCCGATAGCCATGGTGGTTGGTCGTGTGTTGTAAAGGTCACATGGAGTGGCCTCTTCTGAATGAAACCTAGAGGTACACACTGCACCCGCCCCCGAAGAGGGGGTGCATGAAATCGCGTAACTGTCGAACCCCCCCCCCCCCCCCTTCATGGGTCCTAATATGGGTATACAAGGGTTTTGTAATGATATAAAAGTCAAAACAAAAATTTCAAGAGGCACCTCCTTCACAAACTAGACCATCCCGCAGGACGATTCAGGCCTTCAATGTGAACCTCCCCGTTTCGAGGCCGCCAACCCAACTCCTGCTGGTACATGAACTCTCTTTGGGTTTTGTATGATCCATGACATATTACAACACAAAAAAGAGTAATTGTCATATGGAGTGGTCCCTTCTGAAGAAAAGCTAGGGCTAGACGTTGCGGGGTCGTAGAGGGGCCGACATGATGTAACACCCCCAGTGCCATGCTACAGTGACCTCACACTAATGATGCCAAGTCATCATCATTATATACTAAGAAATGCAATTAAGAAATAATTCAACTCAAACTCAAAATTTAAATAACAAGAGAAATTAAAAAAACTTCAAACTTGCAAACAAAAGTGTTCATAATATTGCAAATAAGCCCTAAGCAATTATAAAAATAAAACCAACATTATTTAAATTCCCAAATTGACCCTAGCAACCAAAACAGTGGACTAGCAGCAATTATTTTTGCCTTTTCAATTTCTAAAAAATATTAAAACCATTCCAAATGACCCCAAACTTTTTGTGCCACCCTAGAATGCTGCTAAGTATTTATGGGACAAGTTTCGTATGCAACAAAATTCAATTGGTGCGAAATAAAAATACAAAATAGAAAAGAAATAAAGAAAAAAGGAAAAATGCAACTGTGCACTTAAGCCCACAGCCGCACAGTGACCGGCCCAGCCCAGCGCGGTCTCCTTCAACCTACTGCTCATCCCCCTCGCTCGCTGTCGCCGCAGTGCGCGCGCAAGCGCTCGCCCCCCCCCCCCCCCCCCCCCCCCACCCCCCTCGCGGCTGCTCGACAGCGAGCCGCTACAAAGCTCGCGGAGGGGATAAATACGCCCCAGTCACTCCCCCTGCTAACCCTAGCCACCACTCGCTCTCTCCCTCGCCCGCGTTCTTGATCTGGAGCTCAACCGAACCCTGCTTCGCGCGCCACCGCAAACCACCGTGGCCACCGACCACTGCTCGCCGTCTCGAGGTGTCCAGGGCGTTCGTCCTCGTCGTCTTCCTCGACTCAGGGGACCGGAACGACCTGAGGAGCACCACAGCCTCGGGATCGACCCTTCTACGCCGCCACGGTCACCGACGCCATTGCCGCCGATTAGTTCCGCCCCGACCTCTCCGGCTTCCCCGAGACCTCCCTCGAGCTCCACTGTGAGCACCGCTTCGATCTCCCTCTCTCCTTGTGCTCTCGGGGCCCTCTAGCTAGCAGGCCCCGCTGCCGTGCTCCGGCCAGCGCCATGGCCGAAGCCCTCCACGGCCTCGAGCTCATCCGCTCAAACCCATCGCACCGTAGCGCTCCTGGAGCCCCGTAGAAGCCGCCCGTCGACTCCGTTCGCTCGCTAGCTTGCCACGACTCCGCGCCCGACCAAGCCCGTGGCTGCGCCGCCGCCCCGCTTGCTCGTGTCGCCGCCTCCGGCCGTCACGCGCCCCCTTGATGGGTCTGCTGGATGCGGGCGTGCTGCAGCTTCCGAACGCCACCTCCCGCGCTCCATTTGAGCCTCCACAGCCGAAACCAGCCGCGTTCCCGCACGTCGCCGCCGTCGTGTGGCCTCACCGGCACGCGCCGGCGTTTAAACGCCGGCGGGACCCACGCGTCACGTGGTTTACCCCTTAACCCAGCTGCTAAGCAGCCACTGACTGGTGGGTCCGGGTACTGTAGCAGTTAGTTAAATTAAATAAAATCAAATAGTTAGCTCAGCCACTGACATCGGGGTCCCACCCCTGCTAATTACCCCTTTTTGATTAATTAAAACCCTGGTAACTGTTACAGTCACTGACAAATGGGTCCCACTGGGCCCAGTTGAATCAGTCAACTGCTGACTGGGCACCCCCAGTCCATGACATGTGGGTCCCACTGGACCCACTGTCCAGTCAACGTTGACCCAGTCAACTGCTGACTGTGCAGTTGACTGGGCCCACTGTCAGCCTCTGAGTGCATTTCTGTGTGCACTCAGCTGGGTACCCGTAGCAATTTAATATTTAAATACTTTTCGAATTAAAATTAATTCCAGAAAATCTAGAAAATCATTTAAACTTTGAAAATTCATAGAAAATAAACCGTAACTCGGATGAAAATTATTTATATATGAAAAATGATCAGAAAAACACAACGAATCCGAATACGTCATTTGCACTCTTGTTAGAATCCTCTAAGATGATGAACATGGAAGTTTTGGCCTGTTTCTGATAGATGAATAGTGCATGACCTCAGATAAATAATTCCAAATAAATTACTAAATCATGTAAAATATTTAGAGATGCATTATATCACCTCTGCATATCGTTTAGGCATGTCATGCATAGTGATTGCATTTGTTTGCTTTATATTTATTGTTTCTTCCCCCTCTTCTCTCCGGTAGACCCGAGACCGACGCTGCTCCTGTGTACGACTACGTCGTCGACGACCCTTCTACTTTTCAGCAGACTTTCCAGGCAAGCAAACCCCCTTGATCATTCCTATATCACCTATTCCTTTTTCCCCGTGCTTGCATTAGAATTTGCTACCGTATTTGATTGCTCCTATTCTGATGCATAGCCTGATTTTGTAACCTGCTGTTGATACTTTACCTGTTGTCCTAAATGCTTAGTATAGGTTGGTTAGTGATCCATCAGTGGCCACCACACCCTTGTCCTTGTTGCCATGCTTTGTTACCGGAAGATTCGATCAATGTGATCGATGTGCAGAGACCTACAGAGCACCGCACACCCACCTCAAGTTGTACGACTCTGCAGAGCTACTATCGAGTGCCGAGGGTGATACCTCTATCTCACTCCTGATGATACCTCTGTAGCGAAGCTAGTCGGTTGTGGGTTACCGAGGGTGATTCCTCTTTCACCACCTCCGATGATGCCTCTGTCGTGCAACCCCTCAAGTGTGAACTTATCGAGGGTGATTCCTCCAAGTTCACCTTGATGGATACGTCGAGTGGGAATCCAACAAGGGTGATTCCTTGGATTCCCCCTTGATGTTACAGACACTCGGGTACTTTGACCCTTCACATCAGATCTTTGGGAAGTCGGGTTGGCCATGAGGGCACCCGCGAGAGATTATTGTGGCGGAACGATAGGGCAGGTGGAGACCACCTAGGAGAGAAGTGGGCCTGGTCCCTGGTCGTTGGACCGCGGGTTACCAAGTCGGAGCGACAGGGTGTCGGAGGTGAGCCTTGAGCCTTGTTCGTGTCCGCGAGTTACTAATAACACGCTTAACGGATTTGGGTATTTGATTTGAGTTGGCCACTGGCCTATACACACTACCACCATGCGGGATAATGGTTTAATGGGGCCCTCGGCGCCGTATGTATCAGCCGAAAGCTCTGTCAGACGTCCAGTTCAGCATTGTGGCAGGGTCGGATCATGCCATCAGGAGAGGGATGGCGCTGGTATTCACCCTGCTCGCAACGACCCGGACTGCAAAGGGCGATGGGCCCAAGACCCCTAAGCACTAAGGATGTAGACCGGCGGGGACCTCTCTGCGGAGCTTAGGTAGGACTACGTCGTGTCGATCAGCCGAGGCCGGGCATGACCGAGAAAGTGTGTCCGACCAGAGTTAATCGAGCGTGTTGGGTAACAGTAGTGCACCCCTGCAGGGAAGATTATCTATTCGAATAACCGTGTCCACGGTAACAGGACGCTCAGTGTTGTATCCCGATCTACTACAACTTGAACTGGATACATGTTGTTTTAATTAATATGTAAGCTCCAGGATCGCTTTCTCGCAGGGAGTCAAGGAAGGATCTCGGGGCTTTGCTACTACATGCTTGTTGCTTTATTATATGCTACTAATCTACACTCTTCTAATGCTGCAAGACGCTGCAAGATGCTAGTCTTCGATAGGCTAGGCCTTCCCCTCTGTTCTGGCAATTCTGCAGTTTAGTCCATAGATACAGCCCCTTCATTTGATACCGATGCATACTTAGCATAGATCTGATGTAAGTCTTGCGAGTACTTTGGATGAGTACTCACGGTTGCTTTGCTACCTCTTTTTCCCCGTACCCGATTGCTGCGATCAGATGACGGAGCCCCGGAGCCAGCTGATCCCCGTCGACGGCTACTACTACCCCGGCGGAGCCTACTACTACGTGGAGATCGACGACCAGGAGTAGATAGGAGGCTCCCAGGTAGGAGGCATGCGCCTTTTTGATCTAGTTGTCGTTGTTTTGCTCAGCCTTCTTAAGGCATCCTTGTCTAATTATATCTATGCTCAGATGCTGATGCTTCCGCTGACTCTTGTGTAACTCGAGGTTATGTATTTGAGCCCTCGAGGCCCCTGGCTTGTAATATAAAGCTTGTATTATTTTATTTTGTGTCTAGAGTTGTGTTGTGATATCTTCCCGTGAGTCCCTGGGCTTGATCGTGTGCATTTGCGTGTATGATTAGTGCACGGTCGAGTCGGGGGCGTCACAAGCTGGTATCAGAGCCAACTGCCTGTAGGAAGCCCCTTTCCAACTCCTTGGCCGAAGTAGAGTCTAGTCTTTGAAAAACTGTTTTACTAACCTTGTTGTGTGGCTTACGGGCCCACGTCGCCAATGGTTGGGTTTAGGATCTTTTATCCCTCTCCTTTACTCTGGGATTCTGATCTCTCTTCTATTCGGGCTAAAGATTTTGCTAACACTAACATTAGGTTCTCGTGTTCACATCCACCCGGAGAGCTGGATTGTCTGCAATTATTCCTTTCAATTGGCCTGTTTAATCTGTTCATCACATTTTCCTTTCCATTGGTCTGTTTAACCTTTCTTGTAATCTAGTTTTATCTAAGCAGTGATAATTCCCTGCTTAAGTCAACAACCCCAAATAAAACCTTGTTACTATTGTTGATGACATTCCGGTAACCACCGATGGACGAGAACCTTGCCTATTGGTCCGCCTCGTTTTAACGAGCAGGAAAATGGTTCTCTTCGTTCCCCGCCCTTGGTACCGACGTTGTTGCCGACATAGCTGACACGCTATCTTCTGACATACCTTGTTGTCGTGACCGTGTAAGATGTCACCGTCCTCCCTACTCTCAATCGACACTCACCACAGTTCCACAGGATCGAAACCCGAGTCTCCTGTACAACCTTAATTCCGAAGTATCCGTTGCGCCTGGCCTCGTATGTAACTCACGAGCCACCTTCCGAGAGATGATCTATTCCCGTTGCTCTGAACCCCTTTCACACCCTGTTTCAGGCATCGAACAATTGTCTATCCGCTTGAAACTCCTTATTGTACCTACTTACTTTGCTCTCGATGTTTTCTTAAGTTTCAATTCGAGAGATACTTTCTGCCACATTTCCTGAGTTATCCACCAGATAATCGACCTTGCAAAGGTCCGATCTCCCGAAGATACCCCTAACCCCACCTCTTAAACCTCGGGACGAGATTTCTTGTAGTGGGGGAGATTTGTAACACCCCTAGTGTCATGCTACAGTGACCTCACACTAATGATGCCAAGTCATCATCATTATATACTAAGAAATGCAATTAAGAAATAATTCAACTCAAATTCAAAATTTAAATAACAAGAGAAATTAGAAAACTTCAAACTTGCAAACAAAAGTGTTCATAATATTGCAAATAAGCCCTAAGCAATTATAAAAATAAAACCAACATTATTTAAATTCCCAAATTGACCCAAGCAACCAAAACAGTGGACTAGCAGCAATTATTTTTGCCTTTTCAATTTCTAAAAAAATATTAAAACCATTCCAAACGACCCCAAACTTTTTGTGCCACCCTAGAATGCTGCTAGGTATTTATGGGACAAGTTTCGTATGCAACAAAATTCAATTGGTGCAAAATAAAAATACAAAATAGAAAAGAAATAAAGAAAAAAGGAAAAATGCAACTGTGCACTTAAGCCCACAGCCGCACAGTGACCGGCCCAGCCCAGCGCGGTCTCCTTAAACCTACTGCTCATCCCCCTCGCTCACTGTCGCCGCAGCGCGCGCGCAAGCGCTCGGCGCCCCCACCCCCCTCGCGGCTGCTCGATAGCGAGTCGCTACAAAGCTCGCGGAGGGGATAAGGACGCCCCAGTCACTCCCCCTGCTAACCCTAGCCACCACTCGCTGTCTCCCTCGCCCGCGTTCTTGATCGGGAGCTCAACCGAACCCTGCTTCGCGTGCCACCGCGAACCACCGTGGCCACCGACCACTGCTCGCCGTCCCGAGGTGTCCAGGGCGTTCGTCCTTGTCGTCTTCATCGACTCAGGGGACCGGAACGACCTGAGGAGCACCATAGCCTCGGGATCGACCCGTCTACGCCGCCACGGTCACCGACGCCATTGCCGCCGATTAGCTCCGCTCCGACCTCTCCGGCTTCCCCGAGACCTCCCTCGAGCTCCACTGTGAGCACCGCTTCGATCTCCTTCTCTCCTTGTGCTCTCGGGGCCCTCTAGCTAGCGGGCCCCGCTGCCGTGTTCCGGCCACCGCCATGGTCGAACCCCTCCACGGCCTCGAGCTCATCCGCTCAAACCCATCGCACCGTAGCGCTCCTGGAGCCCCGTAGAAGCTGCCCGTCGACTCCGTTCGCTCGCTAGCTTGCCACGACTCCACGACCGACCAAGCCCGTGGCTGCGCCGCCGCCCCGCTCGCTCGTGTCGTCACCTCCGGCCGTCCCGCGCCCCCTTGATGGGTCTGCTGGATGCGGGCTTGCTGCAGCTTCCGAACGCCACCTCCCGCGCTCCATTTGAGCCTCCACAGCCGAATCCCGCCACGTTCCCGCACGTCGCCGCCGTCGTGTGGCATCACCGACGCGCGTCGGCGTTTAAACGCCGGCGGGACCCACGCGTCAAGTGGTTTACCCCTTAACCCAGCTGCTAAGCAGCCACTGACTGGTGGGTCCGGGTACTGTACCAGTTAGTTAAATTAAATAAAATCAAATAGTTAGCACAGCCACTGGCATTGGGGTCCCACCCCTGCTAATTACCCCTTTTTGATTAATTAAAACCCTAGTCAGAGTCCCTGCGGAGTGGAGTTCATCACCGTCGTCGTTGTTCCGCTGCTTGA
This sequence comes from Elymus sibiricus, assembly GCA_039707655.1. Lineage (NCBI taxonomy): Eukaryota > Viridiplantae > Streptophyta > Magnoliopsida > Poales > Poaceae > Elymus > Elymus sibiricus. Next base: position 363,462,081 of record CM077672.1, read on the forward strand.
ATTTATTTCACTTCCAGATGTTCTGCTGCTAGCATAGAAGTACCTTAGCAGGCGAAGTGTCGTCATGCCCCTATAACCCTTTGTAATATCGCACCCTTGTACCGGTGTTATTTGCAATAAAGAGCTGATTTGTTCTATGCCAAGCAGTGTCGTATTCCAGAAGACTTGATCTCTGGGCTGGAATACGGCGTGTTCTGGTCTCTCTGAGCCGGGGTGCCACAACGATTGGTATCAGAGCAGGTTTGGCTGTAGGACGCCCTAGTCCGCGCAAGTGTTAGAAACCGGTAGTTCAGAGTCTAGCTTGCTTGTTGCATTTGGCTATTGCATTTGTTTGCTGCATAGCATGCATATAGACTTGTTATCGTGTCACTAACGGCTGATCTGGTGAGTGTAGGTGGCATCGGTTTCGATCCACTGCCTGCACCCTCCAGTTTTGCATACTTGGCCTTTGGTGTTTGGTGTCATCTCTGTCCCAGCGGAGTGATGCCGAGGTACCTAGTGGTGTCGATCTCTTGCAGGATTGATGCACAGGTATCGCACCAATATTTTCTCCAGCCACACCTATCGTTTCGGTGGTAGACATGCTTCAATCCCGGATCCTGCCATCCAACCCGCCGCTTTGGCAACCCTTGCTGGTTTTTGTTACCAGAAAAGGGCAATGTCGGCAAGACCCTGTTTTTCACCGCTATCCTACCCTATCACTCATTCCTTGGACGAGTACAGTTTCCGTCCGTGCGCTTGATGATGATGTGGCCGTGACATTCGTGTCTCGCTACATGATCACCAAGTCCGTCCTCACCGCTAAGCCCGTCCAGATGCAACCGGTGCCGAGCCAGCGTTTGGTGTAGCTCTATTTACACCAACCTCTCCACACGCTGATCCACTTTCGTGCACACCGTCACAGCATATTAGATCGTAGTACCGGAGTTCCCTCGAGGATTGTGTGCTTCAGTAGGCATGCATAGTGAGGTGAATAGCTGTGAAATGTGATGTTGCTTGTATGTAATCTTGATGCTTTGGGTGCTTTTGTTCAGTCATTTCTTTTGCTTCTTTCTTTGGGCCTTCGGTGCTACCTTATTTCCCCTTATGAAAGTTGCTCATCAACCGACACCGGACTCGAAGAATCAGTGAGGGATTCAAATATTTGGAAGCTCAGCTAAACAGTATGGAATTATCAGTGGACTGCATGGTATTGAGAATATTTGATCTGAATGCAAATGCTATCCTACATTGATTATCAGCATCAAGATTTACATCAGTGGAGCAACCTTCACAGCAATAATGAACCAGCTGGAAGACAATCTGTGTGCAAGACAACAGTACATTTCCAGTCAAAGGAATATCAAGGGTATATATATATGGCATTCAGTCCGCATATCACGGAGAGAAGCTTCTGGAGTAAACAACCCAGTCTTCCGCCGCACGCTACCAGGGAAGCTTACGACGCAAGGTTCCGCAGTCTTCCTCAGTACGACATGTGGATAACTTCCAGTGTAAGATACCCAGTCTTCTCCGGTAAGCCACCGCAGAAAGTTTCTGGCATAAGGCACCAAATCTTCCTCGGTAAGCAATCAAGGAGAAGCCTCTGAGGTGCAGTACCCAGTCTTCTTCAGCACGCTATCCCGGCAAAAGCTTCGAGCATAAGATATCCAGCCTCCCTCAGCATGCTACTCTCGATGGCTTCCAACACAAGCTATCCAGTCTTCGTCAGTACGGCACTACAAATAGTCATCGGCATTGGTACAAGATATTACACAGTGAGTTGGCAGCATATGGCAATGCATCCCAAGAATCAGATCCGCAATAGTTTGTCAGAAGCAAGAATCAGTCAACACACAAGTGTCTGCCTCGGGAATCAAATGCCCAGATACACATGCTTCCATATATATACTGTGAGAATGCTGCCAAGTTCATGCAAATCACTCGTACGATGATCCAAGCACGGTGAGAATCCGACAACCACAGGAAGAGGAAGAGAGCAAGTGTACACCTCAGTGTGACGCAATGTCTGACCAGCTATGAAGCAAGATAGTGTTGGGACAACAATCCTGACAGTGGATATCAAGGCCAGCTTCCTCTCAACCGACAAAGTGATATCATTAACCTTTGTCAGTGTCATGTATGATTGCCCACAACAGTGAGCTCTGTCCAAGTAACTGTGAACCGGGCATATGATCCTGATGAACCCTTGCTTACCTTTCCTGGTAACAACACCACGCCGGTGTTCTGAGCTGCTTTCGGCCGTCCAGGGTGGATGCCGCCTTTATATTTCTCTTTTCAACAACTGACCCGTGTTCTGAGCTGCTTTTCGGCCGTCTCGGGCAGCTGTTGAGTTTCTTTTTGTGGCAGTGACCCTATGCTCTGAGCTGTTCTTTGGCCGTCTTAGGGAACTGCTACATTCTTCTTATCAACACTGCCTCATGCTCTGAGCTGCTTTTCAGCCGTCGTGAGCCATGGTTGAGTTATTTCAGTAATGTCCCATATCTGTGTTGTAAAGACCGTTCTGGTGGCTACTGATTTATTTGCCAATTTCATGCAAAGGTTCGGATGATCATTGCCCTGCAATTAGAGCTGGTGAGATGATAAATTTGCCATTTAAAAGTTGTGGCACTGTCATAGGATAAGGATGAGGTATGTTTGCCGGAATATTGCACCTGACAGTACCTATGGTCACACGAAGGATTAAGGATATATATGGCCAAGCTCTTTCAGCAAAAGATTCTGAAAAAGAGAACAATAATGAAGGAGCAAGACCGGCAATACAGGTATGATAATTATTGCAGGAACAACATGGTACGGATACCCAAGACAGTCTGATTCTGTATCGATCACCATGAACACCCACCCAAGGGGGTCTACTCTGTTTGTAAGGACCTCATATCAAGGTGACAGTCGAATCATCAGTACGGATTCGAGACAGTGGAGCCAGCCAAGGTAATTCAGAACTACCTTCACGCAATCAGACTCTGCCAAAAGAACGGCTATGATTCTCAGCGTTGTTTTGAACCCGAAGGCCATGCATCTACTCTAGTAACCCGATGCAATGATTAAATGATTCATGTCCATCAAGTAAATTTGTGCGCAGCTCCATTGAATATTATTGGTGCTAGATAAAAGAATGTCACTTCAATTGGAAGTCACCCTCGGACTTATGAAAATTCCAGTCATGATAAAATATCAGATAAGCCAGCAGACATAAAAGAATTGAAGTCAGAGTACGGATGAACACATGAAGATAAGACCTGTCAGAATGTGGGATACAGTGAAGCAAACCACCCCAGAGCAAGGCAGTCAGTCATATGAAATTCAGTGGGAACATCTTATGAAGGAAAAAGGATACCCGAGTTGGAAACGGTTTCCTTAAGTCAGAACATTCATACTTGTTCCATGAGCAACCAAATCTCGAGGAAGATATTTATCGTAAGGGGGTAGGTTTGTAACACCCCGATTTTTGGCCCTTTCTTTTTTTTTTGGATTTCTTCGAATTTTTTTATTTGGAGTTCTTTTTCCGTGGCTATGTGGTCTTGAAACCTGGGAAGATCTTCTCTCCTGCCACTTCCTAGTGGCTTGTCATTCCCAAATCTATTCCAAGGCCATGTCATTTCCATCTTAGCCCAACCCCAATTTTTATTTCTTGGGAATATGCTTTTTTCTATTAAAGGAATAACCATGTTTGCCCTAGGTTGTGAAGCAACCTATATTTCTGTCATTCCCAAAATTCCCAGAAAATTCTCATAAATTCTTTGGATCATATTTTCCACAAATATGCCAAAATCCATCCTTGCCTAGTTCAAAAATAATTCAGGAATATTCATTTCCTATTCTGTCCAGCAGGGCATTTTGTGAAGGAAGTGCCATTTATCTTTTCTTGATTGACTCTAAAAATTTTTGTGCACTCTTTCCTATCCAAATAATTGCCACATGCCAAAATTCAACTTCATTTGCCTAGTAAATCTTCCTCAGAAAATTTCCAAAGTTTCTGTCCAGAGAGAAGCTTTGTGAATGAAGTACTAGCTAGACTTGTCCAAATGAGTTCAAATTTTGGTAGATCATTTATATGGTCAAATAATTGCTCTACACCAAATTTAATATCCATCCAACTATCTATGTGAGCACACCTTCAAATCTTGGTTTCTGGTCACAATTTCAGTTTGTGAAGCAATTATGCTTTATATTGCTTGAAAAATTCTGAAATTAATCCAGGACCTAAATATCCCTATATCCATTGGGTATGACAAAATTCACAACATTTTGCCAAGCCATTTGTTCCACAAAATTCCCCCAAGTTTCTGTCCAGTGTGGATCATTGTGAAGGAAGTACCATTTTTATTCATCCAATTGGTATGAAATTTTTATGGTATCTTCATATGACCAAATGATCATGCTCCACAAATTTTCAGCTCAACCCAAGCAACCATGTGAGTGCTACTTCCTGATCTAGATTCTGGCCAATTTTTGCAGTTATAAAGCAACTGCACTCAAACCGTGCCCAAATGACCTCAAAATCCACAAGATTGTAGTCCTTCCTACTCTAAACCCTTGAGACATCCTGGTTATCTCTTATCCCCTCTAATTTGATCACAGTTTCATGCCTAAGTTTGCAACAACAAACTTTCTCTGATCACTCCCATGAACCTACAGTGCCTTTCTTCGATCCATCACCTCAGGTAGGACCCACTTAGGAGGGACTACACGCTAGACATCCTTTGGATGACCAGAGTGCACCGCGTGCGCCTATGCACGCGGTGACCACGCGGCCTGGCACGCCAAAAGTATGCTCTGGACTTCGGGTCCCTCTGTCGCCGCCCAAACGCCGAGCTCCCGCCACCGCACCATGTCCACAGCATTGCACCCAGTCTCCTGCGTCTACGCCACCTCTCTGGACCCCTCCCCCTCTCTTCTTTCCTCTCCGGTGAGCACGCCATCCCGGGATGCCCGCGGCCGTCGTCGCTTTTCCTTTGTCCTCTTCCCTCCCCGTAGTATCTCAGCGCGGCATGCACCTCCCCTAGACCTCTTTCCCCCTCCGCGCGTGCGCGCGTGCACGCGGTCGCGCCAGAGGCATCAACCGCGAGCTCCCGTCGTCGTCCGGCGAGGGCATCACGGCCATGGCTATATAAAGCAACCCCCGAGCCCTCCTCTCCTCACCAACCTCTCTCTCCCCCTCCTAGAACTCCCCCTGTCCACTCAAACGAGCTCGGGAGGCTGTCCACCTCGAGCATTGCCGCCATGGCCGCCGCTCGGGTCGGCCTAAATTCCGGCGAGCCCGAGTCCTCCTCTTCCCCCTACCACCACCAGAGCACTCCACGTCCACCCTAGGCCCTTTCCCATAGCTTGCCGCCTCCTCTCAGTGGCCGGAGCGCCATTCCCGATTCCGGCCGAAGCCGTCCTCCACCGCGGCCGACGTCCTGCTCTCCTCCGTGTTCTCCGGCGAGTGCGAGGTGGCTCAGGCGAAGCGGCTCCCTCCCCTGAGCATTTTGGCAGGTCGGCCGCCGCCGGAGATGGTCTGTGGCGCTGGCGGTCACCGTCGGGGCCAGCCTCTGCCTCGGCCAGGCGCGTGCCACGCGGGAGGAAGAAGAAGACCTGGCCAGGCGGGCCACACCTCCCCGCGGCCCCCACCGGTCAGTCAAACCAGGCGTTGACCCGGCTGCTGACTGGGATAAGTGGAAACGGTTTTGACCGAAATACGTTTTCAGTCAAAGAAAGTGTAATCCGCTTCTTCTTCGGACCAAAATACGCTTTCCCCGTTTGAAAGCGCATTTCCAAAAAGGCGCTTTCTGTTTTTCAGCAGCCGCCGCCGAAACCCTTATATTGCGGACGTTCGTCTGTTAAGGCCAGAAAAGAACATATTTTTATTTTTTTCTGCCTAACAAACGAACGGCCGTAACTCGGCAACCGTAACTCCGATTCAGGTGATTCCAAAGCCCACGATCTCAGTTCGTCGATCCCGTTCCGATGGTACCATTTTCATGAGGTTGTCACATTGTGAAAATGACCATTTTGCCCTTGCCCTTAAAACAGCTCCAACGGGAGGGAAACTTTTCCGGCGATTCTTTCCGCGAGTTCATCGCACCTCTCCCCGATGGTTCCTCCATCCCCAGGCAAGCCACAACAGCCACTTGCATGATGGCATTGCAGTAGCCATGGTTTCCACTTGAATATTTAATGATTGTTTGCGCATTTAATTATTTTGTGAATGCCTCGAATATGTTAGTGAATCCATGCTCATTGCTTATGCCATGTTCATTTTCATCTAGTAAGTGTTATGATTTATTGCTAAGGATATTCTGATCATGTTGTATTCTTTTCCTCATTTCAGATGGTAGTGATAATGATATGCTCATAGGGATCATTATGGTTTGATATGAATATGCTTGTGATATTCGTGATCATCGTTATGCTATGCGCATTTGCATCCCGTAAAGACAATGATTTATCATTGTTGATGCTAAATGGTTATGTTGCCCATCCATGGTTACACTGATATCATGCTCATCTGCATTGTTATTTCATTATGTATTTTATTGTGACTCAGCTCATCACCATTCAAGTTAAACCTGACATTAATCGAACTTGAACAAATCTGTTGGCTGAGTCATGGTGCCACCGAATCGAGCTCACCAGTGCAACCACACTTGCCTGGATGGGGAGGCCCTAATGCGGTCTATTGTCATGCCTCTCGTCGGTGCCTCCTACTAGGGAAGGTTATGTGCGCGCGCTACCCTGATCAGGTAGGCGGCCATAAGCCTTGAGTACCCGAGTTGTATGGATCCGAGGTCCCCATTTGGGACGATGTTTTGTTTGGCCACGACGGTGGCAGCCATAGAGGTGGCGGATGTCATGAGTTCGCATCAGGGTAACGCACACTACAAAAAACTTGTTAATCCATGACGGATTTCGGATGACAGTTTCGAAAACTCTCATGGACGGACTGGTACAGTCCCGCAAGCCCGCTGAAAGCCCGCCTATCCGTCCCCATATAAAATGCTAACCCTAAACCCTCCTCAGCGCCTCCTCTCTCTCTCTCCCTCCTCCGCAGCCCCCTGTCCACACATCGCCGCCACCCACCGTCTCTGCGTCTGCCTCCTCCCACACCTCACCGACGCCCCCCCCTCCCCTCCTCTAACCTCACAACTTTGGCAACTACCAGATCCGCTGCATCCCCCACCCACCCATCCCTTTCGCAACGCATCTCTCTCTCGTGCGACAACTCGCGCCGTGACCAACGCCGGCCGATTCCTGCGACGCCCGCCGCCACGCAGCACACTCACGAGCTGTTCTCCGGCAGCTCCGTCCTCTAGTCCGGCTGGATCCGGCGCTTCCGGTGTCCAGCGCTCGCCTGTGACTCTTAGCCATGGCTAGGGTTTCGGCTGTAGCGTCGTGTCCAACGCCGGCGCGTCTCCGGCGGCTCCTCTCCGTCCACACCGCGCCTCCTCGCGCCCTCTCCGCCTTCTGGATGGCGTCCCCTAGCACGGTGCGCTCGCGCGCATTGGGCTGGATGCGGTGACCCAGACCTCCTCTGCCGCATCTCCGGCGCGGCACTTGCATCCTATGGCGACCTCCTCTGCCGCGCGACGGCGGCGGCCGACCTGCACTTCGATGAGCACTTGTACCTCTGCCTCCCTCCTCTGCTCCGAGCCTGTGGCTGTGCCATACTCTGTTTCGTGGCCATCGAGGCGAATTTTATCTAGGGATAGTTAGGGATTGCTGCTGTTTGGGCTCGATTAACTCGATCTGCTGTTGTTTAGGCTTGAGCAAAGGTGTTCTCTAGTTGAAATGAGAGGGAGAAGGAAGGTGCTACCATTATTGTTGTTGTTGAACTGACATGTGAACATCACGCATTCCACCAAAGAGGGAGGTAAATAAATTACAGCAAAACGAAACCAAGCAAGTTTGATATCTGATTGTATTTGTAGAGCTAGATCTCGAAATAGCTGAATAGTTCAAACTCTTTCCAATCTCTGAATGTACTGTGCGCATCACCATTGTGAGAATGATAGAAAAAACAGGCACCTGAGCGCACTAGTTTTATTTGGATGAACATGAATGTATAAACTTGTTAGAATCATCAGCTACACCACACTATAAATTAAAGATGACAACATGCATTTACATTATACAGGAATACACAGTGGATGTATGGAAACATCAGCATTGCCCAATCATGGACCATAACTTACCACTGAGCTACTACAAATATGAGCCTATGCATTGTAAACCAGAGAATATATGTTGCATTTGTATTTCCTCGTGTAGTTTTGATCTTTTATTGCAAGATAAATAAACGCAAGTATAGCATCTTATGCTTTAAAATTTGTGTCAGGAAGTTATTACTAGATCTACTATCCCAATAATTTTTATTTCCTGAATCTCATGGTAAATCTGGAAGTTGCATTGCATATATGTGTCATCACCTATCGAATGCATCTTCTATACAGTATATTGATGGGAATGTTTAGGTCATTTAGAGTAAATTTATTCCTCCCTTATTCTTTTGTGTTTCTGATTGAATCTTTTAAGTTTTGTATTAATATGGTTGCAAACAACGCTGATGCTGGAAGCCAAGAAGGTAGACTGGTGCGTTCTATGCGAAGACTGGAATTGTTACTTTGCGTTTCACTTCCTAGCATGGATGAAAGTACATCTTCATCCTGCTGTACTCATTGATTCTCTAGCATGCTAATCTTTGTCTGATTGCTTCTGCTTTGTTCAAATAGGTGACACAAAGTGAAACCCTTGAAATGAACTTCATTACAGCCTTGATTTCTTATTCATTTATTACCTGACTTCTTAATATAGTTGTACAAATAATGCTTCTGTTTCCCCTTCTTCTTTGGGTTTGCAAGCAACAGTTAAATTGATGCTTAGTTTTTTTCGCTTATTACAGCAGAGGTGATGGATTTTGTATTATTGTATTTTCGGAAATGTGCGTACACAGTATTGCAATCTGAAGGAGCGATGGAAGTGAAGATTGCATGTTTTTCTTTAAGATTACTAATAGATGGTATATTATTTTCGCTTCAGATTTAAGAGTGTTTGATCTGCTATATAGTGCATTTGTTCAGTCTCAAAATTTCAGTGTTACTAATAGCATTTTCTCTATTTCTTGGTATTATTCACACCACGTCATTGGTGAAAGCCTACTGGAAAGAATAATTAATCAAGGGTGTGCTAAGTTAAACTAAAATGTTATGTATACAACCAGAACTAAAGAAAAAAAGAGATCTAGTTATATTCCCTTGAATTATTTACTTAATGCATTTTCATGTGAGGGCTCTTTACAGAAAGAAACTGAGATTCATTTAGAAAATCATGTTAATATTTATTGCATATCATTAACTAATGGTTACATAGTTAACACGATGTTAGTTTTGTTGGTTCATTGTCATGTACCCTTTTTATAATACTTTCCCTTGTACTCATTTTATTGTAAAGACAATAATTAGGAAGTGGCATGTATAAAATTTCAACATCTGCTCTATCTCAATTCTTTATCCCATCTCATATTGAAGTGTAGGCAGAGATAATTATGTACCTTGTATGCCATGAAGGCTAATCACCCCCCCCCCCCCCCCCCCCTCCCAAAAAATGGGAGAATGCATGCTTTTTTTCTTCCAACATATGTTACTGTTCTTCACAATTCCCAGTGTGGTTAATCTAGATGTGAAGGTTATGGTCTGAAAGCATCAGAATAAATTTTAACCATTAGGTTCATCTTGCTTAACTAAAGTATTCTGATGCTCGCGATTATTTGGTCTTTGTAAAGAAGTCTACTGTTAGCATAATAAGATCACTAAGTGGATCATTTAATTGGCTAAAATGGTCTTTTCTTTTAGTTGTTTTATTTTACATGATGTGTAAAAAGCAAGTTTATTGACGAAATTACCTTTTAATTGATGAAGAAAGTATGCCTCCAGTATTACTATTTTCATGTTTTGTTAACTATGAGCTACATTGTATTGTATGGGAGCTGGCTGTTATAACTTATTATAATTTTGTCTCTGTTTTCAATTCTATGCAGGTTTGGAAGTTAGTCCGTTTTACTGGAGATTGAAGGTTTTTTAGCAGGAATTACTTGGGTCAGAATAGCTGTCTCGAACTGGTGGTGTAGTGTTGGAGATTAAAATCAGCTAGCAGTGGATTTTCAATGAAGTCATGTTACTCGACTTCTTACAAAAAAACATGCTTATAGCTTTTTCTAGATATGCTTGCGATGTTTGATATTAAGGTTTGTTTTTTGAAGCCAGACTAGATTATTGGAAATCTGTATTGTCTTGTGAACAAATGCTATTTTTTGAATGAATATAATTTGGTGGTCTTGTTGTAAATTGTGAAAAAACTGGCTGGACTAAAAAAGGGGCTAATGTGTTTGACTGGAATGGAATTGGGCTGGTTAATACACGGGCCATGTTTGCCTCCACGTCAGATACACATAGGCGACATGTTGCTTTCAGATCATGTAAATCGGTGACGGTTTGTTCCGTCACATCCTAGTTTGGGCTTGGCGGGCCTGTTGCAGATCCATGACAGCCAAGAACCGTCATGGAAGGTATGATGTCAAATTATGACACGATATACATGACGGATTTAAAATCCGTCATGGAGGGGCACGCATGACAGTTTTTGGCTGATCCGTGATGGACAAGGACCGTCATGTATTAACAAGTTTCTTGTAGTGGCAGGACATAGCCCAAAGGGGAGTTTGTCAGAGTGGCCGGGAGAGTGTCATGCAATAGATTGGTTTTGTCGGAATGTCATTGGTCCACCCGAATGGGAGCACGAGACCATGAGTTCCGTGGTGTGGGTACAGTGTACTAACCTCTGCAGAGTGTATAATCTGTCGATAGCCGCGTCCTCGGTCATGGACACAGTTCGTAGTAGGTCACACTATGGGTCAACAGAAATAATAACCTGAATAATAACAACCCCGGTTCTATGAGAAAAGAAGTTGGTTGATCTTTATGTGGTCATGCGATGATCACATGTAGAGATCAAGCTCCGTGTGGTCATGTGATGATCACGATGGTATAGTTGATACCGAGCTTGGTTGATCCTGAGGTGATCGAGTGATGATCACGATGGTAAGTTTGTGGTTACGAAATAACCTCCGAGCAGAGTAAGTTGGTCCATGAGACCTTAAATGTCGACCCCCGTGCATGCTAGTGCTAGTATCATCTTGTTCATATAATGAATTATATGTACATGCCATGCTCATGTTGTTGCCATGCTCATGCTGTTGCCATGCTCATGTTGTTGACATGCTCACGTTGTTCTAGTAGCAACATGTTCATTGTCGGGGGGATGACCCCCGGGTAGGCCCAAGACGGCGAAACGACACTTCAAGCTTTGCCAGGGGAGCGTCCCCTGGCGACCTGGCAACCCGGCCGGCGTCCCGTCCGTCTCGCCGCCTCGCGACCCGGCGACCTGCCTGGCTGGCTGGAGTCTGTCCGGCTGGAATCACTGTTCACCCTGGAATCACTGTTCACCATGGCCGGGTTCCCAATTCGGGTTCCCTGGCCGGGTTCCCCATCCGGGTTCCCTGGCCGGGTTCCCCATCCGGGTTCCATGGCCGGGTTCCCAATCCGGGTCGAGCCATCCGGGTCGAGCCGTCCGGGTGGAGCCCGTCCGGCTGGAATCCGGCGAAGTCAACCACGACGTCCCGTCGGACTGCGCCGACAAGACGGCCACGCACTGTAGATTTAGCGGCTGGCACTGTACATTTAGCGGCTGGCACTGTACATTTAGCGGCTGTCCCCCCAATAGTGTAATGTGGGCCACCCTTTGTCCCCTGGGCTCCCCTTTATAAGGAGCACCAGGGGAGGCCTCACACCGGGCACGGCCGCACGGCCGCAAGGCCACGACGGCCACCCAGCCAGCCACGTTCTCACTCTCTCAGGAGAAGAGGAGAGCTCAGTGCCTCCTTCTTCCTCCTCCAAACAGATCCAGGAGCACCTCTGTACAGATATACTCCACATATACATCAGACATGCAGGAGTAGGGGTGTTACCTCCCACGGAGGGCCGCGAACCTGGGTAAACCACCGTGTACAGTTGCCCAAACCCGTCCCGGATCTCCACCGCAGCCTTGCCCTCACCTCAAGCCATCCCATGGCATCTGCCGTGACGCGGCACCCCCCGCGAGAATACCACGACATTCATCATGGATAATTAACCTGTAAATGCCATGCTGTTGTTTGTCTTGAATGCTTTGGTTGCTGTGAGCTTGCGAGTACATTCAAAGTACTCACCTGGCGTGTCATGCCAGATTGCAGGTGATGCCGTGTTTGCTTGTTTGTCGAGGATCCTGAGGTTGCGCTCTAGGATGCGTCCCAGCCAGAGTCCCTGCGGAGTGGAGTTCATCACCGTCGTCGTTGTTCCGCTGCTAGAATTTATTTCGCTTCGAGATGTTCTGCTGCTAGCATAGAACTACCTTAGCAGGCGAAGTGTCGCCGTGCCCCTATAACCCTTTGTAATATCGCACCCTTGTATCGGTGTTATTTGCAATAAAGAGCTGATTTGTTCTATGCCAAGCAGTGCCGTATTCCAGAAGACTTGATCTCTGGGCTGGAATACGGGGTGTTCCGGTCTCTCTGAGCCGTGGTGCCACAACGATTGGTATCAGAGCAGGTTTGGCTGTAGGACGCCCTAGTCCGCGCGAGTGTTAGAAACCGGTAGTTCAGAGTCTAGCTTGCTTGTTGCATTTGGCTATTGCATTTGTTTGCTGCATAGCATGCATATAGACTTGTTGTCGTGTCACTAACGGCTGATCTGGTGAGTGTAGGTGGCATCGGTTTCGATCCACTGCCTGCACCCTCCAGTTTTGCATACTTGGCCTTTGGTGTTTGGTGTCATCTCTGTCCCAGCGGAGTGATGCCAAGGTACCTAGTAGTGTCGATCTCTTGCAGGATTGATGCACAGGTATCGCACCAATATTTTCTCCAGCCACACCTATCGTTTCGGTGGTAGACATGCTTCAATCCCGGATCCTGCCATCCAACCCGCCGCTTTGGCAACCCTTACTGGTTTTTGTTACCAGAAAAGGGCAATGTTGGCAAGACCCTGTTTTTCACCGCTATCCTACCCTATCACTCATTCCTTGGACGAGTACGGTTTCCGTCCGTACGCTTGATGATGATGTGGCCGTGACATTCGTGTCTCGCTACATGATCACCAAGTCCGTCCTCACCGCTAAGCCCGTCTAGATGCAACCGGTGACGAGCCAGCGTTTGGTGTAGCTCTGCTTACACCAACCTCTCCACACGCTGATCCACTTTCGTGCACAACGTCACAGCATATTAGATTGTAGTACCGGAGTTCCCTCGAGGATTGTGTGCTTAAGTAGGCATGCATAGTGAGGTGAATAGCTGTGAAATGTGATGTTGCTTGTATGCAATCTTGATGCTTTGGGTGCTTTTGTTCAGTCATTTCTTTTGCTTCTTTCTTTGGGCCTTCGGTGCTACCTTATTTCCCCTTATGAAAGTTGCTCATCAACCGACACCGGACTCGAAGAATCAGTGAGGGATTCAAATATTTGGAAGCTCAGCTAAACAGTATGGAATTATCAGTGGACTGCATGGTATTGAGAATATCTGATCTGAATGCAAATGCTATCCTACATTGATTATCAGCATCAAGATTTACATCAGTGGAGCAACCTTCACAGCAGTAATGAACCAGCTAGAAGACAATCTGTGTGCAAGACAACAGTACATTTCGAGTCAAAGGAATATCAAGGGTATATATATATGGCATTCAGTCCGCATATCATGGAGAGAAGCTTCTGGAGTAAACAACCCAGTCTTCCGCCGCACGCTACCAGGGAAGCTTACGACGCAAGGTTCCGCAGTCTTCCTCAGTACGACATGTGGATAACTTCCAGTGTAAGATACCCAGTCTTCTCCGGTAAGCCACCGCAGAAAGCTTCTGGCATAAGGCACCAAATCTTCCTCGGTAAGCAATCATGGAGAAGCCTCTGAGGTGCAGTACCCAGTCTTCTTTAGCACGCTATCCCGGCAAAAGCTTCGAGCATAAGCTATCCAGCCTCCCTCAGCATGCTACTCTCGATGGCTTCCAACACAAGCTATCCAGTCTTCGTCAGTAGGGCACTACAAACAGTCATCGACATTGGTACAAGATATTACACAGTGAGTTGGCAGCATATGGCAATGCATCCCAAGAATCAGATCCGCAATAGTTTGTCAGAAGCAAGAATCAGTCAACACACAAGTGTCTGCCTCGGGAATCAAATGCCCAGATACACATGCTTCCATATATATACTGTGAGAATGCTGCCAAGGTCATGCAAATAACTCGTACGATGATGCAAGCACGGTGAGAATCCGACAACCACAGGAAGAGGAAGAAAGCAAGTGTACACCTCAGTGTGACATAATGTCTGACAAGCTATGAAGCAAGACAGTGTTGGGACAACAATCCTGACAGTGGATATCAAGGCCAGCTTCCTCTCAACCGACAAAGTGATATCATTAACCTTTGTCACTGTCATGTATGATTGCCCACAACAGTGAGCTCTGTCCAAGTAACTGTGAACCGGGCATATGATCCTGATGAACCCTTGCTTACCTTTCCTGGTAACGGCACCACGCCGGTGTTCTGAGCTGCTTTCGGCCATCCAGGGTGGAAGCCGCCTTTATATTTCTCTTTTCAACAACTGACCCGTGTTCTGAGCTGCTTTTCGGCCGTCTCGGGCAGCTGTTGAGTTTCTTTTTGTGGCAGTGACCCTATGCTCTGAGCTGTTCTTCGGCCGTTTTAGGGAACTGCTACATTCTTCTTATCAACACTGCCTCATGCTCTGAGCTGCTTTTCAGCCGTCGTGAGCCATGGTTGAGTTATTTCAGTAATGTCCCAGATCTGCGTTGTAAAGACCGTTCTGGTGGCTACTGATTTATTTTCCAATTTCATGCAAAGGTTCGGATGATCATTGCCCTGCAATTAGAGCTGGTGAGATGATAAACTTGCCATTTAAAAGTTGTGGCACTGTCATAGGATAAGGATGAGGTACGTTTGCCAGAATATTGCACCTGACAGTACCTATGGTCACACGAAGGATTAAGGATATATATGGCCAAGCTCTTTCAACAAAAGATTCTGAAAAAGAGAACAATAATGAAGGAGCAAGACCGGCAATACAGGTATGATAATTATTGCAGGAACAACATGGTACGGATACCCAAGACAGTCTGATTCCGTATCGATCACCATGAACACCCACCCAAGGGGGTCTACTCTATTTGTAAGGACCTCATATCAAGGTGACAGTCGAATCATCAGTACGGATTCGAGACAGTGGAGCCAGCCAAGGTAAATCAGAACTACCTTCACGCAATCAGACTCTGCCAAAAGAACGGCTATGATTCGCAGCGTTGTTCTGAACCCGAAGGCCATGCATGTACTCTAGTAACCCGATGCAATGCTTAAATGATTCATGTCCATCAAGTAAATTTGTGCGCACCTCCATTGAATATTATTGGTGCTAGATAAAAGAATGTCACGTCAATTGGAAGTCACCCTCGGACTTATGAAAATTCTAGTCATGATAAAATATCAGATAAGCCAGCAGACATAAAAGAATTGAAGTCAGAGTACGGATGAACACATGAAGATAAGACCTGACAGAATGTGGGATACAGTGAAGCAAACCACCCCAGAGCAAGGCAGTCTGTCATATGAAATTCAGTGGGAACATCTTATGAAGGAAAAAGGATACCCGAGTTGGAAACGGTTTCCTTAAGTCAGAACATTCATACTTGTTCCCTGAGCAACCAAATCTCGAGGACGAGATTTATCATAAGCGGGGTAGGTTTTTAACACCCCGATTTTTGGTCCTTTCTTTTTCTTTTGGATTTCTTCGAATTTTTTTATTTGGAGTTCTTTTTCCGTGGCTATGTGGTCTTGAAACCTGGGAAGATCTTCTCTCCTGCCCCTTCCTAGTGGCTTGTCATTCCCAAATCTATTCCAAGGCCATGTCATTTCCATCTTAGCCCAACCCCAATTTTTATTTCTTGGGAATATTCTTTTTTCTATTAAAGGAATAACCCTGTTTGCCCTAGGTTGTGAAGCAACCTATATTTCTGTCATTCCAAAAATTCCCAGAAAATTCTCATAAATTCTTTGGATCATATTTTCCACAAATATGCCAAAATGCATCCTTGCCTAGTTCAAAAATAATTCAGGAATATTCATTTCCTATTCTGTCCAGCAGGGCACTTTGTGAAGGAAGTGCCATTTATCTTTTCTTGATTGCCCTAAAAAATTTTGTGCACTCTTTCCTATCCAAATCATTGCCACATGCCAAAATTCAACTTCATTTGCCTAGTAAATCTTCCTCAGAAAATTTCCAAAGTTTCTGTCCAGAGAGAAGCTTTGTGAATGAAGTACTAGCTAGGCTTGTCCAAATGAGTTGAAATTTTGGTAGATCATTTATATGGTCAAATAATTGCTCTACACCAAATTTAATATCCATCCAACTATCTATGTGAGCACACCTTCAAATCTTGGTTTCTGGTCACAATTTCAGTTTGTGAAGCAACTATATTTTATATTGCTTCAAAAATTCTGAAATTAATCGAGGTCCTAAATATCTCTATATCCATTGGGCATGCCAAAATTCACAACATTTTGCCAAGCCATTTGTTCCACAAAATTCCCCCAAGTTTCTGTCCAGTGTGGATCATTGTGAAGGAAGTACTATTTTTATTCATCCAATTGGTATGAAATTTTTATGGTACCTTCATATGCCCAAATGATCATGCTCCACAATTTTTCAGCTCAACCCAAGCAAACTTGTGAGTTCTACTTCTACCAGAGTGCACCGCGTGCGCCTATGCACGCGGTGACCACGCGGCCTGGCACGCCGAAAGTGTGCTCTGGACTTCGGGTCCCTTTGCCGCCGCCCAAACGCCGAGCTCCCGCCATCGCACCATGTCCAGAGCATTGCACTCACTCTCCTGCGTCCACGCCACCTCTCTGGAACCCTCCCCCTCTCTTCTTTCCTCTCCGGCGAGCATGCCGTCCCGGGATGCCCGCGGCCGTCGTCGCTTTGCCTTTGTCTTCTTCCCTCCCCGTAGTATCTCAGCGCCGCATACACCTCCGCTAGACCTCTTTCCCCCTCCGCGCGTGCGCGCGTGCACGCGGTCGCGCCAGAGGCATCAACCGCGAGCGCCCGTCGTCGTCCGGCGAGGGCATCACGGCCATGGCTATATAAAGCCACCCCGAGCCCTCCTCTCCTAACCAACCTCTCTCTCCCCCTCCTAGAACTCCCCCTGTCCACTCAAACGAGCTCGGGAGGCTGTCCACCTCGAGCATTGCCGCCATGGCCGCCGCTCGGGTCGGCCTAAATTCCGGCGAGCTCGAGTCCTCCTCTTCCCCCTACCACCACCAGAGCACTCCACGTCCAACCTAGGCCCTTTCCCGTAGCTCGCCGCCTCCTCTCAGTGGCCGGAGCGCCATTCCCGATTCCGGCCGAAGCCGTCCTCCGCCGCGGCCGACGTCCTGCTCTCCTCCGTGTTCTCCGGCGAGTGCGAGGTGGCTCAGGCGAAGCGGCTCCCTCCCCTGAGCATTTTGGTAGGTCGGCCGCCGCCGGAGATGGTCTGTGGCGCCGGCGATCGCTGTCGGGGCCAGCCTCCGCCTCGGCCAGGCGCGCGCCGTGCGGGAGGAAGAAGAAGACCTGGCCAGGCGGGCCCCACCACCCCGTGCCCCCCCGGTCAGTCAAACCAGACGTTGACCCGGCTGCTGACTGGGATAAGTGGAAACGGTTTTGACCGAAATACGTTTTCAGTCAAAGAAAGCGTAATCCGCTTCTTCTTCGGACCAAAATACGCTTTCCCCGTTTGAAAGCGCATTTCTGAAAAGGCGCTTTCTGTTTTTCAGTAGCCGCCGCCGAAACCCTTATATTGCGGACGTTCGTCCGTTAAGGCCAGAAAAGAACATATTTTTATTTTTTTCTACCTAACGAACGAACGGGTAACTCGGCATCCGTAACTCCGATTCAGGTGATTCCAAAGCCCGCGATCTTAGTTCGTCGAGCCCGTTCCGATGGTACCATTTTCATGAGGTTGTCACACTGTGAAAATGACCATTTTGCCCTTTCCCTTAAAACAGCTCCGCCGGGAACTTTTCCGGTGATTCTTTCCGTGAGTTCATCGCACCTCTCCCCGATGGTTCCTCCATCCCTAGACAAGCCACAACAGCCACTTGCATGATGGCATTGCAGTAGCCATGGTTTCCACTTGAATATTTAATAATTGTTTGCGCATTTCATTTTTTTGTGAATGCCTCGAATATGTTTGTGAATTCATGCTCATTGCTTATGCCACGTTCATTTTCATCTAGTAAGTGTTATGATTTATTGCTAAGGATATTCTGATCATGTTGTATTCTTGTCCTCATTTCAGATGCTAGTGATAATGATATGCTCATAGGGATCATTATGGTTTGATATGAATATACTTGTGATATTCGTGATCATCGTTATGCTATGCTTATTTGCATCCCGTAGAGACAATGATTTATCATTGTTGATGGTAAATGGTTATGTTGCCCATCCATGGTTACATTAATATCATGCTCATCTGCATTGTTATTTCATTATGTATTTTATTGTGACTCAGCTCATCACCATTCAAGTTAAACCTGACATTAATCGAACTTGAACAAATCTGTTGGCTGAGTCATGGTGCCACCGAATCGAGCTCACCAGTGCAACCACACTTGCCTGGATGGGGAGGCCCTAATGCGGTCTATTGTAATGCCTCTCGCCGGTGCCTCCTACTAGGGAAGGTTATGTGCGCGTGCTACCCTGATCAGGTAGGCGGCCATAAGCCTTGAGTACCCGAGTTGTATGGATGCGAGGTCCCCGTTTGGGATGATGTTTTGTTTGGCCACGACGGTGGCAGCCACAGAGGTGGCGGATGTCATGAGTTGGCATCAGGGTAACACAGAACATAGCCCAAAGGGGAGTTTGTCAGAGTGGCCGGGAGAGTGTCATGCAATAGATTGGTTTTGTCGGAATGTCGTTGGTCCACCCGAATGGGAGCACGAGGCCATGAGTTCCGTGGTGTGGGTACAGTGTACTAACCTCTGCAGAGTGTATAATCTATTGATAGCCGCGTCCTCGGTCATGGACACAGTTCGTAGTAGGTCACACTATGGGTCAACAGAAATAATAACCTGAATAATAACAACCCCGGTTCTATGAGAAAAGAAGTTGGTTGATCTTTATGTGGTCATGCGATGATCACAGGTAGAGATCAAGCTCCGTGTGGTCATATGATGATCACGATGGTATAGTTGATACCGAGCTTGGTTGATCCTGAGGTGATCGAGTGATGATCACGATGGTAAGTTCGTGGTTACGAAATAACCTCTGAGCAGAGTAAGTTGGTCTATGAGACCTTAAATGTCGACCCCCGTGCATGCTAGTGCTAGTATCATCCTGTTCATATCATGAATTATATGTACATGCCATGCTCATGCTGTTGCCCTGCTCATGTTGTTGACATGCTCATGTTGTTCTAGTAGCAACATGTTCATCATGGATAATTAACCTGTAAATGCCATGTTGTTGTATGTCTTGACTGCTTTGGTTGCTGTGAGCTTGCGAGTACATTCAAAGTACTCACCTGGCGTGTCATACCAGATTGCAGGTGATGCCGTGTTTGCTTGTTTATCGAGGATCCTGAGGTTGCGCTCTAGGATGCGTCCCAGCCAGAGTCCCTGCGGAGTGGAGTTCATCACCGTCGTCGTTGTTCCGCTGCTAGAATTTATTTCGCTTCGAGATGTTCTGCTGCTAGCATAGAACTACCTTAGCAGGCGAAGTGTCGCCGTGCCCCTATAACCCTTTGTAATATCGCACCCTTGTACCGGTGTTATTTGCAATAAAGAGCTGATTTGTTCTATGCCAACCAGTGCCGTATTCCAGAAGACTTGATCTCTGGGCTGGAATACGGGGTGTTCTGGTCTCTCTGAGCCGGGGTGCCATAGATGCATAGCCTGATTTTGTAACCTGCTGTTGATACTTTACCTATTGTCCTAAATGCTTAGTATAGGCTGGTTAGTGATCCATCAGTGGCCCCCACACCCTTGTCCTTGTTGCCATGCTTTGTTACCGGAAGATTCGATCAATCTGATCGATGTGCAGAGACCTACAGAGCACCGCACACCCCCTCAAGTTGTACGACTCTGCAGATCTACTATCGAGTGCCGATGGTGATACCTCTTTCTCACTCCTGATGATACCTCTGTAGCGAAGCTAGTCGGTTGTGGGTTACTGTGGGTGATTCCTCTTTCACCACCTCCGATGATGCCTCTGTCATGCAGCTCCTCAAGTGTGAACTTATCGAGGGTGATTCCTCCAAGTTCACCTTGATGGATACGTCGAGTAGGAATCCAACAAGGGTGATTCCTCGGACTCCCCCTTGATGTTACGGACACACGGGTACTTTGACCCTTCACCTCAGATCTTTGGGAAGTCGGGTTGGCCATGAGGGTACCCGCGAGAGATTATTGTGGCGGAACGACAGGGCAGGTGGAGACCACCTAGGAGAGAGGTGGGCCTGGTCCCTGGTCGTTGGACCGCGGGTTACCAAGTCGGTGCGGCAGGGTGTCGGAGGTGAGCCTTGAGCCCTGTTCGTGTCCGCGAGTTACTAATAACACGCTTAACGGATTTGGGTATTTGATCTGAGTTGGGCACTGGCCTATAAGCACTACCACCACGCAGGATAATGGTTTAATGGGGCCCTCGGTGCCGTATGTATCAGCCGAAAGCTCTGTCAGACGTCCAGTTCGGCATTGTGGCACGGTTGGATCGTGCCATCCAGGAGAGGGATGGCGCTGGTATTCACCCTGGTCGCAACGACCCGGAGTGCAAAGGGCGATGGGTCCAAGACTCCTGAGCACTTAGGATGTAGACCGGCGGGGACTTCTCTGCGGAGCCTAGGTAGGACTACGTCGTGTCGATCAGCCGACGCCGGGCATGACCGAGAAAAGTGTGTCCGACCAGAATTAATCGAGCGTGTTGGGTAATAGTAGTGCACCCCTTCAGGGAAGATTATCTATTAGAATAGCCGTGTCCACGGTAACAGGACGCTCAGTGTTGTATCCCGATCTACTACAACTTGAACTAGATACATGTTATTATAATTAATATGTAAGCTCCGGGATCGCTTTCTCGCAGGGAGTTGAGGAAGGATCAATGGGCTTTGCTACTACATGCTTGTTTCTTTATTATATGCTACTAATCTGCACTCTTCTAATGGTGCAAGACGCTGCAAGATGCTAGTCTTCGATAGGCTAGGCCTTCCCCTCTGTTCTGGCAATTCTGCAGTTTAGTCCACAGATACAGCCCCTTCATTTGATACCGATGCATACTTAGCATAGATCTGATGTAAGTCTTGCGAGTACTTTGGATGAGTACTCACGGTTGCTTTGCTACCTCTTTTTCCCCATACCCGATTGCTGCGATCAGATGACGGAGCCCCGGAGCCAGCTGATCCCCGTCGACGGCTACTACTACCCCGGCGGAGCCTACTACTACGTGGAGATCGACGACCAGGAGTAGATAGGAGGCTCCCAGGCAGGAGGCCTGCGCCTTTTTGATCTAGTTGTCGTTGTTTTGCTCAGCCTTCTTAAGGCATCCTTGTCTAATTATATCTATGCTCAGATGCTGATGCTTCCGCTGACTCTTGTGTAACTCGAGCTTATGTATTCGAGCCCTCGAGGCCCCTGGCTTGTAATATAAAGCTTGTATTATTTTATTTTGTGTCTAGAGTTGTGTTGTGATATCTTCCCGTGAGTCCCTGGGCTTGATCGTGTGCATTTGCATGTATGATTAGTGCACGGTCGAGTCGGGGGCGTCACAAGCTGGTATCAGAGCCAACTGCCTGTAGGAAGCCCCTTTCCAAGTCCTTGGCCGAAGTTGAGTCTAGTCTTTGAAAAACTGTTTTACTAACCTTGTTGTGTGGCTTACGGGCCCACGTCGCCAATTGTTGGGTTTAGGATCTTTTATCCCTCTCCTTTACTCTGGGATTCTGATCTCTCTTCTATTTGGGTTAAAGATTTTGCTAACACTAACATTAGGTTCTCGTGTTCACATCCACCACGAGAGCTGGATTGTATGCAATTATTCCTTTCAATTGGTCTGTTTAATATGTTCATCACATTTTACTTTCCATTGGTCTGTTTAACCTTTCTTGTAATATGGTTTTATCTGAGCAGTGATAATTCCCTGCTTAAGTCAACACTCCCAAATAAAACCTTGTTACTATTGTTGATGACATTCCGGTAACCACCGATGGACGCGAACCTTGCCTATTGGTCCGCCTCATTTTAATGAGCAGGAAAATGGTTCTCTTCGTTCCCCGCCCTTGGTACCGACGTTGTTGCCGACATAGCTGACAAGCTATCTTCTGACATGCCCTGTTGTCGTGACAGTGTAAGATGTCACCGTCCTCCCTACTCTCAATCGACACTCACCATAGTTCCACAGGATCGAAACCTGACTCTCCTGTACAACCTTAATTCCGATGTATCCATTGCGCTTGGCCTCGTGTGTAACTCACGAGCCACCTTCTGAGAGATGATCTATTCCCGTTGCTCTGAACCCTTTCACACCCTGTTTCAGGCATCGAACAATTGTCTATCCGCTTGAAACTCCTTATTGTACCTACTTACTTTGCTCTCGATGTTTTCTTAAGTTTCAATTCGAGAGATACTTTCTGCCACATTTCCTGAGTTATCCACCAGATAATCGACCTTGCAAAGGTCCGATCTCCCGAAGATACCCCTGACCCCACCTCTTAAATCTCGGGACGAGATTTCTTGTAGTGGGGGAGATTTGTAACACCCCCAGTGTCATGCTAGAGTGACCTCACACTGATGATGCCAAGTAATCATCATTATATACTAAGAAATGCAATTAAGAAATAATTCAACTCAAATTCAAAATTGAAATAACAAGAGAAATTAGAAAAACTTCAAACTTGCAAACAAAAGTGTTCATAATATTGCAAATAATCCCAAAGCAATTATCAAAATAGAACCAACATTATTTAAATTCCCAAATTGACCCTAGCAACCAAAACAGTGGACTAGCAGCAATTATTTTTGCCTTTTCAATTTCTAAAAAATATTAAAACCATTCCAAATGACCCCAAACTTTTTGTGCCACCCTAGAATGCTGCTAAGTATTTATGGGACAAGTTTCGTCTGCAACAAAATTCAATTGGTGTGAAATAAAAATACAAAATAGAAAAGAAATAAAGAAAAAAGGAAAAATACAACTGTGCACTGAAGCCCACAGCCGCACAGTGACCGGCCCGGCCAAGCGCGGTCTCCTTCAACCTACTGCTCATCCCCCTCGCTCGCTGTCGCCGCAGCGCGCGAAGTGCTCGCCCCCCTCCCCCACCTCCCTCGCGGCTGCTCGACAGCGAGCCGCTACAAAGCTCGCGGAGGGGATAAGGACGCCCCAATCACTCCCCGTGCTAACCCTAGCCACCACTCGCTCTCTCCCTCGCCCGCGTTCTTGATCTGGAGCTCAACCGAACCCTGCTTCGCGCGCCACCGCGAACCACCATGGCCACCGACCACTGCTCGCCATCCCGAGGTGTCCAGGGCATTCGTCCTCGTCGTCTTCCTCGACTCAGGGGACCGAAACGACCTGAGGAGCACCACAGCCTCGGGATCGACCCTTCTACGCCGCCACGGTCACCGACGCCATTGCCGCCGATTAGTTCCGCCCCGACCTCTCCGGCTTCCCCGAGACCTCCCTCGAGCTCCACTGTGAGCACCGCTTCGATCTCCCTCTCTCCTTGTGCTCTCGGGGCCCTCTAGCTAGCAGGCCCCGCTGCCATGCTCCGGCCACCGCCATGGCCGAAGCCCTCCACGGCCTCGAGCTCATCCGCTCAAACCCATCACACCGTAGCACTCCTGAGCCCCGTAGAAGCCGCCCGTCGACTCCGTTCGCTCGCTAGCTTGCCACGACTCCGCGCCCGACCAAGCCCGTGGCTGCGCCGCCGCCCCGCTCGCTCGTGTCGCCGCCTCCGGCCGTCCCGCGCCCCCTTGATGGGTCTACTGGATGCGGGCGCGCTGCAGCTTCCGAACGCCACCTCCAGCGCTCCATTTGAGCCTCCACAGCCGAATCCCGCACGTCGCCGCCGTCATGTGGCCTCACCGGCGCGCGCCGACGTTTAAACGCCGGCGGGACCCACGCGTCAGGTGGTTTACCCCTTAACCCGGCTGCTAAGCAACCATTGACTGGTGGATCCGGGTACTGTAGCAGTTAGTTAAATTAAATAAAATCAAATAGTTAGCTCAGCCACTGACATCGGGGTCCCACCCCTGCTAATTACCCCTTTTTGATTAATTAAAACCCTGTTAACTGTTACAGTCACTGACAAATGGGTCCCACTGGGCCCAGTTGACTCAGTCAACTGCTGACTGGGCACCCCCAGTCCATGACATGTGGGTCCCACTGGACCCACTATCCAGTCAACGTTGACCCAGTCAACTACTGACTGTGCAGTTGACTGGGCCACTGTCAGCCTCTGAGTGCATTTCTGTGTGCACTCAGCTAGGTACCCGTAGCAATTTAATATTTAAATAATTTTTGAATTAAAATTAATTCCAGAAAATCCAGAAAATCATTTAAACTTTGAAAATTCATAGAAAATAAACCGTAACTCGGATGAAAATAATTTATATATGAAAAATGATCAGAAAAATACAACGAATCCGAATACGTCATTTGCACTCATGTTAGAATCCTCTCAGATGATGAAGATGGAACTTTTGGCCTGTTTCTGATAGATGAATAGTGCATGACCTCAGATAAATAATTCCAAATAAATTACTAAATCATCTAAAATATTTAGAGATGCATTATATCACCTCTGCATATCGTTTAGGCATGTCATGCACAGTGATTGCATTTGTTTGCTTTATATTTATTGTTTCTTCCCCCTCTTCTCTCCGGTAGACCCGAGACCGTTGCTGCTCTGTGTACGACTACGTCGTCGACGACCCTTCTACTTTTCAGCAGAGCTTCCAGGCAAGCAAACCCCCTTGATCATTCCTATATCACCTATTCCTTCTTCCCCGTGCTTGCATTAGAATGTGCTACCGTATTTGATTGCTCCTATTCTGATGCATAGCCTGATTTTGTAACCTGATGTTGATACTTTACCTGTTGTCCTAAATGCTTAGTATAGGCTGGTTAGTTATCCATCAGTGGCCCCCACACCCTTGTCCTTGTTGCCATGCTTTGTTATCGGAAGATTCGATCAATGTGATCGATGTGCAGAGACCTACAGAGCACCGCACACCCCCTCAAGTTGTACGACTCTGCAGAGCTACTATCGAGTGCCGAGGGTGATACCTCTATCTCACTCCTGATGATACCTTTGTAGCGAAGCTAGTCGGTTATGGGTTACTGAGGGTGATTCCTCTTTCACCACCTCCGATGATGCCTCTGTCGTGCAGCCCCTCAAGTGTGAACTTATCGAGGGTGATTCCTCCAAGTTCACCTTGATGGATACGTCGAGTGGGAATCCAACAAGGGTGATTCCTCGGATTCCCCCTTGATGTTACGGACACACAGGTACTTTGACCCTTCACCTCAGTTCTTTGGGAAGTCGGGTTGGCCATGAGGGCACCCGCGAGAGATTATTGTGGCGGAATGACAGGGCAGGTGGAGACCAAGTCGGTGCGACAGGGTGTCGGAGGTGAGCCTTGAGCCCTGTCCGTGTCCGCGAGTTACTAATAACACGCTTAACGGATTTGGGTATTTGATCTGAGTTGGCCACTGGCCTATACGCACTACCACCACGCGGGATAATGGTTTAATGGGGCCCTCGGCGCCATATGTATCAGCCGAAAGATCTGTCAGATGTCCAGTTCAACATTGTGGCACGGTCGAATCGTGCCATCTAGGAGAGGGATGGCGCTGATATTCACCCTGCTCGCAACGACCCAGAGTGCAAAGGGCGATGGGCCCAAGACCCCTGAGCACTTAGAATGTAGACCAGCGGGGACCTCTCTGCGGAGCCTAGGTAGGACTACGTCGTGTCAATTAGCCGAGGCCGGGCATGACCGAGAAAAGTGTGTCCGGCCAGAGTTAATCGAGCGTGTTGGGTAACAGTAGTGCACCCCTGCAGGGAAGATTATCTATTCGAATAGCCGTGTCCATAGTAACAGGACGCTCAATGTTGTATCCCGATCTACTACAACTTGAACTGGATACATGTTATTTTAATTAATATGTAAGCTCCGGGATCGCTTTCTCGCAGGGAGTCGAGGAAGGATCTCTGGGCTTTGCTACTACATGCTTGTTGCTTTATTATATGCTACTAATCTGCACTCTTCTAATGCTGCAAGATGCTAGTCTTCGATAGGCTAGGCCTTCCCCTCTGTTCTGGCAATTCTGCAGTTTAGTCCATAGATACAGCCCCTTCATTTGATACCGATGCATACTTAGAATAGATCTGATGTAAGTCTTGCGAGTACTTTGGATGAGTACTCACGGTTGCTTTGTTACCTCTTTTTCCCCATACCCGATTGCTGTGATCAGATGACGGAGCCCCGGAGCCAGCTGATCCCCGTCGACGGCTACTACTACCCTGGCGGAGCCTACTACTATGTGGAGATCGACGACTAGGAGTAGATAGGAGGCTCCCAGGCAGGAGGCCTGCGCCTTTTCGATCTAGTTGTCGTTGTTTTGCTCAGCCTTCTTAAGACATCCTTGTCTAATTATATCTATGCTCAGATGCTGACGCTTCCGCTGACTCTTGTGTAACTCGAGCTTATGTATTCGAGCCCTTGAGGCCCCTGGCTTGTAATATAAAGTTTGTATTATTTTATTTTGTGTCTAGAGTTGTGTTGTGATATCTTCCCGTGAGTCCCTGGGTTTGATCGTGTGCATTTGCGTGTATGATTAGTGCACGGTCGAGTCGGGGGCGTCACACATGAGATCGCGCGAGCAAGTGTTAGAACACCCCCCCCCTCCACGCGCGCCTTTGCATGGGGTCCTAACATGGGTATACAGGGGTTGTGTAATGAGAAAAATTCAATACACAATTTTGAAGTGGCACCTCATTCATAAACATCACAATCTCGCATGAGGCAGATTCATGGCTTCATGTGAACATGCCTCGTTCCGAAGCCGCCGACCCAACATATGCTTGGGCTTGGCCTCTCTTTGGATTTGGAATGATCCTATGACCTATTACAAGACAAACAAAGAGTAAATGCACATGGAGTGGCCCCTTATGAAGAAAATCTTGGAGCTAGACGCCCGCGGGCCCACCGTAGAATGAAATCGTGCGTGGAAGTGTCGGAACCACTCCTCCTTTTGCATGGGCTATTTAACATGTGTACGCTAGGGTTGTGTACTAAGTAAAAAGCTAATACATAGAACTTTAAAGTGGCGCCTCCTTAACAAATCGGACCACCCCGTAGAAAGATTCATGCCTTCAGTGCGAACCTGTACCCTTTTGGTGCCGTGGACCAACTCCTACTACGGCATGGCATCTCTTTGTGTTTGCCATGATTCTCTGACCTATACGAACACAAACAAAGACTACAAGTCATATGGAGTGGCCCCTTCCAAAGAAAAGCTAGGGGCTAGAAGGTGCGGCTCCGGCGGGGCAAATGAAGTCGTGTGCGGAAGGGTCAGAAGCACTCCTCCTTCTGCATGTGGACCTAGCATGGGTACACTATGGTTGTGTAATTTAGGAAAAAATAATGTACAACTTTGAAGTGGCAAGCTGGCGGTAAAAGAGAGAAAGAGCGCAAAATTGAAGGAATATAATGGGCAGCGGAAAATTGGCGGGAGAGAATAGGCGAGAAAGAGAGGGGAAAGAAAGAAAATACAATAAATGAGCAGTAAAGTGAAAAAAAATACTTTGTCTATTATCTAGTGGAAAATGCATGGGAAAAAAAGTTCACAACTGTAAGTTGAGTGTTTTTTTATCGGGCACTCGGCTCACACTAGAGCATTTAAAAAAACAAAAGGAAATATGTAAGCTGAGTGTGATGTTAGATAGTACTCGACATACTGTAGTACTCCTGTGTAAGCTGAGTGCTTTTTTTTCCTTTCTATGACGAGTTTTCTGTATAAACTAACTTTTTTTGGCGGATGCTTGGCTTACTCTTTTTTTTGGTCGGCTTAGGTCCAAACACTAGACAACCATTGTTTTTACTCTAGTTATAGGGACCTCTATGAATTTTGTTAGAATTTTCAATCAGTACAAATATAGCTTGCTTTGTAAATGTTGGAATAATTGGTGAAGGCTTGGCTTTGTACTATGTGAAGTGTCATGGGTAGTAGAAGGGATCCATGTTGGTTCTCCACACCAAGTCACCAAACTTTCATATAGACAAGACAAGACAAGATAAAATAAAAGAAAAAAGAAAAAAAACCAAAATAAAGAAAAACAAAACAAAGAAAAATCAAGAAGTTAAAATTGCTCTATTACAGTACACAACTAGGAGTAACTAGTTTAAAATTTGCTAAGTAAAATGGTTAAATTTAAAAAACGTGAATATGCAAAGCTTGCGTATCTTTTCATTGATGGGTAGGAGAGAACAGAAGTAACATAGAGGAGGGAAGGGGGTTACAACACATCACACACTCAGCTAGCCCGAACTCCTGTCAGAGAAGGCAAGAAGATGAGACCCAGGGCAGCTGTACCGTCTCATGACTAACGGTGGGCACCTCCGTCGCACGGTCACGACTCCAGGACATACCAAATTAATGTGCCACTCATCTTTAGTGCCCAGAGGAGTCGGCATGTGGGTTGTAGGACTCGGCTGGGCCGGAGGAAGAAGCCATGGAGGAAGCGACGGCGATGCGGAACATTGCACCCCGAATGCCCATATCTTGAGAAGGAGCCCAAAACCAAGCACGGCATCCAATATTTCCAATTCCAACACCAGAGACACCATGAGCAACAAAGAAAACACTTCATGAAGGGGAAGACGTCTGGACGCCGTCGTCGTCTGATCCGGGCAACCGGACCTAGGGTATACCCCGGTGCTCGAAGAGGGACACGGACGAAAGGCCATGGCAACGCATCCAAGAAGGTTATGACATCCGCAAGTGTCACCTCTAGCAGGGCTTGCTGCACAATAGAAATTAAAATAGTAATAAAAACACTTGACGCTTCCAGACTGTCCTGAGGCCTCAAGTTAGTAATGGGAACCTAAAATTGAATAAGGGCTGTCTAACAGAACCGTCTCTAAAGCTATGGTGTGTACCCGTGTCTTCGTGGAAGAGAGTGTAATATGTGATTGACGTGAGGTTAGCAGAGTTAACTAGGACGGACATGCATTTCAATGGTTTTCCGACTAGCAGCACCCTCGTGCTTCATTGACATGCTAATGGCACATTGTGATAAAATTATTTCAATGGTTCGCCGAGTTCAATGTTGCTTCATCGAGTAGTTTTAATAATCGGCATATTACAATTTTCGTGTAGTGGAAGTAGACTCTACAACTGTAGCATTACAAGTTTATTAGTCTAACATAGTTTTTTTTTAAATGAGAAAGAACACCTTTTTTAAGAATGAGAAAGAACAATTTTAATGGATGCAAACTGAATTTATGACGTCATTTAGAGGGAATACATATAGTTAAGAGGTATTAATGAGTAATTATATGGATAATGAAAATGATTTCACTCCTAAAAATAACGCTACCATGTTTATCGAAAAAGTGTTTACTTCCATTCTTAGCTAGCACATGACCCATCCCTCACCCCGCTCCATAGCTATAAAATCCCCACCATAGACTACAAGCAAGCACACAAAAAGATCAGTACACATCTCCAATGCATCCAGCGAAATGTTGTCCTCCTCTGGTTCCACCGCGTCCACCGT
The DNA here is from genome assembly GCA_039707655.1 of Elymus sibiricus. Taxonomy (NCBI): domain Eukaryota; kingdom Viridiplantae; phylum Streptophyta; class Magnoliopsida; order Poales; family Poaceae; genus Elymus; species Elymus sibiricus. The sequence continues at coordinate 363,491,965 of CM077672.1, forward strand.
CCCTGCCAACTCGTCATCGTCTTCCAACAAGGAGGTGTAGGAGGGCACGTTCAAGTGTAGGTTTTGCCCGCGCACTTTCAAGACCGTGCGGGGGCGGGCCAGCCACCAGAAGGTGCACAACCACAAGCTGCGCATGATGGAGCGTCGTCCCGCTTGGTCCCTGCCACGCATGACCTGGGTGCCGTCGTACGCCATCTACTTGCACAATGCTCGCCTGCATGCCAACCTGTTTGCCGCCCACTACTACCCCAGGGCCCGCTTCGTGCCGCCTTCGTTGCCATGGCAAACCAGCACAGGCCTTGTTCCGGCTCATCCATCATCTGCAGTGTTGGCGCCGGTGGCCGGCGGCTACCCCAGGACCGGAGATGGTGTCCAGCAAGGGGTGCGTGAAGTGAATCATGAAGAGACTACTACTGACGGGATTGATCTCACTTTGAAGCTCTAGGATTAAGACTTGGATTGTTTTGGGGTCACCTAAATGTTCAAGTTGTTCCGTTAAGCTATCTGAATTTTCTATTTGCTTCGTTTTACTTTAGCTATGCTCTATCGTGTTTGCCTGCGATTCAAAGGTGAAATCCGTTGATGTACCCAGTGATCAAAGTGTAATTCAACCAAGTGGTTATATCTGGATGGATCTTCCTATAATGTGTATATTGTTATTTGGAAGGATGGTCCATCTGTTTAAAATGAACACTAATATGAGTTGGAAAAACTCACGGTATGGAAACTGGGTCGAATTATTTAGTTTTCATCCAAGGGAGTTGTACAACACGAAGTAGGTACTTGTTGTCTAATCTTTTTATACAGAACATGTTTCCTAGAATTTTTCTGACTTTTGCTTCTTAACATCACCCTTGCCAAAAGGGCATTATTCCCAATGTACATCAACGGTGGAGATATATCTGTTAGGAGTAAACCGCGATGGCGTGTGTGCCCGTGGTCACCAGCGTGCGTACATGTGTGTTGCGGTGTCGCGTAGGAGTAGACAGCGTCAGTGGCAAAAGGGGCCGCGGCGATCTGTTTGAGCAGGCCGCGTCGGGTGCGTCGTGTGCGCAGCAGCGCAGCAGAAGCGTGGAGGGCCAGGTCTCGCGTGAGCAACGGCTCACGTTCGAGGGAGACCAACTCCTCAGGCGCTGCATGCGTAGGCAGCCGTGAGCTACAAGAGAAATGCTACACTTACAGGCAATTTACTACGGATTAGAGCATACGGACAGTGCTGGCCTCGTTAGATTGAGGAGAGGAAGGCCCCACCCCTGAAATTCAGGGGGGAGGGGTGAATTAGATGCAGCCACGACTGTCCGTAGGGCTGTTTCCGTAACTACTGTCCGTAAGTAGAGCAATTTTCGTTAGTTAATGCGTGCTACGTGCATGGAGTTAGTGGCCGGGTGTGCCGGCCGGGTAGTGTGTGTGCACGGGTATAAAACCCCCTCCCCTATGTACTGATCGGTGCTACGGTTTGTTGCCGAGTCAGGGTATGTGCCCAATAAAGTGAGGCCGTTCGTGCGGCCGAGGCGCCGTTCGTGCGGCGTGGCGCCGTTCGTGCAGCGAGGCGTTTGTGCGCCGGAAAAACAGTGTGCTCCTTCTTCCAGCTTCGTCTGAGCGAGTGAAAGAGAGAGAGAGAGCTGGTCCGGGGTTTGTCCCAACAATATTTAATAAGTCCCGGATTTATAATGGTACTATGGTCTATCATATGTGATATGGAGACATTCGATTGTCTTCATGTCTTAGATTCTGGTATGTCATATGGAGGCACCTCACCCAGGGGCAACGAATCTCCACTCTTCGTGAAAAAAGTGCGTGTTCCACTTCTCTAAAATCGTCTTAGACATAAGAAAATACGAACGACTTAGGAATTAGAACTAGAAAACACAAATTATATTTTCTTTTATCTAATTAAGTTGCTTTCAGAGAACATTAGATTACTGAAAAATGTGACTTGCACTTTTATGTCATATGGAGGCACCTCACCCAGGGGCAACGAATCTCCACTCTTCGTGAAAAAAGTGCGTGGTCCACTTCTCTAAAATCGTCTTAGACATAGAAAATACGAACGACTTAGGAATTAGAACTAGAAAAGAATATTATATTTTCTTATATCTAATTAAGTTGCTTTCAGAGAACATTAGATTACTTTACTGAAAAATGTGACTTGCACTTTTAAGAAAAGTGCAACTGTGTGAAAAAGTGTAAGCGGCACCCTGGATCAATTTTTTTGTGCCATAAAATTCCTGACCTCATTAAAATATCCAAAATTACAAATATAAATCAGATTTCAATGTATCACAATTCTCTGAATTAAAATGATTTTTTTAGAAAAGGAGGATTACCCCCGGCTTCTGCATCTGGGCGATGCATGCAGCCATTTTATTAATTATTCACAAAGACCTTACAAAGTAGTACATCAGGTAGTCTGAAGCCACCATCTTAGCAACAACTGTCGCTACTCCTATCCACTTGATGAAGGGGTGCCGATAGTCCGAGCCTAATACCAAACAGACATCGCACTAAAGCCTAACATCTAAAGCCGGAGGCCCCAACCGAGCTACATACTGGGTTTGGGGTACAAACCGGTCGGACGCACTCTCATGTGTCGTCGCCGCCATCTTCTACCAATCCATCTTCAGAGCAGAAACTAACGCACCGACCTTGCCAGGCCTTTCTGCCATCGACGCCACCATGACGCCAGACAGCGTCCTCCTCCTGCGCGAGTCCATCTCCGCGCATCGGACGCCGATTCTCCACTGTGCCGCCGCCGAGATCCGCCGCCATCAACGAGTAAGATGAAGCACCGCTCCACCAAAGAAGCCGTCCACTGGTCCCTCGAGCCCGTGTACACCTCCAAGAATGACGCCCCCAAGGGGGTCATCCGATCTACTGATCTAGGGTTTCCCCCGGAGGTAGCGGATAGAGATCTGGAGCTTCTCCACGGCGATGCCTTCAAGAAGGTAACGACACAAAAGAGTGCCGCCATCGCCGGTCTTGGCAACAAGCCGAGAACGAGGTTTTCACCCGGATCCGCTCGACGAACCTCCATCAAGCATCGTGTGCACGGGCCACCACCGATGTGAGCCGCCGCGCAGCGAGCAGTCCGCACCGGTCAAATCAGATCTGTCTGGAGGCCAGACCACTCATGGCGCCGACCCGTCCACCAGGCCCTCCATGCCGCCGCCGCCGATCCGAGGTCAGATGGCCCGTCGCCGCAGATCCGGTCTCCGCCACCGAACGCAGCCAACGCCACAAGGTCCGCCGCTCCCGCAGCCATCTCCGCCCGAGGCAGAGCTGGCCGACGCGCCGCCGCCGGTCAAGGCAGGGACGCCCGCCACGCCGCCAAGGCCAGATCGGCCGCGCCTCCTCACGCCGCGGGGCTCCGCACCATCCCCATGGCGCAGGAGACAGGGAGGCCCCCGCCACCACCGTCGGCCCCTGGGCTATAGGCCGGCGGCGTCCTTCGGCGGCGGCGGAGGGAGGTAGGGAAGGAAGAAGAGCCCCCGGCGGCTAGGGTTTCGTCCCCGCCCGAGTCGCCCGAGCAGGGGGGACGCGGGGGCGTGGGGCGGGGGGGCGTGGGGGGCGTGGGGCCATTAAAATGAATTTTACCCTACTTAAATTTGGTTTGAAATTAGTAAGGCTACAAAATTTTCAGTACCCACGGAAATTTTGTTGAGATTTTTAACCCTGAGTTGCAGTTTTATTAAAATGAAATACCACTTTCAAAACTTATTTTGAAATGAGAAAATGTCAGTGGGCGTAATTTTAAATCTACAGTAAACACCAAAGGCTTCCTCAAAGTGAGCTTAGTCACATGCACACACCGACACACGGGATCCCTCGTGCTGCCACCTACCGGCTGACATGTTCATTCAGATTGAACATTTCCTCACGTCCTCCTCCAATCCATCCATGGATTAATAGCTTTGCTCATGTGATCTTCTCCTGCACCAAACTACCTTTTCACACCTCTCGGGTCGGGTCAACCATGGCCATGGTGCCATCTTGGTTTCCACTTCCGGTGTAATAGCAATGAAACTTTAGAATATTTCATTAATTTAGTCATAGTTTTAAATAGCGGGCTATGACAAATAGCGGCACCCTGCTCAAACAGCTATAGCGCGGCCCCACTGATGCAAAGGAAGATGTGAGCACCGAAGCCGCCAAGATGGAATGATTTCTTGAAGGATTGCGTGAAGATTGACCAGGTAATTGTCTGTGAATTCACAAACTTCCTAGACTTGGTGAACAAGGCCCTCCTGCTTGAAGACAAGCGTCACACAATAGAAGACATTCACAAGCGCAAGATGCGAGCCCTAGGAAGCTCAAGCAACAAGAAGCCCCGTGTTTAGAAACCACCAACGCAAGAGTATGCTGCCCCACAACTACGTAGAAGCCCAACACATCCACCCAAACCCATCTACCACCAAAACCAGAATGACCGCTTTGCCCACATCACCTATTTTGCATGTGGAAAGAATGCTCACTTCTCCAGCAGATGTCTCAAAAAAAGTCAGTTGTTTCGCGCCCTGGACCAGGTTGAAGAGCCCTAGACCAGATCGAAGAGCCACTCCAAAAACCAACATAATGTTGGAAGAGAACATTTGAACCAGGTTACTATTGAAGAAGGCAGAGAAGCCCCAGACATCGTGATGTGCATGATCCTTGTCAACTCAATACCAGCAACAACCTTGTTTGATTATGGAGCTTCTCATTATTTTGTTAGTAAGAGTTTTTCATTGGAAAGTGGTATGGCTAATACACCCCTGGTTAGACCCCTGGCAATGCAAACACACGGGTCAAAGATGATCACCCTATGTTGCAATGCGAGGGAGTTAGGATAGCCATCAATTGAAAGAGCACCCCTTGCATTGGAATGGCTCTTCTTGAAACTTCCTCCAAAGCCCGATTCTGTAGCAGTGGGCTCAGTTCAGTATCTTTGCTTCCTCAGCGGCGGGGCAGATCCGGTTCGTCCACGCCATCGACCAAGGCCGTCAAACATCGGTCGTAGATACGATATGCAGGTGCTACGCCGTTCACTGAGGTGAATCGGCGACAGGGGGACTGGGGTGGAGGCTACAAAGAGTGGTATTTCGATGCCGCCGACATCCACCAAGGCCTCCACAGGTGGACTCCATCACATGGGAGAAGCGCTTACGACGACGTCATACTGGATCTCCGACACGGTGAGCTCCTAAGTGTTACCGGCCTTCACGCTGATGGATTTTTGGAGTGTTAGTGTTGTATGCTTATAGATGTTTAGGGGGTTATAATTGTATGCTTATAGAAATTCATTTAGGCTTTAGAGTTTATTTTAAACTGTATGTTGATTGATCTGTAACTATCTCTCTGTTGCTTATAGATTATATTTCTCACTTGATGTAGTAAATTCAAACAATTTTATTGGCCTGCAGGTGCTTTATTATTTCGGTGACACTGCACAAAATCGTAACTTAGCAGTTGGGAAAGTAGTGGCTGAACCCTAGCTCGGTGCACCCACGCAAGAAAACATAGCAAAACATTTCAAAAAATTCTGAAACTTTGTGGTAATGATCATCAACAAATGTTATTGGCACTTGCAAAGTTTGGTGGTCAAATAACATTCGAGGAGCTTTGTACAAAAAAGACAAAATTACAAAATCTGCCCAAACAATGCACTTACATTTTGACTAATTTTCAGTGATTTTGTCTTTTTTGTATAGAGCTCCTCGAATGTTATTTGACCACCAAACTTTGCAAGTGCCCATAACATTTGTTGATGATCATTCCCACAAAGTTTCAGAATTTTTTGAAATGTTTTGCTATGTTTTCTTGCGTGGGTGCACTGTGGGTGCACCGAGCTGGGGTGTAGAAAAACCACTCTCCTTAGTAGCTTTGCCCCATCATCTTTTCTGTTGTCCGAAAGGCTTGATATATTAGGTGATTATAATTTCTGAATTTTAAAATCACATTAGCAAGTTGTAAGTCCAACAAAAATAAGTGTTTCCTTATTGTCAATAGGGACATCAAAGGGGACACGTACTGGTTCTCGTGTTGTTGTGACATTTTGGTTTACTGTATTAGACACTTTTTTCAAAAAGAGTGTTTTGTACAGTGTCATTGAAATGTCAAGGCGTTGATGACATTATGTTTTAGTTTTCTGCAAAAACAAATTCTAGAGAGAAGATGAAGGGCAACGAGCTAGCACCGGCTACTTCAGATGATGAATCTTCTCTTCATGCGAAATAAGTTTGCATTCAGGAGAATACAGCCCCCTTATGGATCCATTTAATCAACTTCTTATCTGGAGGCAGTTATGATCCTGGAAGCAGGTATAATTGTTATAAGAAAAGTTCAGTCATACTCATGGTATTAATGTAAATCATGACATGCTTGTGAATGTGTTTGAGAACAGATTACATTTAAGGGGCACTGAACAAAAGGACAAAGTCTTATTTCCTCCACCATGCACCTCCTCTAATATGCATATTTTGTTCACATCACAAAAAACTTGTAAGGAGATGTATTGTAGACAACATGAAGAGGCGAGGCGGGTAAACTACTTGGGGGAGGACATAGTATGAGCACATGAAAACGGACTTATGTTTGTAGGTTTTACAAATATGTTCCATGTGTTCGCTCTAAAGTGTGTAAATGTACATGTTGGCTTTGAACCCCCAACTATATGCTTGTGTGTTATGAAAAGAAAATTTCTTGTGCAAATGATAGATGTATGCATGTGTACTATGTTTATATATTTTTGTCATTTTTAGTTGCAGGGTTGGTAAGCAAACATAAATAATTACCAGCCATGCATGAAAAAGGTAATGCAAGTAGTTGTATTGAGGAAACCGCCTCGGGAATTGAATGCGGTTGTTATGGCAGAACCACCTGCAGGTAGATGCATTGGAGGAGGTTTCAAAACAGCCTCCGCCTACACATGACTTGAGGTGGAATGGGGATCCACTACTGGACCATGTACCCAAACCGCCTCCAAAGCTCGATTCTGTACTGGTGTGATGACTAGTGAGACTAATTTGTTGTTGTAGATATCGGTATATTTTTCTTTAGTCTTGATCAAATGAAAGATGTTTGACTTACGACTAACCTAGGACTTCAAATATTTTCGTACAGATAAAGTACTTATAATTGAACCCTTATTAATCATCCGCAAGTATCCCATATGTTATAACTCCAATACTTCGGGAACGGTCATCATCAAACATTATTAACCCTCAAGTGTGATCCAATATAAGTGCAGACATATACTAGCACAAGAGTACATCACCATATCCAAACATACAATTCATACCAATCATACTAGATAACAACACAACATGACAAAAGATAAACTACTCGGGCATAAAGATGATGCAAAAAATTATAGGGAAATAATTTATTGTATCAAACATCATATTTCGTAGGAGATTACAAAGGTACAAGGACGAACCCACAGGTCAATGGAAGAAGATTGGTGGTGTAGTCGATGGAGGTGATGGTAGTTTCCCCTTGCTGACTTCTTACCGAAAGAGAAAGCAAAGGGCTCCTACCTTCTTCTTCCTTGTCCCTCTCCCATCTTTCGGGAAGGTGTTTCCACAATGGTTTTTGTGGATGGGAGATAAGAGACTCCCCCTAGATTAGATCTTGATTTTGGGGGAGCTATTTTTGGATGCTGAAGTCTGCACCCCCCCCCCCCCCCCCCGCGCCACATCGCCGTTTTATAACTTTTCGAGAGAGTCCTAATTCAAAAAAAAAAAGTCCAAACGTAAAATGGTGGTGATACCTCTGTGCATGCAAGATTGTGGTAAAAGGCCAATATGCTACTGAGTCAACACATAAAACCGAGGCCACTCAAGGGGTGCAACACCCGTCAAAAATGGAGGAAGTAGAAGTGGGTTGTCAAATAAAGCGCTGCGGAAGCAAGTGATATTCACCATGCACCGACAAGTTCCGCTCGACATATGGTAATCACTCAACATGGACAAAAGGCATATACAAATACTCTCTATCTACCTGTTGACATGTACAAATCATTCTACCTCAACAAAGGCATCTAGATCAACTATCTTCCTTTCGACGAAGAACACTGAGGACAACAATATCACAACAAGATATGAATGAAGGAGTTAACACTACATCCAATTGGAGAACAAGCTGAAGAAGTCCACGAGTATCTACGTCAACCTTACACACGGACCTTGATATATTACGAATACTAATGGGGGGCTTGTCAGTGGCGAGTCCAGTTACCTATCGGCCTGCCTCCCTTCACTTCTCAAGTGGGCTTTCCAAGGCCCAAACGTACCACATTGATATCAGAAGAAGTGCGACCGCCCAAGGAAGAGGCTTACCATCAAATTCAATCATGGGAACCAGGAAACACTCTCTAAAACATAGGAAAAGGTCCAAACGTGTTGTATGTCGACACCGTGGTTGACATCTATCCATCCACGCCCCATCGCACCGCCATGGAACCTTCCATAACATGTATTTTATAAGGTGCACCAGGGGGATTGTAGATGGGGACCTCTCCCTCACCCTAGTTTTGGCCACACCACGTAGAAAGATTCTGGCACTTCACACTCAAATCTTCGCGTCCATTAGAACTAGCCGAGTCCCTCCATCGACATTATAATCTTCTATATTCTCGACATATATAAGGAATGATCAAGTCAGGTGGTAGGGTTGTACCCACACTGTGGCCTGAAACTCGATATATTGTAGTGTTTTGTGCCTAGGACCCTCTGGTCTCATGACATGACATCATATTGACTTCAAATTTCATCTAGTCCCTCTAGTACCACTATTAGGATCGACGTAAAAACCCTTGACACATTTATCAAAATTCAATTTACCTTTTTCTCCAAAACCATCCTTCAAAAGGAGATGAAATCTTACCATAATGCACATCGAATTATGTGTCGTTTACTACAACATTCTCAGTATTATTTTTGTGTAGGCTGCATTCTGGAGCAAATATTGTGGCTCAAACAAAACAAGCATGTTTCTCCCAAACTGTCAATGAAAGAGAGTCAAATTTATTAGTATGCTCACATAACCATTTATGATTTACTAGAATGTTTTCAAAAATAAACTGGTATTTACTTTTGAACATAAAGACCGAGTCTAAACATAACAAGCATGTTTCTCTTAAATCAAATGCCAAAAAGTGCTGATATTTAACCAGAAGGCTCACTTAGTTAAGCGTAATTTACTGAAGTTTTCAAATGTTTGTGTTCAATTTCAGTTTTGAACCAAAAATTTGATGCTGAAAATAAACATGCATGTTTCTCCCAAATCATCTATCAAAAAGAGCAAAACAAATTACCGAACTTAGTATGTGATGTTAACTGGAATGTTTACAAAGTGTTCTATGTATTTAGTATTTCGGACTTAACATTTGAGGTTGAAACTCAACAGGCATGTCCCAGACCATCGATAAAAAAGAGCTGAGATTTTACCAAAATGTTTAGAAAATTATTTGTGATTTATTGAATTTTAGATGCGTGTTATAATTTGTCAACCAGATTTCGAGTCCCGAACTAAACATGCATATTTCTCCCAAACTATATATTCAAGAGACCTTAAATCTTACCATAATACTTATTGAATTATTATTGATTTGCGGATATATTTTTATTCTCTAGAGTTTGATTTTTTTAATGCAAAATTGAGGCTGAAACTAATTAGTCCAGTTTCTCGCAAATCATGTGTCAAAAAGTGCTTTACTAGAATGTTTACTGGATTATGTGTTATTTTTCTGGTATCTTCTGAAATTTTACCTGTATCTTAGTTTCATACAGAAATTTCGAGATTTTACAATGCAATGCTTCAATATTACGGGGAGAAAACAGGTTCGGTTAAAGGGGAAAAACATAACGGGTCAAGCTTGACCAGCTTAGGTTACGTGACGAGAAAACTGACAAGAACATGATGACTTTGGCACCACATAATCCAAGACGAGGGTGAAGTTTGGCCGCGGGAAAAAATGCTCTCTCTTTTTTTACTTGGTATTATTGTTCTATTTTGACTGAATTTTATAAAGTCTTGCCAAATTTACAGTAAATAGTATCAAGATATAGAATTCTAAATAAATACAATACTCCCGGTGTTCCATAATGTAGTGCATATAGATTTTTTGAAAAGTCAAATATCATCAACTTTGATCAAGTTTGCGGAGAAAAACAATTACACCTAGAGTGCCAAACATATATCACTACAACCATCATAGGACGTAATTTCATATTTCATATATTTGGTATTGTAGATATAAATAGTTTGAACCATGAACTTTGTTAAAATTTGTAAAGTTTGACTTTTCAAAAAATCTATATGCACTACATTATAGAACAGAGGGAGTATGAAATATATTCCGTGATGGATCTAAAGATATTGATTTGGTATTGTGAATGTTGATATGTTTTCTATACGGGACTGGCTAGAGACCTGTGACTGAAAAAGGAATTTAGGATCAGTCGAATCATTTTCAGCCCTCGGATGCAAACCAACGGCGAGATGCTTTCTTCTACCTTGGAAACGTTTTTACCATTCATCTTCTACCTCGAACCGCCGAGCTATCACCGACCTAACCGCCTGCTGCCGCCGCCCGTGGCCGGCAGCGCTCCCCAGCGTCGCCGCCCCGCCATCCCCCCAACCGCCACCCACCGCCATGCTACCGTTGCCCTCGGACATCCCTCTAACCCCAGCGATGAACAATTTTTTTGGGCGAACATGCACCCTCCCCCACCCCTAAGATAGATGTCGGGGTCGCCTGCCACCCTAAGATAGATACCGGGGTCGCCTGCCACCCTAAGATAGACCCAGAGGCTGCTGCTTCTCCGGTGAGCCGGCGGCTGCGCCTTCCTTCTCTCCGGCGGCTGCTGCTTCCTTCATCCTAAATTCGACTGACCCAAATTCTAAATTCAGGGTGACTTACAAGTAGCTAAACTGTTTCTATATCTATATATAAACTTGAACGAACTTTAGAAAGTTTAATTTAAAACAAAACTAGTAGGCAAAGTAAAAAACAAATGAATGGAGTACAACCCAAGCCGAGGGGGAACAGACTTGTGGTCTCATATGAGTACAACAAAGCGCAGAATTATTTTCCTCATTCACGTAAGTAAGCACGTATAGAGACGTAACAGAGTATAATACAGATCGTGTGGTACACGCCAACGGAGCATACGGGACACACACGCCACGGAAAGTAAACGGACGCCGCGTCGCGAACGCGTGCACCGACCGCTCAGTGCGACGCCTCGGCGCTGCGGCCTCCGAGTAGCTCCACCAGCTCCGGCGCCACGCTCAGCGACGCCTGCACCACCTGCGCGGTCAGGCCGCCGAGCACCGAGCCATCTCCGGTCAGGTGCTCCACTGCGGGCCTGCCATGCACGCACGACAGCATAATCAGTAATGATTGCCATTTCACATATGAACTAGGGAAATCCACATATACGTACCTGGCGCTCTTGATCAGGGACACCCAATCTGCGCCGTCGGCGCCGGCAGAGATGAGCGTCACGGCGAACCGCGGTACGACGAACATACTCCCCGCGGCAACCTCCTCGTCCAGCAGCAGCGCCTCGCCGCCCGCGGAAGAAGACACCTGGACGCGCGCTCCCGCGTGCCTCTGTGTTTTGAATTTCGGCCGAAAAAAATGGATTTCGGCCGAATTTCGGCCATCTCGGCCTGGGGCGGAAAGTATCTTTCGGCGAAAAAACAGATTTTGGTCAAATTTAAGCAAAATTTTGGTCAAATTTCGGCCGAAATTTTTGAAAATGGCCGAAATTCGGCCATCTCAGCCTGGGGCAAAAAAATTCACAAACCGAAAATCAAAACCTTCCCGTAACACCCATGGCCTGCGCGCGTACACCGCCTGCGCCGCACCCTCCCGTAACACCCACGGCGCGCGCGGCGCCGGGATCGAGCCGGCCGATCAATGCGCTGATCCCGAGGTCACCCAGCTCCGTTAGGTCCGCCGCGGTGAGCGTCTTCAGGATCCCTGCAGCGACTTGGCCCGCGTTCACGACGAGCCCTTTTCTGTCGAGCTCGCGTGGGCAGACGCAGGGCAGCTTCGTGCTCAGCCCGGTTAGGAGGATGGCTGGTTGGCTCTGGAACACGGCGGCGGACTGCTCCTTCGTCACCCCAGGCCATGCCGCAGCGAGGAGGCCCGCGTCGAAGCCGCCTGGGAAGCTGTTGCTGCCGGCGAGAAAGAAGTAGGAGATGTCTCCCGGGCTGACAGCGCGCTCCGTGTCACCCATGAACAAGATGGAGAGGTCGTTCGCGTCGCCGTCGCTGTTGTTGTACCACCACGAGACATCCCCAGTGCGCACGGCTATGACATCGCCGGCCTCCAGGCGCACGACCCTCTCCCTGGCCTCGGGGGAGGCGTCCCCGGTGTCGACCGGGAGGACCCCGGCGACCCCGGAGCCTCGGAGGACGTAGCCGAACTTGTGGGAGTCGGTGTAGTGCGGCAGCGCGAAGGAGAGCGGCTTGAGCACGAGCAGGCCGCACCCGAGCCCCTCCGCAGCGAGCTCCGGCTGGTCGGCGCCCGACCACGCCACATACGCCCCCGCGTCCGACTGGACCAACCGACCAAGGCCTTGCCGCCCTTGGCAGACATGTCTGTCTTGCCCTGCATGCCCGCGCAAAAACAGTTAGATTGATGAAGCTCTGGATACTTGCATGCATGCAAGCATGTAGGAGGTGACAGAACATCGTTGAGCCTTCAGAATAACCGCCGGCAAAACCTTTGCCGAGAGTTGCAGTCGGCAAAGGCCACCCGACATACACCTCTCAGGCAAACAGGAATTTGCCGAGAGCCAAAACGCGGACACTCGGCAAAGAGTTTGCCGAGTGTCAAACAGCCCCTCTCGGCAAAATAAAGTAGCTAACGGACGGCAGACGGGGACGGCGGTTCTTTGCCGAGAGGTGCCCTCGGCAAAGGCGGTCAATAGGAAGGAGCCACGTGTCCAGCTCCTGACATGTGGGTCCCGAAGAATAGACCGAGCGCCATCTTTGCCGAGAGCCACACTCGGCAACAACGGCCAATAGGAAAGAGCCACGTGTCCAGCCCTGACATGTGGGTACCAAAGAATAGACCGAGCGCCATCTTTGCCGAGAGCCACCCTCGGCAAAGACGGCCAATAGAAAAGAGCCACGTGTCCAGCCCTGACATGTGGGCCCCGCAGAATATGCCGAGCGCCATCTTTGCCGAGAGCCGCCCTCGGCAAAGACCGCCAATAGGAAAGGGCCACGTGTCCAGCTCCTGACATGTGTGTCCCGAGAATATGCCGAGCGCCATCTTTGCCGAGAGTCGCCCTCGGTAAGGGAAGCCAATAGGAAAGAGCCACGTGTCCAGCTCCTGACATGTGGGTCCCGCAGAATATGCCGAGCGCCATCTTTGCCAAGAATTGCCCTCGGTAACGGGAGCCAATAGGAAAGAGCCACGTGGCCTCGACTGACAGCCGAGTCTGTAGTACGCCGAGAGCTACTCTCGGTAAACCTTATATGTTTACCGAGTGCCGCAGCTCTCGGTAAAGATGTCAGACGGTGCTACAGGTTGGTATCCTTTTCCGAGAGGCCTCTCGGTAAAGGTGTCAGGTTCTACAGGTTGGTATCTTGTACCGAGCGTCCCTCTCGGTAAAGGTTGTATCCTCCAGTTTCATAGGCTTTGCCGAGAGCCGCTCTTGGTAATGCTTTGCCCAGCAGTCCTTCTTTGGCGCTTTTGTTTCATTCCTGTAGCAAAACATACCCAGCAGCAGCATATAGTGCATAAAAGGTGCAAATAAAGTAATGATTCTCAAGAATATCCCACATAAAAGGTGCAATAGTTGTCATGCACACTCGACTACCACAAGTTTACAAGTCTCAAGATCACACAAGATGCAATAGTTCTCAAGCACATACAAGGAACAGTGTCAAACACAACATAACATGAAGTTCACACGGTTTTGGAGATCGGAGTGGGAACATCAACATCAGAAGGCGTCATTCCGTTTGCTTCCCCAACTCCACCAACTTGAGGTGGAACTACCGGAACATTGTTCGACCCTTGTGAGTGATTGAGCTGTGATGCATTGACCCAATAAGATGAATGCATATGGTAATGCCGAAAATGGTGATAGAAATAGTTCGAACGAAACTCACAATGTTCCACTCTGTCGTCGCTGCCATCTCTGGCACTGCTTTGCCTTACATAGAATAAAGATTGGCCACCATATGTTGTAAAGACTTGACTAGATCATCTTGTGCCTTCAGCTTAGACCGGTCTTCATCTCGTTCTTTCTGGGTGTCATTCAGCCGGGTCTACAGTATGGCAATGCAAATGTCATTCGTGTTGAAATGCAAACATGCAGGACCGTGAAGGATCAATGAAGAAGCACTGACCTGAATTTCCTCAATAATGGCCACGGTATGTGGTACGTGACGCTCTATGGTAGGAGTAGAGCCAGTACTCATAGCACGGAGCATGTTGACTCTCGAAAGGGAGGAGGTTATGCAAGAATCGACGTGAATCGCCATTTGGCCATTCGGTCTACCGCCTACCGCGGCAATGGCCACAAGAGGGTCAAACGGCACCACGTGAGGATAAGCCTCTTGCCCGTACGTCTCCTTCAATTTTTTGGTGTAGTTCTCCCCATCTGACCGGGCTTTAGAGCTGATCCAGTCCCTCTCCGGGTGGAGAGGGTCCTTGTCCTTGTCGTCTTTGGTACGTTTGATGGTCCACGCCTCGAAGAAAGAGATATCCTTGCCAGTGTCTTCTCTCTGCAAAAGAAGGCGATCCAAACAATCAAGGGAATGCTCACAAATGAAAGAGAACATGATGAAAAGAAAAGGATGTTGTTGCCTACATGTTTGGAGACGACACCTGGGATGGTGAGGTGGCCTTGACGGTGTCCTGGACAACCCATCAACTTACGCCGTTTCCCTATTACCTTGTGTTCATCCTACCACCCTGGATCTGTCCACCGTTCGACGATCTTCTCCCAGCACGGACGTTTGTCAGCGCACCACTGAGGAATCACCTGTAATAAGTAAACAAATGCATCTTAGTAAGGAATCTAATTTGCGGTAATGTAGGGAATAACAAGCATCCATCGTCACTTGCCTTGAAGTATTCGTCCCGTGTAAGATGCTTCCCTCGAGCCTCCTGCTTGGAAATCTTCTGGTTGAGATAGTCCGCGTGATACTTGACCACTAACCGGAGGCGCTCCTCATAGTGCATGTCGTTAACTAGTTTCTTGGCAATATTCTCAACCACCACATTGGCGTGGTCCTTCTCACCATCTACACATCTAAAGAAATCCTACAAACATGCATACATGTGAGAAGGGTAAAATCATGACTATGGCAAATTTAAACCTTTTGGTATTGACATTGCGGTGTTTGAAAGGACTTACCCAGAAATCGCTGACCACTCGCAAGGCTCTGGTATCATAAACCCTCTGACGCATATCCAGGAAATCCGGAGCGTGTTTGTAGTGATCCCATGACCAAGCTGGCTCAATGATACCGTTCGGCAAAGTGACCAGTCCAGGATAATTTAACCTACAAAGACCCCCGATGATGCCACTCGGCGAACGTGGCGGACGCCTCTCACTAGCTTTTATTAAGCTCCTGCATTAGAAAGAGTGAAGTCATATTATATGTGATGAAATGACAAAGGTACAATTTATATGGGATGAGTCGATATAACCACTTACTTCTCTCCCACTGGTTTAATCAACACGTTTCTATGCGCATATGGACGTTTCGGAAGCTTGGAAGGACCACGCAGCCACACTTTCCGTGTGGAAGTAGTGCTGATAGTCGAACCGCCCGGCTGTGAGCCGCTCACCTCGTGGTGCTCCGTCACTCGTGAGGGTTCATCCCCACCCTCAGAAACCTGACGAACAACCAGCCTCCTCTCGGCGGCGTCGTCCTCCACCACCTCCTCTCCATCCTCCTCATCCTCCTCACTCGCCTCGTCCCCATCCTCTGTTTCCTCCTCCAGCCGTCGTGCATCCTCTTCCTGAGGCTAGCGAAGCAGTGCATCAGAGGGTCCAGGAGAAGAAAGAGGTGCTCTACTCCGGGCTGCTCTACGTAAGGATGCTGCTTCTCCTCCACCTCCTCCAGCCGTCTTCCCTCCTACGCGTCTGTCTCCTCCGTCGACCACCACTCCTCCTCCACCTCGTCCTACTCGTCCTCCTTGTCCCCCTCCTCGTCCGCCTCGTCCGCCTCCTCCTCCTGCCTCATCTACTCCTCCTCCTCGTCCGCCTCCTCGAGCCGCCTCCTCTCCGCCTCCTCCTCCTCCTCCTCCGCCTCCTCCGCCTCCACCTCGTCTACATCCTCCTCCTCCTTCTCCTCCGCCTCCTCCGCCTCCACCTCGTCCGCCTCCTACTCCTCCTCCCTCGCGTCCTACTCGACCTCGTTTAGCCCGGTTTTTTGCAGGGAGGTCTAGACCCGCCGGTCGTTTGGCCTTCTTAGCAAGTTGATCATTGTACAGAGCTGCCACATCTTTCAAACTTTCCTTTGGATTCTTGTTGCCACCTGTCATGTTTCAATCACCTGATACGAAGAAGAACAAACCAGTTAGTACAGATGATACAACTTGATGTAAATACATTAAATATATCACATATGAAGAATACTTGGAGTTGTCACAATAATACATATAGTTGTTACACACACGAATACATAGAGTTGTTGCACACACGAATACATATAGTTCTTACACACACAAATACATAGAGTTGTTACACACACGAATACATAGAGTTGTTGCACATACGAATACGAAGAGTTGTGACACGAATACATGGAGTTGTGACACGCATACATAGATTTCTCACACGATTACATGCAGTTGTTAGAAATTGGGGTCAATATTCGGTGCAACATTTGGATCAGGACTGTCATCATCGCTATCACGCCCGTTCATACATTCATCCTCGAAGTCTTCAGGGGGACCCTCATCATCATCTAGCCCCATTTGCCATCGCAGAAGTAATGCCAAATCTCGAGGGTCAGAAACATCCTCGTATCCGTCCTCCGCATTATCTACTTCCATGTCATCCATGGCTTCATGTTCCATAGCATCATCTTCGTGATGCACACCATCATCTTCCTCCGCATCATCTTTGTCTTCTTCATTGTCTGCTTCTTGATAGAACTCTCCCTCGTATGTGTCAGGGTTTATGTGGTAATCGTCCTTGTTTGGGGTAGGTACCTTGGTATGCGGGGGTACCTTCTACAGAACATCCCATTTCAAGAGATCGATATGTTCCGTAGATGTGCACGCATACGGGAGATAAAACACTTGTGTAGCCTGTTGAGCCATAATATAGACATCATTTCCTGCATACTTTGATGCTCGTTCAACTTCGACCCAGCCAATACTAGGGGTCCTTCTCACTTTCTCTGGATTGAGCCAACTGCATCTGAATACGACAGGCTTCACACATTGTAGACCACAGTATTGCAGCTCATAAATTTCTTCGATAGTTCCATAGTAGTGACGTCCATCTGTCCCTAGACAATAGACCCCACTATTTATTGCCCTTCGATTGGGCCTCTCAAGCGTGTGTTTATCAGTGTGGAAGCGATACCCATTCATGTCGTAAGACTTAAATGACTTGGCCTCGTATTCAAAACCTTTGGCTACTTCTCTCAATTTGGCGTCCATATCAACCTCCGTGTATGCCTACAAGATTAATAGGAGATTGTCTGGTTCATTAGTGGAAGCATTACCGGCAAGTAAGAACATTCTGAAGTGTACATAAAGTTAGGAAAGTTACTTTTCTTGAGAACCAAGAAATGAAACCGCCATCAGCATTGGTATCTTCAAGAAGGTTTGTTGATTCTTCGTCGCTAGGGGGCCATGGTAGCTTCCAGAATTCGTTCTGGAATTCCCTATAGCAATGAGAAGAATTTGAGTTAGGACTCAAGACTAGTGAGTAGTTGTCAATGAAGGTGTTCTACACTTACTTTATGTATGGCTGCACTTCTTCCATGTTGGTCAAGACATAGATCATAAGAGTCGACCACTCGGTAGGTGAAAAGTTCTTGCGCTTCGAACCACTTGCTTTGCCACCATGGCCTTCGAAGAGGCTAAGGTCGGAAACATTACTAGTGGGTTCTTCATTGTAACGAGGAGCTAGATTTAACCTAGTATGGATATTGTCATGATAGTACTTTTTCGTGGTCGTTGCCACCTCCTCGTTCAGGTATGCCTCGGCTATGGAGGCTTCGATGCGGGCTTTATTCTTACATTTGCCATGAAGATGCTTGAACTCCCGTTCAGGCGCATACTTCCATCGGAACAGCACAGGTCCTCCCATTCTAGCCTCATACGCGAGATGTAAGATCATATGTTGCATCGGATTAAAGAAACCTGGTGGAAATACCTTCTCTAACTTGCATAGCAACTCAGGTGCTTGTTCCTCCAACTTTGCAACCACTTCATAATCTAATTCTTTGGCACAAAGCTGGCGGAAGAAGTAGCTCAACTCCACCAGCACTCGCCAAATATCCTCTTTGACATACCCTCGAATCATCACAGGCATTATCCGCTCAAGCCATACATGGTAGTCATGACTCTTGAGGCCCCCTATTCGCTTTGTAGCCATATTCACTCCCCTCATGATATAAGCTGCATATCCATCAGGGAAGTACAACTTGTTCACAATCCATTGGAGAATTTCCTTCCTTTGGGGCATTGAAGGGGTGAAAGGGGCCGGTGGCTTCTTCCAAGAATTACCTTTTGCACGAGGCACCAATTTTAATTTTGGCCTGTTGCATAGCTGGGCTTGATCGATCCTAGCCTGAATGTTATCCTTTGACTTCTCGGTGTCGAGGAGTGTGCCGAGTAAGGCCTCCCCAATATTCTTTTCAGTGTGCATTACATCAATGTTGTGTGGAAGGAGAAGATCTTTAAAGTAAGGGAGCCTCCATAAGCTTGGAATGTGAGTCCACTGGTGTGTCTCTCCATATCCCACAAAACCTTTTCCATTGAGATTTTTCTCGAGAGCATCTAACTCATCCTTAAGCTGGGCACCGGTCATAATAGGTGGTGGCGGGTCATCAACAATAAAACCTTTCCGGAAGTTCACAGTGTCTTGCCTGTATGGGTGATCAAGACGAAGGAACTGCCGATGTTGGTCAAAGCATACATACTTGCGACCCTTAGCCAGCCAAATGAAAGTCACACACTGTCGGCACACTGGGAAAGGTCACCTCCCCTTTACACACCAACCACAAAATATCGCACGTGCTGGTAGGTCATGTAGCGATGTGTGGTACCAGATATGCATCTTGAAGTGCTTCTTTGAAACGGCATCGTATGTCCTTACCCCATTGTTCCAAGCAACAAGTAAGTCGTCCACCAGTGGCTCCATGTACACACTCATATGCTTCCCCGGATAGTTAGGCCCTGGAATTATCAGCGTCAGGAACATGTGATGTCGTTGCATGCAAATGCCAGGGGGCAGATTCAGGGGGATAACATATACTGGCCAACAGCTGTATATGGCAGCCATCAAACCATATGGATTGAACCCATCGGTTGTTATCCCAACAGCTACACTCTTCTAGTCACCCGTTTTTTTTATGAATTTGAACAAATTTCTTCCATGCTTCACCATCCCGTGGATGTTGCATCTTTTTTGTATTGTACAGCTTCCCTTCGGCGGCCCATCTCATATATTGGGCAGTTTCCTCGGTCATATAAAGTCGTTGGATCCTTTCTGTGAATGAAAGATATCGAAGGATATTGACGGCAATTGTGAGCTGCCTCTTGCTACCATCATCATTTTGTACCTCAATATACCTAGAGGATTTGCACTTGACACAGTAGTTTGTGTCTTTATGATCATTTCTAAATAACATGCATCCGTTTGGACAAGCATGTATTTGCTCATACGGCATCTTAAGTGAACCGAGGATTTTGTTCGACTCGTACATGTTCTTTGGCAATATGTTTTCTTTAGGCAGCAGGCTAGCAATAACGGACAAAAACTCATTGAAGCAAATTATGCTTATGCAATGGTTTGCATTCAGGGCCATTAGGTGTGCGATGCCATCTAGTTGAGTAACCTGTGTATGGGCGTGAAGGGGTTTATGTGCCGCAAACAAAGCTGCATGATACTCTTCTGGGCTTTCCACCGGCTCCTCGGAGTCCGGGTCCTCCCGTGGATCTGCACGGCGGATGTCAGCTAACAGGTTTTCAATCCGAGTATCATATTCGCCGGTGCGCTGTCGCACCACCTCCGCTCTGGACTGTTCTGTCTCACGGTGAAAGATCCAATGGTAATAGCCTGACGTAAACCCATTTTTGCCTAAGTGTTTACTCATAGTAATTTTATCTCTTTCAACCTGGTTATCGCACTCCGTGCATGGGCACCAAATTCCACAAACTGGGGTTTCTCCAGCAAATACTAATTCCAGGAAATCATTGGTCTTCGACCTCCACTCAGGGGTCATACCCTCCATGCTGGGATGTCCGGTGTACATCCACTCATGATCTTCCAACCTCTGATATAATGTGAAACACACATAATGTTTTTTATGTAACAAGTGGTTTCATCAAGTTTTACGACATGCACTGAGCTATCTAATAGGTAAAGATAGGTCCTAATCCCACCCGAGGATGTGTAGGCTGGGTCCGCTTCCATGACGTACTCCGATCCGAGACAAAATTTTGGCAGCACCTCCCCGCTGTTCTCCAAATACACGTCTCGGCAATAAGCCGACAGGATGTGTATCCAGAGAACAACAAGGAGACGATGTCGAAATTCTGTCTCAGATCGAAGTACGGCATGAAAACGACCAGCCTACACATCCTCGGGCTGTCCATGGAAAGCGTGGACAATTCGAAAGAGTTGAGGTTATAAATATGCAAATACTTGCATATTTATAAATACAACCCTTCCGAACGGGAGACGCCTAGGTTACGCGACTATTTAAGTGATGTACAAATAATGGAAACCTACACATGAACGGGAAGAGATTACCCTTGAAGCGTGCGACGGAATTCACTCTCTATTGTCAAAATAGATGCATGTCCTGCACGAAAGAATGAAGTAGTGTCAGTCACATGTTTATCTAAAGTAGTGTCAAGCATATGTCCAACACCCACACGCCAATATCACTCACTCACTAACACAAAAAAATTGCACCCACGAACTCACTCACACACACATACACAACACCCACTCACACACACACACACCAATAGCACTCACTCACACACACTCACACACACACACATCACACACACACCAACAGCACCACCAATAGCACATCACACACACACAGCACACACACACATCACACACACACACACACACATCACGCACAGACATCACACACACACATCACACAACACACAATCACACACATTAATTACTACAAATGCATATATAACATCTAAATGTAAAAAACAAATCTAAAAAAAGGAGATGGAGCAGGGGCTCACCAACGGGGCAGGGGGGCGGACGGGGAGCTCGGTGGAGGTGGGGGCGGCGAGGGAGCTCGGTGGAGGTGGGGGAGGTGGGGGAGCTCCCGGCGGTGGCGTCGGAGCTCGAAGCTCGGTGGAGGTGGGGGGCCCGATGGAGGTGGGGGGCTCGGTGAAGGAGCTCCCGGCGGTGGCGGAGGTGGCGGAGCTCGGTGGACGGCGGCGAACGCCGCGGGGGGGGGGAGCGGGGTGGAGGCGACAGAGAAAACAGAGAGCGAGTGACTGAGTGAGCGAGAGCGAAAATTTTGGTTAAGTCCCCACGGGAAACATTACCGAGTGCCAAGTACGAGGGACTCTCGGTAAAAATCCTAAACCTAGATCTAGGTTTTAGTACCTTTACCGAGAGCAGCTCTCGGAAATGGACGTCATACCTAGAGGCACTCTCGGCAAAAATGTTTCTTCTCGTGTTGTAGCCATGCTCGGCAATATCTCTTGTACTTTTTGTTGTTGTTTTCTTGCATGCTTGGTAAACCACCTTACCACATTATAGTTACACTTTGTTTCTCCTTTTGAGATGGCCCTCGGGCAATTTCCAGATCGAGCACCCATCCGGTGGCCCCGGCGGTCTAGGGCGTTGACCGGCACCGAGAGGGGGTAGACCACGGTGAATACCTGCTTCTTCGTGTTACGGCAGGTCATCGTGAGATGCCAGGCCAAGTCTAAGGCCGTTCTGTCACAGGATCACGCACCGTCGGTTCGGTCTCGGGGACGAACGCAGTCGGCCCTCGATGTTCCCGCCCGTCCGTGCGGTTTGTGAGGCATGTGCACGTCGAAGATGTGTGTTGGGTATTCAAACACCACACCACCCTTTCATGCATATCCATGGGCCACACGCATGTAGGGGTGGTTCCCCCCCTCCCTCCCTCGGGCGGTTTCCAGATCAAGCACTCATCCGATGGCCCTGGCGGTCTAGGGCGTTGACCGGCACCGAGGGGTTAGGCCACGGTGAATACCTGCTTCTTCGTGTTACGGCAGGTCCCCGTTCTCATATTTTTTTACTTTACAGTGTTTAAAGTTGAGATTTGAACAAATCTAGCCGAAAACATAAGTCATCATAAGTCATGGCATTTTCAAAGTTTAGTCATAAAAAGATACGAAATATCAGATACAAAAAGAGAGTCCCAAACAAAAAAACAATTAGAAAAGATAATGAAGAAGTGGCACAATTTTTACCGAGCGTCGACATACGGCTCTCGGTAATGCCTACCTTTACCGAGTATCCCGCTCGGCAATATACCTAAACCTATATCTTGTTTCTTCTCGTGTTGTAGCCGTGCTCGGTAATATGTCTTATACTTTTTGTTGTTGTTTTCTTGCATGCTTGGTAAACCACCTTACCACATTATAGTTACACTTTGTTTTCTCCTTTTGAGATGGCCCTCGGGCGGTTTCCAGATCGAGCACCCATCCGGTGGCCTCGGCGGTCTAGGGCGTTGACCGGCACTGAGTGGGGGTAGGCCACGGTGAATACCTGCTTCTTCGTGTTACGGCAGGTCATCGTGAGATGCCAGGCCAAATCTAAGGCCGTTCCGTCACAGGATCGCGCACCGTCAGCTCGGTCTCGGGGACGAACGCAGCCGGCCCTCGACGTTCCCGCCCTTTCCGTGCAGTTTGAGAGGCATGTGCACGTCAAAGATGTGCGTTGGGTATTCAAACACCACACCACCCTTTCATGCATATCCATGGGCCACACGCATGTCAGGGTGGTTCCCCCCCTCCCTCGGGCGATTTCCAGATCGAGCACCCATCTAGTGGCCCCGGCGGTCTAGGGCGTTGACCGGCACCGAGAGGGGGTAGCCCACGGTGAATACCTGCTTCTTCGTGTTACGGCAGGTCATCGTGAGATGCCAGGCCAAGTCTAAGGCCGTTCTGTCATAGGATCTCGCACCGTTAACTTGGTCTCGGGGACGAACGTAGCCGGCCCTCTACGTTCCTGACCGTCCGTGCGGTTTGTGAGGCATGTGCACGTCAAAGATGTGCATTGGGTATTCAAACACCACACCACTCTTTCATGCATATCCATGGGCCACACGCATGTAGGGGTGGTTCCCCCCTCCTCCCTCCCTCGGGCGGTTTCCAGATCGAGCACCCATCCGGTGGCCCCAGCGGTCTAGGGCATTGACCGTTACCGAGAGGGGGTAGGCCACGGTGAATACCTGCTTCTTCGTGTTACAGCAGGTCCCCGTTCTCATATTTTTTAATTTACAGTGTTTAAAGTTGAGATTTGAACAAATCTAGCCGAAAACATAAGTCATGCCATTTTCAAAGTTTAGTCATAAAAAGATACGAAATATCAGATACAAAAAGAGAGTGCCAAACAAAAACACAAATAGAAGGATAATGAAGAAGTGGCACAGTTTTTACCGAGCATCGACATGCGGCTCTCGGTAATACCTACCTTTACCGAGTGTCACGCTCGGCAATATACCTAAACCTATATCTTGTTTCTTCTTGTGTTGTAGCCGTGCTCCGAAATATGTCTTATACTTTTTGTCGTTGTTTTCTTGCATGCTTGGTAAACCACCTTACCACATTATAGTTACACTTTGTTTTCTCCTTTTGAGATGGCCCTCAGGCGGTTTCCAGATCGAGCACCCATCTGGTGGCCACGGCGGTCTACGTCGTTGACCGGCATCGAGAGGGGGTAGGCAACGGTGAATACCTGCTTCTTCGTGTTACGGCAGGTCATCGTGAGATGCCAGGCCAATTCTAAGACCGTTCTGTCACAGGATCGCGCACCGTCGGCTCGGTCTCGGGGACAAACGCAGCCGGCCCGTGACGTTCCCGCCCGTCCGTGCGGTTTGTGAGGCATGTGCACATCAAAGATGTGTGTTGGGTATTAAAACACCACACCACCCTTTCATGCATATCCATGGGCCACACGCATGTAGGGGTGGTACCCCCCTCCTTCCCTCGGGCGGTTTCCAGATCGAGCACCCGTCCGGTGGCCCCGGCGGTCTAGGGCGTTGACCGGCACCAAGAGGGGGTAGGGCACGGTGAATACCTGCTTCTTCGTGTTACGGCAGGTCGCCCTTCTCATATGTTTTACTTTATAGTGTTTAAAGTTGAGATTTGAACAAATCTAGCCGAAACATAAGTCATCATAATGTCATGGCATTTTCAAAGTTTAGTCATAAAAAGATACGAAATATTAGATACAAAAAGAGAGTGCCAAACAAAAACAGAAATAGATGGATAATGAAGAAGTGGCACAGTTTTTACCGAGCGTCGACATACGGCTCTCGGTAATGCCTACTTTTACCGAGTGTCCCGCTCGGCAATATACCTAAACTTATATCTTGTTTCTTCTCGTGTTGTAGCCGTGCTCGGTAATATGTCTTATACTTTTTGTTGTTGTTTTCTTGCATGCTTGGTAAACCACCTTACCACATTATAGTTACACTTTGTTTTCTCCTTTTGAGATGGCCCTCGGGCGGTTTCCGGATCGAGAACCCATCCGGTGGCCCCGGCGGTCTAGGGCGTTGACCGGCACCGAGAGGGGGTAGGCCATGGTAAATACCTGCTTCTTCGTGTTACGGCGGGTCATCGTGAGATGCCAGGCCAAGTCTAAGGCCGTTCTCCACACGATCGCGCACCGTCGGCTTGGTCTCGGGGACGAACGCTGCCGGCCCTCGACGTTCCCGCCCGTTCGTGCGGTTTGTGAGGCATGTGCATGTCAAAGATGTGAGTTTGGTATTCAAACGCCACACCACCCTTTCATGCATATCCATGGGCCACACGCATGTAGGGGTGGTTCCCATCTCCTCCCTCCCTCGGGCGGTTTCCAGATCGAGCACCCATCCGGTGGCCTCAGCGGTCTAGGACGTTGACCGGCACCGAGAGGGGGTAGGCCATGGTGAATACCTGCTTCTTCGTGTAACGGCAGGTCCCCGTTCTCATATTTTTTAATTTACGGTGTTTAAAGTTGAGATTTGAACAAATCTAGCCGAAAACATAAGTCATGGTATTTTCAAAGTTTAGTCATAAAAACATACGAAATATCAGATACAAAAAGAGAGTGCCAAACAAAAACACAAATAGAAGGATAATGAAGAAGTGGCACAGTTTTAACCGAGCATCGACATGCAGCTCTCGGTAATACCTACCTTTACCGAGTGTCACGCTCGACAATATACCTAAACCTATATCTTGTTTCTTCTCGTGTTGTAGCCGTGCTCGGTAATATGTCTTATACTTTTTGTTGTTGTTTTCTTGCATGCTTGGCAAACCACCTTAGCACATTATAGGTACACTTTGTTTTCTCCTATTGAGATGGCCCTCGGGCGGTTTCCAAATCGAGCACCCATCTGGTGGCCCCGGCGGTCTAGGTCGTTAACCGGCATCGAGAGGGGGTAGGCCACGGTGAATACCTGCTTCTTCGTGTTACGGCAGGTCATCGTGAGATGCCAGGCCAAGTCTAAGACCGTTCTGTCACAGGATCGCGCACCGTCGGCTCGGTCTCGGGGACAAACGCAGCCGGCCCTCAACGTTCCCGCCCGTCCGTGCGGTTTGTGAGGCATGTGCACGTCAAAGATGTGTGTTGGGTATTCAAACACCACACCACCCTTTCATGCACATCCATGCGCCACACGCATGTAGGGGTGGTACCCCCCTCCTTCCCTCGGGCGGTTTCCAGATCGAGCACCCGTCCGGTGGCCCCGGCGGTCTAGGGCGTTGACCGGCACCGAGAGGGGGTAGGCCACGGTGAATACCTGCTTCTTCGTGTTACGGCAGGTCGCCGTTCTCATATTTTTTACTTTAAAGTGTTTAAAGTTGAGATTTGAACAAATCTAGCCGAAAACATACGTCATCATAAGTCATGGCATTTTCAAAGTTTAGTCATAAAAAGATACGAAATATCAGATACAAAAAGAGAGTGCCATACAAAAACAGAAATAGAAGGATAACGGAGAAGTGGCTCAGTTTTTACCGAGCGTCGACATACGGCTCTCGGTAATGCCTACCTTTACCGAGTGTCCCGCTCGGCAATATACCTAAACCTATATCTTGTTTCTTCTCGTGCTGTAGCCGTGCTTGGTCATATGTCTTATACTTTTTGTTGTTGTTTTCTTGCATGCTTGGTAAACCACCTTACCACATTATAGTTACACTGTGTTTTCTTCTTTTGAGATGGTCCTCGGGCGGTTTCCAGATCGAGCACCCATCCGGTGGCCCCGGCGGTCTAGGGCGTTGACCGGCACCGTGAGGGGGTAGGCCACGGTGAATACCTGCTTCTTCGTGTTACGGAAAGTCATCGTGAGATGCTAGGCCAAGTATAAGGCCGTTCTTTCACAGGATCGCGCACCGTCAGCTCGGTCTCGGGGACGAACGCAGCTGGCCCTCGACGTTTCCGCCCGTCCGTGTGGTTTGTGAGGCATGTGCACGCCAAAGATGTGCGTTGGGTATTCAAACATCACACCACCCTTTCATGCATATCCATGGGCCACACGCATGTAGGGGGGGTCCCCCCCCTCCCTCGGGCGGTTTCCAGATCAAGCACCCATCTGGTGGCCCCGGCGGTCTAGGGCGTTGACCGGCACCGAGAGGGGGTAGGCCACGGTGAATACCTGCTTCTTCGTGTTATGGCAGGTCATCGTGAGATGCCAGGCCAAGTCTAAGGCCGTTCTGTCACAGGATCGCGCACCGTCGGCTTGGTCTCGGGGACGAACGTAGCCGGCCCTCGACGTTCCCGCCCGTCCGTGCGGTTTGTGAGGCATGTACACGTCAAAGATGTGCGCTGGGAATTCAAACACCACACCACCCTTTCATGCATATCCATGGGCTACAGGCATGTAGGTGTGGTTCCCCCCTCCCTACCTCGGGCGGTTTCTAGATCGAGCACCCATCCGGTGGCCCCGGTGGTCTAGGGCGTTAACCGGCACCGAGAGGGGGTAGGCCACGGTGAATACCTGCTTCTTCGTGTTACGGCAGGTCCCCGTTCTCATATTTTTTAATTTTACAGTGTTTAAAGTTGAGATTTGAACAAATCTAGCCGAAAACATAAGTCACGGCATTTTCAAAGTTTAGTCATAAAAAGATACGAAATATCAGATACAAAAAGAGGGTGCCAAACAAAAACACAAATAGAAGGATAATAAAGAAGTGGCATAGTTTTTACCGAGCATCGACATGCGGCTCTCGGTAATACCTACCTTTACCGAGTGTCACACTCGGCAATATACCTAAACCTATATCTTGTTTCTTCTCGTGTTGTAGCCATGCTCGGTAATATGTCTTATACTTTTTGTTGTTGTTTTCTTGCATGCTTGGGAAACGACCTTACCACATTATAGTTACACTTTGTTTTCTCCTTTTGAGATGGCCCTCGGGAGGTTTCCAGATCGAGCACCCATCTGGTGGCCCCGGCAGTCTAGGTCGTTGACCGGCACCGAGAGGGGGTAGGCCATGGTCAATACCTGCTTCTTTGTGTTACGGCAGGTCATCGTGAGATGCCAGGACAAGTCTAAGGCCGTTCTGTCACAGGATCGCGCACCGTCGGCTCGGTCTCGGCGACGAATGAAGCCGGCCCTCGACGTTCCCGCCCGTCCGTGCGGTTTGTGAGGCATGTGCACATCAAAGATGTGCATTGGGTATTCAAACACCACACCACCCTTTCATTCATATCCATGGGCCACACGCATGTAGGGGTCGTTCCTCCCTCCTTCCCTTGGGCGGTTTCCAGATCGAGCACCCGTCCGGTGGCCCCGGCGGTCTAGGGCTTTGACTGGCACCGAGAGGGGGTAGGCCACGGTGAATACCTGCTTCTTCGTGTTACGGCAGGTCCCCGTTCTCATAATTTTTACTTTACAGTGTTTAAAGATGAGATTTGAACAAATCTAGCCGAAATCATAAGTCATCATAAGTCATGGCATTTTCAAAGTTTAGTCATAAAAAGATATGAAATATCAGATACAAAAAGAGAGTGCCAAACAAAAACACAAATAGAAGGATAATGAAGAAGTGGCACAGTTTTTACCGAGCGTCGACATACGGCTCTTGGTAATGGCTACCTTTACCGAGTGTCCCGCTCGGCAATATACCTAAACCTAGATCTTGTTTCTTCTCGTGTTGTAGCCATGCTCGGTAATATGTCTTATACTTTTTGTTGTTGTTTTCTTGCATGCTTGGTAAACCACCTTACCACATTATAGTTACACTATGTTTTCTCCTTTGGAGATGGCCCTCGGGCGGTTTCCAGATCGAGCACCCATCCGGTGGCCCCGGTGGACTAGGGCGTTGACCGGCACAGAGAGGGGGTAGGCCACGGTGAATACCTGATTCTTCGTGTTATGACAGGTCATCGTGAGATGCCAGGCCAAGTCTAAGGCCGTTCTGTCACAGGATCGCGCACCGTCGGCTCGGTCTCGGGGACGAACGCAGCCGACCCTCGACGTTCCCGCCCGTCCGTGCGGTTTGTGAGGCATGTGCACATCAAAGATGTGCGTTGGGTATTCAAACACCACATCACCCTTTCATGCATATCCATGGGCCACACGCATGTAGGGGTAGTTCCCCCCTACCTCCCTCGGGCGGTTTCCAGATCGAGCACCCATCTGGTGGCCCCGGCGGTCGAGGGCGTTGACCGGCACCGAGAGGGGGTAGGCCACGGTGAATACTTGCTTCTTCGTGTTACGGCAGGTCCCCGTTCTCATATTTTTTAATTTACAGTGTTTAAAGTTGAGATTTGAACAAATCTAGCGAAAACTTATGTCATGGCATTTTCAAAGTTTAGTCATAAAAAGATACGAAATATCAGATACAAAAAGAGAGTGCCAAACAAAAACACAAATAGAAGGATAATGAAGAAGTGGCACAATTTTTACCGAGCATCGACATGCGGCTCTCGGTAATACCTACCTTTACCGAGTGTCACGCTCGGCAATATACCTAAACGTATATCTTGTTTCTTCTCGTGTTGTAGCTGTGCTCGGTAATATGTCTTACACTTTTTGTTGTTGTTTTCTTGCATGCTTGGTAAACCACCTTACCACATTATAGTTACACTTTGTTTTCTCCTATTGAGATGGCCCTCGGGCGGTTTGCAGATCGAGCACCCATCTGGTGGCCCCGGTGGTCTAGGTCATTGACCGGCACCGAGAGGGGGTAGGCCACGATGAATACCTGCTTCTTCGTGTTACGGCAGGTCATTGTGAGATGCCATGCCAAGTCTAAGGCCGTTCTGTCACAGGATCACGCACCGTCGGCTTGGTCTCGGGGACGAACGCAGCCGGCCCTCGACGTTCCCGCCCGTCCGTGCGGTTTGTGAGGCATGTGCACGTCGAAGATGTGCGTTGGGTATTCAAACACCACACCACGCTTTCATGCATATCCATGGGCCACATGCATGTAGGGGTGGTTCCCCCCCCCACGTTCCTCGGGCGGTTTCCAGATCGAGCACCCATGCGGTTGCCCCGGCGGTCTAGGGCATTGACCGGCGCTGAGAGGGAGTAGGCCACGGTGAATACCTGCTTCTTCGTGTTACGGCAGGTCCCCGTTCTCATATTTTTTACTTTACATTGTTTAAAGTTGAGATTTGAATAAATCTAGCCGAAAACATAAGTAATCATAAGTCATGGCATTTTCAAAGTTTAGTCATAAAAAGATACGAAATATCAGATACAAAAAGAGAGTGCCAAACAAAAACACAAATAGAAAGATAATGAAGAAGTGGCACAGTTTTTACCGAGCGTCGACATACGGCTCTCGGTAATGCCTACCTTTACCGAGTGTCCCGCTCGGCAATATACCTAAACCAATATCTTGTTTCTTCTCGTGTTGTAGCCGTGCTCGGTAATATGTCTTATACTTTTTGTTGTTGTTTTCTTGCATGCTTGATAAACCACCTTACCACATTATAGTTACACTTTATTTTCTCCTTTTGAGATGGCCCTCGGGCGGTTTCTAGATCGAGCACCCATCCGGTGGCCCCGGCAGTCTAGGGTATTGACCGGCACTGAGAGGGGGTAGGCCACGGTGAATACCTGCTTCTTCGTGTTACGGCAGGTCATCTTGAGATGCCAGGCCAAGTCTAAGGCCATTATGTCACAGGATCGCGCACCGTCGGCTCGGTCTTGGGGACGAACGCAGCCGACCCTCGACGTTCCCGCCCGTCCATGCGGTTTGTGAGGCATGTGCACGTCAAAGATGTACGTTGGGTATTCAAACACCACACCACCCTTTCATGCATATACATGGGCCACATGCATGTAGGGGTGGTTCCCCCCTCCCTCCCTTGGGCGGTTTCCAGATCGAGCACCCATCCGGTGGCCCCGGCGGTCTAGGGCGTTGACCGGTACCGAGAGGGGGTAGGCCACGGTGAATACCTGCTTCTTCATGGTACGGCAGGTCCCCGTTCTCATATTTTTTAATTTACAGTGTTTAAAGTTGAGATATGAACAAATCTAGCCGAAAACATAAGTCATGGCATTTTCAAAGTTTAGTCATAAAAAGATACGAAATATCAGATGCAAAAAGAGAGTGCCAAACAAAAACATAAATAGAAGGATAATGAAGAAGTGGCACAGTTTTTACCGAGCGTCGATATACGGCTCTCGGTAATGCCTACCTTTACCGAGTGCACCTCTCGGTAAAGGTCCTAACCCTAAATCTTAGCGATCCCCTTTCTTTCTGTCACTCACTTTGTTCCCTTCTTTCTGTTCCTCTTTGTTCCTCTGGACTGGCTGCGCCACCAACGCCATCGCCGCCGACGCCAGCGCCACCGCCAGCACCATCTGTCACCGCCGCACCCACCATCTACCGCCGCCTCCACCGCCGTCTTCCTCATGGCCGGCGCCGAGCGTCGCCGTTCGGCGTTGCTGACCATGGACGTCGGCCGCCAGGAAGTGCCTCACGTGGCGCGGCAGCTGGAGATGCCCTCAGGTACCCCTCCTCTCCCTCTCCCCTCCCAACCCCCTCCCCCTCGCCCCCACCCCACCCCCTGAACCCCCTCCCCCTCCGGTATTTCTCTTCTTTGGCATGTAAGTTATCATGATAAAATGCGTCTGTTGTCATCTTATGAATATGTATTTGATTTCAGACAAGTGTTTGACTGTATGACCTAATTCTAGTATAATACTGTAATAAATAGATGAAAGCTTGCTCTTGTATGATGCTAGCTACAATGCTTGTATGATGCTAGCTACAATGTTTGTATGATGCTAGCTACAATGTTTGTATTATGCTAGTTACAATGTTTGAAAATCTTATATCTAGAATTCAAGAGAACTTGGTTGTATGATGCTAGCTACAATGTTTGAAAAAAAATGCAATGCCCCTTATATGAAGACACAATAAGCATGAAAATGCCAAGTCATAGAACAGATATAAAAGCAGTTTACATCGATAGGATATGGGCACCAGATATTAAGAAAATGGGCATGGCAGAATTAGTTATAGTTGGTTGCCTTGATCTTTCATGTTCCCTCCGTAGAGCGCCATTGAGTAGTTAGCTCGTTTTGATGTTTTCGGTGCTATCCTTATTGCTTCACTACTAAAGTATAATTATTGCCTTGGCCAATAGAAGAAGATAATGACTTGTGGAGGGTACTTTTTAATAGGTCACTACAAACTAGAATAGGAATGGTATCTATATAACATGAGGCAATGCGGTGCAAATTTTTCATAACTAATTTCGATGATGTGATACAGAGTGCAATCAATATTTCTGTTTTTATTTTAATTTCAGATTACTCTCTGTTTTAGTTACTCATATATTATATTTTGTTTTCAGATTCTGATGGGAGCCTGAGTAAGTACGTGAGAACCACGAGCGCTAGGGTGACCCACGTCAGGTACTCTGGCGAGACTGAGTCGTCCGGCTCCCATCATGCGACCCACGATAGCGATGTGGACGACGATGAGTCCACATCGGATGATGATGCCAGAGTGAACATTTCGGATCCGCTCGCTACGGAGTCGGGCGACATTGTGGCCACGGACGGCTCGGGGTCTACATCGAGCAACACTTGCAAGAGGAAGAAATCTGGGCGTGGTCCGGGGAAGGTCCCGAAGCCAACGGCTATCGGCAGCCGTCCTGTCATATCATTGTCGGGAGATGCGTAAGTATTTGATCTTGCAATTACTTTGGTTACCATAATTGAACACTAACTGTCGCCTTTTCTTTTTCATCATGCAGTCAATGGAAATTTGTCCCTACCAGGCCTAAGGGGGCGCTATTGCCGAACCACGTCATCGGCTCACTCTTGAGGAAGTACTTCCCCGGGTTGGCTAAGTCGGGTGATAAAGACCCGCCATCGCCAGGTTTCTCCTGGGAGCACTACGAGTACTCCAAGGATGAGCACGATGTCACCATGGCCCAACGGATTATCGATGGTTTCTTTGTGAGTATCTTTGCCACCTCACTACTCCATATCCCAAGCCTGTTAATTAACTACTTTATGCATTCTTGTAGCAACAATATGATTGCAATGATGGTGAACAAGAGAAGACAAAAGGCCTCGTGAAAGCAGCCCAAAAGATACTCTCCGATATGAAGCACACACTGCGATACAAGGCCGTGATGAAGTGTCGGCCGCTCGATGACGAGGGGCTCAAGATGACGAGAACATCTGCTTGCCGGACCAACTTACAGAAAGAAGAGTACTTGTCGGTGGTAAGTGACGATATTGCAATCTAACACTTTGAGTCATCCTCTGCTTTTTACTCAATGACTTGATTATGTCTGACTAGGCGAGGGAAACCTGGATGAAGGCCGATTTTTGGGAGGCGCTGGTTGACATGTGGTGTGACCCAGCATGGCAGGCGTAACATGTGGAGAAAGGCGCAGACCACGCGAAAATGCCAGGCCTGGCACACGTCCAGGGGAGCCACAACCTATCCACTCTGATGCAACACATGGTATGTGGAATATGATGTTTACTTTTTCGCACGGTGCATCTCCGTTCATTAAGCTTGATGGTTACTTTTGCAGGAGGCAGAGCTTGGTCGCCCGGTCTACATCCTGGAGGCCTGGAGAGAAGGTCACAAGGGGAAGGATGGCGCCAAGTTCTGCAGCGAGTCGGCGGAGGAGAGGTATACGACCTTCAGACAGGTTTTCCAGGAGGTGCACGGGGAGGACGCCGAACCGACATCCCAGGCCCTTGATCCTGAGCTGATGGTCATTGCTGGCGAGGGGAAGATCCATGGCCGCCACCTCCTTTGCAACGGGGCGATCGCCACGTCCTCGCATCGGAAGCTCCATGAGATACGCGCGTCGAGCACAAGCTCAACTCCGTCCATACGGAGTCGCCCGACCGCCGCGACGCGTGAGATCACGCGTCTCAAGGTTAGCAGCATAACCATTCATTTATGTCGATGCCTCGAATTTGCATCCTTGCAACCTATATGAGCCTAATGCCATATTACAGGCTTTAATTGAGAAGCGGGATGCTGAGGAGGAGCAACGGCGGCAGGCCGAGGAGGCGGAAAGGCAGAAGGAAAGAGCAGAAAATGACAAAAGGTTCAAGCTGCTTGAGGAAAGACTAGAGGTAGAAAATTCTCTAAATTTGGCCCATTCATTATATAGCCCTAGATCAATGCTCACAAAACTTTACTCTTATAGGCTCTCATGCAATCTAAAGGCGGTGGAAATGATGCCTCTCCTCCTCCAGCAGCTTAACCCTATGGAAATGATGCCCCCCTCCTCCACAACGCGGTGTCTGAAGATGTGAACTTGGTTGTCATGTCCATGTGTTTTGCAATATGAACTTGTATGAAGTTTTATGAAACATTGGCCTATGTAAACTACTTTGACTTATGCTAATGCTTATGTGAATTTCTAGTTTGAATTATGTTTATGTGTGTGATGTGCTTCTAGGCATTCATTTGATATGGTAATATTTTCTGCACTGAAGATATGGCCAGAAATCTATTTAGTTCATTTCAGTTGCAGGGATAAGACAAGAAGGGGATCAACAGAAGAGCTGTGGGACACATTTCCGAGAGCAACACACGGAAAACCTCACTTTGCCGAGTGTAGCTCTCGGAAAAGAGGTCGCCTGACACTGACAAATGTGGTGCCATTCTTTTCCGAGGGCCACTCTCGGTAAAGAATGGGACTCCAGCACTCCAGCAGTGGCAGTCTGAAACTTAGGTAATGGCATTTTGATACTTTAGTCATTAAAATACATGAAATATCAGACAAAAAAAGAGAGTGGCAAAGAAACACACACAAATAAAAGGAAAATATGATGTGGCTTACTCAATACCGAGGGTCGATAAGTGGCTCTCGGTAATAGTTGACTTTACCGAGCGTGCTCTCGGTAAAGGTCCTAACCCTAGGTCTACACATCCTCACCATTCGCAGTCGTGCTCGGCATGTTGAAACAATGGTCATTAAAAGATATGAAATATCAGACCCAACAATAGAGGGCCAAAGAACACACAAAAAAGAAATAGGAAAATAGGACGTGGCATATTCTGTGCCGAGCGTCCACGACCGGCTCTCGGTAATATGGAAAGAAACTGACGGAGCCGTCAGGTGCGATCGGGCATGCCACATGGCTACTCTTTGCCGTGTGTTGCTCTCGGCGTCTGTACCGTTTGCCGGGTGTAGTCCCTTCGCCGTGACTGTGTGTCGGCAACATGGGCTAGTTGCCGTGAACCCATTGTTGCCGAGCGCGACTCTCGGCGTACCGAAGTTTGCCGAGTGCCCGTGGTTTGGCTCTCGGCGAAGAGCCTGGCACCCGGTGTATAGGGAAATTCTAGTAGTGTACCTCTATCTCTCCATCCCCTACCTCTTTCCATGGATCTCATTCCCACCTATTCTCAAACAAGCACCATGCTACAACCCCACCACATCGGCGACGGCCACTGGTGTCCTTCCTCTGCTGCAAAAACGCGGCTGCTGCAAATACCATGGGGTGCTCTCTCCGTTGCAGCCGTCGACGTTCTTGTAAGTTTTCACAACAACAGTCTTTTTAGAGGAATACATAGAAGAGGCTGGAGATGTTGGGTCATGTTGCAATGGAGGTTTTGCAACAACATTCTTGTTGTAGGAAAATTGAGAAGAAGAAGTTTTGCAATAAGGGTCTTGTTGTAGAAAAATAGAGAATAAGAAGTTTTGCAACATGGGTTTTATTGCAGAAAATTAGAGAACAAAAGATTTTGCAACAGAGGTCTTGTTGCAGAAAATTAGAGAAAAAAATTTGTAACATGGGTCTTGTTACAGAAAATTAGATAAGAGTGTTAAGCTTCATGCACTAGCCAACGCAATCAAAAGTCTGAACTGTTGGAAAGGGCTGGTGCAATCCACATATACTTTAACACCCCCTCTCACGTGTGATGTGGAAGACAAGTCAACACGTGCAACTGGAAGAGAGCGACGGCACGCGAAACTCACATATGACTCAAGAAGGCTATACGTGGACACAAAGGGGGGCTACCAACAATTTTTAGATAAATTGCGAAAGTCAGGACTTGAACTCACGACCTTAGCTCTTATACCATGTTAAGCTTCATGCACTAGTCAATACAAGCAAATGTCCGAACTGATGGAAAGGGCTGGTGCAATTCACATATACTGTAACAAGGACGAGGTTTTGCATCAAGAGCATTGTTACAGGAAATTAGAGAAGAAGAACGGACGACTTGTCTCATACAATCGGACGGCTCACGAGGCGTGGATCTTTTAAAAAGATCAACCGGGCGACGCGTAGCACGACCCTTCTTTCAATCTATCTCTATTCTATTCTACTATATATACTAAAAAACAAAATACAGATCAAAAATAGAAAACAAATACTAGAAAATCACACGAAATCAGAAACATCCGACCTTTAATTTTATACATCAAGAAAACACAACCGTCTGATCTACTTTTAAGTTGAAAAGATGATCCACCAATGTCATCCTCTCTAAATTACTTACGATCCCAACTTTTGGCCGGTCGGCTGCCAAGCGTCTGATTTTGCGTGCATCAACGGCCGAGATTACCGCCGCCAGGTCATCTTCCTCCTTCGGCACGCGCGCAAGAACAAAAAAAGGAGGATCTCCGCCTCGTGCTCGAGCTTGGCCGCCCATTGCTCGGCCGCGCTTGCCGGCCACCCCCGTGCCGCCCATGCTCACCTCGGCCACCTACGCTCGGCCGCGCTTGCCAGCCACCCCTGCGCCCTCCGTGCTCACCTTGGCCACCCATGCTCGGTCGCGCTTGTCGGCCACCTCCGCGCCGCCCGTGCTTGCCTTAGCCACATGCGCTCGGCCGCCCTCGCCGTTTTTCAACGCCACTATGGAACGTACCTTCGATGTTCGCAAAACATGGTCACCTCCCCTTCTAGCAAATTTTGTCTCGGTCGTAGCAAACAGAGACAACGGTTGCAGCACAAAAAGTCATCTTCGTCGCCGCCTGTTGTAGCTCACTGTTGCAGGTCACAACATTTTTCATCTAAATGAATGGATGTAGCAAAAATTGTTGCCGGACGTAACAAAAATCTACTACGGTTGCAGCAAAAAAGTCGTCGCCGCCATCGCGGGTCGCAGCTCAGCCATGAACGGATGTAGCAAAAAATGAAAACGGTTAGCAAAAAGCAACATTTGTTGTAGCAAAAACGCAACGCCAATTGTGCATTGCAGCAAAACGTGACGCCGGTTGTAGCAGTATGCGATGGTGTTTGTCGGAAATTCCAACGCCGGTTGAAGCATGTAGCAAAATTGCAACGCCAAATATTTTTTCTCGAAGCAGCGTTGCCCCATCCTCACCATCCTGTGGTCAGCATGCTCGCCGTTTCATGGTCGGCCGCAGCCTCCCCCTGACACCGGTTGCAGCCTCCTTCCCGGACCTTGCGCTGCCATGAACTGTGGCTCATTTGGGAGAGAAGGAGAGATGTGTTTTGGGGAAGAAGCCGTGTGGAGGAGGACGACTCAAGCTGATAAGGCAGGCACTGTGCGCATACATGGGACCACCAAAACGTGTGGTTTCTACGCGAGCAAGGCACGACCTGACATGTACGATCTAATATAAATGGTCGAGCTACGCGCGCTTCATTGGCCGAGCGTTCCGCCGACCGGTCGTAGGGAAATAATTCCCATTAAAATATCTCCTTGAATTCTCCAAAGGAAACCTCACAAAAGTCAAGTATGTTTGTTACATGTTATATGATGCTCTCTTTGTGCTTCAATTCTTAAGTTTTATGTGAGCATCATTAAAATCCCGAAGCCTATCTTAATTGCTGTAAAGAAAGAGCTTGTTGGGAGACAACCCAATAGTTATCTTTTCCCTTTTTGTGTGATCACATAATTATTGCTAATTTAATGATTTTATTTTTTTTATTTAATTAGTGTTTGTGCCAAGTAATACATTTGGGATGATTTATATGATAAGTATTGTTGATATTTTTTGAAAACAGAAAGTTTTGCCTCTAGTACTAGATTTACATTTTTTACTGGAGCATGGTAAAATCTTAAATTTATTACAAAGTATTGGTATACAAAATTAGCTACGTTGTCCTAATTTTTAATAATTTTGGAGTTACAAAAGTATGGATAAGTATTCCGTCATTACAGACTGTTTTGTGTTAGACAGATTCTGTTTTTTATTGCATAGTATGATTGTTTTAATAATTCTATAGACTATATCAGGTGGTATAAGTCATGGAGAAGTTAGAATATAGTAGGTATTATGCAAGATCAATTATGAATCAATTTATAACATTACCTAAAGTGTAAGATTGATTTATTATACTAACGGATCTCATGAAGTTTCTGCTGAGTCTTGTGTGCTGAAGTTTTCATGTTTTGGGTGAGATCATGATGGATGAAGGAATAAGGAGCGGCAAGAGCCTAAGCTTGGGGATGCCCAAGGCACTCCAAGGTAATATTCAAGGAAGGCCCAAGCATGTAAGCTTGGGGATGCTCTGGATGGCATCCCCTCTTTCGTCTACAATCTATCGGTATGTTACTTGGAGCTATATTTTTATTCATCACATGATATGAGTTTTACGTGGAGTGTCTTGTGCCGTATGTCTGTGTAAAAATTGGCTGACCTCGGGGTAGGGGGTCCCGAGCTGTGGATCTCGGATCAATGGTAACAGAGACAAAGGAGACAATGTTAACCCTGGTTCGGGCCCTCTCTATGGAGGTAAAACACTACGTCCTGCTCTTGTTTATATTGATGATGAAGTATCGAGTACAAGCTTGATCCACCTCGAGATCATAATGAGAAGTCTAACCCTAGGGCTAGGTGGATGATGATTGTGTTTCTGTCCCCTCTACAGGCTAAACCCTCCGAATTATATACACGCCAAGTAGGGGCATCTAGGGTTACATAGTCGGTATCTAGGGACGTGTATGGAGGCGGCAGGAGACGTCTTGGGGTACAGTCCAAGTGTTCGGCAGATACCATCTTGATCACGTCACAGCATCCGGAGTCCACCTGGATGAGAACAGGTCCTTCGGGCCCAGCCCGAGGACTATGGGCCGTCTAGGTTGGTACCCCCTAGTCCAGGACACCGTCAGTAGCCCCTGAACTGGTCTTCGACGCCGAGGACGACTCCTTTGCCTTCAAAACTTCGGATCCGGAGTCTTTGATTCGATAGGCGAGTTCCCACCTATTTTCTTCAGCTCGACCTTGAAGTCCTCGGTATGTTATTCTGGCCCCACTACACGTGGCCTCTAATCCCTGACCTTGATCACCGCGCCTTCTGGGGAATCGAGTCGCTTTATAGCGAGACGTTGAAGCGTCAGCCTCTTTTGCCTATAAATGCATATCCAACCCAGGTCTGCACCAAAGCACATCTCGACCCCGCCCCGCAGCCCATACCAGCCATTCTCTCTATTCCCAGGTCCAACCCCAAAAGCTTCGAGCGATGGCCAGCAACGCGGGATCTTCACGGTGACCTCATGGCCCTATCAGGGGCGATTGGGGGAGCTGCTCCATGATGCAACTCCACCTGGGGAGTCTAACCACCCAAGGATATCTGCCAGATTCAAATCTGACCTCCACCCGCTCGGGATTAACCGTCGTGGGCGGGCAGGCGCACGCCGAGAGCCACCCTATCCCTCAAGGGGACGAGCGGGTATGCTTCGTTTCCTTTCTTCTTCGCGGCCTCGGATTTCCTATTCATCACAAGTACAGCTCGATGACGATCTCCGCCTTCTTGATCCAGCAAGAGGGAGCAGAGAGGTAGAAGAGTTCTCCGGCGGCGCGATGGCGCGGCGGCGATGGTGGTGGAACAATTCCGGCAGGGCTTCGCCTAAGCACCGCTGAAACTAGACTAGAGGAGAAACCGATCTAGATGAAGTAGAGGGAGCACGTGGCAATTAGGGTTAGCTCTTCCCTCTAAATCCTCTAGTATATATAGGAGGGAGGGAGGGGAGGAGGCAGCCTCAAACCCTCAAGGTTTGGCCGAAATTGGAGGTGGAGGAGTCCTACTCCAATTCTATTAGGAGTAGGATTCCTCCTCTCCACTTGGAAACTCTTTCCACCTCTCCCCCTTTTGGGTTTTTCCCACCCCTAGCCACATGGGCCTTAGTGGGGGGCTTGGCCAGCCCGCTAAGGGCTGGCTTGACTCCTCCCACAGCCCATGATGCCCCTTGGGTCGAAATACCCCTCCCGATGGTCCCCGGTACCCCTCCCGGCACTCCCGGTACACTACCGAAATATCCGAAACTTTTCCGGTGACCAAAACGGGACTTCCTATATATCAATCTTTACCTCCGGACCATTTCGGAGCTCCTCGTGACGTCTAGGATCTCATCCGGGACTCCGAACAACCTTCGGTCACCACCATACATAACTCTACTATACCGAAACGTCACCGAACCTTAAGTGTGCAGACCCTGCGGGTTCGAGAACTATGTAGTCATGACCGAGACACCTCTGCGGCCAATAACCAATAGCGGGACCTGGATGCCCATATTGGTTCCCACATATTCTACGAAGATCTTTATCAGTTGAACCTCTATGTCAAGGATTCAGTTAATCCCGTATGTTGTTCCCTTTGTTCTTCGGTATGTTACTTGCCCGAGATTCGATCGTCGATATCTCTATACCTTGCTCAATCTCGTTACCGGCAAGTCTCCTTACTCGTTCCGTAATACAAGATCCCGTGGCTAACACTTAGTCACATTGCTTGCAAGGCTTATTGTGATGTTGTATTACCGAGTGGGCCCTGAGATACCTCTCCGTCACATGGAGTAACAAATCCCAGTCTTGATCCATGCCCACTCAACAGACACCCTCAGAGATACCTGTAGAGCATCTTTATAGTCACCCAGTTACGTTGTGACGTTTGATACACACAAGGTATTCCTCCGGTGTCAGTGAGTTGCATGATCTCATGGTCATAGGAACAGATACTTGACATGTAGAAAACTATAGCAATAAACTGACACGATCATATGCTATGTTTATAGTTTGGCTCTTGTCCATCACATCATTCTCCTAATGATGTGATCCCGTTATCAAATGACATCTCATGTCTATGGCCAGGAAACCTTGACCATCTTTGATCAACGAGCTAGTTAACTAGAGGCATACTAGGGACACAGTGTTGTCTATGTACCCACACATGTATTTGAGTTTCCAATCAATACAATTATAGCATGGATAATAAACGATTATCACGAACAAGGAAATATGATAATAACTAAATTATTATTGCCTCTAGGGCATATTTCCAACATCAACTCCACAACCTCACCCCAATTCAATCTTACATATCGCGGGGTTCATCGCCCTCTGTGAAATGTACCTCGGAAGCAAGGCGCACTTCGGGCTCTAGCGGAGGTATTTTTGCATAGTGCCCTGCTCCCCAACCGAGGTGCTATTTGAAGTGGGTGCCACCAAGGTCTGCCAAATTGACGACACCAACTACCCATAGGGTACCCCTCAAGAGGATTCCGACATCTGGCCGATAGAGTGGTTTTAGATAGACGATGTTCCACTGTTTGATCTAGTTTGGCCCGGGCTCCCAGCGTACTCCTCGGAGCCCCTGAAGAAGCGCTATAGCTGGAGACCCAGGAGCATCGCCCAGGAAGACGATGCCAACATAGTCCGCCTGGCAGCTCAAGTGAAGCAGCTATCTGACACTGGCCTCACTATCATAGATGTGATGGCAACGGTGATCAGACGAAGAGTCCAGCCACTTCAAAAACGCCTACATCTGTTGTGTATGTACAATGGAACGAACGACGCCTCCAGGTAGATAAAGGAGGATCTCGACGACCAAGCGGCGCTTGGGGCTGCACTGGCTCGTATCTACCAAGGCTCAGCGGAGGACTTTGCTACTTGTAGTCTACGTTGGCATTTCCCCGAAGAGGAGAGGATGATGCAGTACAGTAGAGATAAGTATTTCCCTCAGTTAAGAACCAAGGTTATCAATCCAGTAGGAGAACCAAGCAAAATTCCGTTAAAGCGCACCTGCACACACAAGAGCAAACACTTGCACCCAACGCAAATAGGAGGGTTGTCAATCCTTTTAGCGGTTATTTGCAATGATTAAATCTTATCGAGGTAAATAGATAAACTAAACTACTAATTAAAATAAAAGTAAATAAATTACAGCAAGGTATTTTTAGGTTTTTTATATGATAAAGATAGACCCGGGGACCATAGTTTTCACTAGAGGCTTCTCTCTTGAGCACATGCATAAGCATACGGTGGATAAACAAATTACTGTTGGGCAATTGATAGAAAAGCAAATAATTATGAAAGATTCATGGCAATGATCATGTATATAGGCATCGCGTCTGAGACAAGTAGACCGACTCCTGCCTGCATCTACTACTATTACTCCACCCATCGACCGCTATCCAGCATGCATCTAGGGTATTAAGTATGAAACAGAGTAACGCCTTAAGCAAGATGACATGATGTAGAGAAGCAAATTCAAGCAATATGAATAAGCCCCATCTTTTTATCCTTAATGGCAACAATACAAATACGTGTCATGTCCCTTTGTGTCACTGGGATTGAGCACCGCAAGATTGAACCCATCACAAAGCACCTCTCCCATTGCAAGATAAATCAATCTAGTTGGCCAAACTAAACCGATAGATCGAAGAGAAATACAAAGCTATAATAATCATGCATAAAAGAGTTCAGAGAAGACTCAAATATTTCTCATGAATAATCTGATCATAAACTCACAATTCATCAGATCCCAACAAACACACCGCAAAAGAAGATTACATCGGATGGAACTCCAAGAACATCGAGGAGAACATTGTATTGAAGATCAAAGAGAGAGAAGAAGCCATCTAGCTAGTAGTTATGGACCCATAGGTCTGTGGTAAACTACTCACATATCATCGGAAGGGCAGCAAGATTAATGTAGAAGCCCTCCGTGATCAATTCCCCCTCTGGCAGAGTACCGAAAAAGGCCTCCAGATGGGATCATGGAAGAACAGAGGCTTGCGGCGGCGGAAAGGGTTTCTCTTCTGGCTCTCTGGGGCCTCCAGATAGGGCGCGCCCCACGGGGGGGGGGGGGGGGGGGGGGGGGCGTAGTACCTTGTTAAGCCCCCGTGGGGCTTCTGGCCTCCTCCCGAAGCTTCCCAGGTTTCTTTTATCCAGAAAAAAATCTCCAAAAAGTTTCGTGGCATTTGGACTTCATTTGGTACTATTTCTCTGAAAAGCCAAAAACAAGCAGAAAACAGCAACTGGCACTAGGCACTGGGCTAATATGTTAGTCCCAAAAAATGATATATAATTGCATACAATTGCATATAAAAACATCCAAGATTGATACTATAATATCATGGAACAATCAAAAATTATAGATACGTTGGAGACGTATCAAGCATCCCCAAGCTTAATTCCTGCTCGTCCTCGAGTAGGTAAATGATAAAAACAGAATTTTTGATGAGGAATGCTACCTATCATGTTTCATCATGTAATCTCTCTCTTACGGTATGAATAATAAGATCCAAATGATTCAAAGCAATAGTCTACAATTTGATATAAAGACATCAATACTCAGGCATACTAGCAAACAATCATGTCTTTCAAAATAAAAATGCTAAAGAACGTTATCCCTACAAAATCATATAATTATGTCATGCTCCATCTTCTTCACACAAAGTATTTATCATGAACAACCCTGGTTTTGGCCAAGCAATTGGTTCATACTTTTTAACGCGCTTCAGCTTTTTCAACTCCCACTCAATACATGAGCGTAAGCCATGGATATAGCACTATGGGTGGAATAGAGTATGGTGATAGATATAAATAGGAGAAGTCAAAAATGGAGAAAGTCTCACATCAACGAGGCTAATCAACGGGCTATGGAGATGCCCATCAATTGATGTCAATGCGAGGAGTAGGGATTGCCATGCAACAGATGCACTAAGAGCTATAAGTGTATGAAAGCTCAACATGAAAACTAAGTGGGTGTGCATCCAACTTGCTTGCTCATGAAGACCTCGGGCATTTGAGGAAGCCCATCATCAGAATATACAAGCAAAGTTCTATAATGAAAAATTCCCACTAGTATATGAAAGTGACAAAAAAAGGAGACTCTCTATATGAAAAACGTGGTGCTACTCTGAAGCACAAGTGTGGAAAAAGATAGTAACATTGCCCCTTCTCTCTTTTTCTCTCATTTATTTTTTTCCTTTTCCCTTTTTTCGTCTTTTTTTTTCTTTTTTTTCTTTTTTTTTCTTTCTTTCTTTCTTTTTTCATGGCTCTTTTTCGCCTCTTTTTTTTCTATATGTTTTCCTTTTTTTTTATTTTTGTCCGGAGTCTCATCCCGACTTGTGGAGGAATCATAGCCACCATCATCCTTTCATCATTGGGACAATACTCTAATAATGATGATCATCACACCTATATTTACTTACAACTCAAAATTACAACTCAAAACTAGAACAAAAATATGACTCTATATGAATGCCTCTGGCAGTGTACCAGGATGTGCACTGATGCTAGCGTAACATGTATGAAAATGATGAACGGTGGCTGAGCCACAAATACTATGTTAGCTATATGATCATGCAAAGCAATATGACAATGATGATGTGTGTCATAAAAACGGAACGGTGGAAGTTGCATGGCAATATATCTCGGAATGGCTATGGAAATGCCATGATAGGTAGGTATGGTGGCTGTTTTGAGGAAGATATAAAGAGGCTTATGTGTGATAGAGCGTATCATATCACGGGGTTTGGATGCACCGGCGAAGTTTGCATCAACTCTCGATGTGAGAAAGGGCAATGCACGGTACCAAAGAGGCTAGCAAATTGCGGAAGGGTGAGAGTGCATATAATCCATGGACTCACATTAGTCATAAAGAAC
This sequence comes from Elymus sibiricus, assembly GCA_039707655.1. Classification (NCBI taxonomy): domain Eukaryota; kingdom Viridiplantae; phylum Streptophyta; class Magnoliopsida; order Poales; family Poaceae; genus Elymus; species Elymus sibiricus. The sequence goes on from CM077672.1 coordinate 363,536,649, forward strand.
TCACATACTTATTGCAAAAGTTTATTAGCCCTTGAAGCAAAGTACTAACGCATGCCCTTAGGGGGAAGGTTGGTAGGAGTTAACCATCGTGCGCCCCCGACCGCCACACAAAGGAAGTCAATCAATAATAACTCATGCTCCAACTTCTTAGCATAACGACAGACCATACGTGCATGCTTCGGGAATCACAAACCTTAACACAATTATTCTTACTAAACCACAATTATCTACTAATACCTCCCACATATTACCATCTTAATATCACAAAACTATTGCAAGGAATCAAATTTATCATATTCAGTGATCTACATGAAACTTTTTATTATATCCCTCTTCAATACTTATCATATCAGTACCAAATTCATAACCCGTGCATATTACCATTGCAATCATGAGACTCTAAAAAAGATATAAGTGAAGCATGAGAGTGCAACTATTTCTTTAAAATATCATCACCGCCGTGCTCTAAAAGATATAAGTGAAGCACTAGAGCAACTGCCTAGCTCAAAAGATATAAGTGAAGCACACAGAGTATTCTAACAAATCATGAATAATGTGTGTCCCTCTCAAAAAGGTGTGTTCAGCAAAGATGATTGTGACAAACTAAAAATCAAACAAAAGCAAACAAACTATTTCACAAGACTCTCCAAGTAAAACACATATCATGTGATGAATAAAAATATAGCTCCAAGTGAGTTACCGATAGATTGTAGACGAAAGAGGGGATGCCTTCCGGGGCATCCCCAAGCTTAGACGCTTGAGTCTTCCTTGAATATTACCTTGGGGTGCCTTGGACATCCCCAAGCTTAGGCTCTTACCACTCCTTACTCCTTTGTCCATCGTAGTCTCACCCAAAACTTGAAAACTTCAGCACACAAAAATCAACAGAAACCTCGTGAGATCCGTTAGTATAACAAACAAATCTTAAACTTTAGGTACTGTTGTAAATTGATTCATATTTAATATTGGCATAATTCTACTGTACTCCAACTTCTCCATGACTCATAACCTCCGATACAATCCATAGATTCATCAAAATAAGCAAACTATGCAACAAAAACAGAATCTGTCTAAAACAGAACAGTCTGTAAAGATCTATTTAAAATACATACTTTGGTAACTCCAAAAATTCTGAAAAATTAGGAAAGCGTGGGCAATTAATATACCAATACTGTGTAAAAATTTCAGATTTTTCTGATCCTCCAGTACAGAATTAAAATTCGATCACTGGACGCATAACTTTCTGTTTTCCAAACATCATCAATTATACTATCTTCCAAATCATCCCAAAGGCATTACTTGGCACAAACACTAATTAAAACATAAAAACATAATCATAAAAGAACATATAATCATGCAAACACTCAAAAACAGTAGGTAAAAGATAAAAATTATTTTATTCATTGGGTTGCCTCCCAACGAGTGCTATTGTTTTATGCCCCTAGCTAGGCATAATGCATAGTTTCAACTGTTGTCATCCTTGGTTTCCAACTCCTTAGGTGCGTGATTTTCAGGAGATTTTTCAAAAACAATGGGGAACACATCGTCAACCAAAATACTAGGGTTATTAAGGCTACCTTTTTCAAACCCCTCTTGGTTCCCCTTTACAATCCAAGCATATTTACGATTAATTCCATTAAAAACTTGTTGAATGATATGTATGGGCGGAACTTCCTTTTTTGTATTTTCATCAAAAGCATGGTGATCATGGAAAACATATCGCAACATATATTCCTCATTATATAAAATTTCATCTATCACTGGATTTTCCTGACTCATATTATAGAAATCAAAGATCTCTCTAGCTTCTCGCACTATGTAATCAAAATCATTCATAAGGATAAGAGCAGCTATCTTTTTAGCTTTGGGCTTATTTATAACTAGCAACTCATAAAACAATCTTTGCAAGGTAGGATGGGTACGAATAAATCTTCTTTCAAGTTTAAGAATGAGTGCGGAGATAGCTTCCCCATAACTGTTGGTTCTTTTAAGAATTGGGGTGTCATTACAAACCAAAGTTCCCGTGCAATTAAAGAACTCTTGAATAACATTCTTTCCTATGATATTCCCACTCCCTACTCCAAAAAAATTTGAGTCTAAATTTGAGGGAATTTCTATCTTAGGAATTTTAGTATCCTCATCTTTTTCAATGACAAAATCAGACATAGTGGCAACTTTAAGCAAACTAGCAAACAAGCAAGCAAAATATTTTTGTGTTTTTGTAAAATATTTTAGAAGTGAAGGAGATGAAAACGAGAGGCAAATGCAAATAAAAGGTAAATAAAGTAAATGCAAGTGAATGATAATTTGTGCGAAGGTACTTGGTAATTTTGATGATTTCTCCCCGACAACGGCGCCAGAAATTCTTCCTGCTACTTGTAGTCTGTGTTGGTATTTCCCCGAAGAGGAGAGGATGATGCAGTATAGTAGAGATAAGTATTTCCCTCAGTTAAGAACCAAGGTTATCAATCCAGTAGGAGAACCAAGCAAAATTCCGTTAAAGTCCACCTGCACACACAAGAGCAAACACTTGCACCCAACGCAAATAAGAGGGTTGTCAATCCTCTTAGCGGTTATTTGCAAGGATTAAATCTTATCGAGGTAAATAGATAAACTAAACTACTAATTAAAATAAAAGTAAATAAATTGCAGCAAGGTATTTTTAGGTTTTTTATATAATAAAGATAGACCCGGGGACCATAGTTTTCACTAGAGCCTTCTCTCTTGAGCACATAAGCATACGGTGGGTAAACAAATTACTGTTGGGCAATTGATAGAAAAGCAAATAATTATGACGGATTCATGGCAATGATCATGTATATAGGCACCACGTCCGAGACAAGTAAACCGACTCCTGCCTGCATCTACTACTATTACTCCACCCATCGACCGCTATCCAACATGCATCTAGTGTATTAAGTATGAAACAGAGTAACACCTTAAGCAAGATGACATGATGTAGAGAAGCAAATTCAAGCAATATGAATAAACCCCATCTTTTTATCCTTAATGGCAACAATACAAATACGTGTCATGTCCCTTTGTGTCACTGGGATTGAGCACCGCAAGATTGAACCCATCACAAAGCACCTCTCCCATTGCAAGATAAATCAATCTAGTAGGCCAAACTAAACCGATAGATCGGAGAGAAATACAAAGCTATAACAATCATGCATAAAAGAGTTCAGAGAAGACTCAAATATTTCTCATGAATAATCTGATCATAAACTCACAATTCATCAGATCCCAACAAACACACCGCAAAAGAAGATTACATCGGATAGAACTCCAAGAACATCGAGGAGAACATTGTATTGAAGATCAAAGAGAGAGAAGAAGCCATCTAGCTACTACCTATGGACCCGTAGGTCTGTGGTGAACTACTCACACATCATCGGAAGGGCAGCAAGGTTGATGTAGAAGCCCTCCGTGATCGATTCCCCCTCCGGCAGAGTGCCGGAAAAGGCCTCCAGATGGGATCATGGAAGAACAGAGGCTTGCGGCGGCGGAAAGGTTTTCTCTTTTGGCTCTCTGGGGGTTTCCCAATATTTGTGAATTTATAGAAGTGGAATTAGGTCAAAATGAGTCACGTGGGCCCCACAAGGTACTACGGCGCCCCCCGGGGCGCGCCCTACTGCCTTGTAAAGCCCCTGTGGGGCTTCTGGCCTCCTCCCAAAGCTTCCCAGGTTTCTTTTGTCCAAAAAAATCTCCAAAAAGTTTCGTGGCATTTGGACTTCATTTGGTACTGTTTCTCTGAAAAGGCAAAAACAAGCAGAAAATAGCAACTGGCACTAGGCACTGGGTTAATAGGTTAGTCCCAAAAAATGATATATATAATTGCATACAATTGCATATAAAAACATCCAAGATTGATACTATAATAGCATGGAACAATCAAAAATTATAGATACGTTGGAGACGTATCAGACTTTGCTAAGCGACAATTCCGAGACGGGCTGTCCTATTACAACCCCGCTGAGATGGTAAGTTTTCACGGATTTTCATATTTACCTGAGCTGCTTCATGATTAACCTTCTCTGACGGACCCTTTACTTGATCCGGACAGAGATGGAGACGGTGGGTCGAGCCGTTAAGCAGCCCTGCTCCCGAGCCTGAGGTACATCGTCGAGCGGAAGACCCCGTCTTCCATGAGGATGAATATCTATCCATTATATACGAGGAGGGAAAGTTTTATATGTAGAGCCTTGATGGCTCAAGTGTACCTGTCGCCCCCGACGTGCTGGGGACTTGACCGGCCTCATCGGTAAAGCCCCTCACTTTGACTCGAAAGAGAACTTCTCGTCCCGAGGCCCCTAGAGCTTTGACTTCTTTTTAAAAGGGCCGACGTTCAAAACGTCCACGTGGGGAACCAGTCCCTCCCAGGCCTCCTCCATCGGAGGCGCGCGGAGCTTGGGCGTCAGTGACAGCTGTGGAGGCAAATCGAGATGCCTCCGTAATCAACAGGTAATGTCCTTATCATTGTATCCCCCGGGATCAAGGTCCCGGACTTCAATTCCTTAATTTGTGTGCAGGCCATCAGCTTCTCCTCCAACAACGGAGGACACAAGGGCCGAGGGGACCTTGGCTCCAGGCAACGACGTCGGACCTCACCCCACCTCTGAGGCCACTCACGAGGTACCCCAAACCGAGGATTCGGGGACCTGTTCGGCCACGCCATCCGAGGTTGAAAGTGCCATGAACCACCGACGGCGGAAGGCCTCTTTAAGGAGTTCCGCCTTTACAAGTCAAGAGTTTAATGCTCTGAGTTCGGTGGACGCATACCTTGGTGCGACTCGCGATGTCTTTGAGAAGGCAGTGAGTTTCCTCTCGCAAGGCTTGCAGGTAAGGCCCCGCTCATAGTTTCATTTAGAAATTTATTGTACCCACCGTACTTTGTTTGCTTAAAGGAAAACTAAACTACCGGTGCTGGCAGTAGCCCCTAAGGCTCGATATGGGTGCTAGCAACCGTGGCGAGCCTTATCAACACAAATGCTTTTTCCTATTACAGGGTGCTCGGGAGAAAAATGAGCACCTCGCCGAAGTGCTCTCCAGGACTGAAGGGAAACTGCGTGCTGCTTTAGCCGAGGTAGAGCAAGTAAAGACTTTCACCAGAGAGGCGCACGATAAGTGCTTCCATTTTATATGTTACTTGCTTCGTGAAAATCCTTGGGCTGTATAACACCTTGGTGTACTTTAGCAGCGGAAGCCCTTGGCCATCTGGAAAGGGATCTTAAACAGGCCCGCGAGGAGTTGCTCTACACGGAGTCACAGCGGCAGGCCAGCCAGCATGTGCTGTCCCAAAGGAGGGAGGACTCTAACCTGCTGAAGGCGGAGAATGCCCGACAGGCTCAGGAGATTGAGACCCTGAAAGCTCGTCTGGCCGCCGCCGAAGCAAAGAACCAGCAAACGAGCGAGGCAATATTTGGTAACATCTATTTTTCCCTTTGAAGATGAGTTTTTGGTCGTAGGGGTGCTATAGTTGGTCGGCGGACTAATGTTTGATTCGTGGCAGCTTTGTTAGCAGGTCAGTCCTTGGAAGCCCCTGGTGTGCTGCCTGAAGACGCCGCGACTCGGCTAGTCGAAGTGCATGAAAGTGCGCGAACATCAATGAAGGTGGTATTTAACACCTTATGGCCCGGGGAACATGTACCCGAGGACACGGCCGCCCTTGCTGAGCGTCTAAAAGGAGCTCGGCGCTGGATTCAAGCCTGGAAGGTATCAGCGTGCCGTGAAGGAGCGAGGGAGGCCTGGGCCATGGTCAAGACCCGTTACACCGAAGTCAAGACAACTCATCTGGCTGAGGTAGGGCCCATGGGGCCTAACGGGAGGAGATCCCTACCAGCCTGGTGTATGAGAATGTCATGCCGGTGGCTCGCTTTTCACAAAAACATTGTACTCTAGATACCTTGATAGACGGGATAGACTAAGCGTAGTTTGAATGTTTGTATGACTCTATGTATTAAAGTACTTTACGTCATGAATCAATCTACGCATCCAAACCCTGGTAACCAGCCATCGGCTTCGACCTCCTCGTCCAATGGCCGAGGAGTGTCCCTTACTACTGGCCAAACTAGTCGGACCAGATACTTCGGGTGACCAGGCAATCCGGCTATATGGTTCCAAAGACAAGGGTGGGGCAGAAAGTTATGTTATATTACTTTTTAACGTAAGAAACATCTTCCAAGAAAAATAGTTCTTCCAACAGTTCCTTTCCTTGGGTAATTGTGCCGAGCACTTGTGTCCGAAGGCAATTGACTTCGGGGATGAAGCCCCTAGTCGGGGTGTAAAGACCCGTTTCTACTATTTTCCGAAGCCGTGGCTGACCAATTTGTATGTTTAAGACCGCTAGCTTTCGTCTTTGTCCATCTGAGGTACGGCCCCGGGTGACCCGGGCGTAACAATCACAGCGGTGTTCCCTTTGCCCTTTAGCCAAATAGTCGGGAACGTAAAGGGCAAACACAGGAGCCGGGCAACCCAGCTTGGCCAAATCTTAAGTCAAATTTGGTGCATATGTTGGCTTTATTGGCGATAGGATAAAGGAAGTGGAATAGACGCATGTTGTAAAGAACGTGCGGCATGTTAACATGTTCCGTAAGGAACGATATGGAAAAAATGTCACCGAGGTGAGCAGAGGGTAAATTAATGCTTGAATGTAAGAGAAGAAAAAGGTATGTATATGGGGAGAAGATGCTCGGGCTTTTATCCATAGAAACACCGAAGTAGCGCGGCATTCCAAGGGTTGGGCTCTAGGCGTTCATCCGTTGGGTCTCGGATCTGATATGCGCCTCCAATTAGGATCTGGTCTATGATGAATGGTCCATCCCATTTGGGCGAAAGTTTATGTTTCTGTTTCTCCGGGTGGCGCCTCATGACTAGATCCCCGACGTTGAAATCCTTTCCGCAAACCTCACTGTTATGGTAGCGTCTTGCTTGCTGCTGATAGATTGCAGAGCGCGTCCTAGCTACGTTGCGTTCTTCTTCCAAGGCGTCCAACATGTCTTGCCGATCTAGCTCGGCTTCCTGCTCCTCATACATGCATACCCGAGGTGCATCATGTATTATGTCGAAGGGCAGTACTGCCTCGGCACCATATATCATAAAAAACAGGGTGTACCCTGTGGATCAGTTTGGTGTGGTACGTAAACCCCATAGGACGGAATCGAGTTCCTCCACCCATTTGCAGTCGCCTCTTTAAGGGAGCGTACTAGCCTTGGCTTGATGCCGCTGAGGATTAATCCGTTGGCGCATTCTACCTGCCCGTTTGACTGCGGGTGGTAGACTGACGTGTAGTCGAGCTTTATGCCCATCTTTACGCACCATTCCTTCACCTCCTTGGCGGTGAAATTTGTCCCGTTATCCATTATAATGCTGTGGGGGATACTGTAATGGTGTACCACTCCAGAAACGAACTCAATTACCGGGACTGCCCCCGCCGAGGTGACTGGCTTTGCTTCGATCCACTTTGTAAATTTGTCTACCATGACGAGTAGATATTTGTTTTTGCGTGATCCTCACTTAAGCGGGCCAACCATGTCTAGCCCCCAGACCACAAAAGGCCAAGCGATAGGAATAGTCCTGAGGGCTGTAGAGGGCATATGGCTTTGTTGGGCGAACACTTGACAGCCGGGGCAGCGTTGTACCAGAATTTTGGCATCGGCCCCAGCTGTTGGCCAGTAGAAGCCAGCTCGAAACGCCTTGCTTACCAAGGTTCGAGCAGCGGCGTGATGTTCGCTCATGCCGGAGTGTATTTCGCTAAGTAGCGATCTTCCTTCCTCTTCGGGTATACATCGTTGGAGGATGCCCATGGTACTTTGCTTGTAGAGCTCACCCTCATGGACTTTATAGGCTTTAGACTGCCTGACGATCTGATGTGCGTCGGTTTGGTCCTCAGGGAGCTCTTTACGAAGTAGATAAGCGATGATGGGCTCGGTCCAAGGTGCAATAACTTCCATGACCTCATGGGCCGAGGCCGTTTCCTGAACAGCGGATCCTCCGATTATTTCTTCCTCCGTTTCGTCCTCGGGTGAGGCAAATTGCCTCGCGTCGTTTGAAGCCAACGTCACTGTGTCGTCCTGCCAGGTTACGGATGGCTTGAAGAGCCATTCGAGGAAGGTGTTTTCTTGTACCTTATCCCGTTTGGCACCCATTCGGGCTAGGACATCGGCGCCCTGGTTGCTATCGCGGGGGATATGATGAAATTCTAGCCACGCGAACCTGGCCGAGATTTTTAGAACTGCATTCTGGTAGGCTGTCATTTTTGGGTCCTTTGCGTCGAACTCGCCATTTACATGAGAGATGGCGAGGTTGGAATCTCCTCGGACCTCGAGGCGTTTAACGCGCATTGAGACTGCTATCGGGAGCCCGTGTAGAAGAGCTTCATATTCGGCCGCATTATTGGAGACCGTGTACATGATTTGCAGCATGTAGCGAATATTGTCGCCTGTTGGCGATGTGAGTACTACTCCAGCCCCTGGCCCAGTGAGCATTTTGGAGCCATCAAAATACACAGTCCAGTGTGAATACGTGCTATACTCTTTAGGGAGCTCGGCCTCGGTCCATTCGGCCACGAAGTCTGCTAGCACCTGAAATTTAATGGCTCGGTGCGGCTGGTATGTTATTTCAAAGGGTAAGAGCTCTATGGCCCACTTGGCAATGTGCCTTGTAGCATCCCTATTGTTAATTATGTTGCTTAAAGGGACTTCGGATGCCACAGGGATCAAGCACTCTTGAAAGTAGTGCCGAAGTTTTCGCGACGCCATGAATACGGCATAGGCTATCATCTGGTAGTGCGGGTAGCGTGTTTTACATGGTGTTAAGACCTCGGAAACATAATAGACTGGTTTTTGTGCCTGGAACTTATGGCCCTCCATGTCTCGTTCGATTTCCACGAGTACTGCACTGACTACCTGGTTTGTGGCCGAGATGTATAGTATCATCGGCTCACCTATGCCTGGTGCGGCTTGGATGGGGTTTGTGGCGAGGAGGGATTTGATGTCTTCCAGGGCGGCCGCTGCCTCATCAGTCCATTTAAAGTTCTTGGTCTGCTTTAGTAGCCTGTACAGAGGTAAAGCTTTTTCCCCGAGTCTCGAGATAAAACGGCTTAAAGCTGCCATGCAGCCCGCAAGCTTCTGGACATGCTTGAGCTCAGTAGGCACCTCTAGTCGGGCCAGGGCTCTTATTTTTGCCGGATTGGCTTCAATACCTCGGCTAGACACAATAAAGCCGAGGAGTTTGCCCATGGGTACGCCAAAAACACACTTTTCAGAGTCTTTCATCTTTATCTGATGATACCCTGAGTAGGCGTCCAGGAAGCACAATGAATTGTGCCCGGCGGTGGCATCCACAATCTGGTCGATGCGGGGCAGTGGGAAGGGACATTTGGGGCAAGCCTTGTTAAGGTCTTTGAAATCGGCACACAGGCGCCAGGATTTGTCCTTCTTGGGCACCATGACCAGATTGGCGAGCCACTCGGGATGCTTTATGTCCATTATGAATCCGGCTTCGAGAAGCTTAACCAATTCTTCGCCCATTGCTTGATGCTTGGGTTCAGAGAAGCGCCGAAGTGCTTGTTTGACGGGCTTGTAGCCTTTTAAAATATTCAAGCTATGTTCGGTGAGCCTGCGGGGTATCCCTGGCATATCTGAGGGATGCCAGGCAAATATATCCTAGTTTCCTCTAAGGAAGTTGCGCAAAGCCTCATCAATCTCTGGCTCAAGATTCGCCCCGATCGATGCCGTTTTAGCCGGGTCAGTGGGGTGCACTTGAAATTTGATTATGTCATCGGCTGGCTTGAATGAGGTGGATGTTGGCCGTTTGTCGAGGATGACATCATCTCGGTCGACTTCGACTCGTAGTGTTGTCAGTTCCTCGGCTGCGAGAGCCTCGGATAGGGTCTCTAGGGCGAGCGACGCTATCTTGTTTTCGGCCCTTAGCGCCTTGTCGGGGTTGCTCGAGATCGTAATGATCCCATTGGGTCCCGGCATCTTGAGCTTCATGTAGCCGTAGTGTGGAATTGCTTGAAATCTTGAGAAGGCGTCCCGTCCCAAGAAGGCGTGATAGCCGCTCTTGAAGGGAACGATATGGAACGTGATTTCTTTGGATCGATAGTTGTCGGGTGTTCGGAAGACCACGTCTAAATTGATTTTCCCGCTACAACGCGCTTCGCGTTTGGGTATTATACCTTTGAAGGTGGTGTGGCTCTGTTGGATGCACGATTTATCAACTTGCATTTTATCCACCGTATCTTCATATATTAAATTTAAGCTGCTACCCCCGTCCATGAGCATCTTCCGGAGACGGCAACTACCCACGAATGGATCAAGGACCAGCGCCGCGGGGCACCTGCTCGGGGCGGATCTCGGTTGATCTTCATGATCAAAGGTGATCGGTGTGTCTACCCACGCGCCCCGGGCGGTTACTTCCCAGATGGAATTGACTTCCTTGAGGGCTCGCTTCCTCTGGTTGTTGGACATGAAGGTTTCTTAGATTATCAGCACTTCACCATCGCCTGATGACTCCTCCGAACGCCCGGGCGCGGCTGTGAGGAGGTCTAGGCCTCCCTTAGCTAATTGCCTCGCCACCCAGCAGTCACGAAGGCTGTGGGTGGGGCTGATGTTTAGTAGGACGGAGTGGATCGGGCATGGCTTATCTAGGAGGCCATCGAGGGCGGTCCTAGACCGGTCCGCGGTCTTCTTCTTTTTCCAAGGTCGCGTGACCGTCGCGCGTCGATCACGGGGTTCATAATGAGGAATGGACTTGCCGCATTTCAGATGGTTGCTATAGATCGAGTTTGTTCGCTTTTCTTGGGACAGCCAAGCGTATTCAATGGCGCAGAATCTGGACACTAGATCGGACAGTTCAGGTAGTGTTCTGATACATCGGCGAGCGAGAGCATTCAAAACTCCCTAGTCTCTACAGCCGCGCTGAAAGGCTGCTATTATTTTTTAGTCCTGATGATCTGGTATGTCGTCTTTGACAGAAGAGTACCTGGCCCAGAAGTTCCTGATCGGCTCGTCAGGTAACTGTCGTACTTAGGCTAGATCCCAAACATCGGAGGGGCCCGATTTGTCGGGGCAGTATTCGATGTGGGATGTTTTTGGTAAGGGAACTTCGAACTGCGTGAGCCGAGGGCTCACAGCCCCGACGTTTTTGTCCTGCGAGGGACAAATAGCCGCCGGAGAGGTCGAACTAATTGGGAGATCCGACCTATCGTCCGTCTCTAGCCGGCCGCTGTCGGAATTGCTTTCCAGAAAGTATCTCAGCCCCTTGCTCTTTATGGAGACTTCGGTCAGGGATAAAGAAGGGTCTGGGATCGTTCCTTGCTTGTAAAGGAGAGGGAGTGATCCGGCAATGAGGATTTCGGGCATAGGAATAATGCCCTGGGGGTTGGAGTCGTTGACCGACGATCCCATCGATGGTAAAAACCGGCTGACCTCGAGGTAGGGGGTCCCGAGCTGTGGATCTCGGATCAATGGTAATAGAGACGAAGGAGACAATGTTTACCCAGGTTCGGGCCCTCTCTATGGAGGTAAAACCCTACGTCCTGCTCTTGTTTATATTGATGATGAAGTATCGAGTACAAGCTTGATCTACCTCGAGATCGTAATGAGAAGTCTAAACCTAGGGCTAGGTGGATGATGATTTTGTTTCCGTCCCCTCTACAGGCTAAACCCTCCGGCTTATATACACGCCTGGTAAGGGCATCTAGGGTTACATAGTCGGTATCTAGGGACGTGTATGGAGGCGGCAGGAGACGTCTTGGGGTACACTCCAAGTCTTCGGCAGATATCATCTTGATCACGTAACAGCTTCCGGAGTCCACCTGGATGAGAACAGGGCCTTCGGGCCCAGCCCGAGGACTATGGGCCGTCTAGGTTGGTACCCCCTAGTCCAGGACACCGTCACCATAGTTTTCTTTTCTTTGTTTGCTTTTTACTTTGCCACAATCATTGTTTGCTGAACAAACCTTTTGAGAGAGAAACACATTTATCGTGATTTGTTAAAATACTCTAGAGCTTCACTTATATCTTTTGAACTAGGCAGTTGCTCTTGTGCTTCACTTATACTTGTTAGAGCATGGTGGTGCTTATAATTTATAGAAATGATTGCACTCTCATGCTTCACTTAAATCTTTTTGAAAGTCTTAAATAGGAAGTGGTAATGGGCACGAGTTATGATACTAGTCTGAAAAAGATAGGTATTCAAGAGGGGTATAATAAAAACTTTCATCTAGATCACTAAATCTGAAACATATGTTTTAATTATATTGATTTAGTAATATGAAAGATATGGTTCATGATCATTGGTTAGTAGAAATATCGATATTAAAGCTTGTTATGCACTATTCTTAAACTGTCCGACATGGCATGACGGGGATGTTTGAGCATTTTTATTCCTCTATGAAATCCTTTGTGCTATTTGAATCGGGGCTGCGCGATGGTTAACTCGTACAAACCTTCTCCCTAGGGACATGCGAGTAGTACTTTGCTTCGAGGGCTAATAATACATCCACAATAAGTATATGAGTTCTTTATGACTAATGTGAGTTCGTGGACAATTACGCACCTCCTACCTTTCTGTATTTTGCTAGCCTCTTCGGTACCATGCATTGCCCTTTCTCACCTCGAGAGTCGGTGCAAACTTCGCCGGTGCATGCAAATCCCGTGATATGATACGCTCTTTTACACAGAAGCCTCCTTATATCTTCCTCAAAACAGCCACCATACCTACAGACCATGGCATTTCCATAGCCATTCCGAGATATATTGCAATGCAACTTCCACCGTTCCGTCTTATGACATGTGTGTTCATCATCATATTGCTTTGCATGATCATATATAGCCGACATGATATTTGTGGCAAAGCCACCGTTCATCATTATTATACATGTTACGCTAGATCATTGCACATCCTGGTACACTGCCAGAGGCATTCATATATAGTCATCTCATATCAGTTATCGAGTTGTAAGTAAATAAAAGTGTGATGATCATCATGTTTAGAGCATTGTCCCAGTGAGGAAAAGAATGATGGAGACTGATGAGTCCTCCAAAATGTGGGGATGAGGTCCATGAGATTGTTCTAAAAGAAAGAGAAAAAGAGAGAAGGGACAATGCTACTATCCATTTACCTCACTTTTGCATCAAAGTAGCACCATGTTCTTCATATAGAGGGTCTCCTAAGTTATCACTTTCATATACTACTGGTATTTTTCCGTTCTAGAACTTGGCTTGTATATTGCGATGACGGGCTTCCTCAAATGCCCGAGGTCTTCATGAGCAAGCAAGTTTGATGCACACCCACTTAGTTTCCATTGAGGTTTCATACACTTATAGCTCTAGTGCATCTGTTGCATAGCAATACCTACTCCTCGCATTGATATCGATTGATGGGCCTCTCCATTGCCTATTGATCCGCCGAGTTGATGCGAGCCTTTCTTCATTTTTGACTCCTTTATATATCTACCACCATATTCTATTCCACCTAGTGCTAATGTCCATGTGTCACGCTCATGTATTGAGTGGAGTTGAAAATGTTGAAGCGCGTTAAAAAGTATGATACAATTGTCTGGTTTGACACCGGGGTGCTCATGTTTTGTAATTATGTGATGAAGATGGAGTCATGCCATGCTTACATAATTCAATGAGTAGGGATAACATTTGTTGAGCATCGTATATTTTAAAAAGTAATGATTATGTTCTTATGTTCATGAATATTATTATTTTGATATCAATAACTTCATCGTTTCTCAATATTTACACCGTAAGAGAGATTACATGATAAACATGCTAGGAAGCATTCAACATAAAAAAATATGTTTTTATTATTTACCTACCCGAGGATGAGCAGGAATTAGGCTTGGGGGTGCTGATACGTCTCCAACGTATCTATAATTTTTTATTGTTTCATGCTATTATATTATCAATATTGGATACTTTATATGCTTTATATGCAATTTTATATCATTTTGAGGAACTAACCTATTAACTCAGTGCCCAGTGCAAGTCGTTGTTTTTTGCTTGTTTTTGCCTTTTTAGAAAATCAGTACGAAACGAAGTCCAAACACGATGAAACTTTACGTTTATTTTTACTGGACCAGAAGGGACCCTAGAAGGTTTGGGAGGAGGCTAGAAGACGTACGGGAGAGCCACGAGCTCACACGGCACGGCCCTAGGGGCGCGCCACCTGAGCTCGTGGGTCCCACGCAACTCCGTTTGACCTAATTCCACTTCTATAAATTCCCTAAAATCCTTGCTGCCCTTCCTATGATGTGTGAGTAGTTTACCACAGACCTACGGGTCCATAGCAAGTACCTAGATGGCTTCTTCTCTCTTTTTGATCTTCAATACAATGTTCTCCATGATCTCTATGGAGTTCTATTCGATGTAATCTTCTTTTGCGGTGAATTTGTTGGGATTCGATGAATGTGGGTTTATGATCAGATTATTCATGGAAAGTAATTGACTCTTTGCTAAACTTTATTATGCATGATTATTATAGCTTTGTATTTCTCTCCGATCTATCCGTTTAGTTTGGCCAACTAGAATTATTTATCTTCAGTGGGAGAGGTGCTTTATAATGGGTTCAATCTTGTGGTGTCCTCGCCCAGTGACAGTAGGGGTAGCGAGGCACGTATTTGTATTATTGCTATTAAGGGTAAACGACGGGGTTCAATCATATTGCTTGGTTTTATTCTATCTACACGATGTCATCATACTTCGTGCATTACTCTGTTTGTTATGAACTTAATACATAGAGAGGCAAACATAGAAGCGCTCTCGAAGTGGAGTAATAGTAGTAGATGCAGAATCGTTTCGGTCTACTTGTCACGGACGTGATACCTATATATGTGATCATTGCCATGAATAACGTCATATCTATGCTCTTTTCTATCAATTACCCAACAGTAATTTGTTTACCCAACGTATGCTATGTTTCGAGAGAGAAGCCTCTAGTGAAAACAATGCCCCCCGGGTCTACTTTTATCATATTACTAAAACCAAAAATACCTTACTGCAATTTATTTACTTTTTATTTAGTTTACAATTTATCCATCTACCACTACTAGTTTTAATCCTTGCAAACAATAGGTACAAGGGGATTGACAACCCTCTTGCCTACGTTGGGTGCAAGTATTTGCTTTTGTGTGTGAAGGTGATGTTTGACTAGGATTTTCTTGGTTCTCCTATTGTTTCGATAACCTTGGTTCTCACTGAGGGAAATACTTATGAACTACTATATTGCTTCACCCTTCCTCTTCGGGGAAAAACCCAACGCAGTTCACAAGTAGCAATCCGCAATTACGAAAGATGAATTAAGATAAATCTAACCATAGCATGAAACATATGGATCCAAGTCAGCCCCTTACGGAATAGCTCATAAACTAGGGATTAAGCTTCTATCACTCTCGCAACCCATCATCTAATTACTACTCCCCAATGCCTTCCCCTAGGCCCAAACATGGTGAAGTGTCATGTAGTCGACGTTCACACGACACCACTAGAGGAAGAACAACATACATATCATCAAAATATTGAACGAATACCAACTTCACATAATTAATTATAACAAGACTTCTCCCATGTCCTCAAGAACAAACGGAACTACTCACAAATCATATTCATGTTCAAGATCAGAGGAGTATAATTTGTGATCGAGGATCTGAACATATAATCTTCCACCAAGTAAACCAACTAGCATCAACTACAAAATGTAATCAACACTACAAGCAACCCACATGTACCAATCTGAGGTTTTGAGACAATGATTGATACAAGAGATGAACTAGGGTTTTGGATGAGATGGTGTTGGTGAAGATGTTGATGAAGATTGGTCCTCCCATGATGAGAGGATCGTTGGTGATGTCGATGGCTTCGATTTCCCCCTCCCGGAGGGAAGTATCCCCAGCGGAATCGCTCCGCCGGAGAGCAAAAGTGCTCCTGCCTAGGTTCCGCCTCGAGACGGCGGCTCTTCGCCCCGAAAGTCTTCTCTTGATTTTTTTAGGGAAAATGGCATTATATAGGAGAAGATGGGCCACGGAGGACTACTGGGGGTCCCACAAGCTCACATGGAGTGCCCCGGGTGGGGGGGGGGGCACCTGAGCTTGTGGCTCTCTGGTGGGGCCCCTCCTGGTGATTCTTCTTCCAATATTTTTTATTAATTCCAAAATAAATCTCCATAAATTTTCAGGTCATTTGGAACTCTGAAGAATAGCTATCTCTGTTGTAGGTCTTTTCAGGTACAGGATTCCAGCTGCCGGTAATCTCCCTCTTCATATAGATCTTGCATTATAAGAGAGAAAAAGGCATTAAAATTGCACCATAAAGTGAAATATTGATCAAAAACACTATATATAACAGTAGAAAAACATGATGCAAAATGAATGTATCAATGTATTACATTCCACACGTACGAGTCCTACTTGCCGGTGTGAACCTCTAAGTGGGACAACATGCCCCGAAACCCCGCCTATCATGATCATGTAAGGGAGAGTGGGGATCAGGTTTTTGGAGAGCGATGTCACATGACTGCTGGCGTCTACTCCAACATGAATATGCACGACGACTAATTCCCCGACATCAGCGACCTCTTCAGCGACACGGTTTCCGATGCGAACACTTCTTCTTCTACTGACGGAGCGAAAAGTCATCAGTACCCTCGGTAGGGTGACGAACGCAGACAAAAGTACAAGAACGGAGACCACACGCACGGTTTACCCATGTTCGGGCCTTCGGGGAGGAGTAATACCATACGTCCTGCTTTGTTTTTGTATTCATGCTGGGTTACCACGTGCGAGGAAGTACTGTCGGGGAGATGTATTGCTACCAAGAGTCTTAGTCCACGAAAGTAGATGGGCGAGGGTTTTACACGCAGTAGATCCAATCTGGTCAGTGCCATGGAGACTTGGGGGGCCAAGATGGTCTTTGGATACACATCTTGTCCTACGGGCTCCTTCCTGTCGCCAGCTCCTTGGTGGAACTTCAGGCCCCTGGGCAGAAATGCTGTCGGGCTCCCCTTCCAGAAGCAACCCCCGGTGTAGTAAATCGTCATCTACTACTAGGTATGTGCTTTTATGCCCTATGTTAAAGATTATATTTGGCCCACTAGTGTTTGCGTAGAGATGGACATGTACATGTTTTTTTTATGTTATTGATCAAATCACATGTCTACCTTGATTAGTTTTTATCCGATCAAATAATCATGTCTAATATGCTCATCATGTTTTACAAACTGTTTTAATTTAAAATTTCTCATTTATTGAACAATCTAATAACCTGATTACATACATTTTTCCCAAACTGCTTTTCCTGCGACCATCAAACCTCCCATGTTCGAGGATCTGAATTACAAGAGATGGTGTGCAAGGGTAACTCTTTTTCTAACCACCATGAATTATTTACATGCCTCCAAGGGCAAGCTAGAGGGACCGTTTACTCCTGAACAAGAGCAAGCTTTCCAGGCTACAAACACCCTCTTCAGAGATGTTGTTCTAAGTGTTCTTGCTGACAAGATCGCCGATCCTTTCATAAGTATTATGGTCGGCAACTACATATTGGATGTGCTCGAGGCCAAGTTTGGGGTCTCGGAATCAAGAAGTGACTTGTATGTTATAGAACAATACCATAACTGCAAGATGACTGACGACCGCTACGTAGTTGAGCGAGCTCATGTGATATAGTCACTCATAAAGGAACGTGTGCATTTTAATTATGTGTTACCGGACAAGTTTATTGCCAGTGGCATCATTTCCAAGCTTCCTACTTTGTGGAGGAATTTTTCCACCGCTATGAAACACAAGAGACATGATTTTTCTATTGTCAATCTCATTCGTAATCTTGACGTGCAATGAAAGGCGAGGGCAAAACACAGACATGCTTGTTTTCATGAGGGAAGTTCTAGTTCCATCTTGGTACACAAAAAGAATTTTCAGCCCCATAAGTACACGAACAAGAACAAGTATGTGGGCATAGGAAAGTTTGAAGGCAAAGGTAAGGCCTCACTATCTGGCAACTTTAAGAAGTGTCTGGAAAAAAGTAAGGAGCATGGCATGTAACGGTGTCCCGACCAACGGGTTTTGCACCACGTCGGTTCCCGGCCTGGTGGGCCGGGCTGAGATCCCCTAAGTCGGTTCCGTTCTGGCCCACTTTGGGCAGCCCATGACGAAATACACGAAGATTCCGAAAGAATTGGAGTACAATCTGACGATACTAGAGAGGTGGCGGACTCTACCTCCACCGATGTAGCCTACCTAGTTCTGTAACTCTAGGACCCCCGGTATGTTATATAATCCGGGGCCGGGCTAGTCGATAGGATACATACAATCTCTCGGTATTTTACACGCACTTTGTACACACTCCAACAAAATAAACATAAATAGGACGTAGGGTATTATCTCCTCTGTGAGAGCCCGAACCTAGGTAGTAAAACCTGTCCTCAGTTACCATCATGCCAAGTTGCCTAGCTAGGATCCTACCCAGGGATCTGTCGGATTTATCTCCGACAGTGGTGGCCCATACAGGTCCTGCTAGGTGGACGTCGCGGCTCGATGGGACTTTAGATCAACGCTCAAGTCGGTTCCGGCATGACATTCGTGTCGGTACAGCTGTTCGTCTTCGGTATCGCCACCCTTGTTGCCGACTCAACTGGCCATGTCAACCAGGCGAGACCTTCGGTCTGGGCCGGATCGTATGATTCACGAACATGGAATACGCCGCAGACTACCGCGAAGAGCTGATCTTTCCATGATTTGGCATCTCGCCGGATCCAGGAACAGCTAGAGCCGGTTCTCCCGATCTCATTTTATCCAACACTCTTGTTATGCGGTGAAGAAGGACATTAGGATCCTGATTGTGAGAGTCGCTTTGACATGCAACTAAATGGGAAGAACGGCAGGACGCTAATCTTGTTATTACCAATATTGTGATGAAGGATGTAGGGTATGGTAAATTTTCTACTTTTCTTTCAGTATGTCATTCTTTCGAATGCTGGATTGACACGGTATCAATATACATATGTGTGATAATATCTCCATGTTTTCTTCTTATCAAGTTGCAACGACTACATCTGTGATGGAGGATTGCAAATTTCTTCTTTTCAAACACCAAGCTCCAATTTTTGTAGAAACAGAGTACAAATGCATAGACTCACATACATGTGCGAACACCGTTTCCCACTGAACAAACATCGCCGTAAAGGCTGAAATAAATCCCTAAAAATGTGAGGTCCCGTGCCAGATATATGATTTAAACCGGTGCACATATTTTACTTGAGACGATTATTCAATTTGTATTTTCGGTAGAAGATGACACATCTCTACAATAGTTGTTTTGCAAAGCTTGAATTCCATTTTAACATCAATTGATTCCAAACATAAAACTTTTTCACATCAATTGATTCCGAACATTGAGGAACAAGATGGGGTGACGTGACGAGCGGGAGTGAGGAGCGTCGACCCCTCCAAGGCCGAGCCAGGACCTCACCGGAGACGGGGACAGCGCTATGAGCGGCACCGAATTGCACGTCGCTGGCTGAGACGAGGAATAGGGTTGATTAATGTGGATGGGGGTGTGCGGGCTTCCCGAGAAATCTGATGGCTTGGGTGGTTTAGAAGGAGAAAGATGTGTGCATCTAGAGGAGGAAGAGGAACAGTGACGGTTGGCCCGAGGAGGAAGATGGATGGTCGGTCGTTAGGTCCACCGTTGGATTTTGATCCAACTTTCAAGATTTAGAACGAGAAATGATCAACACGTTTAATCTTTTTCAGGCATCTATTAGTCCAAGAGATGCAACGTGAGAGAGATGCAGCGAGGCCACACTGCTAGACTACATGACGTTTTTCTTGCAAGTGCTCATTCAACGTGAGAGGGAACGCGGAGAAGGCCAGAAATTGCCAGTAATTAGGAACGCATTCAATGCATTCCAACTATATATCGCACACGAAACTTATCCCCTGGGTATGCTTTGGCTGCAGCAATTAAAAACCAAATATTTTCTATATATCGCACACTCCTCTCCCGCCGTATTCAATGCGCATTCAATGAGTTCCAAAAAACTTTCCGGGCTGGTCTGCTGCTGCCAGTATATCTAACCTTGGCTGGCAACTCGGGTGGATCTCCTCAGACCTACACAGACCATCCATCCCCCGCTCTCCTCATCCTCCAACCAGCCAAGCCGGCGTGATCCCTTTCACTCCCTTTCTCTCGACACCATGGCAGCGCCCTCCACTCTTCGGAGAAGCCCGAGACTGCAGGCGAGGCTGCAGCAGCGCCGCATCACCGATCTGCCATCCGATCTCTTGCGGTGCATCGCCCAGAGGCTCCCGTCCGGCCAAGACGTCGCCAGCTTCCGGCTCACGGGCAGGCCCTGGCGGGACGCGGTGCCGCTTGGGGTCTTCGCTCCCCTTCTGATGCTGCCGGAGTCCCAGGACGGCAGCGCCACCTTCTACAGGCCATCCGACGGCAAGATCCTCACGGCCAGCCTCCCGGACCTGCAAGGCAAGGTTGTGTGCGGCTCGTCTCGCGGGTGGCTGCCGCTGGTGGACGAGGCAGTCTCCGTCACGCTCCTCATCCCCTTCACTGGCGCCACCATCGCGCTCCCGCCGGCCAACAACAAACTCGGGGCTGCCTGCTTTAGAAAACTGTCCATGGACGTCGACGGACGGTGGGACGTCCAGTCCATTCCCAAGGACCGTGCCATTACACTAACCGAGATGAGGGAGCTGCTGTTCCGCGACATCGTGCTATCCTCGCAGCCCGACTCTGCGGACTGCGTGGCCATGGCGCAGCTCGCTTCATTTTACAGCGTCGCCTTCTGTCGCGTCAGGGTGGACAGAGCGTGGACGGTGCTCCACTCCAACCTGACGTGCCGCATCAGGTCGGTCGTGGACTGCTACGGTAGCACGTTCCTGGCGATCGGTGAAGTCGTCGGGATCTCCATCTGCGACCTCGCCGGTGCTACTCCGAGTGTGAGGCCGCTCTGGAGGTGTTTCAGTCCACCGGAATGGATATACCCCCGCAGCTACCTGCAAGTGGACGGCAAGCTTCACCTCGTTGGCACTGTGCTAGAGAATAACACCAGACACAACCGGGTCTACATGTTAGATGTCTTCGCCGGGAAACGGATGTGGTCTAGAATGATGAATGTTGGCCATCAGACATTGTTCGTGTCAAATATCTTCATGTCAGGCCATTGTGGAGCAAGCATTGCGGGGCTCATGATGAATTCTGTATACTTCTCTGAGAATCTGGATGGCCGTCAAGAGGATCCAGATCATAAGTTGGAGATATCCGACATAGCCAATGGCAGGCCGGAGTTGTTATCTTATAAGAAAAAGGTCCATGGTTTTTCGGAGGCCCTTTGCTGGATTCAGCCGAAACCAAATCTATGGAGACAAGGTACGTACATCTCTGTCCTGTTAATTATTTGATGTTGTTTTTTGTTGTATCTTGATCTGTGGGGCTATTAGATTCTAGAAATCAGACTGTCTGTCTCACTATTCCATGTCTGTTTTCGTTGTAACTAGCTAAGCTATTCTGCTAATCATGATGCATGTGTTTGGTTCATTATTGTTAACGGGGGCGAAAAAAGATTAGATGTCATACTTGGTGGATAGATCGTTAGTCCATCAATGGTCAAAGTGATGAAAGAATTAAGATGCCATATATATTTGCCGGACAGGTATATGGTCGTTATGATTTTGCAACCTTTAGATAGGGTTTATAGATCATGAAACTCCAGTATGTCATGTTCATTATGACGGGTATTGCAAAAAGGGTAGATATGTCATACTCCGATTTTCAATAGTAGTGGAAACTAGTCCACTGAATTTGTGAACTAATGGTATTTTTCTAGTCACAAAGTCGATGTTATCCATAGGTGTAGCTAGGGTTTTCATCCTCTGCTAGAAGTTTCAACGCCTTCTGTTGGACAACTGTGACAATTTTGAATGGAAAGTTGGGAACCATATCTTTGGAAAACCCACCATTATTTCATTTACAACCATCTTGGTTAGTGCCAGAAATCTAGTATATGATTTTCTTTTCTTTTGTGAATACTTACTCCATTTCTGTTGTGTTTGCAACATCTTGAATTTAAATGGCCTTAGAATCCCAAATGTCAAGTTTATGATCACATATGGGCGACGACAATAGGTTAGATTTGTGTCATTTATTTGATAGACCGTAATATGCTTTGTAACCATAGTGGCAAGTACTCTCGGTCAAATGATTGAAGGTATCTGCCTACTTACTTACAGCTCTTTATTTCTATGGTTCTAGCTATCTAGGGTTTGCCTGGTCTGTTAAGTATCTCAATTATTTTAGCTTCATCGTTGCAAGTGACAATCGAGAAGTTAGGTATGAGATGTCTGTCAGAAAGGCCGTCATTTTGTTTCACACAAGGATGGTAGGAGCTCACATCGCACCCTTAAGTATGTGGCACACCTATAATATAGATAAGAAATATGACAAAAAGAACAGAGGGAAGCAAGAAACTGGGCACATTTAAGTGGGCGATCAAGAAAGTGGTAGCATTGTGCCTCATCTCGCAAGGGTTCAATATTTGGATTCACTCTGGGTGCATTACTAATTCCTTCTAAAGAAGCTACAGATCTTGCCCAATTTACAATATAATAAGTCCCATAGTGCCCCTGTTAAGGTTCCAAATTTCGCCAAGATGAGAGCTAAGCTTAATTTCTAGGGAGATTGTAGTGTTTTCACCATATAAAAATAATTAAGCGCAACGACATCTACTGTTGTTCTCCAGATATAATTTTCTAGCATTTTTCTTTTTCTTGTACAATTCTACTTGTGTGTCTTCCCATAATGTATTGGGCGTGAAACTAAACTTGTCCTAATTGATTTGTTCTCAATATAAATTTTGAATGATTTTTATATCTTAATTCTGATGGTTTTTATGCTGGACATGCTGATGCTTGAAAATGTGTAAGATCAAATATTATTTCTCTCTGAGCTGAGAAGAACAATGTTTACCCAGGTTCGGGCCCTCGTTATGGAGGTAAAACACTACGTCTTGCTCTTGTTTATATTGATGATGAAGTATCAAGTACAAGCTTGATCTACCTCGAGATCGTAATGAGAAGTCTAAACCTAGGGCTAGGTGGATGATGATTGTGTTTCCGTCCCCTCTATAGGCTAAACCCTCCGTCTTATATACACGCCAGGTAGGGGCATCTAGGGTTACATAGTCGGTATCTAGGGACGCGTATGGAGGCGGCAGGAGACGTCTTGGGGTACACTCCAAGTCTTCGGCAGATACCATCTTGATCACGTCACAGCTTCTGGAGTCCACCTGGATGAGAACAGGGCCTTCGGGCCCAGCCCGAGGACTATGGGCCGTCTAGGTTGGTACCCCCTAGTCCAGGACACCGTCACCATAGTTTTCTTTTCTTTGTTTGCTTTTTAGTTGCTCTTGTGCTTCACTTATACTTGTTAGAGCACGACGGTGGTTGTAATTTATAGAAATGATTGCACTCTCATGTTTCACTTAAATCTTTTTGAAAGTCTTAAATAGGAAGTGGTAATGGGCACGAGTTATGATACTAGTCCGAAAAAGATAGGTATTCAAGAGGGGTATAATAAAAACTTTCATGTAGATCACTAAATATGAAACATATGTTTTAATTATATTGATTTAGTAATATGAAAGGATATGGTTCATGATCATTGGTTAGTAGAAATATCGATATTAAATCTTGTTATGCACTACTCATTTAAACTGTCCGACATGGCATGACGGGAATGTTTGAGCATTTTTATTCCTCTATGAAATCCTTTGTGCTATTTGAATCGGGGGTGCACGATGGTTAACTCGTACCAACCTTCTCCCTAGGGACATGCGAGTAGTACTTTGCTTCGAGGGCTAATAATACTTGCACAATAAGTATATGAGTTCTTTATGACTAATGTGAGTTCATGGACAATTACGCACTCCTACCTTTCCGTATTTTGCTAGCCTCTTCGGTACCGTGCATTGCCCTTTCTCACCTCGAGAGTCGGTGCAAACTTCACTGGTGGATGCAAACCCCGTGATATGATACGCTCTTTTACACATAAGCCTCCTTATATCTTCCTCAAAACAGACACCATACCTACAGATCATGGCATTTCCATAGCCATTCCGAGATATATTGCCATGCAACTTCCACCGTTCCGTCTTATGACATGTGTGTTCATCATCATATTGCTTTGCATGATCATATAGAGCCGATATGATATTTGTGGCAAAGCCACCGTTCATCATTGTTATACATGTTACGCTAGATCATTGCACATCCTGGTACACTACCAGAGGCATTCATATAGAGTCATCTCATATCAGTTATCGAGTTGTAAAATCGAGTTGTAAATAAATAAAAGTGTGATGATCATCATTTTTAGAGCATTGTCCAAGTGAGGAAAAGAATGATGGAGACTGATGAGTCCTCCAAAATATGGGGATGAGGTCCATGAGATTGTTCTAAAAGAAAGAGAAAAAGAGAGAAGGGACAATGCTACTATCCATTTACGACACTTGTACTTCAAAGTAGCATCATGTTCTTCATATAGAGGGTCTCCTGAGTTATCACTTTCATATACTAGTGGGATTTTCCGTTCTAGAACTTGGCTTGTATATTCCAATGACGGGCTTCCTCAAATGCCCGAGGTCTTCATGAGCAAGCAAGTTTGATGCACACCCACTTAGTTTCCATTGAGGTTTCATACACTTATAGCTCTAGTGCATCTGTTGCATAGCAATCCCTATTCCTCGCATTGATATCGATTGATGGGCCTCTCCATTGCCTATTGATCCGCCGAGTTGATGCGAGCCTTTCTTCATTTTTGACTCCTTTATATATCTACCACCATATTCTATTCCACCTAGTGCTAATGTCCATGTCTCACGCTTGGATGCTGATACGTCTCCAACGTATCTATAATTTTTTATTGTTTCATGCTATTATATTATCAATATTGGATAATTTATATGCTTTATATGCAATTTTATATCATTTTGAGGAACTAACCTATTAACTCAGTGCCCAGTGCCAGTCGCTGTTTTTTGCTTGTTTTTGCCTTTTTAGAAAATCAGTACCAAACGAAGTCCAAACACGATGAAACTTTACGCTGGTTTTTTCTGGACCAGAATGGACCCTAGAAGGTTCGGGAGGAGGCCAGAAGACATACGGGAGAGCCACGAGCTCACACGGCACGGCCCCAAGGGGAGCGCCACCTGAGCTCATGGGTCCCACGCAACTCCGTTTGACTAATTCGATTTCTATAAATTCCCTAAAATCCCAAAACCTATATAGAGCCACCCGAAATAAATTTTCCGCTGCCGCAAGTTTCTGTTCTTCCGCGATCCCATCTGGAGGCCTTTTCCGGTGATCTGCCGGAGGGGGAATCGATCACGGAGGGCTTCTACATCAACCTTGCTGCCCTTCCGATGATGTGTGAGTAGTTTACCACAGACCTACGGGTCCATAGCAAGTACCTAGATGGCTTCTTCTCTCTCTTTGATCTTTAATACAATGTTCTCCATGATCTCCATGGAGTTCTACTCGATGTAATCTTCTTTTGCGGTGAATTTGTTGGGATCCGATGAATGTGGGTTATTATCAGATTATTCATGGAAAGTAATTGAGTCTTTGCTGAACTTTATTATGCATGATTATTATAGCTTTGTATTTCTCTCCGATCTATCCGTTTAGTTTGGCCAACTAGAATTATTTATCTTCAGTGAGAGAGGTGCTTTATAATGGGTTCAATCTTGCGGTGTCCTCGCCCAGTGACAGTAGGGGTAGCGAGGCACGTTTTTGTATTGTTGCTATTAAGGGTAAACGATGGGGTTCAATCATATTGCTTGGTTTTATTCTATCTACACGATGTCATCATACTTCATGCATTACTCTGTTTGTTATGAACTTAATACATAGAGAGGCAAACATAGAAGCGCTCTCGAAGTGGAGTAATAGTAGTAGATGCAGAATCGTTTCGGTCTACTTGTCACGGACGTGATGCCTATATATGTGATCATTGCCATGAATAACGTCATATCTATGCGCTTTTTTATCAATTGCCCAACAGTAATTTGTTTACCCACCGTATGCTATGTTTCGAGAGAGAAGCCTCTAGTGAAAACTATGCCCCTCGGGTCTACTTTTTTCATATTACTAAAACCAAAAATACCTTGCAGCAATTTATTTACTTTTTATTTAGTTTACAATTTATCCATATACCACTACTAGTTTTAATCCTTGCAAACAATAGGTACAACTGGATTGGCAAAACTCTTGCCTGAGTTGGGTGCAAGTATTTGCTTTTGTGTGTGCAGGTGATGTTTGATTAGGATTTGATTGGTTCGATAACCTTGGTTCTCACTGAGGGAAATACTTATGAACTACTATATTGTTTCACCCTTCCTCTTCGGGGAAAACCCCAACGTAGCTCACAAGTAGCAATCCGCAACTACGAAAGATGAATTAAGATAAATCTAACCATAGCATGAAACATATGGATCCAAGTCAGCCCCTTACGGAATAGCTCATAAACTAGGGTTTAAACTTCTATCACTCTCGCAACCCATCATCTAATTACTACTCCCCAATGCCTTCCCCTAGGCCCAAACATGGTGAAGTGTCATGTAGTCGACGTTCACACGACACCACTAGAGGAAGAACAACATACATATCATCAAAATATTGAACGAATACCAACTTCACATAATTACTTATAACAAGACTTCTCCCATGTCCTCAAGAACAAACGGAACTACTCACAAATCATATTCATGTTCAAGATCAGAGGAGTATAATTTATGATCGAGGATCTGAACATATAATCTTCCACCAAGTAAACCAACTAGCATAAACTACAAGATGTAATCAACACTACTAGCAACCCACATGTACCAATCTATGGTTTTGAGACAAAGATTGATACAAGAGATGAGCTAGGATTTGAGATGAGATGGTGCTGGTGAAGATATTGATGAAGATTGGTCCTCCCATGATGAGAGGATCGTTGGTGATGTCGATGGCTTCGATTTCCCCCTCCCGGAGGGAAGTATCCCCGGCGGAATCGCTCCGCCGGAGAGAAAAAGTGCTCCTGCCTAGGTTCCGCCTCGAGACGGCGGCGCTTCGCCCCGAAAGTCTTCTCTTGATTTTTTTTCTAGGGAAAATGGCATCATATAGAAGAAAATGGGCCACGGAGGACTGCTGGGGGTCCCACAAGCTCACATGGAGCGCCCCGGGTGGGGGGGCACCCCACCTGAGCTTGTGGCTCTCTAGTGGGGGCCCTCCTGGTGATTCTTCTTCCAATATTTTTTATTAATTCTAAAATAAATCTCCATAAATTTTCAGGTCATTTGGAGCTCTGAAGAATAGCTATCTCTGTTGTAGGTCTTTTCAGGTACAAGATTCTAGCTGCCGGCAATCTCCCTCTTCATATAGATCTTGCATTATAAGATAGAAAAAGCATTAAAATTGCACCATAAAGTGAAATATTGATCAAAAACACTATAAATAACAGTAGAAAAACATGATGCAAAATGAATGTATCAATGTATTACATTCACACGTACGAGTCCTGCTTGCCGGTGTGAACCTCTAAGTGGGACAACATGCCCCGAAACCCCGCCTCTCATGATCATGTAAGGGAGAGGGGGGATCAGGTTTTTGGAGAGCGATGTCACATGACTGCTGACGTCTACTCCAACATGAATATGCACGACGACTAATTCCCCAACATCAGCGACCTCTTCAGCGACACGGTTTCTGATGCGAACACTTCTTCTTCTACTGACGGAGCGAAAAGTCGTCAGTACCCTCGGTAGGGTGGTGAACGCAGACGAAAGTACCAGAACGGAGACCACACCACTAGTAGAAAACAGGGCATCTGTCCCGGTTCCAGAGGGCCTTTAGTCCCGGTTTTGGAACCGGGACAAAACGATCGGGACTAATGCCCATCACTTTTAGTCCCGGTTGGCTTACGAACCGGGACTAAAGGTGCTCCACGTGGACGCTGTGGGGCGCCCAGGCAGGAGGACCTTTAGTCCCGGTTGGTAACACCAACCGGGACTAAAGGTGCTCCACGTGGACGCTGTGGGGCGCCCAGGCAGGAGGACCTTTAGTCCCGGTTGGTAACACCAACCGCGACTAAAAGTTAGCCACGCGTCAGCAACTCCCAGGCGTTGGGTTTTTTTTTTTGAAAGGGGGGGTTTAGGGGTTTTGGAGGGTTTAGGGGTTTCATATTGTGTTAGCTAGCTACTACATATAGACAGAAGTGACCTCTCTTTCTCCGTGCTTGGTCGATGCTAGCTACTACGTATAGAGAGAACTCTACGCTAGCTAGTAAGCAATGAAGGAACCATTAATTACACAACATCGTCATGCATGATCAATATATAGAGAGAAGTGACCTCTCTTTCTCCGTGCTTGTTGGTCGAACAACAAGTTTTCGTATATCTATTCGACGCTACTACAAATATTACACGTTGATGCATATATATATACAATATAACATCTGTTATGATCCCTAACATCATCGACAACCAAAATCGGTTTGCAATTCCCGATGGCATTTTCCGTCTTTAGGAATGACGTGGTCAACAAAGAATCTCGCCAACTCCTCTTGAATTGCGCGTAGGCGATCAGCTGGTAGGAGTACGTCCCACTTCTGCCAGGTCTAATTTAAAGAAGGGGGGTCAATATATATATATGAATGAAATCAACACAATTTATGGTGATAAAATAAAATTATGAATATTGTTTAGGTACTTCAAATTGTTGTTTAGTGAAGCCCCTCTCAGTGGTCTTTTGGTGAATGAACTCGCAAACGTAGTATCCACATAATTCATTTCCGGGTTGCTGCCACATGCACTTTACGAGAATAGAGTTCAATCAAAATGATAATCAACCATGATAATGGTATTGAAACTAGAATCAATGAGAGATGCGCGGAACTAGCTAGTACTACTTACTCTGGGTTGTGTAAATCGCAGCTCCGGTCTCCATTCACCCTTAACCCGCGTGCTGAACTTTTTCCAAACCCTGCCCGGCAAAGAAAATGATTACTTGATATCAGGAAATGAACAAAAGTTGCCGATATAGTGCAATAATGATTGAACTTACTTCTGGAGCATTTCAATCATGTCCGCATACTCCGTAGCCTCTTTACATCTCGAGTCCAAGACACTTACTGCTCCCTCGTCAAGCTGAATGGCTAGCAGAATAAAGTGGAACCTGCGCGCCCATAACTCATCAATTACACTTAACCTCGAGTCAGTGAAACAGAATATGCAGAAGACAGTAACACTCGCTTGAATTTGTAAGGAAAGAGTATTTCCCTTTTGTTTTGGTGTCGAAGGAACGCCATTAGCAAGATTTTCTCAGTCTCCTCGGGGATGTTCTATACCGACCATTCATTTACGATATTTGGGTTAATGAACCCAATGTCATAGATTTGTCCTCTTTTAAATTCGACGATCTTCAATCTGCATAATATAGTGAGGATAATTATATACATGCAATGAACGAGCTGAGCTAGAGACTTAATTACAGAAATAATACTTACAGACAATAACAACCCACGAGACTTTTGTCGAGGGCGGCTTGATTGTATAACTGAAACAGTTCGTCAAATTCAACGTAGATCGAGTCGACTCCAACGAAGTCGTGCTCATCCTTAATTCCCACCAAGATACTGCCCGTCCCATCCTTGCAGGTTTCCAAGTACCATTTATGTAATCTTCGCATCATCGTTGGTAGATCTCATTCCAGATCATCACTTCTGACGAGACGCTTCCCGTGCTGGTATTTAAAGGTGTCTAGCTTAGCGATTTCAAAATGTACATCATCGCCTAGGTAATCACCAGGATTGAAACCAGGAGCAACGGCCGCTACCCCCGGTGTATCGGTAAACACATTGAGCGGGGGACACGATTGCTTTTCCTGTTCGCCGAGCTGGGGAATTGTTTTCCCACTTCTTGCACCAGTACTGCTACTTCTCGACCGACTCATAACTTCCTCATATGTCTTTGCAATAATGCGGTCATAGTTTGATAGCGGCGGAGGCGGAGGTGGTCGCGTAAGGGCATCCAGAGTGCGATTCGCCTTTACCGGATCTATTTTTTCCTTTGGAGGTGGAACTTTCCGTGCAAATTGTCGTTTCAAATCGGCAGCCATGACCTCATCGGTTTCCTTGTCAGTCAGCTCATATGGTAACTTGGCAAGAGGCTTGAGGCTTGGACCAAATTTGAATTTCTTCCCACCACCTCTTGTACTGCTAGCCGCCGGAGCGGCGGCGGCTCTCTTCTGTCGTTGCTGACGAGGCGGAGTTCGCTGACGCGGTGGAGGAGGCGGAGTCCGCTGACTCGGCGCAGGAGGCGGAGTCCGCTGACGCCGCGGAGGAGGCGAAGGAGGATTCTGCTGAGGGGCCTCCTCCGCCGGAGTCGGCTGACGCGACGGAGACAGCTGAGGCGGCGGAGACAGCTGACGCGTCGGAGACGAATGAGGCAGCGGAGTCTGCTGAGGGGCCTCCTCCGGCTGAGTCTGCTGAGGCGGCGTCCAGTTTGGAAGCTTGATGTTCTCCTTTCTCCATAGGCAGGTACTCCTTAAGGCATTTTCCAGAAACATCGCCCCTTCACCTATAGGGTACTCAAGCTCCAGCCCCTCAAATCCCTCCATTATTTCATCCACACCGACAATAGCAAAGCCATGTGGAATCAGACGGCAATGGAAAGTTCCCTCAGCTCGAGGAGGTAAGACAGAGCCGAGCGCCACCTTCAAGGTCAGGTTATGGCATTTCGCCATTAGCACACAATGTTCATTCTCCGTGATACTATCCACGGGGTAGCGAGGAGCCATGATATCAGGCTGAAGGAGCTCCGTGGAAGCCATGCTGCTTCTTCGCTGAGATGGTGGGGTAGCTTCGAGGGCAGGGTCGAACGAAGGATCTTCGTGCCGCTGAGATGGTTGGCCAGTAGCTCGCTGGCTCTCAAGTTCCTCTAGTTTCGCTAATCTTGCATTGATCTTTTGCATTTCGCTTGCTTCCGCTTTCTTCTTTCTCTCTCGGCTTCTATAACCACCGTTGTCGGGAAACCCATACACCCACGAAAGGGAGCCTGATATGCATCGTGTTCGTCCAGGGTGTTCAGGATTCCCAAGGGCCTGTGTCAGCTCGTCATTCTCTCTGTCGGGATGTAACGTCCCTTCCTACGCTGCCTGGATTGCTTCCTCAAGCTTCTTGACGGGTATTGCAAGTTGAGCTTTCGTCCAAACACACTTCCCTGTGTCTGGGTCCAAAGTTCCCCCAACCCCGAAGAACCAAGTCCTTGACCGATCTGGCCAGTGCAATGTCGCTGGTTGGACCCCTTTAGCAAGCAGGTCTTGCTCAGCTTTGTCCCACGTAGGTCGGGCTTTGCTGTAGCCACCTGACCCCGTAACATGGTGATACTTCTTCTTTGCAGCCTTTAGCTTATTTGTCGCTGACCTTTGCTTGCCCTTGTCCGATTTCTTGTAGGCCACAAATGCGAGCCAGTGATCTTTTATCTTCTCATATGGACCGGTGAATTCTGAAGTCTTGTCTTTCTCGACAAACTTTTTGTTCAAATCTTTCTTCCAGTTCTTGAATAGTTCTACCATCTTCTTAAGAGCAAACACCTTGACCTTATTCGGATCCGCCTCTGGCGGTAGGCTGAAATTTGTCATCAGCGAGGTCCAAAGATCATCTTTCTGTCTATCCTGGACATAAGAAACATCAGGGTCCTTCTTCTTATTCCATTCTTGGATGCTGATCGGGACGTTGTCCCTAACAACCACTCCGCACTGATGTATAAATGTGTCCCTGCTCCCCTTGGGAGCAATCGGTTGGCCATCTCGACCGACTTCTTCGATCGTGAACCTTTCATCCTGGCGCAAACTTTTCTTCGGGCCTCGTCTCCTTACGGAAGTTTGGCTCGATCCGGAGGGCTAATTAAAAGAAGAAAGTAGCGTTAATATATGTACATACAAAACAATTAATGCATCAAGTCAGCAGAGGCTTAATTAATATATGTATATATACCTCGCCGGACTTTGCAACAGTTAAGGCTCCCTCCTCCGTTCGGTCACCGGAGCCGTCATGATCTCCTTCCTCCTCCATTCGGTCACCGGAGCCGTCATGATCTCCTTCCTCCTCCAGTGGATCACCGGAGCCGTCATCCTCTCTTTCCTGACCATCAGTGTCGTTGAGAAAAGACAAGGTGATATCACCTCCGTCGCAGATTATATCCCCCAACAACTCTTCTTTTTCTAAGTCTCTGTCCATAGTTTCTGCAAATATTACAACCATGAGAGATGGATTAGTGGCAAACATAGACCTAGCTAATCACAACAAGGAATCATATGCATATATGAGCAATGGATTAGTCGCAAACATCATGCAAAGTTATCGGGGGTTATACTTTTGAGAAAGGACACTTTGCGGACCGCCTCTCTCATGCATGTCCGACGTCCCCCCTCATGTCGAAGTTATCGGGGTTATACTTTCAGGAGAGGGGACAGATGAACCGGAGGGGGACGGTTCCAGGTTCGCTATGCTAGCTGCTTGTGACAGTCAGTTTTAGACGATCGTCGAGGACTCCTCCCCCCTCATGGTCGTCGACGATACTTTGTGGACCCCCCCCTCATGTCGAAGTTATCGGGGATATGTTGAATTCCCGAGAGAGTTAGGGCTGTTCTAACGCGGCACTACACGATATAGGTGAAGGGGGATAACATCCGGGAATGTTTTCCCGAAGTCTGCATTTTCGGAAAGATGAACCGGAGGGGGACGGTTCCAGGTTCGCTATGCGTTACAAACTTTGTTAGATGATCGCCATTGATCTATAGTTCTAACGGAGACACTTCATATAAGTGTTTTACATGGACAAAAAAATTATAACTTTGTTACAAACATATGAACATATGAACATTTTCTATATACATCAATCCATCCATCCATACATATATACATACATACATGAACATAAAAAAATTTAAGAAAAAAAATTCTATGAACATAAAAAATTCTAACTTTGTTACAAACATATGAACATATGAACATTTTCTATATACATCAATCCATCCATCCATACATATATACCTACATACATGAACATAAAAAAAATTAAGAAAAAAAAATGCAGGGCAGCGGCGGCGGCGGCGGCAGCGCAGGGCAGGGGCGGCGGCGGCAGCGCAGGGCAGGAGCGGTGGCGGCAGCGCAGGGCAGGGGCGGCGGCGGCAGCGCAGGGGAAGGGGGCGAAGCTCACTAGGGGTGGCGTCGGGGCAGGGAGCGACGGCGTCAGGGCAGGGAGCGGCGGCCGGCGTCGGGTCAGGGCAGGGACGGCGACGGGGTCGGGGGAGGAGCAGCCTGGCGGCGTCGGGGAAGAAGAACTGAGATTTGGAGAAAACTGCTAAGTGCTGCTTATATAGCACAGCCCTTTCGTCCCGGTTGGTGGCTCGAACCGGGACGAAAGGCACCCTTTCGTCCCGGTTGGTGCCACCAACCGGGACTAAAGGTCAATTTCAGCAGCCCAAAGGGCGGGAAGCAGAGACCTTTAGTCCCGGTTGGTGGCTCCAACCGGGACGAAAGGGGGGCCTTTCGTCCCGGTTCAAGCCACCAACCGGGACGAAAGCGCTGTGCCGCCGCAGCCAAAAGTTTAGTCCCACCTCGCTAGTTGAGAGGGGCTCGGCGTGGTTTATAAGCGCTGCTGCCGCTGCCGTCTCGAGCTCCTCTCTAATGTGGGCAGTACATGCCTATCTCACGCCCTGTTGGGCTTGCTAGCACTGCGGGCCTGCATCCTGGCCCATTTGTAGGGTTTCTAGTGGTATGCAGGCCGTGGTGGCTAGTAGGTGGGCCTTTTTTTTATTTTTTGCATATGTTATGTTTTTAAATTTTTAATGTTATTTTTTGCATATGTTATTTTTAGTTATATAATTTTAGTTGCATAAATTTTACATAATTTTAGTTGCATAAGTTTTATTTTTTATTGATTCTTTTTAGTTGATTCCTTTTGCTATTAGAGTTTTATAAAAGATTTTTAGTTTTCTATTAAAGTTTGTAACAAAAAATACTTTATGAATTTTTTTTACTATTAAAGTTTTTAACAAATAAATACTTTGATAATTTTAGTTAATATTATTTTGATTATTTTTAGTTGATTCTTTTTGCTATTGAAAAATATTATATTTAATTGATTCTTTTTAGTTCATTCTTTTTGCTATTAGAATTTTATGAAAGCTTTTTAGTTCATTCTTTTTTCTATTAGAGTTTTATAAAAGCTTTTTGATTCATTCTTTTTGCTATTAATTCATTCTTTGAGCTAAATGAACCTGAAATTGAAAAGCAGCACAAATGAACTCTGAAAAGGTTAAAAGTTGCCATGGTATCATAATTTCACCCACATAGCATGTGCTAAAAAGTTGAGAGGGTAACGAAAAAAACTGGATGCACTTCGTGTACAAAATGGACAATCTCTTTCGAAGTATCAGGGTTTCGGACGAAAACTCATATGTTACAAAGGCATTCCCTTTTTTTAACTTATTTCAACTCCAGCCTTTTTGTGCGTTCAACATGCACCATTCAAAGCCACATCATCAATTTTCAATCCTTTCTGACTTCATTTGCTATTTTTCATGCATTTACTAATTTATTTTAGCTAAATGACCCTGAAATTGAAAAGCAGTACAAATGAACTCTGAAAAGGTTGAAAGTTGGCATGGTATCATCATTTCACCCACATAGCATGTGCTAAAAATTTGAGAGGGTTACGGCAAAAACTGGATGCACTTCGTGTACAAAATGGACAATCTCTTTCGAAGTATCAGGGTTTCGGACGAAAACTCATATGTTACAAAGCCATTTCATTTTTTAACTTATTTCAACTCCAGACTTTTTGTGCGTTCAACATGCACCATTCAAAGCCACACCATCAATTTTCAACCCTTTCCGACTTCATTTGCTATTTTTCATGCATTTACTGATTTTTTTTAGCTAAATGACCCTGAAATTGAAAAGCAGAACAAATGAACTCTGAAAAGGTTGAAAGTTGGCATGGTATCATCATTTCACCCACATAGCATGTGCTAAAAGGTTGAGAGGGTTGCGGCAAAAACTGGATGCACTTCGTGTACAAAATGGATAATCTCTTTCGAAGTATCACGGTTTCAGACGAAAACTCATATGTTACAAAAGGCATTTCATTTCTTGACATGTAACTGCAGTGATATTCTAGATCAAAGCCATCACCAGAATAGTTGTGGAGAGAAAGTCTTCACTTTTTCTTCGCGTGTGTCCCTTGCTTATTGCGCCGTAACCATGGATAATCTTCATCGTTTAACAGGGTGCTTGGGTCAGCCTTCACTTTGAAGGGAGGAATTTCATGAAACTTTTCATAATCTTCAGACATGTCTGTCTTGCCCTCCACTCCCACGATGTCTCTTTTCCCTGAAAGAACTATGTGGCGCTTTGGCTCATCGTATGATGTATTCGCTTCCTTATCTTTTCTTTTTCTCGGTTTGGTAGACATGTCCTTCACATAGAAAACCTGCGCCACATCATTGGATAGGACGAATGGTTCGTCTGTGTACCCAAGATTGTTGAGATCCACTGTTGTCATTCCGCACTGCGGGTCTACCTGTACCCCGCCTCCTGACAAATTGACCCATTTGCACCGAAACAAAGGGACCTTAAAATCATGTCCATAGTCAAGTTCCCATATGTCCACTATGTAACCATAATATGTGTCCTTTCCCCTGTTGGTTGCTGCATCAAAGCGGACACCACTGTTTTGGTTGGTGCTCTTTTGATCTTGGGCGATCGTGTAAAATGTATTCCCATTTATCTCGTACCCTTGGTAAGTCAATACAGTCGAAGATGGTCCCCTGGCTAACGAGTACAGCTCATCTCCAACAATGTTGTTACCCATGAGATGTGTTTGCAACCAACTGCCGAAAGTCCTGATGTGTTCACATGTAATCCAGTCGTCAGACTGCTCCGGGTGTTTGGAGCGCAGAAAATTCGTGTGTTCATTGACATACGGGGTCACCAAGGTAGAATTCTGTAGAACTGTGTAGTGTGCTTGAGCCCAAGAATGCCCGTCCCTACATATTATTGCATCCGCTCCTAGCATGCCTTTTCTAGTCAGTCTCCCCTCATACCGCGATTGAGGGAGACCAATCGGCTTAAGGTCAGGAATAAAGTCAACACAAAACCCAATGACCTCCTCTGTTTGATGGCCCATGGAGATGCTTCCTTCTGGCCTAGCACGGTTACGCACATATTTCTTTAAGACTCCCATGAACCTCTCAAAGGGGAACATATTGTGTAGAAATACAGGACCCAGAATGGCAATCTCGTCGACTAGATGAACTAGGATGTGCGTCATGATATTGAAGAAGGATGGTGGGAACACCAGCTCGAAACTGACAAGACATTGCACCAAATCATTCTTTAACCTTGGTAGGATTTCTGGATCGATTACCTTCTGAGAGATTGCATTGAGGAATGCACATAGCTTCACAATGGCTAATCGAACGTTTTCTGGTAGAAGCCCCCTCAATGCAACCGGAAGCAGTTGCGTCATAATCACGTGGCAGTCATGAGACTTTAGGTTCTGGAACTTTTTCTCTGCCATATTTATTATTCCCTTTATATTCGACGAGAAGCCAGACGGGACCTTCATACTGAGCAGGCATTCGAAGAAGATTTCCTTCTCTTCTTTGGTAAGAGCGTAGCTGGCATGACCCTGAAACTGCTTTGGATCCATGCCGTCTTCTCCGTGCATACGTTGCTGGTCCTCCCGTGCCTCTGGTGTATCTTTTGTCTTCCCATACACGCCCAAGAAGCCTAGCAGGTTCACGCAAAGATTCTTCATCACGTGCATCACGTCGATTGCAGAGCGGACCTCTAGGTCTTTCCAATAGGGTAGGTCCCAAAATATAGATTTCTTCTTCCACATGGGTGCGCGTCCCTCGGCGTCATTCGGAACAGATTGTCCGCCAGGACCCTTTCCATAGATTACATGTAAATCCTTGACCATATCAAGTATGGCATCACCAGTACGGAGGGCGGGCTTCTTCCGGTGATCTGCCTCACCTTTGAAATGCTTGCCTTTCTTTCTTAAGAGATGGTTAGTCGAAAGAAATCGACGATATCCCAGGTACACATTCTTCCTGCATTTGTCCAAATATATACTTTTGGTATCATCTAAACAGTGCGTGCATGCGTGGTATCCCTTGTTTGTCTGTCCTGAAAGGTTACTAAGAGCAGGCCAATCATTGATGGTTACAAACAACAACGCATGTAGGTCAAATTCCTCCTGTTTGTGCTCATCCCACACACGTACACCTTCTCCATTCCACAGCTGTAAAAGTTCTTCAACTAATGGCCTTAGGTACACATCAATGTCGTTGCCGGATTGCTTAGGGCCTTGGATGAGCACTGGCATCATAATGAACTTCCGCTTCATGCACAACCAAGGAGGAAGGTTATAGATACATAGAGTCATGGGCCAGGTGCTATGATTGCTGCTCTACTCCCCAAAAGGATTAATGCCATCTGCACTTAAACCAAACCATACGTTCCTTGCGTCACCTGCAAAGTCCCCCCACCTTCTCTCGATTTTTCTCCACTGCGACCCGTCAGCGGGTGCTCTCAACTTCCCGTCTTTCTTACGGTCTTCTTTGTGCCATCGCATCAACTTGGCATGCTCTTTGTTTCTGAACAGACGTTTCAGCCGTGGTATTATAGGAGCATACCACATCACCTTGGCAGGAACCCTCTTCCTGGGGCGCTCGCCCTCAACATCACCAGGGTCATCTCGTCTGATCTTATACCGCAATGCACCGCATACCGGGCATTCATTCAAATTCTCGTACTCCTCACCGCGGTAGAGGATGCAGTCATTAGGGCATGCATGTATATATCTTCTGCACCTCTAATACTAGAGGGCAGAGAACCTTCTTTGCTCCGTACGTACTGTCAGGCAATTCGTTATCCTTTGGAAGCTTCTTCTTCATTATTTTCAGTAACTTATCAAATCCCTTGTCAGATACACCATTCTCTGCCTTCCATTCCAACAATTCCAGTGTGGTACCGAGCTTTGTGTTGCCATCTTCGCAATTTGGGTACAACCGTTTTTTGTGATCCTCTAACATGCGATCGAACTTCAACTTCTCCTTTTCACTCTCGCATTCTCTCTGTGCATCAACAATGACCCGGCGAAGATCATCATCGGGCACATCGTCTGGTTCATCTTGATCTTCAGCTTCCCCCGTTGCAGTATCACCGTATTCAGGGGGATAGTTGTCATCATCCTCTTCTTCTTCGTTGTCTTCCATCATAACCCCTATTTCTCCGTGCTTGGTCCAAACATTATAGTGTGGCATGAAACCCTTCTCAAGCAGGTGCAAGTGAAGGGTTTTCGAGTCAGAGTAATCCTTCGTATTCCCACAGACAGTACATGGACAATACATAAAACCATTCTACTTGTTTGCCTCAGCCACTTCGAGAAAATTATGCATGCCATCAATGTACTCGGAGGTGCGTCGGTCACCGTACATCCATTGCCGGTTCATCTGCGTGCATTATATAATTAAGTGTATCAAAAACCATTACAGAACATCATGAATTGAGAAGTGACAAAATTAATACAATTTCATCTTGTCCTCTTCAATTCTTTTCAATTTTTCTTTCAAATAATTGTTTTCTTTTTGAACTAAATTTAACCTCTCGACAAGAGGGTCGGTTGGAATTTCCGGTTCACATACCTCCTAGATAAAAACATCTATGTCACGTTGGTCGGCATAATTCTCATAAACACTAAATGAAACAAATAGTTATAAAAGATAATATACCACATCCGAATCATACACCGGACGAGAACCGACAGGGGCGGATACCAAAACCATGGCACTATATAATAACAAACAATAATAAAAGTAAGAAAATTATACAAGTAGCTATATAACTCATACAACAAGTAAGAATTTTTTTTTCTTTTAAAAAGAAGATAAGAACAAGAGGCTCACCACGGTGGTGCCGGCGATCGACGGTGGTGAGGACGGGGACGGGGACAATGGTGCACCGCCAAACCTAGACAAATCTTGGGGAAAATGGAGCTTGGAGGTCGAGCTTGTAGAGGAGAAAGCTTAAGTGTGACTCGGGCATTTCATCGAACACCTCATGTGCATAGGAGGTGAGAGCAGAGC
The DNA here is from genome assembly GCA_039707655.1 of Elymus sibiricus. Classification (NCBI taxonomy): domain Eukaryota; kingdom Viridiplantae; phylum Streptophyta; class Magnoliopsida; order Poales; family Poaceae; genus Elymus; species Elymus sibiricus. The sequence continues at coordinate 363,575,872 of CM077672.1, forward strand.
AGCACACACCTCCCACACCGGCCGGCCAAAAAACAGAGGAGTGAGCGGGCTGGGGAGAGCATATATATAGGCATCTCTTTAGTCCCGGTTCGTGGCTAGAACCGAGACAGAAGACACACATTTAGTCCCGGTCCCAGCCACCAACCGGGACTAAAGGGGCTGCGCCAGGAGCAAGGCCCTTTAGTCCCGGTTCGTGTCTGGAACCGGGACCAAAGGGGTCAGACGAACCGGGACTGGTGCCTGCCATGGCCTGGCCGGCGCCCTGGCCTCACGAACCGGGACTGATGCACCCATTGGTCCCGGTTCGTAACAGAACCGGGATTGATGCTCTTATCTGGCCTGGACCAAAGCCCTGTTTTCTACTAGTGCACGCACGGTTTACCCATGTTCGGGCCTTCGGGGAGGAGTAATACCATACGTCCTGCTTTGTTTTTGTATTCATGCTGGGATACCACGTGCGAGGAAGTACTGTCAGGGAGATGTATTGCTACCGAGAGTCTTAGTCCACGAAAGTAGATGGGCGAGGGTTTTACACGCAGTAGATCCAATCTGGTCGGTGCCATGGAGACTTGGGGGCCAAGATGGTCTTTGGATACACATCTTGTCCTACGGGCTCCTTCCTGTCGCCAGCTCCTTGGTGGAACTTTAGGCCCCTGGGCAGAAATGCTGTCAGGCTCCCCTTCCAGAAGCAACCCCCGGTGTAGTAAATCGTCATCTACTACTATGTATGTGCTCTTATGCCCTATGTTAAAGATTATATTTGGCCCACTAGTGTTTGGGTAGAGATGTACATGTACATGTTGTTTTTATGTTATTGATCAGATCACATGTCTACCTTGATTAGTTTTTATCTGGTCAAATAATCATATCTAATATGCTCATCATGTTTTATCAACTGTTTTAATTTAAAATTTCTCATTTATTGAACAATCTAAAAACCTGATTACATACATTTTTCCCAAACTGATTTTCCTGCGACCATCAGACCTCCCATGTTCGAGGATCTGAATTACAAGAGATGGTGTGCAAGGGTAATTCTTTTTCTAACCGCCATGAATTATTTACATGCCTCCAAGGGCAAGCTAGAGGGACCGTTTACTCCTGAACAAGAGCAAGCTTTCCAGGCTACAAACACCCTCTTCAGAGATGTTGTTCTAAGTGTTCTTGCTGACAAGACCACCGATCCTTTCATAAGTATTATGGTCGGCAACTACATGTTGGATGTGCTCGAAGCCAAGTTTGGGGTCTCGGAATCAAGAAGTGACTTGTATGTTATAGAACAATACCATAACTGCAAGATGACTGACGACCGCTACATAGTTGAGCGAGCTCATGTGATATAGTCACTCATAAAGGAACGTGTGCATTTTAATTATGTGTTACCAGACAAGTTTATTGTCAGTGGCATAATTTCCAAGCTTCCTACTTTGTGGAGGAATTTTTCCACCGCTATGAAACACAAGAGACATGATTTTTCTATTGTCAATCTCATTCGTAATCTTGACGTGCAATGAAAGGCGAGGGCAAAACACATACATGATTGTTTTCATGAGGGAAGTTCTAGTTCCATCTTGGTACACAAAAAGAATTTTAAGCCCCATAAGTACACGAACAAGAACAAGTATGTGGGCATAGGAAAGTTTGAAGGCAAATGTAAGGCCTCACTATCTGGCAACTTTAAGAAATGTCTGGAAAAAAGTAAGGAGCATGGCATGTGACGGTGTCCCGACCAACGGGTTTCGCACCACGTCGGTTCCCGGCATGGTGGGCCGGGCTGAGATCCCCTAAGTCGGTTCCGTTCTGGCCCACTCTGGGCGGCCCATGACGAAATACACGAAGATTCCGAAAGAATTGGAGTACAATCTGACGATACTGGAGAGGTGGCAGACTCTACCTCCACCGATGTAGCCTACCTAGTTCTGTAACTCTAGGAACCCCGGTATGTTATATAATCCGGGGGCCGGGCTAGTCGATAGGATACATACAATCTCTCGGTATTTTACACGCACTTTGTACACACTCCAACAAAATAAACATAAGTAGGACGTAGGGTATTATCTCCTCTGTGAGAGCCCGAACCTAGGTAAAACATGGCCTCAGTTACCATCATGCCAAGTTGCCTAGCTAGGATCCTACCCAGGGATCTGTCGGATTTATCTCCAACAGTGTTGGCCCATACAGGTCCTGCTAGGTGGACGTCGCGGCTCGATGGGACTTTAGATCAACGCTCAAGTCGGTTCCGGCATGACATTCGTGTCGGTACAGCTGTTCGTCTTCGGTATCGCCACCCTTGTTGCCGACTCAACTGGCCATGTCAACCAGGCGAGACCTTCGGTCTAGGCCCGATCGTATGATTCAAGAACATGGAATACGCCGCAGACTACCGCAAAGAGCTGATCTTTCCATGATTTGGCATCTCGCCGGATCCAGGAACAGCTGGAGCCAGTTCTCCCGATCTCATTTTATCCAACACTCTTGTTATGCGGTGAAGAAGGACATTAGGATCCTGATTGTGAGAGTCGCTTTGACATACAACTAAATGGGAAGAACGGCAAGACGCTAATCTTGTTATTACCAATATTGTGATGAAGGATGTAGGGTATGGTAACTTTTGTACTTTTCTTTCAGTATGTCATTCTTTCGAATACTGGATTGACACGGTATCAATATACATATGTGTGATAATATCTCCATGTTTTCTTCTTATCAAGTTGCAACGACTACATCTGTGATGGAAGATTGCAAATTTCTTCTTTTCAAACACCAAGCTCCAATTTTTGTAGAAACAGAGTACAAATGCATAGACTCACATACATGTGCGAACACCGTTTCCCACTGAACAAACATTGCCGTAAAGGCTGAAATAAATCCCTAAAAATGTGAGGTCCCGTGCCAGATATATGATTTAAACCGGTGCACATATTTTACTTGAGACGATTATTCAATTTGTATTTTCGATAGAAGATGGCACATCTCTACAATAGTTGTTTTGCAAAGCTTGAATTCCATTTTCACATCAATTGATTCCAAACATAAAACTTTTTCACATTAATTGATTCCGAACATTGAGGAACAAGATGGGGCGACGTGACGAGCGGGAGTGAGGAGCGTCGACCCCTCCAAGGCCGAGCCAGGACCTCACCGGAGACGGGGACAGCGCTATGAGCGGCACCGAATTGCACGTCGCTGGATGAGACGAGGAATAGGGTTGATTGATGTGGATGGGGGTGTGCGGGCTTCCCGAGAAATCTGATGACTTGGGTGGTTTAGAAGGAGAAAGATGTGTGCATCTGGAGGAGGAAGAGGAACAGTGACGGTTGGCCCGAGGAGGAAGATGGATGGTCGGTCGTTAGGTCCACCGTTGGATTTTGATCCAACTTTCAAGATTTAGAACGAGAAATGATCAACACGTTTAATCTTTTTCAGGCATCTATTAGTCCAAGAGATGCAACGTGAGAGAGATGCAGCGAGGCCACACTGCTAGACTACATGACGTTTTTCTTGCAAGTGCTCATTCAACGTGAGAGGGAACGCGGAGAAGGCCAGAAATTGCCAGTAATTAGGAACGCATTCAATGCATTCCAACTATATATCGCACACGAAACTTATCCCCTGGGTATGCTTTGGCTGCAGCAATTAAAAACCAAATATTTTCTATATATCGCACACTCCTCTCCCGCCGTATTCAATGCGCATTCAATGAGTTCCAAAAAACTTTCCGGGCTGGTCTGCTGCTGCCAGTATATCTAACCTTGGCTGGCAACTCGGGTGGATCTCCTCAGACCTACACAGACCATCCATCCCCCGCTCTCCTCATCCTCCAACCAGCCAAGCCGGCGTGATCCCTTTCACTCCCTTTCTCTGGACACATTGGCGGCGCCCTCCACTCTTTGGAGAAGCCCGAGACTGCAGGCGAGGCTGCAGCAGCGCCGCATCACCGATCTGCCATCCGATCTCTTGCGGTGCATCGCCCAGAGGCTCCCGTCCGGCCAAGACGTCGCCAGCTTCCGGCTCACGGGCAGGCCCTGGCGGGACGCGGTGCCGCTTGGGGGCTTCGCTCCCCTTCTGATGCTGCCGGAGTCCCAGGACGGCAGCGCCACCTTCTACAGGCCGTCCGACGGCAAGATCCTCACGGCCAGCCTCCCAGACCTGCAAGGCAAGGTTGTGTGCGGCTCGTCGCGCGGGTGGCTGGCACTGGTGGACGAGGCAGTCTCCGTCACGCTCCTCAACCCCTTCACTGGCACCACCATCGCGCTCCCGCCGGCCAACAACAAACTCGGGGCTGCCTGCTTTAGAAAACTGTCCATGGACGTCAACGGACGGTGGGTCGTCCAGTCCATTCCCAAGGACCGTGCCATTACGCTAACCGAGATGAGGGACCTGCTGTTCCGCGACATCGTGCTATCCTCGCAGCCCGACTCTGCGGACTGCGTGGCCATGGCGCAGCTCGCTTCATCTTACAGCGTCGCCTTCTGTCGCGTCGGGGTGGACAGAGCGTGGACGGTGCTCCACTCCAACCTGACGTGCCGCATCAGGTCGGTCGTGCACTGCTACGGCAGCACGTTCCTGGCGATCGGTGAAGTCGTCGGGATCTCCATCTGCGACCTCGCCGGTGCTACTCCGAGTGTGAGAAGCTGTGGAGATGCTTCAGTCCGCCGAAATGGATCTACCCCCGCAGCTACGTGCAAGTGGACGGCAAGCTTCACCTCGTTGGCACTGTGCTTGAGAATAACACCAGACACACCCGGGTCTACATGTTAGATGTCTTCGCCGGGAAACGGATGTGGTCTAGAGTGATGAATGTTGGCCATCAGACATTGTTCGTGTCAAATATCTTCATGTCAGGCCATTGTGGAGCAAGCATTGCGGGGCTCATGATGAATTCTGTATACTTCTCTGAGAATCTGGATGGCCGTCAAGAGGATCCAGATCATAAGTTGGAGATATCCGACATAGCCAATGGCAGGCCGGAGTTGTTATCTTATAAGAAAAAGGTCCATGGTTTTTCGGAGGCTCTTTGCTGGATTCAGCCGAAACCAAATCTATGGAGACAAGGTACGTACATCTCTGTCCTGTTAATTATTTGATGCTGTTTTTTGTTGTATCTTGATCTGTGGGGCTATTAGATTCTAGAAATCAGACTGCCTGTCTCACTATTCCATGTCTGTTTTCGTTGTAACTAGCTAAGTTATTCTGCTAATCATGATGCATGTGTTTGGTTCATTATTGTTAACGGGGGCAAAAAAATATTAGATGTCATACTTGGTGGATAGATCGTTAGTCCATCAATGGTCAAAGTGATGAAAGAATTAAGATGCCATATATATTTGCCGGACAGGTATATGGTCGTTATGATTTTGCAACCGCTAGATAGGGTTTATAGATCATGAAACTCCAGTATGTCATGTTCATTATGACGGGTATTGCAAAAAGGGTAGATATGTCATACTCCGATTTTCAATAGTAGTGGAAACTAGTCCACTGAATTTGTGAACTAATGGTATTTTTCTAGTCACAAAGTCGATGTTATCCATAGGTGTAGCTAGGGTTTTCATCCTCTGCTAGAAGTTTCAACGCCTTCTGTATGACAACTGCGACAATTTTGAATGGAAAGTTGGGAACCATATATTTGGAAAACCCACCATTATTTCATTTGCAACCATCTTGGTTAGTGCCAGAAATCTAGAATATGATTTTCTTTTCTTTTGTGAATACTTAGTCCATTTCTGTTGTGTTTGCAACATCTTGAATTTACATGGCCTTAGAATCCCAAATGTCAAGTTTATGATCACATATGGGCGATGACAATAGGTTAGATTTGTGTCATGTATTTGATAGACCGTAATATGCTTTGTAACCATAGTGGCAAGTACTCTCGGTCAAATGATTGAAGGTATCTGCCTACTTACTTACAGCTCTTTATTTCTATGGTTCTAGCTATCTAGGGTTTGCCTGGTCTGTTAAGTATCACAATTATTTTAGCTTCATCGTTACAAGTGACAATCGAGAAGTTAGGTATGAGATGTCTGTCAGAAAGGCCGTCATTTTGTTTCACACAAGGATGGTAGGAGCTCACATCGCACCCTTAAGTATGTGGCACACCTATAATATAGATAAGAAATATGACAAAAAGAACAGAGGGAAGCAAGAAACTGGGCACATTTAAGTGGGCGATCAAGAAAGTGGTAGCATTGTGCCTCATCTCGCAAGGGTTCAATATTTGGATTCACTCTGGGTGCATTACTAATTCCTTCTAAAGAAGCTACAGATCTTGCCCAATTTACAATATAATAAGTCCCATAGTGCCCTTGTTAAGGTTCCAAATTTCGCCAAGATGAGAGCTAAGCTTAATTTCTAGGGAGATTGTAGTGTTTCCACCATATAAAAATAATTAAGCGCAACGACATCTACTGTTGTTCTCCAGATATAATTTTCTAGCATTTTTCTTTCTCTTGTACAATTCTACTTGTGTGTCCTCCCATAATGTATTGGGCGTGAAACTAAACTTGTCCTAATTGATTTGTTCTCAATATAAATTTTGAATGATTTTTATATCTTAATTCTGATGGTTTTTATGCTGGACATGCTGATGCTTGAAAATGTGTAAGATCAAATATTATTTCTCTCTGAGCTGAGAAGAACAAATGTTGTGTGAAAATTTTGCTCATGTACTCGTTATTTAAATTTCTGATTTTGTGTGTCGGTGGTAGATAAGGGTAGCGTTTGTTGAGATACTTATATATTCAACTGGCTGATGTACGAAACGATGAAAAGTTCACATGAGCACTACCTCATGTGTGATATAACAACGTTCATCGACAAGATCGTAGTTGCTTATTTTTTTGCAAATTAAGATTCAGTTTTAACTATTTATCTCTTTCAGATAGACATTATTGTCAAGATCTCGACCTCCGACAACTGTGCTCATGGTCCAAATTTCCAGCATTTTTTGTCGTCTAAAATTAGCTGTATATTTGGTTGTAACCACATTATTTGGCATGCTACAGTAATTGTTCGAATCACTTTTGACTATAAATTTTGATGATTATTTTCAGGAGGACATGCTAATGAATGAAAGGTTCAAGATCGATCAGTGGAGATCAAGCACTTTCTGAGCCTTGTGTGCAATGCAACAAGAAGGGTCGAGTACCAACTTCATAGTTCCTTTGTTCATGAACATTAAGATTCAGTTTGGACTCAGTTATGCTACCTATATCTTATGTTTTCTGAACCAACTTCGGTTTTCTTCCTGATTTTTCCCTAAGAGAACACGTATTTTCTATGTGGTTTGACTATTGAAGCATGTCGAAGTTGATCTTGTTATGTTCTCGGTTATATGGATTTTGCAGGGAGTGGTAGTATTTGATAGTAGTATTTTTCTTAGGGTGAACTGCAATCTTTTTTTGCACATGTTACCCCAAACTTCTAAAATTTGCTACTATGGCCTGAAACCAAGCTTTATGCGCATATTTAACATTTACGTCCAATACGGCTAATTAAACATGTGAATCCTTGAAATGATGGTCAATGTTTACATTTGTACAAAACTTGAAGTTATCTAGCCAAGAGTTTCTCAGGTATCTAGTGTGAATCATATCAAACAAACACATAGCTTGAAATCAATATACTAGTGTACTTGAATGAACAACCATAACTTAAGCAAAACATGGTTTGGTTTTTTGTGTGGGTATTTTACTGTTTTTGGTGGAAAGATTGTTTGGAGACCCATACCGAACCATAGTGGGTGGAGTCATCCCCATAGAACTTCACCATGAACCAAGAGGTGTCTTTAAGTTAGTTTGGTGCATGCTTTTTGTGAAATCCACTCAAAATAATTTAAATTTTTATTTTGGCAAACAGTAAATAAGAAATTGGATCAAGTTTTGTATTTGTACCTTCCCTTGGTACAATTGGGAGGTTTTAGAATGTTTCTAGACATAACTTCAACCTCTTTGTATTTACCTTTTTGCAACAGTTTATAAAATAAGCTCAACAGTTATAGTTGAAGCACCTTAAACAGAAGCTGAGATCGACATAATTTTGCGTTAGCTACAACATAGTTGTGTACTTCTTTCCTCAACATATAGTTGATGTCAATCTTCGGTCATATGGGAGCATCCAGGCGGAGGCGGCAATGACGTGGGCTGCAGCAATGGTGGAGGCAGGAGTTGAGGGTTTTGGGTTCGTAATGCAGGCTGGAGTAGGGTTGGGAGTGACCTTCACCAGATAAGAAAACCATTCCTCACCTTGGATTAGAGCAGGGGCGGAACTATGCGCTTGGTCCTGGCCCAAGTAATATGAACACAACATTGATTGTGCTTTGACCATGCCACCTCACCGCTTTCGCTAACGCTCCACGCCTCCAACAACCGCTGACCACACCCGGACGTCATGCATCCCTCGTTCGAGCATGCAGCCAAGTGGAATTGTGACATTGCTTCCGGCCATGCACCAGCGTGACGCCCTCGCAATCATTCGTCTCCTTTAAAAATTACTAGCTTCTGATTCTTAAATTCTCTTAGATTCAAGTCCATTTGTTTTCCTTCTTCAGACAAATTATTAATGGTTTCGTTGTTAGGACGAGACTTTGACCTGCCATAAAATTGATGTTGTTAGGTTCATACTCAGAAGTACTTATATGTAGTTGTGATTTTGTATCACAAACATTACGTACTAATAATTTATTTATTGGCTAAAGGGTTTGTTCTAATGTTACTAAATACTCGATCTATTTTGGAACAGAGGATGTGTTAGTAAAATTTATGGGTCATATGATTTTATTCAATTCAATTTAATATAAATTGCTTGAGATGGCGAGGAACCAAGAGGTACTCGGTTGTTTCTCAGTCCAAAAGATCATTAGAAGTAGAAAACAAACATGAGTTTTCAAGCAAACCCATGGAATCTGAAGAGTAATACTGACAGAGATATCAATTTATTACTAAAAAACACACAATACACCATAATACATACAGTACAATCCATATACTCGATACAGTTTATGCAATAATACTTACATTTGTACAATAATACACACAGTTTATATAATATAATAACTAGTGTAATTAGACGATGAGGTGGGATGCTCCCTGCCGTCAAAGTCATGGGTGAGGACGGGTCACCGTGGGAGGCCAGCCACAGTCGGGGCTAGCTGTGTAGCGTCAGCTCGGATCCATGCCATGCCACCCCAGATCGATTTTAAACCAAGGAGGAAGAAGGGAGAAATGCCGGATGGCGGCGTGCTCTCCGTGTTCTCCCTGATGTATCTCCACAGAAGGAAGAAGGTGACTTGGCAGCTGTGTCTTTGGCCTTGTTCTACCGCCACCAGACCAGGATTGGGAATTTGGGATGGAAAGCCAGCAGCAAAGAAGGAGGTTGGCCACCACGTGCTTCTTCCCGGCCAGACCCTCGCAACCGCTAGAAAGGAGAGCTCTCTTATCTTCACTGTATGTGGTGGTAGTGGTGTTGATATGTAGTGGATCAGTACAAGTTACACGGAGCAAATGGAAACAAAATGAAACTAATATGAATTGCAACGAATATAGCAGTGACATCATCGGGCAGAGAAGATTCCATGGAATCAGTTCAAACATACAATAAAGAATACGTGCAGCAAATAACAAAAATATTTTACACTCACTAGATAAGAAAATAATGGAGAAGTTTTAAAAGAGAGGTTGATATGATTCTATGGCAGTGCAGTCATCTCCATGACAGCAAAAGAATGCCGAAGAGCCAAATTTTGGTCACATTCTACAATCCAAAATCATGACAAATAGACTACAGTAAACATCATTACAAATGTACGAATCACTGCAATAGAATTTTAGAAGTAAAAAAGCCGGTGACAAACTTCCTCTAAATGTAGGCATTGGCTCAAACAAGTTGTTGGCAACTCACACACAGGTAGAACGCGAAGCAAGAGAGAAAACTTATTAACTGGATTGCTACACAAAGATGCCTTGTACAGAATTCATACAAGTTTTTGCCAGGGGAAGACTAGAGAAACGTTGTAGCATTTGGTACAGCAGCAAGCATTCCTGACCAGTGTAGAACTAGCACATGCCAGTGACAAGCGCTCATAAGTGCATGTGCCACTGGTAATTGCAAAATTGCCACTGACGAAAATAAAGTAAGTAACCAGCAAAAGTTCCGCACAATACAGGGACACTCTGGTTAAGTATCAGCACATATTTCTCTCGTCAGTTACTAGTGACAAGCATTTTGTGTACTAGTCACCGCTAAGGTGGTGGTTATAAATGTTTCAGCAGTAGTGAACAAAGCATGCTTTTCTCTTGTTTGCCAAAAGTAAAAAAGAATGCTTCTCTCAAATCAAATGTCAAAAGGTGCTGAAACTTAACCAAAATGCTCTCTGAATTGTGCAGAACTTACTGGAGTTTGTTAAATGTTTGTGTTCAGTTTGAATATTGAACGCAAAATTTGATGCTTAAACTAAACATGCATGTTTGTATTATATATGTCATTTGCATTTTAACCTAACATTTCAGGTTGAAACTCAGCAGATATGTCCCAAATCATCAATAAGAAAGAGTTGAGATTTTACCAGAATGCCCATCAAAGTTATGTGGGGCTGTTCATATTGTTTTGAAAGTTATGCATTTTTATTTTTCAACCCAATTTAAGCCTTAAAAAAATAAAGCATATTTCTCCCAAACTTCATGTTCAAAAGAGCCGTGGACTTACCAGTTCACAAGCCTACTGAATTATTATTAATTTACGGAAATATTTTCGTTATGCACAGTTTAAATTCTGAATGCAAATTTTAGTTTGAAAGTAAATAGCCGTGTTTCTCACAAATCATGTGGCAAAAATAGCTGACATTTTATGAGAATGTTTACTGGATTGTATGTCATTTACTGGAATCTTTTGAAAGTTTATGCACAGAAATTTCTAGATTTGTCAATACTTTAGTTTTACGTGAGAAAACGGGCCGAGTCATTGATTGAAAATTACATACAAGCTCGAGATTGACCAGATTAGGTGACGTGACAAGAAAACTTATATGGACACCATTTCATGGCAATCCAATACCAGTGACAATAATCCGAGAGAGAGCCCCCCGGGGGGGGGGGGGGGGGGGGGTATAATGTAGACTAAACTCAAATTGGCATTATAAATTAAACTCCGCTACAAACTGTTTTTTTGTGAATAAACTCCGCTACAAACATATAAGTTCTGGAGGGTAAAATAGACACGTAAAACGTCCAATAGAGCACACAATTATTCTGGGCGGCTGACAGGCTTCTTGCACGAGGATGGCCTACTGACTGAGTTTGCAAGCTTTGCGACCAGCAATCCGAATCTGCTTTGCATTTGCTCCTTTTAGCTAGGCAAGTGTGGTGCTCCTTCGTTGCTTCGCACTGAGAGATGGCTGTCATTGGAGCGTTGTCCATGTCGAGTGGTGCTGGAGGATATGGCGCTTCGTGCCCAAGGATAAGAGAAATAAGAGCATGACGCTATCTTGTTACTTATGTGGTGTGGCACATTCGAAGGAGCACAACCGAAGAACATTTGATAAGAAATCGCGGTGGTGAACAAAGTTACAGATGACATTGGCCTCCTGAAGGAGGCAAGAGAGATGTAGTTTGTCTTGCGTTGGGGAATGGCCCTATACGGTCCCTGTTGCATTTCCGTTTTCAGTTTAGCTTCTTCCTTAGCCGGTCTTATGCTAATGTACAGTTTCTTTCTCGCAGAGCTCCAGCTGATTCCGTAAAATAAGTGGAAACAGTTCATACAGCCGGCTGAAAGAACGCTTCATTGGACGCGTGCATCACCGTTCGATCGAACTAAATCCTATGGCTGGAACATGCTTTACTGGAAGAAGGGATTCGGGTCACGTATTCACCACAGCGCCCACAACTTTAGATTTTTCCTTGTCTTCTTCCTACTCGCAACTCGGCTGCCCCTCCAAAATTGAACACCAAATCCTCCCTCGCTCGCTCCCCCGCAGCTCGGCCGGTCCTGACTTTTCTGAGGTCCGGGGGCAAACTTAAAAAATGGGCCCCATCAAGGTTCAAGGCTGCAACTACAATATAGTAAAAGATTCACTCATGTAGATATAAATCACAAAATATCATTTGATTTCAAACATCCAACTAAACAACCATCGTGTTGGAACCGGTCTATACACGCACATCCCACACCATCAGCTCCCACTAACCACGACCGGATAGCCTAGCATCTAGCAGGAGTTAGCTAGTTAGTTACTCTCTCCGTCCCATAATGTAAGTCAAAAAACGTCTTACACTATGGGACTGAGGGAGTAGTTTGTTGAGCTTTCTGTGGAACAACCAGCGTTGTATATATTTGTCCGAGTGACCAATGCATCAGTACAGTTCGACCCATTCTGTGTCTTTGTCTTCTACAATTAGCAAATAAGGTCTTGTAATACACCATAGACATGTACTACACGATAAGAGTTTTTTAGGAAACATTGTACCTGAATGGTTGGCGGAGAAAAGCAGAAATCAAACTATTGAGTTCCAAATACCTCAGATCTCGCTATGGTCCTCCCACGTCCCACCCTCGATTCGGTATCTTAACCAACCGAGAAGATCAGTTAAGGTGTCCAATTTTTTTTTTTTAAACGTACAAAGATCAATCAAATGGAAAAAGGACTGAAATTTTACAAGAACATTTTGAAGGGTTCTCTGTCCTGGTTGCAAAGCAAATGGAGCTGATGAGGTGCTGCGAGCCTACCCCTGATGCTGCTCACCGGATGGGAGTGCGTATTGGCAGTGTGCTGGAGGAAAGGAATGAGGAATCCATAAGAAGGTGAGATGGAAAATGTAAGGGTGAATCTAAGGAAACAGCCATAATCATTTCTTCGCGAGAGGAACAAACTTAGAACGAGAGACAGATGAAGGGAGAAGAAACGTCTACTGTAGCGTGCGTCTCTGAGTAAATCGATGGTTGACCTCACGTTCACGTGGCCCGCGTCTTTGTAGGCTAGCTGATTGGGCCATGGTTTTAGTGCTTGTTTCAGTTAACCCTTGATCCATTTAAAAAGACGATGGGCTGAAAAAAAAACGATGGACTAGTATACCCAGTACGTACGAGAGCAACTAATCAGCGAGTACTTCTTCGGAGCCTCACAAGGGTCACTTTTGATGCGCTGCGAGCGCATCACTTGGCGTGCTCTCATCCGTCAGCACGTGTCGCGTTTTGGGCGCTCCCTCCGGATTTTGTTTTTATTTTATTTTTCTGTATGTGTTCTCGGCTTTTAGATGATTTCTTCTTCGGCTTTTTTGGCTTTTCGGTTGACAAAAAAAATTAGAAAAAATTGCGAGAGAAAAAGTGTTTTTTTTCCTTTTGCGAGAGACACAGATTTACTTCTCGTGGAGGCACGGATTTGCTTCCGCGAGAGGCACAGTCGTGCCTCTCGGAAATTGAAAAAAAACCGGTTTTCTTTTTCTTTTTCTTCCGCGAGAGGCACAGATTTACTTCTTGTGGAGGCACGGATTTACTTCCGCGAGACGCACAGTCGTGCCTCTCGGAACAAAAGGAAAAAAATGCGTTTTCTTTTCTTTTCTTCTGCGAGAAGCACATATTTGATTCCCGTGGAGGCATAGATTTGCTTCTGTGAGAGGCATAGTTGTGCCTATTCAGAAAGGGAAAAACTGTGCTCCTCGTTTGGTTTTTTTTATCTGGGTTTTTCGTGAAAAAAAAGTTTGTCGAAACCTATCAACATGTGATCTTGTTTCGAAGATCTCGACGCGAGGAATCCAATGATGAAAACGGTTTGACATTTGGACGCACGGTTTAAGAGATAAAACATTTTGAATAAACAAATCTACGAAAAAAGGATAACTCCTAGGTTGCGATAAGTTGTGCACATGCAGTGCGCCACTTGTCGCAACCTGGGAGCGGGAGTGACCTTTGCAAAGAGTACTCCTTAATTAGTGATTTCGAGTACGTACACACGGCGGGTGGTCGGGGACCGTCATCAAGCTGGACCCTCGCGCGATCGCACTTCTTGCCCCGGCCCAGGGCCGGCCGTGACCGTTGTTGCTGCAAGCTGCAGTAGTTGTTGTTCCTATCTCTATCCAACATCCTCCAGGATCCTTATCGACGAGGGCACCTCCCACCTTTGTAGCAGCCACTGTGGATGTACTTCAGTCCACCAAGTAAGTTGTCCAACTTGGTGGCTTGCTGCAAGGAAGTTGCTCGGGGGTGCTAGAGTGGAGGCCGGTGTTGGAAGGTCCTATTCCGTTTTGCCGGGCAGAGGCCGTGCTAGCCGTTGTTGGTGGGTGTGCTGCAAAGCCGGGACCGGTGCTGCTTGAGGGTGCTACAAGCCTGCTGACTGCTGCCACTGTTGCAACCGTGGATGTCGTCGGAGCTGGAGGTGCGGTGTGGATCAAGAAAGGGCACTACTGCAAAGTTAGATAGTGGATTGTTGCAAGGGGATTGTTCTCGTCCACACGCGCTCGTCTTTCTCCCTTTCCTTCTCTCCCCTTCACAACGAGGAAGAGCTCCCTGACTGCGACCATCCCGTCCACTGCCGCTGCAAGATGGACGGTATTGTGAGCTTCACACCTCGATGGTGTTGTCAACATGATAGCGGGCATCGCGACATCACTAGTGTTGCAGATGCTCACCTGTGCTCCTTTGCAACACCACCGGCGCTGCAGAGTGCTCGCCGGTGTGAAATGGGTGGCGGCGAGGTTGCAATATCACCTGTATTGCAGAGGTCGTTGGGGGTCGCAACATGACCTATGTTGCGGTGGCAACCTGGTTCGTGCTGCAAACATTCTGGCTGGCGATGGCTCATGGATCGAACGTTTCCATTCACGCAATCTAACGGCTCAGGAGGCGGCTGATTTTCTCCTTGCGTCAGCTGACTCGCACCCAGCATGTGCCTTAAGATAAAGGACATTACTATAGAGTAGCACCGCATACTTGCGCTCGCGTCTAGTGGTTGCTAAACCTGTTTTTGCGATTAAAAAGCTTGTAATCACGTGGGCTGCGGGCCCGTGCATATATCATGGTTCTGCTGATGGAGATAAATTCACCCACGGTCACTAGACTTGTTCCGAAAATTGACTTTGGTCACTAGACTTAGAAATAGCCAGATTACGGTCACGAAGCGCATATCAGTGAACAAAGACGGTCACCGCGTACGCTTGGGCTACTTATTCCATGGACGTGGCATGCGCTTTGACCGATAGACCGACGGCGTCGTAAAAGCAAGGGTGTTTTCCACAAATGTGACATCAGCTAACCCTTGCCATTTTGCACAAATCTCCCTAGCATTTTCCAATCTCTCATTTCGAAGTTGAAGTCGTGGTCGCCGCTATGCAGCAGCCGATGGAGGTCGCCACCACCCCAGCAAGGGACTAGGGCATCATCGGCAACAGCGGCACAGGCATGCTGCAGCCAGTGCTAGATGAGGCATAGGCGGCCAAAGAGTGAGTTGGTGCAGCACCGATGAAGAAGGTGGGGCAGTCATGGCGCGCCGGCAGGGGCATGGTGGATGACCGTAGGATGGGTCGCAAGCGGCTGGGAGGCAAGTGCGGCGCCATGAACACGCGACAAGAAGCGGCTGGGCATCGGGTATTGTGTGGCTGCCGGTCCAGAGAGGAAGAGTGACCACCCCGACCATACGGCGAGCTCCACCGTCCGCCCTATATAAGCACCCCGGCCACCCTAGCTTCTCTCCAAAAACCCTAGCCAAGCCTCCTCCCTCCTCCCATCGCCGCCACAGTCTCTCCCTTCCCTCTATTTTTCTCTCCCCGCGCGCGCCATTGGGAGCACTATAGGCACCATGCTTCACCGGTTTGCCCAACGGTGATTACGAGCCCCACCTCCATGTCCACAGGCACCGCAACATCACCCAGAGCTTCACCACGCAATGGACTGAGCCAGGACGCCCTATCGCTGACGAGCATGTCATCGACCTCTGCCTCGGTAACTTGTCGTCGGTGCCTTAAAACGATGTCGTCACTGTGCCTGGCTCTCTCCGACTCCTCCGTCGACTTTGCTGCATCGGTGTGCATCTCCTGGCGTGTTCCCGACGAGCCCCGCTTCCCCGAGCTCCTCTTACGCGACGTCGTGCTCCATCGAGTTCTTTTGCCTCGCGCTAGAGTGCCTCCGCATCGCCCAAACCAATCCTGCCTTGTCGGACCTCTCCAACGTGTCCCCGCGGGGAACCTCATCTTTCTGGACCTTCCCCCTCCTTCTCTCCCATATCGCATAACCCCCGGCTGCCGAGATTGCGCCGCCGGCTCCCATGGCTGCGCAACTAGGGATTTGGGAGGCGATGGGCTAGGGATTTGTGAGTGGATTTACGGGGAGGTAATGGGCTAGGGATTCCCCGAGCTGCTCCTCATCCTCGCATCCAACACCTCAACTAGACCACGCTGCTGCAACTCTCGCACTGTGCCTTGCTCGTCTCCCTCAACCTCAGCCCCGACGCCTTGTGGGGCCCACTGCCCGAGCAACTCGTCGCGCTCCCTTGCTCGTGTCGCTTGACCTCAGTGGTAATGACATCAAGGGTACCGTGCCACCGGGCTTTGCCGCACTGCAGGGGCTCCAGGTGCTTGATCTGCACGGCAACTACCTTCCCAGCGTCCTTCGTGGCAGTGGGCACGAGCCGCTGCGGCGGGACAAGGTGGTGGCGGAGGCGGTTGGATGTCACTAGTGCAGAATCGGCCTATAGTGCCGGTTCGGAAGGGCCTTTAGTGCCGGTTCTCCAACCGGCACTAAAGGGTGGGGACTAAAGCCCCCCCCCCCCCTTTAGTCCCGGTTCAACACGGCCCGGCACTAAAGGCCCACCACGTGGCCCCTGTCGGCGCCGTGGGCTGGGAGACCTTTAGTCCCGGTTGGTAACACCAACCGGCACTAAAGGCCCACCACGTGGCACCTGCCGGCGCCGTGGGCTGGGGGACCTTTAGTCCCGGTTGGTAACACCAACCAGGACTAAAAGTATTTAATTCTTTTAATTTTGGTTTATTTTTCCTTTTAATCCTTTAGGGGTTTATGAATTAATTATGGTTTATTTTTCCTTTTAATTTTGTGTTTTCCATTTAATTATTTTTCATTTCAAACATATATTACGCTACTACATACTGTACATGTTGTGCATATATATATAAATAGAATTTCTCGTAGAACCGATCATATATATATACTGTACTCTTGATTGGTATTTGTTGTTTCTTGCATGTACCACGTATGCAAATTGTACATTCTCGTTGGTAGAAGCTTGACATCGTCAGGCTTGACCAGAGGTTTGCCGCGGACATATTGGTATTTTACTTCCTCCTTTGTAATCCCGGGGATTTCCTCAAGGCCTAGGAGTTATTCAACAGTGACACCGGCCTCTTTAGCCTGCCTTCTAAGATCGTCGGTTATTACCAGCCGATCGGCGGTACTCACATGTGTTTGTACAATGAGCAGGGGGATCGATTGCACTGCCCGTTCTCCCAGCTGGGGAACAGTTTTCCCGCTTTTTTTGCCAACTGCTTGGCTCGAGCTCGAGCTCGACTCCTTTTGCCCTGCTAAATATGACTTCTTGATAGACCGCACATAGTCGGAGTCCTTCTGATTGTCAGCCGGTCGAGCCATATCAATAAAGTGTTGTGAGACATGCTCAGGTACTTTCTCCTTTGGCGGCGCGGGCGGTTTCGGTGCAAAATGGGCCTTCAATTGGGCATCACATGCGTCGTCGAGTTCCTCCTGAGTCAGGTGGTAAGACAACTTCGGAAGAGGCTTGAGGCTTGGACCATATTTGAATTTCTTGTCTGTTGTACCGCTAGCCGTCGTAGCTGCTGCCTCTCTCTTCCGTTGTTGCTTAGGCTGACGTCGTGCCGGACTTGGAGGAGGAGTCGGCTGACGCGGTACCGGCGGACTTGGAGGAGGAGGAGTTGGCTGACGCCGTGCCGGACTTGGAGGAGGAGTCGGCTGACGCGGTGCCGGACTTGCAGGAGGAGGAGTCGATTGACGCGGCGGCGGACTTGGAGGAGGAGGAGGAGGTGGCCTTGGAAAGACGATGCAATCCTTTTTCCATAGAATGATACGATGTATGGCCTCTCCCAGTGTTCTCTCCTCATCACCTCCAAGAATGTCAAGTTGTAGCTCGTGATATCCTGACATCACTTCATCAACCCCGACACGAGCATAGCTAGCTGGAATGGGATTGCAATGGAAGGTTGCTTCAGGGGGATTTGCTAAAGCATAGCCGTCCGCCACCTTCATGGATAAGTTCATCAATTTTCAACCCTTTCCGACTTCATTTGCTATTTTTCATGCATTTACTGATTTTTTTTTAGCTAAATGACCCTGAAATTGAAAAGCAGAACAAATGAACTCTGAAAAGGTTGAAAGTTGGCATGGTATCATCATTTCACCCACATAGCATGTGCTAAAAAGTTGAGAGGGTTGCGGCAAAAACTGGATGCACTTCGTGTACAAAATGGATAATCTCTTTCGAAGTATCACGGTTTCAGACGAAAACTCATATGTTACAAAAGGCATTTCATTTCTTGACATGTAACTGCAGTGATATTCTAGATCAAAGCCATCACCAGAATAGTTGTGGAGAGAAAGTCTTCACTTTTTCTTCGCGTGTGTCCCTTGCTTATTGCGCCGTAACCATGGATAATCTTCATCGTTTAACAGGGTGCTTGGGTCAGCCTTCACTTTGAAGGGAGGAATTTCATGAAACTTTTCATAATCTTCAGACATGTCTGTCTTGTCCTCCACTCCCACGATGTCTCTTTTCCCTGAAAGAACTATGTGGCGCTTTGGCTCGTCGTATGATGTATTCGCTTCCTTATCTTTTCTTTTTCTCGGTTTGGTAGACATGTCCTTCACATAGAAAACCTGCGCCACATCATTGGCTAGGACGAATGGTTCGTCTGTGTACCCAAGATTGTTGAGATCCACTGTTGTCATTCCGCACTACGGGTCTACCTGTACCCCGCCTTCTGACAGATTGACCCATTTGCACCGAAACAAAGGGACCTTAAAATCATGTCCATAGTCAAGTTCCCATATGTCCACTATGTAACCATAATATGTGTCCTTTCCCCTGTTGGTTGCTGCATCAAAGCGGACACCACTGTTTTGGTTGGTGCTCTTTTGATCTTGGGCGATCGTGTAAAATGTATTCCCATTTATCTCGTACCCTTGGTAAGTCAATACAGTCGAAGATGGTCCCCTGGCCAACGAGTACAGCTCATCTCCAACAATGTTGTTACCCATGAGATGTGTTTGCAACCAACTGCCGAAAGTCCTGATGTGTTCACATGTAATCCAGTCGTCAGACTGCTCCGGGTGTTTGGAGCGCAGAAAATTCGTGTGTTCATTGACATACGGGGTCACCAAGGTAGAATTCTGTAGAACTGTGTAGTGTGCTTGAGCCCAAGAATGCCCGTCCCTACATATTATTGCATCCGCTCCTAGCATGCCTTTTCTAGTCAGTCTCCCCTCATACCGCGATTGAGGGAGACCAATCGGCTTAAGGTCAGGAATAAAGTCAACACAAAACCCAATGACCTCCTCTGTTTGATGGCCCATGGAGATGCTTCCTTCTGGCCTAGCACGGTTACGAACATATTTCTTTAAGACTCCCATGAACCTCTCAAAGGGGAACATATTGTGTAGAAATACAGGACCCAGAATGGCAATCTCGTCGACTAGATGAACTAGGACCTGCGTCATGATATTGAAGAAGGATGGTGGGAACACCAGCTCAAAACTGACAAGACATTGCACCAAATCATTCTTTAACCTTGGTAGGATTTCTGGATCGATTACCTTCTGAGAGATTGCATTGAGGAATGCACATAGCTTCACAATGGCTAATCGAACGTTTTCCGGTAGAAGCCCCCTCAATGCAACCGGAAGCAGTTGCGTCATAATCACGTGGCAGTCATGAGACTTTAGGTTCTGGAACTTTTTCTCTGCCATATTTATTATTCCCTTTATATTCGACGAGAAGCCAGACGGGACCTTCATACTGAGCAGGCATTCGAAGAAGATTTCCTTCTCTTCTTTGGTAAGAGCGTAGCTGGCATGACCCTGAAACTGCTTTGGATCCATGCCGTCTTCTCCGTGCATACGTTGCTGGTCCTCCCGTGCCTCCGGTGTATCTTTTGTCTTCCCATACACGCACAAGAAGCCTAGCAGGTTCACGCAAAGATTCTTCATTACGTGCATCACGTCGATTGCAGAGCGGACCTCTAGGTCTTTCCAATAGGGTAGGTCCCAAAATATAGATTTCTTCTTCCACATGGGTGCGCGTCCCTCGGCGTCATTCGGAACAGATTGTCCGCCAGGACCCTTTCCATAGATTACATGTAAATCCTTGACCATATCAAGTATGGCATCACCAGTACGGAGGGCGGGCTTCTTCCGGTGATCTGCCTCACCTTTGAAATGCTTGCCTTTCTTTCTTAAGAGATGGTTAGTCGAAAGAAATCGACGATATCCCAGGTACACATTCTTCCTGCATTTGTCCAAATATATACTTTTGGTATCATCTAAATAGTGCGTGCATGCGTGGTATCCCTTGTTTGTCTGTCCTGAAAGGTTACTAAGAGCAGGCCAATCATTGATGGTTACAAACAGCAACGCATGTAGGTCAAATTCCTCCTGTTTGTGCTCATCCCACACACGTACACCTTCTCCATTCCACAGCTGTAAAAGTTCTTCAACTAATGGCCTTAGGTACACATCAATGTCGTTGCCGGGTTGCTTAGGGCCTTGGATGAGCACTGGCATCATAATGAACTTCCGCTTCATGCACAACCAAGGAGGAAGGTTATAGATACATAGAGTCATGGGCCAGGTGCTATGATTGCTGCTCTACTCCCCAAAAGGATTAATGCCATCTGCACTTAAACCAAACCATACGTTCCTTGCGTCACCTGCAAAGTCCCCCCACCTTCTCTCGATTTTTCTCCACTGCGACCCGTCAGCGGGTGCTCTCAACTTCCCGTCTTTCTTACGGTCTTCTTTGTGCCATCGCATCAACTTGGCATGCTCTTTGTTTCTGAACAGACGTTTCAGCCGTGGTATTATAGGAGCATACCACATCACCTTGGCAGGAACCCTCTTCCTGGGGCGCTCGCCCTCAACATCACCAGGGTCATCTCGTCTGATCTTATACCGCAATGCACCGCATACCGGGCATTCATTCAAATTCTCGTACTCCTCACCGCGGTAGAGGATGCAGTCATTAGGGCATGCATGTATATATCTTCTGCACCTCTAATACTAGAGGGCAGAGAACCTTCTTTGCTCCGTACGTACTGTCAGGCAATTCGTTATCCTTTGGAAGCTTCTTCTTCATTATTTTCAGTAACTTATCAAATCCCTTGTCAGATACACCATTCTCTGCCTTCCATTCCAACAATTCCAGTGTGGTACCGAGCTTTGTGTTGCCATCTTCGCAATTTGGGTACAACCGTTTTTTGTGATCCTCTAACATGCGATCGAACTTCAACTTCTCCTTTTCACTCTCGCATTCTCTCTGTGCATCAACAATGACCCGGCGAAGATCATCATCGGGCACATCGTCTGGTTCATCTTGATCTTCAGCTTCCCCCGTTGCAGTATCACCGTATTCAGGGGGATAGTTGTCATCATCCTCTTCTTCTTCGTTGTCTTCCATCATAACCCCTATTTCTCCGTGCTTGGTCCAAACATTATAGTGTGGCATGAAACCCTTCTCAAGCAGGTGCAAGTGAAGGGTTTTCGAGTCAGAGTAATCCTTCGTATTCCCACAGACAGTACATGGACAATACATAAAACCATTCTACTTGTTTGCCTCAGCCACTTCGAGAAAATTATGCATGCCATCAATGTACTCGGAGGTGCGTCGGTCACCGTACATCCATTGCCGGTTCATCTGCGTGCATTATATAATTAAGTGTATCAAAAACCATTACAGAACATCATGAATTGAGAAGTGACAAAATTAATACAATTTCATCTTGTCCTCTTCAATTCTTTTCAATTTTTCTTTCAAATAATTGTTTTCTTTTTGAACTAAATTTAACCTCTCGACAAGAGGGTCGGTTGGAATTTCCGGTTCACATACCTCCTAGATAAAAACATCTATGTCACGTTGGTCGGCATAATTCTCATAAACACTAAATGAAACAAATAGTTATAAAAGATAATATACCACATCCGAATCATACACCGGACGAGAACCGACGGGGGCGGATACCAAAACCATGGCACTATATAATAACAAACAATAATAA
The DNA here is from genome assembly GCA_039707655.1 of Elymus sibiricus. Lineage (NCBI taxonomy): Eukaryota > Viridiplantae > Streptophyta > Magnoliopsida > Poales > Poaceae > Elymus > Elymus sibiricus. Next base: position 363,598,107 of record CM077672.1, read on the forward strand.
AAGTAAGAAAATTATACAAGTAGCTATATAACTCATACAACAAGTAAGAATTTTTTTTCTATTAAAAAGAAGATAAGAACAAGAGGCTCACCACGGTGGTGCCGGGGATCGACGGTGGTGAGGACGGGGACGGGGACAATGGTGCACCGCCAAACCTAGACAAATCTTGGGGAAAATGGAGCTTGGAGGTCGAGCTTGTAGAGGAGAAAGCTTAAGTGTGACTCGGGCATTTCATCGAACACCTCATGTGCATAGGAGGTGAGAGCAGAGCAGCACACACCTCCCACACCGGCCGGCCAAAAAACAGAGGAGTGAGCGGGCAGGGGAGAGCATATATATAGGCATCTCTTTAGTCCCGGTTCGTGGCTAGAACCGGGACAGAAGACACACATTTAGTCCCGGTTCCAGCCACCAACCGGGACTAAAGGGGCTGCGCCAGGAGCAAGGCCCTTTAGTCCCGGTTCGTGTCTGGAACCGGGACCAAAGGGGTCAGACGAACCGGGACTGGTGCCTGCCATGGCCTGGCCGGCGCCCTGGCCTCACGAACCGGGACTGATGCACCCATTGGTCCCGGTTCGTAACAGAACCGGGATTGATGCTCTTATCTGGCCTGGACCAAAGCCCTGTTTTCTACTAGTGCACGCACGGTTTACCCATGTTCGGGCCTTCGGGGAGGAGTAATACCATACGTCCTGCTTTGTTTTTGTATTCATGCTGGGATACCACGTGCGAGGAAGTACTGTCAGGGAGATGTATTGCTACCGAGAGTCTTAGTCCACGAAAGTAGATGGGCGAGGGTTTTACACGCAGTAGATCCAATCTGGTCGGTGCCATGGAGACTTGGGGGCCAAGATGGTCTTTGGATACACATCTTGTCCTACGGGCTCCTTCCTGTCGCCAGCTCCTTGGTGGAACTTTAGGCCCCTGGGCAGAAATGCTGTCAGGCTCCCCTTCCAGAAGCAACCCCCGGTGTAGTAAATCGTCATCTACTACTATGTATGTGCTCTTATGCCCTATGTTAAAGATTATATTTGGCCCACTAGTGTTTGGGTAGAGATGGACATGTACATGTTGTTTTTATGTTATTGATCAGATCACATGTCTACCTTGATTAGTTTTTATCTGGTCAAATAATCATATCTAATATGCTCATCATGTTTTATCAACTGTTTTAATTTAAAATTTCTCATTTATTGAACAATCTAAAAACCTGATTACATACATTTTTCCCAAACTGCTTTTCCTGCGACCATCAGACCTCCCATGTTCGAGGATCTGAATTACAAGAGATGGTGTGCAAGGGTAATTCTTTTTCTAACCACCATGAATTATTTACATGCCTCCAAGGGCAAGCTAGAGGGACCGTTTACTCCTGAACAAGAGCAAGCTTTCCAGGCTACAAACACCCTCTTCAGAGATGTTGTTCTAAGTGTTCTTGCTGACAAGACCACCGATCCTTTCATAAGTACTATGGTCGGCAACTACATGTTGGATGTGCTCGAAGCCAAGTTTGGGGTCTCGGAATCAAGAAGTGACTTGTATGTTATAGAACAATACCATAACTGCAAGATGACTGACGACCGCTACATAGTTGAGCGAGCTCATGTGATATAGTCACTCATAAAGGAACGTGTGCATTTTAATTATGTGTTACCAGACAAGTTTATTGTCAGTGGCATAATTTCCAAGCTTCCTACTTTGTGGAGGAATTTTTCCACCGCTATGAAACACAAGAGACATGATTTTTCTATTGTCAATCTCATTCGTAATCTTGACGTGCAATGAAAGGCGAGGGCAAAACACATACATGATTGTTTTCATGAGGGAAGTTCTAGTTCCATCTTGGTACACAAAAAGAATTTTAAGCCCCATAAGTACACGAACAAGAACAAGTATGTGGGCATAGGAAAGTTTGAAGGCAAAGGTAAGGCCTCACTATCTGGCAACTTTAAGAAATGTCTGGAAAAAAGTAAGGAGCATGGCATGTGACGGTGTCCCGACCAACGGGTTTCGCACCACGTCGGTTCCCGGCATGGTGGGCCGGGCTGAGATCCCCTAAGTCGGTTCCGTTCTGGCCCACTCTGGGCGGCCCATGACGAAATACACGAAGATTCCGAAAGAATTGGAGTACAATCTGACGATACTGGAGAGGTGGCAGACTCTACCTCCACCGATGTAGCCTACCTAGTTCTGTAACTCTAGGAACCCCGGTATGTTATATAATCCGGGGGCCGGGCTAGTCGATAGGATACATACAATCTCTCGGTATTTTACACGCACTTTGTACACACTCCAACAAAATAAACATAAGTAGGACGTAGGGTATTATCTCCTCTGTGAGAGCCCGAACCTAGGTAAAACATGGCCTCAGTTACCATCATGCCAAGTTGCCTAGCTAGGATCCTACCCAGGGATCTGTCGGATTTATCTCCAACAGTGTTGGCCCATACAGGTCCTGCTAGGTGGACGTCGCGGCTCGATGGGACTTTAGATCAACGCTCAAGTCGGTTCCGGTATGACATTCGTGTCGGTACAGCTGTTCGTCTTCGGTATCGCCACCCTTGTTGCCGACTCAACTGGCCATGTCAACCAGGCGAGACCTTCGGTCTGGGCCCGATCGTATGATTCAAGAACATGGAATACGCCGCAGACTACCGCAAAGAGCTGATCTTTCCATGATTTGGCATCTCGCCGGATCCAGGAACAGCTGGAGCCAGTTCTCCCGATCTCATTTTATCCAACACTCTTGTTATGCGGTGAAGAAGGACATTAGGATCCTGATTGTGAGAGTCGCTTTGACATACAACTAAATGGGAAGAACGGCAGGGCGCTAATCTTGTTATTACCAATATTGTGATGAAGGATGTAGGGTATGGTAACTTTTCTACTTTTCTTTCAGTATGTCATTCTTTCGAATACTGGATTGACACGGTATCAATATACATATGTGTGATAATATCTCCATGTTTTCTTCTTATCAAGTTGCAACGACTACATCTGTGATGGAAGATTGCAAATTTCTTCTTTTCAAACACCAAGCTCCAATTTTTGTAGAAACAGAGTACAAATGCATAGACTCACATACATGTGCGAACACCGTTTCCCACTGAACAAACATTGCCGTAAAGGCTGAAATAAATCCCTAAAAATGTGAGGTCCCGTGCCAGATATATGATTTAAACCGGTGCACATATTTTACTTGAGACGATTATTCAATTTGTATTTTCGATAGAAGATGGCACATCTCTACAATAGTTGTTTTGCAAAGCTTGAATTCCATTTTCACATCAATTGATTCCAAACATAAAACTTTTTCACATTAATTGATTCCGAACATTGAGGAACAAGATGGGGCGACGTGACGAGCGGGAGTGAGGAGCGTCGACCCCTCCAAGGCCGAGCCAGGACCTCACCGGAGACGGGGACAGCGCTATGAGCGGCACCGAATTGCACGTCGCTGGCTGAGACGAGGAATAGGGTTGATTGATGTGGATGGGGGTGTGCGGGCTTCCCGAGAAATCTGATGACTTGGGTGGTTTAGAAGGAGAAAGATGTGTGCATCTGGAGGAGGAAGAGGAACAGTGACGGTTGGCCCGAGGAGGAAGATGGATGGTCGGTCGTTAGGTCCACCGTTGGATTTTGATCCAACTTTCAAGATTTAGAACGAGAAATGATCAACACGTTTAATCTTTTTCAGGCATCTATTAGTCCAAGAGATGCAACGTGAGAGAGATGCAGCGAGGCCACACTGCTAGACTACATGACGTTTTTCTTGCAAGTGCTCATTCAACGTGAGAGGGAACGCGGAGAAGGCCAGAAATTGCCAGTAATTAGGAACGCATTCAATGCATTCCAACTATATATCGCACACGAAACTTATCCCCTGGGTATGCTTTGGCTGCAGCAATTAAAAACCAAATATTTTCTATATATCGCACACTCCTCTCCCGCCGTATTCAATGCGCATTCAATGAGTTCCAAAAAACTTTCCGGGCTGGTCTGCTGCTGCCAGTATATCTAACCTTGGCTGGCAACTCGGGTGGATCTCCTCAGACCTACACAGACCATCCATCCCCCGCTCTCCTCATCCTCCAACCAGCCAAGCCGGCGTGATCCCTTTCACTCCCTTTCTCTCGACACCATGGCGGCGCCCTCCACTCTTCGGAGAAGCCCGAGACTGCAGGCGAGGCTGCAGCAGCGCCGCATCACCGATCTGCCATCCGATCTCTTGCGGTGCATCGCCCAGAGGCTCCCGTCCGGCCAAGACGTCGCCAGCTTCCGGCTCACGGGCAGGCCCTGGCGGAACGCGGTGCCGCTTGGGGGCTTCGCTCCCCTTCTGATGCTGCCGGAGTCCCAGGACGGCAGCGCCACCTTCTACAGGCCGTCCGACGGCAAGATCCTCACGGCCAGCCTCCCAGACCTGCAAGGCAAGGTTGTGTGCGGCTCGTCGCGCGGGTGGCTGGCACTGGTGGACGAGGCAGTCTCCGTCACGCTCCTCAACCCCTTCACTGGCACCACCATCGCGCTCCCGCCGGTCAACAACAAACTCGGGGCTGCCTGCTTTAGAAAACTGTCCATGGACGTCAACGGACGGTGGGTCGTCCAGTCCATTCCCAAGGACCGTGCCATTACGCTAACCGAGATGAGGGAGCTGCTGTTCCGCGACATCGTGCTATCCTCGCAGCCCGACTCTGCGGACTGCGTGGCCATGGCGCAGCTCGCTTCATCTTACAGCGTCGCCTTCTGTCGCGTCGGGGTGGACAGAGCGTGGACGGTGCTCCACTCCAACCTGACGTGCCGCATCAGGTCGGTCGTGCACTGCTACGGCAGCACGTTCCTGGCGATCGGTGAAGTCGTCGGGATCTCCATCTGCGACCTCGCCGGTGCTACTCCGAGTGTGAGAAGCTGTGGAGATGCTTCAGTCCGCCGAAATGGATCTACCCCCGCAGCTACGTGCAAGTGGACGGCAAGCTTCACCTCGTTGGCACTGTGCTTGAGAATAACACCAGACACACCCGGGTCTACATGTTAGATGTCTTCGCCGGGAAACGGATGTGGTCTAGAGTGATGAATGTTGGCCATCAGACATTGTTCGTGTCAAATATCTTCATGTCAGGCCATTGTGGAGCAAGCATTGCGGGGCTCATGATGAATTCTGTATACTTCTCTGAGAATCTGGATGGCCGTCAAGAGGATCCAGATCATAAGTTGGAGATATCCGACATAGCCAATGGCAGGCCGGAGTTGTTATCTTATAAGAAAAAGGTCCATGGTTTTTCGGAGGCTCTTTGCTGGATTCAGCCGAAACCAAATCTATGGAGACAAGGTACGTACATCTCTGTCCTGTTAATTATTTGATGCTGTTTTTTGTTGTATCTTGATCTGTGGGGCTATTAGATTCTAGAAATCAGACTGCCTGTCTCACTATTCCATGTCTGTTTTCGTTGTAACTAGCTAAGTTATTCTGCTAATCATGATGCATGTGTTTGGTTCATTATTGTTAACGGGGGCAAAAAAATATTAGATGTCATACTTGGTGGATAGATCGTTAGTCCATCAATGGTCAAAGTGATGAAAGAATTAAGATGCCATATATATTTGCCGGACAGGTATATGGTCGTTATGATTTTGCAACCGCTAGATAGGGTTTATAGATCATGAAACTCCAGTATGTCATGTTCATTATGACGGGTATTGCAAAAAGGGTAGATATGTCATACTCCGATTTTCAATAGTAGTGGAAACTAGTCCACTGAATTTGTGAACTAATGGTATTTTTCTAGTCACAAAGTCGATGTTATCCATAGGTGTAGCTAGGGTTTTCATCCTCTGCTAGAAGTTTCAACGCCTTCTGTATGACAATTGCGACAATTTTGAATGGAAAGTTGGGAACCATATATTTGGAAAACCCACCATTATTTCATTTGCAACCATCTTGGTTAGTGCCAGAAATCTAGAATATGATTTTCTTTTCTTTTGTGAATACTTAGTCCATTTCTGTTGTGTTTGCAACATCTTGAATTTACATGGCCTTAGAATCCCAAATGTCAAGTTTATGATCACATATGGGCGATGACAATAGGTTAGATTTGTGTCATTTATTTGATAGACCGTAATATGCTTTGTAACCATAGTGGCAAGTACTCTCGGTCAAATGATTGAAGGTATCTGCCTACTTACTTACAGCTCTTTATTTCTATGGTTCTAGCTATCTAGGGTTTGCCTGGTCTGTTAAGTATCACAATTATTTTAGCTTCATCGTTACAAGTGACAATCGAGAAGTTAGGTATGAGATGTCTGTCAGAAAGGCCGTCATTTTGTTTCACACAAGGATGGTAGGAGCTCACATCGCACCCTTAAGTATGTGGCACACCTATAATATAGATAAGAAATATGACAAAAAGAACAGAGGGAAGCAAGAAACTGGGCACATTTAAGTGGGCGATCAAGAAAGTTGTAGCATTGTGCCTCATCTCGCAAGGGTTCAATATTTGGATTCACTCTGGGTGCATTACTAATTCCTTCTAAAGAAGCTACAGATCTTGCCCAATTTACAATATAATAAGTCCCATAGTGCCCTTGTTAAGGTTCCAAATTTCGCCAAGATGAGAGCTAAGCTTAATTTCTAGGGAGATTGTAGTGTTTCCACCATATAAAAATAATTAAGCGCAACGACATCTACTGTTGTTCTCCAGATATAATTTTCTAGCATTTTTCTTTCTCTTGTACAATTCTACTTGTGTGTCCTCCCATAATGTATTGGGCGTGAAACTAAACTTGTCCTAATTGATTTGTTCTCAATATAAATTTTGAATGATTTTTATATCTTAATTCTGATGGTTTTTATGCTGGACATGCTGATGCTTGAAAATGTGTAAGATCAAATATTATTTCTCTCTGAGCTGAGAAGAACAAATGTTGTGTGAAAATTTTGCTCATGTACTCGTTATTTAAATTTCTGATTTTGTGTGTCGGTGGTAGATAAGGGTAGCGTTTGTTGAGATACTTATATATTCAACTGGCTGATGTACGAAACGATGAAAAGTTCACATGAGCACTACCTCATGTGTGATATAACAACGTTCATCGACAAGATCGTAGTTGCTTATTTTTTTGCAAATTAAGATTCAGTTTTAACTATTTATCTCTTTCAGATAGACATTATTGTCAAGATCTCGACCTCCGACAACTGTGCTCATGGTCCAAATTTCCAGCATTTTTTGTCGTCTAAAATTAGCTGTATATTTGGTTGTAACCACATTATTTGGCATGCTACAGTAATTGTTCGAATCACTTTTGACTATAAATTTTGATGATTATTTTCAGGAGGACATGCTAATGAATGAAAGGTTCAAGATCGATCAGTGGAGATCAAGCACTTTCTGAGCCTTGTGTGCAATGCAACAAGAAGGGTCGAGTACCAACTTCATAGTTCCTTTGTTCATGAACATTAAGATTCAGTTTGGACTCAGTTATGCTACCTATATCTTATGTTTTCTGAACCAACTTCGGTTTTCTTCCTGATTTTTCCCTAAGAGAACACATATTTTCTATGTGGTTTGACTATTGAAGCATGTCGAAGTTGATCTTGTTATGTTCTCGGTTATATGGATTTTGCAGGGAGTGGTAGTATTTGATAGTAGTATTTTTCTTAGGGTGAACTGCAATCTTTTTTTGCACATGTTACCCCAAACTTCTAAAATTTGCTACTATGGCCTGAAACCAAGCTTTATGCGCATATTTAACATTTACGTCCAATACGGCTAATTAAACATGTGAATCCTTGAAATGATGGTCAATGTTTACATTTGTACAAAACTTGAAGTTATCTAGCCAAGAGTTTCTCAGGTATCTAGTGTGAATCATATCAAACAAACACATAGCTTGAAATCAATATACTAGTGTACTTGAATGAACAACCATAACTTAAGCAAAACATGGTTTGGTTTTTTGTGTGGGTATTTTACTGTTTTTGGTGGAAAGATTGTTTGGAGACCCATACCGAACCATAGTGGGTGGAGTCATCCCCATAGAACTTCACCATGAACCAAGAGGTGTCTTTAAGTTAGTTTGGTGCATGCTTTTTGTGAAATCCACTCAAAATAATTTAAATTTTTATTTTGGCAAACAGTAAATAAGAAATTGGATCAAGTTTTGTATTTGTACCTTCCCTTGGTACAATTGGGAGGTTTTAGAATGTTTCTAGACATAACTTCAACCTCTTTGTATTTACCTTTTTGCAACAGTTTATAAAATAAGCTCAACAGTTATAGTTGAAGCACCTTAAACAGAAGCTGAGATCGACATAATTTTGCGTTAGCTACAACATAGTTGTGTACTTCTTTCCTCAACATATAGTTGATGTCAATCTTCGGTCATATGGGAGCATCCAGGCGGAGGCGGCAATGACGTGGGCTGCAGCAATGGTGGAGGCAGGAGTTGAGGGTTTTGGGTTCGTAATGCAGGCTGGAGTAGGGTTGGGAGTGACCTTCACCAGATAAGAAAACCATTCCTCACCTTGGATTAGAGCAGGGGCGGAACTATGCGCTTGGTCCTGGCCCAAGTAATATGAACACAACATTGATTGTGCTTTGACCATGCCACCTCACCGCTTTCGCTAACGCTCCACGCCTCCAACAACCGCTGACCACACCCGGACGTCATGCATCCCTCGTTCGAGCATGCAGCCAAGTGGAATTGTGACATTGCTTCCGGCCATGCACCAGCGTGACGCCCTCGCAATCATTCGTCTCCTTTAAAAATTACTAGCTTCTGATTCTTAAATTCTCTTAGATTCAAGTCCATTTGTTTTCCTTCTTCAGACAAATTATTAATGGTTTCGTTGTTAGGACGAGACTTTGACCTGCCATAAAATTGATGTTGTTAGGTTCATACTCAGAAGTACTTATATGTAGTTGTGATTTTGTATCACAAACATTACGTACTAATAATTTATTTATTGGCTAAAGGGTTTGTTCTAATGTTACTAAATACTCGATCTATTTTGGAACAGAGGATGTGTTAGTAAAATTTATGGGTCATATGATTTTATTCAATTCAATTTAATATAAATTGCTTGAGATGGCGAGGAACCAAGAGGTACTCGGTTGTTTCTCAGTCCAAAAGATCATTAGAAGTAGAAAACAAACATGAGTTTTCAAGCAAACCCATGGAATCTGAAGAGTAATACTGACAGAGATATCAATTTATTACTAAAAAACACACAATACACCATAATACATACAGTACAATCCATATACTCGATACAGTTTATGCAATAATACTTACATTTGTACAATAATACACACAGTTTATATAATATAATAACTAGTGTAATTAGACGATGAGGTGGGATGCTCCCTGCCGTCAAAGTCATGGGTGAGGACGGGTCACCGTGGGAGGCCAGCCACAGTCGGGGCTAGCTGTGTAGCGTCAGCTCGGATCCATGCCATGCCACCCCAGATCGATTTTAAACCAAGGAGGAAGAAGGGAGAAATGCCGGATGGCGGCGTGCTCTCCGTGTTCTCCCTGATGTATCTCCACAGAAGGAAGAAGGTGACTTGGCAGCTGTGTCTTTGGCCTTGTTCTACCGCCACCAGACCAGGATTGGGAATTTGGGATGGAAAGCCAGCAGCAAAGAAGGAGGTTGGCCACCACGTGCTTCTTCCCGGCCAGACCCTCGCAACCGCTAGAAAGGAGAGCTCTCTTATCTTCACTGTATGTGGTGGTAGTGGTGTTGATATGTAGTGGATCAGTACAAGTTACACGGAGCAAATGGAAACAAAATGAAACTAATATGAATTGCAACGAATATAGCAGTGACATCATCGGGCAGAGAAGATTCCATGGAATCAGTTCAAACATACAATAAAGAATACGTGCAGCAAATAACAAAAATATTTTACACTCACTAGATAAGAAAATAATGGAGAAGTTTTAAAAGAGAGGTTGATATGATTCTATGGCAGTGCAGTCATCTCCATGACAGCAAAAGAATGCCGAAGAGCCAAATTTTGGTCACATTCTACAATCCAAAATCATGACAAATAGACTACAGTAAACATCATTACAAATGTACGAATCACTGCAATAGAATTTTAGAAGTAAAAAAGCCGGTGACAAACTTCCTCTAAATGTAGGCATTGGCTCAAACAAGTTGTTGGCAACTCACACACAGGTAGAACGCGAAGCAAGAGAGAAAACTTATTAACTGGATTGCTACATAAAGATGCCTTGTACAGAATTCATACAAGTTTTTGCCAGGGGAAGACTAGAGAAACGTTGTAGCATTTGGTACAGCAGCAAGCATTCCTGACCAGTGTAGAACTAGCACATGCCAGTGACAAGCGCTCATAAGTGCATGTGCCACTGGTAATTGCAAAATTGCCACTGACGAAAATAAAGTAAGTAACCAGCAAAAGTTCCGCACAATACAGGGACACTCTGGTTAAGTATCAGCACATATTTCTCTCGTCAGTTACTAGTGACAAGCATTTTGTGTACTAGTCACCGCTAAGGTGGTGGTTATAAATGTTTCAGCAGTAGTGAACAAAGCATGCTTTTCTCTTGTTTGCCAAAAGTAAAAAAGAATGCTTCTCTCAAATCAAATGTCAAAAGGTGCTGAAACTTAACCAAAATGCTCTCTGAATTGTGCAGAACTTACTGGAGTTTGTTAAATGTTTGTGTTCAGTTTGAATATTGAACGCAAAATTTGATGCTTAAACTAAACATGCATGTTTGTATTATATATGTCATTTGCATTTTAACCTAACATTTCAGGTTGAAACTCAGCAGATATGTCCCAAATCATCAATAAGAAAGAGTTGAGATTTTACCAGAATGCCCATCAAAGTTATGTGGGGCTGTTCATATTGTTTTGAAAGTTATGCATTTTTATTTTTCAACCCAATTTAAGCCTTAAAAAAATAAAGCATATTTCTCCCAAACTTCATGTTCAAAAGAGCCGTGGACTTACCAGTTCACAAGCCTACTGAATTATTATTAATTTACGGAAATATTTTCGTTATGCACAGTTTAAATTCTGAATGCAAATTTTAGTTTGAAAGTAAATAGCCGTGTTTCTCACAAATCATGTGGCAAAAATAGCTGACATTTTATGAGAATGTTTACTTGATTGTATGTCATTTACTGGAATCTTTTGAAAGTTTATGCACAGAAATTTCTAGATTTGTCAATACTTTAGTTTTACGTGAGAAAACGGGCCGAGTCATTGATTGAAAATTACATACAAGCTCGAGATTGACCAGATTAGGTGACGTGACAAGAAAACTTATATGGACACCATTTCATGGCAATCCAATACCAGTGACAATAATCCGAGAGAGAGCCCCCCCGGGGGGGGGGGGGGGGGGGGGGGGGGGGTATAATGTAGACTAAACTCAAATTGGCATTATAAATTAAACTCCGCTACAAACTGTTTTTTTGTGAATAAACTCCGCTACAAACATATAAGTTCTTCTGGAGGGTAAAATAGACACGTAAAACGTCCAATAGAGCACACAATTATTCTGGGCGGCTGACAGGCTTCTTGCACGAGGATGGCCTACTGACTGAGTTTGCAAGCTTTGCGACCAGCAATCCGAATCTGCTTTGCATTTGCTCCTTTTAGCTAGGCAAGTGTGGTGCTCCTTCGTTGCTTCGCACTGAGAGATGGCTGTCATTGGAGCGTTGTCCATGTCGAGTGGTGCTGGAGGATATGGCGCTTCGTGCCCAAGGATAAGAGAAATAAGAGCATGACGCTATCTTGTTACTTATGTGGTGTGGCACATTCGAAGGAGCACAACCGAAGAACATTTGATAAGAAATCGCGGTGGTGAACAAAGTTACAGATGACATTGGCCTCCTGAAGGAGGCAAGAGAGATGTAGTTTGTCTTGCGTTGGGGAATGGCCCTATACGGTCCCTGTTGCATTTCCGTTTTCAGTTTAGCTTCTTCCTTAGCCGGTCTTATGCTAATGTACAGTTTCTTTCTCGCAGAGCTCCAGCTGATTCCGTAAAATAAGTGGAAACAGTTCATACAGCCGGCTGAAAGAACGCTTCATTGGACGCGTGCATCACCGTTCGATCGAACTAAATCCTATGGCTGGGACATGCTTTACTGGAAGAAGGGATTCGGGTCACGTATTCACCACAGCGCCCACAACTTTAGATTTTTCCTTGTCTTCTTCCTACTCGCAACTCGGCTGCCCCTCCAAAATTGAACACCAAATCCTCCCTCGCTCGCTCCCCCGCAGCTCGGCCGGTCCTGACTTTTCTGAGGTCCGGGGGCAAACTTAAAAAATGGGCCCCATCAAGGTTCAAGGCTGCAACTACAATATAGTAAAAGATTCACTCATGTAGATATAAATCACAAAATATCATTTGATTTCAAACATCCAACTAAACAACCATCGTGTTGGAACCGGTCTATACACGCACATCCCACACCATCGGCTCCCACTAACCACAACCGGATAGCCTAGCATCTAGCAGGAGTTAGCTAGTTAGTTACTCTCTCCGTCCCATAATGTAAGTCAAAAAATGTCTTACACTATGGGACCGAGGGAGTAGTTTGTTGAGCTTTCTGTGGAACAACCAGCGTTGTATATATTTGTCCGAGTGACCAATGCATCAGTACAGTTCGACCCATTCTGTGTCTTTGTCTTCTACAATTAGCAAATAAGGTCTTGTAATACACCATAGACATGTACTACACGATAAGAGTTTTTTAGGCAACATTGTACCTGAATGGTTGGCGGAGAAAAGCAGAAATCAAACTATTGAGTTCCAAATACCTCAGATCTCGCTATGGTCCTCCCACGTCCCACCCTCGATTCGGTATCTTAACCAACCGAGAAGATCAGTTAAGGTGTCCAATTTTTTTTTTAAAACGTACAAAGATCAATCAAATGGAAAAAGGACTGAAATTTTACAAGAACATTTTGAAGGGTTCTCTGTCCTTGTTGCAAAGCAAATGGAGCTGATGAGGTGCTGCGAGCCTACCCCTGATGCTGCTCACCGGATGGGAATGCGTATTGGCAGTGTGCTGGAGGAAAGGAATGAGGAATCCATAAGAAGGTGAGATGGAAAATGTAAGGGTGAATCTAAGGAAACAGCCATAATCATTTCTTCGCGAGAGGAACAAACTTAGAACGAGAGACAGATGAAGGGAGAAGAAACGTCTACTGTAGCGTGCGTCTCTGAGTAAATCGATGGTTGACCTCACGTTCACGTGGCCCGCGTCTTTGTAGGCTAGCTGATTGGGCCATGGTTTTAGTGCTTGTTTCAGTTAACCCTTGATCCATTTAAAAAGACGATGGGCTGAAAAAAAAACGATGGACTAGTATACCCAGTACGTACGAGAGCAACTAATCAGCGAGTACTTCTTCGGAGCCTCACAAGGGTCACTTTTGATGCGCTGCGAGCGCACCACTTGGCGCGCTCTCATCCGTCAGCACGTGTCGCGTTTTGGGCGCTCCCTCCGGATTTTGTTTTTATTTTATTTTTCTGTATGTGTTCTCGGCTTTTAGATGATTTCTTCTTCGGCTTTTTTGGCTTTTCGGTTGACAAAAAAAATTAGAAAAAATTGCGAGAGAAAAAGTGTTTTTTTTCCTTTTGCGAGAGACACAGATTTACTTCTCGTGGAGGCACGGATTTGCTTCCGCGAGAGGCACAGTCGTGCCTCTCGGAAATTGAAAAAAAACCGGTTTTCTTTTTCTTTTTCTTCCGCGAGAGGCACAGATTTACTTCTTGTGGAGGCACGGATTTACTTCCACGAGACGCACAGTCGTGCCTCTCGGAACAAAAGGAAAAAAATGCGTTTTCTTTTCTTTTCTTCTGCGAGAAGCACATATTTGATTCCCGTGGAGGCATAGATTTGCTTCTGTGAGAGGCATAGTTGTGCCTATTCGGAAAGGGAAAAAATGTGCTCCTCGTTTGGTTTTTTTTATCTGGGTTTTTCGTGAAAAAAAAGTTTGTCGAAACCTATCAACATGTGATCTTGTTTCAAAGATCTCAACGCGAGGAATCCAATGATGAAAACGGTTTGACATTTGGACGCACGGTTTAAGAGATAAAACATTTTGAATAAACAAATCTACGAAAAAAGGATAACTCCTAGGTTGCGATAAGTTGTGCACATGCAGTGCGCCACTTGTCGCAACCCGGGAGCGGGAGTGACCTTTGCAAAGAGTACTCCTTAATTAGTGATTTCGAGTACGTACACACGGCGGGTGGTCGGGGACCGTCATCAAGCTGGACCCTCGCGCGATCGCACTTCTTGCCCCGGCCCAGGGCCGGCCGTGACCGTTGTTGCTGCAAGCTGCAGTAGTTGTTGTTCCTATCTCTATCCAACATCCTCCAGGATCCTTATCGACGAGGGCACCTCCCACCTTTGTAGCAGCCACTGTGGATGTACTTCAGTCCACCAAGTAAGTTGTCCAACTTGGTGGCTTGCTGCAAGGAAGTTGCTCGGGGGTGCTAGAGTGGAGGCCGGTGTTGGAAGGTCCTATTCCGTTTTGCCGGGCAGAGGCCGTGCTAGCCGTTGTTGGTGGGTGTGCTGCAAAGCCGGGACCGGTGCTGCTTGACGGTGCTACAAGCCTGCTGACTGCTGCCACTGTTGCAACCGTGGATGTCGTCGGAGCTGGAGGTGCGGTGTGGATCAAGAAAGGGCACTACTGCAAAGTTAGATAGTGGATTGTTGCAAGGGGATTGTTCTCGTCCACACGCGCTCGTCTTTCTCCCTTTCCTTCTCTCCCCTTCACAACGAGGAAGAGCTCCCTGACTGCGACCATCCCGTCCACTGCCGCTGCAAGATGGACGGTATTGTGAGCTTCACACCTCGATGGTGTTGTCAACATGATAGCGGGCATCGCGACATCACTAGTGTTGCAGATGCTCACCTGTGCTCCTTTGCAACACCACCGGCGCTGCAGAGTGCTCGCCGGTGTGAAATGGGTGGCGGCGAGGTTGCAATATCACCTGTATTGCAGAGGTCGTTGGGGGTCGCAACATGACCTATGTTGCGGTGGCAACCTGGTTCGTGCTGCAAACATTCTGGCTGGCGATGGCTCATGGATCGAACGTTTCCATTCACGCAATCTAACGGCTCAGGAGGCGGCTGATTTTCTCCTTGCGTCAGCTGACTCACACCCAGCATGTGCCTTAAGATAAAGGACATTACTATAGAGTAGCGCAGCATACTTGCGCTCGCGTCTAGTGGTTGCTAAACCTGTTTTTGCGATTAAAAAGCCTGTAATCACGTGGGCTGCGGGCCCGTGCATATATCATGGTTCTGCTAATGGAGATAAATTCACCCACGGTCACTAGACTTGTTCCGAAAATTGACTTTGGTCACTAGACTTAGAAATAGCCAGATTACGGTCACGAAGCGCATATCAGTGAACAAAGACAGTCACCGCGTACGCTTGGGCTACTTATTCCATGGACGTGGCATGCGCTTTGACCGATAGACCGACAGCGTCGTAAAAGCAAGGGTGTTTTCCACAAATGTGACATCAGCTAACCCTTGCCATTTTGCACAAATCTCCCTAGCATTTTCTAATCTCTCATTTCGAAGTTGAAGTCGTGGTCGCCGCTATGCAGCAGCCGATGGAGGTCGCCACCACCCCAGCAAGGGACTAGGGCATCGTCGGCAACAGCGGCAGAGGCATGCTGCAGCCAGTGCTAGATGAGGCATAGGCGGCCAAAGAGTGAGTTGGTGCAGCACCGATGAAGAAGGTGGGGCAGTCATGGCGCGCCGGCAGGGGCATGGTGGATGACCGTAGGATGGGTCGCAAGCGGCTGGGAGGCAAGTGCGGCGCCATGAACACGCGACAAGAAGCGGCTGGGCATCGGGTATTGTGTGGCTGCCGGTCCAGAGAGGAAGAGTGACCACCCCGACCATACGGCGAGCTCCACCGTCCGCCCTATATAAGCACCCCGGCCACCCTAGCTTCTCTCCAAAAACCCTAGCCAAGCCTCCTCCCTCCTCCCATCGCCGCCACAGTCTCTCCCTTCCCTCTATTTTTCTCTCCCCGCGCGCGCCATTGGGAGCACTATAGGCACCATGCTTCACCGGTTTGCCCAACGGTGATTACGAGCCCCACCTCCATGTCCACAGGCACCGCAACATCACCCAGAGCTTCACCACGCAATGGACTGAGCCAGGACGCCCTATCGCTGACGAGCATGTCATCGACCTCTGCCTCGGTAACTTGTCGTCGGTGCCTTAAAACGATGTCGTCACTGTGCCTGGCTCTCTCCGACTCCTCCGTCGACTTTGCTGCATCGGTGTGCATCTCCTGGCGTGTTCCCGACGAGCCCCGCTTCCCCGAGCTCCTCCTACGCGACGTCGTGCTCCATCGAGTTCTTTTGCCTCGCGCTAGAGTGCCTCCGCATCGCCCAAACCAATCCTGCCTTGTCGGACCTCTCCAACGTGTCCCCGCGGGGAACCTCATCTTTCTGGACCTTCCCCCTCCTTCTCTCCCATATCGCATAACCCCCGGCTGCCGAGATTGCGCCGCCGGCTCCCATGGCTGCGCAACTAGGGATTTGGGAGGCGATGGGCTAGGGATTTGTGAGTGGATTTACGGGGAGGTAATGGGCTAGGGATTCCCCGAGCTGCTCCTCATCCTCGCATCCAACACCTCAACTAGACCACGCTGCTGCAACTCTCGCACTGTGCCTTGCTCGTCTCCCTCAACCTCAGCCCCGACGCCTTGTGGGGCCCACTGCCCGAGCAACTCGTCGCGCTCCCTTGCTCGTGTCGCTTGACCTCAGTGGTAATGACATCAAGGGTACCGTGCCACCGGGCTTTGCCGCACTGCAGGGGCTCCAGGTGCTTGATCTGCATGGCAACTACCTTCCCAGCGTCCTTCGTGGCAGTGGGCACAAGCCGCTTCGGCGGGACAAGGTGGTGGCGGAGGCGGTTGGATGTCACTAGTGCAGAATCGGCCTATAGTGCCGGTTCGGAAGGGCCTTTAGTGCCGGTTCTCCAACCGGCACTAAAGGGTGGGGACTAAAGCCCCCCCCCCCCTTTAGTCCCGGTTCAACACGGCCCGGCACTAAAGGCCCACCACGTGGCACCTGTCGGCGCCGTGGGCTGGGAGACCTTTAGTCCCGGTTGGTAACACCAACCGGCACTAAAGGCCCACCACGTGGCACCTGCCGGCGCCGTGGGTTGGGGGACCTTTAGTCCCGGTTGGTAACACCAACCAGGACTAAAAGTATTTAATTCTTTTAATTTTGGTTTATTTTTCCTTTTAATCCTTTAGGGGTTTATGAATTAATTATGGTTTATTTTTCCTTTTAATTTTGTGTTTTCCATTTAATTATTTTTCATTTCAAACATATATTACGCTACTACATACTGTACATGTTGTGCATATATATATAAATAGAATTTCTCGTAGAACCGATCATATATATATATATATATATATATATATATATATATATATATATATATATATATATATCATCGAATTTCTCGTACGACGACCATTCACATACATATATATATACAATTTGGTATATACAATTTCTCCTACAATTTGCGGATCATTACATATGCAGGGCATTACTGCTTGATCTTGTAATGGTATTCTCCTTTGGGATCTATGACCTGGTCGAGCAGAAATCCAGCTATTTCCTCTTGAATTGCTCGTACGCGAGCCGTTGGTAGGAGTTGGCCCCGCATCTCCATCAGCTATAATCAGGAGATCAAGATGAATATATTAGTTGTGTGTATATATATTAGCTAGATCGTGATAAAAAAATTATGGATAGTGTTCTGGCAAACGTACCCAAAGATTTCTTTCATCTATGCTCCTTTCAGACGTGATCATGCGAATGTTCTCGCAAACGTAGTATGCGCATAAAGCATTCCCCTGCTCCTGCTTCATGCACTTTACGAGAATAAAATTTAATCAGGTAATAATTAATCAAGCATGATAATGGTATTGAAACTAGAATTAAAGAGATGCACGGACGTAGCTAGCTAGTACTAGTTAATTACCTTGGGTCACACCCATTTCAGCTGTTGTTTCCATTCGCCGGGGACCTCTTTGATGAACTTTTGCCAAGCCCTGCCCGCCGGCAAAGAAAATGAATAAAGGAGTTATTAACTAGTTGATATCAGGAAATGAAGTAAAGAGGCCGACATAGTGCGATAATGATTGAAATTACCTGTCGACCATCCCCCTCACGGTTGCGTATTCGGATGTATTCTTATATAGTGAATCCAGTACTTCAACTTTTCCCTTGTCAACTTCAATGATTAACAAGATCCAGTGGTAACTGCATGCGAACACGTTTTTTATAAATAAACGGGCATGTGCATAACTCATCAACTACACTTATTAACATCTAGTAAGCAAAAAATAGAATTTGTAGTACAAGATATAGTAACACTCACCCGAAGTTGTAAGGAAGTAGTATTTCTGGTTGGGTGTTTAGTTGCTTCAAAACTCTAGCAGGAATCGCTTTGTGTCTTTTCTCGAATATTGATCTTCCCATATCGCCTGATTAACCGTATTTGGGTCAATGAACCCAATGCCATAGCGTCCAGCTTTTTTCATTTCATACATCTTCATTCTGCATAATACCACAAAAAAGAATATAGTGAGGATAATTACAGGTAATGAACGAGAGCACATCTAGCTAGCTAGCTAGAGACTTAAATTACAGAAAGAAATCACTTACAGACAATAGAAACTGACGATAGATTTGTCGAGTGCGTCTTGTTGGAATAACTGAAACAACTCTGAATAATGAATCCACAAATCTTTTTTATGGAAGTAATGCTTTCTCTTGACTTTCAGCATGAGGGACTCTTGATTGGTATTTGTTGTTTCTTGCATGTACCACGTATGCAAATTGTACATTCTCGTTGGTAGAAGCTTGACATCGTCAGGCTTGACCAGAGGTTTGCCGCGGACATATTGGTATTTTACTTCCTCCTTTGTAATCCCGGGGATTTCCTCAAGGCCTAGGAGTTGTTCAACAGTGACACCGGCCTCTTTAGTCTGCCTTCTAAGATCGTCGGTTATTACCAGCCGATCGGCGGTACTCACATGTGTTTGTACAATGAGCAGGGGGATCGATTGCACTGCCTGTTCTCCCAGCTGGGGAACAGTTTTCCCGCTTTTTTTGCCAACTGCTTGGCTCGAGCTCGAGCTCGACTCCTTTTGCCCTGCTAAATATGACTTCTTGATAGACCGCACATAGTCGGAGTCCTTCTGATTGTCAGCCGGTCGAGCCATATCAATAAAGTGTTGTGAGACATGCTCAGGTACTTTCTCCTTTGGCGGCGCGGGCGGTTTCGGTGCAAAATGGGCCTTCAATTGGGCATCACATGCGTCGTCGAATTCCTCCTGAGTCAGGTGGTAATACAACTTCGGAAGAGGCTTGAGGCTTGGACCATATTTGAATTTCTTGTCTGTTGTACCGCTAGCCGTCGTAGCTGCTGCCTCTCTCTTCCGCTGTTGCTTAGGCTGACGTCGTGCCGGACTTGGAGGAGGAGTCGGCTGACGCGGTGCCGGCGGACTTGGAGGAGGAGGAGTTGGCTGACGCCGTGCCGGACTTGGAGGAGGAGTCGGCTGACGCGGTGCCGGAATTGCAGGAGGAGGAGTCGATTGACGCGGCGGCGGACTTGGAGGAGGAGGAGTCGGTGGCCTTGGAAAGACGATGCAATCCTTTTTCCATAGAATGATACGATGTATTCTCCTCATCACCTCCAAGAATGTCAAGTTGTAGCTCGTGATATCCTGACATCACTTCATCAACCCCGACACGAGCATAGCTAGCTGGAATGGGATTGCAATGGAAGGTTGCTTCAGGGGGATTTGCTAAAGCATAGCCGTCCGCCACCTTCATGGATAAGTTCTTCACTTTCATGTGTAGCTCACAGTTAGTCCTGTCTTTGATATCATCCACAGGGTAGCTAGCTAGCAGTGCATTATCGATATCGGCCGGGGCGGAACCCACGCTGCTTCTCGGCATAGATGGGACGGTGCTATCCAATGCTGGATCAATCTACTCATGCTGCCGCTGAGACGCCCTTTCCTGGCTGAGTGAGTCGATCTGCTCCTGCTGCCGCCTGACAAATCGTTCCAACTCCAGGTGCTTTGATTCTAGGCCTTCAAGGCGGAGTGCTTCCTCCTTCTTCTTCTGCTCCTCCTGCTTCTTCTTTCTCGCACGGCTTCTATAGTCGTCGTTCCAATCCGCAAACCCCTCATACCACGGAACAACGCCTTTGCCTCGTGTTCTTCCTGGGTGTTCAACATTCTTCAGGGCACGCGTAAGCTCGTCGTTCTCTCTGTTGGGCATGAACACCCCCGTTCGAGCTTCTTCTATTGCAATAAGTATTTCGTATGTTGCTTCTTTAAGACTTGCCTTCACCATAACCAGCCCTGTCTCTGGGTCCAACTTCCCCCCATGCGCATGAAACCATGTCCTGCACCTGGGGGGCCATGTCAATGTAACTGGACTGACCCCTTTACTAATCATCTCTTGCTCAGATTGATCCCACTTAGGCAGGGCCACCTGGTAGCCACCTGGCCCCAGATGATGGTGCCACTTCTTTTTCGCAGCATTAATCTTGTTTTTTCTCGACCGTTCCTTAGCTTCTTCCGATTCCTTGAACTTCACGAAAGCGTCCCAGTGATCTTTTGCCTTCACCAGTGCTCCCGTGAATTCTGGAGTCTTCTTTTTTGATTTGACGTACTTAGTCCATGCATTTTTCTTGAAGGTGTTGAATGCGATCACCATCTTTTTAAGAGCATAGTTTCTGACTTTCTTCAGATCTGCATCTGTCAAATTATCTGGTAGGGTGAAATGTTCCATGAGCGTAGTCCAAAGCACATCGTTTGCTCTTTCGTCGACAAAAGTAACTCCTGCTCGATCTCCCTTTGCTGGCTTTTTCCATTCTTGAACGGAGATCGGGATTTGGTCCCTGGCAATAACTCCACATTGATTCTTGAACTTGGTCGCATTTTTCCTAGGTTCAAGCGGTTCGCCAGTTGATGTTTTGATGGAATCGATGTTGAACTTTACGCCTTTGTCCAACTTTTTGGCCGGGCCTCGAACTACCCTGTCGCTTGTAGAAGATTTGCTCGATCCGGAGGCCTAAAAGAAGAAAGATCAATTCGTTAATACATACAAATCAATTAAGACATGTAATGATCACCGGATGGCTTATATATTAAATATACCTCGCCGGTCTTTGTTATTTGAAGAACATTTTCTTCGTCAACATCGTTGTCGTCACCTTCATCTATTCGTTCGTCTTCATCAAATATCATACAACCCTCACCGGAATTGTTCAGATATTGCGAGCCGTCATCATCTTCAGGTTCATGCTTTGGGCTCGTGGAGCGTATGATGTCGAACAGAGCATCTTCTCCTTCTCTACCGGTATTGTCCAGAGCTTTTATTTAACTAATCCAGAAGAAAGATAAAACAATTTAGTATTAAAATTAGAATGCATGCAATCAATAAGGAAAAACTGAATCATAGTACATAATATGCATCTCGAATAATTCATATAATATGCATCATCGAATATAATCTCGAATAAATCGTCTCGAATATTATCGAATATAATCTCGAATACATCTCGAGTATTATCACTAGCTAATACAGATCGGATATTATCGAAGAATCTAGTTCACTCGCGGTTCCTGAGGCGCGGGCGGTGGACACCCAAAGAGAAGGAACCATCACAGGATCATAGCTCGGGTGAGATCTCTGAAGAACCTGCCAGGTATTTGAGAACCTGACGTCCAACGCATCCATGTAGCGACGGACGTGCTCGTCCTCCTCCCTGACACGGCGACGTACCACCTCCGACGGGGCCGGCTGCCTCCGCACCGAAAGTGGCCCACGCGAACGCCACCAAAGAAGCTCCGGGTCGACGACGGGAGCCCGGTTCCTCACCAAATTGCGCGCCCCGGAAGGTAGCACCTCCAAGTGCCAGCCCGGCGGAGCCCAGTCCCGGACATGGCGCCTCTGAAGCAGGTCCTCGCCACCGATCCGACGACGAGGATGCGGGCCGGGCATCGTAGACGTCGAGAACAAATTCTATGCAAATTTAACATTTTTTAAATGCTTGATTATGATTTTTGTAATTCTACATCATCCAATATATACATCGTTCTACATATATCCATCATCCAATTTACTTTTGTCCATCTAATTATAACTTATCCATAATCATTCTACATATATACATCATTCTAACATAACATTCATCTACACAAATATACATATAAATCTGCAAAAATACATCATCTACACAAAAATACATCATTCTGACATATCATTCATTCTAACATAACATTCATCTACACAAAAATACATCATTCTAACATGTGTGTGTGTGTGTGTGTTCATGCATCATGTGTGTGTGTGTGTGTGTGGACTCTCGGGGAGGGGCGGCCATGGCACGCGGCAGGGAGAGGAGAGGGGGGAGGGGCTCACAGCGGGGCGACGGCGAGGCGAGGCGAGTCGACGGCGACGGCGACGGCGACGGCGACTGCGACGGCGACGACGACGGCGACGGCGCGCGAGAGGTTGAGGAGGAGATCGAGGGGGGCGGCGAGGTCAACGCGCGACGGCGATGGCGATGGCGCGGCGAGGCGACGGCAACGGCGAGGCGATTCGACGGCGATGGCGACGGCGAGGTGAGTCGACGGCGACGGCAGCGGGGTGCTGATCCGGCAGCCTGGCGTCGTCGAGGGGGGAAAAGCGATGAGTTCTGAAATTTTGCAAACTGCCGCTTATATACAAACACCTATAGTCGCAGTTGGTGGCTCCAACCGTGACTAAAGACCCCCCATTAGTCGCGGTTGGAGCCACCAACCGCGACTAAAGGTGAATTCACCCAGCTGAAGCGGCGGGAAGCGCAGGCCTTTAGTCGCGGTTGGTGGCTCCAACCGCGACTAAAGAGGGGCCTTTAGTCGCGGTTGGAACCACCAACCGCGACTAAAGGTCTGGCTTCCCGTGTCGAATGTTTAGTCCCACCTCGCTAGTTGAGAGGAGCTCGCACCGGTTTATAAGCCCCGCCGCGGCTACCGTGTCGAGCTCCTCTCTAATGCAGGCCTTCTAGGCCTACCGCACATGTGCTGCCATGTTGGGCCTACTGGGCCTGCATCCTGGCCCAATACGCCGTGGTGGCCCAGTAGGCGGGCATTTTTTTATTTACTTTTCAGTTTTTTTTAATTTCTGTTTTATTTATTTTCTTTTGTTTCTGAGTTTTTTTTTTGCTTTATTTAGAATTAATGAGTGAATCTTTTTGCGTTAGGTCAAAAAAATTATAAACTTTCTGTTAGTGGCAGTAGTTTTCAAATTTGAATAGTTTAAATTCGAATTATTTGAAATTTGTGTGAACCACTAGTTTGTGAATAACTTTACTTTAAAAATAGATTTTGCAGTGATTCTTTTTTCTGCTGTTTAATATTAGCGTGTTTTATCATTATATTCAATTTGGTAATTCTTAGGTTATTTAAAAAATGAAATGCCTTTGTAACAGACGAGTTTTCGTCTGAAACCCTGATACTTTGAAAGAGATTGTTCATTTTGTACACGAAGTGCATCCAGTTTTTTGCCGTAACCCTCTCAACTTTTTAGCACATGCTATGTGGGTGAAATGATGATACCATGCCAACTTTCAACATTTTCAGAGTTCATTTGTAGTGCTTTTCAATTTTAGGGTCATTTAGCTCAAAAAAATCAGTAAATGCATGAAAAATAGCAAATGAAGTCAGAAAGGGTTGAAAATTGATGACGTGGCTTCGAATGGTGCATACTGAACACACAAAAAGTTTGGAGTTGAAATAAGTTTAAAAAAATGAAATGCCTTTGTAACAGACGAGTTTTCGTCTGAAACCTTGATACTTCGAAAGAGATTGTCCATTTTGTACACGAAGTGGATCCAGTTTTTGCCGTAACCCTCTCAACTTTTCAGCACATGCTATGTGGGTGAAATGATGATACCATGCCAACTTTCAACCTTTTCAGAGTTCATTTGTAGTGCTTTCAATTTTAGGGTCATTTAGCTCAAAAAAATCAGTAAATGCATGAAAAATTGCAAATGAAGTCAGAAAGGGTTGAAAATTGATGACGTGGCTTCGAATGGTGCATACTGAACACACAAAAAGTCTGGAGTTGAAATAAGTTTAAAAAAATGAAATGCCTTTGTAACAGACGAGTTTTCGTTTGAAACCCTGATACTTCGAAAGAGATTGTCCATTTTGTACACGAAGTGGATCCAGTTTTTGCCGTAACCCTCTCAACTTTTTAGCACATGCTATGTGGGTGAAATGATGATACCATGCCAACTTTCAACCTTTTCTGATTGTGATTTGTAGTGCTTTTCAATTTCAGGGTCATTTAGCTCAAAAAAATCAGTAAATGCATAAAAAATAGCAAATGAAGTCAGAAAGGGTTGAAAATTGATGACGTGGCTTCGAATGGTGCATACTGAACACACAAAAAGTCTGGAGTTGAAGTAAGTTTAAAAAAATGAAATGCTTTTGTAACAGACGAGTTTTCGTCTGAAACCTTGATACTTCGAAAGAGATTGTCCATTTTGTACACGAAGTGCATCCAGTTTTTGCCGTAACCCTCTCAACTTTTTAGCACATGCTATGTGGGTGAAATGATGATACCATGCCAACTTTCAACCTTTTCTGATTGTGATTTGTAGTGCTTTTCAATTTCAGGGTCATTTAGCTCAAAAAAATCAGTAAATGCATGAAAAATAGCAAATGAAGTCAGAAAGGGTTGAAAATTGATGACGTGGCTTCGAATGGTGCATACTGAACACACAAAAAGTCTGGAGTTGAAATAAGTTTTAAAAAATGAAATGCCTTTGTAACACACGAGTTTTCGTTTGAAACCCTGATACTTCGAAAGAGATTGTCCATTTTGTACACGAAGTGGATCCAGTTTTTGCCGTAGCCCTCTCAACTTTTTAGCACATTCTATGTGGGTGAAATGATCATACCATGCCAACTTTCAACCTTTTCATAGTTCATTTGTAGTGCTTTTCAATTTCAGGGTCATTAAGCTCAAAAAAATCTGTAAATGCATGAAAAATAGCAAATGAAGTCAGAAAGGGTTGAAAATTGATGACGTGGCTTTGGACATAATATTTCTTCGCGTTTCAAATGCCAAAACACATAAGTCGGAGTTCTATTACAAAGATTCCCTCCGGTTTGTCCGAAGTGGGACTTTCCAGATATATAAGTCCGGAAACTAACTAGAGAAGCCGGTCACATCCCAGAGTGGGATCTTTGGGTATAAAACTTTTTCTTCGCGTGTGTCCCTTTACGCCGTAAGCATGGACAATCCTCATCGTTTAACTTGATGCTCGGGTCAACATTCACTGTGAAGGGAGCAATTTCATGAAACTTTTCATAATCTTCTGACATGTCTGTCTTTTCCTCCACTCCCACGATGTTTCTTTTCCCTGAAAGAACTATGTGGCGCTTTGGCTCATCGTATGATGTATTCGCTTCCTTATCTTTTCTTTTTCTCGGCTTGGTAGACATGTCCTTCACATAGAAAACCTGCGCCACATCATTGGCTAGGACGAATGGTTCGTCTGCGTACCCAAGATTGTTGAGATCCACTGTTGTCATTCCGTACTGCGGGTCTTCCTTTACGCCGCCTCCTCTCAGATTGACCCATTTGCACCGAAACAAAGGGACCTTCAAACCAAGTCCATAGTCAAGTTCCCATATCTCCTCTATGTAACCATAATATGTGTCCTTTGGCCTATTGGTGTTTGCTGCATCAAAGCGGACACCACTATTTTGGTTGGCGCTCTTTTTATCTTGGGCGATCGTGTAAAATGTATTCCCATTTATCTCGTACCCTTTGAAAGTCAATATAGTCGAAGATGGTAACTTGGACAGCAAGTACAGGTCATCTGCAACAGTGTCGTCATGCATGAGACGTGTCTGCATCCAACCGGCGAAAGTCACAGTTTGTTCATGTGTAATCCAGTCATCAGACTGCTTCGGGTGTTTGGAGCGTAGAATATTCTTGTGTTGCTCGATATACGGAGCCACCAAGGCAGAACTTTGTAGAACTGTGTAGTGTGCTTGCGCCAAAGAATGCCCGTCCCGGCATATTACTGAATTCTTTCTTAGCGTGCCTTTTCCACCCAGTCTGCCCTCATGCCGCGATTCAGGAACACCAATCGGCTTAATGTCAGGAATAAAGTCAACACAAAACTCAATGACCTCCTCTGTTTCATGGCCCTTGGAGATGCTTCCTTCTGGCCTAGCACGATTACGGACATATTTCTTTAAGACTCCCATGAACCTCTCAAAGGGGAACATATTGTGTAGAAATACAGGACCCAGAATGGCAATCTCCTCGACTAGGTGAACTAGGACGTGCGTCATGATATTGAAGAAGGATGGTGGGAACACCAACTCGAAACTGACAAGACATTGCACCAAATCATTCTCTAACCTTGGTAGGATTTCTGGATCGATTACCTTCTGAGAGATTGCATTGAGGAATGCACATAGCTTCATAATGGCTAATCGAACGTTTTCCGGTAGAAGCCCCCTCAATGCAACCGGAAGCAGTTGCGTCATAATCATGTGGCAGTCATGAGACTTTAGGTTCTGGAACTTTTTCTCTGCCATATTTATTATTCCCTTTATATTCGACGAGAAGCCAGACGGGACCTTCATACTGAGCAGGCATTCGAAGAAGATTTCCTTCTCTTCTTTGGTAAGAGCGTAGCTAGCATGACCCTGGAACTGCTTTGGATCCATGCCGTCTTCTCCGTGCATACGTTGCTGGTCCTCCCGTGCCTTCGGTGTATCTTTTGTCTTCCCATACACACCCAAGAAGCCTAGCAGGTTCACGCAAAGATTCTTCGTCACGTGCATCACGTCGATTGCAGAGCGGACCTCTAGGTCTTTCCAATAGGGTAGGTCCCAAAATATAGATTTCTTCTTCCACATGGGTGCGTGTCCGTCAGCGTCATTCGGAACAGATTGTCCACCAGGACCCTTTCCAAAGATTACTTTTAAATCCTTGACCATATCAAGTATATCATCACCAGTACGGTGGCGAGGCTTCTTCCGGTGATCTGCCTCACCTTTGAAACGCTTGCCTTTCTTTCTTACGGGATGCCTGCTCTGAAGAAATCGACGATGCCCTAGGTACACATTCTTCTTACATTTATCCAAATATATACTGTCAGTATCATCTAAACAGTGCGTGCATGCGTGGTATTCCTTGTTTGTCTGTCCTGAAAGGTTACTGAGAGCAGGCCAATCATTGATGGTTACAAACAGCAACGCTCGCATGTCAAATTCCTGTTGTTTGTGCTCATCCCACGCACGTACACCTTTTCCATTCCACAGCTCTAAAAGTTCTTCGACTAATGGCCTTAGGTACACATCAATGTTGTTGCCGGGTTGGTTGGGGCCTTGGATGAGCACTGGCATCATAATGAACTTCCGCTTCATGCACAACCAAGGAGGAAGGTTATAGATACATAGAGTCACAGGCCAGGTGCTATGATTACTGCTCTGCTCCCCAAAAGGATTGATGCCATCTGCACTTAAACTAAACCATACGTTCCTTGCGTCATCTGCAAAGTCCTTCCACTTTCTCTTGATTTTTCTCCACTGTGATCCGTCAGCGGGTACTCTCAACTTCCCGTCTTTCTTACGGTCATCTTTGTGCCATCGCATCAACTTGGCATGCTCTTTGTTTTGGAACAAACATTTCAACCATGGTATTATAGGAGCATACCACATCACCTTGGCAGGAATCTTCTTCCTGGGGCGCTCGCCCGCAACATCACCAGGGTCATCGTGGACGATCTTATAGCGCAATGCACAGCATACCGGGCATGCATTCAAATCCTCGTACTCACCGCGGTAGAGGATGCAGTCATTAGGGCATGCATGTATCTTCTGCACCTCTAATCCTAGAGGGCAGACGGCCTTCTTTGCTTCGTACGTACTGTCGGGCAATTCGTTGTCCTTTGGTAGCTTATTCTTCATTATTTTCAGTAACTTTTCAAATGCCTTGTCAGGTACACCATTCTCTGCCTTCCATTGCAGCAATTCCAGTGTGGTACCCAGCTTTTTCTTGTCATCTTCGCAATTTGGGTACAACAATTTCTTGTGATCCTCTAACATGCGCTGCAACTTCAGCTTCTCCTTTTCACTTGCGCAGTTTCTCTTTGCATCGGCAATGGCCCGACCAAGATCATCAGCGGGCTCATCTGATGCCTCTTCTTCAGCTCCTTCCTGCATTGCCGGCTCAGCTTCTTCCCCCATTGTTGTACCATCGTATTCATGGAA
Source organism: Elymus sibiricus (assembly GCA_039707655.1). Lineage (NCBI taxonomy): Eukaryota > Viridiplantae > Streptophyta > Magnoliopsida > Poales > Poaceae > Elymus > Elymus sibiricus. Next base: position 363,626,449 of record CM077672.1, read on the forward strand.
CCCATGGCCAGGATAGCTGTCGTCATCCTCTTCTTCTTCATTCTCTTCCATTAGGACCCCTCTTTCTCCGTGCTTGGTCCAACAGTTATAGCCGGACATGAAACCGGACTCAAACAGGTGGACGTGAATGGTTCTTGAGTTAGAGTAATTTCGATCATTCTTACAGCCAGCACATGGACAATACATAAAACCATCCGCCCGCTTGTTTGCCTCAGCCGCAACCAGAAAAGTATGCACGCCATTAATGAACTGGGGAGAGCATCGGTCATCGTACATCCATTGCCGGCTCATCTTCATTACACAACACCGAAAAGACCAAATTAATACAAGTTCATACATAAAGTTCATACACACTTGTTCTCATAAAGCAACATACAAACTCTCTAGCTAAAGCATTTAAATGCAACAACAAATGCGATCAAGATCGCAACTAAGGTAACAATTGATCCAACAGCATAGTGATACCAAGCCTCACTATCAATGGCATATTTTTTAAATTTTCTAATCTTCAAGCGCATTGCATCCATCTTGATCTTGTGATCATCGACGACATCGGCAACATACAACTCCAGTTTCATCTTCTCTTCTTCAACTCTTTTCAATTTTTCTTTCAAATACTCGTTTTCTTTTTCAACTAAATTTAACTTCTTGACAAAAATATCTATGTCGGTTGCAATTTCCGGTTCACATACCTCCTAGATAAAAATATCTATGTCAACTTAATGGGCATAATTGTCATAAACACGAAATGCAATAAACAGTTATAAAAGAGAGTATATACCACATCCGAATCATAAACCGGACGAGGGCCGACGGGGACGGATATCAAAACCATGCCACTATGTATAACAAACAACCATATAGGTAAGAAAACTATACAAGTAACTATCTAAATCTTACAAACATGATTTTTTTTATTTATAAAAAGGATAAGAACAAGAGGCTCACCAAGGTGGTGCCAGCGACGGGACGGTGCGGGCGATCGACGGTGGTTAGGACAGGGACGGGAAGGCACTAAGTAAACCACACCTACACATGCAAAGTAAGAAGTTAATTTGAGCTCAAATTGCATATAAATCAAATGAACTGCCACATATAAATACTCCCAAACTAAAACGCACAAATCACTGTACTTATAGAGCATTGCAAGAGCTAATCTAGCAATGAGAGATGAAAGGACAAAGTTGCTAACCTTTGTGAACACTTGGATGGATGGGGTGCCTCCAAATCTTGACAAATTTTGGCAAAAATGGAGGATGAGCTCGAGGAAGAGGAAGAACAAAGGAGAGGAAGAAGGGGAAAAACAGGGAGGAGTACTGTGCTCGGGCTGGCCGAATTCATATAGGGGATATTTAGTCCCGGTTCGTGGCACGAACCGGGACTAAAGGTGAGCCTATAGTCCCGGTTCGTGCCACGAACCGGGACTAAAGGTAATCGTGGGGCCCCAGGCTGACACCAGCCTGGCACAACCCCTTTAGTCACCAGCCTGGCACAACCCCTTTAGTCCCGGTTCGTGGCACGAACCGGGACTACAGGTCCGGAACGAACCGCGACTAATGATGCCCGTCCCGAACCGGGACTAATGGTCACATTAGTGCCGGTTCAAAAGCAGACCGGGACTAATGCTTTGGACAATAGGTCTGTTTTCTACTAGTGTGTGGTGGTGATGGGCACGGGCCATGATGGCGAAAAGAGGTGGTAGGGGCTGAGGGGTTGGAGGTCGGGGCTGACAGTGGCGGCGGTCGGAGAGCCCCGAAGGTGGTGAGCTCCCCCATGCTCCGGCTGGAGGAGAAGCACATGAAACCCCACGACGGCGCAGCCTTGGGGTGTTATATGTAAAAGTGTAACTGATGTCCGGTTGTAATTTTGCCAAAATCCCCCCGCTTTTGTCATGTTGTCACCCTAGACATGGTCAACATGTCAAAGCGTATGTCTCATCAACGGAATGCGTAGCTCATGCATACACGGTGACCATCTCTGTTCGTTGATGCAAGTTTCCTGTCCGTAATCCTGGTATTCCTGAGTGTACCGACCAAAGTGAACTGTAATCCTGGTATTCCTGAGTCTACCGACCAAAGTGAATTTTAACTGACGAGTCTAATGACCGCGGGTGAATTTATCTCACGCTTCTGAAACCCACGTCGTCTCCTCCTTGTCTCTTTCACGCCCTCACAGTAAGTAGATTGCTACTCGCATGCATGCATGCATGCAGCTTGTGAGCACTTCCCACTAAATAAAAATATTGCTATGAAAATTACAAGGTAGATTTTTCACTGTTTCTAGACGATTTGTCATGCGTGCCTACCTACTAGTTAATTGTGCCGAGTTGCTTCATACAACTTGCTGTATTTTTTGCACCTAGTTGTCATAATGATTATTATATTTGTCTGTTTAATTGTGCCAAGTGGTTTTATACAGCTTGTCATATTTTTTACACCCAGTTATTACAGTTGTTTGCTATGTTTGTGAATTTAATTGTGCTGACTTATTTTTTCATATTACTTGCCGTATATTTTTACACTAGTTGTCATAATAGTTTACTGTATTTTTTGGTTTAATTGTGTCGAATGTTTCATACAGCTTGTCACATTGTTTACACCTAGTTGTCATGATAGTTTGATGTGCTTGTCGGTTCAATGCTGAATTGTTTCGTACAGCTTGCCGTAATTTTTTGCGCCTAGATGTCATGATGGTTTGCTCTATTTGTTAGTTTAATTGTGCTGAATTGTTTCATATGGCTTGTCATATTTTATACACCTAGTTGTCATGATAGTTGGTTGTGCTTGTCAGTTTAATTTTGTCGAATTATTTCATAGGGCTTGCCGTACCTTTTACACCCTAGTTGTTATGATGGTTTGTTGTGCTTGTCAGTTTAATTAGACCGAGTTGCTATATTATTTACACGCAGTTGTCAAAAGATAATTTATTGTGTTTTTCTATCTATTTGATAATTAATTGTGCCAAGCTTTCATGCTTACTTCATGCAACCTGTCGTCTCTTGAAAAAGCTGTAGTTACCTGGTGATTTGTTGTGCCCGCAGTAAAGTTTGAGAAAACTACTAGCCAAACAATAGCATGCATACTGTAATTGAATTTTTATGTGGTCAACATTCTTTTTCATGAATGTTGGTCAACATTCTTTTTAGAGGTGTACACAGGGTGTGTTCAGGTTGAAAAAAGGAAAGTACTGACATCATATTGACATACTGTAGCTAGGGTAGCTGCCACACAAAGTAAAGCACGGTAAACCTGTAAGTTCTGTGCAAAATAATACTCCCTCCTTTCCATAATGTAGTGCGTTCACGTTTTTCCAAATCTAAGTTTGACCATGAATTTGACCAACGAGACCGATTGCGGCGGGAGCAAAAACTATACCACTGATGCTCCCGCCGCAATCGGTCTCGTTGGTCAAATTCATGGTCAAAGTTCAAGCTTGAAAACCGAGGACGCACTACATTATGGAACGGAGGGAGTAACTGACACCGGTCATTGTACCACGCTGTCCACCAACTTGCAGCAGCAAACTACTCCCTCCGTACCAAAATAAGTGTCTCAACTTTGTCCTAACTTTGGACAAAGTTGAGACACTTATTTTAGGACCGAGAGAGTAGCTAGCAATCACTGCAATCTCTGTAGCGCACAGCGTCATTGTCCTGCAGGCTGCAGCGAACAGCACAGAGCACAGTGTGGCGAACAGGACGCCGCGCTGTAGCGCGCCCCGTGCTTGAGCCGCCGCATGGGAACACAGCTATGCGTAGTGTGTACTATAATATACTAGATTTTCCCTGTAAAGAAATTGGGCCAGGCTACGCGTTCGCCGCGGATCTTTTTAAAGATCCACCGCCTCGCCAGCTGTCCGATTGTACGATGCGAGCAGTTTGTTCTTCTTCTCGGATTTCCTGCAACAATTCTTTTGTTGAAAAATCTTTTCTTCTCTAACTTTCGGCAACAAGTGCCATGTTATAAAAATCTCTTCTTCTCTAATTTTCTGCAGCAGGACCTCTGTTGCAAAATCTTCTCTTCTCTAATTTCCTACAACAAGACCCCTGTTGCAAAACTTTTTCTTCCCTATTTTTCTGCAACAAGACCCTTGATGCAAAACTTCTTCTCTATTTTTCTGTAATAAGACCCTTGTTGCAAAACCTCCATTGCAAAAATAGGACCCAACATCTCCAACCTTTTCTATGTATTCCTGCAACAAGATTGTTGTTGCGAAAACTTGCAAGAACGCCGACGGCTGCAACAGAGAGAGCACCCCGTGGTCTCTGCAGCACCCGCGTTTTTACGGCGGAGGAAGGACGCCAGTGGCCGGCGCCGATGTTAGGTGGGGTTGCAGCAATGTGCTTGTTTTGAGAAGAGGTGGGGATGAGATCCATGGAAAGAGGCGGGGGAATGAGAGATAGAGGTAGGGGATTGGAGGGTCAATGGGAGAATGTGTGGTTGTTGGGATAAGGATACGGAGGTGAGCGGTAGATGTGCCCCATGTGGGACGCGTGGCAAGTGGGGAAGATGGCAGACGCGAGTGAGTTTTCAGCTGGATGAAGCAAAGCTTTTCCTCGCTCCGCCGTGGTCGGGAAGGCCACCGCAGGCGGAGGCTATGTCGTCCTCATCGCCCTCCCTCATGGTCAGTCTGCAACAGGCCGCTTGTTGCGGTATGCCTTTTCGAAACAAGTGCCCAGTTGCAAGAATTGGAGTACAGAGCGCTCTGCATGGTGAGATGAGATCCAGAAAGAGGTTGCGGGTGAAGGTTGGATTCAACGCATGGATAGGAGAGATAAATATATGCGACCATTTCGATGGAGATAGGGATGAAGGGGAGAAGCGGTGCGCTGGCCCATCAAGACGCGTGTCAAGCGTAGAACGTGGCGGATATGAGAGGAAAGATCGGCCAGTTGACCACTAGCTTTTCCTGGGCAGTGCTATGCGTCCGCCGACTGATCTTTTAAAAAGATCCGTCGGGTCGCGAGCCGTAGATCCGATGCCATTGAGCGGCTGAGCATCTCCCTCTACTATTGCAACAGAGGTCATGTTGCAGAAATCTTTGCAACAGAGGTCATGTTATAGAAATATTTGCAAGTAAAGATCATGTTGCAGAATATTTTTGCAACAGAGATCATGTTGCAGAAAATTTGTGTAACAGAAATCATGTTACGGTAAATTTTGCAACAGAGACGATGTTGCAGAAACACCGCCGCGACTGTCGTTCGCAGCCGTCGACCAACATTGTCAAAAAAATCAAGAGCACAGAGAGCGCAGCATGAGCGCAAGGACGCAATGGCTGGCCTGCAGCAGCGGCCGCTTCTCCGTAGCAGAGTGGGTAGCAATGCAGTGTGGCAGCAGGGGTAAAGTAACGGGTGGAGTGGCGGGGCTACACAGTTGCAGCGCCATGACCGGCAACTTGAGAGAGAAACTGTGAAGAACTGTGGATGGATAACAAAGGGGAAAAGCTTCCGTTCAACCGGCTGATCCAACCGACGCATCCGCCTGGTGCACAGCCATTGGATCATATATGGATCAAATCATGTACTCTTCTTGTGCCACCCTTCTCTAGAAATATCTAGCTTCAACCAGTGCATCTTTGTCCTTTTGTAAGTCACAACGCCCGCCACTTTTAGTGATCTAAACGCTCTTATATTTCTTCCCAAGTATTTAAAAGTGCAGCCGCGCTTTCCTGTCGTCCCGAGCGCACGCGCTACGCGGCAAGAGTCAGCGACCACCGCTCCGCTATCTTCCTCTCCCGAAAAAAGGGCCTTATCCCGATCCCCTTTTCCCTTGTCTCCATTTAGTCCGAGTTAGTGCGGTGGCGAAGAAGAAGGGCGTCGGCGTCGATGCTCGGAGGTCGAGGGGGAGGCGGTGGACCGGAGGAACCCGACATGCCGGTCGGCCGCTGAGACAGAGCAGCAGCGCCACAACCTCCTAGGCCAACATCCACGGAGACACAACAACGGCCATCTCCCCCACCTCCTCTCTTCCGCACCTCGTCTCCCACCCTCTCTTCCTTCCCTCACCAGGAGAGTGAGAGGGAGATCGACCAGGTCCAAATCTGCCATGGCTCCAGCCACCTGTACCTCCGAGCTTGGCCACCCGCCATGGAGGTTCCTCTACTCCGACCCTAGTGCCATGGAGCAGGTCAAGGTACTCCTCCTCTCTTTCCCCCCTTTGTTCGCTTGGATTTGGCAGCCCTCACCTTGCCTTCTCTCCCTATCCAGCACACATGACAGCGGATCCCTGCAGCCATCCTTCTCGCCTGGGAAGGAGGAGATCCATCAGCAGCAGCCCAGGTTCGCCTCTCTCTTTCCTCATCCCTGGTTACTACCTCAACTCACTGCTCAGGTTCGTGCGTTGCTGCTACATCCTAAGTCTGAGTTTAGCTTGCTACATGTGTGTACTAGTTTCAGTTTCTCAAGCAGAAGAACAGGGGAAAGGAGACCATATCCATCCGTGTGTTGCTCAAGTTTGTACTAGTTTCTGAAGTAGATCAGGTTCTTGTATTGCTCAAGTGTCCCTGACATGGGTTAGGTGGATGGATGGATTGATACATATATCTAGCAAAATGAACATGAGTAATTATTGTCTACTGATTAAGTCGATTGATGCAAGGTGTTCATACTTTTCGCACAAAGTTGCCTGCAAAAATAGCACAAGTTGGATAAACCTATGTGTGTGTTGTTTTTTTACTACTTGTAGGAAATGGAATCAGTATATTTTGCTTGGAGGTTGTACTGATTTTTTACCATTAGGATTTTTTATATATTCTAGCTGCTTCACTTTTTAGCACGAGTTGCCTAAAATTACCAGTAAAGTTGCTTCAAATTTAAAACCTGGAGTTTTTTTTTTTTTTGGCAAAGTCAATGAGAGAACTGGGATACCTCACTGTTCTCGTGCAAAACAAGCATAGTCTGAATGCAATTAGTTGCTTTTTTACAACTTTTAAGAAATGGAATCAGTGTTTTTTGTTTGGAGATTGTACTGATTTTTACCATCAGGTTTTTTGTGGCATTCTAGTAGCTTCACTTTTTAGCCACAAGTAAGTGCTCTCCTTCCCCATTTCTCTCCGACCACAACGAAGCGAGGGTGTAGCCAACTACCGACATGCTAGATTACCGACACGTCTAGTCAATTGTTGATGTAGGTGTGTTAGCATCTAGCCCTTTTGCTAATGCAGTTGCTTGGTTTTGATAGGACAGTTTTGCATAGTGTTTTTGGTAATGTAGTTGCTTGATTTTGTTAGGACAGTTGCTTGGTTTTGATAGGACAGTTTTTGCATTTTCGTTTTTTGTAATACAGTTGCTTGATTTTGCTAGGATAGTTGCTTGAATTTGCTAGGACAGTTGCTTTGGTTTTTTGTAGAACAATTTTTGCATTGTGTTTTCGTAGTCTAGTTGCTTGGATTTGGTAGGACAATTGCTTGAACTTTTTGCTAGGGATGAGTGATGAACTAGATTCAAAGATAGTTTTACACGGCAACAGTCAACACACACCAAGCCTGATTGAAATTGGAGAGGAACTTTTAAGATTTCTTGATGGAATAAGCACAACACCATGCATCCAGTTGCCCAATCCTCATGAACAGAAACATTACCAAGACCATAATTTGGCTAATATGTAAAGGTTTTAGATACCTTTCAATTAAGAATGTGCCATTGAGATGCATCAAGAATTTCATCTCCTCTGGGTGGAATCCCTTGGTATGATCGTAAATACTTGGCGAAAGATCATAGAGGGGGAGTGGTGTGGAGCTGGTCATGGGGAAATAACTAAAACCACGAAGTGTTTTTAGGAGATTAAGTTTATTTGTGACCCCCTCCAAAAATGAACATGTGTATGTTCTTTATCCCTTTTTAGGTGTCATAGTTGCCTACAATCAACCATACTGTTGCCTAAAACCATGTATCCAGTTGGCCACAATCAACCATATGGTTGCCTAAAACCATGTATCCAATTGCCCATAATCAACCATACAATTGTCTAAAACCATGTATCCAGTTGCCCAATCCTCATGAACAGAAACAATACCAAGACCATAATTTGGCTAATATGTAACGGTTTTAGATACCATTCAAGTTTGTGTCATAGGGATGCGTCAAGAATTTATCTCCTCGGGGTGGGACCCCTTGGTATGATCGTAAATACTTGGCGAAAGATCATAGAGGGGGAGCAGGGTGGAGTTGGTCATGGGGACGTAACTAAAACCGTGAAGTGTTTTTAGGGGATTAAATTTATCTGTGAACCCTCCAAAAATGAATATGTGTATGTTCTTTATCCCTTTTTTAGGTGTCATAGTTGCCCACACTCAACCATACAGTTGCCTAAAACCATGTATCCAGTTGCTCACAATCAACCATACAGTTTGCCTAAAGCCATGTATCCAGTTGCCCAATCCTCATGAACAGAAACATTACCAAGACCATTATTTGGTAAATATCAAAAGGTTTTAGATACCTGCAATTAAGTTTGTGTCATAGAGGTGGAGCCAAGATTTTCATCTCCTCATGTGGGATCCCTTGGTGTGGCCGTAGAGGGGAGGGGTGGAACTGGTAAGGTTACCTAGCTAGAGATATGAGGCACATGACTATGTGTGTGTGTCTGTGTTTTCTCCTCTGCTACTGCCTAGTTGCCCAAGGAAAACAATGGAGTTGTTCAGAAAACTGCACATAGTTGCCCGCTAATCACATCGCATCAGGATCACAGGCACCCGCAAAACTGGGGGGAGGGAGGGGGCTGCGTTGGGTCGCCTTTACCGTGTGTGTGTTTCTGCTATACTACTACCTAGTTGCCCGAAGAAAACAGTAGAGTTGTTTAGAAAACTCCACATAGTTGCTCGCTAAATGACATCATCAAGATCACATGCACCAGCAAAACTGGGAGGAAGTTGCTCCTTTTTAAATAGTACTAAACGCTCTTATATTTCTTTACGGAGGGAGTAGGACATAAACAATTTCTTTATTTTTTCCTCGTATTTTTGCTTTAGAACCAAAATAGTTCCTAAGCTTGTGTGGACAAAGTTTGATCGTTTTCCCATTGTTTTGACATTACATGGAGGCAAGTTTAGCACTAAAGGAGGCGATTTTCATTATGAAGGTGCATACACTATATATTATGCATACGCAGTCCTATAATGACATATTCATGTTTTGTAAAAGTACGTAAAATATTTTCTCGTGTGTCTACCATGGGTTTGAAGTTGCCTATAGCATAATATGTGGACCAAATTAAGATTAAAGTTAGAAAAACAAATAAGGTAGGCAACTTCACTCCATTTAAAAGTAACTAGTTAGCAATGATAGAAACTAATTAGCAACAATAAGCAACTTTGAAAATCACTTTTCATAAGCAACTTTCCTTCTACTAGAGGCAACTCCCTCACCCCTGATTCGGCCGTTGGTGTCACACGCGCTACGCGACAAGAGCAACCCGTCTCCGATTTGGTAATTCGTGGCACATGCGCTACATGACAAGACCAACCCACCTCGACTTCCCTAACCTAGATTCACTTGATGTGGACGAGCCAATATCAAATGTTGTCCCTCTGGTTGCTTAAGATGTGCACAGGAGTTGCACAACCCAAGTGCAAAGTTGCTTTATCATGCTTCTTTTAGTGATTCTTATCGTTTTTGAACTAAGTTAGTACTAATACATTTTAGAACTTGTTTTTGTCTTTCAACTACATATTTCTGTGCATACATATGTAGATATTTTCTGGACATAATTTTGTGTGTTTTCTTGGTCCAATCTTGTTCGGTTTGTATGCAAACTTTTTTGCTTGATGAAAACACACAATGAGTTGCCTGATGAATGCACTAGAGTTGCACAAAAACATCCCAAAAGTTGCTGAATATTTATGTGCAACTTTAGTGCATATCAATCACAAACTTGTCCTTTTTACCCCCAATAGTCTCCGTTTTGTGTACTTAGTCTTTTCTATATGTGGCTACTTTATTTAGATACCAAGTCAGGCCGGGACTACACATGAGTTGCCTGATAATGCACTGGAGTTGCACAAAAATACCCAAAAGATTCTGACTTTTTATTGTGCAACTCCAGTGCATATCAGTCATAAAGTTGTTTTCCTTTTTTACTCCCAATAGGCCATGTTGGTTGAACTTGGTCTTTTCTATATGTGGCTGCTTTATATAGATACCAAGTCAGGCTTGGACTACACACGCGTTGCCTAGTGAATGCACTGGAGTTACACAGAAACACCGTAAAAAGTTGTTGACTTTTTATTGTGCAACTCTAGTGCATATCAATCACAAAGTTGTTGTCCTTTTTTACCCCCAATAGGCTATGTTGGGTGAACTTAGTCTTTTCTATATGTGGCAGCTTTATCTAGATACCAAGTCAGACTGGGACTACACACGAGTTGTCTTGTGAATGCATTGGAGTGGCACAAAAACACCCCAAAAGTTGCTGGCTTTTTTAAGTACAACTCCAGTGCATATGAATCACATAGTTGTTTTTCTTTTCTACCCCCAACGGGCTCTGTTGGGTGATCTTAGTCTTTTCTATATGTGGCTGAGTTTATCAATATTTGAAGTTGTTGTTGCCACCTCCTTGTTACAACAGAAATGGCTGGCGCAGTGGGGACGACATCTCCTTTACGCGGCATCCGGTTTTGGACGTCGTGTTTGCTCGGGAGCGGCAGAGAGGTCATCGTCAGACCGCGATCGAAGATTGACCGTTGGGTTAGCATCTCCATCTATAGCGCGGACTCTTTGTCCGTCATGGCAGACTCGGCTAGGAGGGGCGGATTCTGCTCCTCTTGTCGTCTGAGGAGATGGGGTCTGGCTTGATGTCGGAGGGAGCAGTGGACGCTGAGGGGCCCTGAGAACGCCCCCTCGTCGTTCGGTTTGGAGGATTTTGGACGTACGAACTTGTTCAAACAAATTAGATGACCGTCATTGGATGGTTAAAGGTGTCTAGAGAAGCCGATCCCGACATTTGGGGTGATTTCATGATCCGCGTTGGAGTTGTCCTTATGGTAGGCGACTTAGAGGTGAAACTAGTCAATTGGTAGTCATGGTAACCAACTTAGAAGGATCCTCCGCTCATAGGTAGTCATACTAGGAGAAAAAAAGGAGTTGCTTTCCCATAGCAAAAGTTGCCTCTGTAGCACACAAAGTTGCTCGGAAAAAAAAGTTCGTCGAAACCTACTCATATGGGACCTAGTTTTGAAGAACTCGTCGCGAGAAACCCAACAGAGAAAACGGATCTAAATTTCAACACTCGAATCAAAAGTTATAACTTTTTAAAAAAAAATTAAACACCAAATAAATGCACGTGGTCTCTTGGGTGAGGTAACCTGAGGATGGGAGACTATGTACTTTCCTTTTTTGGTAGACTAGAATGACGTGTCACATCAATTTCCCAATATGGTGGGTCTGCTCGAGCAATCCATCAAGCGCCCATGCGCTGCCTAGCCACGTCCTTATTTCTTTACGGAGGGAGGGAGTACAAGATTTCCTTAAAAACAACTTTGTTCACGTAATTATTAAGCACGTACAGCATGGAGGTTACATGCATCCATGCAGAGGCCGTGGTATTTAACACTTCTATTCGGAAGAAAAAAAAGATGGTAATAATCATAGACCGAGTGATACACGTCGCCGCAGCATACACTAGTAGAAAACAGGGCATCAGTCCCAGTTCCAGAGGGCCTTTAGTCCCGGTTCTGCAACCGGGACTGAACAATCGGGACTAAAGGCCCTCACTTTTAGTCCCAGTTGGGTTACGAACGGGGACTAAAGGAGCTCCACGTGGCCGCTGTGGGCGCCCAGGCAGGAGGACCTTTAGTCCCGGTTGGTAACACCAACCGGGACTAGAAGGCAGCCACGCGTCAGCACCTGATAGGCGCTGGGGTTTTTTTTTTTATGAAAGGAGGGGTTTAGGGGTTTTGGAGGCTTCAGGGGTTTCATATTGTGTTTTCCCTTTTCTTTTTATGTTTACCATTCAATTATTTTACATTAAGGGTTTTCATTTTTATTTTATGCTTTTCATTCAACTCGACGCTAGCTACTACATATAGCAATGAAGGAACCATTACACAACATCGTCATGATCAATATATAGAGAGAAGTGACCTCTCTTTCTCCGTGCTTGGTCGAACAACAAGTTTTCGTATATCTATTCGACGCTACTACATATAGTACACGTTCATGCATATATACAATATAATATCTCTTACAATCCCTAATATCTAATTATCAAAATCGCATTGCAAATCCCAATGGTATTCTCCGTTTGTAGGTATGACATGCTTAACAAAGAATCCCGCCAATTCCTCTTAAATTGCTCGTATGCGATCAGTTGGTAGGAGTTCGTCCCGCTTCCGCCAGATCTAATTTAAAGAAGGGGGTCAATATATATATATATATATATATATATATATATATATATATATATATATATATATATATATATATATATATGAATGAAACTCAACACAATTGATGGTAATAAAATAAAAATGTGAATATTGTTTACGTACTTCAAATTGTTCTGAAGATCTGCCCTGCTCAGAGGTCTTGTGGTGAATGAACTCGCAAACGTAGTATCCACATAAATTATTTCTGGGTGCCTGCCACAAGCACTTTACAAGAATAGAGTTTAATCAAAATGATAATCAAGCATGATAATGGTATTGAAACTAGAATCAATGAGAGATGCGCGGAACTAGCTAGTAGTACTTACTTTGGGGTGTGAAAATCGCAGCTCCTTTTTCCATTCACCCCTAACCTGGTTGGTGAACTTTTTCCAAATCCTGCCCGGCAAAGAAAATGATTACTTGATATCAGGAAATGAACGAAAGTTGTCGATATGGTGCGATAATGATTGAACTTACTTCTGGAGCATTTGACTCATGTCCGTCCACTCCTTAGGATCTTTACGTCTCGAGTCCAAGACAATTACTAGTCCCGCATCAAGCTGAATGGCTAGCAGAATATAGTGGAACCTGCGCACGTATAACTCATCAATTACACTTAACCTCGAGTAAGCGAAACAGAATGTGCACAAGACAGTAACACTCACTCGAAGTTGTAAGGAAATAGTATTTCCCTTTTGTTTTTTTGTCCAAGTAACGCCTTTAGCAAGTTTTTCTCTGTATCATCGGGGTTTTTTTTGTACCGTATATTCATTTACGGTATTTGGGTTAATGAACCCAATGTCATAGATTTTTCCTCTGCATTCGAGGATCTTCAATCTGCATAATATAGTGTGAGGATAATTATACATGCAATGAACGAGCTGAGCTAGAGACTTAATTACAGAAAAAATACTTACAGACAATAGCAACTAACGATAGTTTTGTCGAGGGTGTCTTGATTGTATAACTGAAATAATTCTTCAAATTCAATGTACAACGCCTCGACTCCAGTGAAGTAGTGCTCATCTTTAATTCCCACCTAGATACTGTCGGTCCCTTCCTTGCAGGCTTTCAAGTACCAGTCATGCAATCTTCGCATCATCGTTGATAGATGTGGGAGCTTCTCAGGTCTGACGAGAGGCTTCCCGTGCTGGTATCTAAAGGCTACCCCAGCCATTTCGAACTGTACCTCATCGCCTACGTAATCACCAAGAGTGTAACCAGGATGAGCGGCCGCTACCCCCGGATCATTAGCGATATCGGGAAACACCTTGAGTGGGGGGCACAATTGTTTTTCCCGTTCGCCGAGTTGGGGAATTGTTTTCCCACTTCTTGCAGCACTGCTACTTCTGCTATTTCCCGACCTTTTCACTTCATCAAATGTCTTTACAATACAGCGGTCATAGTGTGATAGCGGCGGAGGCGGTGGTGGTCGCTTAAGGGCATCCAGACAGCGCTTCGCTTTTACCGAATCTATTTTCTCCTTTGGATCTGGACGTTTTGGTGCAAGCTGGTGTTTCACGTCGGCAGCCACGGTCTCCTTGGTTTCCTCCTCAGTCATGCCGTATGGTAATTTGGCAGGAGCCTTCTTGACGCTTGGACCTGCTCTGGATTTCTTCGTTGTTGTACTGCTAGCCGCCGGAGCGGCGGCGGGTCTCTTCCGCCGTTGCTGAGGAGGCGAAGTCAGCTGACGCGGCAGAGGAGGCGGAGTTCGCTGAGGCGGCGGAGGATTCTGTTGAGGGGCCTCCTCCGGCGGAGTCCGCTGACGCGGTGGAGACAGCTGAGGCGGCGTAGTGTTGTGACGCGGCGGAGACGACTGAGGCAGCGGAGATAGAGCTGGACTGTGAGGAGTCTGCTGAGGGGCCTCCTCCGGCTGAGTCTGCTGACGCGGCGTCCATTGTGGAAGCACGATGTATTCCTTTCTCCATAGAATGGTAGTCCTTACGGCATCTACCATATGAGTCTCCCCTTCACCTGTAGGGTACTCAAGCTCCAGCCCCTCGAATTCGTTGGTAACTTCATCCACCCCGACAATAGCAAAGCCATCTGGAATCGGATTGCAATGGAAAGTTCCATCAGGTCTAGGAGGTAAGACATAGCCGACCGCCACCTTCAAGGTTAGGTTGATGCATTTCGCCATTAGCTCACAATGTTCCCTCTCCGTGATATCATCCACGGGGTAGCGAGGAGCCGTGATATCAGGCCGAACGAGCTCCGTGGAAGCCATGCTGCTTTTCCGCTGAGATGGTGGGGTAGCTTCGTGGGCAATATCGAATGAAGGATCTTCGTGCTGCTGAGATGGTGGGCCGGTAGCTCACTGACTGGTAAGTGCCTCTAGTTTCTTCTCCTGCAACGCTAATCTTTGTTCTACATTCTGCATCCGGTCTGCTTCCTCTTTCTTCTTTCTCCCACGGCTTCTATAACCAGTGCTGTCGGGAAACCCATGCACCCACGGAACGGAGCCTGATGTGCCTCGTGTTCGTCCAGGGTGTTCAGGATTCCCGAGGGCGCGTGACAGCACGTCCTTCTCTCTGTCGGGATGGAACCTCCCTTCCTGCACGTCCTTGATTGCTTCCTGAATCTTTATGACGGGTGTTTGAAGTTGTTCTTTCGTGTAAACACACTTCCCAGTTTCTGGGTCCAAAGTTCCCCCATGCCCGAAGAACCAAGTCCTTGCCCGTTCGGGCCAGTTCAATGTTGCTGGTTGGATCCCTTTAGCAAGCAGGTCGTTCTCAGCTTTATCCCACGTAGGCCGGACAACCTTGTAGCCACCTGACCCCGTAACATGGTGATACAACTTCTTTGCAGCATTTAGCTTATTTGTCTGTGACCTGTTCTTAGCTTTCTCCGATTTCTTGTACGCCACAAATGCGGGCCAGTGATCTTTTATCTTCGCATATTGACCGGTGAATTCTGGAGTCTCGTCTTTCTCGACAAACTGTTCGTTCAATCTTTTCTTCCAGATCTTGAATTGTTCTGCCATCTTCTTAAGAGCCCATTTTTTGACTTTTCGCTGTATAACTGGGTTATTTGGATCCTCCTCTGGCGGTAGGCTGAAATTTATCATGAGCGAGTTCCAAAGCTGATCTTTGCATCTATCGTCGACATAAGAAACTCCATCGTCCTTCTTCTTATTCCATTCTTGGATGCTGATCGGGACGCTGTCCCTAACAACAACTCCGCACTGATGTATAAATCGGTCTTGGGTCCGCTTGGGAACAGTCGGTTTGCCATCTGGATCGACTTCTTCGATCGTGAACCTTTCATTCTCGCCCAACCTTTTCTTCGGGCCTCGTCTCCTTATAGAAGTTTGGCTCGATCCGGAGGGCTAAAAGAAGAAAGAAGCGTTAATATATGTACTTACAAAACAATTAATGCATCTAGTCAGGAGAGGCTTAATTAATATATATACCTCGCCGGACTTTGCAACAGTTAAGGCTCCAACACTGGCGGAGCCGTCATCTTCTCTTCCCTCACCAACGGAGTCGTTGAGAAACTGTGAGGTGATGATATCATCATCTCCGTCGCGGATTATTTTCTCCAACGCCTCTTCTTATTCTAAGTCTCTGTCGTGTTCCCTAGTTTCTGCAAATATTACAACATGGCAATATACAACCATGAGAGATAGATTAGTGGCAAACATAGACCTAATCACAACAAGGAATCATATGCATATGATCAATGGATTGCTAAACTTTTATGCTTCATTTATATGAAGATCAATTATCCAATATAACTATGTTCGCGATATGAGGCATTGGACATTATCTAGAATCATATCTGATGAGTCGTCCTATCTTTCGGGAGAGGATACTTTGCGGACCGCCTCTCTCATGCCTGTCCGACGTGCAAATCAGGTTTTCATATGCCTCAAATCAAAGTTATCAGGGTTATGTTTTAACGACCCCCCCCCTCATGTCGAAGTTACGACGATATTTGTACAAGATGAATACAAGATTTATACACAAGATGAATACAAGATGAATACAAGATTTATACACAACATGAATACACAACTCAACAAATGAACCAACCATCCTCGTATGAACAAAACTCAACATACAACAAATGGACACCTTTTGTCGAACAGCGGAGGGACGATCAGGGACCAACTCCACGGAGATGCAACACCACAACCTGTAATTCCATGGAGATGTAACACATGGAAAAACATGCTTAATTACTGAACTAATTCAAATGACCCCTAGATTTTCAGACTTAGTGATATTTGCATAGTGGCAGAAAACAGATTCATGATGCAACCTTTGAGGCAAGTAAAATATATGCTACAGCAGTTTTTCATGGCAACAAAGAGCATGGCAAGCATGTACTAATTACCCTCAACAAAACACCCTTACTGATCATGATCCAAAGATGCACAGATTTGTTGCAAACCTCAAGGCAAAATGCAAAGTATTAATACTGCCAGTTTCAGACTTAGAGAAAAATAGCATGGCATATATGGCAGAAATGAATAGATAGCAAGTTTACAAGCTTGTAGCACTCACTACAGGTCCTAACATGGCATGAACTAAAATCTACTAGCAAGATGACATCAAAATGCTCCTACTTCATGTTCAAAGATTGCCCAAAAGATGCTTGCATTAAAACATACAAAAAAGACAAAATGAACTCTAATGCAAAAAAATTGTTCTTCAATTTGTTTATATGCTCACTAATTGCAATCTATATATATCCATACACATTGCACACACATTGCAATCTATATATATGCATACATATGCATTCATCCACTAATTGCAATATGCATCTATCCATACACATTGAGAAAAAAACAAGTCCAACATATCCATACAATTTATTCATCCATACAAATTAAAAAAATTAACTACAACATATCCATACAATCTATCCATACATTCATCAACACACCTCTATTACTACCTCATATCCATACTAAACAAATTTAACATCACAAAATTTCAAACAAAGTGATGAACTAGGGTTCACCTACTACCAAATAATGCATCAAAACTAAAAGGATCTGACAAAAAATATTTGGAGGGATCGATCAATACATCCATCCATGAATCCATCCATCCATCCATTTGGGGAAGAGGGGGAGGAGGGAGAAAGGGTGCTCACCGTGGGGCGGCGACGACGAGGAGGGCTCGATCGGGGGCGGCGACGAGGAGCGGGCTCGGGGGCGGCGATGCTCTGTGACACCCTGGTTTTTGGCAACTTTTTCTTTTCAAATCTTTCTGGCTTTATTTGCAATTTGGAGGGATTTTGAATCTTTTCAGTTGACTTTGGACTTATGAATTTCTCTCAGTGATCCAAAGCCCTCACCATCTTGCCAAAATCTTGTCACTCACCTTCTGGATCAATTTCCAATTCTTCATCTTTCCCAAATATTCATTTTCTTCCTTTGGGAAAATCTGTCATCACTATGGGTTATGAAGCAACCTATAGTTCTGGTGATCAGAAA
Source organism: Elymus sibiricus (assembly GCA_039707655.1). Lineage (NCBI taxonomy): Eukaryota > Viridiplantae > Streptophyta > Magnoliopsida > Poales > Poaceae > Elymus > Elymus sibiricus. Next base: position 363,644,261 of record CM077672.1, read on the forward strand.
AATCCCAAATTAATCCCACGCCTTCTTGTCATTATCTACTCCCACAATCTTCAAAAACATTTGCTCTCTGGACAGTACTGGCCATTTGTGAAGCAACTCATATTTTCCCAACTCAGAAAATTCTCAGATAATTCCCTGAGATGCTAGGGAACATATCTTGCCACAATATCCAAAAATATCATCTTGCTCAGTACAAATTTTCACCAGCAATATTCTGTCAAGTTTCTGTTCAATTGGAACCTCTGTGAAGGAAGCATCATCTAGAGATATCCAATTGAGCTGAAATTTTTATGAGATCTCCTATCCATCAAATAACCATCCCACACCAAAATTCAGCTCCAGCAGATCAGCCAGATGAGTGCATCAAGCTCATCTAGCTTCTGTTCCAGTAACCACACTTGTACAGCAACCCCATTCAAACTCTGATCAGATTCTCTCAAACTTTGCCAGCTTATAGTCCTTCCAAGATAGATCACCCCAGACATCTCCATTGGCTCCATCTCCAGCTCACCTCTTCTCTAGATCACTCTCAAGTTTGCGGTCAGAAAATGTAGCTGAAGCTACACTTCGCCTCAGAGTGAATCTAGCCGAACCAGAGGTACAAGTGGACTAAGGGATCGAGGGTCGACGTGCTGGACAAGAAACGCCAGGCTCTCGTGGCCTCTAGACACCAATGCCCGTGGTGAGCACGGCATTGGCATGTTAATGCGCGCGCTCTGCATCGCGCCCGTGTCTGTCGAGTCACGTCCGACTGCCCCGCGTGACTATTGCTTGTCCCAGCTCGCCGACATCGTCTCCTTCCCCCACCTGGCCGTTCTGGACTCCTCCCCTCGCCGGAATCGCCCTCGCCGGCCACCACGCACGCGGGCACTGTGCCGCCCGTGCGGGCACAGTGGCTTTGCGGCGCGTCTTCTTCCTCCGCTAGCCGCCACCGACCGCCTTAACTCCTGTGAGCTCTTCCGTCACTTCGCCCTACGTCGCGACGACCAGCTCGGCGTCCTGGCACCGGCGACGTGGCCCGAGTCCCGCCGCTTCCAGAGAGCTCCTTCCCCTGCTATATAAAGCCCTCCCCGGCCTCTCTCCGCTCCTCACCCCACCTCCTCCACCTCTCAATCGAGCTCCCGAGCTCCGAGCAACGGCCGAGAGGCCCTCTGGCCTCGCTTCTCGCCGGAGATCCGCCGCCACCCGAGCCCAGCCACCTCGTCGTTCCACTCCTCCCCGGACTCCACCGACTGCACGAGCGAGCTCAGCTCACTCCACTGACCCCGCATGAGCTCTTGCCCGTCCAAATCTCCGCCGGAAACGACGTCTCCGGCGACACCCGAGAACCACTGCCGCCAGAGAGGAAGGGGACGACGCCGTCCGACCACCTCTCGCCACTCCACGGGTACGTGCGTGTTCGTCTCGATGCGCTCTATCCATTCCCGTAGTCGCCGGACCTCGCCGCCGTCCGTGTCGCCGGCGAGCATCGCTGGAGCTCCGCCGCTCTCTGTTCCACTTCCCCCTCTTTTAAATCTGACTGCTGGGGCCCGCTCGTTAGTGGCTTACCGCAGCGGTAAGTGGAAGCGCACAGGCGAAATACGCCTTCGACGTGGCCCCGGTTGATTTTTCTGATTTTCTATTTTAATTCCAGATTTTGACCAGAACTTTGACCAGCCATAACTTTTAAACCATAAGTCCAAATCAATTGATTCTTTTTGCTCTGAGTTTGTCTTGAGCTCCACTATTTGCTGGAAAATTTTGGTATTTTTCCCATGCACACAGAATTTCTGGTGCACAAAACAGTAATATGTGACATTTTCTATTGCATTTTAAAAATATTTTCAGAAGGAAATTCTTTTGGATTTGAAGCCCAGGAGTTTGTGGACAACCCAACAGAGCAAGGCAAGCCATGTCATCCATTGCATGAAGCATTTCAATAGTGTTGGTTATTTAATTGAATTATATGCATTATTTTAATATGTGATAATTTAGAGTAATTTTATTTTGATGAATAGCTACTGCCATGTCAAATTATTCATGATATAAATTCATGCTTGATAAATGCTGAACAACACTAAACCTAATTGGTTGATCTAGTGTCACCTATCCGGACTTTCCCGTGCAGCTACATTTGCCGGTATGGGACGGCCTTGACTTGGTCTGGCTTTGTGCTCTTTTATCGGTACCACCACACTAGGGAGGGTTATGCGTGCGTGCTGTCCTGATCAGGTAGGCGACGATAATCCTGTGAGCCCAGTTGAGTTATTTTGCCGGCGTCCCCGTTTGGGACAGTTAGTGGCCACGATGGTGGCAGGTGTCACGGGGTGACACAGGGGCCACCCAGGACATGACCCTGGGAGGGTATGATTGTCGGTGGTACGATAGAGGAGTCACGGGTCAGGCAGGTTTCGTTGAAGCCCCATCGATCCACCCGAATGGGATCACGAGGTCGGGGGCTTCATAGTGTGGGTAAAGTGCGCAACCTCTACAGAGTGTAAGAATCTATTCGAATAGCCGTGTCCACGGTATTGGACAGTCCGTACTAGGCCACTGAACGGTCAACCACCCTAATGATAATAATGATGGAAGAACTTGTCTTATGCTCGGAAGTGCTCAGTGGTTTGTGAGCGTTCCGAGGGTTGTGGGACAACCCAGAGAGAGTAAGTTGATATTCGATAACCGTGAGTAAGCAACCCAAGTATTTAACCTGTTAATTGCCATGCTATTGTTTGCTGCATTGTTTTGGTTGCCATGAGCTTGCGAGTACATTCCAAGTACTCACCTGGCGTGTTATGCCAGATGCAGGAGAAGCCAAGGACGGAGGTCCCGATGGTTCGTGCTACGCTAACTAGGTCGTGTCCACAGCAGTGTCCCTGTGGATGGAGTTTCCGCGCTATGTTCCGCTACGCCGTAGTTCAACCCAGTAGTATCGAGGCCCTGCTATGTTCCATAAATAATGTAGATATTGTCATAGCACCTGATGTGCTTCTGGCCTCGCTATCGATGTAAATTATGAGCTTGTACTCGAGATATTTCAATAAAGTTCAGTTCTGTTCTGTTCCAAGTTGTTGTGCGTTTCCAGAAGACATGATCTCTGGGTTGGAAACACTGGTAAGCCGGTTCTTTGAGCCGGGGTGCCACATGCTCGGGGAGGACAGCGAGGAGGTCCGACGACGGTCAGCGGGCTCGGGGACGGCTCGGGGTAGGGCGTCGCGGCAGCCTGGCGGCGGCGTGCGGTGGTTCGGCGTCGGGGCAGAGGAGCGAGAGAGAAATAAGATTGGGGAGGAAGAAGGCAGCGCGTGGTTTATATAGCCCGAGCTTTAGTCCCGGTTGGTGGCTCCAACCGGGACTAAAGGTCTACCTTTAGTCCCAGTCCGAGCCACCAACCGGGACTAAAGGTGAATTTCACCAGCCCAAAGGGCGCGAAACCCAACCCTTTAGTCTCGGTTGGTGGCTCGGACCGGGACTAAAGGGGGGGCCTTTAGTCCCGGTTGGAGCCACCAACCGGGACTAAAGGGTTGGTCCTGGCACAGCCGAGGGGCGGTGGGAGTTTAGTCCCACCTCGCCAAGCAAGAGGCGCTCGCAGCGGTTTATAAGCCCGCTTGCGGCTACCGTTGCAAGCTCCTCTCAAAGCGCAGACAGCTCATCGTCTGACCTGGCCCTTCTCTACCCTGTGGGTCCTACTGACAGCAGAAATTCGTGCCCCGCGGGCCTGCATCCTGGCCCATATATAGTTGGGTTTCTAGTCGTATGCAGGCTGTGGTGTGTGAATTCTCCTGCTAGTAGGCGGGCATTTTTTTTTTTGCATATGTTATGTCAATTTTTTGACCTTCTTCAAATCACATCCTAATTTTTATACATACTCACTTATGTGTAATACACATGATTATCAAATAATTTCAACAAAATATATGAAATTCTAAAAAATGCAAAACTTTCATATTCTTTCTGTGTTAATGAAAGAGATCATGCCTATTTTTGGTTTTAATTATAAAGTTTTCTTTTAAACCGATGCATACATGCCTAGTTTTGATTTAATTGTTTTTGCTATTAAAGTTTTTAACAAAAAATACTTTATGAAAATTTTAGTTGCATAAATTTTATATAATTTTAAGTTAATATTATTTTGATCATAACTAGAGTTTTATAAAAGCTTTTTAGTTGATTCTTTTTGCTATTGAAGAATATTATAGTTTTGTTTTAGTTGATCTTAACTAGAATTTTATATAACTTTATTTCATGATATAGATTTTCATCAGATAGTGACAAAATAGCTACTTCTATCAAGTTATTTTCATATGTACCATTGCCGCAACATATTCACCATAAATTCCGATACTTTTTGTTAACCTAATTTATTTTGATGCATAGACACAATGTTCCCTATGTGAAGGAGATAGACCCTTACTATGAATCTTCTAGAAGATTCATAGTGTTTTCTGTTAACCTAATAATGTTATATTTTCTTTATGTCATACAACGTTTCTCTCTTATCATCTCCGATTAGAGAAACCACATAGTACCTCCAACTTTATGTCATACAACGTTTCTCTTTTATCATCTCCGATGCTTCTGCTGTATTCATCCATGTCAAGACGTTTAAGCCATGTCTATATTAACCCTGTTATTATATATGGAGCCACCAACCGGGACTAACCGCGTATGATCAACCTTGCAAAACATGTGACTGAAAGGATAGGAATAGTTGAAATTTCATAACTTAATAAATAATTATTCTAAAATCATGTTTCAAATGCCAAAATGCCCTAGCTAGCTCTTACAAAGATTCCCTCCGGTTTGTCCGAAGTGGCACTTTCCAGCTATAAGTCCGGAAACTCACACTAGAGAGAAAGTGATGGCGGTGAAGCCGGTCACATCCCAGAGTGGGATCTTGGGGTATAAAACTATTTGTTCGCGTGTGTCCCTTGCTTATTGCGCCGTAACCATGGATAATCTTCATCATTTAACAGAATGCTTGGGTCAGTCTTCACTCTGAAGGGAGAAATTTCATGAAACTTTTCATAATCTTCTGACATGTCTGTCTTGTCCTCCACTCCTACGATGTTTCTTTTCCCTGAAAGAACTATGTGGCGCTTTGGCTCATCGTATGATGTATTCGCTTCCTTATCTTTTCTTTTGCTCGGTTTGGTAGAAATGTCATTCACATAGAAAACCTGCGCCACATCATTGGCTAGGACGAATGGTTCGTTTGTGTACCCAAGATTGTTGAGATCCACTGTTGTCATTCCGTACTGCGGGTCTACCTGTACCCCGCCTCCTGACAGATTGACCCATTTGCACCGAAACAAAGGGACCTTAAAATTACGTCCATAGTCAAGTTCCCATATGTCCTCTATGTAACCATAATATGTGTCCTTTGCCCTATTGGTGTTTGCTGCATCAAAGCGGACACCACTGTTTTGATTGGTGCTCTTTTTATCTTGGGCGATCGTGTAAAATGTATTCCCATTTATCTCGTACCCTTGGAAAGTCAATACAGTCAAAGATGGTGTCCTGGCCAACAAGTATAGCTCATCTCCAACAGTGGTGTTACCCATGAGATGTGTTTGCAACCAACCGCCAAAAGTCCCCATGTGTTCACGTGTAATCCAATCGTCAGACTGCTCCGGGTGTTTGGAGCATAGAATATTCTTGTGTTCATTGATATACGGGGCCACCAAGGTAGAATTCTGTAGAACTATGTAGTGTGCTTGCGCCCAAGAATGCCCGTCCCTACATATTATTGAGTTCGGTCCTAGCGTGCCTTTTTCACCCAGTATTCCCTCATGCCGCGATTCAGGAACACCAATCGGCTTAAGGTCAGGAATAAAGTCAACACAAAACTCAATGACCTCCTCTGTTTGATGGCCCGTGGAGATGCTTCCTTCTGGCCTAGCACGGTTACGAACATATTTCTTTAAGACTCCCATGAACCTCTCAAAGGGGAACATATTGTGTAGAAATACAGGACCCATAATTGCAATCTCGTCGACTAGGTGAACTAGGACGTGCGTCATAATATTGAACAAGGATGGTGGGAACACCAACTCAAAACTGACAAGACATTGGACCAAATCATTCTGTAACCTTGGTAGGATTTCTGGATCGATTACCTTTTGAGAAATTGCATTGAGGAATGCACATAGCTTCACAATGGCTAATCGAACATTTTCTGGTAGAAGCCCCCTCAATGCAACCAGAAGCAGTTGCGTCATAATCACGTGGCAGTCATGAGACTTTAGGTTCTGAAATTTTTTCTCTGCCATATTTATTATTCCCTTTATATTCGATGAGAAGCCAGACGGGACATTGATACTGAGCAGGGATTCAAAAAAGATTTCCTTCTCTACTTTGGTAAGAGCGTAGCTGGCAGGACCTTGATACTGCTTTGGATGCATGCTGTCTTTTTCGTTCATGCGTTGCTGGTCCTCCCGTGCCTCCGGTGTATCTTTGGTCTTCCCATACACGCCCAAGAAGCCTAGCAGGTTCACGCAAAGATTTTTCGTCACGTGCATCACGTCGATTGCAGAGCGGACCTCTAGGTCTTTCCAATAGGGTAGGTCCCAAAATATAGATTTCTTCTTCCACATGGGTGCGTGTCCGTCAGCGTCATTCGGAACAGATTGTCCGCCAGGACCCTTTCCAAAGATTACTTGTAAATCCTTGACCATATCAAGTATATCATCACCAGTACGGAGGACAGGCTTCTTCCGGTGATCTGCCTCACCTTTGAAATGCTTTCCTTTCTTTCTTAAGGCATGCTTGGTCGGAAGAAATTGACGATGTCCCAGGTACACATTCTTCTTACATTTATCCAAATATATACTTTCGATCTCATCTAAACAGTGCGTGCATGCGTGGTATCCCTTGTTTGTCTGTCCTGAAAGGTTACTAAGAGCGGGCCAATCATTGATGGTTACAAACAGCAACACTCGTAGGTCAAATTCCTGCTGTTTGTGCTCATCCCACACACGTACACCTTTTATGTCCTACAGTTGTAAAAGTTCTTCAACTAATGGCCTTAGGTACACATCAATGTCGTTGCCGGGTTGCTTAGGGCCTTGGATGAGCACTGGCGTCATAATGAACTTCCGCTTCCTGCACAACCAAGGAGGAAGGTTATAGATACATAGAGTCATAGGCTAGGTGCTATGATTGCTGCTCTACTCCCCAAAAGGATTAATGCCATCTGCACTTATACCAAACCATAAGTTCCTTGCGTCACCTGCAAAGTCCGGCCACTTTCTCTTGATTTTTCTCCACTGCGACCCATCAGCGGGTACTCTCAACTTCCCGTCTTTCTTACGGTCTTCTTTGTGCCATCGCAACAACTTGGCATGCTCTTTGTTTCTGAACAGACGTTTCAACCGTGGTATTATAGGAGCATACGACATCACCTTGGCAGGAACCCTCTTCCTGGGGCGCTCGCCCTCAACATCACCAGGGTCATCTCGTCTGATCTTATACCGCAATGCACCGCATACCGGGCATGCATTCAAATTCTCGTACTCCTCACCGCGGTAGATGATGCAGTCATTAGGGTATGCATGTATCTTCTGCACCTCTAATCCTAGAGGGCAGAGAACCTTCTTTTCTTCGTATGTACTGTTAGGCAATTCGTTATCCTTTGGAAGCTTCTTCTTCATTATTTTTAGTAGCTTCCCAAATCCCTTGTCAGATACACCATTCTCTGCCTTCCATTGCAGCAATTCCAGTGCGGTATCGAGCTTTGTGTTGCCATCTTCGCAATTTGGGTACGACCCTTTTTTGTGATCCTCTAACATGCGATCGAACTTCAACTTCTCCCTTTCACTTTCGCATCCTCTCTGTGCATCAACAATGACCCGGCGAAGATCATCATCGGGCACATCTGGTGCCTCTTGATCTTCAGCTTCCCCCGTTGCAGTGTCACCGTATTCTGGGAACATAGGATAGTTGTCATCATCCTCTTCTTCTTCGTTGTCTTCCATCATAACCCCTCATTCTCCGTGCTTGGTCCAAACATTATAGTGTGGCATGCAACCCTTCTCAAGCAGGTGGAAGTGAAGGGTTTTCGAGTCAGAGTAATCCTTCGTATTCTCACAGACGATACATGGACAATACATAAAACCATTCTGCTTGTTTGCCTCAGCCACATCGAGAAAATTATGCAGGCCCGTAATGTAGTCGGAGGTGCGTCGGTCACCGTACATCCATTGCCGGTTCATCTGCGTGCATTATATAATTAAGTATATCAAAAACCATTACAGAACATAGAAGTAAGAATTTTTTTCTTTAAAAAAAAGATAAGAACAAGAGGCTCACCACGGTGGTGCCGGCGACGAGATTGGCGCGGGCGATCGACGGCGGTGAGGACGGGAATGGGGACGGGACGACACCCTACACATGTGCAAAGTAAGAAATTAATTTGAGCTCAAATTGTGCATCTAAATCAAATAAACTCACACATACACTCCTCCACTAAAACCCACAAACCACACTACTTCTAGAGCATTTGAAATGAGCTAAACTATTAGTGAGAGCTGAAAGGATGAAGTTGCTAACCTTTTTAGAACACTTGGATAGTTGGTGCACCGCCAAACCTAGACAAATCTTGAGAAAAATGGAGCTTGGAGGAAGAACAGAGGGGAAAGCTTATGTGTGGCTCCGGCATTTCATCGAACACCTCATGTGCATATATAGGCAAAAAACAGAGTAGCCCACACCTCCACCCTTCCATGGCCAAAAAACAGAGGAAATGGGGGGGGCGTGGGTATATATAGACAAAACTTTAGTCCCGGTTTGTGTCTAAAACCGGAACTAATGGCCTACCCTTTAGTCCCGGTTTCAGACACCCTCCGGGACTAAAGGGCAGCAGGTTCCAGACACCCACCGGGACTAAAGGGCAGCAACCCCTTTAGTCCCGGTTGGTGGATGGAACCGGGACTAAAGGTCCCAGCCGAACCGGGACTGATGCCTGCCGAGGCCCGGCCGGCGTCCTAGCCTCTCGAACCGGGACTGATGATGCTCTGATCTGGCGAGGACCAAAGCCCTGTTTTCTTCTAGCGATACAACGTGCACGACGGTCTTCTTTTTGGAGGAAGTGTATTCGACACACATGACAGAAAGTAAACGCACACGTGCACTGAGACTCGTTCACCATCGCTCTCATAGCAGCTTCACCAACTCCGGCGCCACCTTCAGCGATGCCTGCACCACCTGTGGAGTCAGGCCGCCGAAAATCGAGCCCTCCCCGGTCAGGTGCTCCACCGCCGGCCTGCCATGTACGCAGGGACATCGGAAACCATCATCAGTACAATATTTGCATTTCGCATTTGTCAAGGTCAGTGTCACGATTGTACCGAACCAAAGACATTTTGAACCTGTTGCTTAATAATATGGCTGCAAAGGCTGAGGGTGATCCTTCTTTTTATAAAAAAAAAAGGTCACGGTCACGTACCTGGCGCTCTTGATCAGCGAAACCCACTCCGCGCCATCAGCGCCGGCGGCGACAAGCGCAACGCCGACACCTGGACGCGCGCGCTCCCGCGGGCCACGTACACCGCCTGCGCCGCGCCCTCGCGGAGCACCTGTTGACACCAGATTTTGGCATGGTCAAAAACATAATTAAGAAGGCCTCAAATGGAAAAGTGCTCAAGGTGAGAAAGTTTCGTATCATCGAAAGGAGAAACTTTGATATTTGAGCCATAGCCATCCGATCTCATCTCTAAGGCCAAAGTTGTGTTTGAAGTGTATGCAGAACACTATTCGGCTGATTACGCCCCCAAGACGGCCTTATATGAGAAAAGTTTCTACACGGATTGTCTTTGTCTCGTCGAATCGGTCGATTTTGATATAAAAATCGTCTCAATCCGAGTTCGTATGCAAAAGTTACGGCCGTTACAAGATTGCTGATACAGCAGAGAACGGTACTACCGCTCCAATAAGCGGTACTACCGCTTGAGCGGTACTACCGCTCCTACTACCGCGTCTACTACCGCTTACGAAAAAGTTTCTGGCATCCCGAGACCCTAAGCGGTACTAGAGCGGTACTACCGCCCAGAACGGTACTACCGTGCCTAGAACGGTACTACCGCTTGCCTATAGCCGCACAGACTCGGGCAGATCGAAAAAGTCCGAGTTTGGCTGCGTTTTTTGACCCTTTGGAAGGAAATCTGGGTCCGTGTCCTGTACGGGAAGTCCAACCCCCTCTTAAATAGAAGAGGTGATGGCCTATTAAAACAACACACAATCGAACAAACACATCTACATCTTTTTACCCTACTTTTATCCCTCTCCCTTGTATCTTTCTTCTCGTTCTTCGCTCGTTCTTCTTGTTGCAGGACGGCGAACCTCGAGGCCCTAGGGGCGAGCGAATCGACCTAGGGCAGCCCATCGTCCATCCGTGACTCCTGACGGGTTCCATCCCGGAGAAGCGGTGCGTCGGGTTTCAAAAGCGCCCGCCGGATTGCTTGCGTACCGCGCTTCCGGACGGGCCTCCTTCGACGTGAGCTGCGGTGCATCACCCCCGGCGTCGAGGGTACGCGTGACGCGTTCGTGTGTCAACACACTTTTTGGCGACTCCGCTGGGGACGAAGCTTCGAACGGTCTCCAGCCCGTTCTTGCTACGAAGAGATCGTCATCTAGGGTTTGCAATCTACGAAGGTAATATGAATACCCAATTCACTTATGTAGATGCAAATAATGCATATGTTGTTGCTAGATCGTTTAATGAGCATAATGTATCGGCTAGCCCTAGTTTTATGAATCATGCATCTAATTATGTGCAACAGCCGATTCAGAATAATCTCCATGGTTCAACTTCATATAACTTTAGCAACATGCAACATATGTATCCCAACTCTCATGCATCGGCAACCCCACAAATCTATATGCCGATGAACAACATGATGAGTTCAGTTAATCAAGTTGAGACACCCCATGTAGGAACTTCCAATAGTATGCAACAAAGTGTTTCAACTTTTTATTCATCGGCAAATAACTTGCAGTATGTTAATCCAAACATGCCGGTGGATAGGGGAATTGGCCATGCTACTACCAGTTATTCAGCCAATTACCCTCAAACATCATATGCTACACCTCATGCTACTGATTTTTTGGCACCATACGCAACTGTTGATGTCCACAATTCGGCTCCTCACCTTCACGGTCATAGCCGAATAACTGAAACTTCTACAGGGGCACAAATGCCTTCACCTACTACCGTGGCATATCATGTTCCCCCTACACAATTACAGAATTTCGGCAATATCTCATTGCCGAAAGGGTCTAAAAGCATTGGGGGGCAACCTTATCTAGACTGGGTAATTGAGAACAAGCTTACATTCTCTTGGGATTTGTGCAACGCTATTCGCCAGGAACTAATAGAAGGCGGGAAGCCTCATGATTTCGCTGCTGTAAAGGCTAGAGTTGTGCAAATGATGCGTTCACCCAGTACTGTAGCATTCAGTGTACCCCCTAAACAATTGCAAAGTTTCGGCAACTCATTGCCGAAAGAGTCTCAAAGCATTGGGGCGCAATCTCATGAGGAGTGGATGAAAATTGAGATGAGAAAGTTTAAATCTCGCCAAACTGAGATGTGGGCTAAAATAAGACAAGAGCGAGAAGCCTTGCAAATTCAAAAAGAGAAAAGTATTGATTCAGGTAACAAAGAAAATTCGGTTATTGAAAAAGCCGAATCAAATAGTATGTGTACCGAATCTATCGAGGAAAAAGAGGACGCCAAGGCATTGGAAAGTCATTCAAAAGTGGATCAAAGTATTATTCAAGTGATACAACCATCATGCTCTCCCAACGTGTATGAAGAGGTATGTCTACCAAGTGATTTACCTATTTTCAGATTTGGTCACAACTTTATTGTTGATGCATCTGTTAGGAAAAATCTTATAAGTAATTTTGAAAGACCAATGATGAAGGGTAATTTACTTGTTAGCAATAAAATTGTTACAAAACATATCGGTCAACACATTGTACCATTCGAAGAGGCCGATAGTGACTTATTATTGCAGCCAAAGCATATCCCATTGTTTTATGTGAAGTCTATATCTAAGTGGGTAGCTTTGCTTGTTTCTTACTTGGCTTACACTTGGTCTCAATTGAGACATATGTGTTCTAACTATTTTCATTTTAGAAATTTAAAGCCAAGGTTAAATTCTATTGAGAAAACCGATGCTAGTATAATATCTTATCCAAAGACATCGGAGAAAGGGTGCAAAACACAATGCATAGTTGAATGGGGTGATGCAAAATCTGAACCATTCGTTTGCTTAACTCCAAAGCCGTTCTTACAGCAAGATCGGCTAGAACATAAAAGGTTTACCTTCAATTCAAGCATGTGTGATCGAATATTTGATTTGTTGCTGAACAATAAATATATTAGAATTCTTGATCACCATGTTGAGCCATCTATCCAAGGACGAATGTATTGTAAGTTGCATGATTCGTTCAAGCATAGTTTTGAGGATTGCAACATGTTTCGTCAAATAGTTAAATCGGCCATTGAAAAAGGACGATTGAAATTTGTTGAAACACCAAAGGATGACCAGTCTATTCCGATTGGCCCTAATGGCAAAAAGTTTTTACATCGGCTTCTTCAAGCCGATTCATTAAACGATGAGAAGGTAAAAACTGCGGATGATGGGACCAAGCTTTCAAGTAAGGAAGTTGTTCAAGAGCGCAATGATAATTTTCTTGAGGGTAAAAATTCCATCAAAGTTGCAATGAAGACGCCAAGTACTGGGGGGCAACGAGAAAATCCAAAGATCGATGCAAGCAAAATCAAAGAAAGCAAAGGCCGAGGTAAGCAAAAAGGTAAAAAGCCGAAAGCCACTTTCGCGCAGCTATTGCAAAAATATGAGAAGATAAGTGAGGAGAAGAGTGCTTATCAGCCAAGTGATTCAAGAGCATCAAGGTCACCCCCTAGGCACAAATTCAAGGATCGGTATTGGCAAAATAAGAATTTCAATGCAACATATTCATATCCTTATTTTGGGCCACCAATGCCAATGTTGTGGATGCCTCCCTATGCTCACATAAATCCGTATCCATCATGGGACAGGTATGATAAAAGGGCACATTCTCCATCTTATTATAAACCATCTCACCAATATTATGCAGCTCGAAGAAGATCAACATTTGAACAATCACATGTCAAAGACTGTTTTAATCATAAGGAATCGGTCCGGAGCTCAAGGAAGAAGAAAGAGGTAGTCAATCAAGTCTACCGCGTCAAAAGAGATGGTCGTAAGAGTGCCACTTCAGATTTGATCTCAAATGAAAAAGAGCCAATTAAAGTGTTGACATTGGCTACTAAAGGCAATGAGGCAAGTCAATCAAGTGCCAAATCTGAAGAGAGTAAGTTGAAAGTGCACAAGGTAAAACAAGAATTACCATTGCTTCAAACAAAATCACAGCCGGGGTGCCCACTCGACTTGTCGTATTGGCAAAAGAAGAAGTTGCAAAAGCTTAGTGCACAAGAACTTGAAAAGAGGAACATGGCATGGGTTCCCAAGAGGAGTAGTCAAAATAAAAATGATGTCCAGCCTTCTATTGCAACAAGTGTTACAAAAGTGAAGAAAGAGAAGGATGGAAGCGACAAACAATTAAGCCGAAGGTTTGCATCACAACATCAAAATCTTCGGTTAGCACATCATCCATATTATTCAACCATGCCATTGATGCCTTTGCCATGGAACTCATCCTCAGGTATGATTAGTTACCCTCCATGGGCTTATTTTGATCCATGGTTGCAATACAATTTCTTACATCATGAAAGGGTATTGCCAAATCACTATACATTTGGCTAGCATCAATTTTGTTGTCGATCCAAAGGGCCGAAATACTTGATTTGTTATTTCATTTGTTTATTTCGGCTATACGTGCTTTGGTGGATGAAGTTTACATGGACCTTATAGCAATGGCTGATATATACTTATGGTCCTAAGCACATGCAAATGGCCGATGGAGTGTTGACATCGTCCTTAGAGCAAGTTCCATGCAAATTATTTTTCGGCATGCAAGCTTTGCCGAAAAACAGGGGGGCATGTGTTGACACCAGATTTTGACATGGTCAAAAACATAATTAAAAAGGCCTCAAATGGAAAAGTGCTCAAGGTGAGAAAGTTCCGTATCATCGAAAGGAGAAACTTTGATATTTGAGCCATAGCCATCCGATCTCATCTCTAAGGCCGAAGTTGTGTTTGAAGTGTATGCAGAACACTATTCGGCTGATTACGCCCCCAAGACGGCCTTATATGAGAAAAGTTTCTACACGGATTGTCTTTGTCTCGTCGAATCGGTCGATTTTGATATAAAAATCGTCTCAATCCGAGTTCGTATGCAAAAGTTACGGCTGTTACAAGATTGCTGATACAGCAGAGAACGGTACTACCGCTCCAATAAGCGGTACTACCGCTTGAGCGGTACTACCGCTCCTACTACCGCGTCTACTACCGCTTACGAAAAAGTTTCTGGCATCCCGAGACCCTAAGCGGTACTAGAGCGGTACTACCGCCCAGAACGGTACTACCGTGCCTAGAACGGTACTACCGCTTGCCTATAGCCACACAGACTCGGGCAGATCGAAAAAGTCCGAGTTTGGCTGCGTTTTTTGACCCTTTGGAAGGAAATCTGGGTCCGTGTCCTGTACGGGAAGTCCAACCCCCTCTTAAATGGAAGAGGTGATGGCCGATTAAAACAACACACAATCGAACAAACACATCTACATCTTTTTACCCTACTTTTATCCCTCTCCCTTGTATCTTTCTTCTCGTTCTTCGCTCGTTCTTCTTGTTGCAGGACGGCGAACCTCGAGGCCCTAGGGGCGAGCGAATCGACCTAGGGCAGCCCATCGTCCATCCGTGACTCCTGACGGGTTCCATCCCGGAGAAGCGGTGCGTCGGGTTTCAAAAGCGCCCGCCGGATTGCTTGCGTACCGCGCTTCCGGACGGGCCTCCTTCGACGTGAGCTGCGGTGCATCACCCCCGGCGTCGAGGGTATGCGTGACGCGTTCGTGTGTCAACAGCACCCACGGCGCCCTCGCGGCCCCGGGCTCGAGCCGCCCGAGCACCGCGCTGAATCCGAGGCCGCCCAGGGCGGCCAGATCAGACGCGGTGAGCGTCTTCAGGATCCCTGCGGCGACGTGGCCGGCGTTCACGACGAGTCCTTTCCTATCGTGCTCGCGTGGGCAGACGTTGGGCAGTTTCGTGCTCAGCCTGGTGAGGAGGACGGCCGGCTGGCTCCGGAACGCGGTGGCCGCCTGCTCCTCCGTCACGCCAGGCCACGCCCTGGTGAGGAGGCCCGCGTCAAGGCCGCTCAGGACGCTGTTGCCGCCGGCGAGGAAGAAGTACGAGATGTCCCCCGGGCTGAGGGCGCGAGCCGTGTCGCCTATGAACAAGATGGACAAGTCATCAGCGTGGCCGTCGTTGTAGTTGTACCACCACGAGACGTCCCCCGTGCGCACGGCGATGACGTCGCCGGCCTTGAGGCGGACGACCCTCTCCTTGGCGTCGACCGGGAGGACCCCAGCCACCCCGGAGCCACCGAGGACGTAGCCGAACTTGTTGGAGTCGGCGTAGTGCGGCAGCGCGTAGCCGAGGGGCCTGAGCACGAGAAGGCCGCACCCGAGCCACTCAGCTGCGAGCTCCGGCTGGTCGGCACCGGACCAAGCGATGTACGAGCCCGCGTCGGTTTGGACCAGGGGCTTGCCGGCCTTCGCAGACATGCCTCTCTTCCCCACGTACGTATCTACCCTGCATGCAGAAGTTAGATCGATGAAACTCCAGTTGCATGCATGCATATGCAACTATGCAATGCAAGAAAGCATTCAGAGGGAGATCGAATCACCTGAGCTGGAGGTGGAGGTGGAAGAACGGTTGAGCCTTCTGATCTGCCTGGGGTACGGTAGATCCTCTTTGGCTGGAAGGGGAAGAAGAACGTCGTTGAGCACAAGGAGGACAGCGTCCAATTTATAGCAAAAACTAGGGGAACAGTCGTCACTCAGTCGTAACCTCAATATATATCCATGATCAAGTGCAAGTTGGCTTTGCCTCTACAGGGTGGCCAAGGTCAAAAAAATAAAAGAGGAAGTTCGCATCTCTCTTTTCTAGATAGCTACTCCCTCCGTCCCATAAAAATAAGTACAATAAGGTGGCATAAACAGGTTATAAAAACTAAAATATTATATCTTTGCCTAGTTGGAGAAAAGAGAAGATAAACGGACTATAGATTAGTAGCCAGCTGCAGCACGAGCCTTTTTAATAAAATAGTACACATTTAAAATTTACTATTGTACATGCCAGCTATTAGGTTGACTCTAAATGACATGACAACTTCTTATAGCCGATTGTGATTGTATTATTAACCATGCTTTAATGTAAGACGTTTTTTGACACTAGTGTAAAAAAAAAGCGTGTCTTACGTTATGAGACGAAGGGAATGGCTATTAGTACTTTGGACTCACGTAGTCATGTCAATTACGTGCACAAGATTCCGAGTTTTGACAGCAATAGTTCCTTCTGAGATCAACATACTCTACACAAGGTGGTTGCTAGCTAATGCTAATGCTAGCTACTAGTACAGCTATGTACGGGATTAAATGAGCCACTAGTACTAGTAGTTAGCATCTCTCTTTTTTGTACTAGCTAGTAGTACTACGTACGTACTTTGGACTCACGCAGTCACGTACTGACGTTACGTGGACGAGATTTCCAGTTTTGACAGCAATGGTGCCTTATGAGATCAACTTACTCTTCACAACGGTGGTTTGCTAGCTAGTACTCCCTATGTTCGGGATTAAATGAGCTACAGTACCAGCTATGTTAGAAAACAGGTGGGACCTGGAAAACGATATTAGGAAATCCAAAATTTATTATATCTGTGGGATTATATTACGTACCGATCGAATTATTTTGGTCTCGATTTAGATGATGTAGTAAGTATAATCTTCAGCTCCGGATTTATACACACTCGATCCTGTCTTTTTTTTTTTTTTTTGGCAGGGAACACACTCGATCCTATCGAGCACATGTCAGTGTCTCCAGCAAGCAACGCCAACTTAGCAAGATTTATCTCTTTCCTTTTAAACGGCACCAACACATTTCCTGAGGGCCATGTGGTTAGCAATGTTTCTGTTTTTGTCTAATTGGTGTCGTATACTTGGTAGGATTATCCCGAAAGGAACTACTTCACCGACTTGTCTATATACCCACGCATTCCACAAGTTCCGCGTCCCATTCCGCGTTGGTCAATGCATAGGGGGTACAGTACTGTAGTACTATTACATATAATTACTACTGTCAAGGAGTATAATTGACTGAAAGCATTTAGTAGTTCATGCCCTTTCATTTGCATTGGCATTGCTAACCATGCATGTCTAAAAACAATCGACCATTTGTGATTGGATGGTTAGGAAGTTTTGGGTTAGCATGGATCAAACTTTGTTGTCCCATGTGACATTCCAGCTTAATAGGAATGATAGACTACTCATATCAACAAGATGCACATTCTTTTCGGGGAGCCATCCAAAAGGAATCTTAAAGTTAAGTGTGCTTGGATTGGAGCAATTTGAGGATGGGTAACCGACTAGAATGTTGATCGGAGATACGCACAAATGACAAACTGCGCAGGAAAATCTAGTGTTGGTCTGTGGGGCTAGTCAAGATCCCAAACGCAACAGCCAGGAACCGATGAGTTTGTTGGGGGCGTTATATCCCATTAATACGGATCATATATCTTTTCAGTGGAAGTCAATGTTTTTTTAAACGGAGAAATCCAATGTTTCCATCCATAGCAAGGCGCATGTAGATAGTAGTTATTGTAGTGTGTGCACGTGTGCGTAATTCTATGCCTGTGTGGTGTTTCTAAAAAAAATCAAGCATATCTTTGTTTTTATTTTGTCTATTTCTTGAGTTTATGCAACTCTATCTACAATAGACGTGTCTGCATAGCTAGATACTTTTAACTAGACATTTTTCTCTCCTATCCACTCAAACACGGCTTGGGTCTCCTTCCTCTTCTTCGGCACCACTGCTCCCCATGTTAACATGGATGACTCGATTCTTCGTTTGATGTGTAGTATCTTTTTTCGGTCTTTGTTTGTGTGTCTTATTAACAATGCTGATATGGCTACTGAAACTGCATGTAGTCCTCATGTTTGGTTTTGGTAATTAGTTACAATCCTTATGGACTAATATTTCCATTGAAATATATTTGAAGAAAAATTCCATAGGCAATGCATGAAAAATATTGGACAGATCGAAGGATGAAATCCATCAACACAAATTCCTACATTGAGACTTGGTAATGATAAAATTCCAATGGAGCAACAAATTATATATGAAGATATGCTCCATGGGTGATGCAATAAGGAGGTTGGATGTATTTGGAATGAATGCCATCAAAATCTAGATAGGTATCAATATTGAGTTCAATGATTGAATAAAATATGATCAAGATGAATTACATGTGATGAACAAGACGTGATCTAGACGGAGTTCATTGGGGGAATGAGTTGAGCCATGATGGATCAATATCTTGAAGGAATGATTAACGAGAAGAATTATGTATATGGCATTAATGTAGATGGGATCATGATTAGCTCATATGTTGAGTAATTGTTGATCAAGTCTTGGATCAAGTAATTCAAGTGCAGAATTCATTGTGTCACTCAAGATATTATGAAGCAGCATGAAAAATAGCATGTGATGACCAATATGGTATTAATGGAGAAACTCGATATGGTCATGAGAGAATTAAGATATTGGTAATTATGTCTTGAAGCAATGAAGCGTAGTGAAGAGTTAAATATGTCCTTCGATACACCAAAAATAATCATGGAGAAAAGATACAGGTTGACCAAGATAAAGATCGAATTCTAAATGGTCAACACACAAGCACAAATAATGTACCACATGGGATCGTGTGGTATGAAAAGAAATTGTGACTTGTGCTTTGTGAACTAACTCGGACTATCTGTGTTTTATGTTTGCATGGGTTAGGTGATTCTAATGTGCTTGCATCAAAAGAAAGATTTTAAATAGCCCATATGAGGATGACATCAAGTGAGGATGGTCATCAAGTTTGGTAAAGGGAAGTTCAAGATATAGGCAACCTGAATGCCGCGGCCGCTTGCACCTCCGTCACCCCAGGCCACGCCCTGGTGTGGAGACCCGCGTCAGGGCCGCTCAGGACATTGTTGCCTCCGGCGAGGAAGAAGTATGAGATGTCCCCCAGATTGACAGCGCGCGCCGTGTCGCCTATGAACAAGATGGACAAGTCATCAGCGTGGCCGTCGTTGTTGTTGTACCACCACGAGACGTCCCCCGTGCCCACGGCGATGACGTCGTCGGCATTCAGGCGGACAACCCTCTCCTTGGCGGCGACCGGGAGGACCCCAGCCACCCCGGAGCCACCGAGGACGTAGCCGAACTTGTTGAAGTCGGCGTAGTGTGGCAGCACAAAGCTGAGGGGCCTGAGCACGAGAAGGCCGCACCCGAGCCCCTCCGCTGCGAGCTGCGGCTGGTCAGCACTGGACCAAGCGATGTACGCCCCCGCATCGATCTGGACCAGGGGCTTGCCGGCCTTCACAGACATGCCTCTCTTCCCTACGTACATAACTACTCCCTCCGTCCCATAATATAACAACGTTTTTGACACTACACTAGTGTCAAAAACGTTCTTATATGTGACGCCCCTGACTTAATCATGCACTAATCATATACGCAAATGCACACGATCAAGCCCAGGGACTCACGGGAAGATATCACAACACAACTCTAGACACAAAATAAAATAATACAAGCTTTATATTACAAGCCATGGGCCTCGAGGGCTCGAATACAATAGCTCGAGTTACACAAGAGTCAGCAGAAACAGCAATGTCTGGGAACAGACATAATTAGACAAGAGTGCCTTAAGAAGGAAAAAACAAACAACGGTTTCTGATCGAAAAGGCGCAGGCCTCCTGCCTGGGAGCCTCCTAACTACTCCTGGTCGTCGTTCTCCACGTAGCAGCAAGCTCCACCAGAGGGGTAGTAGTAGTCGTCGCCTGGGGTAGCTGGCTCCGGGGCTCCGTCATCTGGCCGCAGCAATTGGGTATGGGGAAAAGGGGTAGCAAAGCAACCGTGAGTAATCATCCAAAGCACTCGCAAGACTTACATCAGAACTATGCTAAGTATGCATCGGTATCAAAGGGGAGGGTCTGTATCTGTGGACTAGACTGCAGAAATGCCAGAATAGAGAGAAGGCCTAGCCTATCGAAGACTAGCATCTTCAACGTCTTGCAGCATTAGAAGAGTGCAGATTAGTAGTATATAATAAAGCAACAAGCATGTAGTAGCAAAGCCTAGAGATCCTTCCTCGACTCCCTGCGAGAAAGCGATCCCGGAGCTTACATATTAATTAACATGTATCAAGTTCAAGTTGTAGTAGATCGGGATACAACACTGAGCGTTCTGTTACCGTGGACACGGCTATTCGAATAGATAACTTCCCTGCAGAGGTGCACTACTGTTACCCAACACGTTCGATTAACTCTGGCCGGACACACTTTTCCGGGTCATGCCCGGCCTCGGCTGATCGACATGACGTAGTCCTACCTAGGCTCATCAGAGAGGTCCCCGCCGGTCTACATCCTAAGTGCTCAGGGGTCTTGGGCCCATCGCCCTTTGCACTCCGGGTCGTTGTGTGCAGGGTGGATACCAGCGCCACCCCTCTCCTGGATGGCACGATCCGACCGTGCCACAATGCTGAACTAGACATCTGACAGAGCTTTCGGCTGATACATACGACGCCGAGGGGCCCATTAAACCATTATCCCGCGTGGTGGTATTGCGTATAAGCCAGTGGCCAACTCAGATCAATACCCAAATCCGTTAGTGCATTATTAATTTTAGTGACAGCTGTCGGGACAAGTCCGGAGCTACCACCACAACCTGGGTTGTACCGCTAAACAGCCAGCCGCCATGGTAACTCTCACGGGTGCTCTCCGGGCCCGCCCGACTTTCTATTGTATCTCTCGCGGGTACCCCTCGAGGTCGACCCGACTTCAACAAAGGACTGATGTAAAGGTCAAAGTACCCGTGTGTCCGTAACATCAAGGGGGGAATCCGAGGAATCACCCTCGTTGGATTCCCACTCAATGTAACCGTCAAGATGAACCTGGAGGAATCACCCTCGATGGGTCCACACTTGAGGGGCTTCACGACAGAGGCATCATCGGAGGTGGTGAAAGAGGAATCACCCTCGGTAACCCACAACCGAATAGCTACGCTACAAAGATATCATCAGGAGTGAGGTAGGAGGTATCACCCTCGGCACTCGATAGTAGCCATGTAGAGTCGTACAACTAAGGAGGTGTGCGGTGCTGTGTTCGGTCTCTGTACATCGATCACACTGATTCAGTCTTCTGGTAGTAAAGCAGGGCAACACGGACAAGGGTGTGGGGCCACTGATGGATCGCTAACCAACCTATACTAAGCATTTAGGACAACAGGTAAAGTATCAACAGCAGGTTACAAAATCAGGCTATGCATCAGAATATGAGCAATCAAATACAGTAGCAAAATCTAATGCAAGCACGAGAGAGAAGGAATGGACGATATAAGAATGATGAAGGGGGTTTGCTTGCCTGGTTGCTCTACAGGCGAAAAGAAATCTGCAACGGTGTAGTCGATCCCCGGTTCGTCAGCGGTCTCGGAGTCTACCAGAGAAGAAGAGGGGGAAGAAACAGATGAATACAAGCATACAAATGCAATCACTATGCATGACATGCCTAAATGATATGCAGGGGTGATATACTGCATCTCTAAATATTTTAGATGATTTAGGAATTTATTTGGAATTATTTATCCAAAGTCATGCACTATTCATTAATCGGAAACAGGCAAAAAGTTCCATGTTCATCTGCTTAGAGGGTTCTAACATGAGTGCAGATGACATTTTCAGATTCATCTAATTTTTCTGATCATTTTTCATATATAAATTATTTTCATCCGAGTTACGGTTTATTTTATATGATTTTTCAAAGTTTTAATCATTTTTTGGAATTTCTGGAATTAATTTAATTTCGAAATTCATTTAATAGTAATTGCTACGGGTACCCAGTAGAGTGTACACAGCAGTGCACACAGAGACTGACAGTGGGCCCCGTTGACTGCCCAGTCAACAGTCAACGTTGACCCGTTGACTGGTCAAAGGTTGACTGGGGGTCCACCTGTCAGTGGGTAATTAGGTTAATTACTAATTAATTAATTAACTAATTAATTGTTTTACTAATTATTTCTTTTTCTTTTTTATATATTTTTTTCTTTTCTTTTCTCTCTCTTTTTTTTATATGGGCTGGCCCCACTAGGCAGTGGCCCAGCCGGCCACTGGGGAGGGGGAACTGCACGCGCGTGCCAGCAGAGGCCGGCCAGAGGCGGGCGCGGCGAGGCCGGCCGGGCGCGGGAGCCAGCGGCGGCAGCGCAGTAGTAGCAGCAGGCAGCACCGCGCGCAGCAGCGAGCAGAAGAGGCTGCAGGCGCGGGGCGCGGGCGCGCGTGGGGAGGGCAGCGGGTGTGCGTGGGGCCGCGGCCGGGCGAGGCAGGGCGCGCGGCCAGGGAGGCGGTGGGCGCGCGCGGACGGGCGCCGGGCGCGGCGGGGCTAGCGGGCAGCGGGGGTGCGGGCGACAGCGGGCGTGGCGAGCGCGAGGTCGACGGCGGCGGCTTACGGCGGCCTACGGAGGCGGATCGAAGGGGGGAACGGGTGAGGGGCTCACCGCGGAGCTCGTGGCGGGCTCGGTGAAGGCCGGGGTGGACCGGAGAGACGGTGGCGACCGCGAGATGGCGACGGCCGGAGGATGAAGAAGGGCTCGATCCCGGCGATGGAGTGGATGCCGGCTTGAGCTCGTGGACGTAGATGATAAAGCGAACGACGATGAAGAGCGTGGACAAGGTCTCATGGCACGGGGTCGACGGAGAGCGCGCAGACGATGGCGACGAGACTTCGGTTGTGGGCTGTGGGGATGAGAGTGAGCGAAGGAGAGAGGTAATGGGCGCTAGGGTTTGTCCCGAGGGTGCGGGGTGTTCTTATCCATCGCGGGGCTTCGTCGGATGCTCGACACGGCGTCAATCGTCGGCCTGGACGGTGTGGGCGCGTGCACCACACCATGGCCTCCCTGACTCTGTACAGAGGTGGGAGAAAAGGCCATTGGGAGCTTGGGCTGGCACTGTAGCACTGGGCTACAAGTGCACAGTAGTGCAGGCCTTTCTCTCTTTTATTTCTTTTATTTCTTGTTTTGTATTTTATTCACTGTTTTGCATTTTGTTTCAATAGCAAATGATTTTTGTTCAATGTGAAACTTGTCACATAAATACCATGCAATATTTTGAGGGTGCACAAAAAGTTCCAGAGCATTTGGAATTGTTTAACTATTTTTAGAAATTGAAAAAGTCAAATTATTTACTACTGGTCCACTATTTTGGTTTCTAGGGTCAATTTGGGCATCCAAATAATGTTGGATTTATTTTTGTAATTGCCTTGGGATTATTTGCAATATTATGAACATTTTTGTTTGCATGTTTGTGCAACTTTTATTTTCATTTGCAATTCAAATTTGATTTTGAATTTGACTTTGGAACAAGTGGCAGTTGCTATTAGAAAAAAGGGGATGACTTGGCATTAATCAGTGGGGATTACTGTAGCATAATACCGGGGGTGTTACATTATATTATGGGACGGAGGGAGTACGTATCTACCCTGCATGCAGAAGTTAAATCGATGAAACTCCGGTTGCATGCACGCATGCAACTATGCAATGCAATCATCCGTCAAAAAAAAAACAACAATGCAAGCAAGCATGTGGAGGGAGATCGAATCACCTGATCTGGAGCTGGAGGTGGAAGAACGGTGAGCCTTCGGTCTTCAAAACTGCTTATCTCACAAGCAGGAGGAGAGCCGAAAATCCATCTCTGCACCCGTGCTCATCTGCTCCCAAGCTACAGTAAATTCCTAAAAAATTATAGAAAAATTCAAAAAATCTGAACTTTTTTTTGCATGGAAGATGTTCGAGTGCGTGATGCCCGTGCAAAATTTCATCCCATTTGGAAATCTGAGGAGCTCCTGGCAAAAAAGAGAAAATCGGTCCGAACAGTGTGTGAGCAGTAACCTTACTCACGGAGCCGATGTTGTCTTTTTTGTCACATGCTCCTCATATGTCCAAACTCCATCAAATTTTGCACGAACATCGCGCACACGAGCATCTTGCTTGCAAAAAATTTTTGGAATTTTTTGATTTATTCTTCTATTTTTAGTGATTTTTTTATTGTGCCTGGGCTCATCTGAGCCCGGGAGCAGAAACGCCGCTCTCGTCCAATTTATAGCAAAAACTAGGGGAACAGTGTCAGTCGTAACCCAAATATATCGATGACGATCAACGGATCAAGTGCAAGTTGGCTTTGCCTATGCAGGGTGGCCAAGAGGTTGCCTGTCAAACTCCAAAAAAAAAAGGCGGGTGATAGGCGCCGGCAGACCGGCCGAAATTTGGGCCGGTCCACCCGCAGCCATCCGATTGGTGCATGTATAACCGTTCGATGCAGCTGCTGATTCGTCAACGCACGCCCCTACGACGGATTCTGCATCTAGTCGCTCGATTTCGCATCTCGCCGGCTGCACGCGCTTGCTGGTCGCCATGGTCGCCGGCCGTCCTCGTCGCCGGTCGCTGCACTCGTTGCCGGCCGTCCTCGTCGCCGGTCGCCGCACTCGTCGCCGGCCGTCCTCGTCGCCGGTCGCCGCACTCGTCGCCGGTCGTCCTCGTCGCCGGTCGTCGCCTGCATTTGTCGCTGACTCCACGCATGCAACAGCTGCGGCCTGCGGCTCGTCCGTGCAGCTCGTCGTCGTGCCGGTCGCCGGTGGTAGCTGCCGCAGTTGCCGGTTGTAGCAAAAAAACGGCCCGCCGTGGCTGGAGGTAGCTGTCGTTCTCGCCGGTTGCAGCAAAAACACGGCTGCCGTCGCCGGTGGTGGCTGCCGCTGTCGCCGGTTCCAGCAC
The DNA here is from genome assembly GCA_039707655.1 of Elymus sibiricus. Lineage (NCBI taxonomy): Eukaryota > Viridiplantae > Streptophyta > Magnoliopsida > Poales > Poaceae > Elymus > Elymus sibiricus. The sequence continues at coordinate 363,669,262 of CM077672.1, forward strand.
TGGGCTGTCTGGTAGCAGCAAAAAACGGCCGCCGCTGTCGCCGGTGGTAGCTGCCTTTGTTGCCGGTTGTAGCAATGATTTGGCCGGTTCCAGCAAAAAATGGTCGCCGCCGCTGCCGTCGCAACTCGGCCGTTGTCGATGGTAGAAAAATCAGTTGCCGACTGTAGCATTCGGCTAGCTGGTTGTAGCAAAAATGCTTCCCAGTTCCAGTTTCTATTCTCGGTTGTATCAAAACGAGTTGCCGGTTCCACCTCTGGCTTCGTCAGTTGCAGCAAACGCAGACGCTGGTTCCACCATGGCCCGTCCGTCATCGAGCACGCGGGACTGTGGTTGCCGGTGCGGTCACCGTTGTAGCAAAATCCGGTGACAGTCCTAGCTTGTCGCAGGCATGGTTCCAGCGTCCCCAGCGCCTCCTAGCACTGGCCACGGTCGCGGTCGCCGTTGTAGCAAAATCCGGTGACAGTCCCAGCTTGTCGTGGGTGTGGTTCCAGCGTCCCCAGCGCCTCCTAGCACCGGCCATGGTCGCGGTCACCACTGTGGTTGCAACTCGCCAGCGCGCGTGGTTCCAGCTCTGCAACACCACGGTTGTAGCTCTGCCGGCAGGTGATGCAGCAAAGGATCCGTCTCATCGTCGGCGGGACGCGACGTCGGTGCTCCCGCGGTTCCAGCTCCGCTGCCAACGGTTGAAGCTCCACCAGGCGCTAGTTGTGCGCAGCCGCTCGTCGTCACAAGGTTGAGAACGCACACGGCAGTAGTAAAAGCTCCGAGGTGTGGGTGGGCTAAGGGAGAGACATGGTCGTGGCAGCGCGGTGGCGAGGAGTTTTGGGGGCGATTGCGCCGGCCGCCGGCGATAACAGGGTAGCCCGTCGGTGTGGCTGAGGAGAGAGAGAGAGAAGATCAGGCGAGAGGAATAGTCAAGACGCTAGATTCGTCTCCCAGCAGATAAGGATAGAGAAGGGTGCGGATGGCGTGTGGGACCACAGTGCTATGTCGCGACAAACCTGACGGACAGGGAGCGTTGGATCCTGTTCAATCGGACGAGCCGCGCGCGACCGGCCGAAAAAGCCGGTCGCCCGGCCACAAACGTTTCCAAAAAAAAAGGTGCAAGTTGGCATCTCTCTTTGTGGATAGCTACTATACTTTAGACGCACGTACTCACGGTACGTGCACGCACGAGATTTCGAATTTTGACAGCAATAGTGCCTTGTGAGATCAACATACTCTTAAAACGAGGTGGTTGCTAGCTAGTAGTACTCCCTATGGTCGGGATTAAATGAGCTACTAGTACTATCTATGTTAGGAAACAGATAGGGCCTGGAAAACGATATTAGGAAATCCAAAATTTATTATATCTGTGAGATTATATTACCGAGCAGTTTTAGCATGCTCCCTCTTACCCCCTCTTTTCACATCAGAGGTAAGAGTATGTAGTAGATCTGAGCCGTTGATCACATTAATTAATGGTCGGATTAACTCTTATCTTCTTACCTCATATGTAAAAAGAGGGAGTAAGAGGAAACATGTTAAAATTTACCATTACCGATTTATTTTTGTCTCGACCTAGATGATGTAGTAAGTGATTACATATATAGAGCCTGTTCGGATCCTTTCCGCTCCCCAACTGCGCTCCCGGAGCGGACGGAGCGGCAGGCTCATTTTCACGGAGTTGCTAAAATCGAGCTCCGCAGGCTCCGCGGTTTGGTGGAGTGAAGAGATTCCGAACAGGCTCATAATCTCCAGCTCCAGATTTATACACGCTCGATCCGACCGATCAAGCACATGTCAGTGTCTCCAACAAGCAATGTCAACTCAGCAAGATTTACCTCTTTCCTTTTAGACAGCTTACCAACACATTTACTGAGGGCCATGTGGGTAGCAATGTTTCTGTTTTTGTCTAATTGGTGTCGTACTTAGTAGGATAATCCCGAAAGGAACTACTTGGCCTATTTGTCTATACCCTCGCGTTCCACAAGTTCGGTGTCTCCTTCGGCGTTTTTTTTTCATGGTAATACGTATCTCATTTATATGATAAAAATCAAAATACAAGTCACGTAAGGACCGACATGACAAAACTAAAAAGATAGCAGAACATTTCTAAATTTGACACCAACGTCAATCACCTGCCTCCGGCACCACCACAGTAGCCACCGAAGAATAGAATGACGGATCACCTCCTCACCCGAGCTCGACGCGGCTCCATCGCTGATATGCAGCTTTGCGGACCTCCAAGGTGGCTCCCCAAAAGTGAATCCATTGCCGTTGAACGAATCAGACCGGGGCAACACCCCGGACACGCCATCGAACTCCAGATCTGACACCCCACCACGACTAAGACGCCGAAGGAGGAAACCACACCTGCCATCCATCAACCACGAACCCAGCACACGTTCCATCTTCCAGATGTCGTCGATGCAGACCACAATCTGCATCCGCTCCTGAACTACCTCCCAAGCTCCGCGCCGACGCTGGAGCAGACGCCGTCGCAACGGCGGAGCCCAAGGACACATGTCCACCACGAGGATGCCGCCGCCGCCACACCATCCTAGCTTGAACAGACTGGATTCTAAATCCATCCCCAACGATAGGACCAATCGTCTCATCGGAGTAGGATCTGAAGAAATTTTATTTAGCTTCGCCATCACTGCCGCCGAAACCAAGACGATGAATAGCCTAAAAAACTAAGCTACTTTGGCCCAAAACTATCCACACGCATGGATCCGGCGACCCCCCCTCACCATCGACGATCGAGGTCGTCGACGGAGGGGAGCCGCCGGAGAACGGCGGCGGAGCGCGAGTCTCTGGCGGTGGAAAGCTAGATCGCTTTTCCTGTCTTCGGAAGGAAGATAGGAAAACGATCGTAACGCACGGTCGGACCTGTCTCCTTCGGCGTTGGTCAATGGCTCAATGCATAGGGGGTACAGTGTGCAGTACGATGTACACTGTTTTAAATAGCGCGCTTAGCGCCGCTGTAGCCACTAGAGAGGAGTTGTGCCACGCTAATGTATAGTTCAGGTCAAAAGGGTTCTCGTGCTAATTGCGGTAGCCATCAAAGGGTCTTCGTAAGGATTCCTCTCTTCAGATCCGGTGGCAGCTATTGGTGGCTTACCGGTGGCAAAGTTGCGAGATGCAGCCGAAAGACTCTGTCGGTTTTGGCGGCTCTTACTCTGACCAGCATGCCTTCGACGGTGCAGACTATAGACAACGACTTGAAGCAGAGGGTGTGGTTGTGCAGCGGCAATGGTGGGATTTCTAGCTCAGTGCCTGTAGCTGTTGGGATTGTGTAAAAGGGTGGCGACAACACATGATTGACTTTTTGTGGTGCTTTTTGAGTACCCGGTCTTGAGATCCGAGGTGAAAACCTTAGGTCTAGCCCGAATTACTTATATGTGGCAGTGACGATATTTTTGCGTCGTTACCTTGTTGAAGACATTGCTCGGATATGCTCAGACTTGTTCCTCAGGGTGAAAACCTGGAATTCGACCTCCATTGGTTGGATCCGGTGACGGCGACGCTTCCGCGTCACTCCGTTCATGAGGCATTGTTGTGTCAAACAATGGTTGGTGCGGACATGGTTGTTGCTGCAGTTTGTGGATCGTTGTCTGTACCGCTTCGGTTTTTTTCTTGTTCCTCGCTTAGGCATAGCTTTGCTCTTGTATGACTTTGCTATTTGCCGGCGTGTTTATGTGTGTGTGTGTGTGTGTGTGTGTGTTTGTGTGTTGGTGTTGGCTGTGTGCATCTTAGTTATGCAGAGGCCGGGTGGGTGCTCATTATGTTTATATCCACTTGATACTTCATTTTGCGTCAATAAATTCCACCCTTTGTCGAAAAAATAGCGGCTCTAAAGGCCATTTAGCTCTAAATCTGGCCATCATTTAGCGCTACACGTTTTCTTCTGCCGCATCGGCCCAATTATTTTGGGTCCAAAACCAAAATACAGTGCGGTTCTTTGCATTACGATTTGCTGCAATAGTAATGAAGTGCACTATGTCCTTATTATGTAATGTTATGAACTACACAATGTCATTCTTCTATTTATTTGGTTGGAGCCTTGTCGATGTATGTTAATTGGCAAGTATATGTTAAATTGATGCCGGATTGTATATTTATTTTTAATTTTTTATTGATTTATGTTGAAACCCCCCTTCACTTGCTTGGCATTGCTCTATGTTAATTTCACGCATCATGTTTGTTGAATCATTAAACCATGATATCTAAGAACAATCAACCATTGGTAGTTGTATGGTTATGAGGTACGGTTCTGGCATAGCATGGATTAGACTTTGTTGTCTTATTAATACGAATCTTTTTGGAAGTCAATGTTTCAGTCCATAACAGGCGCATGTAGACAATAGCCATTGTAGTGTCTACTTGTGTGTGTACTTCTATGTTTGTACGGTGTTTCAAAAAAATTCATGTGTATCTTAGTTTTTAGTCCATTTATTTAGTTTATGCAACTCTGTGTAGTGTAGGCTTGTATGAACAGCTAGATACTTTTCTAACTCGTCCTTTTTTCTCCTCTCTACTCAAAGACGGCTTAGGTCTCCTTCCTCTTCTTCGGCACCACTGCTCCCCACATTAACATGTAGGAGCGGAGGAGGCTGGATGACTCGATTCTTTGTTTCTTTTCTTCGGTCCTTGTTTGGGTGTCTTATTATCAATGCTGAGTTGGCTACTGAAAGTGCGTGCCCCCCATGTGTGGTTTTGATAATTAATGAGAATCCTTATGGACTAATTTTTTCATTTAGATATATTTCAAGGACAATTTTGTAGGCAATGCATGAAGAATATTGGACAGATTGAAGGATGAAATCCGTCAACATGAATATGTGCATTGAGACTTGGTGATGAATGAAAATTCCTATAGAAAAACAATGGCATCAAGCAATATATGAAGATCTATTCCATGGGTGATCAAATAAGATTATTTGGTGGATTTGGAATGAATGCCATCGAAATCTTGATATGTAACAAGATTGAGTTCAATGATTGCATCAAATATGATCAAGTGAATTCCATGTGATGAACAAGTTCTGATCTAGGTGGAGTTCATTGAAGGATGTCAAAGGTTGTCATGCTTGGGCTAATGAGTTGAGCCATGATGGATCAAGCTCTTAAGAGAATGATTAAAGAGAAGAGTTCTATATATGGTTTGAAGTTTGAATCACGATTAGCTCATGTGTTGAGTAATGGTTGAACAAGTATTGAAGCAAGAAATTCAAGTGAATAATTCATTGTGCCACTCAAGAGGTTGTGACGGAGCATGAAAAAGAGCAAGTGATGGCCAATATGATATTCATGGAGAAACTCGATATGGTCATGCGATAATTGAGATATTGGTGACCATGCCTTGAAGCAATGACATGCATGGAAGATTTCAATAAGGCCTTGAAAACACCAAGATTAATCATTTATTAATTATATAGGTTGATCAGGATAAAGCTCGAAGATCAAATTCTAATTGGTCAACACACAAGCGCAAATGATGTACCACATGAGACCTTAAGGTATGGTAAGAAATTATCGATTGTGCTTTGTGAACCAACTCATACTATTTGTTTTTTATGGCAATGTGGGTTAGGTGATTCTCACGGGCTTGCATGAAAAGAAAGATTTCAAGTAGCCCATGTGACGATAACATCAAGTGAGGATAGTTATCAAGTTTGATAAGGGAGAGTTCTCGATAGGCGTCTCGAAGGAGTACATGCTTGAAGCTTGGGGACGATCACGTGATGGACGCGTGAAGATGTTATACAAGGAAATGCTTTCCAAATGGCTTATGAGGGGGCTATTTTAGGTCTCCACCAAGTGACATTATCCAGATCGTGTTTCCAACTTGGGCCAACCGAGCGAGACGGAGAAAGGGGGTTGTGTGTAGATAAGGTGTGGGTGGCTACGTGGGTGCGGGGTAGGTGGATAAGGTCAGGAAAAACAGTGACGGGTGACAGTGTCCACCCGCCACTACTATATATTTGAGTGGCAGGTGGCCGAAATATAGCTGTGGCGGGCAAGAAACTACACCCGCCACTGCAAACTCATGGAAAATTTAAAAAAATTGGGCGTGGGTCGCCCAAATATAGCAGTGGTGGGCGTTGTTCATCACCCGCCACTGCTTGTCCAAGCACCAGTGGCGGGCGGGCCAGTGGTGCCCGGCCGCCACAGCTGTTTTTCGCCCGCAATGAAATACGGAAGAGTGTAGGAGTGGCGGGTGCTTATGAGCGCCCGCCACTGTTCTGTACAAACCTGTGGCAAGCAAGTTTTAATACCCGCTGATACGTCTCCAATGTATCTATAATTTATGATGTATTCATCCCATATTTATATGATTTCTACATGGTTTTGGTGCACTTTTATATGATTTTTGTGGACTAACCTATTAACCTAGTGCCTGCTACTTGTGAGCTGCGTTGGGATTTCCTCGAAGAGGAGAGGATGATGCAGTACAGTAGAGATAAGTATTTCCCTCAGTTAAGAACCAAGGTTATCAATCCAGTAGGAGAACCACACAGAACCTCGTTAGCAGCACCTACACACACAAAAGCAAATACTTGCACCCAACGCGAACAAGAGGGTTGTCAATCCCCTTGGCGGTTACTTGCAAGGATTAATTCTGATAGTGATAGATAGATAAAGTAAATTACAAAATAAAATAAAGTAAATAAAATTGCAGCAAGGTATTTTTGTATTTTATATATGATAGAAGTAGACCCGGGGGGCATAGTTTTCACTATAGGCTTCTCTCTCGAACACATAGCATACGGTGGGTAAACAAATTACTGTTGGGCAATTGATAGAAAAGCAAATACTTATGAATGATTCATGGCAATGATCATGTATATATGCATCACGTCCGAGACAAGTGGACCGACTCCAGCCTGCATCTACTACTATTACTCCACCTATCGACCGCTATCCAGCATGCATCTAGGGTATTAAGTTAATGAAAACAGAGTAATGCCTTAAGAAAGATGACATGATGTAGACAAAGTAAACTCAAACAATATGAATAAACCCCATCGTTTTATCCTTAATGGTAATAATACAAATACGTGTCTTGTCCCCAACTTTGTCACTGGGATAGAGCATCGCAAGATTGAACCCATTATAAAGCACATCTCCCATTGCAAGATAAATCAATCTAGTTGGCCAAACCAAACGGATAGATCGGAGAGAAATACAAAGCTATAACAATCATGCATAAATAAGTTCAGAAAAGACTCAAATATTTCTCATGAATAATCTGATCATAAACCCACAATTCATCGGATCCCAACAAACACACCGCAAAAGAAGATTACATCGGATAGAACTCCAAGAAGATCGAGGGGAATATGGTATTGAAGATCAAAGAGAGAGAAGAAGCCATCTAGCTACTAGCTATGGACCCGTAGGTCTGTGGTAAACTACTCACACATCATCGGAAGGGCGGCAAGGTTGATGAAGAATCCCTCCGTGATCGATTCCCCCTCCGGCAGAGTGCCGGAAAAGGCCTCCAGATGGGATCACGGAAGAACAGAAGTTTGCGGCGGCGGAAAAGTTATTTCGTGGGGCTCCCTGTTGGTTTCCCAATATTTGACAATTTATAGAGGTGGAATTAGGTCAAAAGGAGCCACGAGGAGCCCACAAGGCATCAGGGCGCCCCCCTGGGGCCGCGCCCTGTTGCCTTGTGACCTCCTCCTGAGGCTTATGGCCTCCTCCCAAAGCTTATAGGGTCTCTTTTGTCCAGAAAAATATCGTCAAAAAGTTTCGTGGCATTTGGACTTCGTTTGGTACTGATTTCCTGAAAAATCAAAAACAAGCAGAAAACAACAACTGGCACTAGGCACTAGGTTAATAGGTTAGTCCCAAAAAATGATATATAATTGCATATAAAACATCAAAGATTGATACTATAATAGCAAGGAACAATAAAAAATTATAGATACGTTGGAGACGTATCAGTGCCCAGTGCTAGTTTCTGTTTTTGGCTATTTCTTTGTTTCGCCGAAAAACCATACCAAATGAAGTCCAAATGCCACAAAAATTTACGGTGATTTTTTCTGGACAAGAAGAGACCCATGAAGCTTTGGAGAAGGACCAGACGAAGTCCAGGGGGGCACAAGGTCACCTGGCGCCGCCCCCCTAGGGGCACGCCACCTGAGCTTGGCGGTCCCTCGGGACTCCCCCTGGCGTGATTCCAACGCTGAAAATTCTTATAAATTGGGAAACCCCCGAAAGTTAACCTAGATGAGTTTTTCCGCCACCGCAAGCCTCTGTTCCGAAGCGATCTCATACGGAGCCCTGTTCTGGCACCCTGCCGGAGGGGGGAAGTCATCACCGGAGGCCATCTTCATCATCCCCGCTGCTTCCATGATGAGGCGGGAGTAGTTCACCCTTGGGGCTGAGGGTATGTACTAGTAGCTATGTGTTTGATCTCTCTCCCTCGTGATCTTGATAGGGCATGATCTTGATGTACCATGATCTTTGTTAATATAGTTGGATCATATGGTGTTCTTCCCTCTCTATCTTTGTTGTGATGAATTGAGTCTTGCCCTTTGAGGTTTCATTATTATCGGATTGAATATTTGAATTTGAGATCACTTGATGTATTTCTTGCATGCGGATACCCGTGGTGACAATGGGGTATTCTATTGAGTCACTTGATATATGATTTGGTAATCAACTTGCGGATTCCCTTGGTGACATTGGTGTAATCTAGGCACATAGGTTCATACACGTTTTCATCCTACTTTCTCCAATGGAAACTTTGGAGTAATCTTTGAAGTTCTTTGTGTTGGATTGAATATTATGAATCTGAAATTGTTTGATACATATCGAATAATTAACTCACGGATAATTGTGGTGACATTGGAGTATCTAGATGACATTAGAGTTGATTGATGCGTATCATATGGTGTTCTTTTAGTACGATCTCTAGGGCTGTTTGTGACACTTATAGGGATGGCTCAATAGATTGATCGAAAATATAACTTTGAGGTGGTTTTGCTACCTACAACAATTTCATCTTATGTTCTCCGCTATTTATAGAACTTTAGAGTGATTCTTTGTCGCATGTTGAGGGATGGTTATATGATTCAATTATGTTAGCACTGTTGAGAGATTGCACTAGTGAAAGTATGAACCCTAGGCCTTGTTTCTAAGCATTGAGACACCATTTTTATTCACTTTTGATACTTGCTACCTTGCTGTTTTTATTATTTCAGATTACAAAAACCTATATCTACTATCCATACTACACTTGTATCACCATCTCTTCACCGAACTAGTGCACCTATACAATTTACCATTGTATTGGGTGTGTTGGGGACACAAGAGTTTTATTTGATTGCAGGGTTGTTTGAGAGAGACCATCTTCATCCTACACCTCCCACGGATTCATAAACCTTAGGTCATCCACTTGAGGGAAATTTGTTGCTGTCCTACAAAACTATACGCTTGGAGGTCCAACAAAGTCTACAAGAATAAAGTTGCGTCATAGACATCAAGCTTATTTCTGGCGCCGTTGCCGGGGAGGTGAGTGCTTGAAGGTATATCTTTATATCTTGCAATTGAATCTTTTAGTTTCATGTTTATCACTAGTTTGGTTTATAAAAGAAAACCGCAAAAAAATGGAAGTTAAGTTGCATCAAATTCTTTATCTTTATGAAGTCATTCTTGAAAACATGGATTCGGACAATTTCTATGAAGTGTTAAAAGAAGAATTTAACACAATGTTTAATGTGAGTTCCTTGAATGATAAGAATGATTGCAATGTTATTAGTATGTCTTCTTTGAATATCCATGATACTAATGATATGCAAAGCAATAAGCTTGGGGGTGCTATGTTTGATGAAGATGATTTTTTTAGTCCCCCTACTTTTGATGAGCAAATTCATTATGATGATGGCATGCCTCCTATTTATGTTGATTACAATAATGAAAGTGGGTTTGAAAGAGTGTCAACTCTAGGTAATAATTATCCCATAATTTTGGAGGGTGTTGAATCTTATTAGAATAATGATAAAAGTCGATTTGGAGAGGTCATGACTTTATTTAATGTTGAATCCACTACTTTGGAAGATGTGTCAATTGATTATTATGAGAACAAAGTTGCTATCTATGATTATTATTGTGATGACACTTTGTTCGCACACGAACACGTCACCGTGTACCCTGGACGCCGGGGGTGATGCACCGCAGCTCACGTCGAAGGAGACCCGGCCCGAAGCGCGATACGCAAGCAATCCGGCGGGCGCTTTTGTAGACCCGAAACCCCACACGCCCGGGAGGGACCCCGTCAGGGCGCGCGGCGGCTATGGGCTGCCCTAGGTCGGCCTAACCGCCCCTAGGACCTCGTGGATTCGCTGCCTCCAATCTTGAAGAACGACGAAGAACGAGAAGAAGATACAAGGGAGAGGGATAAAAAGTAGATGAACACGAAAAAATAGTAGATTGATTTGTTCGATTGTGTGTTGTTCAATCAGCCGTCACCCCTTAGGTATATAATAAGAGGCGGCTGGACTTCCCGTGCAAGGAAAAGTCTTGAATTCACGTCCAAAACCTAGTTTGAGTCCAACTAGGAATCCGAACTTTCCAAAACTGTTCGGTTTAAAAGCTGGCTGCACCTTGCGGGTCACTTTTGAGGCAGTAAATGATCTCGGATGGAAATGTACCCAAAAGCAATTTTAACCGTTTCGACGAGACGAACAACTTTCATGTTGAACGTTTTTCGATTTGAGGTCATGTTGAGTGTTTTTTCGGCCGTTTTCTGAAGTCTGCAGCATAGAAATCCGAAACCTGGATGGTTGCCCCCGGAGTGCCCGGCCTGCGGCAGAGAAATCTGAAACCCGGAGGGTTGCCCCCAGAGGGTCCGGCCATCTACTGTAGCAGCGTCTTGTAGCGGATGTAACTTTTGCATACGATCTCGGATTGAGCCGATTTTTATATCAAAATCGACCGATTCGACGAGACGAAGACAATCCGTGTAGATCATTTGCTCATAGGAAGCCGTCTTGGAGGCGTAATCGACCGAATAGTACTCTGAATATAAAATCTTAGTACTTTGAGCACAACTTCGGCCCTCGAGATGAGATCGGATGGCGATGACCCAAACTTCAAAGATATTCATGTCGATAATACGAAACTTCTTCATGTAGATCACTTCTTCATTTTAAGCCATCTTAATAATGTCTTTGGCCATGCAAAAATCTGGTGTCAACACATGCCCCCCTGTTTTTCGGCAAAGCTTGCATGCCGAAAAATAATTTGCACGGAGCTTGTTCTAAGGACGATGTCAACACTCCATCGGCCATTTGCATATGCTTAGGACGATAAGTATATATCGGCCATTGCTTGTTTGAACCTCTTGATGCATACTTGGGTGAAAACTTCTCAACTTCTATAACAATCCGACGATAAAGTTTCATAGATAGGCATCAAAGCCATCCGCCGAACCATCTCTTCCACCCTTCTGCTAGGATCTTGCATATAATCTTGCTTTTGCCTGCATAAAAAATTTGTTATTGGCCGAAGCGGTGGGCTTCAGTTCGGCCTTACCTATTTCGACGAGACTAAGCATCGGTTATTGATGGATATGCATTACACTATGATCAACATGGTAGCTAGATGCTTGCTATGCCAATTCTCTCCAATTGTCATGTCTAGATATATGAACAATTTGAAAGCCACCCAAGGAGAATATTACATCTAACCATGCCTCAAGATAAATTATAAGCGATTCGTCAAGACATTGATAACTTTTTGATATTTGTTGCACTACTGATAACGAATCACCGAAAGCCTCAATATGTATAGCACCTATAGCAAGTAAAAGCTCCAATCCGAATAACAATGCATATTCGGCTTTGATCATTTGTGCATAAATATTTTAAGCGGCGTGAGGCATCACAAAATAGCACCATCAGGAGATATATAAACAACACCAATACCTTGGCCTTTGTTATGAATCCAACCATCAAACATAATCTCCACAGTACTAGAGAGACAAGGCTAATATCAATATTATGCATGTCATAAATCGGACGCTCAATAATAAAAACAGCTATGGTTTGGCCTCTCATACATTTCAAAGAAGTGTAAGCCAAATCATATTCAATCAAAGTATGAGCCAATCGCCAATTCTGTGAATTGGCTTATGCAACATATATTGAATTGCATTGGTTATAATGTCTCAACTCTATCGAAGCATAACATAGGTATAAGTATAAATTTCAATGAATGTGTGCCTTGTCTCGGTATCCAACTGTGCTAAGGACGATGTCAGAATACTGCACCGGCCATGCTTAGATAGATTCTCAGGGCGATTGTCAAATATCGGCCATTACCATAAGTTGCATGTATACTTCATCCACCAAAGCATTTATAGCCGAAATAAACAAATGAAATGAAAAATCAAGTATTTCAGCCGTTTGGATCAGCAACAAACTTGTAGCTAATCAAATGTATAATGATTTGGTAATACCCTTTCATGATATAAGAAATTATATTGCAACCATGGATCAAAGTAAGCCCATGGAGGGTAACCAATCATACCTGAGGATGAGTTCCATGGCATAGGCATCAATGAGATGTTTGATGAATTTGAATGATGTGCTAACCGAAGATTTTGAGGGGGTGATGGAAACCTTCGGCTGAATTGTTTACTCCTTTCATTTTTATCCTTCTTCACTTTTGTAACACTTATTGCAATAGAAGGCTAGACATCATTTTTATTTGACTGCTTTTCTTGGGAACCCATGCCATGTTCTTCTTTCTCAGTTCATGTGCACTAAGCTTTTGTAATTCCTTCTTTTGCCAATACGATAAGCCGAGTGGGCACCTCGGCTGTGATTCTTTTTCAACCGATGGCAATTCTTTCTCGACGTCGTGCACTCTCAAATTCTTTTCTTCAGATTTGGCACTTTGACTCTCAACAATTGATTGCTTCATCTCATTGCCTTTAGTAGCTAATATCAACATCTTAATTGGCTCTTTTTCATTTAAAACCAAATCTAAACTAGCACACTTGCGACCATCTTTCTTGACTTGATATACTTGCTTGACCACCTCTACCTTCTTTCTTGAGCTCCGGACCGATTCTTTTTTATTGAAACGGTCTTGAACATTTGACTGCTCACTGAACATTTGTTTTCTTGGAGCTGCATAATATTGGTGAGATGGTTTATAATAAGATGGAGAATGTGCCCTTGTATCATACCTGTCCCATGATGGATATGGATTTGCGTGAGCATAGGGAGGCATCCACGACATTGGCATTGGCGGCCCAAAATAAGGATATGAATATGTTGCACTAAAATTCTCACTTTGCCAATACCGATCCTCAGATTTGCGCCTAGGGGGTGATCTTGATGCTTTTGAATTACTTGGCTAATAAGCACTTTTCTCTTCACTCTTCTTTTGATATTTATCTAATAATTGTGCAAAAGTGACTTTCGATTTCTTGTGCTTGTGCGTATTGCGGCCTTCATCTCCTTTGGTTTCGCTTGCATCAATCTTTGGATCCTCTTGTTGCCCCCCAGTACTCAGTATAACCTTGATGGAATTCCCGCCTTCAAGAATACTTTCATTGTGTTCTTGAACAACTTCTTCACTTGAAAGCTTGATCCCGTCATCCACAGTTTTTACCTTCTCATCATTTAATGAATCAGCTCGAAGAAGCCGATGCAAAAACTTTTTGCCATCAGGACCAATCGGAATAGACTGGTCATCTTTTGGTGTTTCAACAAATCTCAATAGTCCTTTATCAATGGCCGATTTGACTATTTGACGAAATATATTGCAATCCTCAAAATTATGTTTGAACGAATGATGCAACCTACAATACATTCGTCCTTGGATTGATGGCTTGACATGGTGATCAAGAATTCTAATGTAATTATTTTTCTGCAACAAATCAAATATTTGATCACACATGCTTGAATTGAAGGTAAACCTTTTATTTTCTAGCCGATCTTGCTGTGAGAACGACTTTGGAGTTAAGCAAACGAATGGTTCAAATCTCCCCATTCGGCTATGCATTGTGTTTTGCACTCTACCTCCGATGTCTTTGAAAAAGAAATTATACTATCATCGGTTTCTCAATAGAATATAACCTTGGCTTTAAATTTCTGAAATCAAAATAGTTAGAACATACATGTCTCAATAGAGACCATGTGTAAGCCAAGTATGAAACAAGCAAAGCTACCCACTTAGATATAAGTTTTAAGTAAAGCAACGGGGAAAGCTTTGGCTGCAATAATAAGTCACTATCGGTCTATATAAATGGCACAATGGGTTGACCGATATGCTCTATAACATTTTTATTGCTAACAAGTAAATTACCCTTCTTCATTGGTCTTTCAAAATTACTTATAAGATTTTTCCTAATAGATGCATCAACAATAAAGTTGTGACCAAATATGAAAATAGGTAAATCACTTGCCAGACATACCTCTTCAAATATGTTGGGAAAGCATGACGGTGGTGTGGCTTGAACAATATCATGCTTCGCTTCTAGATAGCTTCCCAACACCTCGTTGCCCTCTTTTTCTTGATTCCGTGCATCATTACATTGAAGATCTTTGTCAACCGAGCCTTGTTCGGCTACTTGTTCTTGTCCTTGAAGCTCATCAATTTCTATGGCACGAAACTCATAGGGCAGGAAGTAGGTTCCATTAACTTCAGAAAAATCAAGCATGGTCGTTTTGCTATGCTTGCCATGCCCTTTCTCAATAATGCTTGCCTTTTTGGATTTGATGGATTCAGAATATATAATACTTGATTCGGCTTTTTCAACCGAAGCACTTTCATGTTCCGAATCATCCTTCTTTTCATTGATACTACCAATTGGCAATGCATCTTTTATCTGAGCCGCTTCTTTTTCTATTTGTTTCTGGCAGCGAGCGGCAAAGTTGGTTTTAATATTTTTCTCAATTTCAGCCCACTCCGGATATGATTGCCCCCCAATGCTTTTAGATTCTTTCGGCAATGACACACGGGTGTTGCCGAAACTTTGCAATTGTGTAGGGGGTGTATAATATGATGTATTACTAGGTGAAGGCATATGCATTGTTGTAAAACCATATTTTTGCTCGCCAATTATATCAATTGGCAAAGATTCATCTTCTTGCAAAACTCTACCTCTTATTGCATTATAATCAGGAACTAGCCCCTTATCATGTTCTTCAAGGCAAAGAGCACTAATCTTGTTATTTCGGGCTATATCCCTTTTTAATGTAGCCACTTCCCATTCTGTAAGGGATTGCTCCACAATATTTTTAGATTCTTTTGGCAATGAGGTGTTGCCGAAATTCTGCAATTGCGTAGAGGATGCATTATATGCTACAACATTAGGTGAAGGCATGTGCGCTCCTGCAAAATTGTCACTTATTCGGCTATGACCATGAAGCTGCAGAGCCGAATTATGAACATCTATAGTTGTGTACGGTGCCGAAAAATTAGCAGCATGAGGTGTAGCATAAGATCGTTGAGGGTAATTGGCCGAATAACTAGTAGTAGCATAGTCAATTCCCCTATCCACCGGCATGTTTGGATCAACATATTGCAAGTTAGTTGCCGATGAATAAACAGGTGAAACACTTTGTTGCATGCTATTGGAAATTCCTACATGAGGTGTTTCAACTTGATTAACCAAACTCATCATGTTGTTCATCGGCATAATGATATGTGGGGTTGCCGATGCATGAGAGTTGGAATACATATGGTGCATTTTACTAGTAAGATAAGAAGTTGAAGCATGTAAATTACTTTGAATCGGCCTTTGCACATAATTAGATGCATGATTGAAAGAACAAGGGCTGGACGATACAGTATACTCATTGAGCGATCTAGTAACACCATATGAATTATTTGCATCTACACTAGGGGATTGGGTATTCATATTACCTTTGTAGATTGCAAACCCTAGATGACGATCTCTTCGTAGCAAGAACGGGCCGGAGACCGTTCAAAGCTTCGGTCCCCAGCGGAGTCGCCAAAAAGTGTGTTCGCGCACAAACACGTCACCGTGTACCCTCGACGCCGGGGGTGATGCATCGCATCTCACGTCGAAGGAGACCCGGTCGGAAGCGCGGTATGCAGGCAATCCGGCGGGCGCTTTTGTAGACCCGAAACCCCACACGCTCGGGAGGGACCCCGTCAGGGCGCGCGGCGGCTATGGGCTGCCCTAGGTCAGCCTAACCGCCCCTAGGACCTCGTGGATTCGCTGCCTCCAATCTTGAAGAACGACGAAGAACGAGAAGAAGATACAAGGGAGAGGGATAAAAAGTAGATGAACACGAAAAAGTAGTAGATTGATTTGTTCGATTGTGTGTTGTTCAATCGGCCGTCACCCCTTAGGTATATAAGAGGCGGCTGGACTTCCCGTGCAAGGAAAAGTCTTGAATTCACGTCCAAAACCTAGTTTGAGTCCAACTAGGAATCCGAACTTTCCAAAACTGTTCGGTTTAAAAGCTGGCTGCACCTTGTGGGTCACTTTTGAGGCAGTACATGATCTCAGATGAAAATGTACCAAAAAGAAATTTTAACCGTTTCGACGAGACGAACAACTTTCATGTTGAACGTTTTTCGATTTGAGGCCATCTTGAGTGGTTTTTAGGCCGTTTTATGAAGTCTGCAGCAGAGAAATCCGAAACCCGGATGGTTGCCCCCGGAGTGTCCGGCCCGCGGCAGAGAAATCTGAAACCCGGAGGGTTGCCCCCGGAGGGTCCTGCCATCTACTGTAGTGTGGCACCCCGGCTCAGAGAGACTGGAACACCCCGTATTCCAGCCCAGAGATCAAGTCTTCTGGAATACGGCACTGCTTGGCATAGAACAAATCAGCTCTTTATTATAAATAAACGGGGTACAAGGGTCCGATATTACAAAGGTTACAGGGGCACGGCGACCCTTCGCCTGCTAAGGTAGTTTTATGCTAGCAGCGGAATCAACTCGTAGCGGAATAACTTCTAGCAGCGGAACGGCGACAACGGTGGTGAACTCCACTCCGCAGGGACTCTGGCTGGGACGTATCCTAGAGAGCAACCTCGGGATCCTCGACAAACTAGCAATCACGGCATCACCTGCAATCTGGCATGACACGCCAGGTGAGTACTTTGAATGTACTCGCAAGCTCACAGCAACCAAAGCAATCAAGGCATACAACAGCATGGCATTTACAGGTTAATTATCCATGATGAACATGATACTACTAGAGCAACAGGAGCATGGCAACAACATGAGCATGGCAACAACACGAGCATGGCAACATCATGAGCATGGCAACAACATGAGCATGACATGTACATATAATTCATGATATGAACAAGATGATACTAGCACTAGCATGCACGGGGGTCGACATTTAAGGTCTCATGGACCAACTTACTCTGCTCGGAGGTTATTTCGTAACCACAAACTTACCATCGTGATCATCACACGATCACCTCAGGATCAACCAAGCTCGGTATCAACTATACCATCGTGATCATCACATGACCACACGGAGCTTGATCTCCACCTGTGATCATCGCATGACCACATAAAGATCAACCAACTTCTTTTCTCATCGAACCGGGGTTGTTTATTATTCAGATTATTATTACTGTTGACCCATAGTGTGACCTACTACAAACTGTGTCCACATCCGAGGACGCGGCTATCGATAGATTATACACTCTGCAGAGGTTAGTACACTGTACCCACACTACGGAACTCATGGCCTCGTGCTCCCATTCGGGTGGACCAACGACATTCCGACAAAACCAGTCTATTGCATGACACTCTCCCGGCCACTCCGACAAACTCCCCTTTGGGCTATGTCCTGGGTGACCCTGATGTCAACATGTGACATCCGCCACCTCTGTGGCTGCCACCGTCGTGGACAAACATCAACATTGTCCCAAACGGGGACCTCGGTACCATACAACTCGGGCCTTCAAGGCTTATGGTAGCCTACCTGATCAGGTTAGCGCGCACCCATAACCTTCCCTAGTAGGAGGCACCGGCGAGAGGCATGACAATAGACCGCATTAGGGCCTCCCCATCCAGGCTAGTGTGGTTGCACTGGTGAGCTCGATTCGATGGCACCATGACTCAGCCAACAGATTTGTTCAAGTTCGATTAATGTCAGGTTCAACTTGAATAGTGATGAGCTGAGTCATAATGAAAGAACAATGCATATGAGCATGATAACAATGTAACCATGGATGGGAAACATAACTATCTAACAAGTAATTTCATATCAATCCGTAACTACTCATGTGAGCATAACATTATTACTAGCATCGTCAATAATTGCAAGAATAAAACATGATAAGAATATCCTTAGCAATTAATCATAGCACTTACTAGATGAAAATGAACATGGCATAAGCAATGAGCATGGATTCACAAGCATATAAATAGCATTCACAAAATAATTAAATGAGCAAACAATTATTAAATATTCAAGTGGAAACCATGGCTATTGCAATGCCATCATGCAAGTGGGTGTTGTGGCTTGCCTGGGGATGGAGGAATCATCGGGGAGAGGTGCGATGAACTCGTGAAAAGAATCGCCGGAAAAGTTTCCCTCTCGGCGGAGCTGTTTTAAGGGCAAGGGAAAAATGGTCATTTTCACAGTGTGACAACCTCTTGAAAATGATACCATCGGAACGGGCTCGACGAACTGAGATCGTGGGCTTTGGAATCACCTGAATCGGAGTTACGGCCGTTCGTTCGTTAGGCAGAAATTTAAATAAAAATATTCATTTCTGCTGCTAACGGACGAACGTCCGCTATTTAGAGGTTTCGGCCGGCTGGGTTTAAACAGAAAGCGTATTTCGAAAAATATGCTTTCCAGAGAAGGAAAGCGCATTTTAGCCTATAGCCGCGAGTGTTTACGCTTTCAAAACATGAAAACGTATTTGCCGAAGCCGTTTTCACTTAAACGGCTGGGCCCGGGCTGTGGGTCGCTGATGCGTGGGGCCGCGTTGACCTTCTCTCTCTCCTCCCGCCTCCTTCTTCTTCCCCCGTGCTCGCTCACAGAGAAGAGAGAGGCCGCCGGCGCCGGCTCTCTCCCGGGCGACTCCGGCCATCTCCGGCCGAGGTCCGGCCACCAGGATGCTCACGACGGGGGGCCGCATCCATCCCTGCACCGCACGCATGCCAAGGAGGACCGGAGCGGGTGGAGCTTCGAGGACCGCGGCGAGGCCGTCGACCAAAGTTGGGCGCGGCACCTACGGGGAGCCAGAGAAGAGGGTGAAGGGCGGGGGAGCTCCGGAGGGGTCTTGGTGTTCCTCTGGAAGATAGAAGAAGGAGGGAGGGGCTCGGCACCGCGCCAATTTAGGCGAAGGAGGGCGGCGGCCATGGTGGCTATGGAAGGCGGGGAGGGTTCCTCGAGCTCCGGCGAGTGGTTGGGGAGGCTGCTGGGGTGGAGGGCAGGAGGTTGGTGCGGTCGGGAGGGCTCGGGGTGGCCTTAAATAAGTGGGGGAGGAGGGACTCGGGCCGGTTGCCGCCGCGACCAGATGGGCGAGCGCCGGCGAAGAGCCAAGCACAAGCGGCTGCAACAGTGGCTTTGGAAGGCAGATGGAGAAGAGGCTGACGAGCGGGCCAGACGCGTGGGGAGGCAGGAGGAGCAGGGCACGCGCGGCCAGTGCGGTCGGCCACGAACGACCACTGTTCTCGCGTGCGCCCGCGGTTTGGCTCGGTCCGGCGAGCTCTTAGCGGGTGCGGGCGGACCAGAGAGGCGAGGGAGAACCGGGGAAGGGCTGCGGCAGAGCTAGGTGGCGAGCGGAGGGGATTTGGACGGTGGCTGAGCGGGGCCGAGGCACAGAGAACGCCCGCTGCAGCCAGAGCGCGTGCACCACCCATGCCAGTAGCGCAGTCAACACGGTCATGGGCGCGCACATGACGACTAGGCCCAGCCAACCATGTCCAGAGATAAGTCCATCCACCCAGTAGCCACCTTGAGTTGATAGATCGACAAAAGGCCTTTTGGAATGATCAGGCACATCACACAAAGTTTGCAGCAGCAACCTTTTGTAAAGTCCTGAGGTCAAATCAAGAGGTAAATTGGTAAACTAAGTTGTCAGATAGGTTAGGGGGAGGAGGAACTAGTGCCTGGTAAAATTTGAGGTCATTTAGACCAGGATAGAGTAGAGTTGCTTCACAACTGCATATTCTGGTCCAAAATCAAAATCAAGAAGTACCACTCACATAGAGTGTTGGATTGAGCTAAAATTTTTTGGAGGATGATTATTTGGGCATATGAAGGTGCCATAAATATTTCATCCCATTTGGATAAGTATAAATGGTACTTCCTTCACAATGCCCCTCACTGGACAGAAACTTGGGGGAATTTTGTGGAGCAAATGGCTTGGCAAAATAATGTTAGTTTTGTCATGCTCACATTATTTAGCGATAATTAGGTCCTGGATAAATTTCAGAATTTTTGAAGAAATATAAAATATAGTTGCTTCACAAACTGAAATTGTGACCAGAAACCAATATTTGAAGGTGTGCTCACATAGATAGTTGTATGGATACGAAATTTGGTGGAGAGTAATGATTTGATCATATTAATGACCTCCCAAAATTTCAACTCATTTAGATAAGCCTAGAAAGTACTTCCTTCACAAAGCTTCTCTCTGGACAGAAACTTTGGAAATTTGCTGAGGAAGATTTACTAGGCAAATGAAGTTGAATTTTGGTATGTTGCAATAATTTGGATATGAGAGAGTGCCCAAATTTTTTGAGGGCAATCAAGAAAAGATAAATTGCACTTCCTTCACAAAGTGCCTTGCTGGACAGAATAGGAAATGAATATTCCTGAATTATTTTGAACTAGGCAAGGATGGGTTTTGGCATATTTGTGGAATATATGACCCAAATAATTTATGAGAATTTTGTGGGAATTTTGTGGAAGGCAGAAATATAGGTTGCTTCACAACCTAAGGCAAACATGGTTATTCCTTTAATAGAAAAAGGAATATTCCCAAGAAATAAATATTGGGGTTGGGCTAAGATGGAAATGACATGGCCTTGGGATAGATTTGAGAATGACAAGCCACTTGGAAGTGGCAGGAGAGGAGATCTTCCCAGGTTTCAAGACCACATAGCCACGGAAAAAGAATTCCAAATAAAAATTCGAAGAAATCCAAAAGAAAAAGAAAGGGCCAAAAATCGGGGTGTTACATGTAGCAGCGTATTGTAGCGTCTGTAACTTTTGCATACGATCTCGGATTGAGACGATTTTTATATCAAAATCGACCAATTCGACGAGACGAAGACAATCCATGTAGATCATTTTCTCATAGGAAGCCATCTTGGAGGCGTAATCGACCGAATAGTACTCTGAATATAAAATCTTAGTACTTTGAGCACAACTTCGGCCCTCGAGATGAGAACGGATGGCGATGACCCAAACTTCCAAGATATTCATGTCGATAATACGAAACTTCATCATGTAGATCACTTCTTCATTTTAGGCCATCTTAATAATGTCTTTGGCCATGCCAAAATCTGGTGTCAACACACTTATAATATAAATAATAATGATAAACATGAAATTTGTCATCATGATTTTAATGATCAAATTGATTATGTCAATCAAGTTTCGTATGATAGTTATTTCATTGAATTTTCTCCCACTACTATTGGTGAGAATAAATTTGCTTATGTGGAGAGTAATAAAATTTCTATGCTTTTGGATCATCAAAAGTATGATTTATGTGATAGCTATATTGTTGAATTTATTCATGGTGCTACTGAAAATTATTATGAGAGAGGAAGATATGCTTATATATATCAACAACATCAAGTTTCCTCTCTTTATGTTGAAAGTTTTGAAGTCATGCTGGTTTTGCCTTCCTATGCTAGTTGATTCTTGCTCCAATAATTGTTTTCTTACAAAATACCTATGCATAGGAAGTGGATTAGGCTTAAATGTGCTTGCCATATGATTCATGACGCTCTCTTAGTGTTTCATTTCTTTACTTTTATGTGAGCATCAATGAAATCATCATGCCTAGCTAAAAAGGCTTTAAAGAAAAGCGCTTGTTGGGAGATAACCCAATAATTATCCCTACTGTTTTTGTTAGTTAACATGGTTAAGCTAATTTAGTAATCATGTTTTGTATCTTTTCTTGCAATAAAGTACCAAGTAAAGCCTTTAGGTTGATGTGGATGTTTGTTTATTTGGTTCTGTGCGAAAACAGAAAATTTAGCGTCCAGTACATGAATTTACATTGTTTACTGGAGCGTGAGAAAATTCTGAACTTTTTACACATTACTTCTATGCAAAAAAATTACGTTTTCCTAATTTTTAAGAATTGTTGCAGTTACATAAGTATGCTTTTTAATTCGCTTAATACATACTGTTCTGTTTTTGAAAAATTCTGTTTTTATTGCATAGTTTGCTTGTTTTAGTGTTTCCATAGCTTATATTGTGGGATATAAATTATGGAAATGATAGAGTACAGTAGGCATTATGTGATAAAAAATATGAATCTTTTCTTGAAAGTACCTAAGTGAATGATTTATTTTCATACTAACCTATCTCACAAGTTCCATTAAGTTTTGTGTGATTGAAGTTTTCAAGCTTTGGGTGAGATGACGATGGAAAGAGAATAAGGAGTGGCAATACCATAAGCTTGGGGATTCCCAAGGCACCCCAATGTAATATCCAAGGAAGACTCAAGCGTCTAAGCTTGGGGATGCCTTCCCAGAAGGCATCCCCTCTTTCGTCTTCAACACTATCGGTATACCTCACTCGGAGCTATATTTTTATTCGTCACATAATATGTGTTTTTCTTGGAGCATCGTTTTATATGATTTGTCTTTGCTTTCTGTTATTTAAAATCATGTTTGTATCTTTTAGTTCAATAAAATGCCAAGTATAGCCTTTACCATGCTCAGTTTGCAAGTTTATGAGTTGTTGTTTGAAAACAGAAAGTTTTCTATTTTGTCCTAAATATTCCTGAATTGCCAAAACATGATAAAAAATCTGAAATTTTTACACAGAAAGCATGCATGAGTTCTCTGTCATGTGGTAAGTTTTAAGAATTTTTGGAATTAGGGAAGTATAAATTTTTATTCCTCCTTTACAGACTGTTCTGTTTAGACAAATTGCGGTTATAGTTGCATTGTTTGCATATGTATGCTTGTTTAATGTTTCTATTAGGTGATGGGAGTGTTAAATATGCAGAGAAATTTAGTGTGCAATGTTTAGTTATAATTTTAGTAATTTTCTACCGTAGAGAATGTTAAAGTTTTGAGTTGATTTGTACTAACTTATCTCACGAGTTCTTGTAAGTTCTGTGTGGATCAAGTTTTTAAGACTTAGGGGAAGCCAAGATATGAGAGGAATTAAGGAGACACAAAAGCTTTAGTTTGGGGATGCCCAAGGCATCCCAACTTAATATTACAAGAATTCTCAAGAATCTAAGCTTGGGGATTGCTACTTGTAGCTTGCGTTGGTATTTTACCCGAAGAGGAAGGGATGATGCAGCACAGTAGAGGTAAGTATTTCCCTCAGTTATGAAACCAAGGTTATCAATCCAGTAGGAGAATCACGCAACACCTCGTTAGCAGTACCTGCACACAAACAACAAATCCTTGCACCCAACGCAAACGAGGGGTTGTCAATCCCTCGGCAGTCAATTGCAAGATTAAATTGTATGTGATAGATAGATAGATTGAAACAAAAATACAAAATAAAATAAATCAAAGAAAAGTGCAGAAGGTATTTTTAGGGTTTTTAATATATCATTTAGATAGACCCGGGGGCCATAGTTTTCACTAGAGGCTTCTCTCAAGAAAATAGCATACGGTGGGTATACAAATTACTGTTGGGCAATTGATAGAAAAACAAATAATCATGACGATATCCAAGGCAATGATCATGTATATAGGCATCACGTTCGAGACAAGTAGACCGACTCCTGCCTGCATCTACTACTATTACTCCATACATTGACCGCTATCCAGCATGCATCTAGTGTATTAAGTCCATAAAGAACGGAGTAACGCCTTAAGCAAGATGACATGATGTAGACAAAGTAAACTCATGCATGAATAAACCCTATCTTTTTACCCTTAATAGCAATGATACATACGTGTCATGTCCCTTTCTGTCACTGGGATTGAGCACCGCAAGATCGAACCCATTACAAAGCACCTCTTCCCATGGCCAAACCAAATCAATAGATCCGAGATGAAATACGAAGCTATAACAATCATGCATAAAAGATATCAGAGAAGACTCAAATAATATTCATGGATAATCTGATCATAAACTCACAATTCATCGGATCCCAACAAACACACCGCAAAAAGTCATTACATCGGATAGAACTCCAAGAACATCGAGGAGAACATTGTATTGAAGATCAAAAAGAGAGAAGAAGCCATCTAGCTACTAACTATGGACCCGAAGGTCTGTGGTAAACTACTCACGCATCATCGAAAGGGCAGCAAGGTTGATGTAGAGACCCTCCGTGATTGATGCCCCCTCCGGCGGAGTGCCGAAAAAGGCCCCCAGATGGGATCTCTCGAGAACAGAAACTTGCGGCACCGGAAAAAGTATTTCGTGGACTCCTCTGTTGGTTTCCCGATTTTTGGGAATTTATAGTGGTGGAATTAGGTCAAAAGAGGCAGATGTGGGCCCATGAGGCACCAGGGCGTGCCTACCCCCCCAGACGTGCCCTGGTGGCTCGTGGCCACCTCCTGGGCTTCTGGCCTTCTCCCGAAACTTCTAGTGTTGGTTATGTCCAGAAAAAAAATCTCCAAAAAGTTTCATGGCATTTGGACTTCGTTTGGTATTGATATACTGTAAAACCAAAAACAGGCAGAAAACAACAACTAGCACTGGGCACTAAGTTAATAGGTTTGTCCCAAAAAATGATATATAACTGCTGTAAATGTATATAAAAACATCCAAGATTGATAATATAACATCATGGAACAATCAAAAATTATAGATACGTTGGAGACGTATCAGCATCCCCAAGCTTAATTCCTGCTCGTCCTCGAGTAGGTAAATGATAAAAACAGAATTTTTGATGTGGAATGCTGCCTATCATATTCATCATATATTCTTTTCTTTTATAGCATGGACATATGGACTTGAATGATTCAAAGCAATAGTCTATAGTTTGACATGAAGATATAAATACTCAAGCATACTAACAAGCAACCATGCTTTTCAAAATATCAACGCTAAAGAAAGTTATCCATAGCCCATTATGCTCAATCATTGATCCATTCATGAAACACACTCCATATTAGCTACATCCAATGTACAAGTATGACAATAGTGCTCTCTAGTTGGTGCTTTATAAGAGAAGATGGAGACTCAAATAAAAATAAAAAATGCATAAAAGTAAATAGATAGGCCCTTCTCAGGGGGAAGCAGAGATTTGCTAATGTGCCAGAGCTCAAGGCTTAAATTAGAGAGATAAAAAAATTTGGGAGGCATGCTTTTCCTGTCAACGAAGACGAACGAGAATTCCCAATATCTTCCATGCTAGATACATTACAGGCGGTTCCCAAACAGAAAATAAAGTTTATTCCTTTTCCACCATTCTTTCACAATCCATGGCTAGCCGTATCCACGGGTGCCCTCCATACCAACACTTTCCAAGGAATTTATTATTATCATCATATAAGATTTTTCATTTCATTTCATTTCGGGACTGAGCATCCCTATTACCTGCCACACTCTCGTGCAATGACAAGTGAATAAACACTCATCGTGTGAATAACCCACCTAGCATGGAAAATATTGGCCACCCCTTCCGCCTCATGAGCGGTACAGGCACACAAAACAAAAAAAATATTTTGAAAATTAGAGTTGGCACACGCAAATTTACTTGGAACGGCATGGAAATACCGCATATAGGTAGGTATGGTGGACTCATCTGGCACAACTTGGGTTTAAGGAGTTTGGATGCACAAGCAGTATTTCTGCTTAGTACAAATGAAGGCTAGCAAATAGATCGAGAAGCAACCAACCAAAAAGTGAAAATGGTCATAAACATGCATTGAACATAACTAACACCGAATAATGCACCATAAGTAGGATATAATTTGGTTGCATAACTATTGACTTGATGTGCATGCATAGGGAATCACAAACCTTAACACTAATATTCTTACTAAATCACAATTACTCACTAACATGACTCACATATCATCATCTCCATATCGCAAAACTATTGCAAGGAATCACACTTATCATATCCAATGATCTATATGAAAGTTTTTATTATATCCCTCTTGAATATTCATCACTTTGGGACCAAATTCATATCTTGTGCAAATTACCATTACTATCATCAACTCTCAAAAAGATTTAAGTGAAGCATGAGAGTGCAAATATTTCTTCCAAATTTCAATCTTATCAACTCTCAAAATAATATAAGTGAAGCATGAGAGTTCATTTCTTCAAAAATGTAATCTTGTCAACTCGCAAAATAATATAAGTGAAGCATGAGAGTTCATTTCTTCAAAATATAGCCACCACCGTGCTCAAAAAGATTTAAGTGAAGCACTAGAGCAACTGCCTAGCTCAAAAAATTTAAGTGAAGCACATAGAGTATTCTAACAAATTATGATGAACGTGTGGCTCTCTCAAAATAGGTGTGTTCAGCAAGGATGATTGTGACAAACTAAAAAGCAAACAATGCAAAGACTCATATAATACAAGACACTCCAAGTAAAATTCATATCATGTGACGAATAAAAATATAGCTCCAAGTAAAATTACCGATGGTTGGTAGAAGAAAGAGGGGATGCCTTCCGGGGCATCTCCAAGCTTAGACGCTTGAGTCTTCCTTGAATATTACCTTGGGGTGCCTCGGGCATCCCCAAGCTTAGGCTCTTGCCACTCCTTATTCCTTCATCCATCGTGATCTCACCCAAAACTTGAAAACTTCAATCACACAAAACTCAACAAAACCTTCGTGAGATCCATTAGTATACCAAAATAAATCACTACTTTAAGTACTGTTGTAAACCCATTCATATTTTATTTTTGCATTATACCTACTGTATTCTAACTTCTCCATGGCTTATACCCCCCGATACAATCCATAGTTTCATGAAAACAAGCAAGTAGTGCATCAAAAACAGAATCTGTCAAAAACAGAACAGTCTGCAGAGATCTATTTAAAATCCATACTTCTGTACCTCCAAAAATTCTGAAAAATTATGACAACGTGGGAAATTCATATACCAATACTTTGTAAAAATTTCAGATTTTTCTGATGCTCCAGTACAGAACCAAAATTCCAGCACTGGACGCAAAACTTTCTGTTTTCCAAACAGCATCAATTATACTATCTTCCAAATCATCCTAAAGGTTTTACTTGGCACAAACACTAATTAAAAACATAAAAACACAATCATAACAGTAGCATAATTTTGAAAACACACAAGAACAGAAACAAAAGGTAAAAAATTATTTTATTCATTGGGTTGCCTCCCAACAAGCGCTATTGTTTTATGCCCCTAGCTAGGCATAATGCATAGTTTCAAGTATTGTCATCCTTCTTCTTCTTATCCAAAGATGTATTTTTATCAGAGGGTTTTTCCAAGGTAATATGAAATACATCATCCATAGAAATTTTAGCATTAGCAAGTTGTCCATCTGCAAATCCCTCTTGATTACTGGCTACAATCCAAGAGTATTGTCTATTAACACTATTGAAAATTTGTTGGATTATATTCAAAGGAGGAACTTCCTTTTTAATATTTTCATCAAAGATGTGGTCATTGCGGAACAAATATCTCAACAAGTAATCACTATTATAAAGGATCTCATCTATTACCGGTTTTTCACGGTTCATACCATAAAAATCAAAGATTTCCCAAGCTTCTCGCACTATGTGATCAAATTCATTCATGAGGACAAGAGTGGCTATTTTCTTAGCTCTGGGATCTTTTATAACCGGTAGCTCATAAACCAATCTTTGCAAAGTAGGATGGGTGCGAATAAATCTTCTTTCAAGTTTAAGAATAAGTGCGGACATAGCATCAGCATAATTCTTAGTTTCTTTAAGTATAGGAGCATCATCAAAAGCAAGGTCCCAATGCAATTAAAGAATTCTTGGATGACATTTTTTCTATAACATTACCATGTCCCACTACAAAAGTTTTAGCATCAAGATTGGTAGAACTTCCCATCTTAGGAGTTCTACCATCATCAGTTTCCCCGAAGAGGAAGGGATGATGCAGCACAGTAGAGGTAAGTATTTCCCTTAGTTATATAACCAAGGTTATCAATCCAGTAGGAGAATCACGCAACACCTCGTTAGCAGTACCTACACACAAACAACAAATCCTTGCACCCAACGCAAACGAGGGGTTATCAATCCTTCGGCGGTCAATTCCAAGATTAAATTGTATGTGATAGATAGATTGATTGAAACAAAAATAAAAAATAAAATAAATAAAAGAAAAGTGCAGCAAGGTATTTTTAGGGTTTTTAATATATGATTTAGATAGACCCGGGGGCCATAGTTTTCACTAGAGGCTTCTCTCAAGAAAATAGCATACGGTGGGTAGACAAATTACTGTTGGGCAATTGATAGAAAAGAATATAATCATGACGATATCCAAGGCAATGATCATGTATATAGGCATCACGTCCGAGACAAGTAGACCGACTCCTGCCTGCATCTACTACTATTACTCCACACATCGACCGCTATCCAGCATGCATCTAGTGTATTAAGTACATAAAGAACGGAGTAACGCCTTAAGCAAGATGACATGATGTAGACAAAGTAAACTCACGCATGAATAAACCCCATCTTCTTACCCTTAATAGCAACGATACATACGTGTCATGTCCCTTTCTGTCACTGGGATTGAGCACCGCAAGATCGAACCCATTACAAAGCACCTCTTCCCATGGCAAGATAAATCAATCTAGTTGGCGAAACCAAATCAATAGATCGGAGAACAAATACGAAGCTATAACAATCATGCATAAAAGAGATCAGAGAAGACTCAAATAATATTCATGGATAATCTGATCATAAACTCACAATTCATCGGATCCGTACAAACACACCGCAAAAAGTGATTACATCGGATAGAACTCCAAGAACATCGAGGAGAACATTGTATTGAACATCAAAAAGAGAGAAGGAGCCATCTAGCTACTAACTATGGACCTGAAGGTCTGTGGTAAACTACGCACGCATCATCAGAAGGGCAGCAAGGTTGATGTAGAGCCCCTCCGTGATCGATGCCCCCTCTGGCGGAGTGCTGGAAAAGGCCCCCAGATGGGATCTCTCGAGAACAGAAACTTGCGGCGGCAGAAAAAGTATTTCGTGGACTCCTCTGTTGGTTTCCCTATTTTTGGGAATTTATAGTGGTGGAATTAGGTCAAAAGAGGCAGAGGTGGGCCCACGAGGCACCAGGGCGCACCTGCCCCCCAGGCGCGCCCTGGTGGCTCGTGGCCACCTCCTGGGGCTTTTGGACTTCTCCCGAAGCTTCTAGTGTTGGTTATGTCTAGAAAAAAATCTCCAAAAAGTTTCGTGGCATTTGGACTTCGTTTGGTATTGATATTGTGTAAAACCAAAAACAGGCAGAAAACAGCAACTGGCACTGGGCACTAATTTAATAGGTTAGTCCCAAAAAATGATATATAATTGCTGTAAATGTATATAAAAACATCCAAGATTGATAATATAACAGCATGGAACAATCAAAAATTATAGATACGTTGGAGACGTATCAGGGATGCCCCGGTAGGCATCCCACCTTTCTTCATCATCAACTATCGGTTAATTTTGGTTGAGCCCAAGTTTTTATTTGTTCACGTGATATGTGCTATTCTTAGAGTGTCCTTTTATTTTTGTTTTGTGTGTTGTTTGGCATAATTCTTAGATCTGAAAGTTTTTAGTTGGAGAGAGTCTTTACATAGCTACTCATGTGCTTCACTTATATCCTAAGAGTAAATTGTTGAATGAATTGAATATCATAAATCTGAAATTATATATGTTCCATATGCTTAGTATTTTTTTCACATTGGGTTAGAAAGTAAAATCTATTGAAATTTGACAATCACAATATTGGTCATACAAGCAATTCATGAAAGATTAGTATAAAGACGAGAAATTTCACATACAAATATATTATCTTGGACATCTTTTATGATTGTGAATACCCATTAATTATTTTCAAACTTGATCAAATAAGTTGAAGTTGGACAAGGAAGACAACATAATGTGTTATGTTTGGGTATATTTGCATAGAAGTTATATTGTTATGGATCCTCCAACATGTGGTGCTTGTTTATAATCTTTTGCTAGCCCAAATTTCTGTACTAAGCAGGAATACTGCTTGTGCATCCAAAATCCTTGAGCCAAGTTTCTTCCATGAGTGTCCACCATACCTACCTATATAAGGTATTACCCTGCCGTTCCAAGTAAATTTGCATGTGCCATCTCTAAAACCTTGAAATGAACATCTGTTTTGTGTACCCATACCGCTCATGGAGCGATGGGGTAGTCAGTATCTTCCATGCTAAGTGTGTTTTACTCACCGATGAGAGTTTATTCACTCATTAAATTTGAAGGAGGCTAGTAAAAAGGATGCCCAGTCCTGAATTATTTATAAAAATACTTCTACTAGAATGTTGAAAGTTGGCAGGCACCCATGGATTCGGCTAGCCATGGTTTGTGTTAGTGGTAGAAAGGAGAATAAAACTTTTGCATGGGAACTGCCATTAATGTGTTTAGCATGGAAGATATTGAAAACTTTGTCATTAAACCATTGATAGGAAAAGTACAGCTCTCAAATGAAATTACCTCTGTTTTAAGCAATGAGCTTTGTCACATTAGCAAATCCATGCTTCCCTCTGCGAAGGGCATATCTATTTACTTTTCATGTTGAGTTAACTTCTTATTCAACCTCAATTATTCTCCACTTGGAAAGCATCGTGTGGTGGAGAAAGATCCAGACACATATATCCAGTCAAATATATTTGATCATGAATTATTATTGTTGACAATTATCTCTATGGTAAGTAAGTTGGGTGGCGAAACATTAAGCCCCTATCTTCCTCTATGTTTGATGGATGCTATTAGTTCTAAAAAATATGCTTTGAGTACTAGCAATCATAGAAGATTATATGATAATTGAGTATGTGAAGCTCTTACTTAGACTTTTTCGAAAATAATATGATTTGTAATTGTTTGGTGACTAAGAACATAGGTTGTTAAGTTTCAAGAGAGTGCACTGTTTGAACCATAACATGTGAATTGATTGCTACTTTTCATGATGAGTTTTATGAGAGAAAGTTGTTGTTTATGATGCTAGGAAAGGTAATTGAAATTATCATTGATCAAACTTATGCACTATGCTAGCATTCAAACTTCATAAATTATTTCTTTTATCATTTACCTACTCGAGGACGAGCAGGAATTAAGCTTGGGGATGCTGATACGTCTACAACGTATCTATAATTTATGCGGTATCCATGCCATATTTATATGATTTCTATATGGTTTTGGTGCACTTTTATATGATTTTTGTGGACTAACCTATTAACCTAGCGCCCAGTGCCAGTTTCTGTTTTGGCTATTTCTTTGTTTCGCCAAAAAACCATACCAAACGAAGTCCAAATGCCACGAAAATTTACGGTGATTTTTTCTAGAAAAGAAAAGACCCATGAAGCTTCGGAGAAGGACCAGACCAAGTCCAGGGGGGCACAAGCTCACCTGGCGCCCCCCTAAGGGCGCACAACCTTAACTTGGCGGTCCCTCGGGACTCCCCCTGGCGTGATTCCAACGCTGAAAATTCATATAAATTGGGAAACCCCCGAAAGTTAACCTAGATGAGATTTTTCGCTGCCGCAAGCCTCTGTTCCGAAGCGATCTCATCTGGAGCCCTGTTCCAGCACCCTGCCAGAGGGGGGAAGTCATTACCGGAGGCCATCTTCATCATCCCCACTGCTTCCATGATGAGGTGGCGGTAGTTCACTCTCGGGGCTCAGGGTATGTACCAATAGCTATGTGTTTGATCTCTCTCTCTCTCTCCCTCTCTCTCTCGTGATATTGGTAGGGCACGATCTTGATGTACAATGAGCTTTGTTAATATAGTTGGATCATATGGTGTTCTTCCCTCTCTATATTTGTTGTGATGAATTGAGTCTTTTCCTTTGAGGTTTCATTATTATCGGATTGCATATTTGGATTTGAGATCACTTGATGTATGTCTTGCATGCGGATACCCGTGGAGACAATTGGGTATTCTATTGAGTCACTTGATATATGTTTTGCTAATCAACTTGCGGATTCCTATGGTGACATTGGGGTAATCTAGGCACATAGGTCGATACACGTTTTCATCCTACTTTCTCCAATGGAAACATTGGGGTAATCTTTGAAGTTCTTTGTGTTGGATTGATTATTCTGAATCTGAAATTGTTGGATGCATATCCAATAATTAACTCACGGACACTTGTGGTGACATTAGAGTTGATTGATGCGTATCATATGGTGTTATTTTAGTACGATCTCTAGGGCTAT
This sequence comes from Elymus sibiricus, assembly GCA_039707655.1. NCBI lineage: Eukaryota > Viridiplantae > Streptophyta > Magnoliopsida > Poales > Poaceae > Elymus > Elymus sibiricus. The sequence goes on from CM077672.1 coordinate 363,701,757, forward strand.
TGGTGAACTTATAGGGATGGCTCTACAGATTGATCAGAAAGATATCTTTGATGTGATTTTGCTACCTACAACAATTTCATCTTATGTTCTCCGCTATTGATAGGAACTTTGGAGTGATTCTTTGTCGCACGTTGAGGGATAGTTATATGATTCAATTATGTTAGCACTCTTGAGAGATTGCACTAGTGAAAGTATGAACCCTAGGCCTTGTTTCTAAGCATTGAGACACCGGTTTTATTCACTTTTGCTACTTGCTACCTTGCTATTTTTATTATTTCAGATTACAAAAACCTATATCTACTATCCATACTATACTTGTATCACCATCTCTTTGCCAAACTAGTGCACCTATACAATTTACCATTTTATTGGGCGTGTTGGGGACACAAGAGATTGCTTGTATTTGATTGCAGGGTTGTTTGAGAGATACCATCTTCATCCTACACCTCCCACGGATTGATAAACCTTAGGTCATCCACTTGAGGGGAATTTGTTGTTGTCCTACAAAACTCTGCGCTTGGAGGCCCAACAGAGTCTACAAGACTAAAGTTGTGTAGTAGACATCACCCGCCACTGTTAATTTGGAAAATTAGCACTCGCAGGTGCTAGGCAGTGCCCGCAACTCATTAGAGGCCACCTATAAGCCTTTTCCCAGTAGTGACATCTGATGACCGACCGTGCGCGTGTGGTGTGAGGCGGGGGAGTAGGCGGCGCTGGCCGACCATGCCGATGTATCTGGCAACCACGCTCCGGTCGTTAGGCAGTGCCTCCAGAAGCTCTTGTCCAACAATCATAGGCTCAGCTACAAATGAGACGGATTTAGTAATGCCCCCTCCAAAACGCACCTTCATCATCTTCCATCATCTTATATCGTCCATTGATTTGTGTCATACATGAGTCGTACATGAGTGTGTGTTGCATGTGATCTCGATCAGTGGTTGCTATGGCGATCTAACATTTTCTTTACTAACCTTCTCCATTTAAAATATTAAATGTCATGCTCACATTTATCAATTCTAGCACACAGTAGTGAGAGAAAAAACCCTTTCATTGGATTAAGATGTGTCTCTGTCTGTCAAGTTTAATACCCAAGGCCATAGACACTATGTTTATTTTTTATACCTCATCAAGTCAAAAATTATCAGCTATAATGTAGAAGATATGCCCTAGAGGCAATAATAGAAGCTATTATTTATTTCCAAGTTCAAAATTATGTTTATTTTACATGCTATAACTACAATGGTCCTTGAGTCCGTATATCCATAAAGTTTCAAAGGGAAACCCATATGCACATGTGGAATAATAAACGGTAAAATGTATTCCTAGTCATGCCTCTAAGACTAGCTCAAGTGTTCCATGATGGTCATGTTTTCCTAATCATGGGCATGACTATGCTGGCAATTTTGAGGACAGAATGTTAGGAAAACACTTGTGTTCAATTGACCCATATTGATGTTATGCTATGAGATACATTCGTTACGAGTTAATGGTTTTATAAAAGAGAAAAAGTTAGTGTTTGCATAATTCCTTAGAACATGAGTATCGAGTTCCTTCATGCTTGCTTCATGAACTTTGGGGTTAGTTAAACGTCATCTGTAACAGGGTGACTATTACGGCGGCTTTCGGGTTCATCGAAAAGTATGACAAGGGACTTGATAGCTCAAGATTGGGAATTGCTCCTCCGACGATGGAGAGATATTCTTTGGGCCCTCTTGGTGTTATGGTATCCATCATCGTCTGGCCAAACAGAGTGTGATTTGACCACAAGGATACCGGAACACGCAAACGAGAAAAGAGAACAAAACTGGTAATGAGGAAACTGGCAATGTGAACAAGTTGTTGATTCACCGGGATGCCATTAAATCTCACCTCAAGTATTTGTAACATATCGCGAAGCAACAGTAACAACATTCGGGAATTACTAGTTCGCTTGAATATTCATTCGTGTGGGTATAGGGATCAATATGGATGTCCACGGTTCCGCTATTGATCATTGATCGGAAAGAGTTCCGGTCATGTCTATACTTCATCGAACTTACAGGGTCACACACTTAAGGGTCATCTATCTGCTAAGTAATAGACAGGGAGTCCGAGAGATTGTTGCCGGGAAAGTTTCGGAGACGACAGAAAAGTTTCAAAGAGAAAACCGGAAATGTTTTGGAGACAAACTTCATACCAGAAATGTTCCGGAATGCGTCCAGAATTATTTTAAGGGGTGCGGGAAATGTTCTGGACCTTCCAGAATTTTTTCGGATTAAACAGACACTGAAAAACATTTCATGAAAAGTTGTCATGAATAGTGGAAATACTATTAGGGTACAACCCCCTTTTGGTGGCTTTTTGGAAAGCCACCTTTTGGGGCTTTGTCCCGATGTCAATGGGGATGACATGGGGTGGTGGAACCCCCTTTGGGGGGGCACATAAGGTGGCCAGCCCAAGTAGGAGCTCCTCCATGGAGCTCCATTTGCCCCCCTTTTGTGGCTTTATGGTGAAAATATCCCAAGGACTTTTTGGTATTTTCCCATGGCCTTTACCCCTTGCCTCCCACTATAAATAGAGGTGGAGAGAGATCTCCATTTGACTCAAGTTCTCTCTCAACACATGCCATGCAATGAGATGGCTTTCTATCTCTCTCCCCATGAAATAGTTTTGTATGCCGAAAGGTTGTCTACTCTTCGGTAGGGCCTAGTTCTGTACGGCGAAGCCCTACCAGATAGTTGACACCGGATGTGTGCAACCTGGTAGAGAGGTCGTAGTTTCAATCTTAGTTCAAGAGACACATCGAGGTTTTGTCTGAGGGACTGTCTGAGGTTCTATCTGAGGGCCTCTCGAAGGCCTGCCTGAGGGACTGTCCGAGGTTCTGTCCGAGGGCCTCCCGAAGGGCTGTCCGAGGGACTGCCCAAGGGGCTATCTGAGGGAGAACATCCTCGCGGTTGGGAGGTTGTAAAATTCTAGCTGCGGGGATCTGCACCGACTATCTTCGTGAACTCTACTTCTGCTGCACGACGAGTTGCAGGTAACGATCAGATCAAACCTTGTATGCTTCTTCATACTGGTCCTGGGCTGGTGTGTAGGTCGGAATTTTTTTGTTTTTTGATGCGTTACCCTACATGTAAGGTATGTGGGTGATATTTATAGTCATTAGTTTGCTTTTATACTTTTATAATGGCATTTCTAATTTTCTTGCCAGTCTTCTTTTATGAGCCAGAAACAATGTTTTTCATATCTTAATTAATGCTGAAAATTTATATGGCAAGAAATATTGGTTTGCCATGAAGAAAATAATAAACTTGCTCGCCACGGGTTTGTAAGAATTATACCAACTCTTCTTGTTGTAAACTATGAAGAAATACTTCTAGAGAAGCACTACTAGGAAATACCTTATAGGTAGAGGCTTAACGGTAGCATGGGGTAAAAGGCCCATGCTACTACTACTTAGCAGTAGCGCGGGGCCAAGACCAGCGCTGCAGGTGTATCTTAGTAGTAGCGCAGGCCCAGGAAAACCGCGCTACTACTAAGTGGGCCCTACAGTGCCCCCAGGGGCTTGCGACCGTAGCAGCGCCGGTCACGGTCCCGCGCTACTGCTAAGCCCCATAGCAGTAGCGCGTGGTCCATCCACAGCGTTGCTATTGTGAACACGCGGGCCCAGCTCCCCGGCCCCACCTAGCAGCAGCGCTAGGTATGGAGACCATGCTACTGCTAATGGGCTTAGCAGTAGCGCGGGCCCCATCCCCGTGCTATTGCTAAGGCAACATTATCCCTCTCCCCGCGCCCCGACTTTCTCACTCCCTCACTCTCACTGCTATGTCGATCCCCCTCCCGCCATCGCCGCTGTTGCCGTCGCATTGTCGTCGCCCTCCTCCCTCCTAACTCCTCCTCCCACCGCCCTCCTCCCTCCTCCCACCGCCCTCCTCCCTCTCTGGCCGCCATCCTCCCTCCTCCTCCTCCGGCCGCCCTCCTCCTCCCTCCTCCTCCGGCCGCCCTCCTCCTCCCTCCTCCTCCGGCCGCCCTACTCCCTCCTCCCACCGCCCTCCTCCCTCCTCCTCCGGCCGCCCTCCTCCTCCCTCCTCCTCCATCCTCCTCCTCCTCCTCTCTCCTCCCTCCTCCTCCTCCTCCTCCTCTCTGTATTGAAAAATTTAGTAATAGAATTTTTTAGGTATAGAAATGTATTGGAATGCTATATGAGATATTTTTAGGTATCAAATTTGGAAATACAAATTTTTAGTAAAAAAAATTAGGTATAGAAACTTTTAGTAAAAAAATTTAGTATTAGAAATTTTTCATAGAATGCTATATGAATGGATGAATTGAGCACTGAATAGGTTTTTAGAGTAATTGTTGCTTAGTTGCTGCTTAGGTTTGGATGTAGTTGATGCTTACTGAATTTTGAGTACAAAATTGAGTTAACAAAGATATACATTGGACACTTTAATTGAGTAATAACTTTATATATATGCTCTAAAATTTGAAAGAGAGGGAGAGAGAGAGAAAGAGAGACCTACTTTCTTGAAGAACTAGGGTATTTAGTTATGCTTGTTGTCCAAATGAAATGTTAATTAGGTTTATAAAATATATTGCAATGTTTTTTGTCAAAATTGAACCACTGAAATGCAATGAGCATACCAAGTTTGAAATTTTCTATATAAATGCTCATGTGTGAATGCTCATGTGGTGAAGGGTAGATCACCGATGAGCCGATCGACGACACCCAGAAGATCACCGACAACATCCGCATCCTCGACAGCCATTGTCTATAGTGAGTAAACATGGTCTATGTGGTTGCTCATGTATATCTAGTGTTGTGTACTAGTGTTGCTTGAATATTTGGAAAATGAAGGATATGTGCTTGCCCAAGTGGCCTATGTTTGCAGGGAAACTAATCTGAGTGGCCTATGTTTTGCCGGAATGTTGATTCATTTCTGTTCCGGCAAATTTCAGGCGCTCGATATGTCCTATTTTAGCAAAGGGCATGCCGAAATTTTTCGTGGATTTCAGCATGACTTGTGCTAGAAAGTAGCCCATATCGAGCGCCAGGGATTTGTTGGAACGGGAATTAAATGACATTCTGGCAAAACATAGGCCATTTTTTTATGTCATTACTCGATATATGTAATGTTAATTGATTGATGCTTAGTGTTGACTTTCAGTCAGTTGGGGCTCCTTGTGTGACTTTCAGAGAGGAAGAATCCCGACTGTTGTCGTGGGGGTTGCTTCCTCCTCTTCCCCTCGTGATAGACCTTGGTAATGCACGAGGGAAGGGGGGAATGCGACCATCACCGACGGTTGATGTAATAGAGAGGAAGAATCCCGATTGTTGTCGTGGGGGTCGCTTTCTCCTCTTCTCCTCGTGATAGACCTTGGTAATGCACGAGGGAAGGGGGGATGCGAGCATCACTGACGGTCGATATATTAGAGAGGAAGAATCTGTTGGAAATATGCCCTAGAGGCAATAATAAAATGGTTATTATTATATTTCCTTGTTCATGATAATCGTTTATTATCCATGCTATAATTGTATTGGGTAGAAACACAAATACATGTGTGGATATGTAGACAACAACATGTCCCTAGTGAGCCTCTACCGGACTAGCTCGTTGATCAAAGATGGACACGACCCAAACTATGAACGTAGCATATATGATCGTGTCAAGTTTATTGCTATCGTTTTCGCATGTCAAGTATCTGTTCCTATGACCATGAGATCATGCAACTCACTGACACCGGAGGAGTACCTTGTGTGTATCAAACGTCGCAACGTAACTGGGTGACTATAAAGATGCTCTACAGGTATCTTCGAAGGTGTCTGTTGAGTTGGCAAGGATCAAGACTGGGAATTTGTCAGTCCGTATGACGGAGAGGTATCTCAGGGCTCACTCGGTAATACAACATCACAATGAGCTTGCAAGCAATGTGACTAAAGAGTTAGCCATGGGATCTTGTATTACGGAATGAGTAAAGAGACTTGCCAGTAACGAGATTGAACTAGGTATGGAGATACCGACGATCGAATCTCGGGCAAGTAACATATCGCCGGACAAAGGGAATTGCATACGGGATTGACTGAATCCTTGACATCGTGGTTCAATCGATAAAGATCTTCGTTGAATATGTAGGAACCAATATGGGCATCCAGGTCCCGCTATTGGTTATTGACCGGAGAGGAGTCTCGGTCATGTCTGCATATTCCCGAACCCGTAGGGTCGCATGCTTAATGTTCGGTAGCGCTAGGGTAGTATTGAGATATTAATAGTGGAAAGTCCGAAGGTTGTTCGGTGTCCCAGATGGGATCCGGGACATCACGAGGAGCTCCGGAATAGTCCGGAGGTAAAGATTCATATATGGAAAGTTGTTATCGGGGTTCCGGAAAAAGTTTGAGTTTTTTCGGTATTGTACCGGGAAGGTTATAGAAGGTTCCGGAGTGGGGCCACCTGCATGGGGGACCCACATGAACGTGGGTAGTGGGGAAAGTCCCCACAACCCTGCTCTAGGCGCACCAAGATCCTCCCTTAAAAGGAATAGTATCATATCCCAAAGGGATAAGATCAGGATCCCTAAAAAGGGGGGATAGTGATCGGTGGGGAAGGAAAGGAGAGTTTTCCTTCCTCCCCCTTTGGCCAACGACCCTAGGGCCTTGGAGGGCAAGCCACCAGCCCCCTCCTTGCCTATATAAAGGTGGGGAGGCGTTGGGGGCAGCCACCCCTTGGACCCTTGCCCGTTACCTCTCCCAACTCCTCCCACGTTTCACCGGTACGCGCTTGGCGAAGCCCTGCCGGAATTGCGCTGCCACCACCACCACCATACCGTCATGTTGGTCCCGATCTCATCTACCCCCCACTCTCTCGCTTGCTGGATCAAGAAGGATAGGACGCCGCCGAGCCGCACGTGTGCTAAACTCGGAGGTGCCGTCCGTTCGGCACTTGATCGGGAGTTCATGGACGGATCGTGATTGGATCGCGAAGACGTTCGACTACATCAACCGCATTTCTTAACGCTTCCGCTTAGCGATCTACAAGGGTATGTAGATGCAATCTCTCCTCTCGTTGATGTTCATCTCCTAGATCAATCTTGGTGAGCGTAGGAAAAAAATTGTTTCCCATGCAACGTTCCCCAACAGAATCCCGACTGTTGTCGTGGGGGTCGCTTCTCTTTCTTTCCAAGGTGCTAGACATTTTGGTGTAATGCACTTTGGAAAGAAAGAAGGAGCGACCATCACCGACGGTCGCAATATCAGAGAGGGAGTGCCCACCATACACACCACGAGAGATGAGAGTTTTTCAAGGAAGACTCGACGGACCGAAAGTCAACCTGTGCTGAATAGTGATCTGTGTGTTGAGTTCCTGGTAACTGCCGTCGATCGATTTTTAATATTTGAATTATGAACATAGGAAATGTCTGACGATGATAGGATCCCTGAGTGCGATTACTGCAGCGACGACTGGGGTATGTGCGACAGGTCTCACCTGGAAAATGGTAGGCGCTTCACCATCAAGCTGGCTGAGACCTTCGAAGTTTTTACGGTACGTAACGATGACAAGTATTTTTTTCGTAATTAAGCATGACTTGTGCTTCTTTGCTTCAACGTGTAATTTCCGTTTTAAACAATTTGACTATTGCATCCCCTGCCATGCAAGATTATATGTCTTGGATAAGCTCGGTTTCGAAGATCATGAGAGTATGGAGACGAAGATAGCTCACATGAAGATGAAACATGGTTTCGCCTTTTGGGGTTAAGCTATATAATGCAGTAAATCACTCCCATTTTGGTTGCACAAATTGGATAGGACTATGCAAGGCATATAGATTTCAGGAGGATATGAAAATAACCTTCGATATTCGTCCTGAAGCTGATATTGAAGATAATATCGACATTTGGGTCGATGTGGATATGCTTCCAGTTCTACCTCTATGTGAGTTTGTCAAACAAATTTGTTAAGTGATTTATATTGTTTATTTAAAAATAGTTGACAGCTTATTTCCTTTGACATCTTATTTTCATTCTCCAAGAAATATACGGAAGGTAGTAAACAATACCTACTATAGTTATGGCTCCGAACTAAATTGGAAGGAGAAAATTTATCTTGTCTCATTTATTAATGCTGTTGAGACTTTCAAGATCAATTATGAAATTAGCCCACATTATGGTCAATACGTGCCACTAGTCCATGAGTTGAACTATGGTAACATCCATGGAGATAGCATGGTAAGATTTTTTTTTACTATTGTGTCACTAGTCTATCTTTTGCATACATTCTTCTTAAGCTAAACTACATTCTTAACTATGTTACTATTATGTTCTTCAACATAAGCTCCCGAAGGATTGTGTACCTCATCTGATGTATATCGAAGGTGACATGGATATTATTAGCTTACGACCAAATCTGCCTAGGGCTTTCCGCTGTCCATACTCAATTTCTCGAAGAGATGAAGACATCAGAATCAAAGGATTGAGAAAAGTAATGAATGCGTGCAGGGAACTACTTGGACGCAACATGGTGCACAGCCCACAAATTAGAGATAGATGGATCTCTATTCTTCATAATGGAGATGGAGGGGCTCGCCTGTTTTATGCTATTTTTCCTAGCAGAGAGGAGTAGGTCCTGGCTAGTACTCATCATGTGATAAGAACAATTAGCTAGTGTTGGTTAACTTGTCATGTGCTAGAATGGTGAGTTGTTATATGACTATGATGATGATGAGGAGGAGGAGTTGTTATTATGATGATGATGACGATGAGTTCTTATATGACTATGATGATGATGAGGAGGAGGAGGAGTTGTTATTATTATTATGATGAGGATGATGATGAGTTGTTATTATGATGATGATGAGTTGTTATATCATTGGCTGGATGAAAAACGGATTAGATTCTAGTGGATGGATCCAAAGTGACCAAGTCGGATCCTACTAATCCGATCCAACTTGGTCACTTTGGATCCATCCACTTTAATCTAATCCGCGTTTCTTCCACCCACTGATATAGTAACTCATCATGATCATAATGATATAACAATCTCTTAATTGCTACTATATCAAAATTTGTATAACGGTGTATAAATACAGTATAAAATAAAAGAAATGAAATACGGACGAATAGTAGTAGCGCGGGGGAACAGCCCACGCTGCTACTACTTAGCAGTAGTGCCGGTCCAACCCAGCGCTACTAATAACCGAAGTAGCAGTAGCGCATGTCTGACCCCTCGCTACTGCTACTTCGGTCCAACCCAAAAAAGTTAGTTGTAGCGCCCTAGCACTAGCGCGGGGCCCCGCGCTACTGCTAGGCAAAAACCCCACGCTACAACTAGGGTTTTCCCTAGTAGAGAAGCAATCAAAATTAAGTAAGCGGGAGCTGTATTTCCCAAGTTTCATGTTTTATTAATAGTACTGAGTGACAACGACTAAGAGGAATGGAATACTTACGTTGTTCAGTCATATTTCTTGTGACTGGAATATTCAAGGATCTAACAAAGGTGATTGTATTGGATTATGATGTGGTTATTCAACGTGGTATAACGTTCTTGTGGAATCTTTACATGGGGACAAGGTAAATGGTGTTATTGAATTTTCTAGTATTAGACTGGCTCAAGTTAGAAATGTCCTGGGTAAGAAGAGGAAGTATGATCCTAAAGCATGTGCATGGATGTCTCGGGTGAATGTGATTAATTTGTATACATAGAGGAATCATAAAGTAGTTCAGAAATACGTGGTGCTCCTTACAAGTTGGAATAAGTCTTCTCTATTTGGTGATACTCGGTCGTAACAATTGATGGTCAAGGTGAACCCCGATGCTCTGGGGTGGACAGAGAGGTGATGTCATCATTTGAATTTTTAGCCGACCCTCGAACCAGTAGATTACGTCGAGGCAGGTGTGGGGAATATATGTAAATTGATTCAGATATTATGATATTGTAGGTGTGTGATGTTTTATTTTACCGCTGCATGTGCCGTCACAAAATAAACTGATTTTGAGAATGTGTCAACTAAAATTGTTGTGCTAACATTTTCAGGTTGAGTCCGACGGACATTTCTCTAGGAATCAATAGGACCTACAACGAGATAGCACTGCTAGGGAAAACCCTAGCAGTAGCGCGGGTTAAAGGCCTATCAGTAGCGTGGGTCCCCGCGCTACTGATATGACGCTACAGCTAACTTTTAGCAGTAGCGTGTGTTCTGACCAGCCCTACTGCTACTCAAAGATAGCAGTAGCGCGTGGCCGAACCCATGCTACTGCAAAAAGCTACAGCGCATCTATTTATCATGCGCTACTGCTAAGGCCGCGCTGCTGCTACGAACATACCCCGCGCTACTGTTATTATTTTTTGTATTTTTTCTACATATTATTTTTTGTATTTTTTCCTATGTTTTTTCTCCGTATTTGTACAGGTTTTATACAATAGTCTCTATCATATGATACACACAATAGTCTCATCATATTATACACATACATAGTCACATCATATATATCTCATGTCATCATCAACATCATGATCCAACACAAATGATGTCTCTCGTCATCATCTCGAAATAGCGATAGAAGTTGTCACATGTCTCGAATACATGCAACTACATGGTTATCACATGCACATGTTTCATCATCCATCTAAACTATGATATAGAAGAGAAGAGCGATCACTATGAGAAATAGCGGAATTATGTAGTAGCTCATGAGGCGGCAGTTCTGATCCCTCTCTCACGCTAGCGTGAACCTCAAGTAACTAGCTTCCGCTTCCCCTCTGCTATCGAACCCTCTCTGGTTGCCGCCTGAGAACCGGTACACTTGGGCCTGACACTCTGGCCACTCGTCGTACACTCCTGAACCCTTCCCTATGTACACGGCATATCAGTTCTTCGCCATTGATGATCTATGTACCTGTTAGAGATGCATTCTACGATATATAATATGCAACATAATATATATACTTGAGCAACATGAAGAGAAAGAGTAAGCAAATAGAAGCAACATATAGTAAACATAATTAACGAAGTTCATCGTAACTAATTAACTAGCGCTACGCAAGTTCAGCAGGACCGTTTACATCACAAAGTTTCAAAGTTGCGTCGAATACATAAAGTTCAAATTCAACGGACACGCCATCATCGTGATCATCAATCATAGGAACTTCCATTCGTCCATGTCTGGAAGGGTGCACCCTAGCTTTGTAAAAGGCGTCATGTCCATACGTTGTAGGCATGTGCGAGCTCGGACGTCAGCCCGCGATATAGGGCCGCCGTGGAACATCCTATTCTTTTCGACAACGTCTTTCACGATGATCATCGCAATGTCCTGCTAGATGCGATAGAAGTCATTCCTCAGTTTATGATCCGGTTCGGCTCCTATGGCTTCGGCCCATTTGCGGATATGGGCATCGGATAAAGATGTGATGCCAAGTTGTTGACGATCCCTTCTGAATTCCATCATGTGATGGATGCCGTAGAATCCATCGTTCATACTTGCTGCCGGTTGCTGGACGCAGCAGAACTCAGTTTTATGTAAGAAAGCCGGCGAGTTCCTCCTTTGTTTCTTGATTTGAATGTGGCCATCCCTCATGCTGAAGCCAAGGAGAGCACGATCAAGACTACTCTTAATGTTTGTGTAGTCTTTCTTCACCGTGTTTTTGGACGAGTCCAAATACAGGGCATAGGAGACTCGCGGGTAAAGAATGATAAGGACGACGCTCCCCTCGCTGCGCAAAATAAATACACCTCAAATTAGCCTCCCTACGTTCGAAGCAAGGATTGAAATGTACCAAAGGATGTGCTAAAGCGGCTATCTGGGAATGACTTACATGGGATGATAAGGCAGCAAAATCCTTTTCTTGTCCTTATTCATTACCATGAAGTCTTCGATGTAGTTAGTCGCAGCTAGACGTTCCACATCGCTGATTCCCAGGAAGCCCTCATGCATGTAGTAGGGGTCCGCTACGGCGATTAGCGAGATTTGCTCTTTCCTGATGATGTAGCTCATATGTAGTGCAAAAAGGCGGACGAGCGTAAAATCCAACCACCTCTGGAGATACATATCGTAGATGTGATCAAACTGCAGGAGGAAGATATCCGCTGGGCATGTAGCGACGTAGCCCTTGCCCGTCGGCACACGAACCATGTATAGCGGGTATCCTGGATCCTCTGAGGCGAGAAGGCTCTTCTCTGTCAACATCACATGGTCATGGAGTCTCCTGAGATCCCCATCTATGGCCATGAGACCGTCTGGCGGTAGCATCGGCTTGCCCGCGACATGGAGTAATGGTGAATCTCTTATCGATACACTGTTCGCAACCCTGTTCACCTGTAACACCCTGGTTTTCGCTCCTCATTTTTTTTCCTTCGCGGGATCTGACTCCCGTCTTTTTTTTGGTGTTATTGGATTTTCTCTTGCTCTTGGGTATATGAAGATGGTCAGTTAGCCTTGCCTTTCCTATCCAACCAGAGATTCTCTTCAGTCCAACCTTGCCACCCAAGATCTATTCTCAGGATTTTGCCGCCGAAACCCTACCTTCCGAGTTACCGGAAGGGAAACCCTAATTCCTTCAGTTATAAAGGAACCCTAATTTCCTTAGATCTGTTGCCTCCCAAACTTTTCCTAGCTATCATCCCATATCTATAATCCCTGGATATGCAAAAATATTGCCAAGTCATTTGCAATATTTTTCATTTAAAATTAATTCCTTTTTTTGCAAGTTAAAGGAATTAAATCCAGGAAAATATCTATCCATCTCCAAAGTTCATGAAAACTTTGGGAGATATTCTGTGTGATCATATTGAGCTCTCATAAAAATATTGGCCATAATTAAATAAAGGAAATTGCATTTTCCTATTTTAAGCCAATATTGCACCCTGGGCACTTTCCAAAGGAGCTACTATTTTGGTAGCCAGGAAAAATCCCAAATAATTTGTGGAGCTTCTCCTATCCATATCTTCACCATTTCCATCAAGAACCCAAGTTCCACAGTTCAAGTTTTGAGCACATCTTCCAATTCTTGTTTCTGGACCTATTTTAAGATTGTCAAGCAACTATATTTTATATTGCTTCAAAATTCTTGAAATTAATTCAGGACCTCGCATTCCCTATATAATGTGAGTATGCAAAAATTCATATCATTTTATCTAGCCAATTTCTCCCAAAAATTCCATCTAGTTTATGTCCGGCAGAAAGCACTGTGAAGGAAGTACTACTTTGGTATACCCAAATCGTATGAAATTTAACCTGTGCCTCCATACACCCAAATAATCTCTTTACACCAAAATTCAGATCATTTCACCAAGCCATTTGAGCACAGCTTCAAAACCTAGTTTCTGGACCAATTTGGCAGTTGTGAAGGAACTATGATCAAACTTGGTCCTATTTGCTTGAAATTTCTCCAGCAGGTGGTCCTTCTTATCACATTTCACTGTGACGACTTGGCCAGCTCATTGGCACCTCTGTCTGACCACAACATCCTGTTCAAATTTCTGTCCAGAAAATTTTTTAGACCAGATTCATCCACCCAAAACCCTCCTTTGCATTTGGACCACCCAGGTCATCCATCTGAGCAGTGAGGCACATGCTGGACAAGCTTAGACAGGCAAGAGCAGGCCAGAGCACGCAAGACGCGTGGTGACCGCGTGAGCTGCATGCAGGAGCAGCGCTCTGTGCTCTGTCCTCGTCGGGCAGTCCAGCTCAGACCGCCGCGGCGTGTCTCCTTGTGCCGACAAGCTCCCCGCCGTCCACACGCCCTCTCCTGCCCCTTCTCCTTGCCGGATTTTTCCTCCCCGCACCAGGACAAACATCGTCGTACCGCCACAGTCGCCGCCGTATCCGGCCGAGCCGAGGCCTCTCGAGCGCGCCAGCTAGCCCTCCCTCGCTCGCCCAGGAAGCTCCGTGACGCCGAGCCGTCACCTCTCAACGCGGGCGGCCGAGCCATCACCTCCAGACGCGGTCATCACATCCCGGCCATCTCACCACGGCCGTGCCTATCCTCTCTCGAAGCTCGCCTATAAATAGGCCACCCCCGAGCCATTCGAGCACACCAACCTCCTCCCCTCTCCCTGTAGTCCCCTCGTGCACTGGCGCCCGCTCGATTCTGTCGCCAGAGCTCTCGAATTCCCTGCGAACTCCACCCACTGCCTCCGCCACAACCCTCTCCTCCGGCCATCCCCAGCACCAGCCCGACCACCCCCGAGCTTCTACTTTCCCCATGGACCCGCCGGCACTCTTGCCCGGCCGTTTGTCCCACCATAGCCGCCTAGCTCGCCGGAGCTTCCGCGTACTGCACCCCGCCCGCAGCCATGCCGCAGACCGCCCCCGGCCCCAGCTCCACCACCCACGGGCGCGGGAGGGATCCGCGGACCCATCCCCACCGCCGGCCGAGCCCGCCGTGCCCGGCCTCGCCGGATTCAACCGCGGCCGGCCACCCCTGTTGCCCCGTCTGAAAGAGGAAAAGGAGGCAGGGGAGGAGAGAGAAGGCGCGCGGGCCCCAGCCGTCGGTGACTCAGCGCGCGGGCCCGCCGTTTAAGTGGTCACGCTTACGCGGGAGTATGTTTTCCCTCTTGGAAAACGTACTAGGTGAGAAGACGTTTTCTTTTCTGGAAAACGCCTCAATTCAACATTCGTTTCCCGCTCTGGAAAGCGGATTCTCAAAGAAGGCGCCACCAGACTTCCAGCCAGGGACCCGTATGTGAGCATTTTATTTACAGAAAGGTCCCTCCCACTTGAAACAACCATATCTTTTTACCTGCAACTCCGAATCAGGTGAATCCAAAGCCCACTTTCTCAGTTCATCGAGCCGTTCTGATGGGGTCACTTTCACCATGTTTACACATTCTGAATATGACCATTTTGCCCCTGCCCTATATTCAGCCTCCCCGAGTGGGAATCTTATCCGGCGAATTTTTCCGCGAAGTGATCGCACTTCTCTCCGGTGAATTCCTCGACCCCCAGGCAAGCCGACCATCTGATATATGCCCTAAAGCATTGCTCTTTGTTATTCTTGCGTGTTTAATTAATGAATATGTCTGTGTTAGAAATAATTAAACTCCTGCTCGGTTGAATTTGCTATTTACATTACCTGCTAATGCTCATCATATTATCGCACTAGTGACTCGTAGGTGACATTATGGGGATAGGTTGTTATGTTTTCAGTGTGTATTACTGCTGTTATTGCAATAAAAGAATGTAACTTAGTAATGACAACCTCCTCCATCGGCTGGATCGAGTCATAGTGCCACCGAACCGAGCTTATCAGTGCAGCCACATTTGCCTTTATGGGGAGGCCCTAACTTGGTCTATTGTCTTGCCTCTTATCGGTACTACCAAAGAGGGAAGGTTATGCGTGCGTGCTACCCTGGCCCGGTGGGCGGCGATAACCTTGTGAGCGCAGTTGAGTTATTTGCCGATGTCCCCATTTGGGACAGTTTTGTTTGGCCACGACGGTGGCAGGTGTCAGGAGTGACACAGGGGCCACCCAGGACATGACCCGGAAGGGGTATGGTTGTCGGTGGGACCATAAGAGTGCCGGGCTAGAGACAAGTTTTATTAGAGCAGCGCCGGTCCACCCAAATGGGAACATGTACTAAAGTACGAGGCCGGGAGCTCCATAATGTGGGGAAAGTACGCAACCTCTGCAGAGTGTAAATCTATTCGAATAGCCGCGTCCTCGGTCATCGGGCACAGCTCGTACTAGGTCACACTATTTGGTCTGTGTCGATTCCGGAGGAATAAACTATATAATGTTATTGCCATGAATGAACCAGAGAAAGGTAAGGTTTGCTAGGCTTGCAGTGCGGATGCATGGACATCAGATGATTTTAGTGATATGAGCATTAGCCGGGCGATGGCTATGAGATGAGTGGTCGGATGACCGCAAGAGTTAGATTGGATTTGGTTATGGTTTGGACTGGATCATGAGAATATTCGGAGTATGGTTTATTTACTTGTTATGTTGTACTCTACTTTAGCATTTATCATGTTAGATAATCTTATTATGACATGATAATTAACATTGCTAGATAGGTATGCTATGCCATGATAATCAATGTTGCTCTAATAACAAGTGCATGCTTGAATGCCATGGATTGCTTTGCTTGGTGTATATGTTGGTTTGGTTTGCTTGCGAGTACATTCAAAAGTACTCAGCGGCCTTCAATGTGGCCAGGTTCACCTAAGGATCTGACGTCCACTAGCGAGGAGCCGGAGTGTTCGCGGGCTAGAAGAGTAACCCAGTCAGATCCCTATGGATTGGAGCCGCACCAAGACCATGCTGCCTTAGATAGGGTTTTCCGCTGCCATCACCCTTGTAAAACATCATGTAAGACTTATATATCCATTAATAGAAATGCCTGTGTTCATGATACTTGTTGTGAACGCGCATGTCAGAGTGATTTCCTGGGCTGGCATGTGCGGCGACCGTCTGGCTACAGTGGTATTCAGGCGGGGCGCTACAATGGATGGTATCAGAGCCAGGCTGACTGTAGGTTACCCTAGCCAGACTTCATTGTCTTGTGCTCAGTAGGAGGCCCCGATGGATTTCAGCCATCTTTGCCAAACAGGCACGGCTACTATTGATCATAAGGCAACCCCATAGGTTTTGGCTCCATCAGACCCCAACTCTCGTGGCCCTTGCCTCTGGTGGGCAAAGTCTGCACCAGGCAACAACCCGTGAGCCCTTAACCCCTAGGTAAACCAGATATCCCTACCTTGCTTCCTAACCATGGCATTTCTCTTCTCAAATCTAGTTTCCTTTGGGAAATGCCTATAAATTCCATCTTTCCCCGACAACCCTAGGATCGTTGACTAAGCCACCTTGGCTATGGTCGTGCGTCGAGGTTGATGTTCCCTAAGGAAGTAGTAGGAGCTTGACCCCAATTGCTACCAGGAGCATTGTGCGGTTTTGCTTCTAAGTCCTTAGAGGTGCATCGAGTGCGCTAGGCTAGTTATACTAGTGAATCTTTGGCCACATGTGTAAAGTCCGCAAAACTTGAGCTTTATTTGCTTTGTAGTATTCTTGTTGGGTTTTTCGCGGTTCTTGCTTCTTTTGTCGATTCCATTCTGCCGATCCGACTAGATCCATCTGCAAGTATTGCTAAGAAGATCAGCATACAGCTTGGATAATGCCCAGTAGTCCAAATTTAGTAAGAGCCAAGTCAACTGCCGGATATTTAGAATGACAACACTGGATCTGTCAAGAATAAAAGATGGGCCAGAAGCAGAATCCGTGCGCTACAGACAAGGCCAGAATATACCTGAGAGAGCTTGCCTCAGAATTGATCACACCAAAGGAACAGTTAGATGAGCTGTCAGAAATGGACATCAACAGGGACAAATTATTCCGTCCTCGACACAAAGATTATTTCAGCCAGTGGGGTGAACCCTGAGTCTTTCTCAATGGACTCAAGAATCATTTATTATCCACAGAAGACATATTTCAAGAAGGTGAATGTGTCGAGAGCAACAACAACACTCTGGTATGTTGATTCAAATTTCAAAGCATATTTTGGAATTTACCGGTGCACATACAAAATTTGCTGGGCAAAGTGAACAAGGTTTGCAAGAAATATGCATCATTTCACAACTGTCTGGAATCAATGAGAATTTCAAGTACGTGGAAATTCAGCTAAACCGAGTGGAATTATCCGTCAACTGCTCACTACCGGCAACACTTGGTTTGAAGGCAAAGGGTATTCCGAATTTATTACCAACCTGGAGTCTGCATCAGTTGTGCAACCTCTACAGTAACAATGATCAGGCCAGCAGAAGGACAAGTGGTATGCATGACCAACGAAATATCTTCAGACAAGGTATGGCTTATACCAAGTTTTGACTCCGCTATGGGTAAATTCCGGATACGCCGGAAGGAAGCCAGAATCGCCCATAGATCCGACTGCATATCACAGTGAAAGGCTTTTGGGACAAGGAACCCAGCCTTCCTCCACAAGCTATCAGGAGGAGCTTATGATGCAAGACTCCCAACCTTCCTCGCTACACCACTTGGTGAGAAAATCTTCTGGGGTACGGCACTCCCATCTTCCTCAGCGTGCTACCGCGGAAAACTTCCGGCATAAGGCACCTGACCTTCCGCGGTAAGCCACATGAGGGAAAGCTTCTGAGGTACGATACCCAGACTTCTTCGGCACACTACCCTGGCAGAAGCTTCGAGCATAAGGTATCCAGCTTTCTTCAGCATGCCAGCGTGCCCGCAACAATGTTGTCAGAAGCATAAACTAGCTCAGACACACATTTGCTTCAGAACTAAGTGGTTATGAAAGGATTTATCCTACTCCTGCATATGTTGTGAGCATGTAGTCTAGTGGATCAGTTCATGCGAGCCACTCATACACGGAAAAGACTGTGAACATCGGCCCCATAGTTCAAAGAAGGATATGAACACAGCAAACCCTAGGAGATATGCAAGAGTAAGTTATGATACGACCAAGGAGCCATGTTGGCCGGCCATGATAGCTCCACAAACAGGAACCATCAAGAATAAAGAAGTTTTGGATAAACAACCTTCGTGACGGTCAACAAGATACAGCTTCACGGACAGAGTGATATTGCCAATCCTTACCAGACTCTTGCATGTGCGGCCACAATAATGCAGCCAGCATGTGATACTCATCATGAGCATGGGCCAATAACCCAGATAAGAGGCTATGCTCTGTAAGATGCGCCGGATGCTAGCCATACCATGTTCAGCTCAGTGGTCATAACAAGGACTACAGAGGCTATATATGGCAGAGCCACCTCAGTAATTGACAAAGTTTGCCAGTCTGAATTCACTGGGAAAGAAGACGTTCAGATAGAATAGCTAAAAGCATATACACATCGGCCTCGACAGTTCATAGATGCCACGGTATCATTGGAGTAGGAGATTACCGTCTATGACTACTTTGTGATCATGCCTGACATTTCAGTTGAGATATGGCAGTAATAGTTCGGTCATGTTGTTCCTTGGATTGTGGATCACCTAAAGAAAAAGTCGGCATACATAAGATAGGAGGAAACATCAGTACGGAACCCAGAACCAGACTGAGCCTTCTGACAAGGTAGAAAGAAAGCCACCTCTAGTCACTCGAGGTCACATGAGCAAGTGAGCCCTGAAAAGATGTCTCGCCCTTGGCAGTCAGTGTACGAAGTATCGCAATAAAACTCGAAGCAACTAGCTCCAGGCCATGGAAACTAAGCTATTTGTCGATACTACGAGCTACCCACCAAGCCCAGACAATGGACCGCCAAGACAAAAGGTACACCTGACAGGAAAGAGAACGATTCAAGGTAGCTGGGTGAAAAGACAACACCTGAGCCATCAGGAGAGGCAGTTAAAAGGCCAGTGAACCAACGAAGACAAGAGACAGTTGATGGATCCAAGTCGCACACAGGTATGTCCCCCTCGCCGGGAGGTAAGCCCAGAAATCTCGACGACGAGATTTTCTTAAGGGGGGTAGGTTTGTAACACCCTGGTTTTCGCTCCTCATTTTTTTTCCTTCGCGGGAACTGGCTCCCGTCTTTTTTTCGGTGTTATTGGATTTTCTCTTGCTCTTGGGTATATGAAGATGGTCAGTTAGCCTTGCCTTTCCTATCCAACCACAGATTCTCTTCAGTCCAACCTTGCCACCCAAGATCTATTCTCAGGATTTTGCCGCCGAAACCCTACCTTCTGAGTTACCGGAAGGGAAACCCTAATTCCTTCCGTTATAAAGGAACCCTAATTTCCTTTGATCTGTTGCCTCCCAAACTTTTCCTAGCGATCACCCCATGTCTATAAACCCTGGATATGCAAAAAATTGCCAAGTCATTTGCAATATTTTTCATTAAAATTAATTCCTTTTTCTGCCAGTTAAAGGAATTAAATCCAGGAAAATATCTATCCATCTCCAAATTTCATGAAAACTTGGGGAGATATTCTTTGTGATCATATTGAGCTCTCACAAAAATATTGGCCATAATTAAATAAAGGAAATTGCATTTTCCTATTTTAAGCAAATATTGCACCCTGGGCACTTTCCGAAGGAGCTACTATTTTGGTAGCCAGGAAAAATCCCAAATAATTTGTGGAGCTTCGCCTATCCATATCTTTACCATTTCCATCAAGAACCCAAGTTCCACAGTTCAAGCTTTGAGCACATCTTCCAATTCTTGTTTCTGGACCTATTTTGAGATTGTGAAGCAACTATATTTTATATTGCTTCAAAATTCTTGAAATTAATCCAGGACCTCACATTCCCTATATAATGTGAGTATGCAAAAATTCATATCATTTTATCTAGACAATTTCTCCCAAAAATTCCATCTAGTTTCTGTCCAGCAGAAAGCACTGTGAAGGAAGTACCACTTTGGTATACCCAAATCGTATGGAATTTTACCAGTGCCTCCATACACCCAAATAATCTCTCTACACCAAAATTCAGCTCATTTCACCAAGCCATTTGAGCACAGCTTCAAAACCTGGTTTCTGGACCAATTTGGCAGTTGTGAAGGAACTAAGATCAAACTTGGTCCTATTTGCTTCAAATTTCTCCAGCAGGTGGTCCTTCTTGTGACATTTCACTGTGACAACTTGGCCAGCTCATTGGCACCTCTGTCTGACCACAACATCATGTTCAAATTTCTGTCCAGAAAAGTTTTTAGACCAGATTCATCCACCCAAAACGCTCCTTTGCATTTGGACCACCCAGGTCATCCATCTGAGCAGTGAGGCACATGCTGGACAAGCTTAGACAGGCAGGAGCAGGCCAGAGCACGCAAGATGCGTGGTGACCGTGTGAGCTGCATGCAGGAGCAGCACTCTACGCTCTGTCTTCATCGGGCAGTCCAGCTCAGGACACCGCGACATGTCTCCTTGTGCCGAGAAGCTCCCCGCCGTCCACGCGCCCTCTCCAGCTCCTTCTCCTCGCCGGATTTTTCCTCGTCGTACCACCACTGTCGCCGCCGTATCCGGCCGAGCCGAGGCCTCTCGAGCGCGCCAGCTAGCCCTCCCTCGCTCGCCCGTGAAGCTCCGCGACGCCGAGCCGTCACCTCTCAACGCGGGCGGCCGAGCCGTCACCTCCAGACATGGTCTTCGCATCCCGGCCAGCTCACCACGGCCGTGCCTATCCTCTCTTGAAGCTCGCCTATAAATAGGCCACCCCTGAGCCATTCGAGCACACCAACCTCCTCCCCTCTCCCTCTAGTCCCCTCGTGCACCGGCGCCCGCTCGATTCTGTCGCCAGAGCTCTCGAATACCCGGCGAGCTCCACCCACTGCCTCCGCCACAACCCTCTCCTCCGGCCATCCCCAGCACCAGCACGACCACCCCCGAGCTTCTACTTTTCCCCATGGACCCGCCGGCACTCTCGCCCGACCGTTTGCCCCACTATGGCCGCCCAGCTCGTCGGAGCTGCCGCGTACTGCACCCCGCCCGCAGCCACACCGTAGACCGCCCCCGGCCCCAGCTCCACCACCCACGGGCGCGGGAGGGATCCACGGACCCATCCCCACCGTCGGCCGAGCCCGCCGTGCCCGGCCTCGCCGGATTCAACCGCGACCGGCCGCCCCTGTTGCCCCGTCTGAAAGAGGAAGAAGGAGGCAGGGGAGGAGAGAGAAGGCGCGCGGGCCCCAGCCGTCAGTGACTCAGCGCGCGGGCCCGCCGTTTAAGTGGTCACGCATACGCGGGAGTACGTTTTCCCACATGGAAAACGTACTACGTGAGAACACGTTTTCTTTCCTGGAAAATGTCTCACTTCAAAATACGTTTCCCGCTTTGGAAAGCGTATTCTCAAAGAAGGTGCCACCAGACTTCTAGCCAGGGACCTGTATGTGAGCATTTTATTTACAGAAAGGTCCCTCCCACTTCAAACAACCATATCTTTTTACCTTCAACTCCGAATCAGGTGAATCCAAAGCCCACTTTCTCAGTTCGTCGAGCCCGTTCTGATGGGGTCACTTTCACGATGTTTACACATTCTGAATATGACCATTTTGCCCCTGCCCTAAATTCAGCCTCCCCGAGAGGGAATCTTCTCCGGCGAATTTTTCCGCGAAGTGATCGCACTTCTCTCCGGTGAATTCCTCGACCCCCAGGCAAGCCGACCATCTGATATATGCCCTAAAGTATTGCTCTGTGTTATTCTTGCGTGTTTAATTAATGAATATGCCTGTGTTAGAAATAATTAAACTCCTGCTTGGTTGAATTTTCTATTTACATTACCTGCTAATGCTCATCATATTATCGCACTAGTGACTCGTAGGTGACATTATGGGGATAGGTTATTATGTTTTCAGTGTTTATTACTGTTGTTATTGCAATAAAAGAAGGTAACTTAATAATGACAACCTCCTCCGTCGGCTGGATCGAGTCATAGTGCCACCGAACCGAGCTTATTAGTGCAGCCACATTTGCTTTTATGGGGAGGCCCTAACTTGGTCTATTGTCTTGCCTCTTATCGGTACCACCAAAGAGGGAAGGTTCTGCGTGCGTGCTACCCTGGCCCAGTGGGCGGCGATAACCTTGTGAGTCCAGTTGAGTTGTTTTCCGACGTCCCCGTTTGGGACAGTTTTGTGTGGCAACGACGGTGGTAGGTGTCAGGAGTGACACAGGGGCCACCCAGGACATGACCCGGAAGGGGTATGGTTGTCGGTGGGACCATAAGAGTGCCGGGCAATAGACAAGTTTTGTTGGAGCAGCGCCGGTCCACCCAAATGGGAACATGTACTAAAGTACGAGGCCGGGAGCTCCATAGTGTGGGGAAAGTGCGCAACCTCTGCAGAGTGTAAATCTATTCGAATAGCCGCGTCCTCTGTCATGGGGCACAGTTCGTACTAGGTCACACTATTTGGTCTGTGTCGTGTCCGGAGGAATAAACTATATAATGTTATTGCCATGAATGAACCAGAGAAAGGTAAGGTTTGCTAGGCTTGAAGTGCAGATGCATGGACATCAGATGATGTCAGGGATATGAGCAATAGCCGGGCAGTGGCTATGAGATGAGTGGTCGGATGACCGCAAGAGTTATATTGGATTTGGTTATGGTTTGGACTGGATCATGAGAATATTCGGAGTATGGTTTATTTACTTGTTATGTTGTACTCTACTTTTGCATTTATCATGTTAGATAATCCTATTATGACATGATAATTAACATTGCTAGATAGGTATGCTATGCCATGATAATCAATGTTGCTCTAATAACAAGTGCATGCTTGAATGCCATGGATTTGCTTGGTGCATATGTTGGTTTGGTTTGTTTGCGACTACATTCAAAAGTACTCAGCGTCCTTCAATGTGGACAGGTTCACCTAAGGATCCGACGTCCACTAGCGAGGAGCCGGAGTGTTCGCGAGCTAGAAGAGTAACCCAGTCAGATCCCTGTGGATTGGAGCCGCACCAAGACCATGCTGCCTTAGATAGTGCTTTCCGCTGCCATCACCCTTGTAAAACATCATGTAAGACATATGTATCCATAAATAGAAATGCATGTGTTCATGATACTTGTTTTACACGCGCATGCCAGAGTGATTTCCTGGGCTGGCATGTGCAGCGACCGTCTGGCGACAGTGGTATTCAGGCGGGACGCCACAACGGATGGTATCAGAGCCAGACTGACTGTAGGTTACCCTAGCCAGACTTCATTGTCTTGTGCTCAGTAGGAGGCCCAGATGGATTTCAGCCATCTTTGCCAAATAGGCATGGCTACTATTGATCATAAGGCAACCCCATAGGTTTTGGCTCCATCAGACCCCAACTCTCGTGGCCCTTGCCTTCGGTGGGCAAGGTCCGCACCAGGCAACGACCCGTGAGCCCTTAACCCCTAGGTAAACCAGATATCCCTACCTTGCTTGCTAACCATGGCATTTCTCTTCTCAAATCTAGTTTGCTTTGGGAAACGCCTATAAATTCCATCTTTCTCTGACAACCCTAGGATCGTTGACTAAGCCACCTTGGCTATGGTCGTGCGTCGAGTTTGATGTTCCCTAAGGAAGTAGTAGGAGCTTGACCCCAATTGCTACCAGGAGCATTATGCGGTTTTGCTTCTAAGTCCTTAGAGGTGCATCGAGTGCGCTAGGCTAGTTATACTAGTGAATCTTTGGCCATGTGTGTAAAGTCCGCAAAACTTGAGCTTTATTTGCTTTGTGGTATTCTTGTTGGGTTTTTCGCGGTTCTTGCTTCTTTTGTCGATTCCATTCTGCCGCTCCGACTAGATCCATTTGCAAGTACTGCTAAGAAGATCAGCATACAGCTTAGATAATGCCCAATAGTCCAAATTTAGCAAGAGCCAAGTCAACTGCCGGATATTCAGAATGACAACACTGGATCTGTGAAGAATAAAAGATGGGCCAGAAGCAGAATCCGCGCGCTACATACAAGGCCAGAATATACCTGAGAGAGCTTGCCTCAGAATTGATCACACCAAAGGAACAGTCAGATGTGCTGTCGGAAATGGACATCAACAGGGACAAATTATTCCGTCCTCGACACAAATATTATTTCAGCCAGTGGGGTGAACCCTGAGTCTTTCTCAATGGACTCAAGAATCATTTATTATCCACAGAAGACATATTTCAAGAAGGTGAATGTGTCGAGAGCCACAACAACACTCTGGTATGTTGATACAAATTTCAAAGCATATTTTGGAATTTACCGGTGCACATACAAAATTTTCTGGGCAAAGTGAACAAGGTTTGCAAGAAATATGCATAAGTTCACAACTGTCTGGAATCAATGAGAATTTCATGTACGTGAAAATTCAGATAAACCGAGTGGAATTATCCGTCAACTGCTCACTACCGGCAACACTTGGTTTGAAGGAAAAGGTATTCCGAATTAATTACCAACCTAAAGTCTGCATCAGTTGTGCAACCTCTACAGTAACAATGATTAGGCCAGCAGAAGGACAAGTGGTATGCATGACCAACGAAATATCTTCAGACAAGGTATGGCCTATACCAAGTTTTGACTCCGCTATGGGTGTGTCAGACATCCGAAAGGCAACGGGAATGGAAGATTATAGATATGTTAATGAAGGTGCGACCCGTAATTACCGTGAGGGCGTCGAGCTCAGCGAATGTGTAAGCCCCGCCGAGCATGCCAGAGACGGAGGACGGGCTGCTATGAGCGGGTGCTGGAGCAGGTGTGGTTGCGAGAGCAGGCGATGGTGCGATGTTCACCGTGTTGCTCCCGACGAAGCTGGGACGGGGATAATACGCCGAAGTTTTGCCTGGAGTTTGCTTTGTCCAGTCGATAACAGCCGGAATCAAGGTATTAACCGAAGCTACGAAATCACTTTTGCAGGCAGCTAAAGTTGCACTGACTGCCTGCTGGATCATCTCATCTCTTGTCGCTAGAGCGGTCTCAGCTGCATTTTTCTCGACCGCAAGCTTCAACTTCTCGTCGATGTTCACCTGACTAAACTTCCTTCTCTGCCTTTTGGCCTCCGGGTCCTCATGGTAGTAGAACTTCCATGTGGCCCCGTCTCCGGCGCCGTGCACACGTCCATACTGCGGCCGGTTGTCCAAAGGGAGTCCCTTCAGTATGTTCAAGGCCTGGTTGAGAAGGGTGTCCCACTTGGGCCTCGCCGATGACTGAGACGATGAGTCGCTTTCAGCCACAAGCTTGTGTTGCTCTTTCTGCGAAAGAAACGTGAACCGTTCACAAATGTTACTACAACGTGTAGTCGACTTGATCAGAATCTAATATAAGGTGGAAAAATAATAATTACGAGTAATCTAATCAATTTTCTCGTGGGCACGTCCATGTAATAAACCTTTTTCTCCTTGTCCCACTTGTAGCTGGCCCTGATGAAATCACGCTCCTGCGGGTCGGTGAACTCTGCAAAGGGGTTTGGGATCCCCACGGATTCATGTTCCGCATCCTCCTTATCCCATATGGGCCTCTTGCCAATGTAACCACAGCTTCCCAGGCGGTGGCTCCCCATGTTCTTTTCATGCATCCCCTTGAATTTCTCAGACTTACGCTTGGTTTCATCAGTAGCGCAAGTCTCCTTGAATTTTTCAAACTCCTCTTCCGAAAGTGTTGGATTGTCCTCCTAAATCTTGGAGTAGGGTTGTTTTTTTTCAATCGCTGGTTTCACCCTGCCTTTCCGGGCGGCCAACGCGTTGCTGAACTTGCCCATGGCGGCGTTGTTTATCTTGACCATGGCAGGATCTTCCCATGGACGTTTTTTGTCATTCTGGCCGGGGAACTGGAATCTGTTGTGCAGCTTTGTAAGGAGGAAGTGCTCCATATTTGGTTTACTCCTTAAGTCCGTGTTGTTGATGCTCGCGGTTTCCCGTAGGATGCATCCGACTTGGTTGCCGTAGCATTTGCGAGCTTCCTCCGGCTCTGTTGGCTCAAATTTGCCGGGGTGCACCTTTGTGACCAGCAGTCTTCCGGTGCCTAGCTTGTTTGGGCGTCGTGTCCTCGACTTCTTCTTCTTCGCTTTGTTAGCGGCTTCGGCGCCACTACCATCCGCGCCGGTCTCGGCGCCATCGGTACCGGTGCCGGTCTCGGTGTCGGCGTCCGCGGCTGTACCATTGTCCGCTATGACAAGGGGGCCATGCAAACCTTGGCTTTGCTGACTAGACAAGAAGTCGAGGTAATCGTCCTCATGCTGTAAGGGGGCCCTGCAAACCTCGTCAGCGTGGGCAGAAGCCCCAGCTTCGTCATTGCTCGACATGTTTCCTACGATTAAGTCTGCTAGTTTAATTCTCAAACTATAACAAAATGAATAATGACATAAAAAAAAGGCCTATGTTTTGCCGGAATGCCGTTTCATTCCCGTCCCGGCAAATCCTGGGCAATCGATATGTCATACTTCCTAGCACAATTCATGTCAAAATTCACGGGAAATTTCGGCATGACCTTTGCTAAAAAGTGGACATATCAAGCGCCTGAAATTCGCCGGAATGGAAATGAATCAACATTCCGGCAAAACATAGGCCACTCGGATCATTTTCCCTGCAATTATATAGCAACAATTTTGTTCTTTCTTTAAAAAGCAACAATTGCTTCTAATATAAAACAGCTACTGTCCAACATAAAACTTCTATCAATTTTTTGTCCTAATTAAAAATAGCTATTGTCCTAATAAAATACATCTAGGATCATCAGAAACAAAATAGCTACTGTCCTAATGAAAAAAATCCTAAATCCTAATTGAATTGTATCCCACAAACAATAGCTAATTGAATTAAATCCTAAATCCTAATTGAAACAAAATAGCTATATAAACAACAGAAATTTGAATTGACAATCCTACTGTCTACAATTTGTATGGACAGTAATTGCTACTGTCCTAATAAAATAGTTGTTATCCTAATAGCAATGAATCAAAATAGCTACTAGTAGTGAGATGTTCAATAGCTACTGTCCTAGTAGCTACTGTCTACAATTTACAATTTGTATAAACAAAATAGCTACATAAACAACAAAAAATCCTACTATCTACAATTTGTATGGACAATAATTGCATCAAACAATTCCTACTGTCTACAATTTGAACCCTAGAACCCTAGAACTGAAATCACCCAATTTCGGATGAACCCTAATTGCAGAACTAGGGTTTGCAGGGGAGGGGATGGAGGAGCGAAGGAGAGGGCGGGAATCACTTGGGGAAGACTGCGCTCGGGCAGGCTCGGGGGAGACAACGGCGCGGCGACGTTGAGGCCGAGGAGGAGGCAGGTGCGGCGATGTCCAGGAGGCAAGGGCGGTGACGAGGCTGCAGAGGCTCTTGGGCAGGCTCATTGACACGGGCTCCGGTGACGGTGAGGAGGAGAGGGGCGCGGGGTGTTAACGCTGGCTCTGCCGACGGCGCGGGTGCGGCGACGACGAGGCAGGGGCGGCGACGAGGCAGAGGCGCTCTGGTAGGCTGGGATCGAGAGAGGGGAAGTGGGGAATGGACAGAGGGAAATGGAGAGGGACGACACGCGTGCACTAGGTCAAACTTAGTTGTAGCGCGGGTCGGGGTACCCCGTGCTACTACTACCTTCCGCTATTTCATTTATTTTTATTATTATTTACTTAAGATAGCTGTAGCGCGGGTCTGTGTACCCCGCGCTCCAGCTAACTTTGCTATAGCGCGGGGTACACAGACCCGTGCTACAGCTAAAGTTTGCTATTTCATTTCTTTTTTTATTTATTCTTATTCTTTTCCTTTTTCTTTTTGTTTTTCTTTTCATTTTTATTTTCATTTTTATTTTCATTTTCTTTTTCTTTTCATTTTCTTTTTATTTTCATTTTCTTTTTCTTTTCATTTTTTTTTCTTTCCATTTTCTTTTTCTTTTCATTTTTTTATTCTTTTCATTTTCTTTTTCTTTTCTTTTTTTTCCATTCTCCTTTTTCTTTTTCTTTTCATTTTCATTTTTATTCCTTTCATTTTTCTTTTAATTTTCTTTTTCTTTTCATTTTCTTTTTTCCTTTCTCCTTTTTCTTCTTCTTTTTCGAAAGACGACCGAGCCGGAACCATGCATGGTGGGAAGAAGGGGTTACAATGTATATATATTACATCATTTGACCGATAACGGTTAAGTGCGTACACAAAATAGATTATATATATATATATATATATATATATATATATATATATATATATGATGGTTTCTCAGGGTCGACGACGTTTCAGAGTGAGCTTCTTTCCTTTCTTGTTCGTTGTCGAATAATTGAGCCCCTCGTTGTGACTTTTCCTTTTCCATGGAGTACAATCTTTCTTAGGTAATGTAGTCTTGATTCTTCTTTTGACGTATGCTTCATCGTCATCGTCATCTTCCCTCATCGGGTTGCCGTACTGATCGTAGTCTTCCTCGTTGGCGACTCCATCCATTCCGATGATATTCCTTTTGCCTCTCCTCACGACAACACGGCTAGGATTGCTCGGGTCGGTTATGAAGAATCATTGTGTCACGTGCTTAGCGTGTACCCATGGCTAATTTTTGGCGATGACATTCACGGTAGCGCTCTTGGCGTTGGGTATAGACATGGTAGTGAAATACCGGTTTTCTCTTTCGACGTTCTTAGCACATTTGACATGGAACATCATCGCATTGTGCAGTCCAAAGTAGTCAAGCTCCCAGATGTCTTCGACCCTTTCGTAGAATCTTTCAGTTGCGCCGTTGTCGTCGGTCATGCATTCCATCGTCACCCCTGAGTTTTGTAAATCACTGTTTATATCTTTGGCCTCCGTGTAGAACGTGTATCCGTTGATATCGTATGCCTGATAGGTCGCGAGGTTGGCCGCGGGGCCATGTGCTAAGGCGTATATGAGCAATCCGTCCGTAGAGCCCTCTTTTGGGGGATTAGCAAGAACATGCTCTTTGAACCAAGGCAAGAAAGTGGAGTTGTGCTCTCTAATAACTTCGGCGTTCATCTTGCGTAGCCCCTGGTCACGGTACTTCTTTGCGATGGTTTCTTTGTGCAGTGTCGCAAAAGGATCTACCACGTCTAGGTGTTGTAGCACTACTAAGTTTGCTCTGTCAAAGTTGTTGCGTCTATCCGAGTGGTCCACATGCAGTTCCCTCCGGCCGTAGGTGTGACCTTCTCCTTCGAGCCTCCCAAGGTGCTTGTTAACGGGCAAACCAACAACCTGTTCTCTGCCGTATAGATAATTCTCGCAGAAGGAGATGCACTGTTTGGTCAGATAGCCCTGGACGATGCTTCCATCCGGACGGGACATGTTACGAACGAATGCTTTGATGACCCCATTCTTCCTCTCGAACGGCATCATGCTATGCAGGAATGTCGGCCCGAGGTCGATGATGTCGTCCACAATGTGGACATACAGATGCACCATGACGTCAAAGAACGCGGGCGGGAAGTACATCTCAAGCTCATTTAGTATGACAACGATCTCTTCCTGTAGCCTTCTGAGCTGCTTCACACTGATCGACTTTCGAGAGATAACGTCAAAAAAGTTGCAGAGACCAGTAAGCGTGCCACGGACGTGCTTGTCCATTATCCCTCTAAGGGCAACCAGGAGTATCTGCATCATCATCACGTGACAGTCATGAGACTTCATCCCGCTAAACCTTTCTTCTTGGTGCCTAGAAATCTGCTTATCTTCCCACAGTAACCGGAACTAACTTTGATCCCGGTAAGGCACTTAAAGAATTGATCGATCTCCTTCGGACTTAAGGTGAAGCAAGAAGGGGGCAATATTTCTCTTCCTTCTTGTTGACTTTTTTGTCCTCCATCTCCGTCTCTGTTTCCTCCGACGACTTTTTACGGGGCATGTGGAAATCTGCCCTGATTTTCAAATCTTCCAAGTCTCTTCTTGCCTTCGGCCCATCCTTGGTCTTCTTCGGCATGTTCATCAGTGTGGCAAGCAAGCTCTTGAGGACATTCTTCGTGATATGCATTTGATCAAGGCAATGAGGCATCTCGAGTTTGGGCCATTACCCCAAATCCCAGAAAATAGACCTCGTTTTCCATACCATCAGCAGCGGCTCCGGCGCTTTTTTCATCTTTCCAGGCGCGGGGCACTCTTCCCAGTTTTTCAACAACTCATAGATTTTGGCGCTGCTCCTCTTACATGGAGGTCCTCGACGCTCAGCCTCACCATTGAATAGATCTCCACGGTTTCTCCACGGGTCATCCTTCTTGAGCCATCTTCGATGCCCCATGTACACGATTTTCCCAGACCCGCCATCTTTCGTTAGCTGCTGAGACGTTGTATCATCCATGCACCTGGTGCATCCGCAATATCCGTGGCACACCTGGCCTGATACATATCCGTAACCGAGATAGTCGTGCACCATCGTCATCAGCGCGGCTCTCATATCGAAATACTCTCCTTTGCTGGCGTCCCATGTCTTGACCGGTGTTGTCCATAACGTGTCTAGCTCCTCTTTTAGTAGCCCGAGATATAGATTAATATTATTTCCCGGTTGTTTCGGCCCTTGAATCAGCATGCTCATGTGTATGTACTTGTCTTCATGCACTTCCAGGGGGGAAGGTTGTACATCCATACAAACACGGGCCATGTGCTATGGTTGGTGTTCTGGTTGCCAAACGGATTCATGCCATCGGAACTCGCGCCAAGCACGATGTTCCTTGGATCACCTGGGAAAAATCGATATTCGGCGTTGAACGCTCTCCACTGGCTTGCATCCGCGAGGTGTCTCAGCTTCGGATCATCTCCATCGTCGGGCTTCACCCTCTTCGTGTGCCAGCGCTAGATCTTTGCTTCCTTAAGATCTACGAAATAACGCTGCAGACGGGGAGTGATTGGTAAGTACCATACAACTTTCTGGGGAGATTTCTTTCCGGCCTTCTTGTATCGAGAAGCATTGCACACCGGACAGCTGGTTTTTTCCGTGTGCTCATTCCGATAAATGATGCAATCGTTGATGCATGCATGGTATCTAATGTGCGGCAGATCAAGAGGGCACACGATCTTCTTGGCCTCATCGACACTAGTAGGACACAGGTTCCCCGCGGGAAGAACTTTTTGTAGGTACTTCAAATGCTCATCGAGGCTTCTGTCGGTCCATTTGTTTTCAGCCTTTGTCTTTAGAAGTTCGAGCGTGAAACTCAAGCGGGTCACCTCGGGATCACAACCATCATACAATGGAGTATGAGAGTTTACCTCCAGTTGCTCCAGCTTGGCCTCCTCTCTACAAGTAGCTCTGTCGTTAGTCGTCTTCTTGCGAAGCAGGTCTCGAACATGAGGGTCCCGCACGACTGAATTTAGTAGCGATGAAGGCTCCGGCGTGTCCGCATATTCTCCGTCATGTCCGGCCTCTTCTTCACCCCCATGTCCGGCCTCTTCTCCGCCCCCATGTCCGGCCTCTTCTCCACCGCCATTATCGATCATCTCTTCGTCTGGCCCCATGTCATCATTGGCTGCCCCGTCGACGTCATCATCATCTTCACTTATCCACCGAGTATAGCCATCCATGAAACCAGTCATGAGCAGGTGCGCCTTCAAACGGCCTTCCTTAAAGGGGTCGAGCCAGACTCCTCCTTTGCATCTTCGACACGGACATAAAATCCCCTTCCGGTTATTTTCATGCATGTCGTGCACCGCGGATCGCAACCATCTTTCCACCATCCTTCCACTGACCTTCATGATCGTCTGCGCGGTATAATAAGCAAAAGGATTATAAACGCATGCATGCATGCATCAAAGTCATACAAAAATTCGGCATGACCTTCCCTAAAAATAGGGACAAATAGAGTTTGCCCGAAATTCGCCGAAACGGAAATAAATCAACATTTCGGCAAAACATAAGCAACTCATGTCATGTCACGCACAATTCGGCAAATACACATATAGGCGGCAACTCATGCCACACGCACAATTTCCATCATATCGCCCGATTCGGTCATATCGCACACACACATATTTCCATTCATGCAAAGCACAATTTTTTACTCACCGGCCTATCTCGAGAGAGATCGAGCACGGTGATGAGGTCGGTGTCGCTACACACCTAGGAGGGATCGAAAGTGGACAACAAAGATGGCTTTACTTCATGAAATGGATAGATCTAGTTGGGGAGGTAGATAGGTCACTTCATTAAATGGGTAGATCTAGCTAGTTGGGAAGGAGATGGCTCTAATAACTAGTGGAGGGAGGAGTGAAAAGTGAGGAAGAGGGAAAGGGGTGCATAAATGGAGATAGTGGAGGGGGCATTAAAGGAGAGAGAAGAGAGGTAGGAGAAGGAAGAGAGAACAAAGTTAGCTAGTAGTAATGGGGAATCAAGTGAGGGAGAAGAAGTGCGGGAGAGAGGAGGGGGGAGAGAACAAAAAGGTGGCAGCTACGCCTTCGCAGCAGCGCGGGTTTGCAGACGGCGTTACTGCTGCTAAGAGCAGTAACTGTAGCGCGGGACCGCACCCAGCGCTGCTGCTAAGCTGGGCCCACCACGTGGGACAGTGCAGCCGTAGTTGCAGCGGGGGTTCAGCGACCCGCGCTATTGGTATCCATTTAGCAGTAGCGCGTGTTCCCTAGGCCGCGCTACTACTATACGTAGCCTGGTGGGTACTGTGGGGCCCACTTAGCAGCAGTGTCATTTAGTACACGCGCGCTACTGCTAAATTGATACCAGTAGTGCATATCATAGGACCGCGCTACTATAAAGTAGCAGCAACGCGCATCTCTGACCCGCGCTACTGTTAAGCCTCCACATATAAGGTTTTCCCTAGTAGTGTAGGTATGTTGGGTGAATGCAATTGGTATCTTGCAACTCTATTTCCTCACACTTACGAAAGACGGATAAACTATCTATGTGATTACAGAAATCGATGACTAATTTCCGGATGTGGCATCGATGGTGCCAACAGAATACAAAGAGGAGCAGATGGCAGTAGGCACCCAGGACGATGCTTTGGACGAACGGTACATAAATTCACTTCTAGCATCGCTCAATGCTTGTGTTCAGTGGATAGCATGGATAGGAGGTTGATTCGGCATTTTACGTTTACTTGGAGTCGTACGAACAAATAGTTTTGCAACGCTGACATGTTGTTCTCAGGATATGAAGGTATGCTCGTTGCTCTACCATAGATGTTCAAGGGTCGTAAGATGAGGCCCCCATCACTTGGGTGGTGGAAGCAGGAGCGTGGATACCAGAGTAGGAAGAGCAGGCATCAGCTGGCCGTGAAGGAGTCCGTCTGAGTCTACGGGGGAAATGCCATGGCAGGTTTACAGATGTAGTGCAACACTGTCCAGGTTAGCACCCCACACCGAGTAATGATGAGCGTGCAGGTAAATGTGTGTGCCATGATTTTGGGCATGATTAGCCAGTATAACTACATTTCTAATATCAGGGTGGTGATGCAAGCGTTGAGGAGGGTGCTACAATAGCAGACGTGGGTAGGCCACTGCAGCCAGCATTAGGTGACTGCCGTCATTCCAAGCATGTATAGTCAGAACATTTGTTGTTGAATCTTGTGCTGACTCCATTTAATTTGGATCAATGGTGGCGCGAGGTGAATGCTCGACATCAACTACCAGGGACATGGCTAGGGATCATGTGGTCTCTGCAATGGATCTATTAGACAGTCAACTCCTCTCTCTCTCCTCTTCTGTATATGCACGACTGCATGATCCCACGATCTCATGCACGTCGTCACACCCGGCGCCTCGCGCCCCTGTTGTAACTCCTGTAACCCATGTATATATTGAGATCAATACGATCGGCAGCACCTAAGGGTGTCATTGCATATTCTTCCACTCGATCACATGGTATCAGACGTTGGGTCTCTCCTTCGCCTGTAAACCTCTCTCGTTTCCCCACCCTCGTGCTGCACTCAGGGCGGTGCCGCAGCCTCCACCACCCCCTCCTCCTCCACCTCCTCCCCCTCCTGTCCCTACCCACGGCACCGGCGGCTCTCGTGCCATGCCGCCGCGCACCCAAGCCCCGATCAAAACCCTTCTCACACCCTCCGCGTTCAATCACGGCGCGCTGTTCGTCCCTGATCCCAGCGCCTCTTCCTCCACAGCGGCCCCCAACCCATCTTCTCTTGCGGCTGTCTTCATCAACCACCACGTTCCCATTGTGCTCACCCTCAACCCACCCAACTTTTCTCACTGGCGCACCCTCTTTGAGGTTACGTTCCAGAAGCACGCCGTCACCGAGCACATCTCCGGTCCGCCACGCCCCCACGATCCACTCTGGAACCAGGATGATGCACACATCGTGTCTTGGCTCTACAACCGCGTCTCCACGGAGGTCTTCGGGCTCATCCATAAGCGCGGCGCTACTGCCGCAGCCGTCTGGCAGGCCATCTGCACGCTCTTCCTGGAAAACGCCGAGCACCAGGTGGTGTTCCTCTCCACCGAGTTCCGCCGCATCGACCAAAGCTCGTCATCCATCCTCTCCTACTTTGCGCGCCTCAAGGACTACGCCGACCGCCTCGCCGAGCTCGGAGCCACCGTCACCGATCGAGATCAGGTTCTGAACATGTTCCGTGGCTTGCACCCTCGGTTTCGCTGTGCCGTCCTGATCCTCACGATGCAGACTCTGTTCCCGACGCTTCTCCGCTGCCGGGTGTTCCTGCTCCTCGAGGAGAGCCGCCTCGCCGCGGACACCACCACCGAAACCACCCTCCACGCTGCCCGTGTCCCCAACACCAACAACAACGGCAGTGGCGGCGGTGGGCAAGGCAACTCCAACCGCGGCGGTCGCTCACGAGGCCGATGCGGCGGCAACGGCTCCGGCGGGGGCCAATCCTCCAACTCCGGCGGGGGCGGCCACCAGGCGCGTCC
The DNA here is from genome assembly GCA_039707655.1 of Elymus sibiricus. Taxonomy (NCBI): domain Eukaryota; kingdom Viridiplantae; phylum Streptophyta; class Magnoliopsida; order Poales; family Poaceae; genus Elymus; species Elymus sibiricus. The sequence continues at coordinate 363,736,902 of CM077672.1, forward strand.
TGCTGCACCATCGACTGCTCCCTGGAATAGCATGGTCCATGCATGGCCCATGCCGTGGCGCCCCCATGCGCCCGGCGCCGGCATCCTCGGTCCCCGTCCCAGTGGAGGGGCCCCATTCGCCGGCACGGCCACACACCACCCGTCATCCCCAGCGTGCCTCCTACTGCGCCCCCGGTGACCTGGCAGCCCGGTGCTGTGCCCGCACATCCTCTGTACGGCGTCGCGCCCGGTGGTGGCTACACTCCCCCTGCTCCAGCTTGGGACCAGAGCGCGCTCGTTCACGCGCTCAACACCATGACGATGCAGCAGCAGCAGCCGGCGCCTCCAACTGCCGACTGGTACCTCGACACAGGAGCTACCTCACACATGGCATCGTCGTCTGGTATTCTCTCCTCCTCCACCCCCCTACACTTCATCTCGTATAGTGGTCGGCGATGGTTCCTTGCTTGCAGTTACACACACCGGCCAGCACCACATCCCCACCGCAGCCCAACCAATTCTTCTCCGCGACGTTCTAGTTTCCCCTCATCTCATTCGCAACCTAATCTCTGTTAAAAAGCTCGCTCGTGACAATCCTCTTAATGTGGAATTTGATGACTTTGGCTTTTCTGTAAAGGATCGGAGAACGAAGAAGGTGATCCTCCGCTGTAACTCTGATGACGATGAGCTCTACCCCACGTCCCCCTCGCCTCCCCAGCGCGCGCAACACGCCTTCACCGCCGTGCCCCGGGACGTTTGGCACCAACGCCTCGGTCATCTTGGCGATGACGCTCTCTGTCACACTCTTCGTTGGTCCACCCTTGATCACACGGGTGGTTCTTCTGCTGTTTGCCAAGCTTGTCAATTAGGAAAGAGCACTAGGCTCCCATTTGCTTTGTTAGAACATGTCTCGTATTTCCCTTTTCAACTTATGCATTGTGATGTATGGACCTCCCCCGAGTTGAGTGTTTCTGGATGTCAATACTATCTGCTTGTGCTTGACGATTACAGTTACTTTGCTTGGAGTTTTCCTCTTCGACACAAATCAGATGTGTTCACCACTCTCCGCAATTTTCTCCAGTTCACTCGCACGCACTTTAACCTGCCCGTGCACACAATCCAAACTGACAATGGCAGGGAGTTCGACAACTCTGCTGCCCGTACTCTTCTCTCCTCGCTAGGCATTGCCCTACGCCTATCGTGCCCATACACGTCGCCCCAAAACGGGCACGCCGAGCGCGCGCTCCGCACCCTTAACGACATCACCCGTTCCCTGCTAGTCCACGCCCACATGCCGTATGCGTATTGGGCTGAAGCTCTCCAGACGGCTACGTTTCTCCTCAACCGGACACCATGCCGTCCACGCCACGACCACACGCCTTTCTTCCTTCTGTGCGGCACGCACCCAGATTACTCCCCGCTTCGTGTATTCGGGTGCCTCTGCTACCCCAACCTCACGGCCACGACACCGCATAAGTTGGCTCCACGCTCCGCCCCCTGTGTCCTTCTCGGGTACTAATCCGATCACAAGGGCTATCGCTGCCTAAACCATGCCACCGGGCGCGTGATCATCTCTCGCCACGTCGTCTTCAACGAGTCCAGTTTTCCCTTCCGCACAAACACACCCTCAGTCGCCGACGCGACGCATCCTGATGGCGATGAACCCTTCTTCAACCCTCTCATCCCACACCAGCCTCGCTCGCCGCCACTACGACATGCTACCTCGGCTGCCCCAACACCCGCCATGGCAGCCGTTTCACCGCCCAGTCGTTCCGCTGCCATGGCAGTAAAATCAGCCTCGCCAGCTGCCAACGCACCTGATCCCGACGCCACTGTAACACCCCCATGTATTAACTACAGTGATCACCTCTTAATCATGCCAAGTCACCAAGCATAACAGTGCTTGATCATCATTGGAATCATATCTCATTTCAAATTCCAATTCTAGTTGAAATTCAAATTGGAGGTGAAAATAAAAGTTGTTCAAATCCAGGAACTAAATAGTTCATAATATTGCAAATAATCCCAAAGCAATTGTAAAAAGAAAATCAACATTATTTGAATTATTTAATTGACTCTAACTTCATGAAACAGTACCAAAACAGTAATGTTTAATCCATTTTATATAATCAAAAAATCTAATGAAATCAATTAGGTTCCAAACCTTTTTCTGGCAGTGATAAATATTGCATATTATTTATTGAGCCAAGTAACATATTTTACAAAACTCAAAGTGGTGGCTAAACATTTTGCAAATGGGAGAAAAGGAATAAAACAGAAGAAAAGAAAAAGAAAAAGGAAACGGGCTACTGTGCTGCTGGGCTGTGAGTGCACAGTGCACAGCCCAGCTCAGCCAGCGCCATCTCCCACCTCCCGCGCTCGCTGTCGCCTCCACAGCGCGCGCGCGCGCACGCACCCGCAACCCGGCCCCCCTCCCTCGCTGATCGACAACGCACGCCCCCGCGCCGCCTGGTGGATATGGGCGCCTCCCCACGCCCCCCTGAGCTCCCCCTCGCTCACTCCTTCTCTCCGTCGCTCTCTCCCCACCACACCCGAACGTCGCCGCCGCCATGGCCGCGACCTAGCGCGGCCACCATGCTCAACTCACCGCCCCACCGTGCCAGACGAGGCCGCCGACCTCCGCTACTTCGTCCCGACCTCGAGCTCGACCCCTTCGCCGTCACGTCGTCCGCATCGACCTCATCTTCGTCTCCGACCACCGCAGCTCGCCGTCGCCGTTCCGGCCGCTCCGCGCCTCCCCGAGCCCACTGCCCATCCCCTACCGCCTCGTAGTGAGCCTCGCCCCATTTCCCCTCTCCTCTCGCCGTCGATTTCGACCCCTAGCACCGATCCCCGCCGTGGCCGAGCCCGTCGCCGCTCGAGCTTGTCGCCGGCGAGCTTCCGGCAACCAAATGGTCATGGGCTCGTGCCCGTTGGACTCACCACACCGCGTAGACTCTGCCTAGCTACTTCGCGCGCCCAAGAGAGCCCCGCAGCCGCGTTTCCGAACACGGCAGAACTCCGGCGCCGCCGCGCTGCTCACCGCCGTCGTCTCCGGCCGTCCCCGGCCATGGCACCACCGCCAAACGACGCGCCTCGGCTCCCTCTTTCGAACGCGTCGTCGCACGGGTCCGGAGACCCCTGTAGCGAAATCCCGGCGACGCCCAACGCGCGCCGCCGCGTATTTTGTCGCCGGCGGTGAGTCGCCGGTCGGAGCTGACGTGGCTGCCACCTGGCCGGTCCTGTGCCGCTGACGGGTGGGCCCAGTTGACCCGTTGACCGGGTCAACTGCTGACTGAGCTGGCTTAGTCACTGACATACGGGCCCCACCCGGTTAAATAAAACTAATTTAAATTTCAACAAATCTATAATTTGTTTAGTCACTGACAGTGGGGTCCACCTGCTAATTAGACTCTGTTTAGATTAAATTAAACTCTAATTAGGCCACTGTGGATGACATGCGGGACCCACTGGTCAGGTTTGACCCTGACCAGCTGGTGTTGACTGCTGACACCATGCTGATGTCATGCTGACATCACTGGCTACTGTTTTGGATAATTCGAATTAAATAATTTCAGAAATTCTAGAAAATGATTAAAACTTTGACAAATCATATAAATTAAACCGTAACTCGGATGAAAATAATTTATATATGAAAAATGATCAGAAAAATATGAAGAATCCGAATATGTGGTCAAAATGCTTGACCATCACTCCTATCTAGATGAACCTGGAACTTTTTGCCCGTATTCGATAGATGAATAGTGCATAACCTTGATAAAATAAATCCAAATAAATTCCTAATTCCTCTAAAATATTTAGATAGGCAATATATCACCTCTGCATATCATTTAGGCATGTCATGCATCGCTGTTGCATTATTGCCGTGAATTTATTGTTTCTTCCCCCTCCTTCTCACCCGATAGACGCCGAGACCGCCGCCGACGGAGCTGAGTACGACTACGCTCCAGACGAGCAACCTTCAGGCGACCAGACCTTTTCAGCAGAGCTTCCAGGCAAGCAAAACCCCCTTGATCATTCCTATATCGCCTATTCCTTCTCCCTCATGCTAGCATTAGATTTTGCTACTGTAATTGCTTGCTCCTATTCTGATGCATAGCCTGTTTTTGTAACCTGTTGTTGTTACTTTACCTGTCATCCTAACTTGCTTAGAATAGTTTGGTTAGAGATCCATCAGTGATCCCTCACCCTTGTCCCTGTTGCCCCGCTTCGTTACCGGTGCCTCGATCATTGTGATCGATGTACAGAGACCGACACATCACCGCACATTCCCCCTTAGTTGTACGACTCTGCAGGGCTACTATCGAGTGCCGAGGGTGATACCTCGTACTGCACTCCTGATGATATCCCTGTAGTATAGCACATCGATGGTGATTGCAGAGGGTGATTCCTCACTCTCCCCTTCCCGATGATGACTCTGTCATGCAACCCCTCAAGTGTGGACCATCGAGGGTGACTCCTCCTGGTTCTCCTTAACGGATTATATCGAGTAGGAATCCATCGAGGGTGATTCCTCGGGTTCCCCCTTGATGTTTTGAACACACGGTTACCATGACTTTTTCCTTTGACCTTTGTTGCTGGCGGGTCGACCCCGAGGGGTACCCGCGGGAAATGTGGAGTCGGGTTGACCTGGAGGGTACCCACGAGATAAATACGAGGCGCGGCCGGGCAGGCAGAGACCGCCCTAGAGAGGGATGGGCCTGACCCTTGTTGCACTTCCTCGCGACGGCATGACAGGAGTACTGATCGTCACCGCGAGCTCCCAACACGCATAATGGATTTGGGTATTTGATCTGAGTTGGCCGCTGGCCATATATGCACTACCACCACGTGGGATAATGGTTATGGGACCCTCTATGTCGTATGTATCAGCCGAAAGCTCTTCAGATGTCACAGCTCAGAGATGTGGGCTGATTACTGGGGTGGGCTGCTTACGTCACTTGTGTATACAGTGTCGCGCCTGGGCCCAGCCAGCCACGTAACGTGCAGGAGTGCAAAGGGCGATGGCCCAAGACCCCTTCGCACTTAGGATTTAGACCGGCGTGCTGACCTCTCTGCTGAGCCTAGGTAGGACCGTGTCATGTCGATTACCCGAGGCCGGGTATTACCCAGCAAGTGTGTCCGACCAGATGTAATCGAGTGTGTTGGGTAACAGTAGTGCACCCCTGCAGGGAAGTTATCTAATCGAATAGCCGTGTCCACGGTAACAGGATGCTCGGAGTTGTATCCTGGTCCACTACAACTACAAACTGGTGTTGATTCACTATTAAACTGTTAATACTGCTCATGGGATCGCTTTCTCGCAGGGAGTCGAGAAAGGATCTCCGGGCGTTGCTATTACATAACCACTATTATATGCTACTGTGATCTACTCTCTTCTGATGCTGCAAGATTGCTTCAAGATGCTAGTCTTCGATAGGCTAGGTTTCTTCCCCTCCATTCTGTATTCTGCAGTTCAGTCCAAAGATATAGCCCCATTCCTTTGATACCGATGCATACTTAGTATAGTTCTGATGTCAGTCTTGCGAGTACTTTGGATGAGTACTCACGGTTGCTTTGCTACTTCTTTTCCCCATACCCGCTTGCTGCAATCAGACGACGGAGTCCCGGAGCCAGACGCCACCACAGGAGCTTACAACCAGGAGAGCCCCGGAGGCACTTACTACTATGTCGAGCCAGCCGACCAGGAGTAGTTCGGAGGCCCTAGGCAGGAGGCCTTCGCCTTTTCGATCAGTGTCGCTGTTTGTGCTAGCCTTCTTAAGGCAAACTTGACTAACTATGTCTGTACCCAGATATTATTTGTGTGTATGACTTATGTATTCAGGTCCTCGTGACCCGTGGTTTGTAATATAAAGATTTATGTTTAATTTTGAGTTTAGAGTTGTGTTGTGATATCTTCCCGTGAGTCTCTGATCTCGAGCGTGCACATTTGCGTGTATGATTAGTGCACGATCGAGTAGGGGCATCACAAGTTGGTATCAGAGCCGACTGCCGGTAGGAAGCCCCCTTTCCAACTCCTTGGTCGAAGTTGAGTCTAGACTTTGAAAACTGTTTTACTAACATGGTTGTGTGGCTTACGGGCCCACGTCGCTAATGGGTGGTATTAGGATCTTTTATTCCTCTTCCTTACTCTGGGATTCTACTCTCTCTTCTATTCGGGTTAAAGCTTTACTAACTCTAACACTAGGTTCTCGTGCTCACATTCACCCAGAGAGCTGGATTGTCTGCAATTGTTCCTTTCCATTGGTTTGTTTAATCTGATCATCACCTTTTCTTTCCATTGGTTTGTTTAACCTTTCTTATAATCTAGCTTTTATCCGAGCAGTGATAATTTCCTGCTTAAGCCGACACCCCCAAATGATTGTCCTCTGACTTGCCTTGCTATCGTGACCTTGCAAGATGTCACTGCCTTCCTACTTTTAACCACACTACCCACAGTTCCACAGGATCAAAACCTAACTCTCCTGTACGTCCATGATCCAGTAGTTTTCCCCGACGTTGGTGTAGCCTGTGCTATGTCCCGTTGTTGTATTCCCTATCGCGTGCCTGCGCGCCGCTTAGTATGTCTAGCTGTTTGAATTTTCGAACTTATGCTCTCCGCATGTAACCGACCTTGTGTATGGATCCGTATGTCTTAATTGACTACTGTTATGAATCTATTGCACTACTTGTCCATTGTCGTGTTACATCATGCTGTCTCTGAACACTTGCAGTGGTTTTTACTAAACTACCCCTGTTGAACTTTAGCAGGATGGTTAGACCCGCAGGTCGTGGTCGTGGCCGAGCTGCCAACGATCCACCCCCGCCAGACTATATGGCAGCTATGATGCAGCAATTCGAGCTGAACCGCCAGTTCATGGTTGGGATCATGGCTCAGTTTCCGCACCAGAACCAGAATGCTCAGAATCAGCAACCTGCCGCAATAACTTTGCAGGAGTTTGTGCGTCTTAGCCCTACTATTTTCCGCAACTCTGAACAGCGATTGGATGCTGATGGCTGGCTTCGCGACATCGCCTTCGAGATGGAATCTCCCAATGTCGCCCCTGCCAACCTTGTCACCTTCGCGTCCTACTTCTTGAAGGGTCCCGCTGCTCAATGGTGCGACACCCACAGGCGTTCACTACCTGCTGGGATAGTCGTTACCTGGATCGAGTTTCAGACTGCTTTCCGTGCCCGTTACATTCCTCAGGGAATCATGGACCGGAAGAAAAGAGAGTTTCGCAACCTCACTCAGGGCAATAAGACTGTCGAAGCTTATCAGCGGGAATTCCTTGACCTATCCCGCTATGCCGAAGAAGACATTGCCACTGATGCTCATAGACAGGAGAAATTCCGTAATGGACTCCACCCAGACCTCAAGCTTGCACTTGTTGTTCATGACTTCACCGATTTTGCCACCCTCGTGAACAAGGCTATCCAAGTTGAGACCGCTCAGATGGAACACAAGAATGCCATCAAGCCCCACCATGACGTTGGCTCACCTTCGGGCCCGTCATCGCAGAAGCGCCGCATCTGGATCCCTCATGGCATGTACCATCCAGCTGCACCTCCTCCACCGTCGGGGCAGCCAAGACCTCAGGCTCCACTGCTTCGAGCTCCTGCTCCCCGTCCCGATAATGGGCTCTGCTTTAAGTGTGGCCGTCCAGGTCATCGTTCCAGAGAATGCCCTCAGAATCAGAATCAGCTTGCACTTCCCTCTGCTGGCCGTGGTAACAATCAGAAGTATCGTATTCATTCTATCATAAGTTTTTGCATACACGCATGACATTAGGAGTAAACAGTTACACAATCCGTTAATGGAAATTACTCTCGCGAATTAATGCCAAGCCCCCTTGGAATAAGAACCTCGATCTTTTCCCTTACACCTCCTAAATTCTCGGGACGAGAATTTCTTATAGAGGAGGAGAATTGTAACACCCCCATGTATTAACTACAGTGATCACCTCTTAATCATGCCAAGTCACCAAGCATAACAGTGCTTAATCATCATTGGAATCATATCTCATTTCAAATTCCAATTCAAGTTGAAATTCAAATTGGAGGTGAAAATAAAAGTTGTTCAAATCCAGGAACTAAATAGTTCATAATATTGCAAATAATCCCAAAGCAATTGTAAAAATAAAATCAACATTAATTGAATTATTTAATTGACTCTAACATCATGAAATAGTACCAAAACAGTAATGTTTAATCCATTTTATATAATAAAAAAATCAAAGGAAATCAATTTGGTTCCAAACCTTTTTCTGGCAGTGATAAATATTGCATATTATTTATTGAGCCAAGTCACATATTTTACAAAACTCAAAGTGGTGGCTAAACATTTTGCAAATGGGAGAAAAGGAATAAAACAGAAGAAAAGAAAAGGAAAAAAGGAAACGGGCTACTGTGCTGCTGGGCTGTGAGTGCACAGTGCACAGCCCAGCTCAGCCAGCGCCGTCTCCCACCTCCCGCGCTCGCTGTCGCCTCCATAGCGCGCGCGCACGCACCCGCAACCCGGCCCCCCTCCCTCACTGCTCGACACCACACGCCCCCGCGCCGCCTGGTGGATATGGGCGCCTTCACACGCCCCCCCTGAGCTCCCCCTCGCTCACTCCATCTCTCCCTCGCTCTCTCCCCACCACACCCGAACGTCGCCGCCGCCATGGCCGCGACCTAGCGTGGCCACCGTGCCCAACTCGCCGCCCCACCGTGCCAGACGAGGCCGCCGACCTCCGCTACTTCGTCCCCGGCCTCGAGCTCGACCCCTTCGCCGTCACGTCGTCTGCATCGACCTCAGCTTCGTCTCCGACCACCGCAGCTCGCCGTCGCCATTCCGGCCGCTCTGCGCCTCCCCGAGCCCACTGCCCATCCCCTACCGCCTCGCAGTGAGCCTCGCCCCATTTCCCCTCTCCTCTCGCCGTCGATTTCGACCCCTAGCACCGATCCCCGTCGTGGCCGAGCCCGTCGCCGCTCGAGCTCGTCGCCGGCGAGCTTCCAGCGACCAAATGGTCATGGGCTCGTGCCCGTTGGACTCACCGCACCGCGTAGACCCTGCCTAGCTACTTCGCGCACCCGAGAGAGCCCCGCAGCCGCGTTTTCGAACACGGCAGAACTCCAGCGCCGCCGCGCTGCTCACCGCCATCGTCTCCGGCCGTCCCCGGCCACGGTACCACCACCAAACGACGCGCCTTGGCTCCCTCTTTCGAACGCGCCGTCGCACGGGTCCGGAGACCCCCTGTAGCGAAATCCCGGCGACGCCCGACGCGCGCCGCCGCGTATTTTATCGCCGGCGGCGATTCGCCGGTCGGAGCTGACGTGGCTGCCACCTGGCCGGTCCTGTGCCGCTGACGGGTGGGCCCAGTTGACCCGTTGACCGGGTCAACTGCAGACTGGGATGGCTTAGTCACTGACATACGGGCCCCACCCGGTTAATTAAAACTAATTTAAATTTAAACAAATATGTAATTTGTTTAGTCACTGATAGTGGGGTCCACCTGCTAATTAGACTCTGTTTAGATTAAATTAAACTCTAATTAGGACACTGTGGATGACATGCGGGACCCACTGGTCAGGTTTGACCCTGACCAGCTGGTGTTGACTGCTGACGCCAGGCTGACGTCACTGGCTACTGTTTTGGATAATTCGAATTAAATAATTTTAGAAATTCCAGAAAATGATTAAAACTTTGAAAAATCATATAAATTAAACCGTAAGTCGAATGAAAATAATTTATATATGAAAAATGATCAGAAAAATATGAAGAATCGAAATATGTGGTCAAAATGCTTGACCATCACTGCTATCTAGCTGAACATGAAACTTTTTGCCCGTATTCGATAGATGAATAGTGCATAACCTTGATAAAATAAATCCAAATAAATTCCTAATTCCTCTAAAATATTTAGATAAGCAATATATCACCTCTGCATATCATTGAGGCATGTCATGCATCGCTGTTGCATTATTGCCGTGAATTTATTGTTTCTTCCCACTCCTTCTCTCCCGATAGACGCCGAGACCGCCGCCAACGCAGCTGAGTACGACTACGCTCCAGACGAGCAGCCTTCAGGCGACCAGACCTTTTCAGCAGAGCTTCTAGGCAAGAAATACCCCCTTGATCATTCCTATATCGCCTATTCCTTCTCCCTCATGCTAGTATTAGATTTTGCTACTATAATTGCTTGCTCCTATTATGATGCATAGCCTGTTTTTGTAACCTGTTGTTGTTACTTTAACTGTCATCCTAAACTGCTTAGAATAGTTTGGTTAGAGATCCATCAGTGACCCCTCACCCTTGTCCCTGGTGCCCCGCTTCGTTACCAGTACCTCGATCATTGTGATCGATGTACAGAGACCGACACATCACCGCACATTCCCCCTTAGTTGTATGACTCTGCAAGGCTACTATCGAGTGCCGAGGGTGATACCTCGTACTGCACTCCTGATGATATCCCTGTAGTATAGCACATCGATGGTGATTGCAGAGGGTGATTCCTCGCTCTCCCCTTCCCGATGATGACTCTGTCGTGCAACCCCGCAAGTGTGGACCATCGAGGGTGATTCCTCCTGGTTCTCCTTAACGGATTACATCGAGTAGGAATCCATCGAGGGTGATTCCTCAGGTTCCCCCTTGATGTTTTGAAAACACGGTTACCATGACTTTTACCTCAGACCTTTGTTGCAGGTGGGTCGACCCCGAGGGGTACCCGCGGGAAATGTGGAGTCGGGTTGACCTGGAGGGTACCCGCGAGATAAATACGAGGCGCTGCCGGGCAGGCAGAGACCGCCCTAGAGAGGGATGGGCCTGACCCTTGTTGCACTTCCTCGAGATGGGACGACAAGAGTACTGATCGTCACCGCGAGCTCCCAACACGCATAACGGATTTGGGTATTTGATCTGAGTTGGCCGCTGGCCATATACGCACTACCACCACGTGGGATAATGGTTATGGGACCCTCTACGTCGTATGTATCAGCCGAAAGCTCTTTAGATGTCACAGCTCAGAGATGCGGGCTGATTGCTGGGGTGGGCTGGTTACGTCACTTGTGTATACAGTGTCACGCCTGGGCGCCGGCCAGCCACGTAACGTGCAGGAGTGCAAAGGGCGATGGCCCAAGACCGCTTCGCACTTAGGATTTAGACCGGCGTGCTGACCTCTCTGCTGAGCCTAGGTAGGACTGCGTCGTGTTGATTAACCGAGGCCGGGTATTACCCAGCAAGTGTGTTCGGCCAGATGTAATCGAGCGTGTTGGGTAACAGTAGTGCACCCCTGCAGGGAAGTTATCTATTCGAATAGACGTGTCCACGGTAACAGGACGCTCGGAGTTGTATCCTGATCCACTACAACTACAAACTGGTGTTGATTCACTATTAAATTGTTAATACTGCTCTTGGGATCGCTTTCTCGCAGGGAGTCGAGAAAGGAACTCCGGGCGTTGCTATTACATAACCACTATTATATGCTACTGTGATCTACTCTCTTCTGATGTGCAAGATTGCTTCAAGATGCTAGTCTTCGATAGGCTAGGCTTCTTCCCCTCCATTCTGGTATTCTGCAGTTCAGTCCAAAGATATAGCCCCATTCCTTTAATACCGATGCATACTTAGTATAGTTCTGATGTCAGTCTTGCGAGTACTTTGGATGAGTACTCACGTGCTACTTTTTTCCCCATACCCGCTTGCTGCAATCCGACGACGGAGTCCCGGAGCCAGACGCCACCACAGGAGCTTACTACTAGGAGAGCCCCGGAGACACGTACTACTGGGTTGAGCCAGCCGACCAGCAGGAGGCCTTCGCCTTTTCGATCAGTGTCGCTGCTTGTGCTAGCCTTCTTAAGGAAAGCTTGACTAACTATGTCTGTACCCAGATATTATTTGTGTGTATGACTTATGTATTCGGGTCCTCGTGACCCCTGGTTTGTAATATAAAGATTTATGTTTAATTTTGAGTTTAGAGTTGTGTTGAGATATCTTCCCGTAAGTCTCTGATCTCGGGCGTGCACGTTTGCGTGTATGATTAGTGCATGATCGAGCAGGGGCGTCACAGCCATGCCAGCCGTCCCCGAACCACCTTCGCCTCACTCTCCAAGCACCACGCCACCGCCTCCACGTCCACCTAGTCGTCGTGCTCCACCAGTTCCCACCCATGGCATGCAAACCCGCGCTCAAGCTGGCAAGTTCTACCCAAACCCAAAATACCAACAGAACCTCACCACCACCGTTTCTGCTGCTATCTCTCCGATACCCAAAACCATGTGTGCTGCATTACGGGATCCATGTTGGTTGGCTGCTATGCAGGTGGAGTACAGGCCCTCGTGGAGAACAAGTCCTGGCGCCTCGTTCCTCGCCCCCGCGGTGCCAATATCGTCACCGGCAAATGGGTGTTCCGCCACAAGCTGAAGGCCGACGGCTCGCTCGAGCGGTACAAGGCGAGATGGGTCGTCCGCGGCTTCTTTCAACGCCCCGGCGTCGACTTCATCCCACACCAGCCTTGCTCGCCGCCACTACGACATGCTGCCTCGGCTGCCCCAACACCCACCATGGCAGCCGTTTCACCGCCCAGTCATTCCGCTGCCATGGCAGTAAAATCAGCCTCACCAACTGCCAGCCCACCCGATCCCGACGCCATGCCAGCCGTCCCCGAACCACCTTCGCCTCCCTCTCCAAGCACCACGCCACCGCCTCCACGTCCACCCAGTCATCGTGCTCCACCAGTTCGCACCCATGGCATGCAAACCCGCGCTCAAGCTGGCAAGTTCTACCCAAACCCAAAATACCAACAGAACCTCACCACCACCGTTTCCACTGCTATCTCTCCCATACGCAAAACCGTGTGTGCTGCATTACGGGATCCATGTTGGTTGGCTGCTATGCAGGTGGAGTACAGGGCCCTCATGGAGAATAAGACCTGGCGCCTCGTTCCTCGCCCCCGCGGTGCCAATATCGTCACCGGCAAATGGGTGTTCCACCACAAGCTGAAGGCCGACGGCTCGCTCGAGCGGTACAAGGCGACATGGGTCGTCCGCGGCTTCTCTCAACGCCCCGGCGTCGACTTCGACAAGACCTTCTCGCCCGTCGTCAAAGCGGCTATGATCCGGGTCGTCCTCACCGTTGCCGTCGCGCGCCAATGGCCAGTTCATCAAATGGATGTCAACAATGCATTCCTCCACGGCCATCTCTCCGAGCAAGTGTACAGCCAGCAACCTGCTGGGTTTGTCGATGAGGCGCACCCTGATCTTGTGTGTCTCCTCAATAAATCCCTATATGGCCTCAAGCAAGCGTCGCGTGCATGGTTTGCCCGGTTCGCCGCCTACGCCCGCACCATCGGCTTCGTCAGCTCGCGGGCCGACCCGTCGCTGTTCATTCTCAACAGTGATGCTGGCGCCGCCTATCTGCTCCTGTACGTTGACGACATCGTCCTCGCTGCATCGTCGTCGCCACTGCTTCAACGTCTCCAGCGGCTCCTCTACACTGAGTTCTCGATGAAGGATCTCGGCCCCCTCCATTACTTCTTGGGGATCGTAGTCACTCGCACGGCGGACGGCTTCTTCCTCTCTCAACGCAAGTATGCGGAGGAGCTCCTCGACCGCGCCAACATGCGCGAGTGCAAGCCTGCTTCCACGCCCGTCGATACGCACTCCAAGCTGTCGTCCACTGACGGCTCCCCTGTTGCCGATGCCTCCGAGTACCACAGCCTCGTCGGGGCACTCCAGTACATGACGATGACACGTCCCGACATCGCCTACGCAGTTCAGCAGTGTTGCTTGGTGATGCATGACCCGCGGGTCCCTCACTTGACCCTCGCCAAGCGCATCCTGCGCTACCTCCGCGGCACCACCACCCATGGTCTTCATCTGCGTCGCGGTGCCCCGCTTGACCTGACCGAATACTCCGACGCGGACTGGGCCGGCTGCCCGGACACCCGTCGCTCTACCTCCGGCTATGCCGTGTTCTTGGGTGACTCGCTGGTGTCCTGGTCCTCCAAGCAGCAAGCCACGGTGTCCCGCTCCAGCGCCGAAGCAGAATACCGAGCGGTCGCCAACGCAGTCGTCGAATGTTGCTGGCTCCGTCAACTCCTCGCCGAGCTCGTCGTGCCGCTGCCCAAAGCCAGCGTGGTCTTCTGCGACAGCATATCGTCTGTCTACATGGCCGCCAACCCTGTCCACCTTCGCCGGACGAAGCACATCGAGCTAGACATTCACTTCATCTGCGAGAAGGTCGCTCTCGGCGAGCTCCGTGTTCTCCATGTCCCGACCACGCAGCAGTTCGCCGACGTTCTCACCAAAGGGCTTCCCACGCCGGCCTTCGAGGAGTTCAGATCCAGTTTGTGCATCCGGCCACCGGACGCTCAAACTGCGGCGGGGTGTTAGACAGTCAACTCCTCTCTTTCTCCTCTCCTATATATGCACGACTGCATGATCCCACGATCTCATGCACGTCGCCACACCCGGCGCCTCGCCCCCTGTTGTAACTCCTGTAACCCATGTATATATTGAGATCAATACGATCGGCAGCACCTAAGGGTGTCATTGCCTATTCTTCCACTCGATCACATGGTATCAGACGTTGGATCTCTCCTTCGCCTGTAAACCTCTCTCGTTTCCCCACCCTCGCGCTGCACTCATGGCGGTGCCGCAGCCTCTACCACACCCTCCTCCTCCACCTCCTCCCCCTCATGTCCCTACCCACGGCACCGGCGGCTCTCCTGCCACGCCGCCGCGCACCCAAGCCCCGATCCAAACCCTTCTCACACCCTCCGCGTTCAATCGTGGCGCGTTGTTCGTCCCTGACCCCAGCGCCTCTTCCTCCATAGCGGCCCCCAACCCCTCTTCTCTTGCGGCTGTCTTCATTAACCACCACGTTCCCATTGTGCTCACCCTCAACCCACCCAACTTTTCTCACTGGCGCACCCTATTTGAGGTTACGTTCCAGAAGCACGCCGTCACCGAGCACATCTCCGGTCCGCCGCGCCCCCACGATCCACTCTGGAACCAGGATGATGCACACATCGTGTCTTGGCTCTACAACCGCATCTCCCCGGAGGTCTTCGGGCTCATCCATCAGCGCGGCGCTACTGCCGCCTCCATCTGGCAAGCCATCTGCACGCTCTTCCTGGAGAACGCCGAGCACCAGGTGGTGTTCCTCTCCACCGAGTTCCGCCGCATCGACCAAGGCTCATCGTCCAGCCTCTCCTACTTTGCGCGCCTCAAGGACTGTGCCAACCAGCTCGCCGAGCTCGGAGCCACCGCCACCGATCGAGATCAGGTTCTAAACATGTTCCGTGGCCTGCACCCTCGGTTTCGCTATGCTGTCCCGATCCTCGCGATGCAGACTCCGTTCCCGACGCTTCTCCGCTGCCGGGCGTTCCTGCTCCTCGAGGAGAGCCGCCTCGCCGCGGACACCACCACCGAAACTGCCCTCCACGCTGCCCATGTCCCCAACACCAACAACAACGGCAGTGGCGGCGGTGGGCAAGGCAACTCCAACCGCGGCGGTGGGCAAGGCGGCGGTCGCTCACGAGGCCGACGCGGTGGCAACGGCTCTGGCGGGGGCCAATCCTCCAACTCCGGTGGGGGCGGCCACCAGGCGCGTCCTGCTGCACCATCGACTGCTCCCTGGACTGGCATGGTCCGTGCATGGCCCATGCCGTGGCACCCCCATGCGCCCGGCACCGGCATCCTCAGTCCCCGTCCCAGTGGAGGTGCCCCATTCGCCGGCACGGCCACACACACCACCCCGTCATCCACGGCGTGCCTCCTACTGCGCCCCCGGTGACCTGGCAGCACGGTGTTGTGCCCGCACATCCTCTGTACGGCGTCGCGCCCGGTGTTGGCTACACTCCCCCTGCTCTAGCTTGGGACCATAGCGCGCTCGTTCACGCACTCAACACCATGACGATGCAGCAGCAGCAGCCGGCACCTCCAACTGCTGACTGGTACCTCGACACGGGAGCCACCTCACACATGGCATTGTCGTCTACTATTCTCTCCTCTTCCACCCCCTACACTTCATCTCGTATAGTGGTCGGTGATGGTTCCTCGCTTGCAGTTACGCACACCGGCCAGCACCACATCCCCACCGCAGCCCAACCCATTCTTCTCCGTGACGTTCTAGTTTCCCCTCATCTCATTCGCAACCTAATCTCTGTTAAAAAGCTCGCTCGCGACAATACTCTTAATGTGGAATTTGATGACTTTGGTTTTTCCGTAAAGGATCGAAGAACGAAGAAGGTGATACTCCACTGTAACTCTGATGACGATGAGCTCTACCCCACGTCCCCCTCGCCTCCCCAGCGCATGCAACACGCCTTCACCGCCGTGTCCCGGGACGTTTGGCACCAATGTCTCGGTCATCTTGGCGATGACGCTCTCCGTCACACTCTTCGTTGGTCCACCCTTGATCACATGGGTGGTTCTTCTGCTGTTTGCCAAGCTTGTCAATTGGGAAAGAGCACTAGGCTCCCATTTGCTTTGTTAGAACATGTCTCGTATTTCCCTTTTCAACTTGTGCATTGTGATGTATGGACCTCCCCCGAGTCGAGTGTTTCTGGATGTCAATACTATCTGCTTGTGCTTGACGATTACAGTCACTTTGCTTGGACTTTTCCTCTTCGGCACAAATCAGATGTGTTCACCACTCTCCGCAATTTTCTCCAGTTCACTCGCACGCACTTTAACCTGCCCGTGCTCACAATCCAAACTGACAATGGCAGGGAGTTCGACAACTCTGCTGCCCGTACTCTTCTCTCCTCGCTAGGCACTGCCCTACGCCTATCGTGCCCATACACGTCGCCCCAAAACGGGCGCGCCGAGCGCGCGCTCCGCACCCTTAACGACATCACCCGTTCCCTGCTAGTCCACGCCCACATGCCGTATGCGTATTGGGCTGAAGCTCTCCAGACGGCTACGTTTCTCCTCAACCTGAGACCATGCCGTCCACGCCACGACCACACGCCTTTCTTCCTTCTGTACGGCACGCACCCAGATTACTCCCCGCTTCGTGTCTTCGGGTGCCTCTGCTACCCCTACCTCACGGCCATGACACCGCATAAATTGGCTCCACGCTCCGCCCCCTGTGTCCTTCTCGGGTACTCATCCGATCACAAGGGCTATCGCTGCCTAAACCGTGCCACCGGGCGCGTGATCATCTCTCGCCATGTCGTCTTCGACGAGTCCAGTTTTCCCTTCCGCACAAACGCACCCTCAGTCGCCGACGCGACGCAGCCTGATGGCGATGAACCCTTCTTCAACCCTTTCATCCCACACCAGCCTCGCTCGCCGCCACTACGACATGCTGCCTCGGCTGCCCCAACACCCGCCATGGCAGCCGTTTCACCGCCCAGTCATTCCGCTGCCATGGCCGTAAAATCAGCCTCACCAGCTGCCAGCCCACCCGATCCCGACGCCATGCCAGCCGTCCCCGAACCACCTTCGCCTCCCTCTCCAAGCACCACGCCACCGCCTCCACGTCCACCCAGTCGTCGTGCTCCACCAGTTCCCACCCATGGCATGCAAACCCGCGCTCAAGCTGGCAAGTTCTACCCAAACCCAAAATACCAACAGAACCTCACCACCACCGTTTCCGCTGCTATCTCTCCCATACGCAAAATCGTGCGTGCTGCATTACAGGATCCATGTTGGTTGGCTGCTATGCAGGTGGAGTACAGGGCCCTCATGGAGAATAAGACCTGGCGCCTCGTTCCTCGCCCCCGCGGTGCCAATATCGTCACTGGCAAATGGGTGTTCCGCCACAAGCTGAAGGCCAACGGCTCGCTCGAGCGGTACAAGGCGAGATGGGTCGTCCGCGGCTTCTCTCAATGCCCCGGCGTCGACTTCGACGAGACCTTCTCGCCCGTCGTCAAAGCGGCTACGATCCGGGTCGTCCTCACCGTTGCCGCCGCGCGCCAATGGCCAATTCATCAAATGGATGTCAACAATGCATTCCTCCACGGCCATCTCTCCGAGCAAGTGTACTGCCAGCAACCTGTTGGGTTTGTCGATGAGGCGCACCCTGATCTTGTGTGTCTCCTCGATAAATCCCTCTACGGCCTCAAGCAAGCGTCGCGTGCATGGTTTGCCCGGTTCGCCGCCTATGCCCGCACCATCGGTTTCGTCAGCTCGCGGGCCGACCCATCGCTGTTCATTCTCAACAGTGATGCTGGCGCGGCCTATCTGCTCCTGTACGTTGACGACATCGTCCTTGCCGCATCGTCGTCGCCGCTCCTTCAACGTCTCCAGCGGCTCCTCTCCACCGAGTTCTCGATGAAGGATCTTGGCCCCCTCCATTACTTCTTGGGGATCGCAGTCACTCGCACGGCGGGCGGCTTCTTCCTCTCTCAACGCAAGTATGCGGAGTAGCTCCTCGACCGTGCCAACATGCGCGAGTGCAAGCCTGCTTCCACGCCCATCGATACGCGCTCCAAGCTGTCGGCCACTGACGGCTCCCCTGTTGCCGATGCCTCCGAGTACCGCAGCCTCGTCGGGGCACTCCAGTACATGACGATGACACGTCCCGACATCGCCTACGCAGTTCAGCAGTGTTGCTTGGTGATGCATGACCCGCGGGTCCCTCACTTGACCCTCGCCAAGCGCATCCTGCGCTACCTCCGCGGCACCACCACCCATGGTCTTCATCTGCGTCGCGGTGCCCCGCTTGACCTGACCGAATACTCCGACGCGGACTGGGCCGGCTGCCCGGACACCCGTCGCTCTACCTCCGGCTATGCCGTGTTCTTGGGTGACTCGCTGGTGTCCTGGTCCTCCAAGCGGCAAGCCACGGTGTCCCGCTCCAGCGCCGAAGCAGAATACTGAGCGGTCACCAACGCAGTCGCCGAATGTTGCTGGCTCCGTCAACTCCTCGCCGAGCTCGTCGTGCCGCTGCCCAAAGCCAGCGTGGTCTTCTGCGACAACATATCGTCCGTCTACATGGCCGCCAACCCTGTCCACCATCGCCGGACGAAGCACATCGAGCTAGACATTCACTTCGTCCGCGGGAAGGTCGCTCTCAGCGAGCTCCGTGTTCTCCATGTCCCGACCACGCAGCAGTTCGCCGACGTTCTCACCAAAGGGCTTCCTACGCCGCCCTTCGAGGAGTTCAGATCCAGTTTGTGCATCCGGCCGCCGGACGCTCAAACTGCGGCGGGGTGTTAGACAGTCAACTCCTCTCTCTCTCTCTCTCTCTCCTCTCCTGTATATGCACGACTGCATGATCCCACGATCTCATGCACGTCGCCACACCCGGCGCCTCGCGCCCCTGTTGTAACTCCTGTAACCCATGTATATATTGAGATCAATACGATCGGCAGCACCTAAGGGTGTCATTGACTATTCTTCCACTCGATCACAGGATCGTGTGGCCAGCCTGGGATTGTTGAGTACCTTCGGAACTGTAGAATTCCTTGCATGATCTTTTCTACAGGAGCGGAAGCAGCAAGGGTCAGTGATGCACGAAATTCGCAAGGTGATGCTCCCGTAAAGAGTGAGTGAGGGGAGAAGTTCCCTCGCTCAGTTGGTCTAAACCATGGTGACCCTTTGGTTTTGGATGTTCTCAGGTTCTACGACAACATGATGGCCTATTTCGACAGGGAGCTGCAAATGTAGGGCTGGTAACTAATGTGAGGATAGGTGCATGAAATATATTGATTGGTGCGCTAAAGAAATTTGGGCATAAATTGCAGGAAGAACTTTCCAAGCCTGCTTATGAAGTTGACTGGGATTACACATCAGGAAGATGACGTACTATTAGTTGATGGTATACAAGATTGACTGGCTAAAGAAGGTAACAATCTTAGATGAATGAAGCTTATTTCCTTGGTATCTCATAAGTAATGTGTGTCATTATCAGTGACTTGGTATGGCATTGGAGTTCACATTGCCGGTGCATACCTTTGTGATGATGGACCCGACGGAGGCACACCCAAGTGACGAGATGGAAAGGAAGCACAACGCCATGGCAAGAAAATTTCAGGTTTGATTCTGCCGATGCTTCAACGACATATTCGGTGGCTGGTTGGTTGAGACGAATGGATGGTCTTTTGTGTATCCCGGGCATGCACGAGCCGTGCAAATGGTGATTGTATCCCTTGCTGCTCGAATATGCTAAATCTGGTATGATACTTTCTTGATATTGTGGTTAAAATGTGGTCATAGTGAGGACATCGATGTGTGCATCATCGACTTACATCTATGGGTTCAATGGGCAATACCTTCCATCGCCACTTAGTAAGGTCGGACATACAAGCCAAAATGTCATCTGTGCATTCTTGGAGTGAGGTCCAATCACACGTTGTGATGCTGACCTCCACATTTTTTGGTTTGCTCAGATACTGCTGGATCAGCTTAGGAAAAGTATTGCATGTGAGATTATCATGATGAGGGGTACAAGGGAGACCTTCCAAATTTCATGTACTGCGAGATCCTGGAGTGAGGCAGTGAAGCGTAGTTCGAATTTGTTGCGGGGCGGTCAGATCTTCTGACCCTGCTATGTGTGTGTTGGTTAATGGAAGTTCCCCCGCCCTCTGAGAGACTTTTGTGGAGCACCTCTGAATTTGGAATCCCGTGTGTGGGTAGTTTATGTGGACCACGGATTTGAATTCGTACTTCAGGCCTAAAAGACTTATCTTATGCCCGGTAGTTCGATCAATACTTGTTTCATGTTATGGTAAAAAAAATACTTGTTTCATGCTAGCACTGGCCTCTTTTGATATTGTTAGCACCATGCCCACACCAGCCTAGCATTGGTGTTAGAGCAAACACTATCAAAAACAGGGAGGAGGCTGTAGGACTTATTTTATTGCCACAGTGCCACCACAACCTCAACATGGCTTACATGCGTAAAAAAAAAGACAACACATTGGACGAATAACTGAGTTCGCCACCGCGGTGATATCGATGGACAAAACATTGGACGAATAACACCGTGAGATCGTGGGAAGAAACACAACAATGCAAGCACGTATGGATCGATATCATCGCCGGCCCTACGTCTGCTCCCAGCTACCTCAGCTTGAAGGAGTCAATGTTGCTCCGCCTCTAGGCCTTCAAGCAGTTGGCTACCACGGTGTGCACTCCTTGGCACAAGGAATCAGCCTCGGACGCTGTGGAGGGGAGAGGAGGGGGCGGGTGACTCCGTAGAGAGGAGGGGAGACGGCGGTGAGAGGAAGGTGCGGGCTGAATGTCGTGTGTCGAGGGGATGTGGCAGTGAGAAGCCATGGCGTGGACAGATGGTGGCGGAGACGCCGTAGCTGAGAGAGCAGGCTGGGAGAATGATATGTGAGTGTGAGTGTTGTGTCGTTTGGTCTGTGTGTGTGTGTGTGAGAGAGAGAGAGAGAGAGAATTGCTTTTTTAAGATATGAAGAAAAGGAGGGCTGCTTGCTGTTTTCTTTAGGGAAAAAACAGTTGTTTTCTATGAGAGAAATGTCACATACTTTTTTACATAGTGAAAAATATCACATTCCCTAACAAGTTATTTCTGAAGAATAATTACCGACAAGTGATTTATAGGCGAGCCTATAAAACTGGGATGCAACTTCCTGTACTAAAAAACATGATGCCACCCACTCTGAATAAAAACTGACACATGCTTTGCATCTAGCGGCTGACCAATGAATATATGTTTATATGATCATATTTTTAATTTTTTTTATTTAATATGTGTTTGTATGTTAACTTTTGTAGATTAGAGATAAAAACTGATGGCTTTGGATGATGCTTTGAAAATGTTGATAGACAAGTCACTATATAACTATGATGGTTCGGACTGAAAACTCATCGATTTTTACACAATCAGAAGAGATGCATAATAATACAAAAGGTGTATTTTTTCTATATGTTTATTTTTGCAGAGTATGAGAAAGATGGAGATGGATTATGTTGGCGTTAAAAAATAATTCATCGATAAAGGACCCAAGACGATATTATTGGAAGGGGCCAAAAATTCACAGTGTTATATAAAACAATACAGGTATATATCTCTACCGCTTTTTTTTGTAGTTTTACTTTTGAAGGCCGAGATAGTAACATAGAAGCTCATAGTTTAGCTAGATTTGCTCTTAATTTATCCCCTGGGCGTCATGTGTGGTTTGGCCAACCACATGATGTAAACATTATCCCACTCTTTGTGGACTACGATGAATAAAGACTAGGCCTTACCCCTCAAAAAAAAAGTGTATATATAGGGTGGGACTATTTTAACAACATCCTTAAGACCTTATTTTACCCACACAAAAAACGCTTATTCTGCCAACACCCTACCGACCGACTCGAGCAGCCTCGTACAAAAACCCGCCCAGCCAACTACCACACTCACCCCGACCCCCACCTTCTCCCCCCTAACACCCACGCGAACCACCAGCCACCTCCATTGCCGCCGCTGCCACGCCGCCCCACCTTCCCGCGATGCCGCCGCTACCCACCAACCCACCGCCGCGTGCCGCGCCCCAGGCCGGCCAACTACGGTCGCGCTCCCCCCGGCGCTCCACCCAACTGTCTGTCGCGCGCCGCCCCACCTCCGTCCGGCTTCCTACCCCGCCGGCGCCGCACCTCACCCCCGCCCCCTGAGATCCACCTTCTACCGGGCGCCACCCCACGTCCCAGTACCCCAGGCCCGCCGCCGCCTCCTCCGCTGCACTGGATCGCGCGGGGTGGACTGCATCGCTAATTGCGCCCCCTCCCACGAGCGGCCATACCGGCACAGGATCCGGCCGCCACGGGCCCAGCGAGGCCGCCAGCAGTGGATCCAGCCGCCACAGGCCACCAGCGAGGCAGCCAGCAGTGGATCCGGCCACCGCGGGCGACGTCACCACCGGTCTCCACCGACTCCCGCGGCCACAAGACTCCACCCCCTACTACCTCGATCTGGCCCCTCCTCTCCCGATCTTGTCTCCTTGACGACCACGGAGGCGCACCTGCCATGCCTCATCGGCAGACCACACCACCCCCCGCGCCGACGGCTCCCTCAGGCGTCCAGTTCGTCGTCGACGTGCGGTTCGTTTGTGCTTGGCGTGCAGTGCGTCTAGATCCCTCGAGCAGTGCTCAACTCGCCCTACGGTTCATCCACGGGCGTCACGGATCCCCCTCCCATCTCCAACCTTTCCCCTCATTGGAGGTCTCCTCGATCCCGTCTCTCTGCCGACGGCCATAGCTAACAAGGTGCTGCTTCCAGATATGTCGTGCAGTTTGGCGGCGTGGTCGTGCAGTTCGCGGCATGGCGCGTCGTGGTCCGCGGGCGTGGGCGTGCAGTGCGGCGCGTCAGTGCGTGCAGTACGCGACGATGGCTGTGGAAAACCAGACGTCGAGCAGCACCTCCCCGCCATTGCTGTCGATGGCTAGAGTCAGAGGAAGCCCTCGCCTGGTCGCCACTCTCCTCTACTGCACGTAGCCACGAGTGGTCGCCGGATACAGAGCAGGTCGCCACCCCCATCCATCATCTGCAGCAACGGCGCCTGGACGACCAACACGACGACGAGGGGCGTGCTGCTGCAATGGTCAGCTGGGCGCGTCAGCTCTTTGAGACCACCGGCGCTTGCTGTTTTTCTTCCGCCGGTCAAAAGGGAGAAGAAAAGCCGGGGTCAACGCTACTCTGCCTCCTCTGCCGCGTGCAGTGCGGATCATCTCGTGGGGTGTTGCAGTGGGAGAGCGCATGTGCATGCAGTACGGTGCGTGCGGCGCTCCCGTCTAGAACCGTTGTGCAGCTCATCTCATGGGCATTGCAGTTCGTTACTTGTCTATGCGTTTTTTTCAAGAAAAATCGTATCATTGTACAAAGCTGGGTTTACTTATTCATTTCTTTGATGTGGTTCACTTTGTAAAACAGAGAAACAAAAGAAACCCATGAGAAGTTCCTTTACTTTTTAATCCACTTCATTCCAACCGAACCGCGACTAGAAAAGCAAAAAGTAAACAAATTTTCTACAAAAACTATGCAGTTCATTGGAAACGACACAGTAGTCCAGACGCACTTATAGAAAATTTGAAAAAAATTGGCGGTTCACTTAGTTCTTTTTCTGTGGTTCTTTTTGATTGGTGTTGCTCTTCACTCCTTCCCCATATGGGAAAACAAAAAATTGATGCATCTCGCTACTCGCTATTCGTCTTTGGGCACCACTATCGTTCACAAAAACGGTCCACTCTCGTACATAAAATAGTTAGAAAAAGGACAACAAAAACTCATGCGGTTCACTTTAGGTAGTGTTGCGGTTCACTTTCGGTAGTGTCGCGGTTCACTTTCGGGAGTGCCGCGGTTTACTTACTCCCAAAATGCGAAGTATAGAAAATTGTTACGGAAACGAGAAAAAAAAAGTAATGCCATTCACTTCCCGATAGTGTTGCGGTTCACTTACGCCCGAATTGAAGCATAGTCCACTTCCTCGTCTGGGAAAATTTACATTTCACAAAAAAAAACATGCAGTTCGCTTGCCCGTCTGATGCAGTGCGCTTTTCAGCCTGAAGCAGTGCGGTTTTCTATCTGATGCGCTTCACTTGTCGATTTTGGTGTCGCGAAAAACAGAGTGTCCGCATTTCGGTAAAATCAAAACTGCTCTTAAACCGTAAGAAAATAGAGAGAGTGTTCTACATGAAAAAGTTGCGCCTCGTCGATATCTATCCAATGGCATATCATTTGAATCATTCCGACCAGCGGTTTGTAAAAATTTGTGAAAAAACGGCCGCTGCCACTCGTCGTCCGCCGCACCATATTCAAAATTAATTTAAAACCGTAAGGAATTTCAAAATAATTTCTACATATGAAAGTTGCGCCTCGTCTGTAGATTTCCAACGGCGTATCACACACCTCGTTTCGACAAACGGTTAAAAAACTGGAGCGAAAACAGTATTGAAAAAATGCAAAAATTTGAAAAACAGAATTCCGCGATTTAGTAAATTTGAAACTGCTCTTAAACCGTAAGGAATTAGAGAAAGTAATATATATGAAAAAGTTGCGCCTCGATGATATATTTCCAACGGCGTATCATTTGCTTCATTCCGACAAGCGGTTTGCGAAAAAACGCGAAAATACGCTCGCTACGACTCGTCGGGCGCCCACCGTTTTCGAAACTGCTCTTAAACCACGAGCAATATCGAAAAAATTTCAACATGGCGAAGTTGCGTCTAATCCATAGCTTTCCAACGGCGTATTACACGCCTTGTTCCGACAAACGGTTAAAAAACTGGATCAAAAACAGTACCGAAAAAACACCGCGTGCAGTTTTTTGTGACGAGAAGTTCACTCGTCTCTGTATTGCAGTACTCTTGCTTCAGAAAGTGCAGTGCCCTTGTGTTGAGCGTGCAGTTCGAAAGTATGGGCAGAATAACTATTCTGTCAACTCACGGGCAGTAGTCGATCGCAAGTTGGCTACTGTTACTGACTCGACTCAATCACGTTACGTGCGCCAGATTTCCAGTTTTGACAGCTGCCACGCCTTGTCGCTAGTACTCCCTACAAGTTAGGAAACAGATGTGACACATAAATGCTTCTCCCTCCGTAAACTAATATAAAAATGTAGAGTACCACCCCGCAAAAAAAAAAAAGTGTAGAGTACCCAACAAGCAACATTGGCCATTACTCTCCGTCTTAAAACCATATCAGGAGATCCAAATTTATTAGTACATCTATCAGAATATTTTACAGAATTATTTTCGTCTCCATCTAGATGCTGTAAACGGGTACAAGAGATATAACAATATATAATCGGTTATACAGTACGCTCGATCCGAATCGTGCACGCGCCATTGTCTCCAACACGCAACGCCAACTTAGCATGGTTTCTCTTTCTTTTTTCTTGTTCTGAGATTGCTTACCACACACAGTGTCTGTTTTATTTTAGTCTAATCAGCGTCGTTCAGCAAGTTAAATGTCTTTTTTTTTTTGCGAAAACAAGTGACCACTTGGCCTACTTGTCTACCCACGCGTTCCGCAAGTTCAGTATCCTCTATCCCCGCGTTCTGCAAGCTCAATTTCCGCAGTGTCCACAGCAAGATGGCGGTGGCAATGTTCTTGAGCTGGCGAGTGTACTCAACGATTGACGAGGTTGTTGAACTGTCCGCATAGATGCATCAAGTGGGGGACGTGGTTGGCGAGGAAATAGCGCTCGAGACGCGCCTAGACGTCCAAGGCCACTGACGACGTCAAGGAGATTGTCAATGATAGCGGATCGGTCGCCCTATTGGATCATCTCCCGCCGAATCAGTCGCCCTATTTAGCCTTCTTTCGCTCACCGCCGAAACCCCCGCCGCCATTTAACCCCCCTCCCCTGCGAGCTCTCCGTCCCTCGCGGATTCTTCACCGACAAGCAGGTAAGCGGCATGTCCTCTCCGGCTGATGGTAGATGGCGGCGGCGATTTGTCTTCCTCCTCTTCTTTGACTTGTTACACGCCTTCACCCGGCTTCACTGATGGCTGTAAGTTCAATCACTCCCTCCTCTCAACTCGTTCGATCTTAGATCTGTGAGCATGTGGTAGGAGTAGATCTATGAGCATGTGGTAGCATTGTAGATTGTCGATCTATGAGCATATGATGTTGTGGTAGATAGTGGTGATGGATTTGTAGCATGCTAGGTTTTGCTTGTAGGCTTTGATGATGCTCATGTTGTTTTCCATGCCGGTTTCGATGATACTATGGTAGATGTGGTACTAGCTTGTGAATCAGAGCATGTGTAGTATGCTAGTTTCCAAGTAGGGTCGATATGTAGGTGTATTAGTGTGTTGAACTCCATGGTATGCTTTGAGCTTGAAGACCAGCCAAGGTGCAGTGTGTTGAACTTCATGATCCATGTGTGCTATGCTTACGATCCATGTGTAGTGGTCTTTCTTACTGTCCATCTGTAGTGTGCTCAACTTGTCCTGATGCTAACGCTTGTAGGACATGAGCACCCAAGACTTTAGTCAGGCCATTGTCTTGTCTCGGAACTTCTTGACGTCCTATGTTGATGACTCCCAGCCTCCAACCGACGAGCACAAGCCTTCGGATTCAGATGACTATGAAGGGCCTTCTTGGCATCCAGCATTTGTGTTGGCAGTACCTAATGTTGCTGCTGCACATAAGGCAACCATCAAGGCTTGGGAAGGCAAAGATGACTGTGAAGGGGAACTCAATGAAATTGCAGTTCATTCCCTTTAAGATTCGGTTTGGATAGCGGAAAGGTTCCCTGCCTTTTCCCCAAGGAGTGACGCTGAGTTATCAAATCCACAAGAGGATTTGCACTACGACAAAGACTCTGACAAGTCTTTGTTAATGAACTAAATTTCAGTTTTTCAACCGGACGTTTAACAACCTTAGGTGTGTAAACACTAGTATTAAGAACAGGCATGGGTATGAGATCGTGTTCTTACAACCATATATTTGTGCTCGAGATTATCATGATATTAATTTGTGCTCTGGAAGACAGCGATGTGCTTGCAACACCATGATGTGTCCAAAAATTACGTTTTGACCGGAGCGCGACCTGCATCAAGAGTCATTTGTTCAACCGCGGGCCCTTACCTCGGTTATTAAGAATGAAGATTCGGACAAAAGCATTGGGCATTTAATGACTAAACCTCATTAGTCCCCAAGGATTGGCTTTCTGCTACCTTACTAACCCCTTCTGTCACTGCTGTTTGGGTTTGCGTTCCTCGTCCTCCTCTCTCCTTACCTCCTCCTTGATCGATCTCTGGGATCCTAGGTATCTCCAGGGCCGTAGAACGAGAAAGAGAAAAGAGACAAATCCATTGCAATTGGACACATACATGACGTTAAATAATGAAAGGCATTCCATCGATCCCTTGTGCAAATACATCGGATTGCAAAGCTAGCTATGCCTCAACGCATTGCCTTACTGAATTACTCATACATGGCGATCGGATCGCAAGATGAACTCATTGAGGAAGACATAAATAGGAATGCTTTATTGATAATATGTCTTATAGTAAGTGTCGGATGCGATACACGATTACAAGTATGACTAACTTGGAGAGGGATTGCTACGGTGATGATAGTGGCAACGGCTATGCATGGAGATGAGATGGGAAATGGCGGCGGCTAGGGTTGGAAGATGGTTCTATTTCGCAAATAGTGCTCTCCTTCCTCCTATGTTAGGATTCTGGTATAGGCCCCTTTATAGATGTTCGTTGGTTGGACCTCCCGGAGCCATCGGCGCCTAGTACGGCCGCTGGTACGAGCGCGCTCGTACCAAAGGTCGTCTTGTGCTCTATTTCTTCTGGCATGCCTCCAATTCATTCCTTCCTTCTTCCATACTTCTTGTTTCCACCTAATTGATGATTCCTTTCCACATTTAAGATCTTTTCCTACGGAAACATATTAAATAAAGGATTTCACGATCTCTCACATTTATTAGTAATTAGTAGCAATATCGGAGTGATTTCTCGGAAATTCCAAGATTATCCGGTTTAACCAACGGTGTGATGAGCGCAAAAATTTCACTCATCACTCATCAGTAGTCCTTCATGTCCAACTTTGTCCTTAAGAAGATGTGTGAGCTGATATCCAGTGGGGTGAGGACTGACAAGGACTTCGAGGAGGTGCAGTTGATCTCTGTTGTGAAACATGTCTTCGATTTCTATGGCCAGGAGGTCACCCGACCTAGGTCTACAACCACCTCAGGAAGTGGAGAGCTAGATGGATCCAAGTGTCCAGGCTTAGAGACCTTAGCGGTGCACAATGGAATCAGGACACCTTCACGATCCACTTGGAGTCAGAGCACTACCAAGGCCACACCGCGGTTAGATCACATCGGCTCAGAGACCTTAGCGGTGTACAATGGAATCAGGACACCTTAACGATCCACTTGGAGTCAGAGCACTACCAAGGCCACACCGCGGTTAGATCACATCGGCTCAGAGACCTTAGCGGTGCACAATGGAATCAGGACACCTTCACGATCCACTTGGAGTCAGAGCACTACCAAGGCCACACCGCGCTTAGATCACATACTACTTGTTTAAGCTTCTCTAACATGCAAGTCACAACTAACCATGTTATTATTTCCATGGACCACCCCATGGACGAGTTCCTCGACACTCCCATTCGGAACTATTTGCAGATGCAGCAGATCTTCTCCGATGGGCTGGCTACCGGCAAGCATGCCATGAGCTCCAGTGAGCCTCTGGTTCGCCTACACCTGAGTATCCAGACACCCAGGAGTCAGAGACCGTCATCCTTGATGGTCCTGGGAAGGCTACTAATCACGTTCCTGTGATTCATAGGAAGAGGAAGAGGGGCGGGTTGATGGACGAGGAGATGAGTGTCTTTAGCAGCATGACTGAGGCCGTCAAGGAGGTGGCAACCGCCATTAGGTAGAGCAAGTCTGTCAACTTCCACCCTTTCCTGTATAGCGTTGTCATGGACCAAGGTTGCTTCAGTCAAGAGGCTCTGATGACGGCTCTTAGCCACCTTCTGGACAACAGGGCACATGGTATTGGGTTCGTTGGCATGGGGGAAGACCAGGGTGCTCTAGCTTAGGAGTTCGTTGGGCAAGCACTAGTGTTATTTCTGGTGGTGGTGACAGCGTGCATGATGATGACAAAAGATGACGACGACAACGATGATGACGATGTACATTTTGTGGTAGCTAGGTCTTGAAAATTGTTGCTGGCCTATGTATTTTGATGAGGTGGTATATACTAACCCCTCAAGGTGATGGTGGACTTGTGGTGGTAGGATTACACCATCTTTTTGGATGTGGTGGTAGGATGACACCATACTAGTTAGGACAAACTTGTGTTGCCTTTTGGGTATATGACCATGCATGCCAATGTTTTTTATGTTCCATATGTTGTGTTCCTTTGCTTGCTGCTTCAATTGTTGCTATTCCATCATGCTAGGTGAAGTGGTATGTGGTGTACATACGGAGGGTTCCAGGAGTTTACAGTTCATGGCACACATGCCATGAACAAGTGATCGATTACAAAGACAGATGCTTCAAAGCATTTATGACTAGGCAGGAGGTAGAGGATCCTTACTCCAAGTTTTTGCTCAACCAGAAGAGAAATGTTGAAGTAGGCAAGGCTCCAGGTCAGTTTGGGTTGTGTGGGATGAAGAACTTCATCATCGTCGTCCAGTTTGTCGTGATTGTAATGTTATTTTATTGATGTGGCCGGTGTGATCGTATGTAAGGTGCAGTGAGTACTTGTTAGGGTGGTAGATGGTAAGCTCACCACATAGGGTACAAGGTTAGTAGACCCGGCCGAATGTATGCAACTAAACACCTTGTAGTGCATCAGCACAACTGTAAGTAGACAACCAAACACCGGGGGGGGGGGGGGGGGGGGGGGGGGCTTTCATGCAGGTTACCAATCATGTACACAACATGATTTCCTACCTGCATTTCCTCGGCCTATCAAAGGTGATCCACATATGCAAGGAGGCAAAAAACAGTGCAGGCTGCTAAATGCCTCCTTAATTAGCCTGTCACACCTCCAATTTCCAGTGCCTTGGCTCAGGCTAACAATTGCCTAGCTTCTAAAACTAGTATGGGGGCTTGATCTAGCCAATAGGAGCTTTTCTTTAGTGATTTTGATATTTTTTATTGCTTGATAATAGTACACCAGGCCAGGAGCAACCAAACACATGTCTTCCCGGCTAGCCTAGCATTCAAGAAAAATTAGTTTGTCACGTCCTTACCTGGTGCCACTTTTTCTCAGGCGCGACGGTCACGACACGAACCAAACATCCCCAATACCTCTCACATACTAAATAGCCATTCCAGTTGTGAGGTATTATCTCATGTGCAATTCACCAGTCTTGTAGTGACATTATGGGCTATATGGTGTGCACGGAGAAAGGCTATTCATGAAGGGATTTTTTTCCGAGTTTGTTATCTACTCATTTGTTTATCTCACTCTATATTGATGAGTTTAGTAATGTTCAAGGTTCAAACTCAACCCAGAATAGGAGATTTGCAGCCCCATCAAGTGCACCTTTACCGAGATGGATTCCTCCACCTGCTGACATGGCAAAGGTTAATATGGGTGCCACTATTTCTAGAACTAGATGATACCCCGCACGTTGTTGCGGGAATATTTTGCAACATATTTCAATGTGATTCGTTATATGAAACATGAATATTTGAAGTAATAATATAAAAGGCTAAAACTGAAAATACATATAATTTATTACATTTGATCATTGTATAGTTTGTAAAATGTTTACTAAATATAAATAGAATAATATAATGAAAATTCTCATGCATGTTTGCATGTTGAGATGGGTCTTCTTCCCATGCATTTTTCATGATGAAGTGGCATGCTTGCATGTTGAGAGACATATGGTAATGGGAGTGGGCCTTTTCTCATGCATGTTGTGCGATGATGTGGCATGCTTGCATATTGAGAGAAATAGTTTAGTGGGGGTTAGCTATCTAGATATAGAAGATTTTTGTACGAGTGGTTCGGTGCTATAGTTCATGAATTTTAAGAGATATTGATGAATTTAAAACAATCTTCACGAATTAAAAATGTTCATGAAATTCAAAAATAAATCACCAATTTTGAAAAAGGTCCTGGGGTTTTTTAAATATGCACGAATTTAAAAAAAATCATGAATTTTACAAAAATGTGCATGAATTTTGAAAAATGTTCATAAATTAGAAAACAAATCACATTATCAAATTATTCATGAATTTCAATAATGTTTGACATTTTTCTAAAAGAATAACAAAATTTTAAAATATTCACACAAATTTAATATTTGAGAATTTTACAAAATATCCATGAATTTTTAAAACAAAAGATAAGAATAATAAATGGCCAGATAAGAACCAGAAGGAAACAAAAAATATTCTCAAAAAAACAAAAAACTACTGCAAAAAAGCAAGGAGAAATAAAGGAAAAATTGTTACTATCAATGTTGGGCTGACCTTGGAAGCTCTCGATTGGGCGTTCCCAGCACGGCTCGCCGCTCTCCATAGAATAGATTTTGAGCTCTACTCCATGCTGTTAGGGGCAAAATAGGAAATTTCGGTCCGTCTTCCCGATCAGGCCCTCCGAGCGATCATTGGCATGGTTGGGTTGTCCGTCCGCGACTCCCTGAACAACTATATGAGATGTGGCTTCTCGACAAAAAACTATATGAGATGTAAAAAAATATTAACATGGATGGTTCTTAGATGGACTTATTAGCTATGTTTTATATACCCAAATAGTTGATCCTCACTAAATCTAATTTTGTCGACACAGAACTATGCCGACTCACCTTGCTACGAAGCAAGGGAAAAGACACACCTTTTACCTTTGCATGCACCATGCATACTACTTGTATTCTATAAATATTCTAGAACTATAAAATAATCTTATACAATGGCTTATATGTATTTTAGTTTCAATTTTGATACCATTAATCTAAAAGCTAATGTTTCATACAATTAAATCTCATTGAAATAATTCCAATCAATTCCAATAGCAACGTGCAGGGTATTATTTCTAGTTACATAAGTAGGATGAGCCTAACGAACCAGCGCATAGAGAGGCACATGCATGTGCGTGCACGGCTCATGATGACGGATGAGGAGCTCTAACATTCAAGTAGTTGAGGAAACGCATACATGGCGCTATTTAGTCTGGCAACCCATTTGCTTCGAAGAGTATTTGCATATTTTTTTTGGAAAATTTATTTCTAATAAAATTTTCATTCGTGTGTTTTACAAAATGTTTATCATGTATTTAAAAAATGTCAACCATATATTGAAAAATATTCACCTTGTATTTTAAAAAAATTCATTGTGTATTTCAAAAGCCATTATGATATATCAATAAAATATTAATCATATATTTGAAAATGTATTTCAAAATAATCATGCAAAATAGAATAATAAAAAAGGGCTGAGAAAAGGATGAAAAGACCAGAAGGGTGCGGAAAATAAATAAAAAACCAGCAAAGAAATAAACAAAAAACGAACCAAAGAATGAGAAAAAAATGTTTAACCCGTAGCGGAGTGGAAGCGCAGCCCACAAACATAGCCAAATTAGGCCGCCCCACAAACATAGCCAAATTAGGCCGCCCCAATCACGCTTGTCGCGCCAACAAACATACCTGAATTAGGCCAGCCCAATCACTAGTGCGGCAACCGCGCATGTGCGTTTTCCCCCCTGTTTAACGCAATGGGCATGTGTTTTCCCATTATGAGGTCGTGCATCATACAATCTAGGATCGACCAGACTAGGCATTGTACAACGGTATAGATTCATGTAGAGAGGAGTAACACAGACTATGACATGGAGCACAGGAGGTTGTTCAAGAGTGTGTGCCGACGGTGATCAATGTCGGTGCTAGCTGGAAGACGTTGGATTCGTGGTTGAAGGTTGACGGGTCAGGTTTCCTCCTCCAACTGTCAGATATGGAGTTCAATAGCATGTTTGGGTTACTGTCTCGGCCAGATTCTTTCAACGGCAATGGCTTCACCTTTGGCAAGCTACTTTGGAGGTCTGAAAAGTTTTTGATCCGCGATGGAGCCACGTCAACCTCGAATGAAGAGGTGTTATGTCCCTTTTCCTTTGGTTGCCATAGTGGTGGTGCCAGAGGGAGGTGACGGATGGCATGGCTTCAAACTCATGGGAATCTTTGGTCTTGATTGTAATTCAACTCCTTAGCTGGGTCCTTTTGGGTTTAAGTTAGGGTTCTATGTCTTTTCAGTTCTCTCAGGTTAGTGTCTACGTGACTTGTACCTTACTCTATGTTATGAATGAGACGTGTATTACCTTAAAAACGTAGACTGTGTACATGTACATATATACGAGACCTACGCCTTGTGCCCTGGACGAGCACGTCACTCCGTGTCCATGGGCGCGATCGCCCATCAATCTCGACATGACGACATCTCATCTCCAGGCCGGTTACCTCCCTATTCATCCATCGTGCCTCACCCAAGAACTGTTCGACCAGGGCAGGTGACGGATGGCATGGCTTAACTCACGGGAATCTTTGGTCTTGGTTGTAATTCAACTCCTTAGCTGGGTCCTTTTGGGTTTGAGTTAGGGTTCTATTGTCTTTTCAGTTCTGTCGGGTTGGTGTCTATGTGGCTTGTACCTTACTCTATGTTATGAATGAGACGTGTATTACCTTAAAAACACAGATTGTGTACTTGTACATATATACGATTCCTACGCCTTGTGCCCTGGACGAGCACGTCACTTCATGTCCATGGGCGCGATCGCCGATCAAGACGTGACGACATCTCATCTCCAGGCCGGTCGCCTCCCTATTCATCCATCGTGCCTCACCCACGAAGTGTTGGACCAACCCAAGTTTGATGTTCATTGCTCAAGAACCCTTCGACTCAACCCTGCAACCATGAGTTTCGGAGTCATGTCTTCTTGAAATCCATCTAGAAAATATGAATCTACAAGATACATGTCATAGTTTCCTTGCTTCAAGATCCAAGTCTTGTACGAGTTTTCTATGAGGGTAGACCTCATTTTAGAGTATGGCGCAAGCTCTAGTTTATGTCGGTTCCTGCATGTGGCAAGGACAAAAATAAACGATGTCATCGCAATTCATTATAAATTTAAGCTTTCAAAATGTTTTAACCTTAAACCATAAATTCCATTCAGGATTCGTCTTCACTATCGGCTTTGTCTCGGCAATAGGTTCAAAACTATACCCATGTCATTATGTTTAGATGATTTTTTTTTCATTTTCAAAGTTATCACCTAGTTTTTTATGAAGTTGGCATTGTCTTTGTACCAAAGCTGCCACATGATAACTTCATAACAATATAGTGGCGACTTCATTAATCATAGGTGGCAACTTGAGGAGTGAAATTTATTTTAGCCAAAACATGAGCATATGGGATACCTTCCAATTGCATAAGAGGTTCCATGTATCTTTACTTTATTTGAATCTGCTGGTAGAGAAAATGATGGCTACAAATGTATAGGATGATTTATGTGGTATTTAGTTCCATGTCAACAAAGTGAACTTCGGTAGACACTGCATAATCGTGTTAAAGTTGATCACAACATTCACATTCTCATTGTTGTTGTCCATATATATTTACGATGTTTGATCATAATTTAGATGGCTGACCAGATGTTGCTCATCTTTCCGGGATAAAAGTTTGTGCTGCAACAACAATTATATTTCTGCAAAGGCACATTCTGCTACCCTCTGCCCTATCAGGATTGAACATCAAACTCATGTTCAGCATTAGCCTTTTCCAATTCAGCGGATTAGGACCAGCTCCTGAAAATTATGTAGTTATCATGATATTTATTATTTCAACAAGGAATTTACATCAACCGGATATGGCACATAATTTTACTTGAGCATACAAACTATATTAAAACTTTTTTGATACAAATATTTTTCTCACAACTTTGTCTTCACCTATTTCAACTAGTTATGGTTTGTACGCTTCCCTTCAAATTCAGCTTATTTACATATCTGAGTAATTAGCACATTATTTGGACAGTTAGTTGGCTTCTGTGTACTTCAAAGATAACTTCCAGCTAAGCTTTCAAAATAAGAAGAAAAAAAATAGGATCCATGCTTAATGGAAAATGCATTCTCTCCATGTCGTTTAGGATAACATGTCTTTATGGTGGTTTAATGCAGCTTGCAACAACGTTTCTAGTGGAAACGTGATGGTGATCATATTTGGTTTGTTAAGTAATAAGGTTAATACATTATGTGTATTTTTTGTTTTACAGACGGTTACTATATATTTTTAAGTCTTACATGAGGTCTATGGGCATATATTTTCTAATTTCTAAAAATCAGTGTATATATTTCTATGTGTTAGTTGATATCTTCTATTTGAAAATAGGTGCACTAATCGTTTGCTTGAGATATCAGTCTTAAAATTGACCTCAAGACACTATTATATGACAACTCGAAGTGTTTTCTCAAATTATTGATCAAATTTATTGACATGTGTTACATACTTTTCAATTCAGGAAGATGAGATCGCTTGTTCGTTCTAGCTACTACAGTGAAGGTTTGGTAGATCATATACAAATGGATGAGTTGTGTTCAGATGTTTATGTTAGTTGTCTTATTAAAAAAAAACTTTCAACCTCAAGATGAACCTTTTTCTGTGGAGGGAGGACAAAACAATATAACTTCCATTAAACGAAAGAATAAGCTACATTTCAATGCACAAGTGCCATGAGCCATAAAGGAGCACATCTTTAGATAGCCAACCAGTCTAATATGTGTTTTTTATGCAAGTCGACTTCGTGAGAAACAAGAAAATCTCTCCTTTGAACGAATATTTCCCCATTGAGGAGGAATCTGGATTCCTAAAGTTAAAATTGTGTGTCTTCTTTTAAATATACTAGACTGCACGAATGAACCATAAAGAAAGCTAGGGCCATAAAAAAATGTTTTGCTGGATAGAACATACAATGAAGGAGAGAGGGGGAATATTGATTTATGTTTGTCACTCCTAACAATATCTCTTTGTATAGACACATGATGATAAATTCTAGATGTAGTGAATTCGGGGAGATCTTTCATATACATGTTGTATGAGATGGCTAACTAAGCTAAAGGGATGACAGTGCCAAAGTGGGCTTCTCCAGAATTCCACTCTAGCTAAGGATGCATATTAAGTTATTAACAGGTCCTATGCATGCTAGTGAAAGGAACTACCTGGGTAGATAAATATCTTCTATGATGTATATCATCCTTCTTAATATTCTTGTGATCTCGTTCATAGTTAATTTATTTCAATTTAGAATTCTTTATAATTTTTACTAGTTCAAAATAAAAGGTTAAAATAAGAAAAATTGCATCACTCAGTTCCTAATTAGAATTCAAATGTTTTCTAGGAAAATATTTATAAATTTAGTAATAATTGCCCATTCAGAGAAGAAAATTGGGGGCAAATCCATGAAAATAAATATAATGGTTTACTATGGTATTTAATGTTTTGGCAGTAATTAGTTTGTCGATGTTAATATTGAAAACCATTCTTTTGAACAATAATATCATCAATGTCCGCCGCCCAAATTCACATTATATTGTACGTGCAAGTGCGCGGGCCACTGCGCTATTCTTCAAGTAATGAGAGCCATGGACACTGTTACTCAGCAATTAGTTGTCCATGGTTCTGCAGGCCAGAAAGTGTTGCACAGCTCCGACCCAAAAAATCGATTGTGAGTATAGAGGAGAGCCTTTTTCAAGAAAATCCATAGAATGTGAAGAGAAATATTGGTAGAGCTATCGATTTATTAAATTAGGAGAAGTTCATTTTACACCTAGAATTTGCAGCTGAGTTTAATTCACGGGCTTAACTTCATTACATTGGTGTAACCAGCGGGTGTGCCGTGGCACACCCAGAAATTTAAGATTTTTTTCACATATACTCTCTCCGTCCCATAATGTAAGAAAATGTCTTACATTATTGGACGGCGGGTTGTGGCCCAACTTGACCTGAGACAGAGCAGTCACGCACAGCTGTAGAGGCGCAGCTTCGAGCGAGGAGCGACCTAATCCCCATCTCGCTCGGCTGCCACAGCGCGCCTGCTGCGGTGCTGCCGCCTGCCACCGCTCCGCTCAAGCGCTCGCTTCTCCGCAACTCCATCGGATCTCCTTCCACCACGCGCCCACGAGCCAGCGCCCGCCAGACATCTGGAGAAAGTGGCCTACCAGGAGTGTTGGACCAGACGGCCGCCGCCACTCCGGAGGAGCTGTTGACCTGCTGCTACCGCCTCCCTCCCATCCCCAGTTCCCCACTGTGGCTGACCTGCTGCTGTTGAGTGCCGACGCCCGACAGTGAGTGTTTTTCTGCAGTTCTTCTCCTTTTATCCAGTGGCAAAGAACAGTATATTTACTTGTAGTCGATTTGTCATTGTGTTAATTGTGTAGTGGGATCTCATATGTGTGAATTGATGCCATGTACTTCCAGAATTTGAATGTAAAGTCAATTTGGTGTATGAACTGATGTCATTTACTTCCTGAACCTGAATGTGTAGTCATTTAGGCATTGTGTAGTCACTAGTTAGAATGTTAGATGCCACTGTGTAGTCACTACTTAACTATTGTGTATTGATGCTTATTTTTCTATGTGCTTTTTGTTGTAATTGTAGAACCAAAGATGAAGAGGAATGGTGACATTAAGTCATTTTTTCTGAATTATGAGGCCAAAACAAGGAAGGTTGCAGCCGAAGAGCAACCTGAACCACATTGTCCTGATTCCCCACCTCCAGTCCATTCCGATGTTGAGATTGACATTGATATTGATGATGAAGCGCCATGGCAGCCATCACCCCAACATCCGCGTGCAAGGTCATATAATATTCAAAGGCTTCCACCTGAGCCAGGGGAAAGGATTCCTATTTCAGAGTATGATGTCGATGATCAAGATGAAGTTCGGAGACGGTACATTGCAAAGAATGCAGTCCAACCATATGCACACAACTTTGAAGTCAAGAAAATGTATGGTAAAAATTAACACTTCAACTTTGTTTGGTTTGAGAACTATAAATGGCTAGAATATAGTGTCAAATATGAGGCAACATTTTGCTTTGTGTGTTATTTGTTCAAAAGCAAATAGAATGGAGGACCTAGGGGTGATGTCTTTGTTAAAGATGGTTGGAAAAATTGGTATAGCTCTGATGCATTAGACAAACATGATGGTGGTATTAATACAAAGCTCAAGAGAAGTACAATTTATTTGTGGCACCCCAACCATCAATTGATAATATTATTGTGAGGGTGTCTAAAGAGGATCTACGTATGTAGAAGGCTAGGCTAACTTATTTACTTAGATGCTTGAGGTTTCTTTTGAACCGAGGTTTAGAAATGCAACTAATATTGGTGAGCTCTCTATTATGCTTGTTGCAACAAATAAGCATGCTCTTTATGATTTGGTTTAGTTACTCATCAAATTGATATTGATTTTACCGGTGGCAACGGCGAGTGTTGAAAGAGTATTTTTTGCAATGAATCTAGTGAAAAGTAAATTGAGGACTAGTATGAGTGATGATCGCTTGAATGATTGCTTGGTGACATTTATTGAGAGAGATGTGTTCATGAAAGTAAGTGAAGATGACATAGTTGATGCTTTCATGGCAATGCAACAATGTAGAGTTACCTAGTATTGTAATTTTCTACTTGTGCTTCTTTCATGTAAGACTATTCGTATTGTAATTGAGCACATTTGGGATATATTTTGTGAACTAAATTGTTGTGAGATTTCGATTGAGCTATTCATGTTATTCTTTTGCCATATTTTGTATGACACATGGATTAGGTAGAAAAAAAATTAGAGTGTGCACACCCTTCATTTTATTCCTCGGTCCGCCACTGCTTCATTATGGTCTAGTTTCACCCTTCAAATCTCAGAAGTGTTTCAAATACCCCCTCCTATATACTAACCCCAATTTTAACTGCCCACATCAGCTTTCTCTCACTTCTTTTGCCACATTAACTCACTTGGTCAAACCTGATCTGTTATGTTCCCGTTTATCCACAATTGAGCCTGAACTCAACAATCATATTTCTCCTAACTATTCGTCAGAAACAGATGATATCTTACCATAATGCTCACTAAACTATACGTGATTTGAAAAAAAAATCAATTTCTTAAGTAGAGTCAATTTTTAACCAAAAGATCGAGGTTTAAACTAAACACGCATGTTTCTCTCGAACAACTTTGTGAACATGAACGGATTTTACTAGCATGATCACAGCATTATGTAAAATTTAGTCAAGTACTTGTCACAATTTTGAATGTTGTTTCATATCTGAACCTAAAAAGTCTAAAATTCAACAAGTATGTTTTCTTCAAATCGGTGCTGATATTTAATTAGAATACTCACTAAATTGCGCATAACTTCTTGGAAATTTTTCAATTGTTTATATGTACTTGAATTTTGGGGGGAAAATGAGGCCAAAAGTAAATATGCAAGTTGCTCCCAAACCAACTATAAAAAAGAGCCAAAATTTTACTGAAATTCTTAGTCATTGTGTGGTGTTTAATACATTTACGAGGTTTTATTTCTTATTAGTATTTTGAAACCAAACCTTTGAGTTTAAAATAACAAATCTATGTCCCAAATTGTTGGCAAAAATGAGCTAGGATTTTTTTTTCGAATGTGACTAAAGTATGTTGATTTGTTGTGTTGTTTCCAAAATTTTGTGCAGTTTATTTTTTTCTGAAGATTGATAGTAAATTAAGCAAGAATAGCATATAATAAATAATATTAATTAGGCTTTTAATTTCCCTACTTATCACAAGCATTAATTACGAGTTATTTTCTTGCTCATTTTTGCGAGCTGGTGGAGATGGCATGAACAATTGAGTTTGATCCGACTGTGCGGTATTAGTTGGGGTGGGAGTAGTGGGGAGGTGCAAGTGAGATTTAACGAACGTGATCACAAGCACCAACTCCCATTCAATAGTAAAGATACTCCACCTGGACTTCTTTATTCTGATGAGTGGGGACCTGCTACTCCATCTGCTCATGGTTTCAAGTATTATGTCATTTTTATTGTATATTATTGTTGAAATATTTGCCTTTCGCTTCTTAAGAAAAAAAATATGATGTTGCGTGTTTTTTCTTAAATTCCGGAAACAGGTTGATTCGTCCATCAACATGAAAATACTCAACTTTGAAAGTGATTGTGGTGCCGAATATCAAAAACATAACTCCGTTTTTAAAGTTGTATGTGTTCCATTGTCGAGTGTCCTTTCCTCACTCACATCAATAAAAGGGGCGGCTTCCATTATCGAGTGTCCTTTTCTCACATACGCATTAATAAAAGGGGCTAGCCGATACTAAACGACACTAGTCTTGTTCTTTTTGCATATTCTAGTGTTCTCTTTGGATGTTGGGGTGGAGCATTCCTCGCGACATGCTATCTCATTGATCAAAATAAAGTTCATCCTGTTACAACACAATTGGACACATACATGACGTTAAATAATGAAAGGCATTCCATCGATCCCTTGTGCAAATACATCGGATTGCAAAGCTAGCTATGCCTCAACGCATTGCCTTACTGAATTACTCATACATGGCGATCGGATCGCAAGATGAACTCATTGAGGAAGACATAAATAGGAATGCTTTATTGATAATATGTCTTATAGTAAGTGTCGGATGCGATACACGATTACAAGTATGACTAACTTGGAGAGGGATTGCTACGGTGATGATAGTGGCAACGGCTATGCATGGAGATGAGATGGGAAATGGCGGCGGCTAGGGTTGGAAGATGGTTCTATTTCGCAAATAGTGCTCTCCTTCCTCCTATGTTAGGATTCTGGTATAGGCCCCTTTATAGATGTTCGTTGGTTGGACCTCCCGGAGCCATCGGCGCCTAGTACGGCCGCTGGTACGAGCGCGCTCGTACCAAAGGTCGTCTTGTGCTCTATTTCTTCTGGCATGCCTCCAATTCATTCCTTCCTTCTTCCATACTTCTTGTTTCCACCTAATTGATGATTCCTTTCCACATTTAAGATCTTTTCCTACGGAAACATATTAAATAAAGGATTTCACGATCTCTCACATTTATTAGTAATTAGTAGCAATATCGGAGTGATTTCTCGGAAATTCCAAGATTATCCGGTTTAACCAAC
This sequence comes from Elymus sibiricus, assembly GCA_039707655.1. Lineage (NCBI taxonomy): Eukaryota > Viridiplantae > Streptophyta > Magnoliopsida > Poales > Poaceae > Elymus > Elymus sibiricus. Next base: position 363,778,397 of record CM077672.1, read on the forward strand.
GGTGTGATGAGCGCAAAAATTTCACTCATCACTCATCAGTAGTCCTTCATGTCCAACTTTGTCCTTAAGAAGATGTGTGAGCTGATATCCAGTGGGGTGAGGACTGACAAGGACTTCGAGGAGGTGCAGTTGATCTCTGTTGTGAAACATGTCTTCGATTTCTATGGCCAGGAGGTCACCCGACCTAGGTCTACAACCACCTCAGGAAGTGGAGAGCTAGATGGATCCAAGTGTCCAGGCTTAGAGACCTTAGCGGTGCACAATGGAATCAGGACACCTTCACGATCCACTTGGAGTCAGAGCACTACCAAGGCCACACCGCGGTTAGATCACATCGGCTCAGAGACCTTAGCGGTGTACAATGGAATCAGGACACCTTAACGATCCACTTGGAGTCAGAGCACTACCAAGGCCACACCGCGGTTAGATCACATCGGCTCAGAGACCTTAGCGGTGCACAATGGAATCAGGACACCTTCACGATCCACTTGGAGTCAGAGCACTACCAAGGCCACACCGCGCTTAGATCACATACTACTTGTTTAAGCTTCTCTAACATGCAAGTCACAACTAACCATGTTATTATTTCCATGGACCACCCCATGGACGAGTTCCTCGACACTCCCATTCGGAACTATTTGCAGATGCAGCAGATCTTCTCCGATGGGCTGGCTACCGGCAAGCATGCCATGAGCTCCAGTGAGCCTCTGGTTCGCCTACACCTGAGTATCCAGACACCCAGGAGTCAGAGACCGTCATCCTTGATGGTCCTGGGAAGGCTACTAATCACGTTCCTGTGATTCATAGGAAGAGGAAGAGGGGCGGGTTGATGGACGAGGAGATGAGTGTCTTTAGCAGCATGACTGAGGCCGTCAAGGAGGTGGCAACCGCCATTAGGTAGAGCAAGTCTGTCAACTTCCACCCTTTCCTGTATAGCGTTGTCATGGACCAAGGTTGCTTCAGTCAAGAGGCTCTGATGACGGCTCTTAGCCACCTTCTGGACAACAGGGCACATGGTATTGGGTTCGTTGGCATGGGGGAAGACCAGGGTGCTCTAGCTTAGGAGTTCGTTGGGCAAGCACTAGTGTTATTTCTGGTGGTGGTGACAGCGTGCATGATGATGACAAAAGATGACGACGACAACGATGATGACGATGTACATTTTGTGGTAGCTAGGTCTTGAAAATTGTTGCTGGCCTGTGTATTTTGATGAGGTGGTATATACTAACCCCTCAAGGTGATGGTGGACTTGTGGTGGTAGGATTACACCATCTTTTTGGATGTGGTGGTAGGATGACACCATACTAGTTAGGACAAACTTGTGTTGCCTTTTGGGTATATGACCATGCATGCCAATGTTTTTTATGTTCCATATGTTGTGTTCCTTTGCTTGCTGCTTCAATTGTTGCTATTCCATCATGCTAGGTGAAGTGGTATGTGGTGTACATACGGAGGGTTCCAGGAGTTTACAGTTCATGGCACACATGCCATGAACAAGTGATCGATTACAAAGACAGATGCTTCAAAGCATTTATGACTAGGCAGGAGGTAGAGGATCCTTACTCCAAGTTTTTGCTCAACCAGAAGAGAAATGTTGAAGTAGGCAAGGCTCCAGGTCAGTTTGGGTTGTGTGGGATGAAGAACTTCATCATCGTCGTCCAGTTTGTCGTGATTGTAATGTTATTTTATTGATGTGGCCGGTGTGATCGTATGTAAGGTGCAGTGAGTACTTGTTAGGGTGGTAGATGGTAAGCTCACCACATAGGGTACAAGGTTAGTAGACCCGGCCGAATGTATGCAACTAAACACCTTGTAGTGCATCAGCACAACTGTAAGTAGACAACCAAACACCGGGGGGGGGGGGGGGGGGGGGGGCTTTCATGCAGGTTACCAATCATGTACACAACATGATTTCCTACCTGCATTTCCTCGGCCTATCAAAGGTGATCCACATATGCAAGGAGGCAAAAAACAGTGCAGGCTGCTAAATGCCTCCTTAATTAGCCTGTCACACCTCCAATTTCCAGTGCCTTGGCTCAGGCTAACAATTGCCTAGCTTCTAAAACTAGTATGGGGGCTTGATCTAGCCAATAGGAGCTTTTCTTTAGTGATTTTGATATTTTTTATTGCTTGATAATAGTACACCAGGCCAGGAGCAACCAAACACATGTCTTCCCGGCTAGCCTAGCATTCAAGAAAAATTAGTTTGTCACGTCCTTACCTGGTGCCACTTTTTCTCAGGCGCGACGGTCACGACACGAACCAAACATCCCCAATACCTCTCACATACTAAATAGCCATTCCAGTTGTGAGGTATTATCTCATGTGCAATTCACCAGTCTTGTAGTGACATTATGGGCTATATGGTGTGCACGGAGAAAGGCTATTCATGAAGGGATTTTTTTCCGAGTTTGTTATCTACTCATTTGTTTATCTCACTCTATATTGATGAGTTTAGTAATGTTCAAGGTTCAAACTCAACCCAGAATAGGAGATTTGCAGCCCCATCAAGTGCACCTTTACCGAGATGGATTCCTCCACCTGCTGACATGGCAAAGGTTAATATGGGTGCCACTATTTCTAGAACTAGATGATACCCCGCACGTTGTTGCGGGAATATTTTGCAACATATTTCAATGTGATTCGTTATATGAAACATGAATATTTGAAGTAATAATATAAAAGGCTAAAACTGAAAATACATATAATTTATTACATTTGATCATTGTATAGTTTGTAAAATGTTTACTAAATATAAATAGAATAATATAATGAAAATTCTCATGCATGTTTGCATGTTGAGATGGGTCTTCTTCCCATGCATTTTTCATGATGAAGTGGCATGCTTGCATGTTGAGAGACATATGGTAATGGGAGTGGGCCTTTTCTCATGCATGTTGTGCGATGATGTGGCATGCTTGCATATTGAGAGAAATAGTTTAGTGGGGGTTAGCTATCTAGATATAGAAGATTTTTGTACGAGTGGTTCGGTGCTATAGTTCATGAATTTTAAGAGATATTGATGAATTTAAAACAATCTTCACGAATTAAAAATGTTCATGAAATTCAAAAATAAATCACCAATTTTGAAAAAGGTCCTGGGGTTTTTTAAATATGCACGAATTTAAAAAAAATCATGAATTTTACAAAAATGTGCATGAATTTTGAAAAATGTTCATAAATTAGAAAACAAATCACATTATCAAATTATTCATGAATTTCAATAATGTTTGACATTTTTCTAAAAGAATAACAAAATTTTAAAATATTCACACAAATTTAATATTTGAGAATTTTACAAAATATCCATGAATTTTTAAAACAAAAGATAAGAATAATAAATGGCCAGATAAGAACCAGAAGGAAACAAAAAATATTCTCAAAAAAACAAAAAACTACTGCAAAAAAGCAAGGAGAAATAAAGGAAAAATTGTTACTATCAATGTTGGGCTGACCTTGGAAGCTCTCGATTGGGCGTTCCCAGCACGGCTCGCCGCTCTCCATAGAATAGATTTTGAGCTCTACTCCATGCTGTTAGGGGCAAAATAGGAAATTTCGGTCCGTCTTCCCGATCAGGCCCTCCGAGCGATCATTGGCATGGTTGGGTTGTCCGTCCGCGACTCCCTGAACAACTATATGAGATGTGGCTTCTCGACAAAAAACTATATGAGATGTAAAAAAATATTAACATGGATGGTTCTTAGATGGACTTATTAGCTATGTTTTATATACCCAAATAGTTGATCCTCACTAAATCTAATTTTGTCGACACAGAACTATGCCGACTCACCTTGCTACGAAGCAAGGGAAAAGACACACCTTTTACCTTTGCATGCACCATGCATACTACTTGTATTCTATAAATATTCTAGAACTATAAAATAATCTTATACAATGGCTTATATGTATTTTAGTTTCAATTTTGATACCATTAATCTAAAAGCTAATGTTTCATACAATTAAATCTCATTGAAATAATTCCAATCAATTCCAATAGCAACGTGCGGGGTATTATTTCTAGTTACATAAGTAGGATGAGCCTAACGAACCAGCGCATAGAGAGGCACATGCATGTGCGTGCACGGCTCATGATGACGGATGAGGAGCTCTAACATTCAAGTAGTTGAGGAAACGCATACATGGCGCTATTTAGTCTGGCAACCCATTTGCTTCGAAGAGTATTTGCATATTTTTTTTGGAAAATTTATTTCTAATAAAATTTTCATTCGTGTGTTTTACAAAATGTTTATCATGTATTTAAAAAATGTCAACCATATATTGAAAAATATTCACCTTGTATTTTAAAAAAATTCATTGTGTATTTCAAAAGCCATTATGATATATCAATAAAATATTAATCATATATTTGAAAATGTATTTCAAAATAATCATGCAAAATAGAATAATAAAAAAGGGCTGAGAAAAGGATGAAAAGACCAGAAGGGTGCGGAAAATAAATAAAAAACCAGCAAAGAAATAAACAAAAAACGAACCAAAGAATGAGAAAAAAATGTTTAACCCGTAGCGGAGTGGAAGCGCAGCCCACAAACATAGCCAAATTAGGCCGCCCCACAAACATAGCCAAATTAGGCCGCCCCAATCACGCTTGTCGCGCCAACAAACATACCTGAATTAGGCCAGCCCAATCACTAGTGCGGCAACCGCGCATGTGCGTTTTCCCCCCTGTTTAACGCAATGGGCATGTGTTTTCCCATTATGAGGTCGTGCATCATACAATCTAGGATCGACCAGACTAGGCATTGTACAACGGTATAGATTCATGTAGAGAGGAGTAACACAGACTATGACATGGAGCACAGGAGGTTGTTCAAGAGTGTGTGCCGACGGTGATCAATGTCGGTGCTAGCTGGAAGACGTTGGATTCGTGGTTGAAGGTTGACGGGTCAGGTTTCCTCCTCCAACTGTCAGATATGGAGTTCAATAGCATGTTTGGGTTACTGTCTCGGCCAGATTCTTTCAACGGCAATGGCTTCACCTTTGGCAAGCTACTTTGGAGGTCTGAAAAGTTTTTGATCCGCGATGGAGCCACGTCAACCTCGAATGAAGAGGTGTTATGTCCCTTTTCCTTTGGTTGCCATAGTGGTGGTGCCAGAGGGAGGTGACGGATGGCATGGCTTCAAACTCATGGGAATCTTTGGTCTTGATTGTAATTCAACTCCTTAGCTGGGTCCTTTTGGGTTTAAGTTAGGGTTCTATGTCTTTTCAGTTCTCTCAGGTTAGTGTCTACGTGACTTGTACCTTACTCTATGTTATGAATGAGACGTGTATTACCTTAAAAACGTAGACTGTGTACATGTACATATATACGAGACCTACGCCTTGTGCCCTGGACGAGCACGTCACTCCGTGTCCATGGGCGCGATCGCCCATCAATCTCGACATGACGACATCTCATCTCCAGGCCGGTTACCTCCCTATTCATCCATCGTGCCTCACCCAAGAACTGTTCGACCAGGGCAGGTGACGGATGGCATGGCTTAACTCACGGGAATCTTTGGTCTTGGTTGTAATTCAACTCCTTAGCTGGGTCCTTTTGGGTTTGAGTTAGGGTTCTATTGTCTTTTCAGTTCTGTCGGGTTGGTGTCTATGTGGCTTGTACCTTACTCTATGTTATGAATGAGACGTGTATTACCTTAAAAACACAGATTGTGTACTTGTACATATATACGATTCCTACGCCTTGTGCCCTGGACGAGCACGTCACTTCATGTCCATGGGCGCGATCGCCGATCAAGACGTGACGACATCTCATCTCCAGGCCGGTCGCCTCCCTATTCATCCATCGTGCCTCACCCACGAAGTGTTGGACCAACCCAAGTTTGATGTTCATTGCTCAAGAACCCTTCGACTCAACCCTGCAACCATGAGTTTCGGAGTCATGTCTTCTTGAAATCCATCTAGAAAATATGAATCTACAAGATACATGTCATAGTTTCCTTGCTTCAAGATCCAAGTCTTGTACGAGTTTTCTATGAGGGTAGACCTCATTTTAGAGTATGGCGCAAGCTCTAGTTTATGTCGGTTCCTGCATGTGGCAAGGACAAAAATAAACGATGTCATCGCAATTCATTATAAATTTAAGCTTTCAAAATGTTTTAACCTTAAACCATAAATTCCATTCAGGATTCGTCTTCACTATCGGCTTTGTCTCGGCAATAGGTTCAAAACTATACCCATGTCATTATGTTTAGATGATTTTTTTTTCATTTTCAAAGTTATCACCTAGTTTTTTATGAAGTTGGCATTGTCTTTGTACCAAAGCTGCCACATGATAACTTCATAACAATATAGTGGCGACTTCATTAATCATAGGTGGCAACTTGAGGAGTGAAATTTATTTTAGCCAAAACATGAGCATATGGGATACCTTCCAATTGCATAAGAGGTTCCATGTATCTTTACTTTATTTGAATCTGCTGGTAGAGAAAATGATGGCTACAAATGTATAGGATGATTTATGTGGTATTTAGTTCCATGTCAACAAAGTGAACTTCGGTAGACACTGCATAATCGTGTTAAAGTTGATCACAACATTCACATTCTCATTGTTGTTGTCCATATATATTTACGATGTTTGATCATAATTTAGATGGCTGACCAGATGTTGCTCATCTTTCCGGGATAAAAGTTTGTGCTGCAACAACAATTATATTTCTGCAAAGGCACATTCTGCTACCCTCTGCCCTATCAGGATTGAACATCAAACTCATGTTCAGCATTAGCCTTTTCCAATTCAGCGGATTAGGACCAGCTCCTGAAAATTATGTAGTTATCATGATATTTATTATTTCAACAAGGAATTTACATCAACCGGATATGGCACATAATTTTACTTGAGCATACAAACTATATTAAAACTTTTTTGATACAAATATTTTTCTCACAACTTTGTCTTCACCTATTTCAACTAGTTATGGTTTGTACTCTTCCCTTCAAATTCAGCTTATTTACATATCTGAGTAATTAGCACATTATTTGGACAGTTAGTTGGCTTCTGTGTACTTCAAAGATAACTTCCAGCTAAGCTTTCAAAATAAGAAGAAAAAAAATAGGATCCATGCTTAATGGAAAATGCATTCTCTCCATGTCGTTTAGGATAACATGTCTTTATGGTGGTTTAATGCAGCTTGCAACAACGTTTCTAGTGGAAACGTGATGGTGATCATATTTGGTTTGTTAAGTAATAAGGTTAATACATTATGTGTATTTTTTGTTTTACAGACGGTTACTATATATTTTTAAGTCTTACATGAGGTCTATGGGCATATATTTTCTAATTTCTAAAAATCAGTGTATATATTTCTATGTGTTAGTTGATATCTTCTATTTGAAAATAGGTGCACTAATCGTTTGCTTGAGATATCAGTCTTAAAATTGACCTCAAGACACTATTATATGACAACTCGAAGTGTTTTCTCAAATTATTGATCAAATTTATTGACATGTGTTACATACTTTTCAATTCAGGAAGATGAGATCGCTTGTTCGTTCTAGCTACTACAGTGAAGGTTTGGTAGATCATATACAAATGGATGAGTTGTGTTCAGATGTTTATGTTAGTTGTCTTATTAAAAAAAAACTTTCAACCTCAAGATGAACCTTTTTCTGTGGAGGGAGGACAAAACAATATAACTTCCATTAAACGAAAGAATAAGCTACATTTCAATGCACAAGTGCCATGAGCCATAAAGGAGCACATCTTTAGATAGCCAACCAGTCTAATATGTGTTTTTTATGCAAGTCGACTTCGTGAGAAACAAGAAAATCTCTCCTTTGAACGAATATTTCCCCATTGAGGAGGAATCTGGATTCCCAAAGTTAAAATTGTGTGTCTTCTTTTAAATATACTAGACTGCACGAATGAACCATAAAGAAAGCTAGGGCCATAAAAAAATGTTTTGCTGGATAGAACATACAATGAAGGAGAGAGGGGGAATATTGATTTATGTTTGTCACTCCTAACAATATCTCTTTGTATAGACACATGATGATAAATTCTAGATGTAGTGAATTCGGGGAGATCTTTCATATACATGTTGTATGAGATGGCTAACTAAGCTAAAGGGATGACAGTGCCAAAGTGGGCTTCTCCAGAATTCCACTCTAGCTAAGGATGCATATTAAGTTATTAACAGGTCCTATGCATGCTAGTGAAAGGAACTACCTGGGTAGATAAATATCTTCTATGATGTATATCATCCTTCTTAATATTCTTGTGATCTCGTTCATAGTTAATTTATTTCAATTTAGAATTCTTTATAATTTTTACTAGTTCAAAATAAAAGGTTAAAATAAGAAAAATTGCATCACTCAGTTCCTAATTAGAATTCAAATGTTTTCTAGGAAAATATTTATAAATTTAGTAATAATTGCCCATTCAGAGAAGAAAATTGGGGGCAAATCCATGAAAATAAATATAATGGTTTACTATGGTATTTAATGTTTTGGCAGTAATTAGTTTGTCGATGTTAATATTGAAAACCATTCTTTTGAACAATAATATCATCAATGTCCGCCGCCCAAATTCACATTATATTGTACGTGCAAGTGCGCGGGCCACTGCGCTATTCTTCAAGTAATGAGAGCCATGGACACTGTTACTCAGCAATTAGTTGTCCATGGTTCTGCAGGCCAGAAAGTGTTGCACAGCTCCGACCCAAAAAATCGATTGTGAGTATAGAGGAGAGCCTTTTTCAAGAAAATCCATAGAATGTGAAGAGAAATATTGGTAGAGCTATCGATTTATTAAATTAGGAGAAGTTCATTTTACACCTAGAATTTGCAGCTGAGTTTAATTCACGGGCTTAACTTCATTACATTGGTGTAACCAGCGGGTGTGCCGTGGCACACCCAGAAATTTAAGATTTTTTTCACATATACTCTCTCCGTCCCATAATGTAAGAAAATGTCTTACATTATTGGACGGCGGGTTGTGGCCCAACTTGACCTGAGACAGAGCAGTCACGCACAGCTGTAGAGGCGCAGCTTCGAGCGAGGAGCGACCTAATCCCCATCTCGCTCGGCTGCCACAGCGCGCCTGCTGCGGTGCTGCCGCCTGCCACCGCTCCGCTCAAGCGCTCGCTTCTCCGCAACTCCATCGGATCTCCTTCCACCACGCGCCCACGAGCCAGCGCCCGCCAGACATCTGGAGAAAGTGGCCTACCAGGAGTGTTGGACCAGACGGCCGCCGCCACTCCGGAGGAGCTGTTGACCTGCTGCTACCGCCTCCCTCCCATCCCCAGTTCCCCACTGTGGCTGACCTGCTGCTGTTGAGTGCCGACGCCCGACAGTGAGTGTTTTTCTGCAGTTCTTCTCCTTTTATCCAGTGGCAAAGAACAGTATATTTACTTGTAGTCGATTTGTCATTGTGTTAATTGTGTAGTGGGATCTCATATGTGTGAATTGATGCCATGTACTTCCAGAATTTGAATGTAAAGTCAATTTGGTGTATGAACTGATGTCATTTACTTCCTGAACCTGAATGTGTAGTCATTTAGGCATTGTGTAGTCACTAGTTAGAATGTTAGATGCCACTGTGTAGTCACTACTTAACTATTGTGTATTGATGCTTATTTTTCTATGTGCTTTTTGTTGTAATTGTAGAACCAAAGATGAAGAGGAATGGTGACATTAAGTCATTTTTTCTGAATTATGAGGCCAAAACAAGGAAGGTTGCAGCCGAAGAGCAACCTGAACCACATTGTCCTGATTCCCCACCTCCAGTCCATTCCGATGTTGAGATTGACATTGATATTGATGATGAAGCGCCATGGCAGCCATCACCCCAACATCCGCGTGCAAGGTCATATAATATTCAAAGGCTTCCACCTGAGCCAGGGGAAAGGATTCCTATTTCAGAGTATGATGTCGATGATCAAGATGAAGTTCGGAGACGGTACATTGCAAAGAATGCAGTCCAACCATATGCACACAACTTTGAAGTCAAGAAAATGTATGGTAAAAATTAACACTTCAACTTTGTTTGGTTTGAGAACTATAAATGGCTAGAATATAGTGTCAAATATGAGGCAACATTTTGCTTTGTGTGTTATTTGTTCAAAAGCAAATAGAATGGAGGACCTAGGGGTGATGTCTTTGTTAAAGATGGTTGGAAAAATTGGTATAGCTCTGATGCATTAGACAAACATGATGGTGGTATTAATACAAAGCTCAAGAGAAGTACAATTTATTTGTGGCACCCCAACCATCAATTGATAATATTATTGTGAGGGTGTCTAAAGAGGATCTACGTATGTAGAAGGCTAGGCTAACTTATTTACTTAGATGCTTGAGGTTTCTTTTGAACCGAGGTTTAGAAATGCAACTAATATTGGTGAGCTCTCTATTATGCTTGTTGCAACAAATAAGCATGCTCTTTATGATTTGGTTTAGTTACTCATCAAATTGATATTGATTTTACCGGTGGCAACGGCGAGTGTTGAAAGAGTATTTTTTGCAATGAATCTAGTGAAAAGTAAATTGAGGACTAGTATGAGTGATGATCGCTTGAATGATTGCTTGGTGACATTTATTGAGAGAGATGTGTTCATGAAAGTAAGTGAAGATGACATAGTTGATGCTTTCATGGCAATGCAACAATGTAGAGTTACCTAGTATTGTAATTTTCTACTTGTGCTTCTTTCATGTAAGACTATTCGTATTGTAATTGAGCACATTTGGGATATATTTTGTGAACTAAATTGTTGTGAGATTTCGATTGAGCTATTCATGTTATTCTTTTGCCATATTTTGTATGACACATGGATTAGGTAGAAAAAAAATTAGAGTGTGCACACCCTTCATTTTATTCCTCGGTCCGCCACTGCTTCATTATGGTCTAGTTTCACCCTTCAAATCTCAGAAGTGTTTCAAATACCCCCTCCTATATACTAACCCCAATTTTAACTGCCCACATCAGCTTTCTCTCACTTCTTTTGCCACATTAACTCACTTGGTCAAACCTGATCTGTTATGTTCCCGTTTATCCACAATTGAGCCTGAACTCAACAATCATATTTCTCCTAACTATTCGTCAGAAACAGATGATATCTTACCATAATGCTCACTAAACTATACGTGATTTGAAAAAAAAATCAATTTCTTAAGTAGAGTCAATTTTTAACCAAAAGATCGAGGTTTAAACTAAACACGCATGTTTCTCTCGAACAACTTTGTGAACATGAACGGATTTTACTAGCATGATCACAGCATTATGTAAAATTTAGTCAAGTACTTGTCACAATTTTGAATGTTGTTTCATATCTGAACCTAAAAAGTCTAAAATTCAACAAGTATGTTTTCTTCAAATCGGTGCTGATATTTAATTAGAATACTCACTAAATTGCGCATAACTTCTTGGAAATTTTTCAATTGTTTATATGTACTTGAATTTTGGGGGGAAAATGAGGCCAAAAGTAAATATGCAAGTTGCTCCCAAACCAACTATAAAAAAGAGCCAAAATTTTACTGAAATTCTTAGTCATTGTGTGGTGTTTAATACATTTACGAGGTTTTATTTCTTATTAGTATTTTGAAACCAAACCTTTGAGTTTAAAATAACAAATCTATGTCCCAAATTGTTGGCAAAAATGAGCTAGGATTTTTTTTTCGAATGCGACTAAAGTATGTTGATTTGTTGTGTTGTTTCCAAAATTTTGTGCAGTTTATTTTTTTCTGAAGATTGATAGTAAATTAAGCAAGAATAGCATATAATAAATAATATTAATTAGGCTTTTAATTTCCCTACTTATCACAAGCATTAATTACGAGTTATTTTCTTGCTCATTTTTGCGAGCTGGTGGAGATGGCATGAACAATTGAGTTTGATCCGACTGTGCGGTATTAGTTGGGGTGGGAGTAGTGGGGAGGTGCAAGTGAGATTTAACGAACGTGATCACAAGCACCAACTCCCATTCAATAGTAAAGATACTCCACCTGGACTTCTTTATTCTGATGAGTGGGGACCTGCTACTCCATCTGCTCATGGTTTCAAGTATTATGTCATTTTTATTGTATATTATTGTTGAAATATTTGCCTTTCGCTTCTTAAGAAAAAAAATATGATGTTGCGTGTTTTTTCTTAAATTCCGGAAACAGGTTGATTCGTCCATCAACATGAAAATACTCAACTTTGAAAGTGATTGTGGTGCCGAATATCAAAAACATAACTCCGTTTTTAAAGTTGTATGTGTTCCATTGTCGAGTGTCCTTTCCTCACTCACATCAATAAAAGGGGCGGCTTCCATTATCGAGTGTCCTTTTCTCACATACGCATTAATAAAAGGGGCTAGCCGATACTAAACGACACTAGTCTTGTTCTTTTTGCATATTCTAGTGTTCTCTTTGGATGTTGGGGTGGAGCATTCCTCGCGACATGCTATCTCATTGATCAAAATAAAGTTCATCCTGTTACAACACAATTCCTATCAGACATGTCTTTCCTAAAAATCGGATCAAACACTTGCAAAGCATTTGGATGTGAATGTTGGCCAAATCTCCATGCATAAAATTAATACCCATAAATGACCAATGCTTGCAAGCAGTTGAACCCCTTATGGAGCATAAGAAGTTGAACCCCTTATGCACAATGATATACCCGCAGTCTGGTGTTTCTCTCTTGGGTATAGCATTGTGCCTAAGGGGTTCAACTGCTTGCATGCACCATCTAGACGTGTATATGTTATCTTCTAGATATTGTTAACACATTGTGTAGATATAGTTAAATGTAAGTGGTTCAGCTGCTTGTTTGGATATTGTTAACTGCAAGTGGTTCTTTAAATCCCAACATAATGATGATGGTTCTATTGAGCATTACAAAGCGCATCTTGTTGTTAAGAGATTTTGTCAATACCATGGCATTGGATATTTTTAACTGCAAGCGGTTCTGTAAACCCAAACATAATGATGATGGGTCTATTGAGCATTACAAGGCGCATCATATTGACAAGGGGTTTTTTCAACTCCATGGCATTGGATATGGTAATACATCCATCCTTTTTGTCAAGCCGACAATTATGCACCTTTTTATTGTTTAATATATTTGAGTTTCTTGTGGATGGTCTCTTGTCCATTTTTAAAGATGTCGGTTTCCATTCTTGAGTGTCCTTTCCTCACACATATCAATAGATTAAATACTGCCATATAATAGACATTGGTCTTGTTCTTTTTCCACGGTCTGGTGTTCCTTTCGGTTGTTGGGGTGAAACTTTCCTCATGGCATGCTATCTCATTAATCAACTCAAATTTCGTACCATAACAACACAATTCCCATCAAACACCTCTCTCATAAAAACTATACCAAACACTCCCAAAGCATTTGGATGGGTATGTTGGTCAAATATCACCCATAAATTTAGTACTTGTAGATGATCATATCAGTCACAACAATGTGTTTTTCTAGGTTATAGCATTGTGTGTAAGGGGTTGCTTTCATGAACCCACTAGATGTGTATATAGCGCATGATGTCGTTTTGAAGAGAATGCCTTCTCATTTATGCATGTAACCAATGCATGATATTTTCTTGTTCATCTTACCCAGTCAACACATATGTCCTAGCTTGATAAAGTTCCCCTTATAGAAACCCACATAGCCGCCCACCAACCTATCGCTGGGAATATTCCTACTAAAGATGCGAATAACTAATCAAGAGGATTTTGTTCCAAATCTTGATTGTGTGCAAGATGAAAAAACGGTGCATGTTTTCTGATGCTCCCAATGCTCCTTCACCTACATCACATGTGGATTCAGGTATCCAAGGGGATTATCCACTAGTCATGTTGTCATCCTCTCGCCCAGCACACGCCTCAAGAATACTTTATGACCCAAGGTCCTGGTTTTTCAAGCTATCATCGATTCATCCATCGAGTCGAAATCGTACCTTGGTTCTTTATTGCATCCACGTTTTCAACAAGCCATGCATGATGAGTATTCTTCTATTGCCTCTGGCGACACACATCTTGTTCTTCCATAGCTATCTAGATATTTTTAACTGCGAGTGGTTCTTTATAACCAAACAATGATGATGGGTCTATTGAGAGTTACAAAGCACATCATGTTGACAAGGGATGTTTTAAATGCCATTGCTATCGATATGATAATACCTTCAGACTTGTTGTGAAGCCGGTTTATACTCCTTTTATTGTCTATTGGAGTCTCTTATGGATGGTCTCTTTGTAAAACGGAAGTCAAAATGTGTTTCTGTATAGTGATCTCCATGAGTCTATTTATATGTTGCAGTTGCCTGGATATATTTATGCTTCTCGACCAAAACCTGTCTATAGGCATATAAATCCGATAATCATCTTCTGAGCCCAGGCTCATCTGCACCCACGCTGACGAAAAAATCATAACAAATACTAGCAAAATTCAAAAAATTCCAAATTTTTTTTGCATGGTAGATAATTTGATGCGTAAGGTCTGCTCCAATTTTCAAATCATTTGGACATCTGAGCAGCTCTCGGCAAAAAAGACAAATTCGGGGTCTGTAAAAAGTTCACTGTTCATGCACTGTTCTGACCCGATTTGTCCTTTTTGCCGAGAACTGCTGACATGTCCAAATGATTTGAAAATTGGAGCGGACCTCACGCATCCAATTGTCTACCATGCAAAAAAAATTGGAATTTTTTGAAGTTTTTTGAATTTTTTGTGATTTTTGTCTGACCGAGTGCAGATGAGCCTGGGCACCGAATCGCTGCACTCTATATTGATTTTAAAGGTGGTTTTGAGGGCATGGTATCACAGCCTTAGCTCCGTGCTCTAGGAATTTGGTTTTGTGTCCTCTATTATTTGATGTTATTATTATTATTATTATTATTATTATTACTATTATTTGATGTTCATGTGTTCACAACATATTGTAGGATCATTTGGCGTCTAGAGGGGGAGTGAATAGACTACTGAAAAATTAACACCGCAATTTAGAGATCTTCTCAGTTTTGGTACTTTGCAACTTTACACATAGCTAGCGGTTGCCTAAAACACCCTACATGCAATTCTACAAAAAGTAATGAGCGAGGAAGATAACTTGCAAGTAAGTAAAATTAGGTGAGTTTGGAGATTGTGAAAACTGCGGTGTGGTGATCGACGATGTTTTCCGGTAGTCCGGATAATTGGCGCTATCCAATTCCACGTTGATAGAGGCTTCGAACCTCGAAGGCTCTAAGACCACAAAGTTCTCTGTTGAGTTGCCCACAAATGGCTCACCAAGCGCAAACCAACCTATTGCACCATGGCTTATAGACCACAAAGGTCAAGTGTCACTCGGGAAAGATCTTTACGAAGTAGGCGATCTACAAACCCTCACAAATTTCTTGGTTCCTTCACATATTGAAGGCTCCCAAGCACACCTAGGGGATCTAACATCCTCCAAAAGTAGCAACATAAGGTTTCTTGGTGATGAATCTCTTACTTATGCTTCAAAAATATAATCTCCACCATACTTAAACTCTAATAGAATGGATCCTTGTATATGGAGAGGTTGAGCATTTGAATGGTAGGCTTGAATGCAAAGAGTAAAACACATCATGGGGTAATAGATGTACTTTCACATATGTTTTTATTTATGTGGATGGTCTCGTTATTGGTAGCTCACAGGCGGTTATTACACTTTTGCATCATCTTCGGCTAGCATTCACTATCAAGTATCTCGGTCGCCTTTATTTTCTCCTTGGCAATGAAGTACCCCGAACTCCAACGGGGTCATCCTATAACAACATATGTGATTTGACCAAATAAGACCATCACCAACAGTTCCCATTTCTCGTAAAAAATTCTGGTTTAGGGGGAGTTGGGCCAAAAAAATACTCCAACAGTTCCCGTAAAAGCGAAGATTTTAAGGGACCCCGTATAATCAACCCAGCTCCCCCTCCATCTAGAGGGAGATGACCCTTCCCATAAACATTCCCGTAAAACTGCCATGTCAAGTGCCGCCACCGGAATCTGCCGCGCCGCCTCCAGACCCACCGCGCCGCCGCTGGTCGCCGCCAACACCATGCCGCCGACCGTTGTTGTCGCGCCGCCCGCCCGCCGCCACCGACCACTCCGATCTACTATCCACCGCCGCGCCACCGCCAAATACCATTTTTAGGAGAAGATTCAAAAGCAGTTCACCTATCAACCTCCCCTAGACTATATGGACACCCCGAAAAACCATATTTAGGGGAGTTTTTTGCGGGAACTGTTGGTGTGGCTCTAAGTCAGATAATGTGATCTCTCGCGACACAAATTAGCATTCACCTTAAGCTCATGAAACACCATTTCCCAAAAAATAATAGAACTGTTTGTCTGCCGTCTTGATGATGATTTGTTGAGTGATTTTGTAGTGGTGAGGAGATTTATTATTCCATGAATCTAAGAGATGAAGATGATCGAATGTCTCCATGTCGCATATATATAAAATAGTTCATATTACGGAAATTGCTAATGGAGCTCGAGCTCCATGAAGCCCTTAATTTGAAAAATTCAACAAATTTTTAGATTTAAAAACATCTGAAAATATCCAAAAAAAAAACTACGTGGGCTACACAAAAATGAAAAAAATGACAAAATCATGTATTTATGGCACATGTACTATTCACTAGAAAAGTATATGCTTTTGTATTTTTGTATAGCTCACATAAAAACATATTTCATGATGAAATTTCATACAAATCTAGTATGCACCTATAAGTACTTGTGTATTTATTTTCAGATTTTTTTTGAAACTTAGGAAGTTGATTTTTGAAAATTTCAGTCTCCATGGAGCCCGAGCAAAAAATCCACTCTCTTCATATTACCCTTATATAAAGAGGGGAATAGTTAGATCTAATCTCCATCCCTCTTTTTTTTTGCGGGTAGATCTAATCTCCATCCCTGACGTGTTTTGGAAATCATGAAATTTTGTGAAGGCGATGTCTAAGATCACACGTTTTATACCTACTTCGTTGTAAAACTCCCTTATCTCTACTCCTAATGTCTTAGTTGGTGGGATTGCCTCACCGGTTTATTTTCGTCCCCCACTTTCGTCAGGTTTTTTTTCGTCTCCCCTCCCACCACCCCACCGATTTATTTTTTCTCCCCTATTTCCTTCTAAACAAACACTTTCCTACCGTACAAAAAGTCACAGACCTAACTTTCCTAACTTACCCAAATCAACCGATTCATCTCATCAATGCAATTTGCTTTAGAAAACAAATAACGGATTTTAAGGAAACAAATAACGGACTTTAAGGAAAAAATCCAATTGACTAATCTTCTTTTCTCTACTCCTGAAGAGGTAGTACGTAGGTGGTCGTTGTTTGTTCGTACGTAGGTGGGAGTTGGTACGTCGTTCGTTTCGTTCCCTCGGGACTCCCCTCGATCTCCACAGCATCGGACGATCACCTCGCCCCGATTTTTTTGCAATCAAATCCTACCTGCCGATTTACACCGATTCTTCTCCAACCAAACCAGCGGCCAAGCCGGTAAATGAACACACGCACGGGCGACGTCTAAGGTAAACGAACGAGGCCCGCCCCATGTCAAAAAAAAACGACGCCAGCCCTAGCCCGTCCCCATGCTCTCGCTCGCAGCCACCGCTCTCTCCTCGTGACGATCGCCCTCAAGCGCCCTCCTTCGGTGTCGCCGCCAGCCGACGGACCTCAACAGAGAAGGCCAAGAGCTAGCTAGGATTCTAGCCGGCGCCCCTGCCTTCCTTCCGGCTGGACGTCAGGCCGGCCTCCTCGGCGGCGCGCCGCCACCCCACGGACCACAACAGAGAAGGGCACGAGCTAGGGTTCTAGCCGGCTCCCCCGCCTCCTTCCGGCTTCCCGTTAGGCCGGCCTCCTCGGCAGTGCGCCGCCCCCCTACAGCCATCCCTTTTCTCTACCGCCTCCTCCCCAAATCTGAGCACCGCCACTCACCATCTCCTGCCCGTCGGCCAGAGAAACACATCAGTTAGCTGCCCCATCTCCCATTATCCCTTCATTAGCACTTTTCCAAGTCCATTTGCAAAATCCGAATCCACCACTTTCAAATCATGCTTGGTGTGTGCTGGCGGTGCGCAAGGAACATGATGACTTTTATCGGAATCAAGGTGTAGTTGTCTCAATCTTGTACATGTTGTTCTCTGAATCATGTGGTATTTCTAAGTGCTCTGCATATTTTGTGGTGGATAGAGGAAGCGGAGGCGACGACTCGCAGCTGTTCTCTTTACACCTGGCATGGTCGAGAGGCTAGGGAGGAGCAGATTTTGCACTCGTATTTGGTCGGGATGGGGATGAATTTGGGAGAGATGTTGCTGGGAGGTGTACCAATCATTTTTCTGTCCTCTGTATGTTATCCCTTTGCACTGATGTGTAATTTTTTTTTAGCAGGGAATAGTGTAGCGATCATGAACAGAAAAATTGGTAGAAGGTGAGGAGAACAATCTGAGTGAACAACATTAGTTGAGTATTAAGATGTAGCTTTTCTTGTGCCTTTACGTATTTCAGATAAGCATCATACTCTGCCCGCAGCATGTAAGGGAAACCAAAAAGGAATAAAAAATATTTGGGCTTCTTCGTAATTGTCCATTTGGTTCTAAGCTTTTCTAAGTGGCAAACATATTTCACATAAATTAATAAATAGCCTTGCTGCACATTTGAGTTGGTTTACAATGAAGTTGGCAAGTACATGTTCTTGCTGACTACATATTTTTCATAAATATGGGGGTATGAAGATAATTTGTTCTTTCTTTACTCTGTTCACAACGGGATAACAATATTTTTTGTGTTTCAGAGTGTTACACAATTTATCAAAGGGAGCACAGACTCTAATCTAATGATGTACAACAGCTTTGATGTGATAGAGGATCATGGTGGTCTATGGATTCCGCACCCGTTAGAAGACTGAGAAAGGTACATTGTTTCTGTAACACAATGATATTCAGAGCAACCGTGCACTACGTGAGATTTAGAAGGTATTCAGATTAGTGTTGGTTGATAACTGTAAATTCCATTTGTGTGAGTTTCATATTTATTATCCGGTTCGACATACTAATCCATTGTTCTTTGATGGGCAGTTGGTATTGCTGGCGGATGCATCCATGTGCTAATTTGCTGGCATTGAGCGGACGGATCCAAGGGAATTGGGGCGGGCAGCCAGCTGGCAGTGCACGCATGGGCGATCACGATGCAACAAAGTGCCGGGGAGTAATCTGGGAGCGGATGGACGGGGCCCGAGGGAGAACATGGGTGGGGAGCGTGCAGACTGTCGACGAAAGAGAACAACACCGGGTTTGTTAATTACTCAACAAAACAGAGATTGTTCTCTTTTTTGATTGGTATAGAGTGGCTTATCAGGCTTGCGGCATGATCATAGATTTATCTCTTGATTTACGTGGGAGGATAGAAACACCCTTTCTAAAGCTACATTTTTTTTAAGAATTTGGTTCATTGCAAATCTCTATGAATTTGATTACTATTTTTATTGGCTGTGTTGCAAAATTGAGTCCAGCTATATGTATGCCTTGCTTTAACGAAAAACTGCCCCATGTCTATAATCCTTCTTTACTATCTTTTGGCGCTGGCCGTGGTCGAGGGTCCGGCGGTGGATGGCGCAGCTGTTTGGGAGCCTGCCCAGTGACCGGTGCGGAGGTGAACCAGAGGCTGCGCAGCCCCTGTGAAGTGGCAGAGCCCTGGAAGATGACTTCATCGACATGTTGTTGGACAAGGAGAAGGCAGCCGAGCTGGATCTCCATATTCCGCAAGCACTCTTCATGGTAATCACATCACATTGAGTAGTTTTGTTATATTAGTATTGATGAAGTACAGCACAACTTGTTCTATTAGTATTGCTCTATTAGCTTGATGTTAACAATTCCTGACATCGACGCGCTTGTTCCAGTATGCTCTTTGGATTCCCATAGTTAGTGGTTCCTTAAGTAGTTTCATGTTTTTGTGGACTATGGAAGAAGTGAACATCTAGCTCTCGGTTTAGGTTTTCCACAAAAAGTTAAGTACTTTTGTGAACATCGATCTGGCCTGCAATCATGCTGGTCGTGCTAGCACTGACAACGTAGATTATGCAGTATACTGCTAGGATCAGTGACACTTATCCTACTTCCTTAACAGAGGGCAAATTGATAATTTTTTGGTCGATATAGCAGGCAAACAGAAGAACCTAAAACTCATATGCAAATATTTTTCCATTTAATATGACCACTCCCATTACTACGCGTTATATTTAGATGCACTAGGTTTTTCATTAAGAAATATGCTTACTGTTTCTTCATTCAGTTTTTGTGAACTTTTTGTTAGCAAGATCTGCAGGAAAGCTATTTTATTCTAGAGTTTCATCGAGCAATACATGACATTTGCTATATATTTTTTTTACAAAATTCCTATTTTCTTTTAGAAACTTTTGCAACTAGATGATACCAATTGTTGGAGTTCTTGATCTTGTTGGAGTTTTTTTTTGTGTGCAGAGAGACCAAACAAGCAACCATCAAGATTGCCACCAAGGCCAACCAGCATGGACATTTCTTCTTTAATTAAGGTCATTTCCCTGCTCCTTCTTCATATCTCTTTGTGTTGATCTTGATGTTATTAGCACAAAACTTTTTTGTGCACATTTAGAGGATTATCGGTCCTAGGTGTGATTAAAAGTTTTTGTTTCAAGCGCCACTCACTATTCACCACCGAATTGATTTGAGGGAACCGAATATATGCTTCAGTTGGCAGTAAATTCGAATATGTGATATATTTTTTGTCCATGTACCAATGATGTGATTCATTTATAAATATCACTCCAGCAATTGAATCGCCTTAAAAATTGTATATAACACGATACATTCTTTTGTCAGACTATATATTCCAGTTCTTATGTTCAATGCTTTCTACAGCTGGTTTAATGTAGTTTTGTACATAGAGCTATTGGTCCTTCTTTATGATTCATGAGATTGTTGACAAGTGGTAGAAACCATCTTCGGCTGAACACTAGTAGAAAAAGGGCCATTTGTCCCGGTTCGAAAGGGCCTTTAGTCCCGGTTCTGGAACCGGGACTAAAGGGTCGGGACTAAAGCCCAAAACCTTTAGTCCCGGTTCGCTTACGAACCGGGACCAAAGGGGCTCCACGTGGCCGCTGCGGGAAGCCCAGGCAGGAGGACCTTTAGTCCCGGTTGGTAACACCAACCGGGACCAAAAGGCATCCACGTGGCGCTGCCTGGGGCGGGGGAGGGAGGACCTTTAGTCCCGGTTGGTGTTACCAACCGGGACTAAAGGCTCCACCTTTGGTCCCGGTTGGTAACACCAACCGGGACCAAAAGGCGGCCACGCGTCAGCAGCTTGCAGTCGCTGGGTTTTTTTTTTGGAAGGGGGGGTTTTGGGGTTTTGGAGGGTTAATTTAGGGGTTTCATATTGTGTTAGCGAGCTAATAGAGAGAAGTGACCTCTCTTTTTCCGTGCTTGGTCGATGCTAGCTACTACACATATAGAGAGAACTCGACGCTAGCTAGTAAGCAAATAAAGGAAACCATTAATTACACAAGATCGTCATGAACATATATAGAGAGAAGTGACATCTCTTTCTTCATGCTTGGTCGAACAACAAGTTTTCGTATATCTATCCGACGCTGCTACATATGTACAATATATAACATCCCTTACAACAATTTCAATTTCACATGGTATTCTCCTTGTTCAGGTATGACGTGGTCAAGAAAGAATCCCGCCAATTCCTCTTGAATTGCTCGTATGCGATCATGTGGTAGGAGTTCATCCCGCATCTGCCAGATCTAATTTAAAGAAGGGGTCAATACATATATATGAATGAACTCAACACAATTGATGGTAATATATAAAATAAAATTGTGAATATTGTTTACGTACTTCAAATTGTTTCTCAGAGGAGTCCCGTTCAGAGGTATAGTAGCGAATGAACTCGCATACGTAGTATCCACATAAATGAGTGTTGGGTGCCTGCAACAAGCACTTTACGAGAATAGAGTTCAATCAAACTGATAAGCAAGCATGATAATGGTATTGATGAAACTAGAATCAATGAGAGATGCGCGGAACTAGCTATAGTACTACTTACTTTGGGGTGTGTAAATCGCAGCTCCTTCTTCAGACCCGGAACCTTAGCGGTGAACGTTTTCCAAACCCTGGCAGGCAAAGAAAATGATTACTTGATATCAGGAAATGAACGAAAGTTGCCGATATGGTCCCGGTATTGATTGAACTTACTTCTGGAGCATTGCAGTCATGTCCGCATAATACTTGGGATCTTTACGGAGCGAGTCTAAGACAGTTACTAATGCCCCATCAAGGTTAATGGATAGCAGAATATAGTGGAAGCTGCGCACGCATAACTCATCAATTACATTACTTAACCACGAGTAAGCGGAACCGAATATGCAGAAGACAGTAACACTCACTTGAAGTTGTAAGGAAAGAGTATTTCCCTTTTGTTTTGATGTTTAAGGAACGTTTGTAGTAAGTTGTTCTCAGTATCTTTAGCCGCCTTTCGTACCGACCATTCATTTACGGTATTTGGGCTAATGAACCCAACGTCGAAGATTCCTATTTTTTGGCATTCGACCATCTTCAATCTGCATAATATAGTGAGGATAATTATATATACATGCAATGAACGAGCTGAGCTAGAGACTTAATTATAGAAGTAATACTTACAGACAGTAGCAAGTCATGAGTTGTTTGTCGAGGGCCTTTTGATTGTATAATTGAAATAACTCCACAAATTCAACAGGCAGCAGGTCGACTCCAGGGAAGTCATGCTCTTTTTTAATTCCGACTAACAAACTGTCTTTCCCAGACTTCCTGCAGGTTTCCATGTACCAGTCATGCAATTTTTGCATCATCGTTGTTAGATGAGGATGATCAGGTTTGACGAGAGGCTTCCCGTGCTCGTATCTAAAGACGTCTACTACCTCAGCCGTTTCAAACTGTACATCATCGGGCAGGTAATCATCAAGAGTGGTACCGGGCAATAGCACCGGATGATTAGCGATATCGCTAGACACCTTGAGCGGGGGGCACGATTGCTTCTCCTGTTCGCCGAGTTGGGGAATTGTTTTCCCACTTCTTCGTTTTTTCGCTCTTGCAGCACTGGAAGTACTTACCGACTGCTGCGCTTTAGCATGTGTCTTAGTAATTATGCGGTCATAGTTGGAATCCGGCGGAGGCGGTGGTGGTCGCTTAAGGGCATCGATAGTGCGCTTCACTTTCACCGGATCTAGCTTCTCCTTCGGAGGTGGAGTTTTCTTTGCAAAATGGTCCCTCACTTCGGCACGACATATGTCCTCGTTTTCCTGCTCGGTCCTCTCATATGGTAACTTTTCCACAGGCTTGAGACATGGACCGTATCTGAATTGCCTCCCGCCTCTGCTTGTACTGCTAGCCGCCAGAGCAGCGGCGTCTCTCTTTCGTCGTTGCTAAGGAGGCGGAGAAGGAGGCGGAGTGCTCCGACGCGCCGGAGTAGGCGAAGGAGGAGGCGGAGTGCCCTCACGCGTCGGAGGAGCCGGAGAAGGAGGCGGAGTGCCCTGATCACTCGCCGGAGGAGGAGGAGGAGGAGGAGGCGGAGTGCCCTGACTTGCCGGAGGAGGAGGAGGAGGCGGAGGCGTCCAGTTTGGAAGCTTGATGTACTCCTTCTGCCATAGACATGTACTCCTCAGAGCACGAACCAGCTGATTCTCCCCTTCACCTGTAGAGTGGTAAAGCTCGAGCTCCTCAAATCCCTCCATTACTTCATCCACCATCACAACAGCATAGCCATGTGGAATCGTAAGGCAGTGAAAAGTTCCGTTGGGTTGAGGAGGTGCAACAGAGCCGAGAGCCGCCTTGAAAGTGAGGTTATGGCATTTCATCATAAGCTCGCAATTTTGAGCCTCCGTGATAGTATCCACGGGGTAGATAGGCTCCGTGAAGTCAGTCTGAACGGGCTCCGTGGAAGCCACGCTGCTTCTCCGCTGAGATGGCGGGGTAGCTTCTGGGGTAGCTTCGTGCCGCTGAGATAGTTGGCCGGCAGCTCGCTGGCTCTCAGCTTCCTCTAGCTTTTGTAGTCTTGCACTCATCTTCTGCATGTCGCTCAGCTCCGCTTTCCTCTTTCTCTCCCGGCTTCTGTAACCGCCTGCGTCGGGAAACCCAAACTTCCACGGAACGGAGCCTGGTGTGCCTCGTGTTCGTCCAGGGTGCTCAGCATTCCCTAGGGCCTCAGTCAGCTCGTCCTTCTCTCTGTCGGGAATGAACGTCCCTTCCTGCGCTGCGGTGATATACTTCTGAAGCTTCGTGACGGGTATTGCAAGTTGCTCGTCCGTCCAACGGCACTTCCCTGTTTCAGGGTCCAAAGTTCCCCCAACCCCGAAGAACCAAGTCCTTGAACGGTCTGGCCATTTCAATGTCTCTGGTTCGACCCCTTTAGCAATCAGGTCATTCTCAGCTTTGTCCCACAACGGCCGGGCTTTGAGGTAGCCACCTGACCCCGTGTGATGGTGATACTGCTTCTTTGCAACGTTGTTCTTGTTTGTCTCTGACATTTTCTTACTCTTGTCTGATGTCTTGTAGGCCACAAATGCGGGCCAGTGATCTCTTATCTTCTCAAATCGGCCGATGAATTCTGGAGTCTCGCCTTTGTCGACAAACTTTGATTTCAACTCCTTCTTCCACCTCCTGAATAGATCTGCCATCTTCTTAAGAGCACACGCCTTGACCAGTGGCTCTATAACGGGCTTATTCGGATCCTCCTCTGGCGGTAGGGTGAAATTTGCCTTCAGCAAGGTCCAAAGATCATCTTTCTGTCTATCGGTGACATAATCACCTTCAGGGGCGTCGTCCTTAGGCTTATTCCATTGCTTGATGCTGATCGGGATGTTGTCCCTAACAATAGCTCCGCACTGAGCAGAAAATGCGTCCTTGGTCCGCTTGGGTTCAATCGGTAGGCCATCGTCCGCGAGTGCTGTGATCGTGAACCTTTCATCCTTGTGCAACCTCTTCTTCGGGCCTCGTCTCGTTACCGAAGTTTGGCTCGATCCGGAGGGCTATAAAAGAAGAAAGAAGAGTTAATATATATATGTACATACCAAAACAATTAATGCATCAATTAGCTAGTCAGCACCTCCGGAGCCATCATGATCATGTCACCGGAGCCATCATGATCATGTCCTTCCTCCTCCATTGTTCCATCGGTGTCGTTGAGAAACGACAAGACAGCATCACCTCCGGCGAGGATTATCTCCCCCAACAACTGTTCTTGTTCCAAGTCTCTTTGATCCATAGTTTCTGCAAATATTACAACATGGCAATTAATATACAAACATGAATGTCCGACGTCCGGACTGCCTCTCTCATGAATGTCCGACGTCCGGACCGCCTCTCTCATGAATGTCAAACAAGGGATTCTCTTAACCTTTAAGGGATTTAACAAAATGGCGCCATTCTGAATGTGTAGAAAATGGTCCATATTTTTCCTGATCTCATCTACCCTTCTATATGTCACGTTGTCTAGTGTCAAAGGATTCAAGAAAACCAAGGCTTCATCATTAGCCGGAAGTAACAGGCGCATAATGGTACGAAGCTCTCCAAAATTGTTTTGGAACGGAGTCCCGTATAGGATAATTAATTAGCTTTTTGGTACGAAGTTCAGCAAGAGCCTTCCGAATATCGCTATTTGGAAGGCCTTTGCTGAAATTCGTACCAAAAAGCAAATTATTCTATCCGGAACTCCGTTCCAAACCAACTTTGAAGAGCTTCATAGCATCATACGCATGTTACTTCCGGCTAATGATGAAGCCATGTATTTCTTCAATACTTTGACAGACAACGTGACATATAAAGAATATATATAGATGAGATCAAAAAAAAATTGGATCAACTTGTGCACATCCATAATGGGGGCATTCTTGATAAATCTATGTTACCGGAGTTATCTATGTTACCGGAGGGGGTAGACGACAACGGCGCTCACCCCTCATCTCATGTCCGACGTCCCCCCTCATGTCGAAGTTATCGGGGAGGGGGTAGACGACAACGACGCTCACCCCTCATGGTCGGGCGAGAGGGGGTTGATCGACGTCCCCCCTCATGTCGAAGTTACCGGAGTTTTCTTCTAGGGGTTTGGCTGACCTCGAGAGTTTGTCAGGTAGGGGAGGGGGGTAGGAGATCGACAACGCTTTTTTTCTAGGGTTTGCGTGGCCTCGAGAGTTGGTCGCCCGATATGTCCGACGTCCCCCCTCATGTCGAATTTACCGGAGTTTTCTTCTAGGGGTTTGGGTGGCCTCGAGAGTTTGTCGGGTAGGGGCGGAAGGGGGTAGGAGATCAAGGGCGACGGCGACATACATACATATAGCCACATACATACATGGGAAAAAATGCTATGAACAAAAAAATGCTATCGGGGAGGCGGTATATCGACCCCCCCTCCCCCCTCATGTCGAAGTTATCGGGGAGGGGGTATATCGACAACGACATACATTCCGGATAACATATACACACATATACATGAACATATATACATATACACGAAAAAAACATATACATGACTTTTTACATGAACATATACACACATATACATGAACATATATACATATACATGAAAAAAACATATACATGACTTTTTACATGAACATATACACACATATACATGAACATATACATATACATGAAAAAAAACATATACATGGCCGGAAAGGGGGGGGCTCACTGGGGTGGGCGGCGATGGCTGGAGGCCGGCGACGAGGACGGCGGGCTCGGGGCGGCACGCGGTGACGGGGACGAGGACGGCGGGCGCTCGGGGAGGCGACGACGACGAGGGCGGCGGGCTCGGGGAGGCGATGACGCGGCGATGGGGAGGCAACGGCGACGACTGGGACGGCGGGCTCAGGGAGGCGACGACGACGAGGACGGCGGGCTCGGCGACGGCGACGACGCGGCGACGTCGGGGAGGCGACGGCGATGACGGGGCCGGCGGGCTCGGGGAGGCGACGACGGCGAGGACGGCGGGCTCGGCGACGGCGACGACGCGGCGACGGGGAGGCGACGGCGACGACGAGGACGGCAGGCTCGGGAAGGCGACGACGCGGTGACGGGGAGGCGGCGGCGACGACGGGGACGGCGGAATCGGGGAGGCGGGCTCGGGGCAACTGGTAGATGAAAACCTGAAATTTTCCAAGGGTTTTCTTATATACAAGAAGCATTGGTCCCGGTTGGTGGCACCAACCGGGACCAATGCCCACCTTTAGTCCCGGTTGGTGCCACCAACCGGGACCAAAGGTCTCTTTTCATCAGCCCAAAGGGCGGGAAGCAGAGACCTTTGGTCCCGGTTGGTGGCACCAACCGGGACTAAAGGGTGGCATTGGTCCCGGTTGGTGCCACCAACCGGGACCAAAGGTGGGCATTGGTCCCGGTTGGTGCCACGAACCGGGACCAAAGGTGGTGCTGCCCGGGGCCAAAAGTTTAGTCCCACCTCGCTAGCTGAGTGGGCTCGAGAGTGGTTTATAAGCGCTGCTGCGCACACCCTCTCGAGCTCCTCTCAACAGCAAGCTTACGGGCCTAATCGGACACACCGCTGCCTGTGGGCCTTCTGGGCCTTATGCGGGCTTGAATCCTGGCCCAACTGGATGGTTGGGTTTCTAGTCGTATTCAGGCCGCGGTGGCCCAGTAGGCGGCATTTTTTCTACTTTTTTTGTTTTCTTTTTTGCTTTATTTATTTTTTTCAGTGATTCTTTTTGCTTTTCGGTCACAAAAATTATAAACTTTCTGTTAGTTCCATTAGTTTCCAAATTTGAATAGTTTAAATTTGAATTCTTTTAAATTGGTGTGAATCACTAGTTTGTGAATACCTTTACTATAAAAATAGATTTTTGAGTGATTCTTTTTCCTGCTATTTAATATTACTGTGTTTTATCATTATATTCAATTTGGCAATTTTTAGGTTATTTTAAATGTCAATTTGGTAATCTTTGTGAAAATTCTTTTTGCTATTAATGTTTTGAACAAAAAATACTTTGATAACTTTAGTTGCATAAATTTTATATAATTTTAGTTTCATAAATACTAGAGGTTTATAAAATATTTTTAGTTGATTCCTTTTGCTATTAGAGTTTTATAAAAGCTTTTTAGTTGATTCTTTTTGCTATTGAAGAATATTATAGTTTTATTTTAGTTGATCATAACAGAATTTTTTAATTGATTATTTTTAGTTCATTATTTTTGCTATTAGAGTTTCATAAAGGTTTTCTAGTTCATTCTTTTTGCTATTAGTTTCATAAAAGTTTTGTTTTAGTTTCATAAAAGTTTCATAAAACTTTCTTGCTATTAGTTTTGTTTTAGTTTCATAAAAGTTTTGTTTTAGTTTCGTAAAAGTTTCATAAAAGTTTCATAAAACTTTCTTGCTATTAGTTTTGTTTTAGTTTCATAAAAGTTTTGTTTTAGTTTCATAAAAGTTTCATAAAACTTTCTTGCTATTAGTTTTGTTTTAGTTGATTAAAAGTTTTGTTTTAGTTTCATAAAAGTTTCATAAAACTTTCTTGCTATTAGTTTTGTTTTAGTTTCATAAAAGTTTTGTTTTAGTTTCATAAAAGTTTCATAAAACTTTCTTGCTATTAGTTTTGTTTTAGTTGATTAAAAGTTTTGTTTTAGTTTCGTAAAAGTTTCATAAAACTTTCTTGCTATTAGTTTTGTTTTAGTTTCATAAAAGTTTTGTTTTAGTTTCATAAAAGTTTCATAAAACTTTCTTGCTATTAGTTTTGTTTTAGTTGATTAAAAGTTTTGTTTTAGTTTCATAAAAGTTTTGTTTTAGTTTCATAAAAGTTTTGTTTTAGTTTCATAAAAGTTTCATAAAACTTTCTTGCTATTAGTTTTGTTTTAGTTGATTAAAAGTTTTGTTTTAGTTTCATAAAAGTTTTGTTTTAGTTTCATAAAAGTTTTGTTTTAGTTTCATAAAACTTTCTTGCTATTAGTTTTGTTTTAGTTGATCATAACATAATATTTTAATTGATTATTTTTTAGTTCATTCTTTTTGCTATTAGAGTTTCATAAAAGTTTTCTAGTTCATTCTTTTTGCTATTAGTTCATTCTTTGAGCTAAATGACCCTGAAATGGAAAAGCACTACAAATGAACTCTGAAAAGGTTGAAAGTTGGCATGGTATCATCATTTCACCCGCAATGCACTTCGTGTACAAAACGGACAATCTCTTTCGAAGTATCAGGGTTTCAGACGAAAACTCATCTGTTACAAAAGGCATTTAATTTCTTCACATGTAACTGCAATGATATAGTTGTGGAGAGAAAGTCTTCACTTTTTCTTCGCTTGTGTCCTTTGCTTATTACGCCGTAACCATGGATAATCTTCATCGTTTAACAGGGTGCTTGGGTCAGCCTTGACTTTGAAGGGAGGAATTTCATGAAACTTTTCATAATCTTCAGACATGTCTGTCTTGCCCTCCAATCCCACGATGTCTCTTTTTCCTGAAAGAACTATGTGGCGCTTTGGCTCATCGTATGATGTATTCGCTTCCTTATCTTTTCTTTTTCTCGGTTTGGTAGACATGTCCTTCACATAGAAAACATGCGCCACATCATTGGCTAGGACGAATGGTTCGTCTGTGTACGCAAGATTGTTGAGATCCACTGTTGTCATTCCGTACTGTGGGTCTACCTGTACCCCGCCTCCTGACAGATTGACCCATTTGCACTGAAACAAAGGGACCTTGAAATCATGTCCATAGTCAAGTTCCCAAATGTCCACTATGTAACCATAATATGTGTCCTTTCCCCTCTTGGTTGCTGCATCAAAGCGGACACCGCTGTTTTGGTTGGTGCTCTTTTGATCTTGGGCGATCGTGTAAAATGTATTCCCATTTGTCTCGTACCCTTTGTAAGTCAATACAGTCGAAGATGGTCCCCTGGCCAACGAGTACAGCTCATCAGAAACAGTGTTGTCACCCATGAGACGTGTTTGCAACCAACTGCCGAAAGTCCTGATGTGTTCATATGTAATCCAGTCGTCACACTGCTCCGGGTGTTTGGAGCGCAGAATATTCTGGTGTTCATCGACATACGGGGTCACCAAGGTAGAATTCTGTAGAACTGTGTAGTGTGCTTGAGACCAAGAATGCCCGTCCCTACATATTATTGAGTCCGCTCCTAGCGTGCCTTTTCCAGTCAGTCTCCCCTCATACCGCGATTGAGGGAGACCAATCTTCTTAAGGTCAGGAATGAAGTCAACACAAAACCCAATGACATCCTCTGTTTGATGGCCCATGGAGATGCTTGCTTCTGGCCTAGCGCGGTTACGAACATATTTCTTTAAGACTCCCATGAACCTCTCAAAGGGGAACATATTGTGTAGAAATACAGGGCCCAGAACGACAATCTCGTCGACTAGATGAACTAGGACGTGCGTCATGATATTGAAGAAAGATGGTGGGAACACCAGCTCGAAACTAACAAGACATTGCACCAAATCACTCCTTAACCTTGACAGGATTTCTGGATCGATCACCTTCTGAGAGATTGCATTGAGGAATGCACATAGCTTCACAATGGCTAATCGAACATTTTCCGGTAGAAGCCCCCTCAATGCAACCGGAAGCAGTTGCGTCATAATCACGTGGCAGTCATGAGACTTTAGGTTCTGGAACTTTTTCTCTGCCATATTTATTATTCCCTTTATATTCGACGAGAAGCCAGACGGGACCTTCATACTGAGCAGGCATTCAAAGAAGATTTCCTTCTCTTCTTTCGTAAGAGCGTAGCTGGCAGGACCTTCATACTGCTTTGGATGCATGCCGTCTTTTTCATGCACACGTTGCTGTTCCTCCCGTGCCTCCGGTGTATCTTTTGTCTTCCCATACACTCCCAAGAAGCCTAGCAGGTTCACGCAAAGATTCTTCGTCACGTGCATCACGTCGATTGCAGAGCGGACCTCTAGGTCTTTCCAATAGGGTAGGTCCCAAAATATAGATTTCTTCTTCCACATGGGTGCGCATCCCGCATCATCAGTCGGAACAGATAGTCCGCCAGGACCCTTTCCAAAGATTACTTGTAAATCATTGACCATATCAAGTATGTGATCACCAGTACGGAGGGCGGGCTTCTTCCGGTGATCTGCCTCACCTTTGAAATGCTTTCCTTTCTTTCGACATTGATGGTTGGTCGGAAGAAATCGACGATGCCCCAGGTACACATTCTTCCTACATTTGTCCAAATATATACTGTCGGTGTCATCTAAACAGTGTGTGCATGCGTGGTATCCCTTGTTTGTCTGTCCTGAAAGGTTACTGAGAGCAGGCCAATCGTTGATGGTTACAAACAGCAACGCATGTAGGTCAAATTCCTCCTGTTTGTGCTCATCCCACACACGTACACCTTCTCCATTCCACAGCTGTAAAAGTTCTTCAACTAATGGCCTTAGGTACACATCAATGTCATTGCCGGGTTGCTTAGGGCCTTGGATGAGCACTGGCATCATAATGAACTTCCGCTTCATGCACAACCAAGGAGGAAGGTTATAGATACATAGAGTCACGGGCCAGGTGCTATGATTGCTGCTCTGCTCCCCAAAAGGATTAATGCCATCTGCACTTAAACCAAACCATACGTTCCTTGCATCACCTGCAAAGTCCCCCCACCTTCTCTCGATTTTTCTCCACTGCGACCCGTCAGCGGGTGCTCTCAACTTCCCGTCTTTCTTACGGTCTTCTTTGTGTCATCGCATCAACTTGGCATGCTCTTTGTTTCTGAACAGACGTTTCAGCCGTGGTATTATAGGAGCATACCACATCACCTTGGCAGGAACCCTCTTCCTGGGGCGCTCGCCCTCAACATCACCAGGGTCATCTCGTCTGATCTTATACCGCAATGCACCGCATACCGGGCATGCGTTCAAATCCTCGTACTCACCGCGGTAGAGGATGCAGTCATTAGGGCATGCATGTATCTTCTGCACCTCCAATCCTAGAGGGCATAGAACCTTCTTTGCTTCGTACGTACTGCCGGGCAATTCGTTATCCTTTGGAAGCTTCTTCTTCATTATTTTCAGCAGCGAACTAAATCCCTTGTCAGATACACCATTGTCTGCCTTCCATTGCAGCAATTCCAGTGTGGTACCGAGCTTTCTGTTGTCATCTTCGCAATTTGGGTACAACCCTTTTTTGTGATCCTCTAACATGCGATCGAACTTCAACTTCTCCCTTTCACTTTCGCATTCTCTCTGTGCATCAACAATGACCCGGCGAAGATCATCATCGGGCACATCGTCTGGTTCCTCTTGATCTTCATCTTCCCCCATTGCAGCATCACCGTATTCAGGGGGCGGGTAGTTGTCATCATCCTCTTCTTCTTCGTTGTCTTCCATCATAACCCCTCTTTCTCCGTGCTTGGTCCAAACATTATAGTGTGGCATAAAACCCTTCTCAAGCAGGTGGAAGTGAAGGGTTTTAGAGTTGGAGAAAGCCTTCGTATTCTCACAGACAGTACATGGACAATGCATAAAACCATTCTGCTTGTTTGCCTCAGCCGCTTCGAGAAAATTATGCAGGCCCTTAATATACTCGGAGGTGCGTCGGTCACCGTACATCCATTGCCGGTTCATCTGCGTGCGTTATATAGTTCTTATTATTGAACAACATATAACTCTCTAGAGCATCTAATTAAAACACACAAATAAGAACTTTTTTATTTTAGAAAGAAGATAAGAAGAAGAGGCTAACCACGGTGTTGCCGGCGCCGAGATGGGCGCGGGCGATCGACGGCGGTGAGGACGGGGACGGGACAGGACGGACCGCCAAACCTAGACAAATCTTGAGGAAAATGGAGCTTGGACAAGGAGCTTCGAGAGGAGAAAGCTTAAGTGTGGCTCGGGCATTTCATCGAACACCTCATGTGCATAGGACGTGAGCTAGAGCACCACAAAAGCTCTCCCACGGCCGGGCAAAAAAACAGAGCAATGCATTGCTCTGCTCGCGGGCGGGGGCTATATATAGGCCAACCATTGGTCCCGGTTCCAGCCACAAACCGGGACCAATGGTTGTGGGCCAGGAGCGAGGCGCATTGGTCCCGGTTCGTGGCTGGAACCGGGACAAAAGGGGTCACCTTTAGTCCCGGTTCCAGCCACAAACCGGGACCAATGGTTGTGGGCCAGGAGCGAGGCGCATTGGTCCCGGTTCGTGTCTGGAACCGGGACAAAAGGGTCCAGACGAACCGGGACCAATGCCCCACGAGGCCCGGCCGGCCCCCTGGCCTCACGAACCGGGACCGTTGATCCCATTGGTCCCGGTTCGTGACTGAACCGGGACTAATGGGCTGGCCTGGCCTGGACCAAAGCCCTGTTTTCTACTAGTGGAATTTGAAGTCCGCGTTTGCAACTGCGCTCTTGGATCTTATTTTATTTGTGATCTAAATGCTCACTATATCATTGTTTGTTAGCAGTATGTACACCCAATTTGATTTTAAAAATAAAGAAAATAATTTTTTATAGTAAATTAGTCCATGGTGAAACGGACATAACTCAATTCATCTTCTGTGTATAATTTATTAATTCATATTTTCATTTGTTGCACCATTCAAGGTTCATTACCGCCATGTACTGAAAGTTAATTTGATCTACCCGTTGGAGTTTAATCTACGAAAGCATGAACTGTTCATGTCATTAGTTTGGTTCAGTATATTTACATGGAAACATAAATCATCAACTTCCTCATAGAGCTGTCATTCTCTGTTAGACATGTGATTTCTCTACTTCTCCTCCCCATTTTATTATCTTCTCTTCAAGGAATCCCAAAGCGTAGTCGTACATAAACTGTTCTTTTTTTTAGAATGATGAACTACCCCATGTGAGTTTCTTGATCTTTCGTTCCTGATTTCACATTGTTTTATTTTCGTACATGTGTTAATCCTCGGTTGTAGCTAGCTTAGTTTGCGAGCATTTCATTGTTGTATTGTTTTTCTCTCAGACATGAAGCTTTGGCTGTAGCTAGCTCGGTTTGGAATTATAGCATCTTGCAGTTGATTTCCTCGACATCAAATTTGCTTTTTGAAATATGTTCTTTCATTGGCATTCAGGTAAGAAAACAAACAACAACACATGTATCCGAACCTTTCTAAAAACCTGTACAACAGTGTAGTGGCCTCAAGGTCTCGCTCAACCCCTTCTTGCAGACGCCTCTCTTCTGTATTATACTGTTACTATTGTGCACAATTGAAATTGAGGTGAAGGTCTTTCCAATGCTTGTTGCGGTGGTCAAAGGCGGAGCAAAGTCGGAGACGAAGCCTCTTGATATATGTTTAGTGGTGGGTATTTATATTTTCAAATAGCCAGCACATCGCCGGCGAGGGGGGAATGAAGGTGAGAGGGGATTGATGACGAATATTCATCGAGCTACAGTACATGCATATATGTCTCGCTTTTCTGTTTCTTATAAGTTGTCCTCATTTTGGTGCTTCTATTTAGGTTTGGATTTTTTTTTTCTTCATCACGCAAGGCCCATCCAGTTGTGAGCTTCGATGAATTTGTTAAGAGTTGGAGGAGACAACATTGCACATCAGAGCTACGCTGAATGTAGCGAGGCAACCATGAATTGGGTATGTTCACGCGAGGGAGGGGAGAGTAGAGGAACATTAACATTTTTCATGCTTTGGATGAAAATTTTAATTCATAGTTTCTTTGTACGTGGCAACACACGAGCGGTACTGGTGGCCTCACAATGAAAGTAGCGCCAGCAGAATCAGTAGGCACTGGATGGGAAGGCGGTTGTCGCCCTTGTCCCTCGGTCTCCAAAAGGATTTGCTAATAACAACAGAATAATCAGTACCACCAGTAACCCTTCTATTTACCCACCTTCAGGGTAATTGTAAATGGCATTTGGTTATTCGTGTATACCACCAGTAGGACTCAGGATTTATGGATTGTCAATAGCCTCATCTGATTGCTTGATGTACGTATATCGCTTTCTTTTCAGTTTCCATTTCATCTGAGCAGGGCGATGAGGGAAAGAACTGGTCGTGTTGAAAGTCAGTTTACTGCATCAAAGATGGGAAGTTCTGAGATTTGCAAGAGGTGATAGAGGATGGTTAGTTATTGTGGATCATCATATAGTAGTGGAAGATGAGTACAAGCATAAGCTTATTAAAAATTTGTAGTTCCTGACTGCACGAGACATATATTTTGTAATCTTTTTCATTTTCTTCTAAGAGGATCAAATATGTATTTTGTTCCTCCCAATGTTTCGAAGGACGAAGCTGAGCCGGAGCTGCCGCCCGTGTCAACC
Source organism: Elymus sibiricus (assembly GCA_039707655.1). Taxonomy (NCBI): domain Eukaryota; kingdom Viridiplantae; phylum Streptophyta; class Magnoliopsida; order Poales; family Poaceae; genus Elymus; species Elymus sibiricus. The sequence goes on from CM077672.1 coordinate 363,813,634, forward strand.
CGTGACCGCTGCAGCGCGATGCGGAGGGCCAGCTCCTCCTCGTCGCCCTCCGCCTCGCGGACGAAGGCGTCCAAGTCGTCCTCTTTGCCGGATCTGTCACCTCCGACGCTGCCGGTGCTTGACATAGGGACAAAGAGGTGAGGGAATGGATGTGGAGTGGAGGGGAATCGATAGAGTGCGGATCGAAAGTGAAGTGGCGTTAGGGTTTGCTCCGAGTGGGGATTTTAGTGGGGTCGGAGTGGGCTAGCGTGGGCCGAGGTGATGTGGCGGACGCGGTCTTCCTATATACGCCCCAGATTTGGGTTGGATATGATGGGTGCGGGACAGCCCAGACATATAGGGTTGTTATGAGGCATCGATCTGCGTCGTTTTTTTGACCTGTTAGTGACCGGGCGGTTCGACAGGGCATATAGGGGTGGTTTGTGGTGCTTGGATGTAGATGCTCTCAGGTGGGGCGTAGTGGAGGTGGTTGGATCGACGAGAGAAGAAACAAGACAAACATTTGGAGGAAGACCAGCGACAAGCGAGTTTGACTAAAACACAAATTTCTTTTTAGTTAATCGCAAAGGCACTCCCTTCAAATTTCTATGCAATGTGACCATACTAATACATTTTATTTGTATTATCACTATATTGAAGATAATATTAATTTAGGAAATTACAGAGATTTGTTTGGCTATTTTTTTCTTTATGCTCCGGTGGAATGGTAAAGAATTAGTCCATCCAGTTTGTATGATGAGTATTCTTCGTTACACATTTTAGACCTTCGACGTGATGTATTTGTGCTAACTGCATATATTGCTTGTGCATGATGGGTACGAGTTGAGGAAGGCGTTTTTATTATACTTGCTCAAATATCGTGCCAATGAAGATAAAGACAACATTTCTGATATTGTGCAAGATTTCTTAAACGCATCAAATAGATCTTAATTTGTAACGTATTTTTAGTTGGATCATCATTCTATATGTATGCAATGTCAAATTGCCTTTTTGTCATCAATTTACATTGCAAGTGAAGTGGACTTAAATTATTACCCGATTATGCCCGTGCTATCTATTCTCTACCTGTGAAATTTAACATGCATTATGTTTACATAAATCCAGCAAAATATTTCAGAAGCCCGTGACAATGCACGGGCATTCTACTAGTATTGGATATAAGTACACAACGTCCTCGAAAAAAAGAAGGACAAGTAGACAACGAAAATTTTAGAGGAAATCCCATCCAGATAACCACCTTGCTGAATACTTGAATTACACTTTGAAGACATACAAATCACACGGACACGGTACATGGACCAATTTCAAATTGTCTTAGATACGCATCCATAAATCACATAGAAATACGATCAAGTCTAGCTTTTATAATAAAAAGAAGAAAATAGAGGATTCGAACAAACGAACTTAACGGAACAACTTAAACATTTCCTGATTCACTTCAGAACCCAACCCCTAATTCTAGAGCCTCAGGGTCAGATCAATCCCGTCGGCAGTCTCTTCCTGATCCACTTCACGCACGCCTTGCTGGTGTCCACGGTGGCTTCCATCTCCAGTCCCCCGGTAGCCGCCGGCCACACGCGCCGACACAGCAGATGACGGTTGAGCCGGAGCAAGGCCGGTACCAGTCTGCTGCCATTGCCACTGCAACGAAGGAGGCACGAAGGGGACCGAGGGGTAGTAGTGGGCGGCAAACAGGTTCTCATGGAGGCGAGCTCTGCCCAAGGCGGTGGTGTCCGACGACGAAGCCCAGATGCGCGCCGACGACGAAGCGGGAGGACGGTCTATGCGTGCCTTCTTGTTGACGGGGCCGGGTGGCGCCCACAGGTGCCTGTGCACTGTCTGGTGCCCGGACCGCCCCTGCACGGTCGTGAACGTGCGCGGGCAGTACTCGCACTTGAACATGGCCTTCTGCACCTCGTTGCTGGAAGTCGATGACGCCGTGCGAGACGACGTTTGGCTCGTGTACCTTGCCTTGTCATCCTCGGCACGGGTGGCCAGCGGCAGGGACTTGTCCTTGTCGTCGGGGAAGGTGGACACGGAGGAACCAGAGGACTCCATTTTTGCAGATGGGCTAGATGAGACGTACTGATGATCTTGTTGTGTGCTTTGGCTGCTTGCTTGCTGTACTCTAACGGTGGAGGTTTTATAGTTACGGAGCGGGATGTGGGATTGGCTAAGATTGGAAGAAAACATGCTGGCGGTGTTATTTCTAGCAGTGGAATCATTCTCATAATTCTCTACAATTACTCGTATATTTATGACCTCCCAATTAAATGTATTTTCTCCCTCAAAAAAAATTAATGTATTTTACTTATTTTTAATTGAAATGTATTTCCCCTTAATGACGATAGGAACTCAATTTGCATTGACCGGCGACGATTCCCACGGCGGCGACCGATCAGCTCTCAGTGTGCATTTTCCATGACACTGGTCGGCCGGCATTTTTTCTCCGATATATTAGAAATGTCAAAATGGGATTGGGACTGAAAATGAAGAAACAAAATTATATGGCAGAGGAACACTGACGGGTTAAGCTTGCAGTCAGTCTATGTTATGATATCATCACCGGCCGGCCAGTTCTGGAGGCCGGTTGGTGATGACTCCAAGTGTATATATAACCCCCCCCCCCCCCCCCCCCCCCCCCCCCCCCCAACACACACACACTCTTAACACTTGACCTTATCCCAGCCCTCTGTCGCCGCCCGCTTCGTCATCCCCTACCCACCCTGTCGTCGGATGTACGCTACCCCTGGCCGCGCCCTCCCTGTCGATGATTCGTGCAGTAGGTGTCGTGCAGGTATGTGGTTGGCCCGTGCATGCAGGTGCCATCGCATGCCCGTGGTCTGGGTCCGTGACAGCCGGTGCAAGGGCTGGTGTTCGCGTGTTGCTGTTGGGTCTCCCGAGCCGCCGTGGACGGTCGTTGACCCCGGCATGGCTGTTGAAGTAATCCAAAACATGTTTACTAAAATTTGGTAAGTGCTAGTGTCTCATGGAAATATATGTAAGAGTTTCCATGCAAAGTTGAGTCCGTATTAGGATAGTGCTAGCTGAGTCGGTTCATGTGTCCAAGTTTGGTAGTACTAGTTTTATGTGAGTAGGCTTAGCTTAATTGTGATCAGCGTAGCCGGTAATTAGGAAAGTGTGTGTCCGTGTATGGCTTGCATGTCATGAGTACCGTGTCCTGTTCCGGGTAGTACTAGGCGTATCCTTGCGGTAATAGGACCACTGCCGAGTCGGTTAGCTGCAAGCTTTGGTCCTATATATATACATCCATATACGTTGTAAGATTGTACCAGAAAACGTGAAAAGCAATAAAGATTATTACGAGGCACGACACGTGCCTCTGGCTATCTTCGTGTTGCTGCGTTCGCGTGCGTGTGTTCTGGTCCCGGTGTTTGCGTTAACGCCGGCGTGATATCGTGTGCTATAGCTAGTTCGTATACGTCAAGCCGAGTTGCGCGTACACGACTAGTCGAGTTGCATCGTGATCGTGTGTTCGATCCTTGGGCAAAGCCAACAATTGGTATCAGAGCAAGGTCGATTTGAAGCTGTGCTTGCCCCGGGGTGGCGACCGGATTAGCGCCTCGGGGCGGGCAATATAGTCGATCGGTGGAGCGACGAAGAGAAGGCGGTGAGTGTGTTGTCGCAAGCGAGGCGGCGAGTGATTGTTGTTCGGCGGAACGAACTGGAGGAGGGCGACGGGCGGTCGTCGACAAGGCACTGGTGATCGTTGATGGTTATGGAGGTGTTGAGTTGGCACCGAGTAGTTCATCAAGATCATTGGTGGAGGGTGCAAGGTAGTAATGGCGAAGTTGCGAGCCGTCATCATGGTGTGCACATGAGTTCTTGCAAGGTGCGTCCAAGAGCTCGGGGGTGTGAGTCTTCTGCTGCAGTTGAGATGCGTCACTGGCGGAGGAGATTGAGAGCGGATGGAAAAAGGAATTTGTGCCTTGCGTTTCTGTTTGTGATCAAGGGGTTCCGGCGAGTTCATATACGGTGAAGTTGAGCTACGCATATATGGCGAGTTGTGTTGCCGCCGGATAGGAAGTGTCGTTTGGTAAGTTGTGTCACCAACGACAACGAGAAAAAAGATGTGGCGGGTGAAGAGATGTGTCTCCCCGTGAGCACCCGATGACAAGACGAAGGCCAGCGTGAAGATGGATGCGCACCAGTTAAGTTGAGTTCCTGCATGAGAGGCTATGCGTTTAGTCAGCATGTAGCACGCTAAGATGTGACAGCGTGGGCTGGTAATCCAGACGTCGTGTTGGTTCCAAGTCGATGAGTCGAGTGTTTGGATTAGGGGGTGAATGTTGAAGTAATCCAAAACATGTTTACTAAAATTTGGTAAGTGCTAGTGTCTCATGGAAATATATGTAAGAGTTTCCATGCAAAGTTGAGTCCGTATTAGGATAGTGCTAGCTGAGTCGGTTCATGTGTCCAAGTTTGGTAGTACTAGTTTTATGTGAGTAGGCTTAGCTTAATTGTGATCAGCGTAGCCGGTAATTAGGAAAGTGTGTGTCCGTGTATGGCTTGCATGTCATGAGTACCGTGTCCTGTTCCGGGTAGTACTAGGCGTGTCCTTGCGGTAATAGGACCACTGCCGAGTCGGTTAGCTGCAAGCTTTGGTCCTATATATATACATCCATATACGTTGTAAGATTGTACCAGAAAACGTGAAAAGCAATAAAGATTATTACGAGGCACGACACGTGCCTCTGGCTATCTTCGTGTTGCTGCGTTCGCGTGCGTGTGTTCTGGTCCCGGTGTTTGCGTTAACGCCGGCGTGATATCGTGTGCTATAGCTAGTTCGTATACGTCAAGCCGAGTTGCACGTACACGACTAGTCGAGTTGCATCGTGATCGTGTGTTCGATCCTTGGGCAAAGCCAACAATGGCTGCCATGTTCTTCATCAGCCGCGGCAGCATCCACGATGGTGAGCTTTAGTACACTTGTAATTTTTGGTTTCATGTCTAAACTAGTTATTTTTTATTCTGCATATATTGTTTTTATGTGGGTCTACCCTATGCAATGTATGAGATTTTTTGTATGTGTAACCCACGAAATGCAACGTAAGAGATTTTGTATATGTGCATATGAAATGAATTATTGTAAATATGTGTATGTGATGTTGGGATCTGTATGGCTGTGAAGCTGGGCTACACTGCTAGAAGTAGTACTACTAGACTGCTAGCAGTGCAGCCTTTTGCTTCTAGCAAGAATAAACATCACTGACCAATCTCTAGACTAATGATTGTCCGTGAGAGTATAGCACTCTTCTATGGAGTAGTGTCAGGTCAGGTGGTCTGTAATGATAGTTATCACAGATGAGTCAACTCGCCCGACTGTGATCTCAATGTCATCATTAACCCCAAGGCAGTGACCGGCCAGAAGCGTATAAGTGATGATGCAATCTGGCCGGTCAGTGTTATTCGTGTCTGTGGTAATAGAAATAGGGAAAAAAAGTTACAATGTTGAACTAAGCAAATTTAGTTAGATGACAGCCTTTGGTATCTTGAGGGGAAAACACAACTTATCTAGGAAGAATGGTTGTCCATATAATTTAATGCCTTTGGTCCGGTCTTTACGACCTTAATATCATCCCTAGTTGCGGCATGTAGGCGACGGGAAGTGGACAATTGAGTTGCCTCAACAAGCGGTAATGCTATGTGAGGGACCGCCCATCATGGTAAATTACTCGATCACCTAACTACGTGGCAGTGACCAAACTAGTACTAGTGGTTGATAGATTAACGCAATTAAACACCACCGGGTACTGCCATGTGTATTAGTAATAACATGATGCATGGTTTTTAGTACATGAAAAAAAATTAAATAATTAACATTTTGCTATACATGATGAATATATTTTTAATTACATGATGAACAACTTTTTGATGTGTGACAATCATTTTTTTTAAATATACAATGATTTGAAAAAAAATAGGAGGAACCTTTTTTTAAAACAAGAAGAAAAAAAATAGGATATTCAACAAACATTTTGAATACATGGAAAAACATCACATGATAGACTTTGTGAAATAGACGATGATTCTTTAAAATATAATGTATTTTTAAAATAGCTGATGAACATTTTTCAATACAATGAATACATTTTAATACCGATATACAAACTTTTTTTGAAACATACATAAACATTTTATATCCAGGAACATTTTTGACATGCGCAAACATTATCTTTTTTGTAAGAATCTATATTCTATTACGGGGAATAAAAAGTAAAATAAAAAATGTAAAAAGAATGGAAGAAAAAGGGAACCATCACCTCAGAATGAGCAGTCCACGGAAAATATAAATTTACTTTTGAGGAGCACGGAAAATGTAGATTTTATTTCTTTGAAGTTTACGGAAAATATGCATCCTCAAACTCCTGCAAAGGCCACGCTCGTCTCTGGGCGTCCCACTCATTGGCCCACCAGACCCTATTCAGGGCCCTAAGCGCCGCTTTCCACTGTTTTGGTAGAAAGCACACACCACGTTCAATCTTGGTCCTGGCCCATTTACTTCTTCGTACTGCACGTTCCTTTTTTTACATCGGTATTCTCGGCTTTTTTACTTCTGTTTTAGGCCCTTTTCTATTCGCTGTTTTTTTGTTTTATTTTTTACGTTTTTCTCTCCTTTTTCTTTTAAATTTTTCCTTTTTACTATTATTTTCTATTTTCCTTTTACAAATTTATAAATATTCTGCAAAATTGCAAATGTTTTTCAAATTTGTGAATTTTCCCAAATTCATGAATATTTATTAAACCAAGAAATATTTTAAAATTCATGAAAAAAAACTCGCTAACAATTTTCCAAATCCCCGAACTGTTTTTCAGATCACGAACTTTTCAGAAACATGTGCACTTTTTTTCACTCCGTCAACTTTTTTTAAAATTCGCCATCTTTTTAAAATTGATGAACATTTTCCAAATTCATGAACTTTTTTCTCAATGTGTGAAGTTTTTTTCAAATTCACAAACTTTTCCAAATTCATGAACTTTCTTTCAAATTCGGAAAAGGAAATCAGGTTCGCATAGTTTTTTCAAATCCATGAACTTTTTTTGGTAAACTTCTTTGGATTTCACATTTTTTTTCAATAGTTGTTTGGAAAACCGGCCAGTTTTTTTACCAATCCAACAGCAGAAAAAACCAAACAAAAAAAGGTGGGCGAAGCGAGCTAGCGGGAGATAAGGGCAAGCGCGTGAGCACCAGCTTGCTTGTTTGCTGGCGCTTTTTTTTTCGAAAAGGAGGGTTACTCCCGGCCTCTGCATCACCATGATGCACACAGCCATCTTTATTAATTATTCACCAGAGTCTGACAAAATGAATACAAGGATCAACCCGAAGCCCCATTCTAGGCGAACAAAGTCGCTACACCTACAAGTATACAGATGTGCTCTGTCCGCATAACAGACACAATCTAATCCAGAGGCCTTAAGACCATCCGGTCTAGGCGTCCCATACATGCACCGCCTGCGCATGCTCAAGAATCCGCCGCCGCCATCTTCCGCCATCCCGTCTTCAGGAGGAATCACTGCATAGATCTTGCCAGTCCCATCTGCTGTCGATGTCACCACGACACCAGACAGTGCCACCAACCTGCGCGCGTCAATCAATCCGCGTCCAACTCTGAGACTCCACTGCTCCACGCCGTCGAGACTCACCGTGTTCAATACGGTTGATGTAACACCGCTCAACCTATTGGCCTCTCCAGTGAACCACTGCTCCAAGACGACGCCCCCAGGAGGGAGAACGACACCAAAGTCTCCGACATCATCCGATCCGGGAGACCCAGCCTAGGGTTTCCCCCGGAACAGCTACCACCTGGAGGAAGAGGGGCGCGCCATCTGCAACTGCCGACGCACCCAAGCGGTGTCCACCGCCACATAGTGATACGTCTCCAACAATTCTATAATTTTTGATTGTTCCATGCTATTATAGTATCAATCTTGGATGTTTTTATATGCAATTATATATCATTTTTTGGGACTAACCTATTAACCCAGTTCCTAGTGCCAGTTGTTGTTTTCTGCTTGTTTTTTGGCTTTTCAGAGAAACAGTACCAAATGAAGTCCAAATGCCACGAAACTTTTTAGAAATTTTTTCTGGACAAAAGAAACCTGGGAAGCTTCGGGAGGAGGCCAGAAGCCCCACGGGGGCTTCACAAGGCACTAGGGCGCACCCCAGGGGGGGCGAGCCGTAGTACCTTGTGGGGCCCACGTGACTCCTTTTGACCTAATTCCACTTCTATAAATTCACAAATATTGGGAAACCCCCAGAGAGGCAGAAGAGAAAACCTTTCCGCCGCCGTAAGCCTCTGTTCTTCCACGATCCCATCTGGAGGCCTTTTTCGGTACTCTGCCGGAGGGGGAATCAATCACGGAGGGCTTCTACATCAACCTTGTTGCCCTTCCGATGATGTGTGAGTAGTTTACCACAGACCTACGGGTCCATAGCTAGTAGCTAGATGGCTTCTTCTCTCTCTTTGATCTTCAATACAATGTTCTCCTCGATGTTCTTGGAGTTCTATCTGATGTAATCTTCTTTTGCGGTGTGTTTGTTGGGATCCGATGAATTGTGAGTTTATGATCACATTATTCATGAGAAATATTTGAGTCTTCTCTGAATTCTTTTATGCATGATTGTTATAGCTTTGTATTTCTCTCCGATCTATCGGTTTAGTTTGGCCTACCAGATTGATTTATCTTGCAATGGGAGAGGTGCTTTATGATGGGTTCAATCTTGCGGTGCTCAATCCCAGTGACAGAAAGGGACATGACACGTATTTGTATTGTTGCCATTAAGGATAAAAATATGGGGTTTATTCATATTGCTTGAATTTGCTTCTCTACATGCATTACTCTGTTTCATACTTAATACCCTAGATTCATGCTGGATAGCGGTCGATGGGTGGAGTAATAGTAGTACATGCAGGCAGGAGTCGGTCTACTTGTCTCGAACGTGATGCCTATATGCATGATCATTGCCATGAATCCGTCATAATTATTTGCTTTTTTATCAATTGTCCAACAGTAATTTCTCTACCCACCGTATGTTTATGTGCTCAAGAGAGAAGCCTCTAGTGAAAACTATGGTCACCGGGTCTATCTTTATCATATAAAAAACCTAAAAATACCTTGCTGCAATTTATTTACTTTTATTTTAATTAGTAGTTAGTTTATCTATTTATCTTGATAAGATTTAATCCTTGCAAATAACCGCTAAGAGGATTGACAACCCTCTTATTTGCGTTGGGTGCAAGTGTTTGCTCTTGTGTGTGCAGGTGCGCTTAACGGAATTTTGCTTGGTTCTCCTACTGGATTGATAACCTTGGTTCTTAACTGAGGGAAATACTTATCTCTACTGTACTGCATCATCCTCTCCTCTTCGGGGAAATCCCAACGCAGCTCACAAGTAGCAGGAAGAATTTCTGACGCCGTTGCCGGGGAGACATCATCAAAATTACCAAGTACCTTCGCACAAATTATCATTCACTTGCATTTACTTTATTTACCTTTTATTTGCATTTGCCTCTCGTTTTCATCTCCTCCACTTCTAAAATATTTTACAAAAACACAAAAATATTTTGTTTGCTTGTTTGCTAGTTTGCTTGCTTTGTCGCGATGTCTCAAGAAAATACAAAATTGTGTGACTTTTCCAATACCAATAATAATGATTTTATTAGTACTCCTATTGCTCCTCCCGCCACTAGTGCGGAGTCATGTGACATTAATGCTGCCTTGCTTAATCTTGTTATGGAAGAACAATTTTCTGGTAGTCCTAATGAAGATGCTGCATCCCATCTAAATACTTTCGTTGAACTTTGTGATATGCAAAAGAAGAAAGATGTGGATAATGATATTGTCAAATTAAAATTATTTCCGTTCTCACTACGAGATCGTGCTAAAACTTGGTTTTCATCCTTGCCTAAAAATAGTATTGATTCTTGGGATAAGTGTAAGGATGTTTTTATTACCAAATATGTTCCTCCCGCTAAGATTATTTCTTTAAGAAATCAAATTATGAATTATAAGCAACTTGAGCATGAACATGTTGCCCAATCTTGGGAGAGAATGAAATTAATGATAAGAAATTGCCCAACTCATGGTTTGAATTTATGGATGATGATACAAAAAAATTATGCGGGACTAAACTTTGTCATTAGAAATTTGCTAGACTCTTCCGCAGGTGGCACTTTCATGGAAATTACATTGGGAGAAGCTACAAAACTTCTTGATAATATTATGGCAAAATATTCTCAATGGCACACTGAACGAACTCCAACTGGTAAGAAGGTAAATTCTGTTTAAGAAATTAATACTTTGAGTGATAAGATGGATGCTTTATTGAAATTGGTTGCTAGTAAAAATTATCATATTGATCCTAATGATGTGCCATTGTCCACTTTGATTGAGCAAAATAATGATGCTATTGATGTGAATTTTGTCTCTAGAAATAATTTCAACAACAATGCTTATAGGGGTAATTTCAATGCTAGACCGTTTTCTGGAAATTCCTCTAATAATTATGGCAATCCTTATGGTAATTCTTATAATAATAATAATATGATGCCCTCTGATCTTGAAAGTAATATTAAAGAATTTATTAGTTCGCAAAAGAATTTCAATGCTATGATAGAAGAAAAATTGAATAGAGTTGATGAATTGGCTAGGAACATGGATAAAATTGCTCATGATGTGGAAAATCTCAAAACTAAATTTTTTCCATCTAAGCATGATATAAATGAGTCTATTAAAGCTATCTATGTCTCCATTAATGAAAGTAAAGAAAGGACCGCTAGGTTGAGAGCTAAGCGAGAATTTCTAGAAAAAGCGATTCCACCCGGTTTCTATCGTAGTAATGATGAAGATATTAAAATGATTGGTGTTACACCTATTTAATCTTTGTTTAATAATATAAAACTTGATGAAAAAGGGACTGAAGAAGAGTCAACTTTAGAAAGAAGGAGTCCCACTTGTTTGGAGGGTGATAATCTTGATCATAAAAATGAAAAAAGTGGGTTTGCAGAGGTTAAAACTTTAAATAGTAATGCACCCACTACTTTGGATTATAAGGACTTTAATTATGATAGTTGTTATTTAATTGAGTGTATTTCCTTGTTGCAATCCATGATTAATTCACCAAATGCATATGAACAAAATAAAACTTTCACTAAACATGTTGTAGAAGCCATAATGAAAGCGCATGAAGAAAAACTTGAGTTGGAAGTATCAATTCCTAAAAAATTACAAGATGAATGGGAACCCACTATTAAAGTAAAAAATTAAAGATTATGAATGTAATGCTTTATGTGATTTGGGTGCTAGCGTTTCCACAATTCCAAAATCTCTATGTGATGTGCTAGGTCTCACTGACTTGGATCCTTGTTCCCTTAATTTGCATCTTGCGGATTCCACTATTAAAAAACCATTGGGTAGGATAAATGATGTGCTTATTCTTGCAAATAGAAATTATGTGCCCGTGGACTTTATTGTTCTTGACATGGAATGCAATCCTTCTTGCCCCATAATACTTGGTAGGCATTTTGTTCGAACTATTGGTGCTATTATTGATATGAAAGAAGGTAATATAAGATTTCAATTTCCACTAAAGAAAGGGATGGAACACTTCCCTAGGAAATGAATTAAAGCACCATATGAATTCATTATGAGGGACACCTATGGAATCAATTTGAAGGATGACAACACTTGAAACTATGCATTATGCCTAGCTAGGGGCATAAAACAATAGCGCTTGTTGGGAGGCAACCCAATGAATAAAATAAATTTTTGCTTTTACCTACTGTTTTTGAGTGTTCGCATGATTATAGCTTCTGTTATGATTATGTTTTTATGTTTTAATTAGTGTTTGTGCCAAGTAATACCTTTGGGATGATTTGGAAGATAGTATAATTTATGCTGTTTGGAAAACAGAAAGTTTTGCGTCCAGTGCTTGAATTGTAATTCTGTACTGGAGCGTCAGAAAAATCTAAACTTTTTACACAGTATTGGTATATGAATTTCCCACGTTTTTATAATTTTTCAGAATTTTTGGAGTTACATAAGTATGGCTTTTAAATATATCTTTACAGACTGTTCTGTTTTAGACAGATTCTGCTTTTGTTGCATAGTTTGCTTATTTTGATGAATCTATGGATCGTATCGGGGGGTATGAGTCATGGAGAATTTGGAGTACAGTAGCATTATGCCAATATTAAATATGAAACAATTTATAATAGTACCTAAAGTTTAAGATTTGTTTGTTATACTAAGGGATCTCACGAGGTTTCTGTTGAGTTTTGTGTGCTGAAGTTTTCAAGTTTTGGGTGAGACTACGATGGACAAAGGAATAAGGAGTGGCAAGAGCCTAAGCTTGGGGATGCCCAAGGCACCCCAAGGTAATATTCAAGTAAGACTCAAGCATCTAAGCTTGGGGATGTCCCGGAAGGCATCCCCTTTTTCGTCTACAATCTATCGGTAACTCACTTAGAGCTATATTTTTATTCATCACATGATATGTGTTTTACTTGGAGCGTCTTGTGAAATAGTTTGTTTGCTTTTTAGTTTGTCACAATCATATTTTCTGAACACACCTTTTTGAGAGGGACACACATTATTCGTAATTTGTTAGAATACTTTATGCGCTTCACTTATATCTTTTGAGCTAGCCAGTTGCTCTAGTGCTTCACTTATATCTTTTAGAGCACGGCAGTGATGATATTTTAAAGAAATAGTTGCACTCTCATGCTTCACTTATATCTTTTTGAAAGTCTCATGATAGCAATGGTAATATGCACAGGTTATGAATTTGGTCCTGATATGTTAGGTATTCAAGAGGGATATAATAAAAACTTTCATGTAGATCACTGAATATGATAAATTTGATTCCTTGCAATAGTTTTGCGATATTAAGATGGTAATATGTGGGAGGTATTAGTAGATAATTGTGGTTTAGTAAGAATAATTGTGTTAAGGTTTATGATTCCCGAAGCATGCACGTATGGTCTGTCGTTTTGCTAAGAAGTTGGAGCATGAATTATTATTGATTGGCTTCCTTTGTGTGGCGGTCGGGGGCGCGCGATGGTTAACTCCTACCAACCTCCCCCCTAGGGGCATGCGTAGTAGTACTTTGCTTCGAGGGCTAATAAACTTTCGCAATAAGTATGTGAGTTCTTTATGACTAATGTGAGTCCATGGATTATACGCACTCTCACCTTTCCACAATTTGCTAGCCTCTTCGGTACCGTGCATTGCCCTTTCTCACATCGAGAGTCGGTGCAAACTTCGCCGGTACATCCAAACCCCGTGATATGATACGCTCTATCACACATAAGCCTCTTTATATCTTCCTCAAAACAGCCACCATACCTACCTATCATGGCATTTCCATAGCCATTCCGAGATATATTGTCATGCAACTTCCACCGTTCTGTTTTTTATGACACACATCATCATTGTCATATTGCTTTGCATGATCATATAGCTGACATAGTATTTGTGGCTCAGCCACCGTTCATCATTTTCATACATGTTACGCTAGCATCAATGCACATCCTGGTACACTGCCAGAGGCATTCATATAGAGTCATATTTGTTGGGGAACGCAGCAGAAAACAAAAATTTCCGACCTACGCACCAGCCCAGGACCACTATGGAGACTGCATACAAGGTTTGATCATTATCGTTACCGACTCGTAGCGCAGCGGAAGTAGAGTCGATGACGATTGGCGGTGCAGATCCCCGCAGCTTGGATTTTACAACCTCCCAACCGCGAGGATGTATACCCTCATCTGCCCGCAGACAGCCCTCCGGGAGGCGGTCACACAGTCCCCCGGACGGTGTCGCGGACAGCCCTTCGGGAGGACCTCCGAAACTCGGACTGTCACTCGGACAGCCCTTCGGGAGGACCTCCAAAACTCGGACGGTCACACGGACAGCCCTTCGGGAGGCACTCTCGAACTAAGACCGAAACTACGATCTCTCTACAGAGTTGCACACATACGGTGTCATCTATCCGGCAGGGCTTCGCCGTCCAGAACTAGTTCCTGCCGGAACCCAGACAGCCTTTCGGCTCTACGAAACTATTTCGCTGGGAGGGAGAGAAGAATGCCAGATCATGCATGGCTTTGTGTATGAGAGCAAGAGTGTGTCTTATGGCAGCCCACACACCTCCTATTTATAGGAAACCCAAGGGGTAGGGTGGTTTTACAAGAAAACCCAAAACCCACATGGAAAGGAGTCCTTCCCAAGGACCTAAAAGGTGAAACCAAGGAACAAGGGGGACTCCATGAAGGAGTCCACCATGTGGCCGGCCACACCCTCATGTGGGGCCCCAAAATTGGCCCCTATCCATCCATGTCATCCCCAAGATCTTTTGGAGCAAAGCCCCAAAAGGTGGCTTTCCAAAAATATCCCAAAAAGCACTTTCACTATTCACGACGACATTTTTCAGCGTCTGATCGAACTGAAAATATTCATGTGGGCTTAGAACAATTCTAGTACCCACCAAAATAATTTTCAACGCGAGCCGGAACAATTCTGGTTTAGTGATTTCATCTGCGAAAAGCATCTGAAGCGGTTTCGACAGCTCCGGAACATTTCCGGTTTTCATCCCGGAAAATTCCAGAAAGTTTCCACAATGATTCTCGCACCCTCCAAGAATTATCAGGCATGTGCCAAAACCAATTTGACTTTATGGTATCCTCTGAAACAACTTTTCAGTTTCACCGGAACTCATCCGGTGACCTCTCTGCGGAACTTTTCCGCTATCCGAAACTTTTCCGGCATCCGAAACTTTTTCGGTGATTTTCTCTCAGACTCCCTGTCTAGTATTCAGCAGATAGATGACCCTTAAGCGTGTGACCCTATAGGTTCGGTGAAGCATAGACATGACCCGGAACCCCTTCCGATCAATGATCAACATCGGAGCCGTGGACACCCATATCGATCCCTATACCCACACGAATAAATATTCGAGTGAACCTCCAGTTGCCGTGAGCTATTCTTGTTGCTTCGCGATATGTTACAATTACCCGAGGTGAGAAACATCGGCATCCTCGTGGATCAACACTTGTCCACAATGCCAGTTACCTCGTTGCCGGTATTGTTCTCTTTTCTCGTTCCCGTGTTCCGTCATCCCTGTGATCAAATCACCCTGTGTCTGGCCAGACGATGATGGATACCGTAACACCGAGAGGGCCCAGAGATATCTCTCCATCGTCGGAGGAGCAAATCCCAATCTTGAGCTATCAAGTCCCTTGACATACTTTTCCATAAACCCGTAAGCCGCCGTAATAGCCACCCATTTACGGATGACGTTTAACAAACCCCAAAGTTCATGAAGCAAGCATGAAGAAACTCGACACTCTCATGGTCTAAGGAATTATGCAAACATTAACTTCTCTGTGTTATTAACCATAAACTTATGACGAATGTATCTCATAGCATAACATCAATCGGGTTGATTCAACACAAGTGTTCTACCAACAATTGTGCCCTCAAAATTGTCGGCATAGCCATGCCCATGATCAGGAAAACAGGATCATCATGCAATACTTGAGCCAGTCATAGAGGCTTGACTAGGAATACATTTTACCGTTTATTATCCCACACGTGCATATGAGTCTTCCTCCGAGCCTCGTGGTTATTGTAGACTCGAGAACCATAGCAGTTATAGCATGGAACATAAACCTAATTATGAACAGGGAGATAATCAATAACATTTATTATTGCCTCTAGGGCATATCTCCTACAGACTCCCACTTGAACTAGAGTCAATAATCTAGTCAATGCTAATGCACTTTACACCTATGGCATACTGGTGTAAAATATGCTTCGCATGTGGTATAGCCTGATGTCCAACGGATCTGATGACTTCAGCTCTGTGTGTAACTTTGCATATCCTTGCGTTTTCACGCTTTCACAAAATTCATATTTTGTCTGGACTTGGCCTTGCATATGTGTGAATCATTGGTCGAGACCTGATTCCTCAGACTGAGCTATGGAGCAACTATCTGCAATAGTGTCCCATAGACCAAAGTCATCTTGGAACCATACTAAGTTCATGAATGAACTATATGATTCAACAACTTCTTTGTCACTTCTTAAGCATCAACATACTTAGCCTTTGTTATAGAATTCGCCACAGTATCTTGTTTGGAACAATTTCCAACTACCGTGCCACCATATTGTGTATCACACAAAACCCTCAATTTAAATCGAAAATCGCATGGAGCATTGATGAAGACTGTATCGATGTAATCACTTACAACGAGCACTTCATAATCTCTACTTGCGAGAAAACATGTCATCAGCACTACTCTTAGCACTTAATGACATCTTTCACTGTTGTCCCATGATCAGTACTTTGATCACTATGGTATCTATACTCGCAACAACTTTGGAGTATTGGACATATCTGTTTGTTTTTACATACCATGGAATACATGGTTAATCCAAACACAAGAGTGTGTGGAATCTCCATCATGTATTTTACTCATCAGTGTTTTGGGACACCGAGTCTTGCAAAAACTCTTTCCATGTGACTTCGGCAAGAATCACTCCTTGGCGTTTTAAATGCTAAAAGGTTTTAGCATCTTGTCAATATGTATTCATTGCTTAGCCCCATTAGGTAAATCTATCTCCATAGATCATCATGCCTAATATTGAGGCTATTTAGCCTAAGCACTTCATTGAAAAACTATTTTCAAATGAAGTCCTAATTCGTGTCAAGAAATTTATTTCCAATTAACAATGTGTTAAGTACACAAGGTTTTTAGAAATATTATTATGCTCCCACTTACTTTCTTGAATCACAAGCATCTTCGATACCCATTTGATGAAGTCAAACCCCCTTGACCATTTCATCAAAAACGAAGATTCCAACTCCACTTTGCTCTCTTCTGTCCATCGCTGGAACTCTGAAGTTTGCATACTTACTAGCATCCTCTGGATCAACAAATTACTTTGGACTGTATCACATACAAGTCCTAGGTTTCATTTCCATCAGATGGAAATCTTTTTGTCATCCATGTTTCATATCTCATGATTGAAATATGTATTAATTGCTAGTTCAACCCGAACCGACTTCAAGCATCGCTACGGTGAGACAATCTCATCGTAGTCAACTCCTTGAACTTGTTATGGCAACAAGTCGAGCTTTATGGATAAAACATTTTATCCGTATCAGTATTTAGTTCCATAAATATTCGTTAGACTCTAAGTCTTCCGAAAGGTGTATCAAGATTTTAATCTCGAATCACTTATATGGAAACTATCTCGGATTGTATTGGCATTTAGCCAATTCCGGAGTCAGGGCCCATCAATGCTTCCTTGTGTATTGTAGGTATACTGTTGTCTAACAACAATATCTCGTTTGCGCACCTGATAGGTTTGCACGAGCTTTGCCTACGTGGTTCAGCTGCAAGTTCGACCGAAGTCCATACATCTCATGTAGAGGCTTCCGTATCAGTCGCAGTAGGAAACTCCGGAATCACTTCCAAGGTTCCTTTCCTTTGACCTGATGACGAAGATACTGGTTATCTCGTCGAGTTGCATTGTCCTCCCACTCACCTTTAGTAAGAACTATTCTCTTTAAAAGCATACCGTTTTGCGGCAAAAAACCTTTGCCTCGGTATAGTGGTGGGGGAATACCCAATGACTTGGGATAACCTTACAAAGTAGCACTTGTCTGATTTGGAATAGGTTTGTAACCTTTTACACAAGCCCCATATTCCAAATGTTAAGAAAAGATATAACATGGTTGGGCGTACCACACCATGGCGTCATTTCAACAGACCTGATGGAGCTCTTTTCAGTGTAAAAGCCGCAGTCTCTAAAGCATCACTCTATAAAAGGGATAATGGCAAATTTATTTATGTCATCTTTGATCTTACCATGTCATAAATGGTTCGATTACATCTACACGGACTCTCCACTTGCAGTGGTGCTCCGGGAGGTGCAAGTTATGAAACCCCTTTCACAACTCATCAGACATTCGCTAAACTTGTAACTCAAATATTCCTTTCTGCAATCGAATTGTAGAAACATAATTTTCTTGTTACAACAACTTCTACTTCATTTTTGAAAACCTTATGAATGAATTCAAAAAGATCCAGACTTACGTCTCAACAAGTAAATGTCCACATATCTTCTTGAGTCATTTCTGAAGATAGATAAATCTACTACCTGCAACAACATTTATTGGACTACACACATCATAATGTATGATCACCAATATGTTCTTTGCTCGTTCCTTATGGCCTGTGAAAGGTATTTCAGTCACTTCACTTTTCAGAGGAAAGTTGCAAGTGTCAGATGATTCAAAATCAAACGACTTCGAAATCCATCATAATGGAATTTTCATGCGGTCTTCTCCAATGTGACCAAATGCAGTGCCACACTTGTGTGGTATTCTTTTAGTCTTGCGACATTTAGCGTCAGTGTTATGGATGTATCATATTACCATCAATATTCATAGCATACATCCCATCCTGTATGGAATCATGGCCCTTCATGTTATTCATAACACCGAACATCAAAAGTTCTCTTATGAATAACCTTCTTGCAAAATACCTTATGCAAAGGGCTAGAGTGTATGAAACTCTAAATGAATTATGAAAGTAAATACAGAGGTAATGTATTATTATCAATATTCATAACATACGTCTCATTCATAATGAAAGTATGGCCCTTATGTTTATTCATAACATCGAACATCAAAAGTTCTCTTATGAATAACCTTCTTGCAAGATACTTTATGCAATGGGCTAGAGTGTAAAACTCTAAAATGAATTATGAAAGTAAATACATAGGGAATACACCGATGGAAGGCATAGTAACATTTACTATGTTCCCTGCGTGTATCTGAACCTCATTCCTGGCTAGTCTTTCAGGCCATAGTAGTTCTTACATCGAGTTGCAACAGAATGCAATCGAGCGGGTATCTTTTTGATTAACTCAAAATACCCAAGAATTAGTGATTAACTTGTTTAACCATAATTCCTAAGAACTATATCTTTGACCAGCCTTCTATACATCAAAAACTTGTATGACATTCATACATGAGCTGGATATTCCAGTCTACTTTCCTTTTGCCATTATACTTCTAACAGTTTAACTTTCAGTATTTCTCCTACTCTTAGAAGAAGCACCCAACTTAAGAGTGGCGTTAGCCCCGGACTTCCTAGGCGTGAAAGCATCACTAACACCCTTCGGACACTTCCTTTCTCTTTAAGTTGTTGTTTTATTCACCATCATCATATGACTGGCGTTCTTCTGGATCCCTCTCTTATCAGTCTAATGCATAGTAAACTCCCTTACTAACAGTTTGCAAACAAATATTGCTTTGGATATCTCATATCTTTTAGCTTTTGTCTGTCTCTGAAAATGATTTTCAGATTCCATGAATATCACATAACTATCCAAACTTTCGAAGTTCGGGTCTCATGGAAGCAAACATATTGCACTTTGACTGAAAAGGAATTCTAGCTTTTGGATCGAAGGACGAGAGTCACATGATCCATAGCATTAGCGGGAGAATACCGAAAGCATGCGATAGGACAAAGTCCTTCTCGGCACTCTTGAGGACAATCCTCATATTACGTTACCAACCATAAAGTTTTAACCAGATATTTAACAGCTATTCAATTTTAACAGGGAAGGTGGAAACGCGAGCCATTATTCTACAACTATTATGCAAATCACACTTAGACAGGGTTCATAATTAATTGCACTGAGAATTAAACAAGTTAATTCTACAGTGCGCTCCCACTCAAATCAATATCTCTCATAATTGATTTTGAGTGATACAAGATCCAGACTTCAATTCATCGCCATAGAATCATCATCTCATGACGGGAGTTTTAATCGGTAGGCCAACTTGCCGATCACATCTCCATGTGACTCTTGTTCACCTTTCGATGCGTGTGTTCCGAGCTCATGACACTCATGCATGAACGTCAAGACAACCAAGTGATCTCGCTGCAAGGTCTCAACTCACCCGCCTCACACATCCCTAATCGTTCGCACCCATGCATCCATGGCGTACCCCGAAAAGTTAGGTGCCGTGACGGTGCTACACTTGGGAGAACACTATCTACTTGATATTTTTGTGAGAGATCACCCTAATAAAAGCGACTACCGCGCAATCAAGAAGGGTGCATCATAAGGGATAAACATCTCAGGCAATTCATAATAGCATGATATGGTATAGCCCTTTCTGACGGAGAAGTCTTTCATTTCTTCGTCTTCGGCATTCGCGTTGGTGTTCACCTTCGCGAAGATTGCCACCACCTTGTCGATGCACAAGATAATATTGCTATCTCTATAGCTTAATAAAAATAAGTGCATTACATAAGGTTGACACGCAGGTCATTAAAGTGCAATCATATGGCTCCAGCCATCATGCCGAATCATGACACGCAGGTCATGTTAATCAATTTACATCATATAGTCATCTCATACATAATCAAATTATTATGAACACTGCTATACCACATCACATGCACATGCAAACCATCCTGCAAAACCAAGTTAGACGCCTCTAATCGGTCCATGCAAAATTTTATTTTACGTGCCTTCTAAGGTTTCGAAACAAACCGAAGCTACCAACGTCCATCATCAAGCATGATAATCCAAGTCGCTAGATTAACATTCCAGGGTGTATGAAACACGAGATAATAAAATCTCGAGCCCCATACTAAACTTCGTCATACGCGTGACCCCCGTGCAGATCACATCTGCATTGCCCTTTCGTCTGCAAAATTTCATCTTTCTTTTTAACTACGGTGGAATTCAATGAACTGTTAGCACTTCGTTGATCAATCAGGATCGCGGATTGCCAGAACATTGAAACTCCACCATACTGTTATCAAGATCAGAAATATGCAAATTCGAGGGAAGCAACAAGAACATCGGGTAACAGACTTCATCTGCTACCCGCACAAATAATTTTCAGCAATAGATCTCATCTACTACCTAATTATATTATGCAACACCCATACATCTCTATGTATTCTAGATCGCAACCTGCATCTACGCATAACCTGGCTCTTGATGCCACTGTTGGGGAACGCAGCAGAAAACAAAAATTTCCGACCTACGCACCAGCCCAGGACCACTATGGAGACTGCATACAAGGTTTGATCATTATCGTTACCGACTCGTAGCGCAGCGGAAGTAGAGTCGATGACGATTGGCGGTGCAGATCCCCGCAGCTAGGATTTTACAACCTCCCAACCGCGAGGATGTATACCCTCATCTGCCCCGCGGACAGCCCTCCGTGAGGCGGTCACACAGTCCCCCGGACGGTGTCGCGGATAGCCCTTCGGGAGGACCTCTGAAACTCGGACTGTCACTCGGACAGCCCTTCGGGAGGACCTCCAAAACTCGGACGGTCACACGGACAGCCCTTCGGGAGGCACTCTCGAACTAAGACCGAAACTACGATCTCTCTACAGAGTTGCACACATACGGTGTCATCTATCCGGCAGGGCTTCGCCGTCCAGAACTAGTTCCTGCCGGAACCCAGACAGCCTTTCGGCTCTACGAAACTATTTCGCTGGGAGGGAGAGAAGAATGCCAGATCATGCATGGCTTTGTGTATGAGAGCAAGAGTGTGTCTTATGGCAGCCCACACACCTCCTATTTATAGGAAACCCAAGGGGTAGGGTGGTTTTACAAGAAAACCCAAAACCCACATGGAAAGGAGTCCTTCCCAAGGACCTCAAAGGTGAAACCAAGGAACAAGGGGGACTCCATGAAGGAGTCCACCATGTGGCCGGCCACACCCTCATGTGGGGCCCCAAAATTGGCCCCTATCCATCCATGTCATCCCCAAGATCTTTTGGAGCAAAGCCCCAAAAGGTGGCTTTCCAAAAATATCCCAAAAAGCACTTTCACTATTCACGACGACATTTTTCAGCGTCTGATCGAACTGAAAATATTCATGTGGGCTTAGAACAATTCTAGTACCCACCAAAATAATTTTCAATGCGAGCCGGAACAATTCCGGTTTAGTGATTTCATCTGCGAAAAGCATCTGAAGCGGTTTCGACAGCTCCGGAACATTTCCGGTTTTCATCCCGGAAAATTCCAGAAAGTTTCCAGAATGATTCTGGCACCCTCCAAGAATTATCAGGCATGTGCCAAAACCAATTTGACTTTATGGTATCCTCTGAAACAACTTTTCAGTTTCACCGGAACTCATCCGGTGACCTCTCTGCGGAACTTTTCCGCTGTCCGAAACTTTTCCGGCGTCCGAAACTTTTTCGGTGATTTTCTCTCAGACTCCCTGTCTAGTATTCAGCAGATAGATGACCCTTAAGCGTGTGACCCTATAGGTTCGGTGAAGCATAGACATGACCCGGAACCCCTTCCGATCAATGATCAACATCGGATCTGTGGACACCCATATCGATCCCTATACCCACATGAATAAATATTCGAGTGAACCTCCAGTTGCCGTGAGCTATTCCTGTTGCTTCGCGATATGTTACAATTACCCGAGGTGAGAAACATCGGCATCCTCGTGGATCAACACTTGTCCACAATGCCAGTTACCTCGTTGCCGGTATTGTTCTCTTTTCTCGTTCCCGTGTTCCGGCATCCCTGTGATCAAATCACCCTGTGTCTGGCCAGACGATGATGGATACCGTAACACCGAGAGGGCCCAGAGATATCTCTCCATCGTTGGAGGAGCAAATCCCAATCTTGAGCTATCAAGTCCCTTGACATACTTTTCCATGAACCCGTAAGCCGCTGTAATAGCCACCCATTTACGGATGACGTTTAACAAACCCCAAAGTTCATGAAGCAAGCATGAAGAAACTCGACACTCTCATGGTCTAAGGAATTATGCAAACATTAACTTCTCTGTGTTATTAACCATAAACTTATTACGAATGTATCTCATAGCATAACATCAATCGGGTTGATTCAACACAAGTGTTCTACCAACAATTGTGCCCTCAAAATTGCCGGCATAGCCATGCCCATGATCAGGAAAACAGGATCATCATGCAATACTTGAGCCAGTCATAGAGGCTTGACTAGGAATACATTTTACCGTTTATTATCCCACACGTGCATATGAGTCTTCCTCCGAGCCTCGTGGTTATTGTAGACTCGAGAACCATAGCAGTTATAGCATGGAACATAAACCTAATTATGAACAGGGAGATAATCAATAACATTTATTATTGCCTCTAGGGCATATCTCCTACAATATTTTTGTTCTAGTATCGAGTTGTAATTTTTAGTTGTAAGTAAATAGAGGTGTGATGATCATCATTATTAGAGCATTGTCCCAGTGAGGAAAGGATGATGGTAGCTATGATTCCCCCACAAGTCGGGATGAGACTCCGGACGAAAAAAAAACAGACGAAAAAGAGCCATAAAAAAGAAGGAAAAAATATATAAAAAAGAGAGAAAAAAAAAGTGAAAACAAAAAAAAATGAGAGAAAAAGAGAGAAGGGGCAATGTTACTATCTTTTTCCACACTTGTGCTTCAGAGTAGCACCATGTTTTTCATATAGAGAGTCTCCTATTTTGTCACTTTCATATACTAGTGGAAATTTTTCATTATAGAACTTGGCTTGTATATTCCGATGATGGGCTTCCTCAAATGCCCGAGGTCTTCATGAGCAAGAAAGTTGGATGCACACCCACTTAGTTTTCATGTTGAGCTTTCATGCACTTCACTACAGGAATCAGGCACTTTGCCGTCTGCCATGGCAGACGGCAAAGGAATGTCTGGCGGACGGCAAAGCCCTTTGCCGTTAGCCAGCAGACGGCCCCACGTCCGGCTGAATGAACTACGGCAGAGGGCCGCTTTGCCGTCTGCTTAAATAAAGCGGACGGCAAAGAAGTTTGCCGTTAGCCATACTAAGCAAGCAGACGGCAAATGCCTTGGACGGCAGAGGGATAGGGTTAGGCCCGTTAGGTGGCTAACGGCGTACTTTTAGCGCAAAGTTCTTTGCCGTTTGCCAGCTGACGTCAGGCGTCAGCTGGGGCCAATGCATGCCCGTTGCCGTCTGCCAGCAGACGGCAAAGCACACCAGCCTTTGCCGTCTGCTGGCAGACGGCAAAGTGCCCAAATAGGCCAGCCCAGGTGCCCCCCAGGTTGCACAGGTAGCTGCCACGTGGCAGCTTTGCCGTCTGTTGGCGGACGGCAAAGCTCTTTGCCGTCTGCTGGCAGACGGCAAAGTGCCTGTATTGCCCATGTTAATTCTGTTTTTTCTTAAATTCAATCAATTTCACAGATATATATATATATATATATATATATATATATATTCATTTGAAAATACTTTCAACAAGCATACATATCCCTGCCATATGGATATGATCATCCAACACATATATATACCAAATCACAAGTCCATATCCAACATATATATAGCCAACATATCCAACAATTAAGCAAAAAGTCCATATACAATGGTTTCATCCATACATACATATATAGGTAGAAAGTTTCACATTGTTCATCCTACAAAATCAAAACAAAAAGGAAGGACAAGGAGAAGAGTAGACTCCATCAACGCAAGCTTCCGTGATCTGAAGCAAATCTGCAAAATGGGAAAGAAGAAAGTTAGAAGAAGAAGAAGAAGAAGAAGAAGAAGAAGAAGAAGAAGAAAAAGAAGAAGAAGAAGAAGAAGAATTTTTCTTCTCTTTCTTTTTCTCCTCTTCTTTTTCTTCTTCTTATTGCTTACTTGTGTCATTTTAGAACTAATCTAGGTAAATAGGTCATTTTGGAGCTAAGTAAGGTTATTATGTCATTTTCGAGGAAAATAAGCTAAGTATATGACATTTTGGAGGTAACCAAGGTTATTATGCCATTTTTGGCCTAAGTATGCTAAGTATGTCATAAATGAACTAAATAAGCTAAGTATAGGTCATTATTGAGCTAACCTAGGTAATTATGCCATTTTTGAGCTAACTAAGCATATCAAGTCATTTTGGAGGAAAAAAATGCTAAGTGTAGGTCATTTTAGAGCTAACCTAGGTAAATAGGTCATTTTGGAGCTAAACCAAGGTTATTATGCCATTTTTTACCTAAGTAAGCTAATTATGTCATAAATGAACTAGCTAAGCTAAGTATAGGTCATTATTGAGCTATCTTAGGTAGTTATGCTATTTTTTAGCTAACTAAGCATATTAAGTCATTTTGGAGGAAAAAATGCTAAGTATAGGTCATTTTAGAGCTATCCTAGGTAAAATAGGTCATTTTGGAGCTAAGTAAGGTTATTATGTCATTTTCGAGGAAAATAAGCTAAGTATATGACATTTTGGAGCTAAACCAAGGTTATTATGCCATTTTTTACCTAAGTAAGCTAATTATGTCATAAATGAACTAGCTAAGCTAAGTATAGGTCATTTGAGAGCTAACCTAGGTAAAATAGGTCATTTTGGAGCTAAGTAAGGTTATTATGTCATTTTCGAGGAAAATAAGCTAAGTATATGACATTTTGGAGCTAAACCAAGGTTATTATGCCATTTTTGACCTAAGTAAGCTAAGTATGTCATAAATGAACTAGCTAAGGTAAGTATAGGTCATTTTTGAGCTAGCCTAGGTAGTTATGCCATTTTTGAGCTAACTAAGCATATTAAGTCATTTTGGAGGAAAAAATGCTAAGTGTAGGTCATTTTAGAGCTATCCTAGGTAAAATAGGTCATTTTGGAGCTAAGTAAGGTTATTATGTCATTTTCGAGGAAAATAAGCTAAGTATATGACATTTTGGAGCTAAACCAAGGTTATTATGCCATTTTTGACCTAAGTAAGCTAATTATGTCATAAATGAACTAATTAAGCTAAGTATAGGTCATTATTGAGCTAGTCTAGGTAAAATAGGTCATTTTGGAGCTAAGTAAGGTTATTATGTCATTTTCGAGGAAAATAAGCTAACTATATGACATTTTGGAGCTAAATAGGTCATTTCTTAAGCTAAGTATGCATTTGTTAAGCAAAACACTAGGGAAAACGTACCGTCATCATGGAGGTGAAGGACCGGTCGCGCCAGTGGCAGACGTAGAAGGATCGGTCGATGCTTGTCGGAAGTTACGCTGCACCAAAGATCATTTGCAATGTCTCGTTAGCATGATGCAACTCAAATGTGAAGACTAGTAACTAATGACCATTCAAATGAAACTCACCGTGCCCGCCGGAGCAATGACTGGCATCGGCGGAGGGGTCTGACCGTTGCTCTGGCACATGGTCTGCACATTTGGTTTTCACGAGTCAGTCATATTAGTTAGTAATGAAACGAACATTACGTGCATGATTTGGCTAATATGCAGAAGAAACTTACCACGAAGAGCTCGTATAAGGCCCGGTGAGACGCGTCGTTCCGGTTCCTCTCCTCCTCCAACAGCGTAGCAGTCCTCTCCTCCAACTCCCTCTCCCTCTCCGCCGCCTGCCTCTTTGCCTCCGCCAGAAGCTCCTGGGTCTTCGCTCTCTCTTTCTCAAGAGCAGCCTGCAACACCACTCCTCGTTAGCATTGTAATCATCGACGGCCGCACACACAATGTAATGGAGGAAAGGTATCTGAGTCCGTATAACTAACCTCGATTTGGAGCTCCATTGGCCGTGGACGAGGCCTTATCAAAGGATCGGAGCTCGTCTGGCGCTTCTTGATCTCCGGGAGAGTACTAGGACAACGTATCAGTCCATCCCCAATGGCTATCGAGCCATGGGGCCTCCCGCCAACAGATATCATCACCAGCTCTGGATCAAGAGGTTGCCGGCTCGGGTTAAAGTCCTCCCCTTTCCTCGCCTTCCCCTCGTCTCTGTACCTCACGAGCTTGTTGTGGGAGGAGATGTTGGTGAAGCTCTCTGGATGATCAAGGTCAGACTCAGAGAATGCCTTGGCCTTCTTGTACTTTGCAGTATGGGCCATGCCATAGAGGTCGAACACCTCTGGCACCTCCGTCTTGTTGTGTCGCGCCTAAAAGAAAGGAACAAAGTATTAGTTAAGGGCTCAAACTAGCATGAAGAATGAAATTGCATGAATCATGAAGCAAACCACATACCCAGTTATTCCCGAACTCATATAGGTTGGCGCTCCCTTGATGGTGTGGCACACCAACCATTTTGGCACGCCGCTCCTTGGCATTGTTGTGGACGGCTAGCCATTGGGGAGAGCACCACTCATCCACCAACGCCTCCCAACAGTCCATCCTATCCGCACACCATCTCGGGGGCACCTAAGTTAGTCAAGAGAAATTTCAGCGCTACGCCTATGAATCAAATCAAGGAAACTAAGTACAAGGCCTTAAGAATAGGTATTTACCTTCATGTAGTTCTCCTACTCAGAAACTTGCCGCGGCACTTCGTCTTGGACCTCTTAATACCAGCCGAGGCGTAGTAGTCTCGAACAGCCTGCACTCGAGCCTCGTGTCGTAAGTTCTGAAGTAGGCGCCTGCACTCGGCTTCGATAACCATAGCCGCGGCCTCCTCCTCTCCCTCAAGACACCTGTAGAAGGTCTGCAATCAAACAAGACAACACTGATTAGTACAATAACTCGGTACTGTTGATTTTTAATTCTGTAAAGGAGGAATTACCAACTCAGTCCGAGCTGTCGAACCTGACCCTCACCGGGCAACGTGACCCACCCCGGGAAGTTCTGCCGGCAAAGCACACCAAGGACGAAGTTGGGCTTGCGGATACCAGGGCCGTGTATCCAACCCCTGCAGTATGACAAGGTCAACGCATTAGATTTTGAAGAAACGTGAAGGCAAAAGGTTAAAAAAGAGTAAATGCACTTACTTCTCCCCATTAGGCGCAATCAACCACCTCTGCTCATGGGTCGCCGGCACGGGCGGGAGCTTTGTACCACCATGCTGGTAGACGTTGCCCCCCTCAACTAGCTCGCCCTCGCTATAGCTATCATCCGAAAAACGATCCTCACCACCATCAGCATGGCCACTCGCCTCCGGCAGCCAGTCCCCCCATCGGGTCGACTGCGACGTAGCCTGATCCGTGCTCTGCTCCGGAGTCTCGTGGGATGAAGCCTCTGGGACCGGAGTCTCGTGGGGCGAAGGCTCGGCGGCCCGAGGCTCGTGGACCGGAGTCTCGTGGGGCGAAGGCTCGGCAACCCGAGGCTCGTCGACCCGAGGCTCGTGGACCGGAGTCCGAGACGGGTCCACCTCAGACGGAGCAGTCCTGTGGTCGGGTGAATCAGCTGGGGGTGGCGGCGAGGAAGGCGTAGCGGCCTTCCTACCTCTCCCGCCGCCACGGCCACCTCTAATACCCCTCTTCTTCCCCCGACCTCTCCCGGCCGAAGAAGAAGCGCCCGCCGGTGATGTCTGCATACTGAGATGCAGCGCTCTCCGGAGGTGCTGGGGTGGAATGGAAGCACCCCTCCCACCACGCGCCGAGGAAGGAGCCTCGGAGCGCTCTGGACCCGCGCCCACCATCTGACATACCTAACATGAATAATAATATGTATATAATTTAAGTGTATCATCATCATGAACATAATAAAAAATGGAATACCTAACATGAACTAATTAATAATATATATGTACATAATAATAATTGAATACCTGACATGAACTAATATTAATCTTCATCATCTATATATGCTCCGGGGTCAATAAATGCATCATCATCATCACTATCAGTAATGACGTGCTCATCATCATCATCAATAAATGCATCAACATGTGGAAGGCCTCCTTTACGTAATCGGTCAAGCATTGACAGGTCATCCGCAGCAGTAACCTCTTCTTGTTCCGGCTCAGGGGTGAAGTCGGATTCACTGTCGCTGTCTACTTCAATGTTCTGGGGTGAAGTAGAGCGGTTCTTGAAACATTTTTTGGAAAGACGTGTTTCTTGGAAGAATTCTCCTTCATATGTGTCTGGGTTAATGTGAGGTTCATAATCCTCTTCATTGGGGGGAGGTGGTCTAACATGTGGCGGCACTTCATAAACGACATCCCAACCATTGAGATTTGGATCACTTTGACAGGCCCACGGTAGATAAAAAACTTGGGTTGCCTGTTGAGCCGTAATATAGACATCGGGAATATCCAAATGGGTGCTTTGTTTGATTTCGACTAGCCCTATATGTTCATGAATCCTTCTAGTCTCCTTCGGCAGGAACCAATAACATTTGAAGACTACGACGTTCGGTGGGTTTGCACCATAGAATAGAAGTTCATAAATTGCTTCAACTATTCCATAATACTCGGTATCTCCTTCGCCGATAGCAGAGACACCACAATTTGTAGACTTTCGGTCGGCCATAGATAGCTCTTTGCCATAGGTACGAAAGCGATACCCGTTGATGTCGTATTTGTCAAATGAACGGACCTTATAGTCAAAACCATTAGCGACTTGTCTCAATTCGGCGTCCATAGACTCTGAATTAGCCTACAAGTTTAATACGAAAGGATTGTTGCATTAGCCGCAATTTAGATGAAGAAATGAAATGGTCTAATGGAAATTACCGTTTGTTTGAACCAAGAGATGAAACCGGGATAGCCGCCTCCATGCTTTGCCAGAAGCTCATACTCTTCGACGGAATCCTTTTGGATCACCGCTCCATACGAGAATTTGGCGACGTATCGACTGTATCAAATATCCGGGAATAAGAGCAGTTCAAAGGAATTAGAAGTTGCGAAACAATGTACCGAGAACTTACTCGATGTACGGCCGCACTTCTGTTAGGTTGTTGAAGATATACAACGAAATGGTCCGCCATTCTTCGACATCCAACGATAAGGAATTAGAAGCACCGGCTGGTGCGAGCTTCCCTTTGAATAGGCTGAGGTTGGATCCACCCTTTTTAGGGTCGCCAGCATTGTACCGAGGCTTCGGATTATGCAAATGACGATTTTTGGCTTCGTAGTGTGCTGTCATGAAGTTTGCCGCCTCCTCAGTAATGAATGCCTCGGCCATCGATGCTTCAATTCTACGTTTATTTTTACATTTTGCTCGAAGTGTCTTCTGCATCCTCTCAGTTGCGTAGCACCAACGATTCTGCACGGGCCCCCCCAATCGTGCCTCGGTCGGGAGATGCAAAATCAAATGCTGCATTGGATTAAAGAAGCCCGGTGGGAAGATCTTCTCTAACTTGCAGATCAACTCCGGCGCCAACTCTTCCATTTCATCTAGCAAGCCAGGCGATAGTTCTTTCGCACAAAGAACACAGAAGAAATAGCTCAGCTCTGCCAGTACTAGCCATTCATCCTCAGGGATAAAGCCACGCAACATCACCGGTATTACCCGCTCAAGCCATATGTGCCAATCATGACTCTTGAGACCAAATATTTTCAATTTTTCAAGACTCACTCCCCTCTTTAGATTCTCTGCATACCCATCGGGGAACATCAACTCCTTTTTCACCCACAGGATAATTTCCCTCATATCTGGCCTTCCAAGATTGAACCATGCCTTTGGCTTCGTCCAGTTCTGCTTTCCTTTTAGTTGTCGCATGTTTTGTAACGGTCTATCACATAGAGCCTCCTGATCGACTCTAGCCTTAGGATTATCCTTTGACTTCCCCTCTATGCCGAACAATGTACCAAAGAGGGCCTCGGCGACATTCTTTTCAGTGTGCATCACGTCGATGTTGTGTGGGCAAAGGAGGTCTGTGAAGTAAGGCAGATCCCACAAGCATGTCTTGTGAGTCCAGGCGTGTTCCGAATTATACCCCTTGAAATACCCTGGACGCTCTGGATTTGGCTCGAGAGCGTTTAACTGATCTAGGGTCTGTTGGCCTGTCAACGCAGGTGGTGCAGAGTTTTTGACAACTCTACCTTTGATGAATTTCTTCTTGTCTTTTCTGAACTTATGGCGAGGATCCAGGAACTGTCTATGCAAGTCGAAGCAAGAATACTTGCGACCCGCATCCAGCCAACCAAACTCAAGAGCTGCCTTGCATGTGGGGCACGGGAACCTTCCATGCACACACCAGCCAACGAATAGCGCATACGCCGGCAAGTCATGCATCGAGTACATGTACCACACATGCATTAGGAAGTTTTTTTGTAGCGGCGTCGTATGTCTTGATCCCATTATCCCAAGCTTCTTGCAAGTCATCCTTAAGCGGCTGCATGTACACATTCATACTCTTCCCCGGATAGTTGGGCCCCGGAATTATCAACGTCAAGAAAATGTTCTTTCTTTGCATAATCTGTCCGGGGGGGAGATTGAGTGGAATGACAAATAGAGGCCAACAACTGTATTGGGCTGCCATCATACCAAACACATTGAACCCATCCGTGCTGATGGCGACTCGAGGATGCCTTGGATCTGCCGCTTTATCATGATGTATTGCATCGAAGTGCTTCCACGCAAAAGCGTTCGATGTGTGTACCAACATCTGATTCCCATCTGCATCTAGCTCGGTTCTTTTGCCCAATTTGTGCCATGTCATCTGTCTGGCCGTCTCTTCGACCATGAAAAGACGTTGAAGTCTTGGCATGATTGGCATATACCGAAGAACATTAACTGGGATTTTTGTCTGACTCTTCTCACCCATACCGTTGTCTTCCACAACATACCTAGAAGACTTGCAAATGGGACAATAGTTCAAGTCCGCATACTCAAGCCTAAATAAGGCACATCCATTCTCACAGGCATCTATCTTCTCATAGGGCATCTTAAGTACACGGAGGATTTTGTCCGACTGGTACAGGTTTGCAGGCATTACATGGCCTTTGGGTAGAAAGCGTCCAAATAGTGTCATCATCGCGTCGTAGCATTCTCTGCCCAAGTTGAATTGAGCCTTCAGAGCCATTACTTGTGCGATGGCATCCAGCTGACAAAGCTCAGTGTGCTCGTGGAGAGGACGTTTTGAAGACTCCAACATATCATTGAAGGCCTTTGCAGATTCCTCCATCTCATCGTCCGAATCCCGAGCATCATCAAAGTCGTCCACCATGTCTTCGATCCCGGTACCATGCTCGTCGGTGCGACGACGGCCCACCTCAGCTCTGGCACGTTGGGCAGACTCACCATGAAATGTCCAGACCGTATAAGCAGGCGTAAAACTCCACTTCTGCAGGTGTTTACTCATTTCAAGCGCTGTCCTCTTATGATAGTTGTCGCACAGGACACAGGTGTTGGGTAACGCAGCAGAAAACAAAAATTTCCAACCTATGCACCAGCCCAGGATCACTATGGAGACTGCATACAAGGTTTGATCTGTTTCGTTACCGACTCGTAGCGCAGCGGAAGTAGAGTCGATGACGATCGGCGGTGCAGATCCCCGCAGCTAGGATTTACAACCTCCCAACCGCGAGGATGTACTCCCACATCTGCCCCTTGGACAGCCCTTCGGGAGGCGGTCGGGCAGTCCCTCGGACGGTGTCACGGACAGCCCTTCGGGAGGACCTTCGAAACTCGAACGGTCACTCGGACAGCCCTTCGGGAGGACCCTCGAAACTAAGACGATCACTTGGACAGCCCTTCGGGAGGCACTCTCGAACTAAGACCGAAACTACGATCTCTCTACAGAGTTGCACACATACGGTGTCATCTATCCGGCAGGGCTTCGCTGTCCAGAACTAGTTCCCACCGGAACCCAGACAGCCTTTCGGCTCTACGAAACTATTTCGCTGGGAGGGAGAGAGAAGCCAGACAAGTCAATGGCATGTGTATGAGAGCAAGCATGAGCTGATTTTGGAGAGCTCTCTCCACCTCTATTTATAGGAGGAGCAAGGGGTAGAGGAAAGACCAAAAGGACCTTCCTAGGATCTTTCCACCACATGCCACATAAGGGTGTGTAGAAGATATCCACCATGAGGTGGAAGGACACCTCAAGGAGGGCCCCCCCATGCCATGGCCGAAATTTGCAGCCCCCTTGGGGAGCTCCACCTCCCTTTCACACACCAAAAGTGGTTTTCTTCTAGAAGAAAAACCCCATTTGCAAATCAGCCCAAAAAGCACTTTCACTATTCACGACGACATTTTTCAGCGTCCGGTCGAACTGAAAATATTTATGTGGGCTTAGAACATTTCCAGTACCCACTAAAATAATTTTCAATGCGATCCGGAACAATTCCGGTTTAGTGATTTTCATCTGCGAAAAGCATCTGAAGCGGTTTCGGCAGCTCCGGAACATTTCCGGTTTTCATCCCGGAAAATTCCAGAAAGTTTCCAGAATGATTCTGGCACCCTCCAAGAATTATCAGGCATGTGCCAAAACCAATTTGACTTTATGGTATCCCCTGAAACAACTTTTCAGATTTACCGAAATTGTTCCGGTGTTCTCTCTGCGGAACTTTTCCGCTGTCCGAAACTTTTCCGGTGTCCGAAAACTTTTTCGGTGATTTTCTCTCAGACTCCCTGTCTAGTATTCAGCAGATAGATGACCCTTAAGCGTGTGACCTTATAGGTTCGGTGAAGCATAGACATGACCCGGAACCCCTTCCGATCAATGATCAACATCGGAGCCGTGGACACCCATATTGATCCCTATACCCACACGAATGAATATTCGAGTGAACCTCCAGTTGCCGTGTGCTATTCCTGTTGCTTCGTGATATGTTACAAATACCCAAGGTGAGACATGTTGGCATCCCCGCGGATCAACAACTTGTCCACTATGCCAGTTACCTCGTTACCGGTATTGTTCTCTTTTCTCGTTCCCGTGTTCCGGCATCCCCGTGATCAAATCACAAAGTGTCTGGCCAGACGATGATGGATACCGTAACACCGAGAGGGCCCAGAGATATCTCTCCATCGTCGGAGGAGCAAATCCCAATCTTGAGCTATCAAGTTACTTGACATACTTTTCCATGAACCCGTAAGCCGCCGTAATAGCCACCCATTTACGGATGACGTTTAACAAACCCCAAAGTTCATGAAGCAAGCATGAAGTAACTCGATACTCTCATGGTCTAAGGAATTATGCAAACGTTAACCATCTCTGTGTTATTAACCATTAACTTATGACGAATGAATCTCATAGCATAACATCAATTCGGGTCGATTCAACACTAATGTTCTTCTAACATTGTGCCCTCAAAATTGCCGGCATAGCCATGCCCATGATCAGGAAAACAGGATCATCATGCAATACTTGAGCCAGTCTTAGAGGCCAGACTAGGAATACATTTTACCGTTTATTATTCCACACGTGCATATGAGTCTTCCTCCGAGCCTCGTGGTTATTGTAGACTCGAGAACCATAGCAGTTATAGCATGGAACATAAACCTAATAATGAACAGGGAGATAATCAATAACATATATTATTGCCTCTAGGGCATATCTCCTACAACAGGGGCACCAGGTTTTTCTCTGGCCATTTGCAAATGCGGCTCTCACAAACCCCTTGGTTTTTGTTAACCATTCATCGGTCCTGTCTTTCTGACTAGTGTGACCGGTGTACATCCACGCACGATCACTCATCTTGCCTAGCTACTGGACACACAAGAAATATATACATAATTCAGCAAACCATATTCATCAGTTAATGGAGTTTGTCAGTTTTATTACGTCCATGCAACCTAGACGCTAATAGGTAA
Organism: Elymus sibiricus; assembly: GCA_039707655.1. Classification (NCBI taxonomy): domain Eukaryota; kingdom Viridiplantae; phylum Streptophyta; class Magnoliopsida; order Poales; family Poaceae; genus Elymus; species Elymus sibiricus. The sequence goes on from CM077672.1 coordinate 363,848,112, forward strand.
AGATAGGTCCTAATCCCACCCGAGTATGTGTAGATTGGGTTCGTTTTCCCATGCTCTGCTCCGGATCCGACGCAAAATTTCGGCAGCACCTCCCCGCTGTTCTCCTGATACACGTCTCGGCAATAAGCAGAGAGGATGTGTACCCGGAGAACAACAGGGAGGCACTGACAAAATTCTGCATTGGATCCGGAGCAGAGCATATGGGAAAACGAACCCAATCTACACATACTCGGGTTGTCCATGGATAATGTTGGACAATTCGAAAGAATCACGGTTATAAATATGCAAATGCATGCATATTTATAGATGTAACCCTTTCGAACGGGAGACGCATAGTGGTCACGCATACTGATGATTGAAGACACCTATAGCTAGCAAGTTTCATCGGCACGAAGACCGGAACAGAGCAAATGAAGGGGGGAGGAGGAGATGTCATTTGTGCTCACCCACGAACGCAGGGGCGGAGCTCGTCGAACGCACGGGGAGGTCGTCGAACACCAGACCCTCGCAGCGACGAAACAACTGCACATTTAAATCCACCCGATCAACACAAATATATATGATGTTTTTCATAACAAAATCAGAAAATATATGACCTAACTCATAATTCAAAAATATATGACGGGGTGTCGGGTCCGGGTGTTGGGGTGTCGGGTCGGGGTGTCGGGGTGTCGTGGTGTCGGAGTGTCGGGTCAGGGTGTCGGGGTGTCGTGTCTTGGTGTCGGGGTGTCGGGGTGTCGGGGTGTCAGGGTGTCGTGTCGGGGTGTCGGGGTGTCGAGGTGTCGTGTCGGGCTGTCATTTAGGGTTCCATCGACGCCGAGGAACCCCCTAACCTAAATAGCCGTCATTTAGGGTTCCATCGATGCCGAGGAACCCCCTAACCCGCTCGTCCCTGAGCGCCCTCAGGTATGGCGATGCACGGTCAACGGGTCAGCACTCGGACCGGGGGATTCTCGGCCTGGGCGACGGCGCCGGGACCGGCGGGACCCACTGGCTCCACCATCTATCCCCTCGGCGACCGGCGATCCTCGACCCTCTGGCCCGACCCTCGACCCCTTGGTGACCGGCGATCCTCGACCCTCGTTCCCAACCCTCGACCCTAGTTTTGGCGACCGGCGATCCTCGACCTGGTTCCGTCGGCGCCGACGCACCCCTCGACCCGGTTCTTCTTCTTCTTCTTCTTCTTCTTGTTTTCTTCTCCTCCTCGTCCTCCTCTTCTTCTTTTCTTCTCTTCCCCCTCTTCTTTTTCTTCTTCCTCTTCTTCTTCTTCTTCCTCTTCTTCTTCTTCTTCTTATTTTCTTTTATTTTTTTCATCTTTCTTCTTTCTTCTTAACCTAAACTAAACTAAATCTAAACCTAAACCTAAAAAAATAGAAAAAAAAACCTAAACTAAACTAAACCTAAACTAAATCTAAAAAAACAGAAAAAAAAAAGAGGAGAAGAGCTCACCTTGGGAGGGGGGCGGCCGGTGGAGGAGGCCGGTGGAGGAGGGGCCCGGTGCAGGAGAGCCGCCGCAGGGGAGGGGGGCGGCGCCGCCGCAGGGAAGGGGGGCGGCGCCGCCGCAGGGGAGGGGAGCGGGGCGGCTGCCGCAGGGTGTTGGAAATATGCCCTAGAGGCAATAATAAATTGGTTATTATTATATTTCCTTGTTCATGATAATCGTTTATTATCCATGCTATAATTGTATTGATTGGAAACTCAAATACATGTGTGGGTACATAGACAACACTGTGTCCCTAGTAAGCCTCTAGTTGACTAGCTCGTTGATCAAAGATGGTTAAGGTTTCCTAGCCATTGACATGAGATGTCATTTGATAACGGGATCACATCATTAGGAGAATGATGTGATGGACAAGACCCAGACTAAGAACATAGCATTTGATCGTGTCAGTTTATTGCTATTGTTTTCTGCATGTCAAGTATCTGTTCCTATGACCATGAGATCATGCAACTCCCTGACATCGGAGGAGTACCTTGTGTGTATCAAACGTCGCAACGTAACTGGGTGACTATAAAGGTGCTCTACAGGTATCTCCGAGGGTGTCTGTTGGGTTGGCATGGATCAAGACTGGGATTTGTTACTCCGTGTGACGGAGAGGTATCTCAGGGCCCACTCGGTAATACAACATCACAATGAGCCTTGCAAGCAAAGTGACTAAAGTGTTAGCCACGAGATCTTGTATTACGGAACGAGTAAAGAGACTTGCCGGTAACGAGATTGAACTAGGTATAGAGATACCGACGATCGAATCTCGGGCAAGTAACATACCGAAGAACAAAGGGAACAGCATACGGGATTAACTGAATCCTTGACATAGAGGTTCGACCGATAAAGATCTTCGTAGAATATGTAGGAGCCAATATGGGCATCCAGGTCCCGCTATTGGTTATTGTCCGTAGAGGTGTCTCGGTCATGTCTACATAGTTCTCGAACCCGCAGGGTCTACACACTTAACGTTTGGTGACGATTAGTATAGTTGAGTTATTTTGTTGGTGACCGAAGGTTGTTCGGAGTCCCGGATAAGATCTCGGACATGACGAGGATCTCCGGAATAGTCTGGAGGTAAAGATTGATATATGTGATAATAGTGTTTTGATCTCCGGAAGGGTTCCGGAATTCACCGGAAGGGGTTCCGGATGTTTACCGAAGTGTTCGGGTGCAGCAACACTTTATATGGGCCAAAGGGATAAAGCCCACGAGGTATTGGAAAGTGCAAAAGGAAGTTTTGCTACTGCCTTAAGCGGTACTACCGCTGGTGAAGGCAGTACTACCGCATAAGCGGTACTACCGCTTGTTGGAAGCGGTACTACCGCCCAAGCGGTACTACCGCTTGTGTGAAGCGGTACTACCGCTCAAGCGGTACTACCGCTTGTGAGCGGTACTACCGCTTGTGCGCGGCTGTGCACGGTTCGGCAGGGATCCGAGTTGGACTCTTTCCCTGCGGGCCAAACCGACCTTGTGCGGGCAAAACCGACCTGGAGGAGGCTTTTACTCCAAGTTTAGACCCCAAGGCTCAACATATAAATAGAGGGGCAGGGCTAGCACACGGGATACATCAGGATTTCCCAAGCCGTGTGCCGGCAACCCTAGCCCTCTAGTTCCTCCGTCATAATCTCCGTAGCGCTTGGCGAAGCCCTGCAGAGATTGTTCCTCACCACCATCACCACGCCGTCGTGCTGCTGGAACTCAACCACTACTTCACCATCGCTCGCTGGATCGAGGAGGTGAAGGCGTCATCAAGCCGTACGTGTGTTGAACGCGGAGGTGCCGTCCGTTCGGCGCTAGTTCGTGATCGGATCGAGGGACGACTTGCGATTTGGATCGCGGAGACGTTCGACTACATCAACCGCGTTTCTTAAACGCTTCCGCTTAGCGATCTACAAGGGTATGTAGATTCACTCTCCCTCTCGTAGATGCTCATCACCATGGATAGATCTTGTGTGTGCGTAGGAAAATTTTTGTTTCCCATGCAACGTTCCCCAACAGTGGCATCTGAGCTAGGTCTATGCGTAGATGAGATCTCAAGTAGAACACAAACGAGTTGTGGGCGTGGGTGTATACATATTGCTTGCCGTTACTAGTTGATATTTGATTCGGCGGTACTGTGAGATGAAGCGGCCCGGACCGACATTACGCGTACACTTACGCGAGGCAGGTTCCTTCAACTGACATGTAACTTCGTTGCATAAAGATGGCTAGCGGGTGTCTGTCTCTCTCACTTTAGTTGAATCGATTTCAATGAAGAGGGTTCTTTTAGAAGATCAAAAAGCAATCACTACACCACGTTGTGGTTTTGCGTAGGTAAGAACGGTTCTTGCAAACCCGTAGCAGCCACGTAAAATTTGCAACAACAATTAGAGGACGTCTAACTTGTTTTTGCAGGGTATGATGTGATATGATATGGACAATTACATGATGAGATATATGTGATGTATGAGATGATCATGTTTTGTATAGAATATCACGACTTGCATGTCGATGAGTACGGCAACTGGCAGGAGCCATAGAGTTGTCTTTAATTATTGTATGACCTGCGTGTCAATCATTAAGCGCTATGTAATGCTTTACTTTATCGCTAAACGTTAGCAATAGTCGTGGAAGCAACAGTCGGCGCGACAACCTTATGGCGACACGTTGATGGAGATCAAGATGATGGAGATCATGGTGTCATGCCGGTGACGATGGAGATCATGCCGGTGCTTTGGAGATGGAGATCAAAAGCACAAGTTCATGGCCATATCATGTCACTTATGATTTGCATGTGATGTTAATCCTTTTATGCATCTTATTTTGCTTAGGACGACGGTAGCATTATAAGGTGATCCCTCACTTAAATTTCAAGATAAATTGTGTTCTCCCCGAGTGTGCACCGTTGCGAAAGTTCGTCGTTTCGAGACACGCCGTGATGATCGGGTGTGATAGACTCCACGTTCACATACAACGGGTGCAAGCCATGTTGCACACGCGGAACACTCGGGTTAAACTTGACGATCCTAGCATGTACAGACATGGCCTCGGAACACAAGAGACCGAAAGGTCGAACATGAGTCATATAGTAGATATGATCAACATGAAGATGTTCACCATTGAAACCACCTCGACTCACGTGATGATCGGACTTGAGTTGGTGGATTTGGATCATGTTACACTCGAATGACCGGAGGGATGTCAATTTGAGTGGGAGTTTTTAAGTAATATGATTAACTAAACTCATTATCTAGAACAATAGTCTAAGTTGTCTTTGCTATATTTATGTTGTAGATCATGGCTCGCGCAGTAGCACCCCTGAATTTTAATGCGTTCCTAGAGAAAGCTAAGTTGAAAGATGATGGAAGTAACTTTGTGGACTGGGCCCGTAATCTAAGGATTATCCTTACGGCTTCCCAGAAAGCTTATGTCCTTGATGCACCGCTTGGTGATCCACCCGCTCCAGTTGAGTCTCTAGACGTTGTGAACGCCTGGCAGGCTCGTTCTGATGATTACTCAATAGTTCAATGTGCAATGTTGTATGGCTTAGAACCGGGACTTCAAAGACGTTTTGAACGTCATGGAGCATATGAGATGTTCCAGGAGTTGAAGTTTATCTTTCAGAAGAATGCCCGGATCGAGAGATATGAGATCTCCGATAAGTTCTATGCTTGCAAGATGGAGGAGAACGGGTCTATCAGTGATCACGTGCTCAGAATGTCTGGGTACTCCACCCGTCTGGCTGAATTGGGGATGCCCCTTCCGCCAGAGGCTATCACTGACAGAGTTCTTCAATCATTGCCACCTAGCTACAAAAGCTTCGTGTTGAACTATAACATGCACGGGATGAACAAGTCAGTCGCCGAGCTGTTTGCGATGCTGAAAGCCGCTGAGTCTGAAATTCAGAAGGAGCATCAAGTGTTGATGGTCAATAAAACCACTAGTTTCAAGAAAAATGGAAGGGTAAGAAGGGTAACTCCAAGAAGAGTGGCAAAGCAGTTGCTCCTCTCGTGAAGAAACCCAAGGCTGGACCCAAACCAGAAACTGTGTGTTTTCATTGCAAGGGAACTGGACACTGGAAGCGGAATTGCCCCAAGTATTTGGCTGACAAGAAGGCGGCCAACAACAAACAAGGTATATATGATATACATGTTATTGATGTGTACCTTACCAACTCTCGTTGTAGTGCCTGGGTATTTGATACCGGTGCGGTTGCTCATATTTGCAACTCAAAACAGGAACTGCGGAATAGACGGAGGCTGGCAAAGGACGAAGTGACGATGCGCGTGGGAAATGGTTCCAAGGTTGATGTGATCGCCGTCGGCACGCTCGCTCTTCGATTACCGTCGGGATTAGTGATGAACCTAAATAAGTGTTATTTGGTGCCTGCGTTAAGCATGAACATTATATCTGGATCTTGTTTATTGCAAGACGGTTACTCATTTAAATCAGAGAATAATGGTTGTTCTATTTATATGAGTAATATCTTTTATGGTCATGCACCCAATGTGAGGGGTTTATTCTTATTGAATCTCGATAGTAATGATACACATGTTCATAACATTGATGCCAAAAGATGTAGGATTGATAATGATAATACCACTTTCTTGTGGCACTGCCGTTTAGGTCATATTGGCGTAAAACGCATGAGGAAGCTCCATGCTGATGGACTTTTGGAGTCACTTGATTTTGAATCACTTGACACATGTGAGCCATGCCTCTTGGGCAAGATGACTAAAATGCCGTTCTCTGGAACAATGGAACGGGCAAGTGACTTATTGGAAATCATACATACTGATGTGTGCGGTCCGATGAGTATTGAAGCGCGCGGTGGTTATCGTTACTTTCTCACCTTCACTGATGACTTAAGTAGATATGGGTATATTTACTTAATGAAACACAAGTCTGAAACATTTGAAAAGTTCAAACAATTTCAGAGTGAAGTTGAGAATCATCGTAACAAGAAGATTAAATTCCTACGATCTGATCGAGGAGGAGAATATCTGAGTTATGAGTTTGGCAGTCACTTAAGACAATGTGGAATTGTTTCACAACTGACACCGCCTGGAACACCACAGCGTAATGGTGTGTCCGAACGTCGTAATCGAACTTTATTGGATATGGTGCGATCTATGATGTCTCTTGCCGATTTGCCACTATCGTTTTGGGGTTATGCATTAGAGACAGCTGCATTCACTTTAAATAGGGCACCATCGAAATCCGTTGAGACAACGCCATATGAACTTTGGTTTGGCAAGAAGCCAAAGCTGTCGTTTCTTAAAGTTTGGGGATGTGATGCTTATGTCAAAAAGCTTCAACCTGAAAAGCTGGAACCCAAAGCGGAGAAATGCGTCTTCATAGGATACCCAAAAGAGACAGTTGGGTATACCTTCTATCTCAGATCCGAAAGCAAAGTGTTTGTCGCTAAAAATGGAACATTTCTTGAGAAAGAGTTTCTCTCGAAAGAATTGAGTGGGAGGAAGATAGAACTTGATGAGGTTGTTGAACCTTTACTTCAACCTGAGAGTAGCGCAGCGCAGAAAGTTGTTTCTGTGGAGCCTACATTAGCTGAAGAGGAAGTTAATGATGATGATCATGAAACTTTGGATCAAGTTGCTATCGAACCTCGTAGGTCGACAAGGACGCGTACTGCTCCCGAGTGGTACGGCAACCCTGTCTTAGAGGTCATGTTGTTAGACAACGATGAACCTACGAGCTATGAAGAAGCGATGATGGGCCCGGATTCCGAGAAGTGGTTAGAGGCCATGAAATCCGAGATGGGATCCATGTATGAAAACAAAGTATGGACTTTGGAAGTATTACCTGAAGGGCGTAAGGCCATTCAGAACAAATGGATCTTTAAGAGGAAGACGGACGCGGACGGTAATGTCACCGTCTATAAAGCTCGACTTGTGGCAAAGGGTTTTTCACAAGTTCAAGGAGTTGACTACGATGAGACCTTCTCACCCGTAGCGATGCTTAAGTCCGTCAGAATCATGTTAGCAATAGCTGCCTTTTTCGATTATGAAATTTGGCAGATGGATGTCAAAACAGCATTCCTTAACGGTTTCCTTAAGGAAGAGTTGTATATGATGCAACCAGAAGGTTTTGTCGATCCAGAGAATGCTGACAAAGTTTGCAAACTCCAGCGATCCATTTATGGACTGGTGCAAGCATCTCGGAGTTGGAATCTTCGTTTTGATGAGGTGATCAAAGCGTTCGAGTTTATACAAGTTTTCGGAGAAGCTTGTATTTACAAGAAAGTGAGTGGGAGCTCTATAGCGTTTCTAATATTATATGTGGATGACATATTGCTGATTGGAAACAATATAGAAATGTTGGAAAGCGTGAAGGAATATTTGAACAAGAGTTTTTCAATGAAGGACCTAGGAGAAGCTGCTTTCATATTAGGCATCAAGATCTATAGAGATAGATCGAGACGCTTAATAGGACTTTCACAAAGCACATACCTTGACAAAGTTTTGAAGAAGTTCAAAATGGATCAGTCCAAGAAGGGGTTCTTGCCTGTATTGCAAGGTGTGAAGTTGAGTAAGACTCAATGCCCAGTGACTGCAGAAGATAGAGAAAAGATGAGTGCCATCCCCTATGCTTCGGCCATAGGCTCTATCATGTATGCAATGCTGTGCACAAGACCCGATGTCAGCCTTGCCATAAGTATGGTCGGAAGGTTTCAAAGTGATCCAGGAATGGAACACTGGACGGCGGTCAAGAATATCCTGAAGTACCTGAAAAGGACTAAAGACATGTTTCTCGTTTATGGAGGTGATCAAGAGCTCGTCGTAAAGGGTTACGTCGATGCAAGCTTTGACACTGATCCGGATGACTCTAAGTCGCAAACCGGATACGTATTTATTCTTAATGGGGGTGCGGTTAGCTGGTGCAGTTCCAAGCAAAGCATGGTAGCAGATTCTACATGCGAAGCGGAGTACATCGCAGCCTCGGAGGCGGCGAAGGAAGGTGTCTGGATGAAGGAGTTCATGACAGATCTTGGAGTAGTGCCTAGTGCGCTTAACCCAATGACTCTGTTTTGTGATAACACTGGTGCCATTGCTCTAGCCAAGGAACCAAGATTTCACAAGAGGACCAGACACATAAAGCGACGCTTCAATTCCATCCGCGATTACATCAAGGAGGACAACATAAATATTTGCAAAGTACACACGGATCTAAATGTTGCAGATCCGATGACTAAACCTCTTCCAAGGGCTAAACATGAACAACACCAGAACTGCATGGATGTTCGATTCATTACAATGTAAATCACATAGTGATGTGAACTAGATTATTGACTCTAGTGCAAGTGGGAGACTGTTGGAAATATGCCCTAGAGGCAATAATAAATTGGTTATTATTATATTTCCTTGTTCATGATAATCGTTTATTATCCATGCTATAATTGTATTGATTGGAAACTCAAATACATGTGTGGGTACATAGACAACACTGTGTCCCTAGTAAGCCTCTAGTTGACTAGCTCGTTGATCAAAGATGGTTAAGGTTTCCTAGCCATTGACATGAGATGTCATTTGATAACGGGATCACATCATTAGGAGAATGATGTGATGGACAAGACCCAAACTAAGAACGTAGCATTTGATCGTGTCAGTTTATTGCTATTGTTTTCTGCATGTCAAGTATCTGTTCCTATGACCATGAGATCATGCAACTCCCTGACATCGGAGGAGTACCTTGTGTGTATCAAACGTCGCAACGTAACTGGGTGACTATAAAGGTGCTCTACAGGTATCTCCGAGGGTGTCTGTTGGGTTGGCATGGATCAAGACTGGGATTTGTTACTCCGTGTGACGGAGAGGTATCTCAGGGCCCACTCGGTAATACAACATCACAATGAGCCTTGCAAGCAAAGTGACTAAAGTGTTAGCCACGAGATCTTGTATTACGGAATGAGTAAAGAGACTTGCCGGTAACGAGATTGAACTAGGTATAGAGATACCGACGATCGAATCTCGGGCAAGTAACATACCGAAGAACAAAGGGAACAGCATACGGGATTAACTAAATCCTTGACATAGAGGTTCGACCGATAAAGATCTTCGTAGAATATGTAGGAGCCAATATGGGCATCCAGGTCCCGCTATTGGTTATTGGCCGTAGAGGTGTCTCGGTCATGTCTACATAGTTCTCGAACCCGCAGGGTCTACACACTTAACGTTTGGTGACGATTAGTATAGTTGAGTTATTTTGTTGGTGACCGAAGGTTGTTCGGAGTCCCGGATAAGATCTCGGACATGACGAGGATCTCCGGAATAGTCTGGAGGTAAAGATTGATATATGTGATAATAGTGTTTTGATCTCCGGAAGGGTTCCGGAATTCACCGGAAGGGGTTCCGGATGTTTACCGAAGTGTTCGGGTGCAGCAACACTTTATATGGGCCAAAGGGATAAAGCCCACGAGGTATTGGAAAGTGCAAAAGGAAGTTTTGCTACTGCCTTAAGCGGTACTACCGCTGGTGAAGGCAGTACTACCGCATAAGCGGTACTACCGCTTGTTGGAAGCGGTACTACCGCCCAAGCGGTACTACCGCTTGTGTGAAGCGGTACTACCGCTTGTGAGCGGTACTACCGCTTGTGAGCGGTACTACCGCTTGTGCGCGGCTGTGCACGGTTCGGCAGGGATCCGAGTTGGACTCTTTCCCTGCGGGCCAAACCGACCTTGTGCGGGCAAAACCGACCTGGAGGAGGCTTTTACTCCAAGTTTAGACCCCAAGGCTCAACATATAAATAGAGGGGCAGGGCTAGCACACGGGATACATCAGGATTTCCCAAGCCGTGTGCCGGCAACCCTAGCCCTCTAGTTCCTCCGTCATAATCTCCGTAGCGCTTGGCGAAGCCCTGCAGAGATTGTTCCTCACCACCATCACCACGCCGTCGTGCTGCTGGAACTCAACCACTACTTCACCATCGCTCGCTGGATCGAGGAGGTGAAGGCGTCATCAAGCCGTACGTGTGTTGAACGCGGAGGTGCCGTCCGTTCGGCGCTAGTTCGTGATCGGATCGAGGGACGACTTGCGATTTGGATCGCGGAGACGTTCGACTACATCAACCGCGTTTCTTAAACGCTTCCGCTTAGCGATCTACAAGGGTATGTAGATTCACTCTCCCTCTCGTAGATGCTCATCACCATGGATAGATCTTGTGTGTGCGTAGGAAAATTTTTGTTTCCCATGCAACGTTCCCCAACACAGGGGAGGGGGCGGGGCGGCCTGGGGCAGTGCGGCGTGGGGCAAGGCGGCCGCGGCAGGCGGCGGGCGGCCTGGGCGGGCGGCCTAGGTAGGCGGCGGGCCGGGGCGGCGGGGGGTCAGGGACGGCGGTGGCGGTGGGGGTCGGGGGCGGCTGCGGTGTGGGGGTCGGGGGAGAGAGATCGAGGCAGAGAGAGAAGAGAGAGAGGAGGGGTGGGGTGACGGCCGTTAGGTACTAACCTCTTTGCCGTCTGCTAGCAGACGGCAAAGAGGTGGGGGGTGGGCCGTTACAGCGCTGGCCTCCACTGGACCCCACCCACTTCTTTGCCGTCTGTTAGCAGACGGTAAAGAAGTGGCTGATGGCAAATATGATCTTTGCCATCAGCCAGTTCTTTGCCGTCTGTTTTTTGAAAGCAGACAGCAAAGACCTCCTTTGCCGTCTGCTAGCAGACGGTAAAGAAGTGGTTGATGGCAAATCCTCTGATTCCAGTAGTGCTTATAGCTCTTAGTGCATCTGTTGCATGGCAATCCCTACTCCTCGCATTGACATCAATTGATGGGCATCTCCATAGCCCGTTGATTACCCTCGTTGATGTGAGACTTTCTCCATTTTTGACTTCTCCTATTTATCTCTATCACCAAACTCTATTCCACCCATAGTGCTATATCCATGGCTTGCGCTCATGTATTGCGTGGGAGTTGAAAAAGCTGAAGCGCGATAAAAAGTATGAACCAATTGCTTGGCTAAAACCGGGGTTGTTCATGATAAATACTTTGTGTGAAGAAGATGGAGCATGACAGGATTATATGATTTTGTAGGGATAACATTCTTTAGCATTTTTATTTTGAAAGACATGATTGTTTGCTAGTATGCCTGAGTATTAATGTCTTTATATCAAATTATAGACTATTGTTTTGAATCATTTGGATCTTATTATTCATACCGTAAGAGAGAGATTACATGATGAAACATGATAGGTAGCATTCCACATCAAAAATTCTGTTTTTATCATTTACCTACTCGATGACGAGCAGGAATTAAGCTTGGGGATGCTTGATACGTCTCCAACGTATCTATAATTTTGGATTGTTCCATGCTATTATAGTATCAATCTTGGATGTTTTTATATGCAATTGTATGCAATTATATATCATTTTTTGGGACTAACCTATTAACCCAGTGCCTAGTGCCAGTTGCTGTTTTCTACTTGTTTTTGGCTTTTCAGATAAACGGTACCAAATGAAGTCCAAATGGCACGAAACTTTTTGGAGATTTTTTTTCTAGACAAAAAAAACTGGAAAGCTTTGGGAGGAGGCCAGAAGCGCCACGGGGCTTCACAAGGCACTAGGGCGCGCACCGGGGGGCGCGTCGTAGTACCTTGTGGGGCCCACGTGACTCCTTTTGACCTAATTCCACTTCTATAAATTCACAAATATTGGGAAACCCCCAGAGAGCCAGAAGAGAAAACCTTTCCGCCGCCGCAAGCCTCTGTTCTTCCACGATCCCATCTGGAGGCCTGTTCCGGTACTCTGCCGGAGGGGGAATCAATCACGGAGGGCTTCTACATCAACCTTGCTGCCCTTCCGATGATGTGTGAGTAGTTTACCACAGACCTACGGGTCCATAGCTAGTAGCTAGATGGCTTCTTCTCTCTCTTTGATCTTCAATACAATATTCTCCTCGATGTTCTTGGAGTTCTATCCAATGTAATCTTCTTTTGCGGTGTGTTTGTTGGGATCCGATGAATTGTGAGTTTATGATCAGATTATTCATGAGAAATATTTGAGTCTTCTCTGAACTCTTTTATGCATGATTGTTATAGCTTTGTATTTCTCTCCGATCTATCGGTTTAGTTTGGCCTACTAGATTGATTTATCTTGCAATGGGAGAGGTGCTTTGTGATGGGTTCAATCTTGCGGTGCTCAATCCCAGTGAAAGAAAGGGACATGACACGTATTTGTATTATTGCCATTAAGGATAAAAGGATGGGGTTTATTTATATTGCTTGAATTTGCTTCTCTACATCATGTCATCTTGCTTAAGGCGTTACTCTGTTTCATACTTAATACCCTAAATGCATGCTGGATAGCGGTCGATGGGTGGAGTAATAGTAGTAGATGTAGGCAGGAGTCGGTCTACTTGTCTTGGATGTGATGCCTATATACATGATCATTGTCATGAATCCGTCATAATTATTTGCTTTTCTATCAATTGTCCAACAGTAATTTGTCTACCCACCGTATGTTTATGTGCTCAAGAGAGAAGACTCTAGTTAAAACTATGGTCCCCGGGTCTATCTTTATCATATAAAAAACCTAAAAATACCTTGCTGCAATTTATTTACTTTTATTTTAATTAGTAGTTAGTTTATCTATTTACCTCGATAAGATTTAATCCTTACAAATAACCGCTAAGAGGATTGACAACCCTCTTATTTGCGTTGGGTGCAAGTGTTTGCTCTTGTGTGTGCAGGTGCGTTTAACGGAATTTTGCTTGGTTCTCCTACTGGATTGATAACCTTGGTTCTTAACTGAGGGAAATACTTATCTCTATTGTACTGCATCATCCTCTCCTCTTCGGGGAAATCCCAACGCAGCTCACAAGTAGCACATAGCTCTGACGACGACGCCTTCAAGAAGGACACGACGCCAAGAGAGCCGTCGCCGCCCTAGGGTTTTCACCCGAGAGACCGTGAGGTGGGAAAAGGTAGGGCGGACCCGAACGACGTCTCCAAGAAGAAAAATGGCACCCTCGGGTGTCGTCGCCGTCGCGGCCTGCATGAGCCGACCTTGGAATTATCCTAATCCGGATCCCCACCTCCCGCTCCGTCCCAACCCGGTAACCGGCTAGCAGCACGGCAATGTCCGGTAAGACGAAGTGCACGCAACATGGGTTGGAGGAAGAAGCAACTTGGCGCCGATGGCCGCCGGGGCAGCAAGCCGCGGCACCAACCCGCTAGTGAATCGCCGGCCATCCGGTCCGATCCCCGGCAGCCCACCAGCCCCGCCGCGCCACCGGACAGGGAGGTCATCCCAGGGGCCGCCGCCCCTGATCGGGAAGGGTTGTGCCAGCCCTGCCGCCAAGGCCATCGCTGGGACGCCGGCCGGCCGCCACGCCGTCATTGTCCATCAGGGCGCCTTGGTCCAGACCGGCGCCGCCACGATCCAGATCAGGATCACACCCTCGGGATGGGGCGTCCCGTGCCACCCAAAGACCCCGAGAGGGGAGGCAGTACCTCCGCCGCCGCCGTCGGACGCACGGGCTTTGCCCGGCGCCGACCACCGGCGGCGGCGGAGGGGAGGGAGGGGAAGGCGGGGAGGACTGGCGGCTAGGGCTGGGGCCCCTCGGTCGCCCGTGCGGGGGGCGACGGAGGGGAGAGGGGGGAAGGAGCGGCGGCGATCTGGCGGCGGCGGCGGCGATCTGGTGGCGGCTCACGAGGGAGGGGCTGGTGGCGGCTCTCGCTCGTCTCCTCCTACAGTTTGCTGGCGCTTAAAGTGCATCAAAAAGGAGTGGCTTCGAACAGGGAGGAATGCAATTGGGCTTGTCCATTCACATTTGCAGTTCGACTCAGGAAAAACGTAAAAATATATAGAACTGGTACTGTAGCACCCGGTACTGTAAAGTATCCTGTAGTGTCCTTTTATTTGCTCCGTTTTTATTTTGGACGATTTTTAAATTATGAATATGTATGCTGAACATTTTTGTAATATACCTTGAACAATTTTCGAATACACATTGAACATTTATGTAATATACGCTGAACAAACTTCAAACACACAGTGAACATGTGTCGTATTCGTTGAACAATTTTCTAATATACGGTGAACAACTTTATAATGCACGGTGAACTTTTTTGTAATATACCATGAACATTTTCTTAATATATGATTAAAAAAATTGTAATACACAGGGAACTTTTATATAATACTACACAAAAAATGAAAAGGAAAAAAGAAAAGAAAAGAAATAGAAACCAAAAAACAACAGAAAAATAGAAGCAACGGCGAAGCCGACCGTGGCCCAGCCCAAGCTGGCGCGTCGGGAGGGTTGCCTTCAGCGGAGCCGGACCTATATGCACATATGCACGTGTGTTGCAACGGGAAAAAAATATTGTATGTTACTAGTATAATAAGCATGGCTCAAGACGCCTTACTGATCTACATCCTCTATTTGAACATGGCGCTTATCCATGTCCCAGCTTATAGTCTTTCTCACCCTCATTGACAGTGGTTACGGCGTTCACCTGATTACAGTGAGCTCAAATGTAACAACGCCAAGGTAATGAGCTCGGACACGGCAAAACACACCTTTCATTGAACAACATCAACAATGCAATGTTCTCCCGGTCCAAGCAACATCATTAGTGTGCCGCCCTCGCCTCTAGCATCTCCTTCCCGTCCAACTCCCCCACACACACCTTCATGACGAAAGGAACATATTTCTTGCTCGTACGTAACGTGTCCATTGTTTTTCTACTTTTTCTCTTGATGCAAAAGATACATGGCCTTGATGTTCAGAATGTAAAAAAATGTTCTCATGTTTCAAAAATTGTCCTCGCTTCAAAAGATATTCGCATTTTTCAAAAATCGTGTTTGAAATTTCAAAATTTGTTTTTAGAACTGTGGTTGCTGCTAGTTCTTATACATCGGGCTGTCTACTTCCACCTACACAATATTTCTTTTTTTGATATGAAAGATCTGAGAGAAGCTGATGTGATTCTAAACATCAAGCTAATTAAGGATGAGAGTGAGATTACTTTAACGCAATCTCACTATGTTGAGAAGGTCTGGAGTCGGTTTGGTTTTATAGATAGCAAGCCTTCTCAACACGTTATGATCCCAGTGTGACACTTCAAGAGAACACGAAAGAAACAAGAGATCAATTGAGATACTCTCAAATTATCAGATCACTCATGTACTTAACTAGCGCAACAACGCCAGATATCTCTTTTGCTCTGAGCAAACTGAGTAGGTTCGTGTCAAACCCGGGTGATGATCATTGGTAGGAACTTGATAGGGTCTTGCACTATCTGAGAGGTGCAGTGAGTTATGGAATTCACTATTCTGGCACCCTACTGTGATTGAAGGATATAGTGATTCGAACTGGATTTCTGATATTGATGTGCTCTATGCCACAAGTGGGCATGTGTTCACTCATGGAGCTGGCGCATTATCATGGAGGTCTTGTAAGCAGATCATTTTGATGAGGTCAACCATGGAAGCATAATTTACTGCTTTAGACACAGCCACCTTTGAGGCAGAGTGGATGCGTGAGCTCTTGATGGACTTGCCTATGGTTGAACAACCAGTGCCGACTATTCTTATGAATTATGACAATCAAATAGTTATTGTTAAAGTGAACAATTCTAAGGATAATCCGAAGTAATCAAGATACTTGAAAAGACGTTTGAAGTCTGTCAGGAAATTGAGAAACTCCAGAGTAATAACTGTTACATATGTTCAAATGATCAAAAACTTGGCAGATCCCTTTACAAAGGGACTATCATGAAATGTGATAGATAATGCATCGAGGGAGATGGATATGAGACCCATATGTGTTACACCATAGTAGTAACCCAATCTTTATGATTGGAGATCCGTGAATTAGGACCTGGGAAGAACAAGCTATTGGTTAACAAAGGAGAGCAATCGATAACCATCTTTATGTGAAGATGCAAAACTCTCAGAACTGTAGGAGAATTGTAAGCAAGGTTGGCAAGATGCCTTAATGTGTTTCTATTGGCTACATGTAACAAAGATGTTGTCCTACAAAGCATTCTTGAAAGAACACACATGTATGAGCCCCGACTCTTAAACGCGGCAGTCTATGAGACTTGGGTGTTCTCTAGTAAGCTCACAAAGAGACCATTGAGTATGACGTATATGCTCCACATGCGGGATAGGATACTAGCAGCCAGATACTGGTTGTGACTTTGAATGAAACATGTTCGCACAAAACTTGCAATTCAAGGCATAGGCCATTGTCAAGTTATGAATCGATGTAGTTTAAAGCTCTAGGCAGAAGTTCAACTTAAGAGTCACAGCTAAAACACTAGTATATTAAACAAGTAGCAAAATCAGGCAAATCTCTAAATGGACACTTGAGATCTGGTGGGGGTGATGGTGTCCTGGACTAGGGGTACTCATCATGTCGTCTCTCGGCCAGGAGGGCCGGGCCGAGGACCCCGTGGCGGTTCATTAACGGGCCACTTGGAGAGGCCCATGATGCATACAAGGGATATTCCACAAGTCTTGGCGCACAAGACGAGGACTCATGTAATCCTAGACCTCCGGTACATTATATATACCGAGGCTAGGCTAGTTGATAGAACAATCTGAACACATCTTAGAGATAGATTCATTCACATACGATCTCGAGGTAGATCATATTGTACTGTGTACCCCATCCACAATCAATACAACAGAAGCAGGACGTAGGGTTTTACCTCTTCGAGAGGGCCTGAACCTGGGTAAAACATCGTGTCTCTCTTTGTCATGTTACCATCTAGCTAAGATCACCAGCTCGGGACCCCCTACCCGAGATCCGCTGGATTTAACTCCGACATTGGTGGCCCATACAGGTCTTGAACCTGTGGTAGTCATCGCGGCGCGATGGGAATTCAAATCGGCTCCAGCGCGATCTACGCGCCGGAATGGATCTTCGTCCCCACCTCGGCTGGTCACCTCAGCCAGGCCGAGGACTACACCCCATGTCAAATTGTCAATATCGGACGGGTGTCTTCATTAACATCAACTTCGATCTCATCCGAGATCATGGAAAAAATCATCCATGGAGCTCGGGGGCTCAATGTCAAGATTGCCCTCGGGCGACCGTACAGTTTTTTCGGACAGCAGATTCGTGTTCGCCGTCCCCACCTCCTCAAGCGTCGCTTTGACGATTTCTTCAGTGAAATTGTGCCGAATTGAGTCTACAATGACCCTGCAAAATTTCATCGCGTTACAATGGAGTAATCTCCGGCAATCACTGATATCCTGAAGCCTTGTCGGATCTAGACGTGAATCTGCACGATTTTGGAGCGACGAGTCCAACGGCCAGCTCAGACATCCTTTGGAAAATCTAACCGTTCATCTGCTTCAAAATTCTCATATCAACAACCCCTCAAAATTTCAGCTCGATCCGACCGTTCAAACTCCAAGAAACGTCTGAGTGCATCAATTTTCGGATCTGTTTTCCGCGCGAAAACGAATCCGACCTGAGTTCATCTTTCTTCATGAACGAGATATCCGACATCCTTTTTGGAGGAAATTTTTTTCTATAGTATTGTGTTTTGTTCCCAAACACGTGCCCACAAATTTTGAGCCTTTTCCAGGTGTTCTTCACCGTTGCGCTAGTGTCAAATCGGACCGACCTCATTGCTCCATGGATGTTGACCTGCACTAGATGCACCGTCGCTCCATCGAGTCGATGACAACCACCTCGGATCATCACCTCGGCGAGCCGGCCAAGAGTTCGGCATCGCGAAGGCCAAATCATCGCCAAGGCCACATTGTCGCCCCATGGATTGAGCGGGTTGGACGCGCCGGCATCGCCGCGCCGTCACTTCATCAAGCTGGCATCAACCGCGTCACAAATTCCGACCTGCGTCGACATCGCCTCGCCATCGCCGCATCGAGTAGATGTCCACCTCGCCGACCTGCTTCGACACGTCGGCTGGCATAGGGGCTCCGACGTCACCTCACCGACCTACTCCGTCACCTCGGCTGTACTGGGGGCTTCGCCTCGCCACATCAGCCGTGTTATGTCGCCACTTCGTCGAGCCGAGCTCCTCTCTCGGTCACGTCGGGATGGGCATTGGGGGCTGGGACCGGACAAGCCAAGGACTACGCACCATGTCGGATCTGCCAAAGTTCGATGGGCATCCTCGTCCCGCCAGAAGCCCGGACAGCGTCATCAACACCGAGCACATTAACCACCTAAGTCGCTTTCATGCTCAAAAAAATCCAATTTTCAATTTTTGTTCGGTTCGGCCAAGCATTATATTTGTGTTAAACAAAAAAGTTGTTTCTTAAAAATGTTCTTCTAAAACACTTCCTTTACCCAAGTTAACTGAGGGCTCTTAAATTAATATGTGCCATTTTATGATAAGTGTTTTCTTCTTAGTTGTTGTAAAATCTTTTTCTACTACTCCTTTTTCAGCTCGAAAAACGGCCAACTAGCTAGGATTCTTTGCTTCTCTATGTGCCACTCAAGTTTAGTTCGCTAAATTGGCATGAGAAGCACTCTGTATGCGCCTTCGGGGCAAGAAGGTTGAAGCCGAAGGCTGGCCCACTCGAAGCCTGGACATCAGATGTATCATGTTAACTCACGACGGAAGCACAAATTAGTTTTAAGACCAATTTCGGATTGGCACCAAAAAACTTGATTTAATTCAGACGTAAAGTTTTTACATAAGTTTTTTGGTTTTCCGAGCCTATGACAGTTTTAACCTATTTGTATGTTTTCTTTCAGAAGGCGGGACATCCTCTTGGCCAAGGTGTACTGCGTGTTATTCTGCTCGGGAGAGATCTTTTCCGACCTACAGTTTGGTATCTTCCCTGACGAGCTGCACCTCGGCGTTGGCAAAATGCACACGACGTCTGGACTAGTTCCCGAGGGTCAGCCATGTTGCCCAACCCAAGTCTCGGGGGCTACTGCATTGACGATCCAATGCAGAAAATTTAAAATGCAATACGGTTTCCGAGGAGATTACAATCCTCGGGTCGGTCGGCCGCACCCGACCTGAGTCTCGGGGCCTATTGCACACCGCGTTTCCGTTTCTAAAGTATGCTGTCGAGCAAGAATTTGATCCTCAGGCCAATTTCACGAATCGACCTGAGTCTCAGGGGCTACTGAAATTAGCGGTTTTATGCTATCCTTCAGGTGCATACCGGACTTTGATCCGGCACGCACCTTGAGGGCTACTAGCTATACATCTCGGCAGACAATAAATTGCTCCAATCAGAAAAAATTCCGCAAAAAATCAGCACAAGACAGAGGTGGTGCACCACCTCGAAAGCAGTCCGGCATGGAGTTCGGCTGCGAGTGGCTGGCTGCACAGGAGACTTTTCCGGCATGAAGCTCGGCTAAACTCCTTCAACTTTTTCAAGGCCGAGGTGATCTATGACACCTCGGATGAAGTCCGACGTTGGAGCTCGGCTGCAAGAAGACACCTCGGATGTAGTCTGGCGTTGGAGCTCGGCTGCAAGAGGACACCGCTGCTCGGGAAAAACTTCGAACCCGAGGTGTGGCGTGCAAATAACATGGCATTGATAAAGGCCGAGAAATTAAAGGGGCTCCTTGGATGCCCGACATGTGAACTCTTTGGATACACCTCGGCGATCCTCGAGATCGGAGATGAGAAGATTTGTTGAACCAGCTTTCAAGACCGACGACCGAAGATGAAGAATAGTTCAAAAGAACCGAGGAGCGTCCCCAACTTGAAGACCGGTTCAGGGGCTACTGATGGTGTCCTGAACTAGGGGTACTCACCATGTCGTCTCCCGGCCAGGAGGGCCGGGCCGAGGAACCCCGTGGCGGTTCATTAACGGGCCACTTGGAGAGGCCCATGACGCATACAAGGGAGATTCCACAAGATTTGGCGCACAAGACGAGAACTCATGTAATCCTAAGCCTCCGATACATTATATAAACCGAGACTAGGCTAGTCGATAGAACAATCTGAACACATCTTAGAGATAGATTCATTCAAATACGATCTCGAGGTAGACCACCATGTACTTTGTACCCCATCCACAATCAATACAACAGAAGTAGGACGTAGGGTTTTACCTCTTCGAGAGGGCCTGAACCTGGGTAAAACACCGTGTCCCTCTTTGTCCTGTTACCATCTAGCTAAGATCACCAGCTCGGGACCCCCTACCCGAGATCCACCGGATTTGACTCCGACAGGCGGTTGTTAGAATAATGGGCTTGGCCCATTTATACTTCTAAAATTCCTAAAGCAAATCTCAAAGGCCCATGAATAAATGGCAAGGAGTGGTTCTAAAGTTTAGTCTTATACCGCTAGTGGAGGAGGTATGAGACCTCTTTATATAGTGGGTTGTCTCCCACTACACTATGTGGTGAGTATGAGGAGAGAAAGAGAACACCACACGAGTGCGCGCTCGCCTCGCCTGGTCTGGCCTGGCTGGCGCGGGGCGCGGCCGTGCGACATGCGCATGAATGGTTCGCAAGTTGACTTGTCTGGTAAGTTTACGACTTGAAAATCAAGTCGGTTTGAGATATCGCGACACAATACCGCCCCGGCCACGGCCAAAGATACATCAAAACAAGCTAGGGTTTTGCCTCATCTCGCAATTTGCGCCGCCATCGTGGTCTACTCCATTCCAAACATGTGTGTACACCAACGAGCGGGAGAGCAGGTCTCCGGAACCCTTCGTCCTTGTGATCCTGCACAGGGAGAGGATGGATTAGGTTTTTGGGAAGCGCTTCCCGCGACTGCTCAACTTCGTCACCATGGGTCGTCTTCCATCCAAGTTGGGTCACGTCGCGTACTGACGTCTCCAACGTCGTTTGCTTTGACCGGTCTTCACCAACATCGTCGTCAACAACATCGCTCCTGTAGCAGCTATGGCTACAAACAAATAGTACATGTGTCGTGATCTATCACATCTCTAATTATGGTTGCTATTACTTGTGCAATGTTGCGGTACATGTTTTCCTGTTCATCTAGTATGCTAGATTGTTGTATGGTAATAATAGTTTTAATATTGATTTATATTCTGTAACTAATCACGAATTGCCTAATTATGCAACAGGAGGTGTGGTGTACATGATCTTAACATTGCTCTGCCTTAAATGAGTCAAATTTTCCTGATCAGTTGCGTTTGTAGCACGGTCGATTGAAAGGTGAGGACAACTTATGGCTAAAAGGAAAAGCTGATACGTAGCACGCATCAAAGCGAGACTATGACAGCAAAGCTCTTGATCTGTATGCCCTTCTTATTCAAGGTACCTAAAGGTTAAAAAAATCTAAAGATATTTTTATGCATGGTTTTCTCATCTTCTCCTTCTTTTTTCCTTTGCTTTTTGTCTTCAGTACATTGGCATGTACACTCATGAGTCATGAATACGGAATGAACAATCCCGCTTTTAAAACGTAGCAAAAAAATCACATCGTTCAAGCTTTTCTAAAAAAAAGACATACAGTGTATGCATGTAGAGAATGGGCACAAAGCATGATCATATATTTTTATTTTGTTACATATGATCATTTGTGACTTGTGCAAAAATAAAAATAAAAATACTTTGCTAATTTCCATCCATGGCATTAGTTGTTTTAGCATCTCCAAGAAGGGCCCTCAAAAGGTCATTTGAGGGCACCCCCTACTTTCTCAGCCCTAAAAACTGTAACAATGCCCTTCATTTCTCAGCTTTGTTTTTTTCTCTTCTTGTTGCACATTTGCTCTATGTGACACCAAATTTGACACCACAATAATTCAAACTATAATATGTCTATGCATAAAACTCAAACAATGTTAAAATACATAATTTTGAGTGCCACAATTCAAAAATTTAAACACAAAAAAATCAAATAATACTAGGAAATGTTCATCAAACTGCATAATTCATCCAACGTAGTCGATGTTTCAAACTAAAATATAGTAAATAAACTACTTGGACCCATATATATATATCATTCCCACGAGTGCTAAAAAAAGATCATCTTTGAGTTGATCGCTTGGGTCTGAGCCAAGGCTCATGTTTGATATATATTACCTAACGTTGTTTATCATTTTCATAGTTAATTAAAATTGGAGAGGGGCTCCTTCGTCGGAAAAAAAAAAGATCTTTTCAAAGTTGATTGTGCACTTACAGGGGTTTCTATCCTTCTCTAGACATCAAGGAATTCATCTAGCAGTAATGTGATGCAGATCCTCCAAAGCCACATAGACTCCCATATCATTGCACTCGAAGTCTTCATTTTGACGCACACTCACTCTCAATGATCATGTTGTACAAGATAACACAAACAACAGTGCGGGCAGGGAGGCGATGCCGTAGAGACTTGCACCTTGTAAGGCTGGGGAACGGTGCAGGGAGACATGGAGAGGCAGAACGGCGGGAGGGTGGCAGACCTCGGCGGCGCTGGTGGAGGGAGACGGTCGGCACCGCCCAGATTCACGGGCGGAGTGGCGCAATCGGGCGGAGGAGAGAGAAGGGGGGGTCCTAGAGGGAGGAGATTAGGAGGATGGAGTAGGGCGGCCTTGAACTGAGGGCTTGGAGGCTTATTCTTTTTGTATCCTCTGTTATTTATGGATGTAGTAGGGGTTATTCGAGTTGATTTTGTGTCCTTAGCCCTCAAAAAGTGATTTGAGGGGTGAAGTAGGGGCCTCTTGGACATGCTCTTATCTTTAGAGCCATTGACCGCCCATGAATCAAGGATATGATTAGTAATATGGTAGGAAATTCTAAGCTAAACATTGTTCGCTCGATCCTGATATCGAAACTTAGCAAGAAAAAAAATCACATGTTTTAAGTCTCAAAAATGTGCATGGCAAGGGATATATTCTCTTACCTTTTTGTAGGACAGCCGATGCTCCTTCTTTTAAGCTGCACCGGCTAATTGATAGAGTGCTCTACACTGTGTGTACGTATAGATATAGTGATGCGACGCAAATGTAACATGGGGTGCTATATCCACGAGGTACAATTAATTGTTCACTTATGAATGAAGACATCTTATCCTAGAATTAAAAGGAAATGGCCATAAGTAATACGTAGTAAGCATATTCAAATTAAAATGCTAATATGAATGTCTCGATTATGCAAATGTGCTCCTTATACTGTCCTTTTTTAAGCTACAGCAAGCAGTCGCACAGCTACTCTGCACGGTGATTACCTTGTTGGATATTTATAGCTCTCTGGATTATTTCCTTTTTTGTTCTTTTCATATTTTAACAAACTGATTTGTGTGCATAGTATGATGTAGAGGGCGGGACAGTGTATCTAGTTTCCATTATCTAAAAGATGACATATAGAAACCATAATGTGGCAGCGTAGAATGGTAGTAGGGGTACTGTTTACATCCGTAGAGATAGATCATCATTCATCACTGAACAAAAACGTGATATTCCTACACAAGATCGCAACCACATATATAGCCAGAGTCCACATGATACAACTGCTTCGGTGTTGCTTTGTACATGCTCTATTCCTTCCTCTTCCTTTTTGTATGTAGAAGCTACCGGTGTACCCACATTCTTGATCCAACTCAGCTCACTAAAACCAGCATTGCTGCATTTCGTCAATGGATGTCGTTATTTGAACGCTATAGTTGTGTTATATTAAGTTATATATGTGTGACGCTGTCAGAACGACGGGGCGCCGGTATGGTGGCCTTCATTTTGGGTGAGTGAGCCCCCTTCGCCCGACCCGCTCCCGCGAGCGGAGGAGGCGAACCCTAGCCGCGCCGCGCCGCCCCCCGCCCCTTCCGCGCCTCCCCTCTCCCCCGCCGCCGCCGGCGCGTGCCGCCGGGCAAAGCCCGGTCGGCGTAGGCGGCGGCGGGGCGTTTCCTTCCCCTCCCGTGGGTGTGCGCAGTGCGGGCTGCCGCATCTGGCCGGAGGCGCTGCGCTTGCGTGGGGCACGGCGGCGGCGAGCTGCTCCGGCGCGTCGGCGGCGTGGTCGGAGGACAGGGCTGCGGCGGCTACGCGGGGCTCTGGTGCGCGGCAGTGCGCGCTCGGCGCGCCTACGGTGGTCTGGCGGCGGCCGTCAGATCTGACGGCGGCGGCTCGGGCAGCGAGGTGCGAGGAGCGGCGCGGGCTGGAGGTCGCGGCTCTGCCTCCGCGCGGGCGTCTACCGGCGGCGGGTGTGGGCTGCGTCCGCGTCCAGGAGGCCGGTGGCGGTTCTGGTCGGGGCTTGGGCGCGGTGCGGGGTGCCGCTCATGGCCATCTGCGCTCTGGACGGCCGTGAGTGCTCCTTGTGGCTCCGGTGGGCGGAGGGCTGGCCGTGGCAGGGGTCTCACCTTGTCCCGGTCTGGTTCGGCCGTCGCAAGGTGGTGGCACCAGTCGGCGTGTCAAAGGCTACAGCTTGGTGGCGGTCGCTGGCGGACGGCGGCGGGGTGCGGGTGGTGGTGGCGCCTCTCTTCTTCCTGGTTCGGGCCGGCGGCGCGGGATGCTCGCGTGACGGGACGGCCATGATTGGGAGCTCGTGCTCGGGCGGACCAGTTTTGGGCCTGGGACGGGTCGGAGCTCCGCTCTGGGTAGACGATGGTGGGCTCGGTCTAGGGGGTGCCCGCGAGTCGAGGTACTTCTCCTTGTGGGTACAGCGGGTGCTGGCGGTGGTCGGGTCATCATGTGCCTGTCGGGCAGATCGGAGTCGGAGATCACGGATATGGCGTCGTGCGGCCATGTTCGCCGGCGGCCGTCGGTAGTCACGGAGTTATGCCTCCCCTAGTCCACCGGGGCTGGCTGGAGGCACAGGTGTCGACGCCCCTACTGTGGTGGTGTTGATCCAGACTTTGTGGCTGATGCCGGGCTAGGGGTGAAAGGAGACCCCTTTTACCCCTCCTACCATGGTGGGTACTCCGTGATGCGGGCGGCTGGTGATGGCTTGGACATGGATGCCGGGGTGGCGGCCCCAGGTGGCGGTCCACATGGTTGGCTCTCCGGCGGGCAACCTCGTGGCGGTGGTGACTCCCTATCTTGGTCGTGTGGGCGACAGGACGGGTGAGGCGAGTGGCTCGGGAGTCCTCTCTCTGTGGCGGCGCTCCGATCTGGATCTGGGGACCTGACCTCGCCGTGCTAGCCTTGGACACCTCGTGGTGGCATGAGTGAGTTGCCGAGCGAAAGCTTTGCGCCTCGGCGCCGACGACGACGACGCTTGCGGGCGCCGCTATCTTCTTGAAGACGTTGTCGTGGTTCTTCTCTCCGTGTCAGGGCTCCGGGTGAAAACTCTGTTCGTTGCGGACGCGACAGCGGCGA
Source organism: Elymus sibiricus (assembly GCA_039707655.1). Taxonomy (NCBI): domain Eukaryota; kingdom Viridiplantae; phylum Streptophyta; class Magnoliopsida; order Poales; family Poaceae; genus Elymus; species Elymus sibiricus. Next base: position 363,873,744 of record CM077672.1, read on the forward strand.
CGCTTGGCGCCGTTCTCCCTCCTGAGGGCGTTGTCGTGGAGCTTAGGTGTGTTAGGGCGTAGTGTGGTGTTGTGTTCACTTCTTCCGGTACTTTCTTTTGGCTTTGCCGGTTTTATTAGGATCGGCTTTGTAAGAGGGCCACCTTACCACCTTGTATCGTTCGGCCGTGTACCTTGTTTGGGTGTGGCTTTATTTATAAAGCGGGGCGAAAGCCTGTTTCGAGAAGTTATATATGTGTACTAAGAGCATCCGCATCCCTAGGTGTTAAGCAGAGGCTAAAGGTGAGAGAAATTGTTTAGCACTAGTGCTAAACCTTTAACACTAGTGCAAAAGGATGCATGTGAGGGTAGATGCTAAGATCAAAAGCTTAGCATTAACGCTAAGCTTAGCAAAGTATGTTAAACTAATAGCTTGTGTGTCAATCTTTTATTTGGATGATAACTTTAATATATTTAGCACCTTCAAGTGGTACAAAAGGATATGGTAAAAAACACTTATCGAGGTGAATGAGAGAGAAAGTTGACATACTTACCGAGGCTGGAAACTATAGTTTTATTTATAGGGATGCGGATGATCTAAGAAATCGACCAATGGCTCCACAATGTACATATATATTAAAAAATAAGTAAAATGTGTGTATGTGACGTCTAAAGTAACCGGGACGTGCTCAGCTTTTAGCTCTCGGATCGAGAGAAAGATGGCGTGTTTACCGAGGCTCGAAACTATAGGTGTTTATGGGGCGCGAATGCTCTAACAATGTAGCATGGCTCCACATTGTACATGTATAAACATGTACTCAGCTTTTAAACTGTTGGACCGAGATTATGTAATATAAATATGTAAACCGTTTATTAAGGACCTGATTTTCATATAGTGGACAGTGTCTCAGTAGTTTTATTTCAGCAATGGAGTAATCTAGTCACTCGCAAAAAAATTGATCCATTCACTTGCCGGGATTGGAGAGAGACAGAGAGAGAGAGAGAGTTACAAATCTAGAGAGAGAAATGGGGGGCGGTCGACCGTGTAAGGAAAAGGATGAAGCTTGAGAGGGAATCTGGAAAAGAGGAGGTAGCTAGCTAAAGGTGGCCCCCATCCGATCGATGGAAATCTCGAGGGGAGGACGACTACTGTGCCTCCTACCCCAGCCGACGACGATCGACCCAGAAGAAGAGAAAACCTACTTATAAGGGCAGCTGGCCGCCCGGTAAAGGCAGCAGCAGCACCCTCCTCCTCCAACCAGCAAGAGCAGGGAAGAAGAAGCAAGGTGCGCGTCTTGCTCTTCTGCCGAAGCAGCTACCTACCAACCTAGCTGCTGCTGCTGCTACCGCCGTCGATCGCCGGGGTATGGCGCCGGTGGGTCTGCCGCCGGGTTTCCGGTTCCACCCGACGGACGAGGAGCTGGTGAACTACTACCTGAAGCGCAAGATCCATGGGCTGCATATCGAGCTCGATATCATCCCGGAGGTGGACCTCTACAAGTGCGAGCCGTGGGACCTCGCAGGTACAGTTCGCACCATCGATCTCAGTTCGCATGTGATCTCGATCGCGTATGTGTTGTGACGTGATGTGGGTTACACGATCTTCATGGTGTGCAGAGAAGTCGTTTTTGCCGAGCCGTGATCCGGAGTGGTACTTCTTCGGGCCGAGGGACCGCAAGTACCCCAACGGCTTCCGGACCAACCGGGCGACGCGCACCGGGTACTGGAAGTCCACCGGCAAGGACCGGCGCGTCATGACGCAGCAGCACCACGGCGGCGGAGGAGCTGGCGGCGGCGCGCGGGCAATCGGGATGAAGAAGACGCTGGTGTACTACCGCGGGCGTGCGCCGCAGGGGGTGCGGACCGACTGGGTGATGCACGAGTACCGCCTCGACGACAAGGACTCTGAGGACACCATCGCCATCCAGGTACGTATCCACCGTCGTTCTCTCTAGCTATATCATCTCTCTCGTCAATTCGTCATGCATGGTGATCGTCATCTCCTTCTATGCATGGAAAATTAGGGTTCTTTTTTAGGAATTGGAAGTTAGCTAGGGCTTTGAGAAAAAATTGATCCTTTTCTTTTGTGCTGGTCGGCCGGGCAAAGAAAATTTTCTGCTTGCATCCCAATCCCCAAATGAAAGGCGTAAAATTTTCTGAGAGGATTAAAACATGGCTTTCCTCCCGTCTGTAAAACGGTACAGGTACTGCTGGTAGTAGCATGGGTCAGTTTGCTTTCTTCCAGCTGCTACTCTGATGAGACAAACATGTAGGCCTCGCCTTGCTGTCCAAAAATTTTAACTAACAAAAGGGAAAGCCGGGGCCTTAGCATTAGTAGTATTTGTTCTTTCTCCAGCTACGTTCTTTGTTCTAACTTCTAAGAGAGTACTAGTACGTACTCGACTCTACGTGTTAGCCATGCATGCTACGCTGCGTTCTCTCTTTATTTTGGTGAGATTAGAGCAGTCTGCACTGATCATGAGGCACTAAAGGGCCTTAACCAAAGCTAGCTAGAGAGCAAAGCAAAGCAAGCCCTCATGCATCTTGGCGGACGATAGATAGCAGCTCGTGTCGAGTCATGGCCATATGCATGTCGGCGTCCTCCCGCGCTTTCCGCTTTATTCCGTGCTGAATCCCATCATCATCCTCACACCCCTTCTGATTCTTCCATGGCCGCCCAGTCTTCTTATTTCTTCTCCCGCTTTGCTTTGATCATCTCTTTTTTAATAGTTAAGAAGAATGTGTAGAACGCCATTATGACACCCTCATGGATTTACCCAAACCCAGGGCCAGTTAACTAATCGATCAGAAGAAGGAACTGCACATGAGATAATCATGCATCAGTGAGTAGGGTGGATAAACTTTCACAAAGACTGGAGGAATCACATAGCATATCGATGGATCTTGCTTTGCTTTCCATGTGCTTGGATTCTGATCATGAACATATATCGTGCATGGTGAATCAGAACACCTACGCGCTGTGCCGGGTCTTCAAGAAGAACGCCATCTGCGCTGAGGTGGAGGAGCTGCAGGAGGGGCAGTGCAGCATGGCGCTGCTGGAGGGCGCCTGCCAGCAGCTGCTTGCTGCAGGCAGCCGCACTACCGGCCAGGACTGCTACCAGACCCCGTCGCCTGACGTGCCCGCAGGGTCCACCTCCGGCGGTGCTGACCCCGACGCCGACGACGACGACGCGGACAAGGATGACTCCTGGATGCAGTTCATCTCCGAGGACGCCTGGTGCTCCAGCACCGCCGCCGAGGAGAGCACCTCCTGTGTCGCCTGAGCCGGCTGATCATGCCGCCGAGAGCTTCTTCTGTCGGTGGAAATAATCCTCCTGATATATATATACCTATATATTTTTCCTTTTCTTTTTTGTGATCGGTGCTGCTGGCTATTAATCAATAATCACCGGGTGTTGGAGGTGTAAGATTGCTTAAGCAGTAATAAGGTATATATAATCCTTTTGGGTTCCATCTTCCAGCGTATTGCGAGGAGTTTGGGGGACCGATCGATGCTGGCCTGAAGGTGAAGGCTGTAATCCTTCCTGGAGTTGAGCTCATAAGGAGGATTTATATTTATGATGATAGGAAGAACAATCAGCCTAAATTTGTGTTTTTCTTCTTCTGTTCATGTTTTCCTTGGTGTATTATTATGCTTCTCAATTGGAGGCTCTTTTCTCCTCTTCCTGTGAAAAAGAAAGAGTGAGGCTATGCCATTCCATAGCATATATAGTTGTTGTATGTCTCCCTATATGTCAATGGAATTGAAAAAAAATTGTAACTGTTTCTACCTGCCCGCTCAAATTGCATCAATCTGCTCTGCAAACCTGGCGCCTCTGGTTCGTATTGTCTAAGTAAACCCATGATGCATCTCTAAAACAATAGATGAGAAAATTAAATTGCAACTAAAGTATGATTTTGTTGTAACCAAATTTGTATCATACATTGTTTACATATATATTCACCAGAAAAATAGACCAAATGTACAGATTGAAAAAACATTCTCTTATACTTCATGACTCATAAAGTAGATATCTAACAGGAAACCATTTTACTTTCTTTAAACTGAACATATCTTCAAATGCTGAAAACCTACCTTCTTTTAGTATATCACATGCAAAGAACTATATCCTGTAAACATGGAAAAACCTATACGACAGGTTCCATTACATGCTTGGATTGCAAGGCATGCATCAGTACTGACGAAGAAGCTTAATTGAACATTTCTGTGCACAAAAGCGTTGAAGGATACTATTCTAGATCAAGGGTTACCACATGCTGTTACCAGTAGCCCTAGAATGTCAATCAGAATCCTTCACAAGTCAATAAACATAAGCCCAGAGCAGCTTTGTACTCTGAGCAAACATACAAGTCTAGGACTGTATTTTTCACAAAACCGTGTACTGCAACAAAGTATTACCTGAGTGGAGCTCCAACAACATCTCCTTTTACCACATGGCCAGGAAAGCTTCTATGTAGATCTCAGGCGAGAACAGTAATGATGTATCATCTTTCTGGGCATCAGTCCGGCCTCGCTGGTACCAGAGAAGGCAGAACTTACCTTATACGTGTCTTCACCGTGAATCTTCGCTGCAAGCGTGTTGCCTCTGAATCTTTTTCAGAACGCCCCAGCAGGTCAATAGTACCCGTGTACCGTTTCGCCGTTCGGATAGACACACCAACTGCAAAGTAATTTGCAAATCTACATTTAGCAACAGAATTTGCTTTAGACCACATGCATCAGGCGATGCCCTTCTTTTCTTGTAGAGAATTGGGTAAGGCTACTCACTGGCCTCTTTACATGCTACGCCATCTGCTTCGTTGGAATTGTAGTGTTGGAGGAGTTTAGGAGAAAATAACAGCCAGTTTTTTAACAGATAATTTATCCCCTTCTAAATAAGGCTGCAGTACACATAAAATCTTTCTTGGGTTGAGACTGATCATTTGATCTTACTAATCGAACGGCTTCCATTCAAGAAAGAGAGGATCTAGGTCATTGCCGTTAATTTCTATGGATTGTTGAACACAAGGAGCTTTCTAATCAACTTATGCTTCTGGAGGCATTTGTATGCTCGACTAGAAATGTGATGATCGAATGCACTCAATTACTCCTTTGTCAGAATCTAAAGCTAAAAGTTTTGTCTGATCTAGATGGCTGAATGGCTAGCAATGCAAGCTCATTGACACTATAGGGCCTCATGGCTACATGAACCTTTCCTTTTCCTTTTCCCTTCTGAAACTTTCTGTTTTACAATGCTGATCCCAAGACAGATGCATGTGGCATAGCTCCCTATCCTTGTCTTTAGTTCTCTTCTTCTCTACGACACTTCAAAGAGGCTAAGCTTGTGAGGCACAAAAACAAGTTCAGTGGGCAAAAGAACATGATCTAATGCAAGGTCCAGGCAGGAGGCATCGTGACAACTTTCTCATCCTGGTACAGCGTCCCTCCACGAGACCACGACCTGCCAGCATTGGAGATCATAAAAGTGTATTATCCAGATAAAAAAACAAACAGAACAAAAGTCGGCTCCGTTAAAAGAAATGAAAAGAAGATCCTTCGGTGCTGTAAGACGTCCAGAGTCTGCTTGTGTGAGAATCCAGGAAAGAGAGACGCGGCTACTTGTAGGGCAGGCTTTGAATCATTTCACGGAGGGGCTAAAGAGCGCAGCAGCTGGACACGGTAGGGAAAGACAAAGGGGAAAGAGAAAGAGAAAGATCGGCAACAAAGGAGGAGGCGAACCAGGAGATCATGGCGCCGGTTGGTCTCCCCCCAGGATTTAGGTTTCATCCAACTGATGAGGAGCTTGTGAACTATTACCTCAAGAGGAAGGTCCATGGCCATAGCATCGAACTCGACATCATCCCAGAGGTAGACCTCTACAAGTGTGAGCCTTGGGAGCTAGCAGGTAACCTGAAAATTTAAACTCTGTTGTGTTGTTCATACTGTTGTCTAACTACTGCTGAGTCCTGATTGAACTTGGGATATGTTCTTTGTTTTGGAAGAGAAATCATTCCTGCCCAGTAGAGACCCTGAGTGGTACTTCTTCGGGCCAAGGGATAGGAAGTATCCAAACGGATGTCGGACGAACCGAGCAACCCGAGCAGGATACTGGAAATCAACCGGCAAAGATCGGTCCATCAACTACCAGAAGAGGTCAATCGGTATGAAGAAGACATTAGTCTTCTACCAAGGCCGAGCTCCTCAGGGGATCAGGAGCAACTGGGTCATGCATGAGTACCGCATCGAGGAAAGCGAATGCAACAACACCATGGGGGTTCAGGTTACTCCTTCATCCTCCTCTCCTCACTTTCAGTATCAGTTAAATCATTGTGTTTCTGCTGCATTTAGAGAGCTCAGGATGCAGTTCATAGTACTAAAATCCAGCCAATCTTGTAGTGATCATACCTTGGAAATATGCAGGATTTTAGAGATGTTGTCTTGCTAAAATAATTTTGTTTTGATTATAAACAGCAAAAATAAAATTGACAATAAAAGAGGGAAAAATTAGCTAGGGCATACATAGTTCAGGGAACCTACGTTGTTTATGCATGGAGTGCATGAAAAGCTAGGGTTCTTATCTCTTTTTCCCCGGCCCATATCCATCAGCATAAAGTATTCCTTGCTTCCATGGACCATAGCTACTTTACAAAGTACAGCAGAAGTTCTTCTAATGGGGTCACACATGCTACCCTTTTTTTGGTGCTCTTGATAAGACAAATGTAACATCCAATTCTTGGTTTCTGAAATGAAACCATACCGTGTGACTGCACAGGGGGTGCCACCACCGCCTCATGATGCAGAGTACACATAATCTAGGTCTTTTGCGTGTTGATGCTACCTTAAAGCTTAGACATCCTTCAGTGTGGCCCGGTGCTGTGTCGGTGGCTTTGCACTTTATTCTCCATGTCCCACTCCTACTTTACTTAGTAGTAAAACTGAACACAACTGCTGATCCATGTTTAACTGTAGATTAGATGGGAGAGCACAGCACAGTTGCTAGCTAAAAATATAGTAGTACTATTCAGAGTTTGTGCATCGCTTGATGTGAAACTGAATTTGGTTACATTTAGTCCAAACGTAACACAGCAAATAACCCACAAAAAACTGTTCATAAGTGTGGATGGTTGATCATATTCTAAGAGACTATTAGGCTGCAGCATACTACAGTTAGCACTGAACTTGCATATCATTTCCTGCTGCACATAATGCTGAGTTCTCTGGAGATTCATTTCCAAAGATTGGTAATAAACAAGGTTTATTTAGCTAGAAACCCAGGATTCTATCATGAAAAGCCAAGTAGCTAATGATAAGCCCTACAAAAGAGAACAAGAAAAAAAAGCAGGATGCGAACCCCGATCCAGCACATGTATGAACATAGAACGTTATTTGAACGTATAGATATAGCACATGTACCAGAGCAGCAAAAGTCCCCAACACAATGAAGCAGCAGCATCTACACAGTTTATAAGTTTGCAGATGTAACACAGATATTCTATTATTAGAACGCAAATAACTAATTGTGAGTCTTGTAGAAAAAAAAATAAGAAAAACAGGACACGGACCCCAATCCACTGCGTATAAACATAGAAGGGCATTCAAATGTATAGATATAGCAAACAAAGCAGGAAAAGTCCCCAAAATAATGAAGCAGCGTCATCGACACGGTTTAAGTTTGCAGCTGTATATTATTCAGTAAAGCAGAAAAGTTAGAATGGCATTAATTTTACATCCATATGATTCAAATTATAAGGACATAATGTTGTTTGAACTTATATATATATATATATATATATATATATATATATATAGCACATGTAATAGAGCAGCAAAATTACCTGGCATAATGAAGAAGCATCACTGACACAGTTTAAGTATGCAGCTGTATATCGTTCAGTAAAGCAGAAAGGTTGGCATGGCATTAATTTTACATCCATATGATTCAAATTATAAAGATATAACGTTATTTGAACTTTTAGATATAGCACATGTAATAGAGCAGCAAAATTCCCCGGCATAAGAAAGAAGCATCATTGACACAGTTTAGGTATGCAGCTGTATATTGTTCAGTAAAGCGGAAAGGTTAGCATGAAATTAATTTTCCATCCATGTGGTCATGATTCGTCCAACATACAGACAGTTTGTTCCATGTGAAAGCAAAAAAAAAAGGAAATGAGGATTGGTTGTTCATCTTTCTTGTTCTTTTACAGGACTCCTATGCGCTATGTCGGGTTTTCAAGAAAAATGTGCCGGCTGGTGAATTTGAAAAACAAGGGGAATGCAGCTCATCACAGGCGAAAGGAAATCAAGAACAGGTTACAGACTTCGAGGATGCTGGAGAGTCCTCAACTGCAAACGAGAATGACAAAGACAATTCTTGGATGTAGTTCATAGTGGAAGACCTGTGGTGCAGCAACAAAACCAAGTAATGAACTAGAGAATGCAGCTTGCTCAACATGATCTAACCAGAAATTCCAGCACTAGTTACACTGTGTATCTTTGTATATGTTTGATAAAACGAAAGTGATCTTCTGCTCCCGGGCTCACATGTGGGGAAAACATCAATGTTTCACACAAAAAAAAATTCAGATTTTTTTGAATTTTTTTCTATTTTTTTCGATTTTACTGTTCATCAGGCTCATGTGAGCCCGGGAGCAGAAGAGCTGCCACCTTTGATAAAAACACTTCTCACTTTGGACAGTATGAACACTTAAGTTTGGACTCTGATTCTTGATGTAGGCTTATACTTTTCTTCTTTTGGTAATGTAATATACAAATGGGCTACTTTGTACTTGAAGTCTTCTTTTACCTGTATCTATCATCCAATGCAATGATTTATAGTGAAAGCACTAATACAAAAGGCAGAAACTTAGTTTTAATGTATCTTATTCAGTGCACAGTTTTCATGTTCCTAACAATTTTGTAATATCAGTTTATAATGATTTTAAGGTTATCAGCCTAAAATGTGAAGAGACCAAAGCCACCAAGACCATTAGCAATCACCATTACCAATTAATCAAATTCAACTCTGAAATGTAAGGTGCAAATATGGTAGTGAATCATCCTTATTAATGTTTAAAAGTTCCCGAGTTGCAAAATGTATACAGGTGGTGCTATTGTGCATGTTCATCCATAGCTTAAGCTTGATTCATCGCGAAATAAAGAATAGCGTAAGCTACATACAGTTTTCAGAATGTTCTCCGGATGTAGGTTCTAACTAGCTGTTTAAATATCATTGTACTCGCTTGACCATTCCAAGGCTGAAAGCCTGAAATCTCCGCATTCAGGTTATCATAAAATCCTTGGATATATGGCTGCATGGGTAGCTGAAAACCAAACATGGACCCCATCGACCTTTATTTATTCGCCTTTAGCACCATAAGGTGCCGTGTATTTTCCTGTCGCCTGCCTCTGAATATATTCAGTCCATTTCTATTTTCGGCCAAAGAAACCAGCTGGTCAAATGGTTATTGCAATTCAAGAAGTTGGATCAGGTAGTCAAAATCTACTTTCAGCCGAAGAAATTACCCGCCTCTTACCACAATTTAAAAGGATGTGTCACATAGTCAACATCTATTTCCAGAATCATGCACAGAAATCAGCTGCTTCCCATCACAATTCAAGGCTAGCTAGCTGTTTATATAGCGTAAGCTCTAACTAGATGTTTATATATCATAGTACTCGTTTGATCATTTGAAGGCTGAAAGCCTGAAACCTCAACATTCAGACTGTCAGACAACAATAAAGCCCTCGGGCATATGACTACATCGGCAGCTGTAAACCAAACCCAGGCCCCATCAACCTAATGTTTGCATTTCGCATCTTTAGGTACACACTGGTTCATGTTTCTCCATGATGCATTCAGTTCATATAAATTTGTCAGCCAAGGAAATCGACTGCTTCTCACCACATTCGAGAAGTTGGGTCAAAATCGAAACCAGTTGCTCATTGTCACAATTCAAAACGTTGTCTGTTAGTCAATATCTATTTCCAGAAACAAGCAAAGAAATCAGCTGCTCCTCATAATAGATTGAAAATTTGTAAGATACTCAACATCTATTTTTTTAAACAAGCAAGGAAATCAGCTGATTCCCATCACAATTCAAATGGTCAAGTCAGCTACTCAGGTATCAGGTCTCGGCTATTTTAAACTTTTAATATATTTAAAAAAATCAGGTGTCTTAATTAGTAGTGCATCCGAATTGCAGCCAATTCCACAAAGCTGGTATGAACTCACCACCAAATTGAACAAGCAGCTGATCATGACAACTTTTGTAAAGACATGGAGAAAGTAAAGCAGATCGGTACTGGAAAATCGCGGGAGCAGCAAAGTGGATTGATTCAGGGCAGAGGCGAGCACGCCAGGGTCACCCATGGCCGTGGTAGTGTTCCAGGGCTCCAGCCCGCCGCTACGCGAACATGATGTGTCGTGTATTTTCCTATCGGCTGCCTCTGAATATATACAGTTAATATCTATTTCCGGCCAAAGAAACCAACTGGTTAAATGGTTATTGCAATTGAAGAAACTGGATCAGGTAGTCAAAATTCAGCCAAATAAATCAGCGGCCTCTTACTGAAATTCAAAACGATGCATCACAGAGTCATCTATTTTCAGAATCAGGCCAATAAATCAGCTGCTTCCCACCAAAATTCAAGGCTAGCTAGCTGGTTATATGTCGTAAGTTCTAACTAGCTGTTTATATAGCGTAGTACTCATTTGATCATCTCAAGGCTGAAAGCCTGAAATCTCAGCACTCAGACAAAAATATTCCCTCTGATGTATGACTACATGGGGAGCTGTAAACCAAACCCAGACCTCATCAACCTAATGTTTGCATTTTGCACCTTTAGGTCCACACTGGTTCATGTTCCATGATGCATTCAGGTCAGTATATCAATTTATCAGCCAAGGAAATCAACTGTGTTGTTACCACCATTAAAAAAGTTGGGTCAGGTAGTCAAAGTCTGATTTCAGCCAAAGAAACCAGCTGCTCCTTGTCACAGTTCAAGGTAGCCCGTTGGCTGATGTCCATTTTGAAGAACAAGCAAAGAAATCAACTGGTTCTTGTCACATTTCAGAATGTTGTCACCTGTCAGACAGTCAACACCTATTTGAAAAACAAACAAGGAAATCAGCTGATCCCCATCACAGTTCAAATGGTCAAGGTCAGCTACTAAGGTCTCGGGACTCCGCTATTTTTAATTTTTATAACATATCTAAAAAGAAAAACTCAGGAGTCCTAATTAGTAGCGCATCCAAATTGCAGCCAATAAAGCTGGTATGAACTCCCAAATCGAAGCTGTGGCTGATCATGACAACTTTTGCAAAGACATCGAGATGGTAAAGCAGATCTGTACCCAGAGGTCGCGGGAGCAGCAAAGCAGGGTTGATTCGGGGCGGAGGCGAGCACGCGATCCCAACTCCAGGGCCCCCATGGCCGCAGCCGCGTTCCAGCGCCGCAGCACGACCACCCCTCATACCCCGCGGTCAGCGGCAAGCTCGGCTCCAATCTGTTTCAGAAGCAAGAGGCATGGGGCGTGAACGAACGAAGGGGGCAAGGAGAACACAATGCACCTCGGGTGTTCGACGAAATGGCTCAATCGAAACAGGTTTTGGGTTGGGTTGGGGCTCGTACCTGCGCCGCCGCTTTGCCGGTGCAGACGAGCAGTTCCGTTCTCCTCAGTTCTCCGGCTGCTGGGTGGATCGGTGTCAACCGATGGATTTGGAATTGGAATTTGAATCAGCTCGAAGTGGGCGTTTCACAGTCCGGGGACGGAAATGCAGGGATGGTTCAGAATCGCACTGCTGCCACCGCGATGGGTTTGGTGGCAGAGAAATTCAGAGACAGACAATGGGGAAAAGTTAATACACATCAACAGAGCAAGAGATTGAAGAAGATTTCAGGGATAAACAGCTCCAAACGCTTCACGGTTCAGAGACTTCAAATGGGGAACCAGACAACGCGAAGGATTTGATCTGGTGCCAGAGAATGCAAAATCAGCGAACGCACTGGAAGACATTCACATCGTGCACAAATGAGGATCGACAGAGCGAATGAACTGCAGAAGGATTTCAGGGATAAACTGCTACAATTTCCATCCCATACTTCTTCCGGTACATCTCTACGACAGCAACATCAGCTCACAAGACGGGAGCAAACACCAACGTGATACTACTGCTCTTACACGGAGAACCACGAACCCTAGACAGCAACTAGATAGATACCACTATTCTGTCGGACGGCGGTGTCGCGAGCTGGATGGATCCTCGGCCTAGCCGCCGAAGCCGTAGAGGGTGCGGCCCTGGCGCTTGAGCGCGTAGACGACGTCCATGGCGGTGACGGTCTTGCGGCGGGCGTGCTCGGTGTAGGTGACGGCGTCGCGGATGACGTTCTCGAGGAAGATCTTGAGCACGCCGCGGGTCTCCTCGTAGATGAGCCCCGAGATGCGCTTCACGCCGCCCCTGCGCGCCAGCCGCCGGATCGCCGGCTTGGTGATGCCCTGGATGTTGTCGCGGAGCACCTTCCGGTGGCGCTTGGCGCCGCCCTTGCCCAGCCCCTTTCCTCCCTTGCCGCGGCCCGACATCTTCTCTCCTCTCTTCTCTTCTCTCTCGGGGGATTTGCTTGGATTGTTTTGGTGGTGGGTGATGAGATTGATGGTGCTGGAGTGCGGGGCGAGGTGGGATTTATAGCCGCGGGGTTTGGGGGGCGCGATCCGCGTGATGCGGGCGCGTGCCGTTGGATGGGAGGTGGACGGCGGGGGGTGCGGGAGGAGGGGTGGCGCGGATCGGTGACGTGGCGGGGAGGTGTGCTTTTCCTGTGGCGACGAGGCGGGGCGGGAATCCGCGAATTGATCACCAAAACATACATCAAGTGACTCAATAAAATACCCCATTGTCACCACGGGTATCCACATGCAAGACATACATCAAGTGTTCTCAAATCTGAAATATTCAATCCGACAATAATGAAACCTCAAAGGAAAAGATTCGATTCATCACAACAAAGATAGAGAGGGAAGAAACACCATATGATCCAACTGTATTAACAAAGCTCGCGATACATCAAGATCGTGCCAAATCAAGAACACGAGAGAGAGAGATCAAACACATAGCTACTAGTACATACCCTCAGCCCCGAGGGTGAACTACTCCCTCCTCGTCATGGAGACCGCCGGGATGATGAAGATGGCCTCCGGTTATGATTCCCCCCTCCAGCAGGGTACCAGAACAGGGCTCCAGATGGTATTTCTTCGGTACAGAGGCGTGCGGCGGCGGCGGCGAAGTTTTAGGTTTATTTCTGGGGGTTTCTCTATTTATAGGATTTTTCAGCGTTGGAATCACGCGAAAAGGAGCTACGAGGGCCCCACGAGGCAGCACGGCGCGACCCCCCCAGGCCGCGCCGTGGTGCCTTGTGAGCACCTCGTGAGGCTTCTGGTCCTTCCACGAAGCTTCGGGGGTCTCTTTTGGTCCAAAAAAAAAGGTCAAAAAGTTTCGTCCAATTCCGAGAACTTTTATTTCTGCACAAAAAACAACACCACGGTAGTTCTGCTGAAAACAGCGTCAGTCCAGGTTAGTTCTAATCAAATCATACCAAAACCATATAAAATTGTTATAAACATGGCATGAATATTTCATAAATTATAGATACGTTGGAGACGTATCACATAGCTATAACAATCATACATAATAAAGTTCAGAAAAGACTCAATTACTTTCAATGAATAATCTGATCATAAACCCAAAATTCATCGGATCCCAACAAACACAACGGAAAAGAAGATTACATCGGATAGAACTCCATGGAGATCATGGAGAACTTTGTATTAAAGATCAAAGATAGAGAGAAATCCATCTAGCTACTAGCTATGGATCCGTAGGTCTGTGGTGAACTACTCACACATCACCGGAAGGACAACAAGGTTGATGTAGAAGCCCTCCGTGATCGATTCCCCCTCAGGCAGAGTATCGGAAAAGGCCTCCAGATGGGATCGCGGAAGAACAAAGACTTGCGGCGGCGGAAAAATTGTATCGTCTGGCTCTCTGGGGGTTTTAGAATATTTGCGAATTTATAGAAGTGGAATTAGGCCAGACGGAGCCACGAGGGGCCCACAAAGGGGCACGGCGCGCCTACCCCCCAGGGCGCGCCGTGCTGCCTTGCCGTCTCCTCGTAGGTCTTCTGGTCCACCCCCGAAGCTTCTAGGGTCTCTTATGTCCAGAAAAAAATGGTCAAAAAGTTTCGTAGCGTTTGGACTCTGATAATCCCCAAGTGCAAGGAATCATCGTAGTAGTTTCCAAAGATGAAAGTGATAAGTATGGAGTGTCGAACCCACAAGGAGCTAAAGGTAAGATCAATATTCTCTCAAGTCCTATCTGCCACTGATACGACTCTACGTACACCGAGTGTTTGCTTTTATCTAGAAACGAGAAATAAAACTACGTTGTGGGCATAAAGAGGATAGCTTTGCTTGATTTCGAAGAACTAAAATATAAAAATATGTGCTGCCTAAATAAAGTAAGAATATATTACAATAAATTACAAATAGCGAGTGTGGAATAATGATGGATCGGTGTGTGGAATTGTCCTAGGCAATTGATAACAAGATCGGTAATCATTATTGCAATTTTATATAAGGGGGAGGCATGAGCTAACATACTTTCCGTGCTTGGATCATATGAACTTATGATTGGACTTATAGCAAGCATCCGCAACTACTAGAAATCATTAAGTTAAACCCAACCATAGCATTAAGTATCAAGTCCCCTTTACTCCCATACGCAACAACCCCCTTACTCAGGTGTAAGCTTCTGTCACTCTAGCCGCCCACTATAAGAGAATCATGAACGTACTGCAAAACCCTACAGCGGGAATCCCCCACATGTGCGCGGCACGGAGGGCACCATAGGACAGCACCAAAATAAAACATACAACTCAAACCAATCAAGATCATCAATCAACCCAAAGGACAAAAGAAATCAACTCAAACATCATAGGATGGCAACACACCATTGGATAATAATATGTGGCATAAAGCACCATGTTTAAGAAGGGGATTACAGCGGGGTGCCGGAGAGTGGACCGCTGAAAAGAGATGAGGGAGGTGATGGACGGTGATGTTGATGAAGACGATCACCGCGGTGATGGTTCCCCCGGCGGCACTCCGGTGCCACCGAGAGAGAGGGGAAGAGAGGCTCCCCCTCCGGTGTGCTCCTCCATGGCCTCCCCCCTAGATGGGGAGATGTTCTCCCTCTGGTCCTTGGCCTCCATGGTGCCCGGAGGGGCGGGAGCCCCTCCGAGATTGGATCTCTCTCTCTGTTCTCTTCTATTTCTGCGCTCCTGTTTCTGGCCGAAAACTGTTTCTTATATTCCCGGAGATCCGTAACTCCGATTGCGCTGAAATTTTGAGGGGATTTTTATCTGGAAATTATCATTCTTGCGGCGAAAGAAGGGCATCAACCGACCTACGAGGTGCCCACAAGGCAACAGGCGTGGCCCCGGGGGGGGCGCCGTGTTGCCTTGTGGAGCCCTCGGGCACCATCTTGCGTTGATTCTGCTTCCCAAAAATCACATATATTTCAAAATAAATCTCCGTAAAGTTTTATCTCGTTTGGTATGGTTTTTCTACGAAACAAAAAACAAGCAGAAAACAGGAACTGGCACTGAGCACTATATTAATAAGTTAGTCCATAAAAATAATATAAAAGTGCAACAAAACCATACAAAACTATTGTAAGCATGGCATGAATACTTCATAAATTATAGATACGTTGGAGACGTATCAGACTCCGTTTGGTATGTATTTTCTGTAAAACCAAAACAAGCAGAAAACAACAACTGGCACTAGGCACTGAGTTAATAGGTTAGTTCCCAAAAATGATATAAAATTGCATTTAAAGTATCCAAAATATGATAATATAATAGCATGAAACACTCAAAAATTATAGATACGTCGAAGACGTATCACCGTCACACCGAGAGGGCCCTAATTAAGAATATCTCTCCATCGTCGCAGGAGCAAATCTCACTCTTGAGCTATCTAACCCCTTGTCAAACTTTCCGATGAACCTGTAAGTTGTTGTTATGATAACCGTGTTACAGATGACGTTTGAGCAACCCCAAAGTTCATCGTACGGTAAGAAGTGACTACGATACCATCATGGTCTAAGGAACTAAAGCATATGTTAACTCTCCGTGTTATAACGTTTGACTTGTGACGATTGTATCTCAAAGTATAACAAACAAGTTTGAGTAAATTCAATATGATCGTTCTTCTAACGTCATATTCTCAAAGTTGTTTTAAGACTATTGTCACACTTAACGATATATTAAGATCCGGAAAACATGACCACTAACGACACATGAGCTAGTCATAGAGGCGAGACTAGGAATCGGGTTTTACCGTTTATCATTCCACAAGTGCATATGAGTTTTCCACTGAATCGCATATTCCAGGATCATAGTAGTTACATAGAATATAAATTCTTAATTATAAACATGAGATATAATAATACAATATTATTGCCTCTAGGTCATATTTCCAACATGACGGTGGCCCCGGGCGCGCTAGACGGTCCACTCGTCATGGACCCTCCAGTCGGGTCGCCCGGGCGCGCGCCGTCCGCGTAGATCGGAAGGCGCGGAGCCGCTCCGAGAGGCTCTCGCGGCACGCTAGCCGAAAACGGATGGCGCGGAGGCTCTCTCAGCCCGTGAGGCGCCCAGGCTGCCAGGCACTGGGCGGTCCACCCGTCATGGACCTTCCAGCCGGGTCGCTCAGGTCCGAGCCATCCGGGCAGATCGAATGGCCCGAAGCGCCCGGCGCGGGGCAAGCACGCCGACATGCGGGCCTGTCAAGGCTCTCACGCGCGGGCGGGGGCGCGACGGACGCCGCCCAATGATGGTGGCCCCGGGAACGCGGAGAGGTCCACCTATCATGGTCCTTCCAGCCGGGTCCCTTGGGTCCGAACCGTCCGGGCAGGTCGGACGACCCGGAGTGCCCCCGAGAGGCTCCCGCCGCAAGCCACCGTGCGACGGACGACCAGGAGACGCTCTCGGCTACGAGGAGCCCAAAGAGGCGGGTATTCCAACATCCTTTATAGGAGTAATACTATATCAGGTTAATTAACGTGATTTTATAACCGTGTCTTGGAGTTCTTTTCGTTGTGCTCCAAAAAAATTCCTTAGTGCGCGAACGTAGTAAAATTCGACAAACCCTACTGCTAAAGTAGAAAACAAAAGATTATTTGGACTCATCACCGTCTGCGCGGTTCACGCCGGGCCGCTACGACCAGAAGGCTGGCCCGTCTACGTCTATTGTGGACCTCACCTCCATCGACGACGTCCAGGTCGCGGACTCTGACGAGGAAGAGTAGGACATGAGAGACAGAGGCGTCGGTGTCCCATGTCTTACTCTTCCTGGTTGACGACCCACGGCTTCACTTCCCGGAGCTCACGACCGGCAAAGATGCCGGACACGGGGAACAACATAGACTTGAAGCACGGACACGCGTGAAGATTTAGACTAGGTTAACTTCCAGACGCTTTTTTTTTAATGTCAAAAATGTCATAAATGTGGTCTGGTTTAAATAAAAATCATCCGATTTGCATAAAGATCGTCCGATTTGTTCAGATTTCGTTTGAAATGTGTACGGACGTTTGAGATACACGGTTAGATGGCCACCCCCCATATCACGTCCGTGGGCAGATACCGTGTCCGTTCTAGGGGCTGCGTTGCGTTGGAGATTCCCTTAATGGCACCATCGAGAAGCCACGAGAGATGGATGAATCTTGAAATGACAACGACGCCATTTGACAGCACGCACACAAAGAAACATGGTCGACACGTATGAGGTACCGGCACCTTTTGTCCATTGCTTCCCCAGATACATCAACAAGGTCGGACCAACAAAACGAGAAACGAACTCATGTTGTCCGGCGCCCCCGCAAACCTCAGTATCTGGATACAACACTGATACCGGTAGCGATGGCAACTTTTTATGCTAGAGTTCGCCCTACCTCAAAAAAAATTCGTCCTCCGCCACTGACAGGAATACCTTTTGTCCATTGTTTTCCCTAGATATACCACGGGAATCTAATCTTTTTGGGAAGTACTTACAAGTGATAAGATGCCGTCCACTCAACCATCGGCAGGTTCGGCCAGCGCAAAGCACACTTTCCGTCGACCATTAGCGCGCGCATAGTCCGGCGCGCAAAGAAATGCACGGCGGCTTCCTTCCACTTCCGATACAAGCCACTCGTGCTTTTCTTTCTTCTTTTTCGCGACGAACACGCTAGTCGTACGCGCCTCCGTTCAGCTGTGCCGCTGCGCCAACGGGCTCACGTGTGCCGTGCGTGGGCGCATCAGAAAGCAGCTGCAGTTACTTGCCCACGTTGACGTGCACACGACACGTCACTGCCCTTGTATAAATGTCGGTGAAAAAGGAAACTAGTACAAGACATGCCGTGGGCACATGAGCAGGATGAGCTGCTGGACTGCTTCTCCCAGCTCGCCGTCCCTGGCGGCGAGGACCGACAGGCCGGCTCCGGGCGTGGTCCGGCCAGGCGTCGGCGTCGGCGCCGGAGGGGGGCATTGCATAGGGGAAGAAGCGCTGCGACGCCGGCGGCCGAGGAGGAGAGTGCTGCGGCGCGGTGTGTGCAGCCAGACGAGCGGAGTCCTTCTGCGGCAGCCGACGGCAGCAGAGGATGCAGGTGAGTGCACGTGCATGCTTAATTCGCTGTCTGCTCAACGCACAGGAGCTCTCTTCTCACCGTCGAATTCGAATCGAACCTTGCGATGTGACCGTGTGCTCTGCCGACTGGAGCACAGAACATTCCCCTTTTGGCCGTCGGAGGGAGTGGGGCCGTTTGAGGTGACACTCGTGCTCGAGAACGGAAATAACGAGACACTCAACGCTAAATTCTACGTTGCCCGACAGGCTTAAGCAATTCGTTGCAACTGCACCGACACGCCCATCTAAAAAATATGCACCGACAAACCGATGGCCATAAATAAACAAGGGAATTAAGCGGGGCATAGGTTGGTGAAGCATGCATGTGCTCCGCGCAGCAACCACGCGAAAACTTGATTTGATAACGGGATTGTTAGATCTCACTCGACCTTACGTGGAGATCCGTGCAAAAATTCTTTTAGTTTTTTCTTTCTTCTTTTTATATGTTACGTCACTTGACTATCTAGCCACACCCGTTTGATAACTAGTACTACCACTATTTCTAAATCTAAGACATTTTGACAGTTTAATCAGAGGTAGTACTATCCATGTAGAGTATAGCAAAGAACTTTCACAAGGAGTTAGGCCTGGCATTTTCCGATTTTCCGCCACCCAGCTTTTATATTTGCGCCCGTTGCGTTGCACCTTCCGTCGTCGTTTCCATATTTCGAAATTCAAAATGGCATAATCGCACGGTTAGCTGCCGAAAGCGAGCAGTAATGATTCTCAAAAAAAAAAAAAAAAAGAGAAAGCGAGCAGTAATGAGCACGCCCGCACCCGCAAGAAATGCCAGGCTGTCGCCCGTAACAAACCTCGCCGTCCCTTTCCCCGATCTCGACGCCCTCCTCTCCACCCGCCTCCGTTCCGTCCCCGACTGACGGCCGACCCCCTCCGCGGGCGACACGTGCCCTGACGGCGTCAGCCCACGGGCACATTCCGTCGATGCCGTGACGGAGACCGCGGCGCGACCCTATAAGAAAACGGAGCCGCATCCGCATCCGCATCACACACACCGCACCGCCACCTCTCCCTTCCAGTCATCTGACATCTGCTCCCGTCCTCTCCTCTTCTCCCGAAGCAGCGTGCGCGTCCCTCCTCTCCGCCCGGATCGCGATGGCCGCCGCCGCCGTCGCCGCCGATTCCAAGATCGACAACCTCCGCGACGCCGTCGCCAAGCTAGGCGAGATCAGGTGCACCACCCGACCCCTTCCCTCCACCGGATCTAGTGGCCAGTAGGCGCCAAGTCCGCTTCCGCTCAACTGTTTCTCTGTTTTGTCGGTGACGCAGCGAGAACGAGAAGGCCGGGTTCATCAGCCTCGTCTCGCGCTACCTCAGGTAATAATGCGAATCTCCCTCCCGATTCCTCCGTGTGTATGCTTGCTCGCGCGTGGGTGGTTGGTTTCTGACGGTTGTGTGCTGGGTGGTGTTCTGCAGCGGCGAGGCGGAGCAGATCGAGTGGAGCAAGATCCAGACCCCC
The DNA here is from genome assembly GCA_039707655.1 of Elymus sibiricus. NCBI lineage: Eukaryota > Viridiplantae > Streptophyta > Magnoliopsida > Poales > Poaceae > Elymus > Elymus sibiricus. Next base: position 363,893,921 of record CM077672.1, read on the forward strand.
ACCGATGAGGTGGTGGTGCCCTACGACACCCTCGCGCCCCCTCCCGAAGGTAACTGTGATCTCGTCTCAGATGCTTCTTCCTGTGGTCGATTCGGATTCGATTCGAATGTTCAGTCGGTGTGTGTGGACGCTGAACGCTGGATCGTGTGTGCGCCTGCAGATCTCGACGCCATGAAGGCTCTGCTCGACAAGCTCGTGGTGCTCAAGCTCAACGGAGGCCTCGGCACCACCATGGGCTGCACCGGCCCCAAGTGAGCACCCCCCCACCCCCACCCTCTTCATTGCCCCCGATCAGTTGATTGAGCTTGCATATGTGTGGATCGTGCTACTTTCAGCTAGATTCGTCTCCGAATACTGTAGTCTCGCAACAAACTACGTGCCATGCTGGTTTCTTCGTGCGATCCTGCTGCTTATGATGGTCACGAGTTACTATTGTTCGCTAGTTTTCCGTTTGGGCCGTGACGCCTTCTCTCACATTCAAATGTTCGGCCAATTTTGCGATGCTATGTCATGTTGGTTTCTTCATGTGTGCAATCCTGATTATGGTGGTAACGAGTCACTATTGTTCGTTAGTTTTCTGGTTCGGCCGCAGTTTTTAGCGCACCTTTTTGCGCCTCCAAATGTTTGTTCAAATGCAATGCTATAACTTTATTGTCAGTTACTATGGGCTTGTGGCGTAGTATGTTACCCATATTTTTGTTAATTTTACTACCTGTCACTTTTAGATCCACCTGCTATTGTACTTAATTCCAGTTCTGTTTGTGGAGTTCTTCTCCAAAGTTCATGATCTGGAAGTGCATGAAATGTATTATATTCTTCTTGTCGCTTTCAAGGCTCCGTATGTTTATGTTCCTTCTCTTGATTCGCTGTGGCTCTAATACGTATAGGTCGACCTGTCTGCTTCCAAGTGCATTATTGAATTAGTCATAAAATTGCTATTGCCTTCTCATGTTCATTCTTGTTGTGACATCTTTATTACTCTGACGTAGTCCAGTTAAGCTATCAGTTCCAGGGAGAAATGAAATTGTGGGCGGGAGCTCCTTTGATAGAAAAAAATAGTTCGATTAATCTGATTCTCTGGTCAATGATATCAAACATTAAGGCCATCAGTGCTCTTTATCTTTCCATTTACATATTTTTGCCCCAATTTGACATAAGTGACTGCTGCCAGTGTGCACTGCTGAATATGACCATACACTTATTTTCTACTCTGTTGGCCAATGAAACATTGATCATTTGAACATGGTGTTGTGGTTGACTATGTACAGAACATGTTTTACTTCAGTATGTGTTTGATGCAACATGTCAATATTGGACAGATACAAATTTATATTCATTTTTGAGATTTACCACCTTCAGCAGGTAATAACATAGCTCACTGCATGCAGGTCTGTCATTGAAGTTCGCAATGGGTTTACATTTCTTGACCTTATTGTGATTCAGATTGAGGTATTCTTAGTTTCTACTGATATTTTCTGTGAACCGACTTGATGTAGTGTGTAATGGTTTGTGCCTTACAAGTTTCACCTGTATGCAGTCCCTGAACAAGAAGTATGGATGCAGTGTTCCTTTGCTTCTAATGAACTCTTTCAACACTCATGATGACACACAGAAGGTTGATATCCCACCTCCCCTATTTATTTTCTATTGAAAAGACGACTTTCTAAATTTGGACCAACATACTTGCATATTGACCTCTGTTTTGTAGATTGTTGAGAAGTACTCCAACTCCAACATTGAAATTCACACTTTCAACCAGGTATGAAATTAGTACTTAATCTGTTCATTCAATTATATCAGATTTTACCCCACTACTTGCGGTGTCAATTAACAGACACATATTTCTCTCAGAGCCAATACCCTCGCATTGTTACTGAAGACTTCTTGCCACTTCCAAGCAAAGGGCAGACAGGGAAGGATGGCTGGTTAGTTTTCTCTAACTATTCTTGTCTTTCTTGGAATACCAATGGATGATCATTTCATTTTATGATGTTTCAAATACTAGCTTTGCCTTTATGCTTTATTGATTCAACTTTGTCAGACTTGACTATCCAAATAAGTTTTTGAAGTCTAATATTGTGGTTTTTGAATGTGAAGGTACCCCCCAGGCCACGGTGATGTGTTCCCCTCTTTGAACAACAGTGGAAAACTTGATACCTTACTGTCACAGGTGAGCACAAATGGCTTAACCTTCTATGTAGGCAAACGGATTAGTTTGACAGGTTGATTGGCATACTACAACCTTATCCAGATTTTTTTTTGACATGGATTAGTTTGCCCTTGCGATCCACATCTTCATAGCATGTTTTCTTTTGAAGTTTACAAAAAATCTATGTAGTGTATGCTTCTTATGATTTAAATAAATCGCAAACCAGTTACAACTTGCACATCATCTGTAGGGAGTAGGGACTTACTTAACTTTGCTTACAGAATCAAAACGCCTTCATATTATTGTGCTTACTATTTTGCCAATCTTCTCTCAGGGAAAGGAGTATGTCTTCGTGGCGAACTCAGACAACTTGGGTGCTATAGTTGACATCAGTATCCAAATATGATCAGATTTATTAATTTCCAATCTGATTCTTTTCACCTTTTTAGTGTTACTTTGTGCCATAAATGGAATCCTTAACCATCACAGAGATATTAAACCACCTGATCACTAACCAGAATGAGTATTGCATGGAAGTTACTCCAAAAACATTGGCTGATGTTAAAGGTGGTACCCTCATCTCATACGAAGGAAGGGTCCAGGTACACTAATAATTTCCTCCTGGCTTGCCTATTAGCTTTTAATTATCTTTGCTGATAAGCAAACATCAAAAGTAATGGCTGTAGTGTAATTTGCAAGTTGCAACGTTAATTTTGAACCTACATGACATGAATGAATCACTCATGATTTATCTCTATTACATGCAGCTCTTGGAGATTGCCCAAGTCCCTGATGAGCATGTAAGTACCCTCTCCCTGAACCGTGTTGTTCTAAGTCATGAGAGTATTATGAGGCTAAATAGCTGATGAATACTTTTCCTTTGTGTATTTGTTCAGGTGAATGAATTCAAGTCGATTGAGAAGTTCAAGATATTTAACACCAACAACCTGTAAGAATCTATAAGCTGTGTCTTCCTTTGATTAAGAACTCTGTTCCTTCCTAACATCTTCTGGCATCAGGTGGGTGAACTTGAAGGCGATCAAGAGGCTTGTAGATGCTGAAGCACTTAAGATGGAAATCATTCCCAACCCTAAGGCACATCCTTCATCCTTGGCGTGAATCTCAGTTCCATTCTGTTCATTTGCTTTTATCTAAGCAGCTAGTTCTTGCAGGAAGTTGATGGTGTGAAAGTGCTACAGCTAGAAACCGCAGCTGGAGCAGCGATCAGGGTATAAGCAAACTTATCTCAAAATGTTGTGTTGGGCTGCCCACTTTTTGTTCGTCATGTGCTCTAATTCTTTTCTTTCCTTATTCTAGTTCTTTGAGAAAGCAATCGGCATCAATGTTCCCCGATCAAGGTTTCTGCCCGTGAAGGCTACATCTGATTTGTTGCTTGTGCAGGTATATCTGAAATCCCCTCCGTGTTTTCTGGTTTGGTACCATGATGAGACAACAGCTGACCTCATTTTTCTGTCCCACAGTCTGATCTCTATACCTTGGTCGATGGCTACGTCATCCGCAACCCAGCCAGAGTGAAGCCATCGAACCCTTCAATTGAGCTTGGTCCTGAGTTCAAAAAGGTAAGCCATCTTAATCATAAGAATTTTGTCAATTAGTCGATAAAGAAATTGCATTGAAGAAACATGTGAATGGTGAAAGAAGCTGGAATGTGGTTGTGACTTGCATTTTTTTTCCGACGAATTGTAGGTTGACAACTTCCTTGCCCGTTTCAAGTCGATCCCCAGCATCGTTGCGCTCGACAGCTTGAAGGTCTCTGGTGATGTCTCGTTTGGCTCTGGAGTCGTGCTCAAGGTGAACTTCATAGTCATCATTCTCCTTTTGCTGCGGTTAGTTACTGTGTACAAATGGACCTAATGCTAATCAAACCTGCTCATCCCATCTGCAGGGCAACGTGACCATCGCCGCCAAGGCTGGAGTCAAGTTGGAGATCCCAGACGGAGCTGTGCTCGAGAACAAGGTAAGCCTTCATTTCAAATCCCAACACCTACACAATCTGAAACTGTGTGGGCTATGTCATGATTGTTATGCATGGTCTGACTGACACATGGCCTTCTCTGGTGTCTCCAGGACATCAACGGCCCAGAGGATCTTTGAGCTACGCCCGCCGCCATTGCCAGTCGCATTCCCAGAAACCTTTCGGTCCTCCTTCGCTGAGTTAACCGTCCTGTAATTTTCGTGTGCATTCCGCTGGGGTGTCGTCCTGCAAGAGCCCCTTTACATAATAATTGTAATCCCTCTGTGCTGTTCATCTACACTCCTGTTCTTCCTGGGTGTGCCAGGGACGTAAAATTTCTTTTGGTTATATGATGATGCCCATAGTTTTCACATGCCTAAATTTGTTTCTTCTTTCGCCCTGCTGTGCTGTAAGAGTTGCTTTTTGCTGGAGTATTTTGTGCCCCCATCGCCAGTTGTCCCATACGTAATCCACACTTGGTTGTGGCTATTTTCGATCACAACGATACAGGCTACCTGCAACTTTGCCATCGTGCAAAAAAATCACAGTTGCAACTTTGTCATGAACTGGGAAGGTATCGTGCTGGGCAACTTTGTCATGTGCTTTTATTCCTTTCCCCAGTTGCCTAACCTGATGGTTGGTATAGGTGTATAACATGGTGGCAAAAGAACATGGGTATGAATCAGGCTGCCCGCAATCCAACACAGTAGACCGTGTGTGAAGATATCACATGATATCATGATTCAAAAACCAAATTTAAATGTTTAAAAAATCCAAAAAATGGTGAATGTTCACAAGGCATGTGTCTACAATCCTTGATAAAAAGTTCAAATCCAAATTTGAAATACACATAGACGATCTGAAAGATAGTAGACAGATGTCTTGTGAACATTCAGAATTTTCTCAAACATCCGTTTTTTTTTGTGGCATGGTACCATGGTATCACAGTATATTTCCCAGTCGCATTGTAACTGAAGAGTTCACAGCAACAGTTGGGGAAACAATTACAGAATTTAGTTTCAAATTGCCATGACACTCACAATACAAATCTTTTTGGTAAGCTGACAAAAATCAAAATGCACCATCTACTTAATCACTCAGACATCCTTTGAAAAGGAAAAGAAAAAAAAGGCTGAAAAGGGACTTCGAGAAACAGAAGCATTTACAATTCCAGCAGCAGCTTAAACAATCTACCACAACTGTGTCCAGATGCCATGCGATGACTCAAGGCCCCCACGCCCATGACCAGCTCTATCAACGACCAATGTGAATGCGAGACATCCCATGACCAGCTCTATCAACGACCAATGTGAATGCTGCGCCGATGTCTCGCGGCTGGTGTTTGACAGAAGCATTCTCTTTATGTACCACAATGGGTCTCGAACCTTCCCAACCTCACACGGCTAAATGGTTGTCGATATCGAAGCTACGAAGATCTGAAGGGCCGGCCCCGATCCTGCAAATGGAAGTAGGACAAGTTATGCACTTATGCTACAACATGATTTTCAGAAGGAAAAAGAAAAAGATGGCATGCCATAAGTAATCGAGTACAATAACTAAAAGAATCTATTAACAGTTGATTGCGGAACAGCTACAACTAAAAGTGCTGCACACATGATATCTGGAAAGCTGGAAGGTGGGTTATGCGTAGAGCAAATAGGAAACTAGCAAATGTTCTCGAGATCAGAGATCACAACAATGAGAATTAACGGGTCAAGGGCTATTGATCGTGACAATGACCACAGGCCCCAATGAAGTGAGTTGTACCTCTTGTTTATAGTGCAATAATGGAATTTTATGTTCCCAGCCTTGACATCTTCAATATACTGCAACAGTGTGTACAGATGTAAGAAGCTTATGATGTCAAAAGACTGAAAACTACAACTTACTTAGAAAACACAATGCTTGAACTGGAGGAGGGGGTGTACCATTCTCAAAGTGACGATGATTGAAGAAAACGCTAGAGAATCGAATGGTATATCATCCAGATCAAAAAGTGCACATTCTAGCGACTCGGATCCAGGTGAGAAAGTGGGGGTCTTCATTCTTGCTCGGAAAATAATGTAACTCTACTGCATGCCATCACAATACACAAGAAGAATCCACTTAGTAGTGTATGAAGTTAAGCATGAACTGTCTGATTAGGCTACTTTTCACTCACTTGGCCAATTAGCGGAATATCCAACTGAGCAAAAGGTGAAACTATCTCTACATCTGCACAAGCTTCTTCCAACGTTTCCCTTGAGGCTCCTTCTGCTGCAGACTCTCCGACTTCCAAATAACCAGCAGGAAGAGTCCTGTTGGTGTAACCTTGATTAGAATGATAGACCAGCCCCAAAATGACTATGTTCTTAGAAAAAAGGAAAATCTGGCCATGCTTTGCAAATGCAAATCAAAGAATGTGGCAGAAAGCAACTGGAAATAAAAAGCAGTGCATTAGAGAGAGAAAACAAGAGGTCTGTTAAACAGGAAAGGAGCAATCCTGAACGAAAAAGTAACAACAAAACAAACACCATTGTTGTACTAACATATAAAGATCTATGCAGTTTCACACCACAAATAGTACCAAACAGTTCTGTACATACTTCCTATGGATGTAAAACTGATTTTGATACTACATATACAGGCAAGAAAATATGTTATGATAATAACAGTAAAACATTGTACACCCATGCAGCTCGCCAGTACGGAACAGACAATACAGAAAGCCTGATTATAGCCAACAAATACAATGGACTCGTCAAAAACAGCTTACCAAAGGCCATAAGCCGGTTCAATCTTTCTTCTGCAAAGGAGGACCTTGTTATCATGCTCCACAAGGCAACCAACAACCTACAAAGATGACACGGATTAGTGAAAACGAATGGGCAAAAGCTAACACACCTACAAATGTTATTTGCCATATAATTTTGCGTCATTGAACAGTGACATAACAAAGATATGAAAAGATATCAGGTCTGTGTACTGGAACTCAGAAGCAGTTGGCATTCGCAGCAAGCCAATCACAGTATCTCTGTTCTAAATCCATATGCACATATTGTCTGAACTCTGAAGATGGCACCTATTCAATCACTGTTCTCCAGTTCATACCATTTTGGGGTTTTCGTAGTGCACTCTCCCACAAGAAGAACAGACAGCCCTCATCTTCTCATCCCCGTCTGGTACGGCCAATTTCGTGGGACTTCCACAAGCTGGGCAGAAAGGGATCCTCGACTTGGGCATCTGCACAAGGGACGGTTAGCGGTGGTTAGGCATGTATTCGGTCGGCAACATGCCTTTAGACCAGCTAGAGGGATAGAGCAACGAGTATCGTCTCAGGAAATCAAAGCTATCATCCACTAATTTCGATCCTGAATCGACGCCACATCCACCCACACGCACGGTAGATAATTTTGTGCTAGGGAGACAGAGCACCATGGTTGCAACCAGCAGAGGATGCCCAGGATCGTAGCTCACAGTTGCTAAGGCATGCATCTCTTCCCATCGTCCAGTTGATAAGTCAACGCACTAGATTGTTCCACCCATGGCGATTATTCTACGGCCCCAGCATCTCAGCTCCGACACGAGCGACACCGGCAGCCGGGCGCCTAACCGCGGCACGGTCAGACAAGGACGACATGTCGACATGTGAGGAGGAAGACGCATCAGACTCACCGCGGGGGCCGGCGGCGGCGAGGGGGCGGAGGGGGAGCTGGCGCCGGCGCCGGAGTGGTTGGAGGCCGACATCCGGAGCGGGCGGAGCCGGGCGGCGGCGGCGGTGCGAGGCAGGGGCGCGGCGCGGCGGGCGAGGAGGCGGGCGGCGTGGGGGAGGAGGAGGTGGTGGGATCTGAGGAGGAGCATGGCGGTCGGGCGGGTTTAGTAGGGGGGAGGTTGGTTGGTGGCGTGGCGTGGGGATGGGAGGTGGACGGCGACTCGGGGAAGGGGAGGTTGCGCGGTGAGGTCGGCCGCGGAACACGTCGGCTCGGTCGGCGGGCGGTGGTGATTTGGCTGGGTGGGCGGTGGCTATTGGGCGACGCGGCGGGACGGGGTGGGTCGCCACCGGTGACGGGGCCGGCACGCTGGATAAACAATTGGGAAAAATGGCGTGGCGGGTTTATCCTCGGTGTCTTGTCCGGGTGGAGCACATTTTCGAAGGCGAAATGCATGCCTTCCTTCTTTTCTTGTTCCAACCGGATCGCCTCATTTTCCCATTGCTTTCCGCAGCAGCGAAGTTCAAGTACAGAGTGAAAAAGGAAAGAAAGCGAGACAATACGATTCGACGGGGGTGTACAATCCTACTAAGTTGCTATGTTGGGTGCAAGTATTTTATTTTATTTGTGTGCATGTGATGTTTAGCTTGTACTAGTTTAGAAGCTCTTACTGGTTCAATAAACCTTGTTTCTTAATTAAAGGAAAGTTTTGTTACTATCTACATCACCCTTCCTTTTTGGATGCAAGTATTTTTTTCGTAATAACTTGTAATAAAAAGCTTGAAACTCTTAATATTGTTTTTGTTCATTTTGAGAATTCTATAAGCTCTTTGCCTATAGATCCTAATATTGATAAAGATATTAATGGGAAGCGTAAGGAACCACCTGGATTTGAAAGAAATCTTCCCTTAAAAAGAGTTGCTAAAGAATTGAATGATGATAAAACTTGATGCATGCATTATGCCTAGCTAGAGAACATTAAACAATAACGCTTATTGGGAGGCAAATTAATATTTATATTTAAATTTATGCTTTTGTTTTGTTGAGTCTACATAATTATTGCTACTGTAGTTGTATCTTTTATTTTATTTTTGTGTCAAGTTAAGACTTTGGGATGTTGCAAATGCTTGTTTATTAGGTTCTTTACAGAAACAAAAACTTTTGCATCCATTGTTTGAATTTTCATTCTGTGCTAGAAAGTGATCAATTTCTAAAAATTTTACACTGTATTGTGTTACAAATTGTTTGTGATGTCCTACTTTTCCAGAATTTTTGGACTTAGAGAAGTACGCGTAAAAATTAGATCTTTACGTATGTTCTGTTTTTGACAGATTGCTGTTATGTTTTCTTTGTTCGCTTGTTTTAAAGTTTCCATGGCCTATATTGGGGGATATAAATTGTGAAATGATATGATACAATAGACATTGTTTGGAAATAAATATGCATCTTGCATTGACAGTACATGAGTGAATGGTTTATTTTATATGTACTAACCTATCACACGAGTTCTATTAAGTTTTATGTGGATGAAGTTTTTAAGATCGAGGTGAGACAACGATATGAGGAGAACAAGGAGCGGCAAGATCCTAAGCTTAGGGATGCCCAAGGTAAAATTCAAGGAGACTCAAGCGTCTAAGCTTTGGATGCCCCGGTAGGCATCCCCTCTTTCGTCTTAAAAAATTATCGGTATTACTCGGTTGGACCTACATTTTTATTTGTTCACATGATATGTGTTTTGCTTGGTACGTCATTTGCTTTTGTTTGATTTTTATTTTTTGGTTTCAATAATTATTGTATTCTGATCACACATATTATGAGAGACACATATCCATCTCAAATTTATAGAATGCTCATTTGATCTTTACTTATATTTATTTGAGTAGATGCGTTTATAGAATTTGCTCCAGTACTTCACTTATACTTGTTAGAGCACGGTGATAAATTGTGTTTTTTATAAAAAAGATTAGAACTCTCTTGCCTCACTTAAATCTTTTTAGAGAGTTGAATATGAATTGACAATTTGCATGAATTGTATGATTGGTCTAAAAATAATAGGTATATATGAGTGGTACAATAAAAACTTGCATGAACTTGTAGATCAATTGAACTTGATAATTGGATTTCTTGCAATGATTTTGAGATAGTGAGTGGGTAATTATTTTTGTGTAGCCTTAAGGACTTGCGTGAAGTAGTGGAAAGGTGTCATAATGTCATACACGTTAATACTTGTGGTCGTTTAAGTGATACTGATTGTGAGACTGAATAAAGTCTGAATGAGACTGAACCTCTCAACCCAGCCCAAGTGCACTGTTTAACTCAAAATAAAGTACAAGAAACATTCGGAGGTGGGCTTTTATGGACGCATACTACCACAATTTGCATTTGGAGTACTTTGTCGACAGCTCAAGTTCTTGGAATCTTGAATGATGTTTCAGCAGCCTGAAGATATATTTTGTTATGTCAAGATGGTTTGTATGCCAGAGAATTTACTAGAGGGGCATCAGAGAAATACTTGCATAAACCAAGTTTATTGTCATATTGCAAAACAAATTTGATAAGCTTTAATTCTCTCTCTTTCAGGAAGACATGCAAACATTAGCTTGTTTCCCTGAACTTGAGAGAGGTGCAGGTCTCGGTCTCCTACAACCCTGCTATGATTCTGCGTGTACGTGTTTCCACTTTGTATTCCGTCTGTAATAGGTTGGCAACTTGGCATGGAAACAGAGGATCACTTGTAGAAGAATCCGTGATGCCGAACTTTCAACGTCGGCGGGGAGCACCTACGCTGCGCTGCTGGTCAACGGCTACTGAACGGAGCAGCCCATGTCCGAAGCTGCTCGTCTGGCTGGAATCGGAACAGCTTGGATCCCTCCATGATTCGCCATGTAGGCTGCGCACTCCTAGCCCTAGTCTTCAGTTAGCAGAGGATCAGATCGAACCAAGCTAGCAAGGAGATTTGCTTGTGATTTTAACATCTGTTATCTGGTGATGCCCGATTTTCTTTATTCTGAATTGTACGCTTGTCTATCTTGTGATGTTTGATACAGATAGATTCAAAAGGATTCAGCTGTGCATTTGTTGTAGTTTATTTTAGCTTGGGGTGGCAGTTTACATGAGGGAGCAAAATATTCCAAACTACTCCGGTTCTATGTTCAAAAAATGCTTTGTCACAACTTCACATTATTCAGCATGAGCCCAATATTTCTTTGGAAGTTCAAACTGCGGTCCAGACACACCGCCTTAGAAAAGGCCAGCCCGGTGCGCTCCCACTTCGCAGGGTGCGGGGAACGGTCCAGGCACACCGCCCTGGAAGTTCTCACAAAATCGATGCTTGTGAGAGAACACTGAATTTGTGGCCTCTCGCGTATTGTGAGTAAACTCTGAATTTCTTGGTGGCTGATGTCGCACTCTTGACTGGCAATGTGTACGCATTGCAAGTTTGCTGATTGCGCTTGTCGCATTACTATTTATAGCAGATTCTCAGAATAAAGTCTGAATGAGACTGTGATGTCAAGAAAAAAAGTCCGAATGAGACTGAACCTCTCAACCCAGCCCAAATGCCATGTTTAACTAAGAGTAAAGTACAAGAAACAATTGAGTAAAGTACAAGAAACAATTGGAGGTGGGCTTTTATGGACGCATACTACCACAATTTGCATTTGGAGTACTTTGTTCAAAGCTAAAGTTCTTGGAACCGAGCACATGCCCCCCCCCTCTCTGCAAATTTAGGTTTGTGCTAATTGTGCATTGCTTTGAATGAAGTTTCAGCAGCCTGAAGATATATTTTGTTATGTCAGGATGGTCTGTATGCCAGAGAATTTACTGGAGCTGCATCATAGAAATATTTGCATAAACCAAGTTTATTGTCATATTGCAAAACAAATTTGATAAGCTTTAATTCTCTCTCTTTCAGTAAGACATGCAAACATTAGCTTGTTACCCTGAACTTGAGAGAGATGCAGGTCTCGATCTACAACCCTGCTATGATTCTGTGTGTACGTATTTCCATTTTGTATTCCGTCTGTAATAGGTTGGCTTGGCAACAGAGGATCACTTCTAGAGAAATCCATGATGCCGAACTTTCAACGCCGGCGGGGGGCACCTGCGCTGCGCTGCTGGTCAACGGCTACTAAACAGAGCATCCCTGCTCGTCAGGCTGGAATCCGAACAGTTTGGATCCCTCCATGATTGACAATGTACGCTGCGCACTCCTAGCCCTAGTCTTCAGTTAGCAGAGGATCAGATCGGACCAAGCTAGCAGGGAGATTTGGTCGTGAGTGATGCTCGATTTTCTTTATTGTGGATTTTATGTATGTCTGTCTTGTGATGCTAGATACAGATAGATTCAAAAGGCTTTAGCTGCGGATTTGTTGGTGTAGTTAGGGCATCTCTAACCGATCCCCTAAAACTTAGTGGAGTAAAAGGCTTAGTGGAGTATATATACTCCACTAAGTTTTGGCCGGACCTAGCCGATCCCCTAAATATAACGGAGTAAATTTTTGTTTTTCTAATCTTTGCAATTCTAGTATAAATTGCAACTACATATTAGCACACATATAGAAACTAAACATAAATTTGAATGTTCAACCAAATTACGAATATAGTTTACAAACCGAATTCAAAGTTTACAAACCGAATGATTCAAATTTAAACACGCCGAATGGTTCAAATGTAGCAAATAGCATTTCATAGAACAACTAGGACTGGCTTAGCCGTTGCCAATGATGCTCAATAAGATCTTGTTGGAGCTAAGTATGAACTTGACGGTTCTCGATCTTCCGATGATGCTCAAGAAATGACAGTATCCTGTTCGTATCATACTCTGGCTCAACCGGAGTCCCGTTGGTGATGTACCGAAAATTCTCAGGCATATCTCTCTCGTCTTCAATGATCATGTTATGCAATATGATGCAACAAGTCATGATTCGCCATAGAACCTTGGAGTTCCAGTGCTCGGCAGGGCCACGAACAATTGCAAAGCGCTTCTGAAGCACACCGAAGGCTCTCTCCACATCTTTCCTTGCAGCTTCTTGACATTGGGCAAAGTGAGTGTTTTTGTTACCTTTTGGACGCGGAATTGTTTTGACCAAGGTGGCCAATGATGGATAGATGCCATCCGCAAGGTAGTAACCCATCGAGTAGTTGTGCCCGTTGACCGAGTAGTCGCAAGCGGGAGCTTCACCTTGTATAAGCCTAGAAAATAGAGGTGATCTCGATAGCACATTCAAGTCATTGTGAGAGCCAGGTAGACCAAAGAATGAATGCCATATCCAAAGATCATGCGATGCAACTGCCTCAAGAATGATCGTTGGATCATTGACGTGGCCTTTGTACTGACCCTTCCAACCCGCAGGACAATTCTTCCATCTCCAGTGCATATAGTCAAGTGATCCAAGCATCCCTGGCCATCCTCTTGCTTCACTCTCAGTCATCAGCCTCTGGGTGTCTTCCTCGGTTGGTGCTCTCAAGTACTCCGGGCCAAAGACAGCGATCACTGCTTTGGTGAACCTTTGAACAACCTCAAGATTGTGTCTTCGCCAATGCGTACATAGTCATCAATTGCATCGGCAGAACACCCATATGCCAAGGCTCGAACAGCCGCAATGCATTTCATCAGAGGGCTTGCACTGATCTCTCCACATGCATTTCTCCGGAGCTTGAACCAGTCATCATATCTCTCAACGGCTTTTGCAATGGTCAGGAAAAGACTTGTGTGCATCCGAAAGCGTCGGCGAAAGTACTTCTCCGGATAGGTTGGGTTTGGATCAAAGTAATCTCTCATGATCTTGGCATGGCCCTCCGCTCTATCACGGTTGATGTGTATGCGGCCAAATTGTGATCCTCTCCTCGGCCACCGAACATCATCATTGAAAATCATGCCTAAAACGGTGTCAAAGTCATCGTCGTCTTCTTCCTCTTCGGATGACGACGAGTCCTCCAACGCCATCACCCTCGACCTCTTCATCTACAATCCAAACGGTTCGGTTCAATCGAAACGGCTCGGTTCAAAGAGAAACAAATAAAAAAAAACTCACCTAGGCAATTCTTCGAACACTTGGGGTGCGGTGGTGGTGCACAAGCCGGCCGGCGTGGTTTAGACCGAACCGGCGAGCGGCGGGTGACCTGCAGCGGTGCGCAAGCAAGGTGAGATGTGCGGCCGCTAGAAAAAGAAGAAACTCGAAAGAAATCGGACGAATCAACAATGGCGACGGCGGCGACGTTTCACCTTGATTTCGGCGACGGCGACGGGGGGCCGAACGGGCTGGCCGACGGGCAGAACGGCGGCGGAGGGCAAGGGATGCAGCGGCGGCGCGGACGTGAGAGAGAGGCGCAGCATTTTACTCGGCCGCCTATCGGTGGAGTAAAAATAGGGAAATTTTTGGGGCCAGAGTAAAAATATACTCCACTAACCACGGATAGAGAATCGGCTAGGTGTCGGTTAGTGGAGTAAAATCGAAATTTTACTCCACTAACCGGATATAGGGGGTCGGTTAGAAATGCCCTTAGATGGTTTGGCCTCCGTAGTCAGTTACATAGGTAGACGTCTTTCATCAGTAAGCCTGCTCCCCGTGCTTTATATGAAGTGCTACTTTGCTTCTCTGATTTGGAATACTTTTTAGTAGAAGGATTCGTTGATGGTTGAGCAAGTAGGTGAGAACGTCGCATGGTGTGCGCTGCACATTCCGGCAGTATTGTCTGATGAGTCTACTAGAGTGTGACGCGCGTCTTTGCCGTGAAGTTCTTCAGTTGTAAGGGCATCTCCAAGCCATTTGGACCGTGCTGTCCAGACGTGTTTTGCCATTCAACACGGTCCTGTATCGGTCTGCAGGCCGGTTCGGACGTATTTTTTTCAGCGAACCAGAGAAAGTGGGGTGGGTGGGTGGGGGCTTTGCGCACGTCTGGACCGCTGTCACGCCCGTTCCTGACTATCCCGGCCCACTTAAAACCCTCATCTCTCGTTCGTGTGCGTTCCCGTCCGGCACGAGCGGTGCCACTTCGCATTGACACTGGTCCAGAGTGGACGCGACCTCTCACTGGCATCGGCACTGATGCGGCGTGCCGACCGAGAGCGTTGCCCGTGCTGCATCCCCGGTGTTCGTGCCTGTTCAATGTCGGAGAGACGTACTATATGGGACAGGACGGATATCTACCACGCATGTCCGTCTGCATGCCACCATTAAGCAGGCTCGCTGGCCGAGGAACCAACTCCGGCGACGTGCATTGACGCACCCGGACGCTTGACCTCACCAGAATCCGCTATTTAAAGGCAGCCACACCCGACTAAACTCCACGTCACAACACATCCGCTCCACATTCTCCTCTTGCATCACATCCACCATGACTGCAAGCTCTAGCGCGATGTGGGAGAGCCCGTCATCGGAGCAGAAGCACGAGGTGGCTGCCTTTGCAGCCGCCTGGCAGACCCGCCGCGTGATACGTCTCCAACGTATCTATAATTTTTGATTGTTCCATACTATTATAGTATCAATCTTGGATGTTTTATATGCAATTATATATCATTTTTGGGACTAACCTATTAATCTAGTGTCCAGTGCCATTTGTTGTTTTTCTGCTTGTTTTTGACTTTTCAGAAAATCAATATCAAACAGAGTCCAAACGAAGAAAAAACTTTGGATTAATTTTTTCTGGACCAGAAGAGAACCTAGAAGGTTCGGGAGAAGACCAGAAGATTCATGAGGGAGCGACAAGCTCGGGAGGCGCCCCCCCTCCCAGGCTTGTGGGCCCCTCGTGGCACCTTTTGACCTAATTCCAAGCCTATAAATTCTAAAATATTCCCAAACCAACAGAGAGCCACCTCGAATAACTTTTCTGCTGCCGCAAGTTTCTGTTCTTCCGCGATCCCATCTGGAGGCCTTTTTCGGTAATCTGCCAGAGGGGGAATCGATCATGGAGGGCTTCTTCATCAACCTTGCTGCCCTTCCGATGATGTGTGAGTAGTTTACCATAGACCTGCGGGTCCATAGCTAGTAGCTAGATGGCTTCTTCTCTCTCTTTGATCTTCAATACCATGTTCTCATCGATCTTCTTGGAGTTCTATCCGATGTAATCTTCTTTTGCGGTGTGTTTGTTGGGATCCGATGAATTGTGGGTTTATGATCAGATTATTCATGAGAAATATTTGAGTCTTTTCTGAACTTATTTATGCATGATTGTTATAGCTTTGTATTTCTCTCCGATCTATCCGTTTGGTTTGGCCAACTAGATTGATTTATCTTGCAATGGGAGAGGTGCTTTGTGATGGGTTCAATCTTGCGGTGTTCTATCCCAGTGATAGAAAGGGGCAAGACACGTATTTGTATTGTTGCTATTAAGGATAAAACGATGGGGTTTATTCATATTGTTTGAGTTTACTTTGTCTACATCATGTCATCTTGCTTAAGACGTTACTCTGTTTTCATTAACTTAATACCCTAGATGCATGCTGGATAACAGTCGATGGGTGGAGTAATAGTAGTAGATGCAGACAAGAGTCGGTCTACTTGTCTCGGACGTGATGCCTATATACATGATCATTGCCATGAATCCGTCATAACTATGTGCTTTTCTATCAATTGCCCAACAGTAATTTGTTTACCCACCGTATGCTATGTGTTCGAGAGAGAAGCCTCTAGTGAAAACTATGGCCCCCGGGTCATTTATCCATCATATATAAAATAAAAAATATCTTGCTGCAATTTTATTTCCTTTATTTTATTTTGCAATTTATTTATCTATCTATGACTAGCAGAATTAATCCTTGCAACTAACCGCCAAGGGGATTGACAACCCTCTTGTTTGCGTTGGGTGCAAGTATTTGCTTTTGTGTGTGTAGGTGCTGCTAACGAGGTTCTGTGTGGTTCTCCTACTGGATTGATAACCTTGGTTCTTAACTGAGGGAAATACTTATCTCTACTGCACTGCATCATCCTCTCCTCTTCGGGGAAATCTCAACGCAGTTCACAAGTAGCACCGCGCCAGGCGAATCGAGCACGACATGCCGGCCAGCTCGCCTGAGGTCTCCGACGACGACCCTACGTTGGAGATGGGCTCCGATGACGACACTGCGTCAGACCTCGCGCTTGTGCATGCCGGCTTGACCATGGAGCAGGCGCAGGCGCACTACGACGCCGCCATGGTAGAGGAGGAGCAGCCTGCGCCGGCTCCTATGTTGGCGTTCCGGCAGGCGCAGGAGGAGTAGAGGTACAGCCTGTTCCTCCTCGAGCAGCACCGGCTGGCGGAGGGCCAAATCTACGGCGAGCGCGCAAGCGAGAAGGCCGTCACTGCCATGGCCGTGGCGAACCCGAACTTCATTGCGGAGCAGTGGGCGCTCTACGAGGCCGCGCGTGCTCAAGGGACCGCCAGCTGCGCGTCCTACGCGCCGCCGATCAACTTTCGGGGGCACATGTGGCAGGTGGATAGTGACAGACCGTCCACGTCCATCATCAGTAGGGCATGGGAGGCGGCAGGGCATTGTGTCCCAAGTGGACCGGTCACTCTCCCATGTTCTACTCTTCGTCGCCGGAGACTGCACCTTCACTTCATGGGTCTTGAACCCCGCCGCCGCTCATGGAGACGACAAATGGAAGATGTGGTCGCTGATGCGGAATACAAAGGAAGTGGACGACGGGCGCCTGCCATAGGATAGGTTTAGGGTCCGGCCGCTTTTTTTTAATGACAAATGTCCAAATTGTAAGGAATGTGCTCCGGTTTATATGAAAATCCGCCGTGTTTGCATGATTTACGCCCGGTTTGTTTAAACCTTATTTGAAAATGTATGCGAGTAGCGTTGGATGGCCGGTTCTCGCATCCGTGTCCGTGGACTGGTCCCCCCCTTTTCGCGGACGGATGCGGGAGCAAATTTGCAGGTCAGCGTTTGACGGTGTCCTGGATTAGGGGGTGCAAATCTAGTCAGCCCATAATCCTCGGCTGGGCCTGGAGGGCCCTCATTCTTCTTCGGATGGACTCCGGAAGCTGCACGCCCAGACGTGATCAAGACTGCGCCTACCGAAGACTTGGCGTATACTCCGAGGCATCTCCTACCGCCTCCATACGCGTCCCTGGATACCGACCATGTAACCCTAGATGCCCTACCTGGCGTATATATAAGCCGAAGGGTTTAGCCCGTAGAGGGGACGGAATCACAATTGCCATTCACCTAGCCTTAGGGTTAGATCTCTCCTTACGATCTCGAGGTAGATCAAGCTTGTACTCGATACTTCATCATCAATATAATCAAAGCAGGATGTAGGATATTACCTCTTTGAGAGGGCCCGAACCCGGGTAAACACTATCCCCTTCGTTTCTGTTACCACCGATCCGAGATCCACAGCTCGGGACCCCCTACCCCGAGGTCTGCCGGTTTTCCACCGACACTGGTGCGTTCATTGAGAGTTCCGCTGTGAGATCAATAAAGGATCGATGAGATCGTCGGTCAACGACTCCAACCCTTAGGGCACTGCTTCCACGCCCAAAACACCTATCGCCGGATCGCATCCTCTCTTTCTCGAGCAAGGAGCAATCCATAACCCTTTTCCCACCCCGTCCGAACCTCCCGTAAAGGGCGAAGGGCTGAGGTACTTTTTGGAGAGCGATCCCGACAGCGACCAGCCAGAAACAACCGACAAGTCTGATCCTCAAATCAGCTCGGACGATTTGGCAGCTACGTGTCCCTCTTGGGATAAAAACGTCGGGGCTTCAAGCCCACGGTCCATCACTACTGGAATCAGAGAATTTGCCATCAGTCCATTCTTTGCCGTCTGCTAGCGGACGGCAAAGAAGGTCTTTGCCGTCTGCTTCCACAAAGCAGACGGCAAAGAAAGGACTCATGGCAAAGAAATTTTTTGCCGTCAGTACACTCTCTGCCGTCTGTTAGCGGACGACAAAAAGATTTTTTGCCGTCAGTACACTCTTTGCCGTCTGTTAGTGGACGGCAAAGAGCCAAAAGGCAGACGGCAAAGAGCTCAGCTGGGCCCCACTGGACCGTGCAGTTGGTTAGGTCAAATGGAATACATTTTGCCGTCTGCTAGCAGACGGCAAAGTGTCTTTAAGCAGACGGCAAAGATCGGCGGATGGCAAATATTTGACTTAACTAACGGCCGCCCCCACCCCTCCCCCCCTCTCTCTCTCTCTGCCTCTCTCTCCCCGACGACCACCACGACCCCACCGCCCTCACCACCCGCCGCCGCCCCGCCGCCCCACCACCCGCCGCCCCACCACCCGGCGCCCGGCCGCTGCCGCCGCCCCGCCGCCCCACCGCCCCACCACCAGCCGCCCCGCTGCCCTGGCGGCTCCGGATCCCCGGCGCCCCCGCTGCCCCGCCGCCCCTGCCGCCCGGCCGCCCCCTCCGGTGAGCATTGTTTTTTCTCTGTTTTTTCCATTTAATTGCTGCTAGAAAGAACTAGTTATAATTAGGTTAATTAGTTAGAACTAGTTATTAGTTTAGAAAAGAATTAGGTTAATTAGTCATAATTAGAAGAAGAAGAAAAAAGATGAAAAAAAAGAAGAAGAAAAGAAGAATAAGTAGAAGAAGAGGAAAAAGGAAAAGAAGGAAGAAGAAGAAGAAGAAGAGGAGGAGGAGAAGAAAAGAAGAAGAAGAAGAAGAAGAAGAAGAAAAAGAAGAAGAAGAAGAAGAAGAAGAAAAAGAGGAGAAGAGGAGAAGAAGAAGAGGAGAAGAAGAGGAAAAAGGAAAAGAAGGAAGAAGAAGAAGAAGAAGAAGAAGAAGAAGAGAAGAAAAGAAGAAGAAGAAAAAGAGGAGAAGAGGAGAAGAAGAAGAGTAGAAGAAGAGGAAGAAGAAGAAAAAGAGGAGAAGAGGAGAAGAAGAGGAAAAACAGAAGAAGAGGAGAAGAAGAAGGAATATAGGAGAAGAAGAATAAAATAGAAAAGTAGTTATATATATATATTTTATCAGGATTGAATATTCGTGTTGATCGGGTGGATTTAAATGTGCAGTTGTTTCGTCGCTGCGAGGGTCTGGTGTTCGACGACCTCCCCGTGTGTTCGACGAGCTCCCCTACGTTCGTGGGTGAGCACAAATGACATCTCCTCCTCCCCCCTTAATTTGCTCTGTTCCGGTCTTTGTGCCAATGAAACTTGCTAGCTATAGGTGTCTTCAATCATCAGTATGCGTGACCAGTATGCGTCTCCCGTTCGAAAGGGTTACAGTTATAAATATGCATGCATTTGCATATTTATAACCGTGATTCTTTCGAATTGTCCAACGTTATCCATGGACAGCCCGAGTATCTGTAGATTGGGTTCGTTTTCCCATGCTCTGCTCTGGATCCGATGCAGAATTTCGTCAGTGCCTCCCTGTTGTTCTCCGGGTACACATCCTCTCTGTTTATTGCCGAGACGTGTATCAGGAGAACAGCGGGGAGGTGCTGCCGAAATTTTGCGTCAGATCCGGAGCAGAGCATGGGAAAACGAACCCAGTCTACACATACTCGGGTGGGATTAGGACCTATCTTTACCTATTAGCGTGTTGGTTGCATGGACGTAATAAAAATTGACAAACTTCATTAACTGATGAATATATATGATGAATTATATATAATATTTCTTAGGTGTTTAGTAGGTAGGCAAGATGAGTGATCATGCGTGGATGTACACCGGTCACACTAGTCAGGAAGACATGAGCAATGAATGGTTAACAAAAACCAAGGGGTTTGTGAAAATGCAGTTGATGTTCCCCGATGGGTATGCAGCGAATCTAAAGAGGGGAGCGAGTCTTGAAAAATTGAAAATATTTGGTCTCAAGAGTCATGATTGGCACATATGGCTTGAGCGGGTAATGCCGGTGATGTTGCGTGTATCCCTGAGGATGAATGGCTAGTACTGGCAGAGCTGAGCTATTTCTTCCGTGTTCTTTGTGCGAAAGAACTATCGCCTGCTGTGATAGATGACATGGAAAAGTTGGCGCCGGAGTTGCTCTGCAAGTTAGAGAAGATGTTTCCACCGGGCTTCTTTAATCCAATGCAGCATTTGATTTTACATCTCCCGACCGAGGCAAGATTGGGGGGGGGGGGGGGCGTGCAAAATCGTTGGTGCTATGCAACTGAGAGGATGCAGAAGACGCTTCGAGCAAAATGTAAAAATAAACGTAGAATTGAAGCATCGATGGCCGAGGCATTCATTACTGAGGAGGCGGCAAACTTCGTGACAGCACACTACGAAGCCAAAAATCGTTATTTGCATAATCCGAAGCCTCGGTACAATGCTGGCGACCCTAAAAAAGGTGGATCCAACCTCAGTCTATGTGCGAGAAGACCGGTCAGACCCCTCCGCCGATGCCAGTCATTGTTCAGACGGGAACGGTGAGTTTCATTTGAATGGTCATTAGTTACTAGTCTTAACATTTGAGTGTCATCATGCTAACGAGACATTGCAAATGATCTTTGGTGCATCATAACTCCCGAGCCGCATCGCACACCCATTCTCCAGGGCAACCTTCTCCAGGTGATCACGACTGCCAGAGCAACCCCGGTGCTTGACCTCCGTGATGACGACGACGGTAAGTTTTCTCTAATGTTTTGCTTAACAAATGCATACTTAGCTTCGTACATGCTAGTTAGCCCTAATATGCCACATATTTAGCTTATTTTCCCCAAAAAAGACATACTTAGCTAATTATCCTCCAAAATGACATAATTAGCTTAGTTAGGTAAAAAAATGGCATAATAATAACCTTGGTTAGCTCATAAATGTCATATACTTACCTTATTTTCCTCCAAAAGGACATAATAAGCTAAGTTAGCTCAATAATGACCTATACTTACCTAAGTTAGCTCAAAAATGACATAATTACCTAAGTTAGCACAAAAATGACCTATACTTACCTTATTTTCCTCCAAATTGACATAATAAGCTTAGTTAGCTCAAAAATGACATAATTACCTAAGTTAGCTCAATAATGACCTATACTTACCTTATTTTCCTCCAAAATGGCATAATAAGCTTAGTTAGCTCTAAAATGGCATAATTACCTAAGTTAGCTCTAAAATGACACAAATAAGGAATAAGAAGAAGAAAAACAAGGAAGAGGAGAAAAAGAAAGAATAGAAGAAGAAAGAGAAGAAAAAGAAAGAATAAAAGAAGAAGAATGAGAAGGAAAAGGATAAAAAGATAGAAGAGAAGAAAGATGAGAAAAAGAGAGAAGAAGAAGAAAATATATTCTTATTCTTCCTTTTTCTCTTCTTTCTTTTTCTCCATCTTCTATTCCTTCTTATTCTTCTTCTTTCTTCTCTTTCTTCTTCTTCTTCTTCTTCTTCTTCTTCTTCTTCTTCTTCTTCTCTTTCTTCTTCTTCTTCTTCTTCTTCTTCTTCTTCTAGTCTTCTTCTTCTTCTTCTTCTTCTAACTTTCTTACTCCCATTTTTGCTTAAAAAATGCATACTTAGCTTCGTACATGCTTGTTAGCCCTATTATGCCACATACTTAGCTTATTTTCCCCGAAAAAGACATACTTAGCTAATTATCCTCCAAAATGAGATAATTAGCTTATTTAGTTCATTTATGACATAATTAGCTTATTCATTTCAAAAATGGCATAATAACCTTGGTTAGCTCATAAATGTCATATACTTAGCTTATTTTCCTCCAAAATGACATAATTACCTAAGTTAGCTCTAAAATGACCTATACTTACCTAAGTTAGCTCAAAAATGGCATAATTACCTAGGTTAGCACAATAATGACCTATACTTACCTTATTTTCCTCCAAATTGACATAATAAGCTTAGTTAGCTAAAAAATGGCATAATTACCTAAGTTAGCTCTAAAATGACACAAATAAGGAATAAGAAGAAGAAAAACAAGGAAGAGGAGAAAAAGAAAGAATAGAAGAAGAAAGAGAAGAAAAAGAAAGAATAAAAGAAGAAGAATGAGAAGGAAAAGGATAAAAAGATAGAAGAGAAGAAGAAAGATGAGAAAAGGAGAGAAGAAGAAGAAGAAAATATATTCTTATTCTTCCTTTTTCTCTTCTTTCTTTTTCTCCATCTTCTACTCCTTTTTCTTATTCTTATTCTTCTTCTTTCTTTCTTTCTTCTTCTTCTTCTTCTTCTTCTTCTTCTTTTTCTTCTTCTTCTTCTTCTTCTTCTTCTTCTTCTAGTCTTCTTCTTCTTCTTCTTCTTCTTCTTCTTCTTCTAGTCTTCTTCTAACTTTCTTACTCCCATTTTTGCAGGTTTGATTCACTTCATGGAAGCAGGCATTGATGGACTGCTAGTGTTTACTTTTTGTTTTGATTTGTATTGATGAACAATGTGAAACTATGTATGTATATATGGATGAACTCCATGAAACTATGTATGTATTGGATCTTTTAATACCCTATGTGTTCTCTTGCATTCGATGGACTGCTAGATGTTGGATACATGGGCTATGCTTGAGGTTGAAACTATATATATCATATATGTCTTTTGAAAATGCAGGGATATAACAGAAAACAGACAAAACAGTAACAATATAGGCACTTTGCCGTTTGCCAACCGACGGCAAAGACCTTTGCCGTCGGTAGGCGGACGGCAAAGGTGCCACGTGGAAGCAATCTGTTCAACCCGGGAGCATGAGGTCTGACCATTTGGTCATTCTGCCGTCTGCCAGCAGACGGCAAAGACCAGCTTGGCAGACGGCAAAGACTAAGCAGAAGTGACGGTTAGCCACGGGTCTGCTGACGTCATAGGGCTGAGGGCAAAGTTTGCCATCCGCCGGCAGACGGCAAAGTCTGCCGTTAGCCACCTAACGGGGCTAACCGCTATTCTTTGCCGTCCATGATCTTTGCCGTCAGCTTGGCCAGGAAAGCGGATGGCAAACTTCTTTGCCGTCAGCTGTTTTTACGCAGACGGCAAACAAAGTCATTACTGTGACTTTCAGTGCCGGAAGTGTTTGCCGTCCGTGGCAGATGGCAAAGACGTTTGCCGTCGGTGGCCTGGTCCTTTGCCGTCTGCTATGGCAGACGGCAAATTAACTGATTCCTGTAGTGATGGAGATCGAAATCCCTCTCCCAGCCACCTCCCACATCGAGTATTGCCCCGATAATTCGGGCCCTTCTGATGTCTGGGATCTGGCCTATGTGCAATAGCTACCCGACGAGTCGATCACGCACTTCTGGGCCAGGTTCCAGTCCGTCAAAAACGACATACCAGATTACCAGGACTTAGAAATAATAGCAGCCTTTCAGTGCGGATGTAAAGATAAAGGCGTTTCAAACGCTCTAGCCCGCCGATGTGTTCAAACACTCCCGGAACTGTCCGATCTAGTGTCGAAATTCTGTACCATCGAAGACGCCTGACTGGCCCAGGAAGAGCAAACGGATTCGATCCATGACAACAAAATGAAGCATGACAGGCTCACGCCTCATCGCGAACCCCTAGCGCAACGCACATCATTCGAGCGACCTCGGAAGAAGAAGAAAATCGCTGGTCGATCTAGGACCGGCCTTGATGGCCTCCTAGACAAGCCATGCTCAATCCACTCCGTTCTGCTAAACACCTGCCCAACCCACAACCTTCACGACTGCTGGGTGATGAGGCAGGTAGCTATGAGAGGCTTAAACCTCCTCACCGGCACGCCTAGGCACTCAGAGGAGTCCCCGGGCGATGATGAGGTCTTAATGATCTATGAAACCTTTACGTCCAATAATCAGAGGAAGCGGGCTCTCCGAGAATTCAATTCAATCCGACAAGTAACAGCTCGGGGCGCGTGGATAGACACGCCAATTACCTTTGACCATAAAGATCAACCAAAATCTACCCCGAGTAGATGCCCCGCCGCCCTGGTTCTTGACCCAATCGTGGGCAGGTGTCGTCTTCGGAAGGTACTCATGGACGGGGGTAGCAGCTTAAATCTAATATATACGGACACTCTGGACAAGATGCAAATCGATAAATCGTGCATCGAACAGAGCCGTACCACCTTTAAAGGTATAGTACCGGGACGAGAAGCACATTGTAGTGGAAAAATCACCTTGGACGTGGTCTTTGGAACGCCTGATAACTACCGATCCAAAGAAGTGACGTTCCATATTGTCCCTTTCAAGAGTGGTTATCATGCCCTCCTGGGACGGGACGCCTTCTTAAGATTTCAAGCAATTCCACACTACGGCTACATGAAGCTCAAAATTCCGGGTCCAAACGGGATCATCACAATCACAAGTAACCCCGATAGAGCACTCAAAGCCGAGAACAAGACGGCGGCGCTCACCCTAGAGTCCCTATCCGAAGCCCTCGCGGTCGAAGAATTAACATCACTATGAGCCGAAGTCGACCGGGATGATATCATCCTCGACAAGCGGCCGAAGTCGACCTCATTCAAGCCGGCCGACGACATAGTCAAATTCCAAGTGCACCCTACAGACCCAGCTAAAATGGCGTCAATTGGGGCAAATCTCGAGCCAGAAATCGACGAGGCCCTACGTAACTTCCTTGGAGAAAACTGGGATATATTTGCCTGGCATCCCTCAGATATGCCAGGGATACCCCGCAGACTTGCCGAACACAGCTTGAATATTCTAAAGGGCTACAAGCCTGTCAAACAAGCACTTCGGCGTTTCTTTGAGCCCAAGCATCAAGCAATGGGCGAAGAACTGGCCAAACTCCTTGAGGCCGGATTCATAAGAGACATAAAACACCCCGATTGGCACGCCAATCTGGTCATGGTATCCAAGAAGGATAGGTCCTGGCGCCTGTGTGTCGATTTTAAAGACCTTAACAAGGCTTGCCCCAAGGACCCCTTCCCACTACCACGCATTGATCAGATCGTGGACGCCATAGCTGGGCATGATTCGCTGTACTTTTTAGATGCCTACTCGGGATATCATCAGATAAAGATGAAAGAATCTGACCAGGCTGCGACCGCCTTCGTTACACCCTATGGGCCATTCTGCTTCAACATGATACCTTTCGGCCTGAAAAACGCCGGGAAGACATACCAGCGCATGATTCAAACATGCTTGGAAAAACACATCAGAAAAACCGTCGAGGCTTACGTCGACGATGTGGTGATCAAAACCAAACACGTCAGGCAGCTGGTCGACAACCTCCGCGACACGTTCGCTAGCTAGCGAGAGTACCAGATTAAGCTCAACCTGGAGAAATGTGTCTTCGGAGTACCCGCGGGCAAACTCCTTGGCTTTATCGTATCCAGCCGAGGAATCAAAGCCAATCCGGCAAAAATACGAGCCTTGGCCCGATTAGAGGTGCCAACAGAGCTCAAACATGTTCAAAAGCTAGCAGGCTGCGTTGCCGACCTAAGTCATTTTATCTCAAGACTCGGGGAAAAAGCTTTACCCCTTTACAGGCTACTAAAGCAAACAAAGAATTTCAAATGGACTGACGAGGCAGCAGCTGCCCTGGAAGATATTAAAACCCTCCTCACCACAAACCCCATCTTAGCGGCGCCCGACATATGTGAGCCGATGATATTATACATCTCGGCCACCAACCAGGTGGTTAGCGCAGTACTCATGGTCGAACGAGACATGGAGGGCCACAAGTTCCAAGTTCAAAAACCAGTCTATTATGTCTCCGAGGTCTTAACCCTGTGTAAGACATGCTACCCGCACTATCAGAAGATAGCCTACGCTGTCTTTATGGCGTCACAAAAACTTCGACACTACTTTCAAGAATGCTCGGTAACCATGGCATCTGATGTCCCTTTAAGTGATATAATTAACAATAGGGATGCTACAGGGCGCATAGCCAAATGGGCCATAGAGCTCTTACCCTTCGAAATAACATATCGGCCGCGCTGAGCTATTAAATCTCAGGTGCTGGCAGATTTCTTAGCCGAATGGACAGAGGCCGAGCTCCCTAGAGAGTACAACACATATTCGCATTGGACCATGTATTTCGACGGTTCAAAAATGCTCGCCGGGCTAGGGGTTGGAGTAGTGCTCACATCGCCAACATGCGACAACATCCGCTATGTATTACAGATCGTGTACACCGACTCCAATAATGCGGCCGAATACGAAGCCCTTCTGCACAGGCTCCGGATAGCAGTCTCGATGGGCGTTAAACGCCTCGAGGTCCGAGGAGATTCCAACCTCGCCATCTCCCAAGTAAATGGTGAGTTCGATGCAAAGGACCCAAAAATGACAGCTTACTGGAATGTAGTCCTAAAGATCTCGGCCGGGTTTGAGGGGCTTGAATTTCATCATATCCCCCGTGAAAGTAACTAGGCCGCCGATATTCTCGCCCGAATGGGCTCTAAACGGAATAAATTCCCTGAAAACACCTTCCTCGAATGGCTCTTCAAGCCATCCGTAGTCTGGCAGGACGACAGAGGAGCGTCAGAGTCAAACGAGGCAGGGCAATTTGCCCCACCCGAGGACAAAATGGAACAGGATATAATAGGGGGATCGGCCGTCCAGGAAACGGCTTCGGCACATGAGGTTATGGCAGTAATTGCACCTGGACCGAGCCCCTCCTTACATACCTACTCCGCAAGGAGCTCCCCGAAGACCAAACCGATGCATGTCGGATCATAAGGCAGTCTAAAGCCTACAAGGTCCACGTGGGTGAGCTCTATAAGCAAAGCACCACGGGCGTCCTCCAACGATATATATCCGAAGAGGAAGGGAGATCGCTGCTTAGCGAAATACACGCCGGCATGAGCGGACATCATGCCGCTGCTCGGACCTTGGTCAGGAAGGTGTTCCGAGCTGGTTTTTACTGGCCAACAGCAGGGGCCGATGCTACAACGCTAGTACAGCATTGCCCCGGCTATCAGGTGTTCGCCAAGCAAAGCCACATGCCCCCTACAGCCCTCTGGACTATTCCGATCACTTGGCCTTTTGCAGTCTGGGGGCTTGACATGGTTGGACCACTTAAGGGATGGTCGCGAAAAAATAAGTATCTACTTGTAATGGTAGACAAGTTTACCAAATGGATCGAAGCAAAACCAGTCACCTTGGCTGGAGCAGTCCCAGTAACTGAGTTCATCTCGGGGGTGGTGCACCATTACGGTATCCCCCATAGCCTTATAACAGATAACGAGACAAACTTAATGGCCAAGGAGGTCAAAGCATGGTGCGCAAAAATGGGCATTAAGCTTGACTATGCGTCAGTCTATCACCTGCAGTCAAACGGGGAGGTGGAACGCGCCAACGGACTAATCCTCAGTGGCATTAAGCCAAGGCTAGTATGCTCCCTTAAAGAAGCAGACTGCAAATGGGTAGAGGAACTCGATTCCGTCCTATGGGGTCTGCGCACCATGCCAAATCGATCTATGGGGTACACCCCATTCTTCATGGTATACGACACTGAGGCAGTACTCCCTTGCGACATTATCCATGACGCACCTCGGGTACGTATGTACGAGGAACGGGAGGCCGAGCTAGACCAGCAAGATGCCTTGGACGCCTTGGAAGAGGAACGCAACGTGGCCCGGGCATGCTCTGCGATTTACCAGCAAAAAGCAAGGCGATATCACAGCAGGGAAGCCCGCGCAAAGGAGTTCAATATAGGAGATCTGGTCATGAGGCTCCACCCGGAGAAGCAGAAGCATATGCTCTCACCTAAATGGGACGGGCCATTTATCATTGACCAGGTCCTAATTGGAGGCGCCTATCGAATCCGAGATCCGACGGACGGGCGTCTAGAGCCCAATCCCTGGAATGCCACACTACTCCGGCGTTTCTACGGTTAAAACCTTAAGTATCTTCTTCCCATGTATATACCTTTCCTCTTGCATATATCATTACTTCGCTTTCTGTCTACCTCAGGGGCATCTTTACCTGTCTTTCCTCGAGGGCCACGCCGACATACAGCATGACCTTTTAAACATGCGTCTTTTATTCCTTCTATCCTCTCGTCGTTAAAGCCAAAATATGCACCAATTTGACATAAGATTTTGCCAAGCTGGGTTGCCCGGCTCCTGTGCTTGCCTCTTACGTTCCCGATTATTCGGCTAAGGGGCAAAGGGAGCACCGCTGCGATTGTTACTCCCGGGTCACCCAGAGCAGTACCTCAGACGGACAAAAGCCGAAAGGTAGCATTCTTAAACGTACAAATTGGTTGGCCACGACATAGGAGTATAGTGGTGGGGGTCTTTCAAACCTCGTCCAGGGGCTTTACCCCCGAGGTCACTCGTCTTCGGACATAAGTGCTTGACACAATCACCCGAAAAAAGGAACTGTTGGAAGAACTATTTTTCTCAGAAGATGTTTCTTACGTTAAAAAGTAATATAACATATGTTGGGGAACGTTGCATGGAAAACAAAAAATTTTCTACGCACACGCAAGATCTATCCATGGAGATGCATAGCTACGAGAGGGGGAGTGTGTCTACGTACCCTCGTAGACCGTAAGCGGAAGCGTTAGAACAACGCGGTTGATGTCGTCGAACAACTTCACGATCCAACCGACCGAGTACCGAACGTACGGCACCTCCGCGTTCAGCACACGTTCAGCTCGGTGACGTCCTCGACTTCTTGATCCAGCAAGACGGCGAGGTAGTGGATGAGTTCCGAAAGCACGACGGCGTGGTGACGGTGATGGTCATGCTATCTCCGCAGGGCTTCGCCCAAGCACTGCGAAAATATGATCGAGGGATGGAACTGTGGAGGGGGGCGCCGCACACGGCTAAGACAATGTTGTGTCTACTTTGGGGCACCCCCTCTCCTCTATTTATATATGTGTAGGGGCTTGGAGTAGAAGGAATAGTGCCACGTGAACAGTAACCATGAATAGTACACACGTGGACTTGAACTCCAAAGTCCAATCCTATTCCTACCAGGACTCTCCCTTTTTCCTTCCCTAGCTGCGTGGGCTTTTGAGGACTTGGTGCGCCTGGCCCAATAAGGCCAGGGCGCCTCCCCTTAGCCCATGCCAGCCCTTGGGACGTGGTGGACCCACTTGTGGACTTCCGGACCCCTCCGGAATCCTCCAGAACCTTCTGGAAGCTTCCCGGTACAATACCGAAAAAAAACTGCACCTTTTTCCGGAACCCAAAATATGACTTCCCATATATAAATCTTTACCTCTCGACCATTCCGAGACTCCTCGTGACATCCGGGATCTCATCCGGGACTCCGAACAATATTCGGTTACCAATTCACATAACTCATATAACACTATATCGTCAACGAACGTTAAGCATGCGAACCCTATGGGTTCGGGAATGATGTAGACATGACTGAGACGCCTCTCTGGTCAATAACCAATAGCGGAACCTGGATGCTCATATTGGTTCCTACATATTCCACGAAGATCTTATCGGTCGAACCGCAATGACAACATACGTAATTCCCTTTGTCTGTTGGTATGTTACTTGCCCGAGATTCGATCATCGGTATCTCCATACCTAGTTCAATCTCGTTACCGGCAAGTCTCTTTACTCGTTCTGTAATACATCATCCCGTAACTAACTCCTTAGTCACTTTGCTTGCAAGCTTCTTATGATGTGCATTACCGAGAGGGCCCAGAGATACCTCTCCGAAACACGGAGTGACAAATCCCAGTCTCGATCCATGCCAACTCAACGGACACCTTCGGAGATACCTGTAGAGCATCTTTATGATCACCCAGTTACGTTGTGACGGTTGATAGCACACAAGGTATTCCTCCGGTATCCGGGAGTTGCATGATCTCATGGTCTGAGGAACATGTATTTGACATTCAAGAAAGCAGTAGCAATAAACAGAACGATCATATGCTAAGCTAACGGATGGGTCTTGTCCATCACATCATTCTCCTAATGATGTGATCCCATTATCAAATGACAACTCATGTCTATGGTTAGGAAACCTTAACCATCTTTGATCAACGAGCTAGTCTAGTAGAGGCTCACTAGGGACACGGTATTTGTTTATGTATTCACACATGTATTTAAGTTTCCGATCAATACAATTCTAGCATGAATAATAAACCTTTATCATGATTAAGGAAATATAATAATAACTATTTTATTATTGCCTCTAGGGCATATTTCCATCAACATAACTCTCTGCCCCACTCTTGTCTTTCGAACCATGTAGCCGGATTGCCTGGTCGCCCGAAGTACCTGGTCCGACTAGTTCGGCCAGTAGTAAGGGACACTCCTCGGCCACTAGGCGGGGAGGCAGAAGCCGATGTCTGGTTGATAGAGTTTTTGATGCGCAGATTGATTCATTAATGACGTAAAGTACTTTGATACATAGAGTCATACAAAAATATATTCACCTATGCTTGGTCCAGTCTATCTATCAAGGTATCTAGAGCGCAGTCTTTCTAAGAAGAGCGATCCGCAGGCATGACATTTTCATACACTAGGCTGGTGGGTATTTCTTTCCCATCAGGCCCCATGGGCCCCACTTCGGCCAGACGTGCTGTATCTACGCCATTGTACCGCGTCTTGACCATGGCCCAGGCCTTCCTTGCTCCTTCATGACACGCTGACACCTTCCAGGCCCGAATCTGGCGCCGAGCTCTCTTAAGACGCTCGGCAAGGACTGCCATATCTTCGGGCACGTGTTCCTCCTTGGGCCATAAAGCCTTAAACACTGCCTTCATCGACTTCCGTGCACTTTCATGCACCTCGGATAGACGAGTTGCGGTGTCTTCGGGTAACGGGCCAGGGGCCTCCAGGGGCTGATCGGTTAAGGAAGCTGCCAGGATCCAAAATATTAGCCGGCCAATCAACCCTAGCAATCCTACGACCAGGAAACCATCTTAAATGGGAACAAAAGGTTACCAAATATTGCTTCATTTGTTTGTCAGTTCTTCGCTTCGGCGGCGGCTAGTCGAGCTTTCATGTTCTCGATCTCCTGAGCCTGTCGGGCATTTGCTGCCTTGAGCGCGTTCACATCCTCCCTCCTCTGGGTTAACACATGCTGGCCAGCCTGCCGCTGCGACTCCGTATAGAGCAAATCTTCGCGGGCCTGTTTAAGATCCCTTTCCAGGTGACCAAGGGCTTCCGCTGCTACAAAAAAACATGTTGTTGCATAACTCAAGGATCTTCACCACAAGAATACCATGTGAAACGGAAACACTTACCGTGTGCTTCTCTGGTGAAAGTTTTCACCTGCTCTACTTCGGCTAGAGCAGTGTTCAACCTTCCTTCTGTCCGGGAAAGCACATCGGCGAGATGATCACTCTTCTCCCGAGCACCCTATCAAAGGAGTCATTTTTATTACCATCACAAGCCTCAATACGGTCGCCAGCGCCCATATCGAGACTTAGGGGCTACTGCCGTGTTCGGCAGTTAATTTGCCTTTAAGCAAACAAATTATGACAAGCACAAGAAATCTTCGAAAACAACGTAGAGTAGGGCAGGTCGTTACCTGTAAGCCTTGTGATAGAACACCCATTGCCCTCTCAAAGACAGAACGGGTCGCGCCGAGGTATGCATCCACCGAACTAAGGGCGTTAAACTCCTGACTCGTGAAGGCAACACTCCTTAGGGAGGCCTTCCGTCGTCGGTTGCTCATGGCGGTTTCGACCTCGGACGGTGTCGAGGATATAACCCCGTGGTATAATCCGCCCAGGACGGGCCGGGTTAGGATGTTTGCGGCTTATGAATAACCTCCAAGAGCCAGCCCAAGGCCTGGATGGGCCTAATGGCGGCTCAGCTGATGGGCCAGACGGCGGCTGATGGTCAGAGGGCGACGCGTGACCCGGAGGCGTGAGCCGCCCGAAGATGACTTGCCGAAGGCGGCAAGATAATTTAGAGATAGGGCCGGTTACGATGTGTAACCCGGCTCGGATTCTTGTAAGCCCAGGGCCTTGACCTGTGTATATAAAGGCGAGTCCCTGCGGCGGCTTAAGGGGGGTAGCAAGGAATCGATAGCTAGGTCAAGCGTATTTACTCCCTTGTAATCGATACTCAATCAATACAACACAAGCAGGACGTAGGCTTTTACCTCGATCGAGAGGGGCCGAACCTGGGTAAACTCGTGTCTTTCGTCCCGATCAACCCCTTTGAGCAATCACCTATAGCGATGGCCTCATGCTTAAGTCCTTTCACGAGGACATCTGCCGTGACAAAACCATGACAGTTGGCGCCCACCGTGGGGCCAGCGCACGGTAGTTTCGAGTTCTTGAAGGGCTCTTTCTCAGGGATCGAGGGATACGCCGTCGGCAGGATGACCAAGAGTCACCGCGGCAAGCTCTACATCGACGACGCTGGCTGGGGCCCCGAGGCCGACTCAATCGAGTACGGGTACCGGGTCCCCTTCGGCGGAATTCACGTCTTCATCGGCAAGATCAACGGACCCAAGCCCAAGCCGGACAACCGCACCAACCTTATCGAGTCGTCTCGGCGCGTGCAACCCGCCCGGATTCGACCCGGCCGGAAGCACGTCTTCGTCAGCTTCACGCAAGGATCTGAACTTGCGGATGATGCTGCATCTGGAGGAGAGACCCTCATCTACTCAGGGGATGAGTCCTCGACCGGAGAGACAGAGTCAATCTACCAGCTTCATGGTGGCGGGCTTGGGGGCTGTTCCGATGGTGACAGTATTCCGGACCCCTGCGAGCCGCCCAGCCGAGCCGCCATCTTCATGGCAGGCACGTCGCTGTCTCTCAACAGCACGGTGGCTGGAGCAGCTACAGCTGCTGACCCATCCGGATCCAGGTCGGCCAGGCAGCCGGCTCAGGCTTTGTTGGAGCTGATGAATGAGTTAGCAGCCTTGATGGGAACCGAGGTCACGGCCGAAAATCAAGCAGAGCGCAACGCAGAGATTGCAAAGCTGAAGGACCAGATGACCAGGGCCCAAGAGGAAATCAATACGGTACAAGCTCAGATGGATGCTGAGTCGGAGCGTCTGAAGGCTGAAGCTTTTCGCCTAAGTTTGGATCAAAACGCTTCTGAGGCTGTTCTTCGGAGGAGGCATCAGACTCATCTGCCTGTGCAATATGAACCCAGGAACCTCTTTAACAGTCCCAGAGCAGGGCCGGAGACCCCGGAGGCTCCAGGGCATAGGGCGGCGGCTCAGCCTCGGCAACCAGATCCGCCCTGCAGGAGTCAGATCCCGCCGCAGCAGTTTTTAACCCCACCTGGCCATTACTCTAACCCGGTGGATAACATGGTAGCAGTAGCTACCAGGCTTAACGCACTACCTCTTGCTGATGGGACGCCCTTTGCAGCGGAAGCACGTAATGCTATCGAGCTCTTGCGAACAGCGGTGGCGCAGCAGGAGAAGTATTCATACAGTCGGAGCCGTGTGCACTCTACCCCGGTGCCGAGTCGCAGTTATAGCCGGCGCATAGAGTCGCCCGCGGTTTCAAGCAGTGAGCAGCGCCGTAACCCTCCCCGTAACGACCCGCCCCGATGTAATAACCCACCCCTTGTCAATGCTCAGGCAATTGTGGATGAAGCCAGAGCTCGTCGTGAGGCGGCGGCGGCTCACCAGGAGGTTCATCAGTCACCCTTGGTGACCCCGTTAGCTACGGTAGGATCCGGCTCAACTTCCAGGGCCGTCGGCGTGCCCTGTTTAATACCGGCTCTGCGGAACGAGCGCTTGCCAAAGGATTTCAAGGGTCCACGCAAGGTGCCAAATTACACAGCAGATCTTCCGCCAGAGGCCTGGATTGAAAGTTATGAGTTGGCTATGGAGATGTTGGATGTCAATGATGCAGTTTGTGCCAAATATTTCATCACGATGTTGGAAGGACCGGCTCGTACATGGTTGAAGGGTCTGCCGCCTAATTCCATCAATACATGGGCCGAGTTGAAGGCACGTTTCATTAAAAATTTCCATGGCACTTGCAAGCAGCCCATGACAATTGTGGACTTGGATCACTGTGTACAGCGGGAGGATGAGTCGGCCCACCATTGGGTCCGGCGGGTTTCGGCCATTATCCACTCTTCCGATAATATCACGGCGGCTCAGGCAATTTTGATCCTGGAGAAAAATTGTCACTTCGTGCCCCTCAAGCAGAAGCTCGGGCGGCTCAAGCGCTACTGCCAGGATATGGGAGAGCTGATGGCGGCTCTTACTAAGTATGCCAATTCTGATAGTACGAAGGATCCAAGCTCCGATGATGAGAAGTCCGGGAAGGGCAAAAAGAACGGCAATGGCAAGGGTCAGAATCAGAATCCGCTGGTAACAATAATCAGGGCAAACGCAAGAACCCAGAGGGCGGGTCCGATCTCGTGGCTAACACCAATACTGGAGGCAAGCGCCGCAACGGTAATGGTAAGCAACCTTTCGGAGGAGCAAAGCCTTTCAACATTGAGGCAATGCTTAACAAGCCTTGTCCAGAGCACAGTCAGCCCAATAAACCGTCCTCTCATGCCTGGAAGGATTGTTATATTATGCGGGAGTTCAAGAATTACAGCCTCAACCAGCATCATGGCAACGGCAATGGGCCGCCTGGCGGGTCAGGATCCGGCTCTCAAGGCGGCGGCTTTGGCGGTGGCGGTTCAAACACTGGATTCCAAGGCCAAGGTAATCAGCAGTCCAACGGTAATCAGCAGCAGAATAACCAGTCAGGGTATCAGAGCAATCCTAAGCAACTTAGTGGGGGTCAATATCATGTCTTCACCACAAGTCTTTGCAAGCGGGATCGGAAGGTTCACAAGCGGGCGGTTCAGGCAACCGCGCCGGCTGTCCCACAATATTTGAGATGGTCGGAGCACACACTATCGTGGAGCCGGGCAGATCACCCGCCCCGAGTGGATAATCCGGGTCAGTTAGCCCTTGTGGTGGCACCTCAGGTGGGAGGTTACAAATTCACCAAAGTGCTAATGGATGGAGGCAGTAGTATCAACATCTTGTATTATGACACTTTCCGGCGTATGAATCTGATAGACAAGAATCTTAAGCCGTCATCTACAGTGTTCCATGGCGTGGTGCCTGGCAAATCAGCATATCCAGTGGGTAAAATTGCCCTGGAGGTGACCTTTGGTGATGATCGCAACCACAGAGTTGAAACATTATGGTTTGAGGTGGTCAAAATCAAGAGCCCATATCATGCCCTGTTTGGACGGCCGGCTTACGCTAAGTTTATGGCGCGTCCCTGTTACGTCTATCTGCAGCTTAAAATGCCGGGGCCAGAAGGAACGATTACGGTGCACGGTGATCGAAAAATTGCTCTGGAATGCGAGGAAGGTGATGCTGCCTATGCGGAGGCAAGTTGTGCTAGTGCGGAGCTCGAGTTTTATAAGGACAATGTTGACCCGGCTGATATGACCCCGTTGAAGAAGCCTACCACAGAAGTTGAGCCGCCCTTGAAGTTTAAGTCGGCGGAGGATACTAAGCTGGTGGATTTTGTCCAGGGCGACTCGTCACAACAGTTTACTGTGGGGGCTAATATGGACCCTAAATAGGAAAGCGCGCTCATCGAATTCATCCGTGAGAATCGGGACATCTTTGCATGGAAACCTTCTGACATGCCGGGTGTACCGAGAGAATTCGCTGAGCACCGCCTTAATGTGGATCCCAAGTTTAAGCCGGTTAAACAGTTCCTTCGACGTTTCAATGAGGAACGGCGTAAAGCTATCGGAGAGGAAATAGCCCGGCTCTTAGCGGCTGGGTTTATCGTGGAGGTCTTTCACCCGGAGTGGTTGGCTAACCCTGTGCTTGTACTCAAGAAGAACGGCACATGGTGCATGTGTGTGGATTACACAGATCTCAACAAGGCTTGTCCAGCTGATCCGTTTGCTCTCCCCCGTA
This sequence comes from Elymus sibiricus, assembly GCA_039707655.1. NCBI lineage: Eukaryota > Viridiplantae > Streptophyta > Magnoliopsida > Poales > Poaceae > Elymus > Elymus sibiricus. Next base: position 363,930,322 of record CM077672.1, read on the forward strand.
TCGACCAAATCATTGATGCTACGGTGGGTTGTGAGAGCTTATGTTTTCTGGATGCTTATTCTTGTTATCATCAGATCAAGATGGCAGTGGAGGACCAAGAGAAGACATCTTTTATAACACCTTTTGGGGCTTTTTGCTATGTTTCTATGCCTTTTGGGCTTAAAAGTGCCCAGGCGACTTACCAACGTTGTGTTCAGAATTGCTTCCACGGCCAGATTGGGCGCAATGTTCACACTTATGTGGATGATATAGTGGTCAAGTCAAGAAAGAAGGAGACGTTGCTTGATGACTTGAAGGAAATTTTTGATAATCTCCGGGTCTACAAGATGATGCTTAACCCGGCCAAGTGTGTTTTTGGTGTGCCTGCAGGTAAACTGCTCGGATTTCTGGTCTCCGAGAGGGGCATTGAAGCTAACCCGGAGAAGATAAAGGCCATTACTTCACTTTCTAAGCCGGCGTGTGTCAATGACGTCCAGCGCTTGGCGGGTCGTATTGCAGCTCTGAGCCGGTTCATAAGTCGCCTTGGCGAGAAGGCTATGCCCTTATATCAAATGATGAAAAAGACGGACGATTTCGTTTGGAGTAATGCTGCTAATGATGCGTTCGAGGCTCTGAAGAAGCAGCTTGCTGAGCCGCCCGTTTTGGCCGCTCCCATAGACAAAGAGCCTTTGCTCCTGTACGTAGCGGCTAATAATAAAGCCGTCAGTGTTGCAGTTGTCGTGGAGCGCAAAGAGGCGGGTAAAGAGTTTCCAGTCCAGCGGCCGGCTTATTATGTCAGCGAAGTTTTAACTGAGTCCAAGCAAAGGTACCCACATTGGCAGAAGCTGGTATTTGGGGTCTTCATGGCGAGTCGCAAGCTCAAACATTATTTTCTTGGACATCCAATCATTGTGGTCAGCTCTGCTCCCTTAGGGGATATAATTCAGAACAGAGAGGCCACAGGCCGGGTTGCGAAGTGGGCAATTGAGCTAGGACCTCACAATTTGAAGTATGTGCCTCGAACGGCCATAAAATCTCAAGCCCTGGTGGACTTTATAAATGATTGGACAAAATTAAAAGTGCCAGAGGAGAAGCCGGACAACACATATTGGACAATCCACTTTGATGGGTCCAGGCAGTTAGAGGGCTCGGGGGCTGGAGTTATTTTGAGTTCCCCATGAGGTGATAAATTCTGTTATGTTTTAAGGCTAATGTTTCCTTGTACAAACAATGCAGTTGAATATGAAGCTTTGCTTCATGGGCTCCGTATGGCCAAGGAGATGAATTTGAGCCGGGTCAGATGTCTTGGCGACTCAGACCTTGTGGCTCAGCAAGTTTCAGGAAAGTGGGATTCTAAAGACCCACTCATGGCGGCTTATCGCCAAGCGGTCGAGCATATTGCCGGTCATTTCAAGGGCTATCAGGTGGATCATATTGATCGACGCAAGAACGAGGCGGCTGATGCGCTGTCTAGACTTGGATCTCAGCGTAAGCCGGTGCCACCCAATGTGTTCCTTGATGTGTTGCATAACCCATCAGTTAAGTTACCTACCGAGGAGGATATTGCTATCCCTGACCCGGAGGGGCAATTGGTGGCGGCTCTTCGTGCAATTCCTGATTGGACGCTGCCTTATCTCGCTTATAAGACTCGCGGCGAGTTACCCGAAGATGAGACTTTGGCGCGGCGGATCATAAGGCGGTCTAAGTCCATGACTATTATCAACGGCGAGTTACACAGATGCAGCGTCACTGGTGTTTTTCAACGCTGTGTTTCTCCTGAAGAAGGCTGTGAGATTCTCCGAGAGATACATGCAGGCGATTGTGGTCATCACGCTGGGTCTAAATCTTTGGTGGCTAAAGCTTTTCGTCATGGGTTTTACTGGTTAACAGCCCACGCAGATGCAGAGGACATAGTCAGTAAGTGTGACGGGTGTCAGAAATTTGCATGCCAAACTCATGTGCCGGCTCAACAGCTCCGGATGATACTGATCACTTGGCCATTTGTGGTCTGGGGGCTTGATATGGTTGGGCCGTTTAAAAGATCCAAAGACAAGAAGACCCACCTCTTGGTGGCGGTTGATAAATTTACAAAGTGGATTGAGGCAGAGCCGGTCAGCAAGTGTGACGCCGCAACAGCTGTTCAGTTCATCAAAAAGCTGATCTTTCGCTTTGGTTACCCGCATAGCATCATCACTGATAATGGCACGAATCTGTCTAACGGTGCTATGAAGGAGTTTTGTCAAGAAGAGCACATCCGGCTCGATGTTTCTTCCGTGGCGCATCCACAGTCCAATGGTCAGGCGGAAAGGGCTAACCAGGAAATTTTGAGAGGTATCAAGCCCCGGCTCATGGTTCCTTTGGAGCGAACACCTGGTTGTTGGGTTGAAGAGCTTCCTTCAGTTCTTTGGAGTATCAGAACCACCCCCAACCGTTCAACAGGCTACACGCCTTTCTTCATGGTATATGGTGCAGAGGCAGTCCTCCCCAGTGATATTCGTCATGACTCGCCGAGGGTGGCGGCTTATGTTGAAGCTGATAATGAGACGGCACGACAGGATGCACTTGATGCTTTGGACGAGGAGCGTGATCTTGCGGCGGCCCGTTCGGCGATTTACCAGCAAGACCTGCGTCGCTATCATAGCCGCAGGGTCAAGACCCGGACGTTTCAGGAGGGTGACTTAGTTCTCCGGTTGATTCAAGATCAGACGGATATGCACAAGCTTTCACCCCCTTGGGAAGGACCCTTTATGGTCAGCAAGAATCTCAACAATGGATCGTATTATCTCATTGACATACGAGAGAGCAACAAGTCACGCACTTCTGCGGAGGAGACCCGCCGATCGTGGAATATAGCTCATCTTCGGCCTTACTACACTTGAGTCACCGGCTCTAAGTATTTGTACATACCTTACTTTTGATGTATATACCTTTCTTTATGGTCAATATAATAAAGCCGGCATCCCTGAAATTCGGGGCCTCTGCCGTTTCATCTCATATTACTGGTGCTTGAGTCTTTATTTCTTGATCATAAGGTCACTTGGGGGCTTCCAACTCATTGAGTTTAGCTTTCATACCCTCTTGACCGGCTTACATGCCAGGTATGGGTTAAACCTGCCTGTTTGCAACTTGCCACTCCACCAGGTGACCCGCCGAACTCTTAACAGTCAATCTTCTTAAAAGACCCTGAACTGGTTAAGGTTAAAACGGCGGCTTATGTCACGAGAGGGCCGGCTTACAGAGAGCTAGGATAAACTCACCTCTTTGCTGTAGTCTCTCCGCTATATGACCCGTTGGAACTCTTAAGCAGTCAATCTTCTTAAAGACCCTAAACTGCTTAAGGTTAAAACAATGGATTTATGTCATGTGAGAGCCGGTTTATGAGGGTTATGGCGTTCTCGCCAAGCTTCACTGAAGCGCAAAACAAGTTTTGCAAAATTAAAAAGCAAGAGTTCATCTCTTTTTTGGCTTTTAAAGCCGCCTTATAAAACAAGAGTTGATCTCTTTTTAGCTATGCCTTTTAAGCCGCCTTCAAGATCTAGCTGTACATCAGGTGAGTTTCTGACAAATTATGACTCGCCAATAGAGCCATTAAACGCCTCAAATATTGGAGTCATGAAGCTTTAAGCTCCACTACGTCTTGGCTGTGACCCGCCAGTGGGGTTATTGGTGCTGTGTTCACCGTTTATCAATCAAGATTGCAGAGCAAGTCAGGCAAATTAAAGCCAGATATATATATATATATATATATATATATATATATATATATATATATATATATATATATATATATATATATATATACACATATGATTGAAGTTGTTGCAATCACAGCCGCCAAAGCATCAGTTCATCAAAACATGCACGAAGGCATGACAGGGCGAATCATCGTTTGCCACTACCTATTACACGGCTCCCGCTTGAGCCGACAAGTTATGACAAGAGTTTTTTTATACAAAACGGCTTATAAGTTCCAGCCGACTTAAGCGTCATCTGAATCATGACCTGCCGGGTTAATCTTCCTGCTGCTTGGAGGAGGAAAGTGCCGGGTCATCCCGCGCCGGTTCTTCGTTGTCTTCTATCTGAAGATCATCCGAAGTCCAGTCGATGCCCATTAATGCCTCAAAGGTAGCTTCTTCATTAATTATAATGGAAGGGTCAAGCTCAGGAGCGAAGAGTTGCTTACACCTTTGAGGGGTCAAATCTGTCACCGGATGAGACGGCGGCTTAACACGAACATTGAGGCTATCGTAAGCCGGCTGGTACTTGTTCAAATCCAGTCCCTGGGCAAGCTGACAGGCTAAGGGCCTCATCTCTTTAACGCACCGGGCGAAATCTGCTTCGTCAAAAGCAGTGCCGTTGTCTTTAAATTCTGGACACCCGCCAGCCATCTCCGCCGGGTCAAGTTCTGCTTGCCAACTTTTGCCCGGTTTAGAGCAGTAATGGCTCCTGCACGGGCGGCTGATAGCTTTAGCTCAGATATCTGCGAAGGGACCGTGGAGAGGTTATCCAGCACCTCCTTGATTATAGTTGGGGGCTTCCTGCCACAAGAGATGGACACCAAGGTCTTTAATGTGCCGGCGTAAAGCTTCTTTGTTAAAGAGTACACGGCCTTCAGCTTTAATAGCATATTCTCGCCAAGGTTAGCACTCCTGGTGCCCGTCACACCAAACAATGATGAACAGTTAGATCAGATAATTTGCGTCGCCAGGCATACAGAGGTGTTTTGGATGGACAAGATTGATTCTGATAATGAGGGAACTTACCAAAGATGGCGGCTGACATCTGTGTGATGTGACATTTTAAACTGGAAAGCTCCTCAGCCATTGGTTTCAGTTGGTTCTCGGCGGTTTCTGCACGCTTCACCAGGGCGGCTTTCTCAGTTTCCCGAGCTGTCCTCTCTGCATCGACAGAGGATTTCATTTTTTCCAGATCCTCTAGGGTGATCTTCAGTTTGGACTCGGCCTTGGCAGTATCTGCCTCTTGGGTTTCCAGCCTTCCCCTTAAGTCGCCCAGTTGCGACTCCTTGAGCCTTAAAGCTTCCTGTTATCATAGGGGCAGGAGAATTTTCAGCTGATGGGTTATGATTCAAAACATTCAAGTCCCAAGCATATTGCCAGCAATACGCTTGGCACTTGGGGGCTAATGTAGGTCATTTCAAATTTATATTATGACCCGGCCAATCTTATTAAGATGAGCCGGCCCTTGGGGGCTACACATGGAGTTTTATTTCTACACTAGCTGTATATCAGACCCGGCCCATCTTATTAAGATGAGCCGGCCCTTGGGGGCTACATGTGGATTTCATGTTAACATTTGGAGTTTCTAGAAGACCCGGATCATCTTTACTAAAGATGAGCCGGCCCTTGGGGGCTACATAACCATGCTCTGTTCAAATGATAAATTGGAAAGACCCGGCTTACTCTTTCATACTAAGCCGGCCCTTGGGGGCTACATGATTATATATGTGCGTAATGCAGAGGTGTAATCTTACCTCATATTTTTTCTTCATCAAGTTCACTAAGCCGGCCTCCATGTCGCGGCTTGTGTGAAGACGGCTTAAATAGCCAGCGTGAAGCTCACTGGCGCTGAAGGTGGCATAGTCCTGAAGGTCCAGTTTGGCCTTGTTCTTCTCAAATGAAGGCGACTCTTCTTTGTGCTTGGTCAGGACAGTGGAGGCGCCTGGCATGGTGTAACCCGTCCCAGTGACAGTGACATCATCAGCATCTTTTTCAGCATGGACGCCTCGGCTGGTTTGGACGCGAGATGGACTGGGCGGTTCATGTTCTTCAGCTGGTTCATCATTCATTTGGAAGGCTTCAGAAGGATTTTCATATGTTTGTACAGGAGTGGTGTGTTCAGTAGGGCCTTCAGATTCTAGTATTGAGGCTTTTGGGGCGGATGGTATTTCTTTTTCCGGCTCAGGTATTTCGGCAGTCTTCGAAGAATCGCCTGCCTTATGCCTCTTACTAGCCTTTGCTTTGGCCCTGCAACATGATAAGTTGGTGAGTTTATGGCATAATAACTTGAAAAATTGATAAAGGAAGAAGCTTACCCATGGTTGACAACGAAGGCCGGCAGTTGAGTACCGGTTGAGTCGTCTGATGAGGGTGGTGTTCCCTCATAATTTGAGTCGGAAGGATTAAGAGGTTGCCGTGTAAGACCGGCTCGAGGAAGAGATAAGGTAGGGCTGTGAGGTACCTCATTCCGGCGTTTCCGAGGAGTTGGTGTAGGAGATAAGCCGGTCAGAAGATCTTCAGAGCCGGCGCTCCGAGTCTGCCGCCTAGATTCGTGCTGCTGTTTCTTCAAAAGAAAGTTGAGGTCCAAGTAAGCAAGAGGGTGTGAAAATCTTACTTTCCGGATGACCCGCCGGGTTTTTTCTCTGGGCAAGGGTTCTGAGTCGGAGGAGATGATAGTTACCTCTGCTGCTTCTGCTTGACTGTTTTCTGTTTCATCCTGCGAAGAGTCGGCGTCAATAAGTTGCACAAAAAAGATACCAAAGGAGTCAAGTTCTACCTCCGACTCATCAAGACGCGTTAGCTCTTCAGCCGTCTGCTTCTTAGGACGACCCATGCCACGACCTTTTGTGGTTTTGGTTTTCTTCCTCTGCTTGGTTGTGGTTGAAGCGGGGTTTATCCTCTTCTTCCAGAAGGCAGAGTCGGCCTGCAAATATATGTGTGACCAAAAAGTATAGCTGATAACTTAGTAAGATGAAATACAAGTGAAGGATATTTACCGCAGGAGCTCGATTCAGGGTGCAGAAGGGGTTAAGCCCCACCTTGCTGCAAGCCTCTTGGGACTCCCCTAGCAGCGTCTTGACAATTGCATTGATTTCTTTGTCAGACAGAGGAGTCTTATTGAAACGCTGAGAATTATCCACGCTGCCGTCATACTCACACATTAAGCCGGCCCGCCGGCTTAGCGGTAAAATTCTCCAAGAGACCCAGCAGCGGGTCAGGTCAATTCCGGTCAGACCGTTAGCTATCAAGGCTTTGACCTTTGGAAATATGTGGGCGTGTTGAGCGCACTCTGTGGCAGTCAGCTTGCTGGGGAGCACGTCAGTTGGGTTGAGCCGGTGAGGGCGATAACCCGGCAGAGGGTTCTCATCAGCCGGCGCTGTGTTTTTGCAATAGAACCAAGTGCGGTTCCAGTCTTTAAGGTGACTCGGCAGCGTGGCAGAAGGAAAAGTGATATCTCGCCACCTCTGAATAGAAACGCCTCCCAGTTCAAAAAGGGGGGCGTCAGCGACTTCAGTTTGACTGTTGAGATAATAGAAATCTCTAAACATGTTGACAGTGGGCTCTTCTTGCAAATATGCTTCACAAAGCACTTGGAATTGGCACAAGTTGGTGACAGAGTTTGGGGCAATGTCTTGAGGGCAGATGTTGAAAAAATGTAAGATGTCCCGGAATTTTTTTGACCCGGGCGGTGAGAAACCGCGAAGGAGATGATCTATGAAGATTATTACTTCACCCTCTTGAGGTTGTGGAGTTGTTTCGGGACCAGGAACCCGCCAATGGACAATTTCTTTTTCTGGTAAAATTCCCATAGCGACATATTCGTTGAGTGAGAGTTCTGTCACTTCTAAAGCTACCCAATCACAGGAGTTTGGGACTTTAGCCGTTTTATCACCGGCCATTTTATCACTGGCTTATAAAACTGCACACAGGATGTAAGATACGGCGGATCAGAAACGTAATACATGAGTCGGCGAGTACAATTTAAGTGATTACATTAAGTGGTGAGCCGCCAGAAGATTTATGAACCGTTGGAGGATTTATAAACCGTTCAAATTATGGAACTTGATGCGGCGGCCTACAATTTTTTCAAGATGTGGCGGCTTATAATTTTTCAAGGATGATCCGGTGTTGTGATGGCGGGTCAATAATTATGCAGATTATTGGAAATTCTGCTAAGTGGGACAAACGAGTTTCACACGTTGCCGCTATATTTACAGATCTACGAGCGGGGAAGGTGAAGAATTAGCAGTAACCCTAAACATACTGTAATGGAAGAACAGATCATCTATATACCGATTTTAGAGCAGAGTTGGGTTATGAGAAGTTTTGGTAAAAACCTTAAATGGATTACTGCACCGTTTTCCGATATTGGCAGATCCAGAAAGGCTTTAAGTCAAGACTAAATGAAGAATAAGGTTGAGCAACTATGAACTTCGATGAACTCCGACGAACTAATGGGGATCCAGCCAGAGATAAGAACAGAACCTGATGGAAATGCCGGAAAGCGGAGGAGCACCGCTATACTCTCGTCCGACTCAGGTTGATGCAGCGGCCTTCGTTGATGCAGACGGCGAGATCCGGTCGGGCGGCGGAGATCCGGTAACAGTGGGCGTCGTGAGGAAGAAGAAGAGAAGGCGATGGGGGGAGAATGAACCAGCCTGGCCCCCACGCCAATTTATAAGACAAAGGTAAGGAACAGTGTCCGACGGGCGCGAGAATCAAGGAGACTAGATAATGATTTCGTCAGAAGAGGTGCCTCGATTCTCGGGATGGCCAGTTAAAATCAAAGATCCGTTATGACGTCATCAAGATTTTTGGGTTGTAAATTTGTGATGTCATCATGGCGGGTCACGCAAATATTCAACATTTTGGAATGGTGGAAAAATTCAAGGAAGACTCGCTAACCAGAAGATTTGGAGATTGAGATGAACCAATTCAAATCAATCTAGGGCCTAATGTCGGGGATATAACCCCGTGGTATAACCCGCCCAGGACGGGCCGGGTTAGGATGTTGGCGGCTTATGAATAACCTCCAAGAGCCAGCCCAAGGCCTGTATGGGCCTAATGGCGGCTCAGCTGATGGGCTAGACGATGGCTGATGGTCAGAGGACGACGACCCGGAGGCGTGAGCCGCCCGAAGATGACTTGCCGAAGGCGGCAAGATAATTTAGAGATAGGGCCGGTTACGATGTGTAACCCGGCTCGGATTCTTGTAAGCCCAGGGCCTTGACCTGTGTATATAAAGGCGAGTCCCTGCGGCGGCTTAAGGGGGGTAGCAAGGAATCGATAGCTAGGTCAAGCGTATTCGCTCCCTTGTAATCGATACTCAATCAATACAACACAAGCAGGACGTAGGCTTTTACCTCGATCGAGAGGGGCCGAACCTGGGTAAACTCGTGTCTTTCGTCCCGATCAACCCCTTTGAGCAATCACCTGTAGCGATGGCCTCACGCTTAAGTCCTTTCACGAGGACATGTGCCGTGACAAAACCACGACAGACGGGGTGGCTGAACAGGTCCCCGAATCCTCCGGTTGGGGAACTTCGGGAGTAACTCCCGAGGTGGGCTGGGGTCCCATACCACCGCTCGGAGTTGACGTCCCCTCGGCTCTTATGTCCTCCGCCGTCGGAGGGGGAGCAGGCTGTCTACAAATGGAGTAAAAGAATTGAAATCCGTGACGTCATTCTCAGGGGTACAATAACAAGAATATTACCTGTGAGAGGAGGAAGCATTTCGGTCTGCCTCCACGACCGCCATGTGCGCCCGAGCTCCGCGCGTCTCCCACGGAGGGCTCCTTTGAGGGGCTGATTCTCTGCGTGAACGTTTTGAACGTCGTCCCTTTGGAGGAGAAGTCAGAGGACTAGGGTCTTCAGGACGAGAAGCTCTCTTTCGAGTAGAGGTAGGGGCTTTACCGATGAGGCCGGCCGCGTTCCTGGTACATCGGGAGTAACGGCCACCCTTGAGCTGTCAAGGCTCTCCAGATAAGACTTCCCTCCTTCATATATGAGGGACAGTTCCTCATCCTCATGGAAGACGGGGTCCTCCGCCCGACGGTGTGCCTCTGGTTCAGACGCGGGGCTGCTCAAAGTCTCGACCCAGCGTCTCCATCTCTGTTCGGATTCAGTAAAAAGTCGGTCAGAAGAATTAACCATAAAACAACTCAGATGGACGAGGAAATCCAGGGGAAACTTACTATATCGGCAGGGTTGTAATAAGACAGCCTGTCTCGGAACTGTTGCGTTGCGAAATCCTCCGCTGAGCCCTGGTAAATGCTGGCTAGTACGGTCCCAAAGGCCATCTGGTCATTGAAACTCTTCCGAATCGATCGGGAGGCACCTTCGGTTCCGTTATACATGAACAACGGGTGCTGGTGTTGCCGAAGTGGTTGGACTCTTCGGTTGATCGTCGTGGCCATTACGTCGATGATGGTGAGGCCGGTGCCGGATAATAGCTTCACCTGAGCCGCTAGGCTAACCACATCGGTGTCGTCCTCCTGAGCGACGCTCCGCAGTCTGTAGCTGTAGCGCTTCTTTGGGGGTTCCGAGGAGAATGCTGGGAGCCCGGCCCGAACTGGGTCATACAGAAAAACGTCGTCTATATAGAACCACTCGGACGGCTAGATGTCGACATCCTCTCGAGGGGTGCCTGATGGGTAGTCGGTCCCGTTAATTCGGCAGACCTTGGCTGCTCCCACTTCGTATAGCTTCCCGGTTGGGGAGCAGTGCATTATGCAAAAGTACCTCCGCCATAGCCCGAAGTGTGCCTCGCATCCGAGGTACATTTCACAAAGGGCAACAAACCCTGCGATATGTAAAATTGAATTGGGGGTAAGGTGGTGGAGTTGCAGCCCATAGAACTCGAGCAAGCCCCTAAGAAAGGGGTGAATGGGAAATCCCAGGCCGCGGAGGAGGAAAGGAACGAAGCATACTGCTACTTGTGAGCTGCGTTGTGATTTCCCCGAAGAGGAGGGGATGATGCAGTACAGTAGAGATAAGTATTTCCCTCAGTTATGAAACCAAGGTTATCAATCCAGTAGGAGAATCACGCAACAACTCGTTAGCAGCACCTGCACACAAAATAACAAATCCTCGCACCCAACGCGAACAAGGGGTTGTCAATCCCTTGGCGGTTAATTGCAAGATTAAATTGTATGGTGATAGATAGATAGATCGAACAAAATATAAAATAAAATAAATAAAGTAAAATTGCAGCAAGGTATTTTTAGGATTTTCAATATATGATGAAGGTAGACCCGGGGGCCATAGTTTTCACTAGAGGCTTCTCTCTTGAAAATAGCATACGGTGGGTGAACAAATTACTATTGGGCAATTGATAGAAAAGCAAATAATCATGACGATATCCAAGGCAATGATCATGTATATAGGCATCACGTCCGAGACAAGTAGACCGAAATGATTCAGCATCTACTACTATTACTCCAGACATCGACCGCTATCCAGCATGCATCTAGAGTATTAAGTTCATAAAGAACGGAGTAACGCCTTAAGCAAGATGACATAATGTAGACAAAGTAAACTCATGCATGACTAAACCCACGTGTCATGTCCCTTTCTGTCACTAGGATTGAGCACCGCAAGATCGAACCCATTACAAAGCACCTCTCCCATTGCAAGATAAATCAATCTAGTTGGCCAAACCAAATCAATAGACCGGAGAGAAATACGAAGCTATAATAATCATGCATAAAAGAGTTTAGAGAAAACTCAAATAATATTCATGGATAATCTGATCATAAACTCACAATTCATCGGATCCCAACAAACACACCGCAAAAAGTGATTACATCGGATAGAACTCCAAGAACATCAAGGAGAACATTGTATTGAAGATCAAAAAGAGAGAAGAAGCCATCTAGCTACTAACTATGGACCCGAAGGTCTCTGGTAAACTACTCACGCATCATCGGAAGGGCCGCAAGGTTGATGGAGAGCCCCTCCGTGATCGAATCCCCCTCTGGTAGAGTGCCGGAAAAGGGCTCCAGATGGGATCTCTCGAGAACAGGAACTTGCGGCGGTGGAAAAAGTATTTCGTGGACTCCCCTGTTGGTTTCCCTATTTTTGAGAATTTATAGTGGTGGAATTAGGTCAAACGGAGCAGAGGTGGGCCCACAAGGCACCAGGGCGCGCCACCCCCTGGGGCATGCCCTAGTGGCTCGTGGCCACCTCCTCTGTCTTCTGGCCCTCTCCCGAAGCTTCAAGTGTCTCTTATGTCCAGAAAAAAATTTCCAAAAAGTTTAGTGGCATTTGGACTTCGTTTAATACTGATATTCTGAAAAACCAAAAACAGGCAAAAAACAGCAACTGGCACTGGGCACTAAGTTAATAGGTTAGTCCCAAAAAATGATATATAATTGCTTGTAAGTGTATATAAAACATCCAAGATTAATACTATAATAGCATGGAACAATCAAAAATTATAGATACGTTGGAGACGTATCAAGCATCCCCAAGCTTAATTCCTGCTCGTCCTCGAGTAGGTAAATGATAAAAGCAGAATATTTGATGTGGAATGCTACCTATCATATTCATCATATACTCTTTTCTTTTGTAGCATGGACATTTGGACTTGAATGATTCAAAGCAATAGTCTATAATTTGATATGAAGACATAAATACTCAAGCAGACTAACAAGCAACCATGTCTTTCAAAATATCAACGCTAAAGAAAGTTATCCCTAGCCCATTATGCTCAATTATTGATCCATTGATGAAACACACTCAATATTAGCTACACACGATGCACAAGTATGACAATAGTGCTCTCTAGTTGGTGCTTTGTAAGAGAAGATGGAGACTCAAAATAAAAATAAAAATTGCATAAAAGTAAGTAGATAGGCCCTTCGCAGAGGGAAGCAGAGATTTGCAAATGTGCCAGGGCTTAAATTAGAGAGATAAAATTATTTTGAGAGGCATGCTTTTCCTGTCAACGAAAACGACCGAGAATTCCCAATATCTTCCATGCTAGACACATTATAGGCGGTTCCCAAACAGAAAATAAAGTTTATTTCCTTTCCGCCATTCTTTCACAATCCATGGCTAGCCGTATCCACGGGTGCCCTCCATACCAACACTTTCCAAGGAATTTATTATTATCATCATATTAAATTTTTTCATTTCGGGACTGGGCATCCCTATTACCTGCCACTCTTTCGTGCAATGACAAGTGAATAAACACTCATCGTGAGAATAACACACCTAGCATGGAAAATATTGGCCACCCCCTGCCGCTTCATGAGCGGTACGGGCACACAAAACAGAAAATTATTTTGAAAATTTAGAGTTGCCACATGCAAATTTACTTGGAACGGCATGGAAATACCGCATATAGGTAGGTATGGTGGACTCATTTGGCACAACTTGGGTTTAAGGAGTTGGATGCACAAGTAGTATTCCCGCTTAGTACAAATGAACGCTAGCAAATAGATTGAGAAGCGACCAACCAAAAAGCGAAAAGGGTCATAAACATGCATCGAACATAACTAACACCGAATAATGCACCATAAGTAGGATATAATTTCATAACTATTGACTTTATGTGCATGCATAGGGAATCACAAACCTTAACACCAATATTCTTACTAAAATCACAATTACTCACTAACATGACTCACATATTATTATCTCCATATCGCAAAAACTATTGCAAGGAATCAAACTTATCATATCCAATGATCTTTTATGAAAGTTTTTATTATACCCCTCTTGAATATTCATCACTTTGGGACCAAATTCATATCTTGTGCAAATTACCATTACTATTATCAACTCTCAAAAAGATATAAGTGAAGCATGAGAGTGCAAATATTTTTCAAAATTTAATCTTATCAACTCTCAAAATAATATAAGTGAAGCATAAGAGTTCAAATATTTCTTCAAAATATAGCCACGTCCGTGCTCAAAAAGATTTAAGTGAAGTACTAGAGCAACTGCCTAGCTCAAAAGATTTAAGTGAAGCACATAGAGTATTCTAACAAATCATGATAAACGTGTGGCTCTCTCAAATGGGTGTGTCCAGCAAAGATGATTGTGACAAACTAAAAAGCAAACAAAGAAAAGACTCATATAATACACGACGCTTCAAGTAAAACACATATCATGTGATGAATAAAAATATAGCTCCAAGTAAAAATTACCGATAGTTGGTAGAAGAAAGTGGGGATGCCTTCCGGGGCATCCCAAGCTTAGACGCTTGAGTCTTCCTTGAATATTATCTTGGGGTGCCTTGGGCATCCCCAAGCTTAGGCTCTTGCTACTCCTTATTCCTTCATCTATCGTGATCTCACCCAAAACTTGAAAACTTCAATCACACAAAACTCAACAAAACTTTCGTGAGATCCGTTAGTATAACAAATAAATATTTAACTTTAAGTACTGTAGTAAATTGATTCATATTTAATATTGGCATAATGCTACTGTACTCCAACTTCTCCATGACTCATACCCCCCGATACGATCCATAGATTCATCAAAATAGTCAAACTATGCAACAAAAACAGAATCTGTCTAAAACAGAACAGTCTGTAAAGTATCTATTTAAAAGCTATACTTCTGTAACTCCAAAAATTCTGAAAAATTAGGACAACATGGGCAATTCATATACCAATCCTGTGTAAAGATTTCAGATTTTTCTGACGCTCCAGTACAGAAATAAATTCCAGCACTGGACGCAAAACTTTCTGTTTTCCAAACAGCATCAATTATACTATCTTCCAAATCATCCCAAAGGCATTACTTGGCACAAACACTAATTAAAACATAAAAACACAATCATAACAGTAGCATAATTGTGTAAACACACAAGAACAGAAATAAAAAGTAAAAATTTATTTTATTCATTGGGTTGCCTCCCAACAAGGGCTATTGTTTTATGCCCCTAGCTAGGCATAATGCATAGTTTCAAGTGTTGTCATCCTTCAAGTTGATTCCATAAGTGGCTCCCATAATGGATTCATAGGGTGCTTTAATTCTTTTCCTTGGGAAATGTTCCATCCCTTTCTTTAGTGGAAATTGAAATCTTATATTACCTTCTTTCATATCAATAATAGCACCAATAGTTCGTAAGAACGGTCTACCAAGTATTATGGGGCAAGACGGATTACAATCAATGTCAAGTACAATAAAATCAATGGGCACAACTACAGGAATCAGCTAATTTGCCGTCAGCCAGTTCTTTGCCGTCTGCTAGCAGACGGCACAGAAGGTGTTTGCCGTCCGCTTCCAAAAAGCAGACGGCAAAGAACGGACTCATGGCAAAAGTATAGTTTGCCATCAGTGCATTCTTTGCCGTCTGCCAGCAGACGGCAAAGGGACAAAAAGCAGACGGCAAAGAGACTAGCTGGGCCCCAGTGGACCGTGGAGCTGGCTAGGTCAAATGGACGGGCTGGATGCCGTCTGCTAGCTCTCTGTCGTCTGCTTTTTGGCCCTTTGCCGTCTGCTGGCAGACGGCAAAGAAGATGCCTACCTAACGGCGGTGCCCCCCTCCCCCCTCTCTCTCCCCACCCACCACACCCCACTAGCACACCCGCCGCCCCAGCCCCACTGCCGGTCCCCGCCTCCACCGCGCCGCCGCAGCAGGTCCCCGCCACCACCGCACCGCCGCAGCAGGTTCCTGCCTCCACCGCGCCGCGCTAGGTTATCACCGCCGCCGGTTCTCGCCTCCACCGCATAGCCGCTGCCGGTCCCCGCCTCCACCGCGCCGCCGCAGCAGGTCCCCGCCTCCACCGCACCCCCCTCCCATCCTCCTCCAATGGCGAGACTGCCACCGGGCCGTCCTCCCCTGCCCTAGCGCCACGGCTGCCGTTGGCAGCACTGCCGCCGGTCCCCGCCTACGCATCCGCCACCGCTGGTCGCCACCGAAGCTGGGCACCACCTCCCCCTCTGCCCTCAGCCCCCTCTGCCCCACCCCTCAGTGAGCACCGCTCTCCATCTCTGTTCGTATTCATTTTAGATGGATAGATGTATGAATTGCAGTATTTGTGGATGGATTTATAAATGGATGCAAGGATGGATGTATGGATGATTTGCTGATGGATGATGGATGTATTCCTTTCCCTTTTCTTCTGCCTAAAATTCTTAGTACAAGGCAGCCTTGTGCGTGTCCATAATATGGTTGTTCTATAAGGCAAAATTTCATTCTTTGATTGATGCTCGTAGGAAATGCACAGTTTTTGCAACATGCTTAGATTGGAGAAGACAAGCCAGGGAGTCTAGTCTTGCTACACATATATATGGTTGTCAAAGTAGGAGTAGAATGCAAGGGGGGCCATTGTTTCCCTCCAAGTAATCTGTAAATATGAATCAAATTTCAGTGTTTTCATTACTGTACCAAGTACCAACCCTGCACGAGAGGCCGGTCACTTCCGTGGTTTCTTTCTTGCTTATTTTCTTTAGGTTAGATGTTCTTGAACTGCGAGATGCTGTTGATGATGTTTTTATTAGATTGTTGTGCGAGTTCTTATGTTGGTTGTGCCGGTGCTTTTCATGTGCAGGGATCTTCTCTTCACCTCCAGGAGCACCGTTGGTCCCATTGCCGTTGCCGTCGTCGTTCGACTATCGCCTCTACGGTCTAGGGGTGATCTCGACTGTCATCTCCTCCCCCTCCCCTATTTGCTCTGTTCCAGTCATCGTGCCGATGCCACTAGATTTTACTTTCATGTCAAGTCTCGTAACCTAGGCGTCTCCCGTTCGAAAGGGCAGCATCTATAAATATGCATGTCTTTGTATATTTATAACCGCCATCCTTTCGAATTGTCCATGTTATCCATGGACAGCCCGAGTATGTGTAGATTGGGTTCGTTTTCCCATGCTCTGCTCCGGATCCGATGCAAAATTTCGTCAGTGCCTCCCTGTTGTTCTCCGGGCACACATCCTCTCTGTTTAATGCCGAGACATGTATCAGGAGAACAGCGGGGACGTGCTGCCGAAATTCTGCGTCGGATCCGGAGCAGAGCATGGGAAAACGAACCCAATCTACACATACTCGGGTGGGATTAGGACCTATCTTTACCTATTAGCGTGTAGGTTGCATGGACGTAATAAAATTGACAAACTTGATTAACTGATGAATATATATGCTGAATTATATATATATTTCTTGTGTGTTTAGTAGCTAGGCAAGATGAGTGATCGTGCGTGGATGTACACCGGTCACACTAGTCAGAAAGACATGAGAAATGAATGGTTAACAAAAACCAAGGGGTTTGTGAAAGCCGCATTTGCAAATGGCCAGAGAAAAACCTGGTGCCCCTGTGTTAGGTGCGACAACTTTTCTCAGAGGAAAGATGATGAAATGGGTAAACACCTGCAGAAGTGGGGGTTTACGCCTGATTATATGTTGTGGACATTTCATGGAGAGTCTGCCCAAAGTACCAGAGCTGAGGTGGTTCGTCGTCGCACCGACGAGCATGGTACCGGGATCGAAGACATGGTGCAAGACTTTGATGATGCTCGGGATTCGGACGATGAGATGGAGGAATCTGCAAAGGCCTTCAATGAAATGTTGGAGTCATCAAAACGTCCTCTCCACGAGCACACTGAGCTTTGTCAGCTGGATGCCATCGCACAAGTAATGGCTCTGAAGGCTCAATTCAACTTGGGCAGAGAATGCTACGACGCGATGATGACACTATTTGGACGCTTTCTACCCAAAGTCCATGTAATGCTTGCAAACTTGTACCAGTCGGACAAAATCCTCCGTGCACTTAAGATACCCTATGAGAAGATAGATGCCTGTGAGAAAGGATGTGCCTTATTTAGGCTTGAGTATGCGGACTTGAACTATTGTCCCATTTGCAACTCTTCCAGGTATGTTGTGGTAGACAACGGTATGGGTGAGAATAGGCAAACCAAAATCCCCGTTAATGTTCTTCGGTATCTGCCAATCGTACCAAGACTTCAACGTCTTTTCATGGTCGAAGAGACGGCCAGACAGATGACATGGCACAAAATGGGCAAAAGAACCGAACTAGATGCAGATGGGAATCAGATGATGGTACACACATCGGATGGTTCTGCGTGGAAGCACTTTGATGCATTACATGAGCAAAAAGCAGCAGATCCAAGGCATCCTCGAGTCTGCATCGGCACGGATGGGTTCAATCCGTTTGGTATGACGGCAACCCAATACAGTTGTTGGCCTGTATTTGTCATTCCACTCAATCTCCCCCCCGGACAGATTATGCAAAGAAAGAACATTTTCCTGACGTTGATAATTCCAGGGCCCAACTATCCGGGAAAGAATATGAATGTGTACATGCAGCCGCTTAAGGATGAATTGCAAGAAGCTTGGGATAATGGGTTCAAGACATACAACGCCGCTAGCAAACGAAACATCATAATGCGTGTCTGGTACATGTACTCGATGCATGACTTGCCGGCGTATGCGCTATTCGTTGGCTGGTGTACGCATGGAAGGTTCCCGTGCACCACATGCAAGGCAGCTCTTCAGTTTAATTGGCTGCAGGCGGGTCGCAAGTATTCTTGCTTCGACTTGCATAGACAGTTCCTGGATCCTCGCCATAAGTTCAGAGAAGACAAGAAGAACTTCACCAAAGGTAGAGTTGTCAAAAACTCTGCACCACCTGCGTTGACTGGCCAACAGATCCTGGATCAGTTAAACGCTCTCGAGCATGATCCAGAGCGTCCAGGGTATTTCAAGGGGTATAATTTGGAACACGCCTGGACTTACAAGACATGCTTGTGGGATCTGCCTTACTTCAAAGACCTCCTTCTTCCACACAACATCGACGTGATGCACACTGAAAAGAATATCGGCGAGGCCCTTTTTGGTACATTGTTCGACATAGATGGGAAGTCAAAGGATAATACTAAGGCTAGAGTCGATCTGCAGACTCTATGTGATAGACCGTTACAAAACATGCGACAACCGAAAGGAAAGAAGAATTGGACGAAGCCAAAGGCCTGGTTCAATCTTGGAAGGCCAGCTATGAGGGAAATTATCTTGTGGGTGAAAATGCAGTTGATGTTCCCCGATGGGTATGCAGCGAATCTAAAGAGGGGAACGAGTCTTGAAAAATTGAAAATATTTGGTCTCAAGAGTCATGATTGGCACATATGGCTTGAGCGGGTAATGCCGGTGATGTTGCGTGGCTTTATCCTTGAGGATGAATGGCTAGTACTGGCAGAGCTGAGCTGTTTCTTCCGTGTTCTTTGTGCGAAAGAACTATCGCCAGCCGTGATAGATGACATGGAAAAGTTGGCGCCGGAGTTGCTCTGCAAGTTAGAGAAGATCTTTCCACCGGGCTTCTTTAATCCAATGCAGCATTTGATTTTACATCTCCCGACCGAGGCAAGATTGGGGGGGGGGGGGCGTGCAAAATCGTTGGTGCTATGCAACTAAGAGGATGCAGAAGACGCTTCGAGCAAAATGTAAGAATAAACGTAGAATTGAAGCATCAATGGCCGAGGCATTCATTACTGAGGAGGCGGCAAACTTCGTGACAGCACACTACGAAACCAAAAATCGTCATTTGCATAATCCGAAGCCTCGGTACAATGCTGGCGACCCTAAAAAAGGTGGATCCAACCTCAGCCTATTCAAAGGGAAGCTCGCACCAGCCGGTGCTTCGAAACCAGTAGGGTTGGATGTCTAAGAATGGCAGACCATTTCGTTGTATATCTTCAACAACCTAACAGAAGTACAGCCGTACATCGAGTAAGTTCTCGGTACATTGTTTCGCAACTTCTAATTCCTTTGAACTGCTCTTATTCCCGGATATTTGATACAGTCGATACGTCGCCAAATTCTCGGATGGAGCGGTGATCCAAAAGGATTCCATCGAAGAGTATGAGCTTCTGGCAAAGCATGGAGGCGGCTATCCCGGTTTCATCTCTTGGTTCAAACAAACGGTAATTACCATTAATAGACCATTTCATTTCTTGGTCTAATTTGCGGCTAATGCAACAATCCTTTCGTATTAAACTTTTGTAGGCTAATTCAGAGTCTATGGACGCCGAATTGAGACAAGCCGCTAATGGTTTTGACTATAAGGTCCGTTCATTTGAGAAATACAACATCAACGGGTATCGCTTTCGTACCTTTGGCAAAGAGCTATCTATGGCCGACCAAAAATCTACAAATTGTGGTGTCTCTGCTATCGGCGAAGGAGGTACCGAGTATTATGGAAGAGTTGAAGCCATTTATGAACTTCTATTCTATGGTGAAAACCCACCGAACGTCGTAGTCTTCAAATGTTATTGGTTCCAGCCGAAGGAGACTAGAAGGACTCATGAACATATAGGGCTAGTCGAAATCAAACAACGCACCCATATAGATGTTCCCGATGTCTATATTACGGCTCAACAGGCGACCCAAGTTTTCTATCTACCGTGGGCCTGCCAAACTAATGCAAATCTGAATGGTTGGGATGTCATTTATGAAGTGCCGCCACGTGTTAGACCACCTCCCCCCAATGAAGAGGATTATGAACCTCACATTAACCCAGACACATATGAAGGAGAATTCTTCCAAGAAACACGTCTTTCCAAAAAACGTTTCAAGAACCGCTCTACTTCACCACAGAACATGGAAGTAGACAGTGACAGTGAATCCGACTTCACCCCTGAGCCGGAACAAGAAGAGCCGGAACAAGAAGAGGTTACTGCTGTGGATGACCTGTCAATGCTAGACCGATTACAGAAAGGCCTTCCACATGTTGATGCTGCTGAACCCGATGAGCACGTCATTCATGACGACACGAGTGATAGTGATGTGTTGGGGAACGTTGCATGGGAAACAAAAATTTTCCTACGCTCACCAAGATCGATCTAGGAGATGAACATCCATGAGAGGAGAGATTGCATCTACATACCCTTGTAGATCGCTAAGCGGAAGCGTTAAGAAACGCGGTTGATGTAGTCGAACGTCTTCGCGATCCAATCACGATCCGTCCACGAACTCCAGATCAAGTGCCGAACTGACGGCACCTCCGAGTTTAGCAATCGTGCGGCTTGGCGGGATCCTCTCCTTCTTGATCCAGCAAGCGAGAGAGGGGGTAGATGAGATCGGGACCAACACGACGGTATGGTGGTGGTGGTGGCAGCGGAATTCCGGTAGGGCTTCGCCAAGCGCGTACCGGCGAAACGTGGGAGGAGTTGGGAGAGGTAACGGGCAAGGGTCCAAGGGGTGGCTGCCCCCAATGCCTCCCCACCTTTATATAGGCATGGAGGGGGCTGGTGGCTTGCCCTCCAAGGCCCTAGGGTCGTTGGCCAAAGGGGGAGGAAGGAAATCCCTCCTTTCCTTCTCCACCGATTGCTATCCCCTTTTTAGGGATCCTGATCTTATCCCTTTGGGATATGATACTATTCCTTTTAAGGGAGGATCTTGGTGCGCCTAGACCAGGGTTGTGGGGACTTTCCCCACTACCCACGTTCATGTGGGTCCCCCATGCAGGTGGGCCCCACTCCGGAACCTTCTAGAACCTTCCCGGTACAATACCGAAAAAACTCGAACTTTTTCCGGAACCCGATAACAACTTTCCATATATGAATCTTTACCTCCGGACTATTCCGGAGCTCCTCGTGATGTCCCAGATCCCATCCGGGACTCCGAACAACCTTCGGACTTTCCACTATTAATATCTCAATACTACCCTAGCGCTACCGAACGTTAAGCGTGCGACCCTACGGGTTCGGGAATATGCAGACATGACCGAGACTCCTCTCCGGTCAATAACCAATAGCAGGACCTGGATGCCCATATTGGTTCCTACATATTCAACGAAGATCTTTATCGGTTGAACCACGATGTCAAGGATTCAGTCAATCCCGTATGCAATTCCCTTTGTCCGGCGATATGTTACTTGCCCGAGATTCGATCGTCAGTATCTCCATACCTAGTTCAATCTCGTTACCGGCAAGTCTCTTTACTCATTCCGTAATACAAGATCCCGTGGCTAACTCTTTAGTCACATTTCTTGCAAGCTTATTGTGATGCTGTATTACCGAGTGGGCCCTGAGATACCTTTCCGTCATACGGAGTGACAAATTCCCAGTTTGATCCATGCCAACTCAACAGACACCCTCGGAGATACCTGTAGAGCATCTTTATAGTCACCCAGTTACGTTGCGACGTTTGATACACACAAGGTACTCCTCCGGTGTCAGTGAGTTGCATGATCTCATGGTCATAGGAACAGATACTTGACATGAGAAAACGATAGCAATAAACTTGACACGATCATATGCTACGTTCATAGTTTGGGTCTTGTCCATCACATCATTCTCCTAATGATGTGATCCTGTTATCAAATGACAACTCATGTCTATGACCAGGAAACCATGGCCATCTTTGATCAACGAGCTAGTCCGGTAGAGGCTCACTAGGGACATGTTGTTGTCTACGTATCCACACATGTATTTGTGTTTCCAACCAATACAATTATAGCATGGATAATAAACGGTTATCATGAACAAGGAAATATAATAATAACCATTTTATTATTGCCTCTAGGGCATATTTCCAACAGTCTCCCACTTGCACTAGAGTCAATAATCTAGCATTACATGGTTATGAATCTAACACCCATAGAGTTCTGGTGTTGATCATGTTTTGCCCGTGGAAGAGGTTTAGTCAACGGATCTGCAACATTCAGATCCGTGTGCACTTTGCAAATGTTTATGTCCTCCTCCTTGATCGCATCGCGGATGGAATTGAAGCGTCGCTTTATGTGTCTGGTCCTCTTGTGAAACCTTGGTTCCTTGGCTAGAGCAATGGCACCAGTGTTGTCACAGAACAGAGTCATCGGGTCCAGTGCACTAGGCACAACTCCAAGATCTGTCATGAACTGCTTCATCCAGACACCTTCCTTCGCCGCCTCCGAGGCAGCTATGTACTCCGCTTCGCATGTAGAATCAGCTACCACGCTTTTCTTGGAACTGCACCAGCTTACCGCTCCCCCATTCAGAATATATACGTATCCGGTTTGAGACTTAGAGTCATCCGGATCAGTGTCAAAGCTTGCATCGACGTAACCCTTTACGACGAGCTCTTGATCACCTCCATAAACGAGAAACATTTCCTTAGTCCTTTTCAGGTACTTAAGGATATTCTTGACCGCTGTCCAGTGTTCCACTCCTGGATCACTTTGAAACCTTCCGGCCATACTTATGGCAAGGCTGTCATCTGGTCTTGTGCACAGCATCGCATACATGATAGAGCCTATGGAAGAAGCATAGGGGATGACACTCATCTTTTCTCTATCCTCTGTAGTCGCTGGGCATTGAGTCTTACTCAACTTCACACCTTGCAAAACAGGCAAGAACCCCTTCTTGGACTGATCCATTTTGAACTTCTTCAAAATCTTATCAAGGTATGTGCTTTGTGAAAGTCCTATTAAGCGTCTCGATCTATCTCTATAGATCTTGATGCCTAATATGAAAGCAGCTTCTCCTAGGTCCTTCATTGAAAAACTCTTGTTCAAATATTCCTTCACGCTTTCCAAAAGTTCTATATTGTTTCCAATCAGTAATATGTCATCCACATATAATATTAGAAACGCTATAGAGCTCCCACTCACTTTCTTGTAAATACAAGCTTCTCCGTAAACTTGTATAAACCCAAACGCTTTGATCACCTCATCAAAGCGAAGATTCCAACTCCGAGACGCTTGCACCATTCCATAAATGGATCGCTGGAGTTTGCAAACTTTGTCAGCATTCTCTGGATCAACAAAACCTTCTGGTTGCATCATATACAACTCTTCCTTAAGAAAACCGTTAAGGAACGCTACATCCATCTGCCAAATTTCATAATTGAAAAATGCAACTATTGCTAACATGATTCTGACAGACTTAAGCATCGCTACGGGTGAGAAAGTCTCATCGTAGTCAACTCCTTGAACTTGTGAAAAACCCTTTGCCACAAGTCGAGCTTTATAGACGGTGACATTACCATCTGCGTCCGTCTTCTTCTTGAAGATCCATTTATTCTGAATGGCCTTTCGCCCTTCAGGTAATACTTCCAAAGTCCATACTTTGTTTTCATACATGGATCCCATCTCGGATTTCATGGCCTCTAACCATTTGTCGGAATCTGGGCCCACCATCGCTTCTCCATAGCTCGTAGGTTCATCATTGTCCAACAACATGACATTCAAGACAGGGTTACCGTACCACTCAGGAGCAGTACGTATCCTTGTTGACCTATGAGGTTCGATAGTAACTTAATCCGAAGCTTCATGATCACCATCATCAGCTTCCTCTTAACCTGACGTAGGTTCCACAGAAACATTTTTCTGCGCAGTGCTACTCTCTGGTTGAAGTAAAGGTTCAACAACCTCATCAAGTTCTATCTTCCTCTCACTCAATTCTTTCGAGAGAAACTCTTTCTCGAGAAAGGACCCGTTCTTAGCGACAAACATTTTGCCTTCAGATCTGAGATAGAAGGTATACCCAACCGTCTATTTTGGGTATACTATGAAGACGCATTTGTCCGCTTTGGGTTCAAGCTTTTCTGGCTGAAGCCTTTTGACATAAGCATCGCATCCCCAAACTTTAAGAAACGACAACTTTGGTTTCTTGCCAAACCACAGTTCATACGGTGTCGTCTCAACGGACTTAGATGGTGCCCTATTTAAAATGAATGCAGCTGTCTCTAACGCATAACCCCAAAATGATAGTGGCAGATCGGCAAGAGACATCATAGAACGCACCATATCCAATAAGGTTCGATTACGACGTTCGGACACACCATTACGCTGTGGTGTTCCAGGTGGCGTCAACTATGAAACAATTCCACATTGTCTTAAGTGACTGCCAAACTCATAACTCAGATATTCTCCCCCTCGATCAGATCGTAGGAATTTGATTTTCTTGCTATGATGATTCTCAACTTCACTCTGAAATTGCTTGAACTTTTCAAACGTTTCAGACTTGTGTTTCATTAAGTAAATATACCCATATCTACTCAAATCGTCGGTGAAGGTGAGAAAATAACGATATCCACCGCGCGCCTCAATGCTCATTGGACCGCACACATCAGTATGTATGATTTCCAACAAGTCACTTGCCCGTTCCATTGTTCCGGAGAACGGGGTCTTAGTCATCTTGCCCATGAGGCATGGTTCGAATGTGTCAAGTGATTCAAAATCAAGTGACTCCAAAAGTCCATCAGCATGGAGTTTCTTCATGCGTTTTACACCAATATGACCTAAGCGGCAGTGCCACAAGAAAGTGGTACTATCATTATCAACTCTACATCTTTTGGCATCAATGTTATGAACATGTGTATCATCACTATCGAGATTCAATAAGAATAAACCCCTCACAATGGGTGCATGACCATAAAAGATATTACCCATATAAATAGAACAACCATTATTCTCTGATTTAAATGAGTAACCGTCTCGCATTAAACAAGATCCAGATATAATGTTCATGCTCAACGCAGGCACTAAATAACAATTATTCAGGTTCATCACTAATCCCGATGGTAATCGAAGAGCGAGCGTGCCGACGGCGATCACATCAACCTTGGAACCATTTCCCACGCGCATCGTCACTTCGTCCTTCGCCAACCTCCGTCTATTCCGCAGTTCCTGCTTTGAGTTGCAAATGTGAGAAACCGCACCGGTATCAAATACCCAGGCACTACAACGAGAGTTGGTAAGGTACACATCAATAACATGTATATCATATATACCTTGTTTGGCATTGGCCCTCTTCTTGTCGGCCAGATACTTGGGGCAATTCCGCTTCCAGTGGCCAGTTCCCTTGCAATAGAAGCACTCAGTTTCCGGCTTGGGCCCAGCCTTGGGTTTCTTCACGGGAGGGGCAACTACTTTGCCACTCTTCTTGGAGTTTCCCTTCTTGCCCTTGCCATTCTTCTTGAAACTAGTGGTTTTATTGACCATCAACACTTGATGCTCCTTCTGGATGTCTGACTCAGCGACTTTCAGCATCGCAAACAGCTCGGCGACTGACTTGTTCATCCCTTGCATGTTATAGTTCAACACAAAGCTCTTGTAGCTAGGTGGTAGCGATTGAAGAACTCTGTCAGTGATCGCCTCTGGCGGGAGCACAACTCCCAACTCAGCCAGACGGTTGTAATATCTAGACATTTTGAGTATGTGCTCACTGATAGACCCGTTCTCCTCCATCTTGCAAGCATAGAACTTATCGGAGGTCTCATACATCTCGATCCGGGCATTCTTCTCAAAAATAAACTTCAACTCCTGGAACATCTCATATGCTCCATGACGTTCAAAATGCCTTTGAAGTCCCGGTTCTAAGCCATACAACATGGCGCACTGAACTATTGAGTAGTCATCAACACGCGCTTGCCATGCGTTCATAACGTCCACAGACGCTGGAGGGGGTTGCTCACCAAGCGGTGCATCAAGGACATAAGCCTTTTGGGCAGCCGTGAGGATAATCCTCAGATTACGGGCCCAGTCTACAAAGTTACTTCCATCATCTTTCAGCTTGGCTTTCTCTAGGAACGCATTGAAATTCAGGGAAGCTACTGCGTGAGCCATTGATCTACAACATAAATTTGCAAAGACAACTTAGACTATTGTTCAAGATAATGAGTTTAGTTTACTTAAAAACTCCCACTCAAATCGACATCCCTCCGGTCGTCCGAGTGTAACATGATCCAAATTCACCAACCCAAGTCCGATCATCACGTGAGATGAGGTGGTTTCAATGGTGAACATCTCCATGTTGATCATATCTACTATATGACCCATGTTCGACCTTTCGGTCTCTTGTGTTCCGAGGCCATGTCTATACATGCTAGGCTCGTCAAGTTTAACCCAAGTGTTCCGCATGTGCAAAACTGGCTTGCACCCGTTGTATGTGAACGTAGAGTCTATCACACCCGATCATCACGTGGTGCTTCGAAACGACGAACTTTTGCAACGGTGCACACTTGGGGAGAACACAATTTTATCTTGAAATTTTAGAGAGGGATCACCTTATAATGCTACCGTTGTCCTAAGTAAAATAAGATGCATAAAAAGATTAACATCACATGCAAATCATACGTGACATGATATGGCCATGAACTTGTGCTTTTGATCTCCATCTCCAAAGCACCGGCATGATCTCCATCGTCACCGGCATGACACCATGATCTCCATCATCGCGTCGCTATCGGGGTTGTCACGCCAACCATGCTTCTACTACTATTGCTACCGTTTAGCGATAAAGTAAAGCATTACATAGCGCTTAATGATTGACACGCAGGTCATACAATAATTAAAGACAACCCTATGGCTCCTGCCGGTTGCCGTATTCATCGACATGCAAGCCGAGATAAACTATTACAAAACATGATCATCTCATACATCAAATATATTTCATCATGTCTTTGTCCATATCATATCACAACATACCCTGCAAAAACAAGTTAGACGTCCTCTAATTTGTTGTTGCATGTTTTACGTGGCTGCTATGGGTATCTAGCAAGAACGATTCTTACCTACGCAAAACCACAACGGTGATATGCAAGTTGCTATTTACCCTTCTACAAGGACCGCCTTCGTCGAATCCGATTCAACTAAGGTGGGAGAGACAGACACCCGCCAGCCATCTTATGCAACAAAGTCGCATGTCAGTCGATGGAACCGGTCTCATGTACGTGGACATGTAAAGTTAGTCCGGGCCTCTTCATCCCACAATACCGCTGAATCAAGAAAAGACCAAGGAAGGAAGCAATCTGAATATCAACGCCCACAAACTCCTTTGTGTTCTACTCGTGATGTCATCTACGCAAAGACCTAGCTCATGATGCCACTGTTGGGGAACGTTGCATGGGAAACAAAAATTTTCCTACGCTCACCAAGATCGATCTAGGAGATGAACATCTACGAGAGGAGAGATTGCATCTACATAACCTTGTAGATCGCTAAGCGGAAGCGTTAAGAAACGCGGTTGATGTAGTCGAACGTCTTCGCGATCCAATCACGATCCGTCCACGAACTCCCGATCAAGTGCCGAACGGACGACACCTCCGAGTTTAGCACACGTGCGGCTCGGCGGCCTCCTCTACTTATTGATCCAGCAAGCAAGAGAGGGGGTAGATGAGATCGGGACCAACACGACGGTATGGTGGTGCTGGTGGCAGCAGAATTCTGGCAGGGCTTCGCCAAGCGCGTACCGATGAAACGTGGGAGGAGTTGGGAGAGGTAACGGGCAAGGGTCCAAGGGGTGGCTGCCCCCAATGCCTCCCCACCTTTATATAGGCGTGGAGGGGGCTGGTGGCTTGCCCTCCAAGGCCCTAGGGTCGTTGGCCAAAGGGGGAGGAAGGAAATCCCTCCTTTCCTTCTCCACCGATCGCTATCCCCTTTTTAGGGATCCTGATCTTATCCCTTTGGGATATGATACTATTCCTTTTAAGGGAGGATCTTGGTGCACCTAGACCAGGGTTGTGGGGACTTTCCCCACTACCCACGTTCATGTGGGTCCCCCATGCAGGTGGGCCCCACTCCGGAACCTTCTAGAACCTTCCCGGTACAATACCAAAAAAACTCAAACTTTTTCCGGAACCCGATAACAACTTTCCATATATGAATCTTTACCTCCGGACTATTCCGGAGCTCCTCGTGATGTCCCGGATCCCATCCGGGACTCCGAACAACCTTCGGACTTTCCACTATTAATATCTCAATACTACCCTAGCGCTACCGAACGTTAAGCGTGCGACCCTACGGGTTCGGGAATATGGAGACATGACCGAGACTCCTCTCCGGTCAATAACCAATAGCGGGACCTGGATGCCCATATTGGTTCCTACATGTTCAACGAAGATCTTTATCGGTTGAACCACGATGTCAAGGATTCAGTCAATCCCGTATGCAATTCCCTTTGTCCGGCGATATGTTACTTGCCCGAGATTCGATCGTCAGTATCTCCATACCTAGTTCAATCTTGTTACTGGCAAGTCTCTTTACTCGTTCCGTAATACAAGATCCCGTGGCTAACTCTTTAGTCACATTGGTTGCAAGCTTATTGTGATGCTGTATTACCGAGTGGGCCCTGAGATACCTTTCCGTCATACGGAGTGACAAATTCCCAGTCTTGATCCATGCCAACTCAACAGACACCCTCGGAGATACCTGTAGAGCATCTTTATAGTCACCCAGTTACGTTGCGATGTTTGATACACACAAGGTACTCCTCCAGTGTCAGTGAGTTGCATGATCTCATGGTCATAGGAACAGATACTTGACATGCGAAAACGATAGCAATAAACTTGACACGATCATATGCTACGTTCATAGTTTGGGTCTTGTCCATCACATCATTCTCCTAATGATGTGATCCCGTTATCAAATGACAACTCATGTCTATGACCAGGAAACCATGGCCATCTTTGATCAATGAGCTAGTCCAGTAGAGGCTCACTAGGGACATGTTGTTGTCTACGTATTCACACATGTATTTGTGTTTCCAACCAATACAATTATAGCATGGATAATAAACGATTATCATGAACAAGGAAATATAATAATAACCATTTTATTATTGCCTCTAGGGCATATTTCCAACATGATGATGATGATGCATCTATTGATCCCGAAGCATATATAGACGATCCAGACTATTAGTTTGTATGCATCCCAACTTAAATTATATACATATTATTATTCATGGCATGTATTCAATTATTTTATGTTGTACTAATTTCGTTTACTCTTTGTCATGGCAGGTGTTGAAAGATGGTGGGCGCGGGTCCAGAGCGCTCCGCGGGTACTTCGTCGGCGGCCCGCGGGAGGGGTACTTCCATTCCACCCATACCTCTCCGGAGAGCGTTGTTAGACAGTTTGGGGACACCGGCGGGTGCTTCTTCGTCGGCGTCGTTGCCCACCGGGAGAGGAGGTCGGGGAGGGAAGAAGAGAGGAGGTAGATCGGGACGTGGCCGCGGGAGAGGTAGGCAGGCTGCTACGCCTTCCTCGCCGCCACCCCCAGCTGATTCACCCGAGCACTTGACTGCTAGGGTGGACCCGTCTGAGGTGGAGGCTACGGGGACTCTGGACCACGAGCCTCGGGTCGACGGGCCTTTGGCCCACGAGACTCCGGTCCCAGAGGCTTCGGCCCACGAGACTTCGGGCCACGAGACTTCTGATAAGTTTTCTCTAGTGTTTTGCTTAACAAATGCATACTTAGCTTCGTACATGCTTGTTAGCCCTATACTTAGCTTATTTTCCCCAAAAAAGACATACTTAGCTAATTATCCTCCAAAATGACATAATTAGCTTATTTAGTTCATTTATGACATAATTAGCTTATTCATTTCAAAAATGGCATAATAACCTTGGTTAGCTCATAAATGTCATATACTTAGCTTATTTTCCTCCAAAATGACATAATTACCTAAGTTAGCTCTAAAATGACCTATACTTACCTAAGTTAGCTCAAAAATGGCATAATTACCTAGGTTAGCACAAAAATGACCTATACTTACCTTATTTTCCTCCAAATTGACATAATAAGCTTACTTAGCTCAAAAATGGCATAATTACCTAAGTTAGCTCTAAAATGACACAAATAAGGAATAAGAAGAAGAAAAACAAGGAAGAGGAGAAAAAGAAAGAATAGAATAAGAAAGAGAAGAAAAGGAAAGAATAAAAAAAGAAGAATGAGAAGGAAAAGGATAAAAAGATAGAAGAGAAGAAGAAAGATGAGAAAAGGAGAGAAGAAGAAGAAAATATATTCTTATTCTTCCTTTTTCTCTTCTTTCTTTTTCTCCATCTTCTACTCCTTATTCTTATTCTTTTTCTTTCTTTCTTCTTCTTATTCTTCTTCTTCTTCTTCTTCTAGTCTTCTTATTCTTCTTCTTCTTCTTCTTCTTCTTCTTCTTCTTCTTCTTCTTCTTCTAGTCTTCTTCTTCTTCTTCTTCTTCTTCTTCTTCTTCTTCTAGTCTTCTTCTTATTCTTTTTCTTTCTTTCTTTCTTCTTCTTCTTCTTCTTCTTCTAGTCTTCTTCTTATTCTTTTTCTTTCTTTCTTCTTCTTCTTCTTCTTCTTCTTCTTCTAGTCTTCTTCTTCTTCTTCTTCTTCTTCTTCTTCTTCTTATTCTTCTTCTTCTTCTTATTCTTCTTATTCTTCTTCTTATTCTTCTTCTTCTTCTTCTTCTTCTTCTTCTTCTTCTTCTTCTTCTTCTTCTAACTTTCTTACTCCCATTTTTGCAGGTTTGATTCACTTCATGGAAGCTGGCATTGATGGACTGCTAGTGTTTAGTTTTTGTTTTGATTTATATTGATGAACAATGTGAAACTATGTATGTATATATGGATGAACTCCGTGAAACTATGTATGTATTGGATCTTTTAATACCCTATTTCTCTTGCATTGATGGACTGCTAGATGTTGGATACATGGCCTATGCATTGATGGACTGCTATATATATCATATTTGTGTTTTCAAAATGCAGGGAAATAACAGAAAACAAACAAAATAGTGGCAATACAGGCACTTTGCCGTCTGCCAGCGGACGGCAAAGCCCTTTGCCGTCGGTAGGCGGACGGCAAAGGTGCCACGTGGCAGCAACCTGTGCAACCTGGGAGCATCAAGTCTGACCATTTGGTCATTTTGTCGTCTGCTGGCAGACGGCAAAGACCAGCCCTGGCAGACGACAAACACTAAGCAGAAGTGACGGTTAGCCACGGGTCTGCTGCCGTCATAGGGCTGACGGCAAAGTTTGCCGTCCGCCGGCAGATGGCAAAGTCTGCCGTTAGCCACCTAACGGGGCTAACAGCTATTCTTTGCCGTCCATGATCTTTCCCGTCTGCTGTCGTTAGGCAGATGGCAAAGAAAGTCATTACCGTGACTTTTAGTGTCGGAAGTGTTTGCCGTCCGTGGCAGACGGCAAAGCGGTTTGCCGTCGGTGGCCTTGTTCTTTGCCGTCTGCTATGGCAGATGGCAAATTAGCTGATTCCTGTAGTGATAGTTTCTATTTGCAAGAATAAGAACATCATTAATTCTACCAAATGGCTTTTTAATAGTAGAATCCGCAAGATGCAAATTAAGAGAACATTCATCTATATTGGTAAAACCTAGCACATCACATAGAGATTTTGGAATTGTGGAAACGCTATCACCTAAATGACATAAAGCATTGCACTCATAATTTTTAATTTTAACTTTAATGGTGGGTTCCCACTCATCATATAATTTTCTAGGAATTGAAATTTCTAGTTCTAGCTTTTGTTCTAACGCTTTCATCATTGCTTCTACAATGTGTTTAGTAAAAGCCTTGTTTTGTTCATAGGCATTGCGTGAATTTAGCATGGATTGTAACAAAGAAATACACTCAATCAAAGAACAACTATCATAATTAAAGTCTTTGTAATCCAAGAGAGTGGGCACATCGCTAGTTAAAGTTTTTACCTCTCCAGACCCACTTTTATTAATTTTTTCATCAAGATTTTCACCCTCCGAATTATGGGGACGCTTTCTAGCTAAAGTTGACTCTTCTTTAGTCCTTTTTTCATAAAGTTTTATATTGCTAAACAAGGAATCAATATATTAAACACCAATCATTTTAATATCCTCATCATTATTACGATAGAAACCGGGAGGAATCGCTTTTTCTAAAAATTCTCGTTTAGCTTTTAGCATAGCGGTTCTTTTCTTACTCTCATCCATGGAGACATATAAAGCTTTAATTGATTCATTAATATCAATTTTGGGTGGCAAAATTTTAGTCTTAAAATTTTCCACATCATGAATGATTCTATCAATGCTCCTAGACATATCATCAAGTTTGCTTAATTTTTCTTCTATCGAAGTGTTGAAAACTTTTTGAGCATTAATAAATTCTTTAATATTACTTTTAAGATCAGAGGGTATCCTATTATTATTATTATAAGGATTACCATAGGAATTGCCAAAATTATTTTCCAGGAAACGGCCTAGGATTAAAATTACCTCTATAAGGATTAATATTAAAATTGTTTCGCGAGACAAAATTCACATCTACGGGATCATTATGTTGCTCAATCAAGGTGGATAAAGGCACATCATTAGGATCAATAGGAGTATTTTTGCTAGCAACCAATTTCATAAGTGCATCAACTTTATCACTCAAAGTACTAATTTCTTCAACATAATTCACCTTTTTACTAGTAGGAACTCTTTCAGTATGCCATTGTGAATAATTTGCCATAATATTATCAAGAAATTTAGTAGCTTCCCCCAACGTAATCTCCATAAAAGTACCACCCGTGGCGGAATCTAAAAGATTTCTAGAAACAAAATTTAATCCCGCATAAATTTTTTGTATGATCATCCACAAATTTAAACCATGAGTAGGGCAATTTTTTATCATTAATTTCATCCTTTCCCAAGATTGGGCAACATGTTCATGATCAAGTTGCTTGAAATTCATAATTTGATTTCTAAGGGAAATAATTTTTGCGGGAGGAAAATACTTGGTAATAAAAGCATCTTTACACCTATCCCAAGAATCGATACTATTTCGTGGTAAAGATAAAAACCAAAATTTTGCACGATCCCGCAATGAGAACGAGAATGAATTGAATTTCACAATATCATTATCCACATCTTTTTTCTTTTGCATATCACACAATTCTACGAAAGTGTTAAGATGGGATGCAACATCTTCATTAGGACTACCAGAAAATTGTTCTTTCATGACAAGATTTAACAAAGCGGCATTAATATCACAAGTCTCCACACTAACGGTGGGAGGAGCAATCGGAGTACTAATAAAATCATTATTATTAGTATTGGAAAAATCACACAATTTTGTATTTTCTTGAGACATCGCGGCTACGCAAACAAGATAACAAGCAAGCAAAGAAGCAAACAAGAAAAAAAGCAAACGGAAAATATTTTTGTATTTTTGTAAAAACTTTTTAGAAGTGGGGGAGATGAAAACGAGAGGCAAAGGCAAATAAAATAAATGCAAGGAGATGAAAGTTTATGCGTAGGTACTTGATAGATGTTGATGATGTCTCCCCGGCAACGGCGCCAGAAATTCTTCCTGTTACTTGTGAGCTGCGTTGGGATCTCCCCGAAGAGGAGGGGATGATGCAATACAGTAGATATAAGTATTTCCCTCAGTTATGAAACCAAGGTTATCAATCCAGTAGGAGAATCACGCAACAACTCGTTAGCAGCACCTGCACACAAAATAACAAATCCTCGCACCCAACGCGAACAAGGGGTTGTCAATCCCTTGGCAGTTAATTGCAAGATTAAATTGTATGGTGATAGATAGATAGATCGAACAAAATACAAAATAAAATAAATAAAGTAAAATTGCAGCAAGGTATTTTTAGGATTTTCAATATATGATTAAGGTAGACCCGGGGGCCATAGTTTTCACTAGAGGCTTCTCTCTTGAAAATAGCATACGGTGGGTGAACAAATTACTGTTGGGCAATTGATAGAAAAGCAAATAATCATGACGATATCCAAGGCAATGATCATGTATATATGCATCACGTCCGAGACAAGTAGACCGAAACGATTCTGCATCTACTACTATTACTCCACACATCGACCGCTATCCAACACGCATTTAGAGTATTAAGTTCATAAAGAATAGAGTAACGCCTTAAGCAAGATGACATGATGTAGACAAAGTAAACTCACGCATGAATAAACCCCATATTTTTACCCTTAATAGCAACGATACATACGTGTCATGTCCCTTTCTGTCACTGGGATTGAGCACCGCAAGATCGAACCCATTACAAAGCACCTCTCCCATTGCAAGATAAATCAATCTAGTTGGCCAAACCAAATCAATAGATCGGAGAGAAATACGAAGTTATAACAATCATGCATAAAAGAGTTCAGAGAAAACTCAAATAATATTCATGGATAATCTGATCATAAACTCACAATTCATCGGATCCTAACAAACACACCGCAAAAAGTGATTACATCGGATAGAACTCCAAGAACATCGATGAGAACATTGTATTGAAGATCAAAAAGAGAGAAGAAGCCATCTAGCTACTAACTATGGACCCGAAGGTCTATGGTAAACTACTCACGCATCATCATAAGGGCAGCAAGGTTGATGGAGAGCCCCTCCGTGATCGAACCCCCCTCCGGCAGAGTGCCAGAAAAGGGCTCCAGATGGGATCTCTCGAGAACAGGAACTTGCGGCGGCGGAAAAAGTATTTCATGGACTCCCCTGTAGGTTTCCCGATTTTTGAGAATTTATAGTGATGGAATTAGGTCAAACGGAGCAGAGGTGGGCCCACGAGGCACCAGGGCGCGCCACCCCCCTGGGGCGCGCCATAGTGGCTCGTGGCCACCTCCTCTGTCTTCTGGCCCTCCCCCGAAGCTTCTAGTGTCTCTTATGTCCAGAAAAAAATCTTCAAAAAGTTTTGTGGCATTTGGACTTCGTTTGGTACTGATATTCTGAAAAACCAAAAACAGGCAAAAAACAACAACTGGCACTGGCACTAAGTTAATAGGTTAGTCCCAAAAAATGATATATAATTGTTTGTAAATGTATATAAAACATCCAAGATTGATACTATAATAGCATGGAACAATCAAAAATTATAGATACGTTGGAGACGTATCACATACCTGCTCGTCCCCGCGCGGGGTTGGGTAGCTCTCGGCGTGCGCTTGCCCGTTCATGGAAGTTAATCCCGGGCGAGTGGAGGCCAGATCTGAATCTGGCAAATAGCCCTGGGTGGCTAGGTGCTCCAGTTGAAGGTGCGTAACGGAGTAGCTCCCCCAGTCACCCCTAATGGGGCCATGGGGTCGCCTCGAGGATCCCGCGTCGCTCGCCATTGTTTAGAGCTCTCGGGGTTGGACCTGGGAAGAGAAGGGAAGGCTTGCGGGGATTGTCGAAGGGGGCTTGAGATGCGCTTTGTCATAACCCTGTGCTATGTATATATGAATAAAATGGGCCGACGCTTCGACGTCTCGCCATAAAGCGACTCGATTCCCCAGAAGGCACGGTGATCAAGGTCAGAGACCGGAAGCCACGTGAAGTGGGCCCGGACCCCGAGTAAAACTGTCAGACCGAAGACTTCAAGGCCGAGCTAAAAAAACTAGAACTCGCCTGTCGAGCCAAAGACTCCGGGACCGAAGTTTAAAGATGTCGTCCTCGGCGTCGAAGACCAGTTCAGGGGCTACTGACGGTGTTCTGGATTAGGGGGTGCAAACCTAGTCGGCCCATAATCCTCGGCTGGGCCTGGGGGGCCCTCATTCTCCTTCGGATGGACTCCGGAAGCTGCACGCCCAGACGTGATCAAGACTGCGCCTACCGAAGACTTGGCGTATACTCCAAAACATCTCCTACTGCCTCCATACGCGTCCCTGGATACCGACCATGTAACCTAGATGCCCTACCTGGCGTATATATAAGCCGAAGGGTTTAGCCCATAGAGGGGACGGAATCACAATTGCCATTCACCAGCCTTAGGGTTAGATCTCTCCTTACGATCTCGAGGTAGATCAAGCTTGTACTCGATACTTCATCATTAATATAATCAAAGCAGGACGTAGGGTATTACCTCTTCGAGAGGGCCCGAACCTGGGTAAACACTGTCCCCTTCATTCTTGTTACCACCGATCCGAGATCCACAGCTCGGGACCCCCTACCCCGAGGTCTACCGGTTTTACCACCGACAGCGTTGAAGATGCCCTAAGTTAACTTTTTTTTTTTGCATGTGGTAATTGGTCTATTACGACTGGCTCGTTGTGCGCTTTAAATGGGCCGTGTTGACATTTAATATGGGCGTGCTGTTCATTGTGTTGTTTCCTTTTATCGGTATGGTCTTACTTGATGCAAACGGTATGGTCTCTTCGAGGTGAAGAGAGGTACTGGGTGGCAGGGGCGGAGCTATGTTGGGGCCAAAATGGACCTTGGCCCTCCCAGCCCGATAAAAATTAGGGAAGGATGACAGAGAAATTGAGCCTGAAAGACAAGTGTTGTGTATAATTTCTTAGTGTGGCCCACCCAGCAAGCAGCCTGAAGCTTTGCCACTGCTGGGTCACCGTAATGTTATTGCACGTCGCAGTGTTGGTATCTACTTTCACATGAGCCCTGCATGCACACCATTATTACCTACGAGTAGGCTCATTAGCCCTCAGGCAACAAAGCACACTCTTAGGAACGGCCACACAAACGACCCTCGAAGGCCCAAGCCACCACACAACCCATCATTTTTAGGAAGCTTAGTAACTTAGTAGATTCTCGCAAAAAAAAACTTAGTAGATTCTCGAAGGTCCTTCCCTCATTTGCGCATCATTTATGATAGTCTCTTCATGGACCTACATCAGTCGTGATTAGAGATGAAAAAGGTAATTTTATTGTGTCTCAGTGTAGTTTCATCCCTATCGCTGCAGATGTGATGACCATTAAAGTGTTTTTTGTTTCTTTGAACTTGGAACAACTTGCATCCCAAACTTACGGTGGACCGATCGAATCGACGGTCACAGCATCAGTTACATCAAGCGGGAGATTTGGTGGCCATAATGCTTGGCACTCCGCATTACTCCGGCACCCATACGATGCCAGCATATGAGCTGGTTTATTACAACTTGTAGGACAATATGAGACATGAGAATCAATAAATCCTAGCTGAAGCTTGTACTTTGCCTCCCTCAAGAGCACACCAAGAGGACCACGGTCAAGGCTAGTAGAGGATACTGCATGTTGGAGAGCCATGCAATCCGTTTCAAACACAACACGTCCCATCCCTTCTATCTCGGCTACCTGGATGGCGTTCAGAAGGGCCGACTCCTCGGCATGAAGAGCTTCGGTCTGATGTACTAGGGGCCTGTTCGGGGACCCTCCCGCTCCGTGACTCCGCTCCCGGAGCAGCCGGAGCCGCAGTTCAAAATCATGGATCCGGGAACAGATACTCCGCGGATCCTTGGATTTGGCGGAGCTGGTGGTTTCCCGAACAGCTCCTAGGTGTCCAGTTGCCGCACAAATCCACCCCCTCATTATCTCTAGCCAGCATACCCCATCCTCCTGTGCCATCCGGATAAAAAGCAGCATCAATATTGATTTTGACCATTAAAGTGTTAGCTATACAGAATGGTTTGAATTTTGCTAATCTCATGGGCTTTCAACGAGTGGAGGCTGAATCAGACTCCCTAAATGTCATTAATTTTTGCACTGGGCTCTGGGCAAACAAGATGGTGGAACCCGGAGACGGCAATCTTTGCAAAATGCATGGGCACAGCTACGGCTATTGGATATGTCATGTTTAAACACTGTTTTTGTTCTGCTAATAAAGCGACGCATGTTCAAGCTAATTGTAGTTTTTGTAATAAGATTTCTCTTGATTGGGTAGATGAGCCCTCGGCCTGCTTAGCCAACAAGCTCGTGGACGATGTATCTGTGTTTTGAGATTAATGAAGCCAGTCATAATGACCTTTCCTAAAAGAAAAATCTCTTCACGGACCTAGGGAAGGCCTTGATGCTTGGGGTGCTGAACATGAAGATTCTGAGAGTGAAAAATGATGGTTAATGCAAATATTTTTATTCGGAGGAGGTGGAGTGTGCCGTTAAACTCACGAGGAGTGATTCCACTATAGGGCTTGATGGATTTTCGGTTTTGTTCCGTAAGAAGTTATGGGGAGTTCTGAAACATTCGGTAATGTTGTTATCTCATTTTTTTTTTAGCATCATAAACTTTATTCATCAAATGATAGCCAGATCGTTTACATAATGGTGAAGAATAAAGTCAGGGATGACAGTTTCCCATGCTTGAGACTTGCCAGAACTAATACAATGTTTTGCTAAAGCATCCGCGACCGAATTGGCCTCTCTACTACAGTGATCAAAAGTGATACTAGCAAACTCCAGTGCCAGGAGGGAGCACTCGGCTATGATTGGCACGCCTGTTCCCATATATGCATTTGGATCAGAAATGGCCTCAAGTGCATTGAGACAGTCAGACTCGACTGCCAAATTCGTGCACCCCAGATTTGCTCCAAGATTTAACCCACATCGAATAGCGATTAGTTCTGCTACTTCTACACTCGCCACATGCGGTAATAGATGAGTCGCTGCACCTAGGAACTTACCATGGTGGTCGCGGGCAATGACACCACAAGATCCCGTGAACCTATCCGCATGAAAAGAAGCATCAACATTTATTTTAACAGCTCCCACCGCGGGCTTCTTCCATATATGACCCCGCTTGCGAGTAGGCTGATTTGGAGTGTTTGCTCGTAAAAAATTTGTTGCTAGCACCCGGATCGTCATTGCTGCTTGTTGAGGCATCTGAATTATCTCACCCTTTGTATGGATTCTCCTTTGCCACCAAATAAACCACATTGCTACAAGGGCGAGCTCAGCTATAGGAATGTTATGTACTGACAGACTGCATCTGGATCAGGCTGTCAAGGTTAATAGAGCCCGATCGGTCCTGGCAAACCACCCGTTCAATCTCCTGTGATAGCCCTAGCTCCGTCCAAATTGCGTGCGCCCCGGTACAAGTGAACAAGCAATGTTGTATATCTTCTAATCCGATGGAACAGATCGGACATTGCGGGATCAGAGGAATATGTCTATTAGCAAGGACACCATAGCATGGTAGAACCCCCTTCAACACTTTCCAGCCAAAGTGTTTGATCTTCCCTGGTAGTCGCAGTTTCCAAAGATCTTTCCAAGCTCCATTTAATGAGGCACTACTTGGGCTAGTCCGATTCAAGTGCTGTCCGAAGTGATGCTCAAATTCAACATGGTATGCCGAACGCACGGAAAAGGTCCCAGTCCTTGTATGTTGCCAAGCTACAAAATCTTCAACGGCCTCCACATGAAGAGGAATTTGTAGAATTCTATCCACATGAAGAGGAATTTGTTGTTATCTCATTACTTACATAGGGGGGCTCGGGAGGTTCATAGGACTAATTTTGGTGTCTTAACTCCGGTTACATAGGGGGACTCGGGAGGTTCATAGGGGGAGAGCCTCATTTAAGTTACCTCCTAAACAAAACTACTTCGCACATGACTCCTTGAATCTGATTGCCATACGACATGTGATCCAACGGCCATGCTCCACTCAACACACATAATGGAAGGCTGGGTTGAGTTGTCGTGCAAAAATTGTGCAACTAGGGCCGTGCGTGTAGCAACGTTCCCTTCTAGAACACTAAGCTACCTTTCAAGGGAGCTTCCCGGTGAATCAGGGTTGCGGACTGCGTGAAGGGCCCCACCTGTATGTGTCTAGAGCGCTGGCTCTGACTCTTGGGTGTGTTCACATGTACTCATAGCGCTTGCTGGGCTGTATTCCAACTTTGGATTCATTTGCTTCCTTGCCTCTTGACAATTTGGAACCAACCAACCAACCAACCAAGTGATTCATTCTCTTCTTCCTCATGCATGTACATACATCAACCTCTTAAGAGCATCTACAGTTAGGCGTCTCAAACCCCCAACGCCAGGGCGGATGGCCCGGCCAGTGACTGGTCAAAAAAATGCGACCTAGCCGGGCGCCTCAAACCGGCCTCAAACGCCTGGGCTGACCGGCACCCCTCCTATCGAGCCCAAATCTAGGGCGGATATGGGGAGGCCCGGGCGTGACAGGGTGCGTTCACCACGTCGGATCCGTCCCACGCTGGCCTACCCCGACCCACATATATTCGTTCCCATCCACTCCTCGGACCAAACCCTAGCCACTCCACTCCACTCCACTACCCTTCGCCCCCAAGCTCACTTTTGGCGAACTCTGGCCTTCTCCGGCATGGCGGGCAACGGATCCGAGTCCTCCGCCAGCCAATCTGCTAACTGAGACCTCATCCCAGTCGGGTCCGAGAAGGAGATGGCCATCTGCATTGCGCTTCGCCGCGCCGGCGAGGAGAATGCCCAACAGCGGTCGGACTCAATCCGCCGGGAATCCATCGCCTCCGCCCAAATGGCGCGTGGATTCGGCATGCTGCGCGTCATCGCTGCCTTGCTGGAGCTCCGTCTAGCGTCTGAACGCCTTGGCGGACGCGCATCCCCTTCGTTGACGCGCCGACGACGAGGCCATCCATGGCTCGTTCGCTGAGGGTATGGCGTGGCGTGCCCGCCGTGCGAGGCAGAAGGCGCGGAAGGCTACGGAAGCCCTCACGGCCGACGTCGGCGAGCTAGAGTCACACTCTCCGGCACCTCAACGGATGGCCTACAACCCCGGGTAGTGCAGCCGCATCGTGGTGGACGTGTTGGCCTCCCCCGAACACGACAAATCCATCGTCGACCTCACATCAACCAGCACTGTGAAGGCTCCGGACTCTGATGAGGAAGAGTAGGGCATGAAAAACGGTGGCGCCTCGAGTTCCGTGAGCCGGTGCGTGTCCCATGTCCTACTCTACCTCGCCGGCGACCGAAGCAACACTTCGAGGGGTGCAGCCGGCCGCCGGACATGGGCACGATGGAGCCGGACGAGTTTCGCTTAGATTAGGTTTCACGTTGCATGTAATTGTATGGATTTGAGGTTTCGTAATTGAGGTATCCGGTTGTGCAAATGATTTTTTGAGGTGTGACCGGTCACTATCTGAGGGGTCAGATTTGGTGTATCCGGCTATAGATGCTCTAAGAAGATGGTATTGTTAGGCATGCGAGCAAAGACATATATCACATAACGTAAATCAATAAGCTAGTCGTCATTCACCCATATATACCACATAACATACATAGCACAAAATACATACATGGTCCTAAAAGGGCAGTTCACAATCTCGGATTAAGTGCCACAGCAGGGATCCAAAAAGATAGCTAGTCCACAATCTCCTATTAGCAGCATTCATGTCAATGCCAAGCAATGTTGGTGATGATATTCATGCGTCAGCTCTAGTTTTTTAACTACTGGAGTATGTCACTATGCTCAGCGTTTCCTCTTAAGGCCGCACCGCTGGAGGAGGTACCCGATGCCGTCCCCCAAGGTCGCTTTCCTATCATCCTTGTTGTTCCACAGCACAGGTACGGTGGTTCGGCCGCCAGGGTTGTACTCATTGATATCGCACAGAGCACCGACCACCAACACGTACGCGTCTTCGCCACACTTTTCTTTCAGTTTTCCCAGCTTCCCATCATCCTCGAGAAGAATTAGCTAACACCAATGCGCGCGCCATTAGGTTAGATAAACGAGAGATACTAAGTCCATTCTGAAAATGGGCGATGTTAACAAACAACTTCAAAACTTACAAGGACCTTGTGGCTGGGCTGACTGGCAAATTATTCATACATATAGGAATTGCATACCGTGCAAATGTTGTCTGAACCTTAAATTCTAGTACGTACCACAGTACAGCAAAACATGGCGAACAAAAACTGTTTATGCATTCTCAAAAGATAAAAAAAACTGTTTATGTGTGTTACAAGACGAAGACACTAGTATATGCTTACGACAAGTTCAGGAAAAAACTCTTGTCGAGCTTTGAGCTCCAACTATCGATGTATTATCCCAAATTTCAGCAGCTAAGAGACGAGATGTGTCCAACTTAGCCAAGGAAGAAGGAACTGAGAATGAACACTTGATGAAACAAATTTGCCACAGCCAAGTCCGAGCAGAGAATACCATTTGCTCTCCCTAATTTAGCTGACTAAGGAATATCATAAGCTTGTTATTACCATGCGACAATGTGGCAAGTTTTTTATCGTGAAAAGTTTGGTTTGCATCACACACAGCCCCATGAGAAACTGCTAGATGTACTTTGTTCTAAAAGCTGACGAATTACAGATAACTTAACTGGTATACAACTGACCTGACCGTCAGCTTAAGAGAAAAGTGACAAAAGGAAGAAAGCAAGTGTCGAGTAAATACAAATCGCCATTTATTAAATTAGATGCTATACATCTCAATCAAGAGCAGCTAACATTAACATAAGGTTCTGCCCGTGTGTGTCTATGCTTATAGTAATAGGTTAGCTAAGTTTCATTTAGCACCTCATGGATGTTAGATGTGTGTTTGGTGCTGTACTACCGCACCAGTGCGGTACTACCGCTCTGAGTGCGGTACTACTGCTTGTATACCTCACATGTATATGTACTGGCCTTTGGCCCACTGTGAATACTAGTTGCTCATTATCCAACATGGTATCAGATGCCAGGTTCCTCCTCCACCTCTACCGTCGTTGCCGCTAGAGCAACTCCGGCCGACATCTCTGCCCCGCGCCGGCCTGGTCCGGCCGCGGCTGCGGCTGCTCCTCCCCGTCGTCTACCCCGCACCGCGTCGGTCGCCGGCCGCCTCTGCCTCGCGCCAACTCGGTCTCCGGCCGTCCCTGCTCGCGCTGGCCGGCCCCTGCTCGCGGACGACCCGGCCGCCCCTGACCGCGCCGGCTCCGGCCGCCCCCGTCCGCCAGGCCCCCCCCTCCGCGCCGTCCCGCGCCCGCCCCCCTCCTCCGACCAGCTCCTGCCTGTGCTCCTCCTCGCTCGGCAGCGATTTGGTCGATCCCGATCCCGATTCAGCGGCTCTGCGCGGTACTACCGCTTAGCATAGCGGTACTACCGCCCTGTGCAAAGCGGTACTACCGCTGGCAAGAGCGGTACTACCGCCCGTTACTGCCGCCCTACTTCCGCTTGAAGGCCAGGCATACCAGAAGACATAAAATAAGCGGAAGTGCCCACGGCACTGGACCGCGGAAGTACCGCACAAGCGGTACTACCGCGTAGCATAGCGGTACTACCGCCCTGCGCGGCGCGGTACTACCGCTGGCAAGGGCGGTACTACCGCTCGAAGCGGTACTACCGCTGAGAAGTGTGGTACTACCGCGCACTCAGGCGTCATGTCTTCGTCGGGCTATGTCGCTGTTCCTCGGTGCTCGGTGATCTTCGATGGCACCAACTATGCTGAGTTTGTGGGTTTCATGCGCATCCACATGCGAGGTCTTCTCCTGTGGGGCGTTCTCTCTGGCGAGGTTCCCTGTCCGCCTTGCCCTATTGCACCTGTGGCTCCTACCCCGCCGGTGCCGCCTGTTCTTGCTGCTAATGCTTCTCAGGCTGATCGGGATACAGCCAAGGCCCTTGACGATGCTGCGGTTGATGCTTATGATCAGCAGGTATCTGCCTACTCAGATGCTCTTTCTGCTTACCGAGATGATCTGTCTGCTTACACTCAGTGGTGCAACGATGATGCTCGAGCTGCTGCTGTTCTTACTGCGAGTGTCTTACCTCAGTTTGCGTCTGAGTTCATGGGTCTCGGTCCTGTTGCTGCGATGTGGTCCTATCTTTGTCAGCGATATTAGCCATCTGGTGATGCTCTCTACTTATCTGTGGTGCGTCAGGAGCACGCTCTTCATCAGGGTGACTCTTCTGTTGATGAGTTCTACTCACAGAGCTCTGCCATCTGGCGCCAGCTTGACTCTCTCAGGACTGTTGTTTGTGGTACTTGCCGGTGTTGCCAGACTGTGCGGTCTGACTTGGAGTTTCATCGCCTCCATGAGTTCTTATCTCGCCTTCGTCCAGAGTTTGAGCCTCGGCGTGCTCACCTGCTTGCTCGTGGTCATGTTCCTATTTCGGAGGTGCTTGCAGAGCTTCGTGCTGAGGAGACACGCCTCCGTTCTGCTGGTCTGCTTGTGGTTCCCACTGTTCTTGCTGCCCGAGCTCCTGTGTCGTCTGCTCGCCTCACCACTCCACCGCTCCTGCCTACACCTCCAGGGGGGGCGGGTCACCCTCCTTCTTCAGGAGAGGGTCGGCCGCGCTCGCACACCTTCTGTGGCTACTGCAACAGGCCAGGTCACCCAGAGTCTGATTGTCACAAGAAGCGGAAAGACCTGAAGCGCTCTTCTTCTAGTGGGACTCGTGCGTCCTCCTCGACTTTGTCGCTCACTGACCAGGATATTGTGCGGCTCAAGCGCATGTTGGCTTCCTCTGGTTCTTCCTCGACGGGTTCTGTTGCTGCTGTGACTGCCACCACCACTCCGCCCCCGCCGGAGCCTACTTAGTCAGGTACATCCTCGTGGGTTCTGGATTCTGGAGCTTCTTTTCATATGTCTTCTGATTCTTCTACTTTATCTTCTCTTCGACCTCTTGATTTTCCTCTTAATGTTCTCACTGCCGATGGCACACCTCTTCCTGTTGCTAGTCGTGGCATCCTTTCCACTCCGTCTTTTTCGGTTCCTAGTG
The DNA here is from genome assembly GCA_039707655.1 of Elymus sibiricus. Lineage (NCBI taxonomy): Eukaryota > Viridiplantae > Streptophyta > Magnoliopsida > Poales > Poaceae > Elymus > Elymus sibiricus. Next base: position 363,975,078 of record CM077672.1, read on the forward strand.
TTTCTCATGTTCCTCGTCTTACCATGAATCTCTTTTCCGCTGCCCAACTTACTGATTCTGGCTGTCGTGTCATTCTTGATGCCGACTCTTGCTCTGTTCAGGATCGTCGCACTCAGGCTCTGGTTGGCGGTGGCCCTCGGCGCCGTGAGTCTGAGGGCCTTTGGGAGGTTGACTGGCTTCGTGTTCCTTCCGCTGCTACCACATACGCCAGTTCTCATGCTCTTGCTGCCTCCTCTTTTGCGTCCTTCCAGCAGTGGCATCATCGACTTGGTCACATTTGTGGCTCTCGCTTGTCCTCATTAGTACACCAAGGCGTCTTAGGGTCTGTCTCCGGTGATGTTTCGTTGCATTGTGAAGGTTGTAGGCTTGGCAAACAGACTCAGTTACCGTATCCTACCAGTGAGTCTGTATCTCAGCGTCCTTTTGACTTAGTTCATTCTGATGTATGGGGTCCTGCTCCTTTTGACTCGAAAGGGGGTCATCGCTACTATGTTCTGTTTATTGATGATTTCTCTCGCTATACTTGGCTTTATTATATGAAATCTCGCAGCGAGGTTCTCCCCATATACAAACGTTTTGCTGCCATGGTTCGCACTCAATTTTCCACGCCTGTCCGTATCTTCCGTGCTGACTCAGCTGGAGAGTATATCTCTCACATGTTGCGTGGTTTTCTTGCAGAGCAGGGCACTCTTGCCCAATTCTCTTGCCCAGGTGCCCATGCTCAGAATGGAGTTGCTGAACGCAAACATCGCCATTTGCTTGAGACGGCTCGTGCGATGATGATCGCCGCCTCTCTTCCACCCCATTTTTGGGCTGAGGCCGTTTCCGCATCCACCCACCTCATCAACATTCAGCCTTCGGCTGCCTTGAAGGGTGGTATTCCTATGGAGCGTCTCTCTGGTCGCTCTCCTGACTACTCCGCTCTTCGTATGTTTGGATGCGTGTGCTATGTTCTTCTTGCTCCGCGAGAACGAACCAAGTTGACTGCTCAGTCAGTTGAGTGTGTTTTCCTTGGCTACAGTGATGAGCACAAGGGCTATCGCTGTTGGGATCCTGTTGGTCGCCGTCTGCGCATTTCTCGTGATGTGACGTTCGATGAGTCTCGTTCTTACTATCCACGTCCCTCCTCCTCGAGCTTTTCCGTGGAAGATATTTCCTTCCTTCTCCTTCCTGACACATCTCCCACTGTGCCTCTTGTTCTTCCCTCTCCCCCGGTGCGTCCCCCTACACCACCGATTCCACCATCCCCTCCCTCCTCCTACTCTCCCTCGTCTCCACCATCCCCTCCCTCCCCACCCTCCTCCCCAGTCTTTCGACCTCACTCCCCGTTTCCTCTCCACTACACTCGTCGTCCTCGTGCCGTGGATGATCCTACTGATGTGCCCTCTACTTCCAGTGCACCTCCTCTCACGCCTCCGCCGGTCCATAACCTCCGTGTTAGGCCTTGTCCCCCACCTGATCGCTATTCTCCTGACCGGTATGGTCTTTCTGCCATTGCTGAGCCCACCACCTATCGGGCTGCCATGACTCAGCCTGAATGGCAGCTTGCGATGGCCGAGGAGCTTGCGGCGCTTGAGCGCAATGGCACGTGGGATCTGGTTTCTCTTCCCTCCGGTGTTCGTCCCATCACCTGCAAGTGGGTCTATAAGATTAAGACTCGCTCCGATGGTTCCCTTGAGCGATACAAAGCTCGTCTTGTGGCTCGTGGCTTTCAGCAGGAGCAGGGACGCGATTATGATGAGACATTCGCTCCTGTGGCCCACATGACCACTGTCCGCACTCTCCTTGCTGTGGCTTCTATTCGTCATTGGTCTGTATCTCAGCTTGATGTCCAGAACGCTTTTCTCAATGGTGAGTTGCGTGAGGAGGTTTATATGCAGCCACCACCGGGGTACTATGCTCCTGATGGTATGGTCTGCCGACTTCGCCGCTCCCTCTATGGTCTTAAACAGGCCCCTTGCGCCTGGTTCTCGCGGTTCGCCTCTGTCGTTACTGCCGCTGGCTTCTTGCCTAGTGATCATGATCCAGCACTGTTTGTCCACACCTCTTCTCGTGGACGGACTCTTCTCCTTCTATATGTGGATGACATGATCATCACTGGTGACGATTCTGAGTATATTGCCTTTGTTAAGGCCCGCCTCCGGGAACAGTTTCTGATGTCTGATCTTGGTCCTCTTCGCTACTTTCTTGGGATCGAGATTTCTGAGACCTCTGCAGGCTTCTTCATCTCCCAGGAAAAATATATTCAGGATCTTCTTACTCGTGCCGCTCTCGGTGATGAGCGCACTGTTATGACTCCTATGGAGCTCAACGTTCAGCTTCGTGCTTCTGACGGTGACCCTCTTCCTAATCCCACTCGCTATCGCCACCTCGTTGGGAGCCTTGTCTATCTTGCTGTTACGCGTCCTGACATCTCCTATCCTGTCCACATTCTCAGTCAGTTTGTTTCAGCCCCCACCTCTGTCCACTATAGTCACCTCCTCCGTGTTCTACGATATCTTCGTGGCACGATCTCTCATCGCCTTTTCTTTCCCCGCTCCAGTTCTCTCGAGCTCCAGGCCTACTCTGATGCTACGTGGGCTAGTGATCCCTCTGATCGACGCTCGCTGTCTGCTTACTGTGTCTTCCTTGGTGGCTCTCTTATTGCCTGGAAGACAAAGAAACAGACTGCGGTTTCTCGCTCGAGTACAGAGGCTGAGTTGCGAGCGATGGCTATGCTGACGGCTGAGGTGATCTGGTTACGATGGTTACTTGAGGATTTTGGTGTGTCTGCTACTACATCGACTCCCTTACTGTCAGACAGTACCGGTGCTATCAGTATTGCGCGTGACCCGGTGAAGCATGAGCTCACCAAGCACATCGGTGTGGATGCCCACTTTGTACGTGCTGCTGTGCAGGATCAGACACTGGTCTTCACTATGTGCCCTCTGAGTTACAGTTGGCGGACTTCTTCACGAAGGCACAGACTCGAGCGCAGCATGGCTTCTTTCTCTCCAAACTCAGTGTTGTTGATCCATCATGAGTTTGAGGGGCGCGGGGGGGGGGGGGGGTGTTAGATGTGTGTTTGGTGCGGTACTACCGCACCAGTGCGGTACTACCGCTCTGAGTGCGGTACTACCGCTTGTATACCTCACATGTATATGTACTGGCCTTTGGCCCACTATGAATACTAGTTGCTCATTATCCAACAATGGAGAGTTCAGGCATATGCATAGATTATATTTTCCCCATTTTTTTTATTAATGTGCGAATTTTTGTTGCTTATGCCCCACTATATTTATGTAAGAATATCAAGGGGAGTAAATAAACTTGGTGTCTCCAGTTTTCAGCTTTCACCACAATTTACTTATAAATATGTCTACCATGTTAATGTTTGCACAGCAGGAATTTCACTGTTAAATTGAAAGCTCAAGATTACAAGTTATTAGAGAACAACAAATGTGAAGATTATTACCTTCTGTTTGCCTTTGTCGTCATCAGGGACAACTTTAAAAGGGTGCCACTGTGGATTTTTAATCTCATCCTCCCACTCTGAACAAAGAATGGTAGCCTCAATTTCTGACATCTTATGTTTGCAAGCATTGACAAATGAACTCGAATCAAGATCACCCATTCTTTTAATGCCGACATTTGTCTGGCCACTTGTAACATCCCCAAGCCCTGCAGCGTATGCAACAGATAGCTCTAAGATGCAATTCAGATAAAATACTGGGGAGGTGCAAGTGTTCAATCAATGAGGTAACTTACCTTTATTAGCTTCTTCCAAGCATCTTGCAACTCATCGTTGCTCTTCAGGTCCTTCGTAACCAGAATCCCATGGATTGATTCCATGTATTCTATTTTATCATCCTTCTCTTGTAGCTCCTTATTAAGTTCATCTATTTTCCTCTTTGATTCAGAGTCTTTCTGCTTCATTACTTCCAACTGTCCCTTCAGCTGCTTTATTTCAAACTCAAGGTTCCCTGTGGCATCCGGTTTCTGCTGTAACTGCAGTATCGAGTAACAGATGTGACTTTATATTCACATATAATTTGCATCCCTAGCTGGAGTAGGAGTGATATGCTATCATTTATAAAGTCACAGCCTGCCCTTATTCCTTCCTAGTTACTGACCATGTTGTTTGGTGTTTTATGAACACACGCAGATTCGAAAACCTTTTGAACTGGTGATTTAAATGGTTTCACTAAGGGCTGACAGTTGGACTAAGTAAGCTAGCATGAATTTGCAGAACTCGAGGAGTCTGAATTTAAAACTTCCCTAGTAGAACTCTATTATGAGTAGTATTATAAATATATGAGGAACAGGGGACGGTAGAGCATCTTTTCATTGAATGCCCTTTTGCTAAGATTTTATGGCGCATAATTTATTTCTCTTATGATCTCCCTCCTCCAACGAATATTACTAATATGTTTGGCAATTGGTTGAATGGAGTTGACAAAAATTCTAAGGATCGAATTCGCATAGGTGTGTCGGCCTTATGTTGGTCAATATGGAGATGTAGAAATAATCTAGTGTTTAACAAACAAAAAACTTTTAATATCTTGCAGGTTATCCATATGGTGGTTCATTGGGTACAGCTATGGGCACTCCTTTCTCCTCAGGTGCAGAGGGATGTTATGGTTTCTGGATGCACCCATCTCCTGACGGTTGCTCAGGATATCTTGTCCCGGGCTGGATGGCGGCATATTAGTCGACTACAGGATGCTTAGTTTGCTATATGTCTTCTTAGCCACTTTGTTCCGCTGGTTGATTTTGGTCTCAACTTTGAGCGATCCTTGATTTGTAATACATTTCACTATGTTACTCTGAGACTACTTTAATAAAAGGCTGTGTGCATCCTCAGGATGCAGAGGCCGGGGTTTCTTCCCCTTTTCGAAAAAAAAAATGAGGAACAGGGGATTCATGACAAAAATTGAAAGGGATTTCCAAGTTTTTTTTATGGGAGACATTAGGCACGTACCATTTTCTTCTCCTTGTCAAGGTTCTTCCTTGTGCTAAGCAGCAGAGCAAGCTTCTGCATCTCAGATTGCATCTTGGACTCCAGTTGTGCAATAGTTTTCAGACCACCATGGCTTCGCAGGAACTCCCCAATGGGCCCTGCAGTCCTCCGATCATCAGCCAGGGCAACCCATCCGAATATCTCCCCTGGCAGTGGTCGGAACGTGTGCGCCTCCCAGCCCCGTTTGCCACGCCCTTGTGCCTTGAAGTGGTTCTCGAAGTCCAAGGCATTGCCGAGACAAGCAGAGCCTTGTCCAAACAAGACGATGGCAATCCCAGTGTGGTGGCTGAATTGGTCGCCCAGAGGGATGACCATGTGCGGGCAGAAGCGCAAGAGCCGCTCCTTCAAGATCCCACCTCTCCACATCCCCCCATCTCTCCACCCACCCATCCACTCAGTAGGCACATTGAGCAGCACGCCCATCCAGGGCCGCACGAACTGCTCGTCTCCAGCATTTGAGCCTGCTCCCATTGCGTGAATCCTACCAAAATAGAAAAAAGAAAATTTACAGCCGCCGCATTCCTATCCTATGGAGCGAAATTGAAAAGAAAGGGGCTGGCATCACACGTACCGTTCAGGTTCAGGTGCCTCGCCGGAATCCATGGACAAGGCGCGAGAGGCCGGTGTGATGATTTATTTATTTCGTAGCTTCAACAAAGTCAGTCGGTAGTGTATGCTTTGTGCTTCATTCACAAGAATCTCAGTTAATTAGGCGACTAGGCATGTATAAATAGATCAGAAATTAAAAATGGTGGTGCACACTTGGTAGAAATTCATTAACATTATTGTGCTCATTAGGGAACAAAGTGCATAGTGGTGTGTCATGTATTGCACAAGTAGTGAGTGAGTGAGATGGGAGGTGTGGGGGCCACAAACCCAAAAAAAAGTCACAGACATGATGAATACCAATTCTAGGAAAACAGTTTAAACAAAACCAATAGGCATAGTGGCAGGTTAAAGAATCCTCCAAATTCAGTTTGGCCTTTCTTTCTACTCCTCCATAACAAAAAAAGGGTACGAGACAGGATGAGGGGACAAGGAGATGAGGATATCAATACAATTCAACAGGTCTGGGCAATATGTGCTTGGAGGTAAAGAAAAGTTCTCCGCATAAAAGTTTCAGCAGAGCCAATAGGCACAGTGGCAAGTTAAATAATTCTCCAAAATCAGTCTGGCATCTCTTTTATTCCATGATATATAAAAAGCAACAAGGACGAAGAGATCTATATCTAATACTTAGTATTTGATAGCTATCTGCAATCTGTACTTGGAGACATATTTTCCTATTAATTTTGTGAACTAATCAGTCTGTCACCATGCAGATTCTAGTTCCAAAATCGACAAATTTCTTTCATGCGGGATAAAACCGAGAAAACAGGCTTTATCAAAAGTGCTAACATTTTGATAAGCTTGAGAAGACCCTCACTGCACTCAATTTTGAGAAATGCCCAGTGGAGCCTGCTGTTAACAAGAGAAGCCTTGGTCAGTCAAAGTTGCTGGTAGGTGTTTATGTGGATGACTTGATCATAACCGGTTAGAGGATGGAGGAAATAAATGATTTCAAAAGGGAAATGGAGTTCAGTATGAGTGAGCTTGGCCTGCTCACTTATTATCTGGGTATTGAAGTGAGTGTAACTCCACAAGGTATCTCCTTGAGTCAATCTGGTTATGCAGCAAGGATTCTAGCCAGTGACTCTGCTCTAGACTAGCGAGAGATTTCCACCAAAATTCCACTGGGTCGCGCTGTGCTTAGGGCCTGAATCCAACAAAAACAAATGAAAACAAGAAACTCTCCGCCTGAGCGGGAGAGGACCCTAGGGATCGGAAATGCATTGCAGATGAAGGGGCAAGGGGCCTAGGGAAAAGGAAAGATTTGTTTTTGAAATGGGGAAAAGGAAAGATTAAGAAACCCTAGAAGGAAATGGCAGATGGAATGCAGGATGGCGATGAGATTCGGGGCAGAAGGATCGAGGGGGGGGGGGGGGGGGGGGGGGTCGATCGTCTTCACTTCCCTGTGCTGCTGGCTGCTGCTCGTGATTTCTTCTTCTTCCTTGAAGTAGAGAGAGAAGTAGAAGGGGAGGGTTGCCTGGGTTTGGGTTGGGTCAGCACATGGCTGTGGAAAAGAAAAGAATTCACCGTCTACCTCAGGGCCCATTGACTCAAAAGTCCACTGGCATTCACGACTCATACACCCCTAAAAAAAATCATGACTCATACAAATTACCCTAAAAAATGACTGATACAAATAATTTGAAATGTCATTTTTCATGAAAAATAATTCCTCTTGAATCAGATATGACAAGTACATTTATGTACATTGCATCAATTATATAACTCTTGTCTAAATGCACACTTTCCCGCCGCATAGTGTCCCAAACAATTATATTATTCTGTAAAGGATTTCCAGCATTCGAATAAAGTGTTCAGGCTGGCTTTGGCCACCGTAGTATAGGTCAAATATATAACCATTTGACATTCGCAGATCATATTATTGCAGTACAATCTCTTTGGGGAGCAGGCCAGTGACCTCTGTTGGAATACTTCGTTCGGTGAAGGCATGGATCTTGAGTTGTAGAGTAGAGCAATGACGCGGAGGATGGGAGAAGGGGGAAGAAGACAGTTCCATTCTTGGCTATGGCACACCCATCCAGGGCTAGACGAATTAACTATTCATGCTGCGCGCGGCAACATGCCACACATTGTTGGTGCTTTGTGTAAGTTTTTATATACATTAAGAAAAATATACGTGCAAAATTTTGAGTGTTTGATTGGTTGTTTGTTAAGTTGCCATCTTTCTTTCAATTTTCTAGGAATTGTCTATTTGTATTTGGCGCGGATGAACATGTTAGTTATTTTCAAGTGTTATTGTGTGTAAGATGGCAAAAAAGTTGAACGGCACATCTTATATTACAATAAAGCAAGGGTAGACAAGAAGGTATTGCAAAAGGTAGGCCTTTGTTATATGAGACTTTTTTTGTGTGTGGGAATGTTATATGAGATAGTTAATACATTACATACATGGAAGGTTACATTTCGGTGCTTCTTGGTAAGCTTGCTCATGATGTGGCTTCTTCTTGTTCATATCATTCTTGTGCAGCCTCTTGTCGGATAGGTACAAGTGCCAAAAGTTCCTCCGAGCCCGGCAATCACTATGCCAAAAAAACACACACACACATACACAAAATTATATGTAGATGTATCAGCAAACCGCAGTGTGTACATATTTTAGTTCGGCAGTAGGACACATCACTCCCTTTAGCTTTTGCGATGGTGATGGCAGCGGCGATGCTTGGATTTCTTATCCTTTCTCTCCTTTCTACAATTTCCTCTCATTTTTCCTTTCCTTTTCCTGGTGTGGTCTAGAGTTGTGTGACTTCTCATCCATTGCTTCCCTATGCCAGCAATCATGAGGAAATTTGGTTCTAAAAATGGTGATCTCCTCGGACCTTGTACTCAGCGTTCCCATTTTCCTTCCAAACATATATCATCTAGGTTTGTTGTCTCAACAATGTGATAAATCCTTAAGGTATGGACCAAGTTCGTCCATCCTAGAGCCAATGGCCCCTCTTCCTCACTTCATCTTAACACATCATCAAATTACATATCATTTTCAATAAAATTGTGAAGTGTAAGAGATGCCAACATGCACAACAGCAAAATTTAAATATATCACCTCCCCTTGAGAAACATCGCCTAATAGGATATGACAGTCTCAGCAGATTAATGTGATACTACGACTTACATGTAGATAATTTGCATCGTTAGTTTGACATAAGCAGATAATTCTTAGTTAGCTGTCATGTGTCAATCAATATACTATTCGCTTGTTCTATCAAGAAACTAATGGACATTGAAACGAACCTTGAATGTACAAAATTTTGACTGTTCAAAACTACACCTACAAGTTCGTTTTTTTATTTGGGAACAATATTTTTTTAGACATTTTTAGGAAACCACATGTTCATGTTTGTTTTGTCTCGAAGGCCAAAACAAAATGAGCGAAATCACTAGTTAAGGGGTACCTTTGCAAAAATCAACCCCACCTTCTTAGGCGCTGACAAATCGCAACTTGCAACCTGGGTGTTTTCCCTTTCTTTCGTAGATTCGTCTATTCAAAATGTTTTATTTCTTGAACCGTGCGTCTAAATCCCGAACCATTTTCACCGTTGGATTTCTCGCGTTGAGATCTTGAAAAGTAGATTGGATGTTAATAGGTTTTGATGAAAAAAAATCACAAAAAATCAGGAAAAAAACAGAACCGAAAAAAACCCGATAAAAAAACAAACCCCCCAAAAAAGGGTAAAAAAAGAAGAGCGAAAAAATGGAAGAAAAACCGGAGCCTGAAGCACGGTTGCGGCTTTTCACTTTTTTTTCCCTTCGAGAAGCACTTTTTTTTTTCTCGAGAAGCACAACTCATGGAAGCAAATTCGTGCTTCCACGAGAAGCAAAACTGCGCTTCTCGTGGAAGTATAATTTCTTTTCTTTTCGAGAAGCATAACTATACTTCTCGCGGAAGCAGATCTGTGCTTCTCTGAAAGCACCGATTTATTTCCGAGAAGCACAGCTTGTGTGCTTTTAGTGGAAGCACATAAGCACAACTGCTCGTCGCAATTTACTTTTTGTTGCAAAACGTAGGGCAAACCTGGCGAAAACAGAAAATCCAAAAAACATAAAAAAAATACATCTAAAACCCAAATACACACATAAAAAATAAATAAAATAAAATTCAGAGGGAGCATCCGGCATGCGACACATGACAGCGGCTGGACGCACTACTTGACACGCTCGCATGCCAAGAAAGTGACGATTGTGGGGGAGCCCCTATTTGGCGCGTGAGGCGTCCCCCAGTCGCGGCAGCGCGCACCCTCCAGCCCCCTCGCTCGCCCTATTGGGCTGCCCCATGCGCGGGGCGGGGTGCTCCATAATTTTGTTTTTGTTTTTGTTTTCTTTTTCGTTTTTTCTGTTTTCTTTTATTCTATCTTAAAATAATTCGGGAGTACAACAAGTTCTAAAATTTTAAAAACTGTGAATTGTTAAAAACAGTTCTTGAATTCAAAAAAATGTTTGCGATTAAAAGGAATGAACTTTTTTCAAATTTTAATGAACATTTTTTTATTTTCATGAAAAAAACTTATGAGCATTTTTTAATATTGATGAACAATTTTTTGTATTTGATGAACAAATTTTGAATTCGATGAACATTTTTTGAACTGGATGAACAAAATTCGTATACAAGAACATTTTTTTTGAAAAATGATGAATAAATTTTAATTCAATGAACAAATTTTGAATTTGATAAACTTTTTTTGAAAAATAGTGAACAAAAATAGAATTTGATGAACATATTTTTAGTTTGATGAACAAAATTTTGAATTTTGATGAACATTTTTTAAATCTGATGAACAGTAAATTGAAACCGATGAAAATTATTTAAATTTTTGAATATTTTTTGAATTTGATGAACAAAAAAATGTTCATGAATTTGAAAAGGAAAAACGCAAAAAATTTGAAAAAAGTAAAGAAGAAAAAAATTAAAAATAAAAAGGAAAACAGAAAAGAAAAACAAAAACAAAAACAAAAAACAAAAAATAAAGAAAAACGAAAGGAAAAAAAGAAAATAAATAAAAAGGAAAAAAAGAGAAAAGGAAAAAAACCGGTAGAGAAAAAAAAAATGCCGGTTTTGGGAAGGTTCCCAAAACCGGTGGGGAATAAACCGCATAATGGGCCGGCCCATAGGAACATCGGGAGCTCGGGGGGTGTGCTACGCGACCCGCGCGCCAAATAGGAGCTGCCCATTGCGGGAGCCCCACAAGGGGTAACCCTTGGATAATTGAGATAAAAAACCGAAATCACTAATTAAGAAGTACTCCTTCCAAAGATCACTTCCACCTCTCTAGGTTGGGATAAGTTTTTTTTTGAGACAATCTAGGTTGGGATAAGTGGCGCGCTGCATGTGCGTCACTTCTCCTTGGATGAATATTTGGGCTGCAACGGCCCACCGGACCCGTACGTGACGGACTTCGGCCCGCTACAGCCAGAGGCTCAATACCCAAGCACTAGAGGCAGGCCCAGACTCAGTGTACCGAGGAGAGGCGACGCGTTTTCCGCCGGTGATTCCGCCGCCTTCCTTCCGTCTGGCGGCCTTGGTGCCGTCGGCGGGAGGGAGGGGGTCGAATCGCCGGCCGGATCTGTGTACAGCTAGTCCGTAGGTAGCTAGGCTGTTAGGCTTTGGAGTGCTCTCGGCCGGCGTCGTGGTTTCGTCTTGGCGAGCGGCGATGACGGTGGTGAGCCTCCTGAATAGGCTGGGCCAAGATCCTTTCCAGCCATGGTGTCTGCTGCTGGCTGGCGGTGGATCTGGGCGCCTGCCGCTCGGATCGGGGTCGACGCGACGGCGACCTCGAGGTGAGCTTTTGTGCTCCGGCTTCGCCGTCGTGGCGGCGAGCGCTCCGGCGTCGTCACGGAGTCGTGGAGCTTGTACAGGAGTTTGTTCTCCGATCGGGACTTTTGGTTCCGGCGGAGGAATGGCTGATGCTTGGCGTCGGCGGATCCAGGGCTGGTGGATCCAGCGTGGAGCTGCAGTTTTGAGGCTCTCCAGTAAGAAGGTGCTGTTGTTCTTCCACCTCCCCGGGCTTGTTCGGCGAGCGCGGCTCTTCTGGTGGACGGTGGTCGCTGTGGGTGGTCCTCGGTGCCGTCGCCGATACTCGTTCATCGACTCAAGATCCCGCCTGGCGTTGGGCGGCTCATGCGGCTTCAAATCCTTCAACCGGAGGTCCCCTGGATCTCCTGGGCGGCATGTTGGCTTGGCGTCGTCTCCGGCAACGGCTGTGCTCTGGCAGCGGCGGCGTGCAGCTGTGCGAGCTTCGGCGTTGGTTTGGGAGTTGACCAGCAGGGTTTCATGTGTATTTTCTTTCTTTTCTGGGGTCCTGTTTGTAAGATCGTTCGTTCTCCTATATTAATATAAGTGCAGCTCTGTTTTCTCAAAAAAAAACCCGACCCGGCTTGGGCTCGAACCCGACGAGAAACCCTTGCCGCCGGGACGGGGACGGGGATCGCACGCCCAGCTCCATCGCGGCGGACAGCGCCACGAGGGCTAGGAGGAGGAGGACGACGGGTCCAGGTCACGCGCAGCGTCTTCGTCGACTTCGCCGGCGACACGTGCGCGGCAGAGCGGGGAGGCGCCGGCCGGCTGCCGATCACTCGGGTAAGAGCTACTAGTAGTGTGTTACTGTGTTAGAGCTGAAGTGTCTTCAGGCCCGCATCCCCTACGCACTTTGGGGGCAAGGCTGGTTTATAGATCCCGGCGTCAATTAGCAGGGTTAGCCACCAAGCGAAGGTAGCAGTAAGCAAAGCTAGGGACGGTAATACTATTGATCTCTCATGTGTATCTATAATAGATTTCTCAGCACAGCCTGTTCGTTTTTAAGCATCATATTTAGTACTGTAGCTTGTATCGGTATACTATTGATTTGTATGCTGTAGAACTCAAATGGATGTTATTAGTAGTCAAAGAATTCTGCGGCTGATTTTCATATTCTTATTCAGCCCACACGCCACAATGGCACTGCTTCTTAATCCAAATCCAGGACGACAAACCTCTGAAAACAATCACATCTATCAAATCAGTATGCGAACATAGCATGTTTTGCATCAGCATGTTATTAGTGATAACATTGATGATTTGGTTGCTATGATCATGCCTACAACAACTGTAATCAGCAGCATCACACATCTTGCTAGAAGTTTTGGAATCATGCCTGCTAGTGCGCTGCATGCAACGGGTTTAGCTAGAGACATTTGGTCGTTTGAGTCACTTAAGTTTGTATATGTGGGAACGGTGTTCTTCAATGGCAGTATCTGAATAGTGAGTTGTTTTGCGTATTGCGCTGTGCATGCTTTGTAGCTAAAGAAAGGTCCAATTCCTAGATCAGATTTAATTTGTGTGTGAATATTCCGAGGATTCTCTTGTGATGGGTTTACTTCTGTAAACTGTTCGCACTCCAGGCTCATTTAAATGACTACTCTCTGTTCTTGAATGAAAGATTCCAAGTTGAGGCGGAGAAAATACTTGTCTTCTACTTGTGCTCTTCTTCAACAAATGTGTTCTTGATCTTTTATAGATTTATTTTGGCAGCAGCGGCCATGGACGATGTAGTGGGTTCCTTATCCAAGAAGTGGAGGCGGACGAGCTGGAATCGCAAGAGCCTCCGATGAGCAGAGATGGAGGCAGCGGTGACGATAATGCAAACCCCGACCTCATCAGCCGCCTTCCCGAAGAGATCCTCGGCAGCATCCTCTCCCTCCTCCCTACCAGCAAGGGCGCTGCGCAGACATCTGTTCTATCCTCCCGGTGGCGCCACCTTTGGCGCACTGCCCCGCTCAACCTTGCCATCGACCAAGGCCCCATCAGCCAGGAGAGCAAGCGCATCACCATCGTCTCCAAGATCCTCGCCGCGCACTCTGACCCTGCCCGCCGTCTCTCCTTCAACCAACCCTGTGGCATCTGCCTCCGCCGTGAGTTCTATGCCAAGTTCGACAGCTGGTTCCAGTCCCCTTCCCTCAATGGCCTTGAGGAGCTCTACTTGTATGGAGGTGACATGTTGCCATGCCTGCTGCCATCGTCCGCACTCCGCTTCGCACCCACGCTGTGCATCGCCAGCATCGGCCACTGCGATTTTGCCTTGATTAATGATGCCCTTGCGCTTAGCTTCCCTCGGTTGAAGCAGCTCAAGCTCTATCATGTCTCCATCTCGGAGGTGACCCTCCACCACCTGCTTGCCGGCTGCACTATGCTACAGAGCCTTGATCTTTGATGGATCTGTGGGCCCAGTAGCATCTGGATCATCTCGCCGACTGTCCGAAGTATTGGCATATCTGTTTGTGACTACTACGATGCAAAGCTTGTGTTCCCGGAACTTGTTATTGAGGATGCACCTTGCCTTGAAAGATTGATCCCACATGGTTTAAGGGGTGGCCCAAGGACAATCAGGGTCATCGCGGCACCAAAACTGGCAGTGTTGGGCTACCTGTCTTGGCTAATCTCCGAACTTGTCATTGGAACCATAAGTGTTAAGGTAGACCAAGTCTTATTCTTCTAGAAACTTGCATGATGAATTTGTTCATTTCCTATTTGCATCGCAGTCTTTGTTTTCTTGATGTGTCATGTGTATCTTATTTTTTTTTCAGGAAATGATCCCTATCATGTTCACCACGACGGTACGCACAGTAAAGGTCTTGGTTCTACAATCTGTCGGCCCTAATCTGGATGCAATTGTTGCATTCCTTAGATGCTTTCCCTGCATGGAGAAGCTGTACATTCAGGTGAAAAATCTTTCTTGTTAAATGTTAGCCACTCCAGCAGAAAGTGTAAAATTACATGGATTTAAACCTAGTTTCAACTTTCATCAATACATCTCTTTAGATACCTAGCTTGGACATATAGTACATTTCTGGTAAAAGATTTTATTGTCAATTTCCCCAAATTTTACTATGACAAATCTAGTGGTCAAAACTGCCTAGACTAGAGGAGACTTTGAAGTTAAAAGCAATCTGTGTTTTAAAGTTAAGAGGGGGGGGGGGGGGGGGGGGGGGGGGACTATATTGTTCAGTAATCCTCACTTACACATCATGCAACTAATCGGATGTGGTTAATTGCCAGCTATCAGAAAATTACTCTTTTATTTCCTACAAAAACAATACTGTTTCTACTGCTATCAAGTAGTAGTAACTAAACTTAAGTTTTCTTTTTGCAGTCACGTCCTAGAGAGGACATGAAAAATGTGCAGCAATATGATACACTTGTTGATCCTATCGAATGCCTTGACCTCCATCTCAGAGCAATCGTAGTGAACATGTATCAAGGCTTGGGACCAGATGTAAACTTTGCAAAGTTCTTTGTTCTGAACGCAAAGGTGCTCAAGGTAATGAAATTTGGTGTCTATGGTAGTAACTGCAATGAGCAATGGATGGCTGATCAGCACAGAGAGCTACAACTAGATAGCAGGGCTTCTGGAGATGCTCGGTTTTGATTTTGTGAGATATAATGGTGAGTGCACGTTTTCCAATCTGAAGCACACGCATGATATGTGGATAGCTGATCCCTTTGATAGCTCACTGTGTAAATGTTGTTCACCGGTTTGATGCCCTTCGAAGAGATGCCATGTTTATCTTGTCATCTCTTTGGTTCCAAACATTCTGATGTGTTTTATGTAATGAGCTTCTGCTTAGACAACTTCTACTACCTTCTGGCATATGCTAGTTGAAAAATGAAATAGCAGCTCCTCGTTGCAAGTTGCAACGTTTTGTCAGCATATTTGTTTGGAAGTGCATATGAAATAGCTATGTCTTGGTTTGCTCAAGTGTTGGGGAAAATCTGGGAATTACTAGACATTTCAATGTGGAATGCAGTGTTTTGTTTTGCTTAAGTGTTGGGCAAGATCTGGGATTTTATGGTCTATGAAAGTGTATCTAAAACAGCTATGTTTTATTTTGCCAAAGTGCTGGAGAAAATCTTGGAATTATTACCTTGCCCTGTATATCTAAAACAGCCGAAGTGGTTTGATCATGTGTAGTATCTTTTCATTACGAAAGTTCAACGAGTTGTCTCTTTTATATACTCTGTTAGGTTGAAAGGCTGCTACAATACTAATGCATCTGAAGGTAAGTAAGCAAAGCATGCATGATTTCTGTCTGCGATCTGACCCGGGACAGCTCTTCCAGCCACGCGCACAAGTTTAAATTTTGAGGTGCCGCTCTGGCCACTAATTCAAATCCTACCTTTGTCTGGCCCCCATAGTGTTCCCGACGTGCAATTGTGTACCTGACCTCTCCTCACACAAAGAGCGAGGAAGAGACATGTACACAATTGCACGTCGGGAACACTTAGAGGTATACAATTGAACATTCGGGAGGAACACAATTGTGCAATTGTGAGTCACACTTTACCTCCGCTGCGGTGAGCTCGTTGCCACTTGAAGAGAGACCGATAGGATAGGAGATAATGGCGTGCCGAGAGGATATAGGGGGCGCATACTGGCAGATCGAGGAAGTCTTATTTTTAACAACAATCGAGGATGGTGACTAAACGTGTTGCTTGGTGGTTTGTTTTCTCCCGAGGGTCTTTAGGGTCAGTGTACACGAACATTGTTGAAGATGCGTGGAGGGATTTCCGAGTTGATGCATGCATCCGTGCTTCATATCAACGACAACGCAATTGAAGTCGACATCGCAACCAAACTGTGAGAGAAAGAAATCAAATTTCGGTAACTTGCCTGTCTCCACCGAAGAAGAGTTTCACCCATAATAACACAACGGAGATGAAATTGGCCCACGGCTCATTGGTGCCCACCTAGCCATTAGGAGCGAGCGACATGCTGACTCGATGTTCCGTCCTGGAGCTCCTATTCGGCGGCCTACGCGATGGAAAGCCGCCAGCGAATGTGTAGGAGTACGCTCGCTCGCATTGCTTGCCAGTGTGGGCCGGCCCATATGTGGATAGCTAGCACTACCACATTGCGGTACGGATAGCGCTGTTGAAATATTTTCTTCGGTCAGTTTTTTCAACAGGTTTTTTTTTTATTTCAGTTGTTTTTATTAAAAATATTAAATAATGTTCAGGTAATTAAAAATGTTGGTGAATTCAAAAAAACTTGTGATTTCAAAAATTCTTTGCGAATTTGAAAAAAATATTCGAGAATTCAAAAATTGTTCACAAAATTGAACAAATGTTATAGCGAAATTGGAAAATGTTCGTGAATTTAAAAAATGTTGCTGAATTTCAAAAGACGTTCACAAAATAAAAAATGCTCACGAATTAAAAAAAATTATCATATTTTCACAAATTTCAAAAAATGTTTGTCAACTTCAAAAACTGTTTGCGAAAACTAAAATGTTCGTGAATTCAAGAAATGTTCATGAAATAAAAAATGTCCGTGAATTCAAAAAAGTTCATGTCAAAAAATGTTCACGGAATCAAAATATCCTTGAATTCAGAAAATGTTTGCGTATTCAAAAAATGATCATGATTTTCAAAATATGTTTGCGGATTCAAAAAATGTTCATGAACTAGAAAAATGTTAGCGAATTTTAAAAGATGTTTACAAATCAAAACATCAGTGAATTCAGAAAATGTTTGCGATTTTCCAAAAGTCTTTGCAAATTCTAAAAATTATCCGTGAATTTCAAAAAATGGCCATGGGCATGCAAATTATGTAGGAGCTTTGCATGTAGGCTTATTGTGCGCCCTCCACCCTCCACGCAAATTATCTTCTTGACTAGCCCCAAACGTTTCTTGGTGCAGATTGCATTCTTGTAATCGGGCCTACATCCTCCTCCTCTCGTCTTGGTCCTTCAAGTCTAGGGAGATCATCCTAACTATCGTCTCCATCTCTTGCACAGTGATCTCTTGTAGGACGGCATTTGTCTCACACCCACTGGTTACCACCGCAACATTTGTCTAGCACCCACTGATTAGCACAACTAGTGCTTCGGCGGCTGCCTCTCAGAGGTTCACCCAGGTCAAGTGCTTCTATGAAGGCCGGTACAAGGAAATGAGAGAAGCTTGGATCTTCCAGCAGAATATTATTCCTTCTCGATGGATGACTTAATCCTCGCTCATGGTGCACTCGAGAAGCAATAACTTGCTACCACTTTGGTGGTGTACTCAAGAAGCAATAGTGTTCCTTCTATAAGGCCCATTGGTTGGCATGATGGCCCAGATCGGGAACTGGCCTAGGGGGCCTTGGGCCGGCCTATTTGGGCCAACTACTAGCAAGGTGAGGCACCCTTTAGCCGTAACACCATCAATATTGATTGTTGGAATTTGGATAAAAGACAAAATATGAAGTAGAGAAGGCAAGGCATGCATAAATTTTAACACTTCCTATGTTCCTAAAAAATGAATCATCATTTAAAAATAAAAACTCTACATTAGTACGAGAGTTTTTAGAGATGGTCTTACAAAAATGATAGAGAGGGAGTACTATATATGAAATAGAGGAAGTACTATATATTAATTTGACTTTAGATAATTGAAGGGTACTATATATTAATATGACGTGAGATAATCTTTTAATTAATTTCTTTAGGTTAACTCATTGCCAAATTCCATCCCTGATCTTATCCTATAGGGAGAGTGAGGTGGGCAACATGCCAACTTGGCTAAAATAGTCAAAAAAAAATGCGGAAAAACTTCCAATCTATTCATCATCTGTCATGGCAGTATAATGAACACCATAAATAAAAAATTACATCTATGTTCGTAGACCATCTACGACAACTACAAGCACTAGAGCGAGCCGAAGGCGTGCCGCCAACATCGCCTCTCCCTCACTGGAGTTAGGCAAATCTTGTTGTGGTAGATAGTTGAAAAGTCTCGTCCTAAGACCCCACAGGACTAGCACACCGGGACAATAATCACCACCGATAAAGAGAAGCGTATATCAGAAGGATCAAAACTATAGACACATGAACAAAGACTGTATCCACGGAGATCCGTTGAAGACCAACATCGGCCGAATCTCATAAGATCCACTGGAGACACACCTCCACACGTCCTCCGTTGATGCTAGACGCACCACCCAGACAGGGTTAGGCGGGGAGGACCTTATTCCATCTTCAGAGAGCCACTGTCGCCTCGGCTTTCTGAGCAGGACACAAACCCTATTTGACCTAGAAACACCTAAAAACGGAGCAAGAACACTCCCGCCGGCAAGGGCCAAGATACACCGCGCCTCCATGGACCTAAGGCCACCAGAGATGAGACAGGTCGGCGGCAGTGCCGACGGGAGGTGGAGGAACCCTAATCGCCTGGCAATCGCGAGAGCACGCGAAGGGGTACATGCACGGTTCACGACCGACCTGGACTTAAAAAAACTTGTCTTTTTAATCTTCTTCCTATTGGATTCTATATGTCTTTGCAGTTACTTGGCTAATACCCCCTCTGTACATAAACGTCTTATATTTATGTACAAAGGGAGTAGATGATAGATGGAGCGATCTAATACAATTATCTCTATCTGTTTTAATTTTTGTGTGCTTGCTCATGTGTATTTGCTTGAGTTGTGAGAACTCCCGTGTTTCTTCGAACACCAACTGCCTTCTTCCATCACCTGCTAGCTATATGTTTGGCCTAACATTTTCAGCCGGTGTCATGATACTAGAGGAAAAAAGGAAAGAAATTGGAATAAAAGGAGAAGAAATCAAGCATCTTAATTTTGACTGTTCAAAACTACACCACATGTTCGGTTTTGTTCTGTCTCAAAAGGTTAAATTTTTTTTTTGACTTGGGCCCGATACAGCAAAAGGCCCAATACCCAAGCACCTGAGGCAGGCCCATTACTCAGCGTAGCGGCGGTAAGAAGAGTCCAGTCAATCGTCGTGGCTTGGGCTCGAACCGGACGAGAAACCCTCGCCGCCGGGACGGGGACGGGGATCGACGCCCAGCTCCATCGCAGCGGACGGCGCCACGAGGGCTAGGAGGAGGAGGACGACGAGGTCCAGGTCACGCGCAGCGTCTTCGTCGACTTCGCCGGCCGGCTGCCGACCGCTAGGGTAAGAGCTGAAGTGTCTCTAGTACTTGCTTTGGGGCAAGGCTGGTTTATACAGTAGATCCCGGCGTTAATTAGCAGGGTTAGCGCCAAGCGAACGTAGCAGTAGAACAAGGTAGAGCCGTAGAGACAGTATACTATTGATCGCTCATATGCATCTGATATAGATTTCTCAGCTCCTGTAGTTTGATAACAGCTATCGGTCAAAGAATTCTGCGACTGTTTTTTTAGTTCTATTCCCAACACTACACCAATCTGTTAGAACTCTTTTCGTATAAAGTGAAATGCGCCCCATTTGCATGGGACCCATCGCTAAATAATGTATGAATTGAATACGGAGTAGAATCGATGGGATTTGAACACGGCTACTGAATCCAATTAACCAGTGAGCTACATTAGCTCTTTTGATCGTATACTTACCATGTCTAAAATCGTATGTTGTTCCCGAATTCCAAATGCCTTAATTTGAATATGACCAAACAATTTCGAAACTTCATCCGAGATTTCCGAAATATGCCTTTATTTGGAATTTCGTGAAATTTCAGTCACAAAAGCAAAATGGGCAAAATCTGAAGTGGTAAAAACAACATTTTTATTCCTTTATTGAAAGGTCTCCACAAAACAGTGAAGTCATTAAAAATTACAATTTTGAAATTAAATAAATAAAGAAACTGCTCACCAATTGTTCATGCCAATAGACTTGTACCGAGTACCGACCAAAAACCACAACCACACTTACACATGAGCAGAAGTTTAATAAACAAATACATTAAGACACTCTTGCTTGAAATAAAAAGCACAGCCATAGACACACAGTCGACATGCTTCATGCCAAAAGCAACGAAATGATATGAGTTAGGCGACCAAAACAGTTATGGTGCCTGCATGTGCCCCGTAGTAGTGTGATCTGCAAAGAACATGCAACGAAATCATCTTAGACGTCATCACAACTATCTTGGCAACTGCAGCGCATCATACTAGAGCAAAAATAGTACTGAAAGACCATAAATGTTAATCAGCAATTTTGTAATAGGGAAAAAGATAAATAGTACCTTTGTTCGAAATGGGGGCAGAGCTCAAGCTGTTCCTTTAAGTCTCTCACAAGAGAAGGGATGTATGATATGTCGTCGTTACCACCAACCCCAACACCGCAGTGGAACATGTCAAATCTCTCAATTCTTCCAGCAGTCTTTGCCACTTCTTTCAGCTGCTCATACACTCCACATTGTAGGAATATTTCTCTGTAGTTGCTGTTCTTTTGGACCATCCAGGTCATGAGTTCAAGTGTAGATCGCCTTATGCTTGGAAAACCGGTAGTTGGATACTTGTACAATTCTAGTATCTTCTTAAGCTTCATGGCGAATGTGTCCAGAGTAAGATTGACAACCTTTAATTTTTCGGCAAAACCACATGCATCCAGGCCATCGCAAATCTGGACAGCGAGGCCTATAAAACTCTCAAGCACCTTTCCCGATTCAACCCAAGGGCCATCATTCTTTATGGACGTATATAATATATGCAACAAAAGAAGAAGAAGTTATTTTGAAGGAAAAAATTCAGTAATTCAAGCCAGCTACAGGTGAAGTACAAAAGATGTGCTTTCTTACATGAGCTAAATTTTCACTGGTACATGCTGGATGCTCCAACTTGGCCACCTCATCAACTATGGCTTTCAGCACCTAATCATTTTACAAAAAGAAAAAAGAAAATATTAGTTTTGCTGAATCACTGCTCTGAAATACTCCATATATGCAAATTTGCAGTCCAAGGAAAACAAAAGGTGGCCGGGGCACGAAACTGAGACAGAACTTGTAGATTACAGGCTGTGCGTAAAGAAAAAGAAAAAACAAGAGTTAATTAAACAAAGTTACCTCTGGCAGTGCTCCGTCTATTACTGGTATGTGACGAGTAGAATTTGCTGTCACTCCATGGGCACGCAGATTCTGTAGGAGCTTTGCATGCAGGCTTCTTGTGTGCCCTCCACCCTCAGCACAGATTATCTTCTTGACTACCCGCGACGTTTCAGGGTGAAGATTGCGTTCCTGTAAGCGGGCTTGCATCCTCCTCCTTTTCTCCTCTCGGTCCTCCTGGAAGAGCATCCCCACTATTGTCTTCATCTCATCCACATCGATCTCTTGTAGGACGGCCACAGCATTTTTCACACATCCACTAGTTAGCACAACTAGTGCTTCGGCAGCCGCCTCACAGCGGTTCTCCTGCTCCGCTGAAAGTAGATCATCTAGATCAAGATCTTGCACAGCGATCTGCTGCTTCTGCATCCATGATGGCAAAATTTGATCCAGGCCAAGTGCTCCTATGAAGGCCGTGGTCGTTACAGAGAAGCTTGGGTCTTGCAGCAGAACATTCTTCTCCTCGATGGACGACTTAATCTGGTTCAGCTGATCCCTGGTAGTGTACTCAAGAAGCAATAACTTGGCAGCCACTTTGGTGGTATCTACGTGCGGCTCCTTGGAGAGAAGACACTCCTTGAGCTTCCTTATGATCTGAGGTGATCCCCCAATCTCTTGCTTTTGATCTTCATTCAGTGCTAAGCATGCTATGACTCTTGCTGCTCCCACATGCTCCAAGATTGTCCCACTGTCGGTCAGGAGGTTCATATATTTTGAGGCCTTTGCCCTGAGGTCCTTCCCAACATCACCAGGCGTGCCAACCAGCTTGCTCAAGATTTTGAGCGACATGCCAACAATAATCTGTTGGTCAATCATCTGAATGGCGGTGGGAGGGATGTCCTCTTCTCTTTCAAGCAGAGGAATAATCTCCTGTTCAATCCAAGAGTCGGAGATGCTGCTGTCATGCCCACGCTGGTTGAGGTTGGTGAGGTCTATGATCTTGGGCAGTAGATCACTGAGCTCGTCCTTGGCCTGCCGACAGTTCTGTTGGTTATCTGTGAGCTTGTCTAGGATGCGCAAGCCAAACCAGACGAGATCCACATCCATGTTGCTTGCCGTCTTGACTAGGGAAGAAGAGATGAGAGACATGGCTTGAGGACAAGTGTCGACCGGAATGTCTGGAGCTAGTTTGAGAACTACTCTTGCAGCATGGCCTCTCATTTCCTTCTCGTCTGGTGTCCTAACCAAGCCTAGCACCCCGACCAGCCTCCCCAAAGAGTCAGCGTCGAGAGATGCTCGAAGCCTCGTGAGGGCCAGGCTGTTGTACTCCACTGATCTGAGGATGCGGTCCATGGCCCGGATCCCAACCAACTGGTCATTCACAGTGGAGTCAGACACCACCAACTTCTTGGCGAAGGTGATGAGGTTCATCTCTAGGGTGGTGCGCACATTCCCAGTGATGAACTCTAGGTAGTTATCACTCAGGTAGCGGTACATTATTTCTCGGCCGGACGACCCAAATAACCCAAATAATCTGTACCTGACTCTGATGTGGAACCCATACAGCGAATCTGGGCTCAGCCGCATGATGATGAAGATGATGCTCTGGGCGAGCACCAGCCCGTAGAAGATGTTCAGGGACAGCCTGATGTTCTGGTGGTCCGCCGCGTCTTTGTCCTTGGGGTCCACGTAGTCCTGCTTCTTGAGACGCCCAAAGGACACGGCAATGCATATGGCAACAGCGGCGATCTCGACCAGCCGCATGACCACAAGGATGACCACCGCGAGGCATCCTTTGGACATGCTCAGCTCCTCAAAATGTTTGTGTTTTCTAACCTGCAGCCTGCTTCTTCTCGTGCCTCTAGACTGGTATTGTTGTTGTTGTTGATGATGATGGATTCTTCTTCTCCACAAACTGGGTTGTTGCTCCTTCTTATCTGCCGACTTCATAGCCTCTATCAGCAATTCTGGTGTGCGTATGAAAATTTGGTATGTGGGATCCTCGTAACCACCCAGGACCCTGTCAATCCATTGTAATGTGAACTCATGAGTTGAGTCGCCACTCTTACAAATACATCTATATATAATTACCACAGAAACCCTCGTCGTTAACAGCATATCACATCAGCTTGACCTGACGCTGATAGGGCTAATGTCGCCGGGTTTTGAGCTTACAATCACCATTGGGTCCAGCTAAAATCTCATGGCGATCATGGTTTACCGATATCAATTGCTATTCTGAAACAATGGCTATAGTTAAGCCATTGATCTCAGCTTGGCCCGATAGCGAAAATAATAATGCAATCAGTTGAATGATGGTGATAACTCGATCCCCCACTATCTAAGCGCCTGCCCTTGACCCCAAATACTTAACCATTTTCTTCAATTATTCTCTCCGACTATCCTAAACCCTAGTTATCACCGATTCACCGCCCGTGCCCTCTCCTCCTTAGTCGTGTTGGATAACACGGAGTCGCCGGTTTGAACATGGCCTCTGCCGAACAAGATGTCCACTCATCCATGAGAGTGACCACAATGGCATACCATGGAGGCTCCTCTCCACTGTGGCCGCCTATCCAAAACTTTGTATGGAGCTCCACTTCATGTGGATGCCGCCGAGCTCCTCAACTCTGGCTAGGTATCCACCATGATTGCCTCCTACTCCAACATTCCAGTATCTGACCATGTGGAGGTCTTCCCTGACATGGCCACCACCGCCTTCTCCTCTGCAATGGACATTGAGCGAGGCCTGGCCTATGCCATGCCTTCCTCTTTGCCGCTCATCTCCGGTAACTTATGGTATAGCTACTAGCTACCTTGTAGTTTGACACGTTGTTAGATTTTGGTTAGATAAGTTGTGTTTTGTTATATAAATGTGTGGTTAGGGTGTGGTTGGTTTAAGTGAAATGTTATTATTTTTAGATGTTCAGTTGTTATTTTTAAATGAAATGTTAATTGTTTCGATAAATGTGTGGTTCTGGTGTAGTATGATCCAGTGGAATGTAAGTATATCTAGTTTGATTAGTTAAATACAACTAATTTGTTGGTGAATTTGTTAGGGCATCATTTGTTCAATTAATTTCTTCGAAGTATGTACTTTTGCAATTGCTATTTGGACGAAGGTGTGGAGTGAGGGTGGGTTGAGATGGATGATGTGTTCCATTAGCTGTTGTGTCAACACTATTGTGCACTGTACTGTGACTGACACTATTTCTTGTTGAAGAGTGTGGCAGTGGTCTGAGCCCCAGTCGCAACTCAGCTTTAAGCGAGCAAAGTGGGAACTTGGCTTCCCCTTCGTTTGGGACCAACACCCAGTCCAGAACACACCTCGTGGGATCAGACTGCATATTTTTCTAGGTAAAAACAAACCTCCCGCCTCCCCACGGCGAATCTCGCGCAATCTTAGGTCGACAATCCAATCAATGAGTGTTCACATCAAGAGTGTTGACCCTCTAGATTGCTCTTATCGCCGGGCCACCTAATAAGATTGAAGTCCTCGACAACCACCACAAGAAGCAGGGATGACAAGATCTTAGCGTGCAATTCATCTAGAAACTCCTAGGATCTTGAACGTTATCCTGGCTTGTAGACAACAATGGCCTCCCACTTGAATCGGTTTCGTCGTTTGCTAAGAACAAGACTCGCAAAGAATTTCCATTTACAGATTGAGTGAACCTCAAAGTTATCCTTGTTCGCCCCGAGGCTTCCCCTCTAGGTGGAAACCCTAGGGTGGGGATGCCTCCCCTCCAAAGGATGGCGATGGCAGAGGATGCTACAGTGGGCACTACACCCACATGAGTCCGACAATTGCAAGGAGGGTGTTGCTCTTGCGTGTATCATGACCAATTTGATCGGTGTGGACACCGACACAGCAGACGTGCTTACCATAGATGCACAGAGTTGTCGCCCAAGCGACACCGCTAGGCCCCCGTCCTTACTGTTTTTTTCGCACTGTCACTGATGTCACTTACCAGAGGAACCAAAGGAAGTCGGGTGAACAGAGAAGCCGCGAACCATGGCTAAGCGCCATGGTGCTGACCTAATGGTGATAGGGTCGACCTATCACCAAAACATCGCTCTTAAAATGAAGGGGTAAAAGTACCAATGGTGATGGATGCCATGATTCAACAATGATGGGGTTTTTGCAGTGATGTATCTCTTTATCAATCGATCAATTACTTTATTACTTTATACCGAAAGCGCTAGTTAAGGCGCACCTTTCGCAAAGGTTACTCCTAAACTCCTCTAAGAGCGACAACTAGCCAACCATGAAGTTGTTGGTTTTCCCTCAACCATGGGCGGGTTGGTTCTTGCTTTTATTTTTAGATATTTTTGATGAAGTATCTCTAAAAGCAGGCATCAAATTACAAAGTGTTCCTCTTGTTGAGATCTTCAAAATTAGACCCCATGTCGATAGGTTTTCAAGAAAAAAAATGGGTGCAAGTTGTACTTTCAAGCGTGTAATCCACCCAGTAACATACCTATGCTTCACTCGGTAACACACCCGCGCTTCCCACGGAGCACACCTGTGATGCGTGGATGGGCACTCGTGTACTACACCGCGGAGCACACATGTGTTTCACGGTGCGGACTACAACTGCACTACACGATGGAGCACACAAGTGATGCGTAGTGGAGCACACATGTCCAATATATTGTAACCTCTACTCCCACAATTTACCAGTACAGAAAAAGGGAAAGCCACCATGGTTGAGCCTTGGTCGCTCCTTCGTCCAGAATCTCGCAAGCCTCACTCCCTTGCGCCACACAGCAACCCAACCGCAGGCTGAAAGTGCCCCCCGCAAAAGCCTGAGGGCTTCAATTTTGGCGCATAGGGCCGTGTTGGGTGCACAAACGAGCACCCCCAGCGCGGCTTGGGCCAACCCAAAGAGGGGGCGTAGGGGGCAGTTTTCTGGTTTGCTTTTTCTTTATTTTATTCTTTTGTACTTTCTTTTTCTTTTTCTTTTTTCATTTCTCCTTTTAATAAAATTCAGAAAATGCTCAAGAATTTCAAAAAATGTTCATGAATTAAAAAATATTTAAGAATTTTAAAAATGTTTATGAATTTGGAAACACTTTCCAATTTCAAAGAACATTCTCAAATTTGAAAAAAGTTCATAAATTTCAATAAAAGTTCACAAATTTGAAAATTGTTTATGAAATTCAAAAAACCACGAATATGAAAAAATGTTTCGAATTTAATTTGTTTTAACCATTTTGAAAATGTCCCCAGATTTCAAAAAATGTTCATGAATTCTATTTTTTCCCGTATTTAAAAAATGTGCACGAATTTGCTAATTTTTCGTGAATTAAAAAAATATTTATGACTTCAAAAAATGCTCACAAATTTGAAAAAGTTAGCAAAAAATCATGAATTTCAAAAAAAAAAATCTGATTTTTGTAAAACTTTCACGACTTCTGAAAATGTTCCCAAGTTTAAAAAAATGTTCATTAATTGCACTTAGGCGTTTGACCACCTATTGCTCGACCTATGCACTAGCTTTTCGTCGGCCCATATGCGGGGCGTGGCCTCCGTGTTTTCTTGTTTTTGTTATTTTGCTTCTTAAAAATGTTTGGAATTTCAAAAAAATTTGAATTTCCAAAAAAGTTACAGAATTCAAAAAAATATTCACGAATTTGACAGATGTTTCTAGATGTCAAAAAAATTCATGAATTTGAAAATGTTCATATTTGGAAAAAAATGTTTTGAATTTCAGAAAATTTCATGTATTTTAAAGCAATGTCGCAAATTTGAAAGCAATGTCGCAAATTTGAAAAATATACCTGTATTTTAAAAAATTGTTCATGAATTAGAAAAATAGTTTTGAATTCAAGAAATATTCCTAATTTTTTCAAAAATTGTTCACGAATTTGAATAAATGTTGCTGAATTTCAGAAAAGTTCTCGGATTGCAAAAATAGTTCATTAATTTTAAAAAATGTTCTGAATTCAAAAAAGTTCATGCTTTTGAGAAGTATTTTAGGATTTAGAAAATGTTTGTGAATTTTGGATATTGTTCCAAATTTCAAAAATTATTTATTTATTTGAATTTTTTTCTTGTATTTCAAAATAAAATAAAATTAAAACTTCAAAAAACACAAAAGAAAAAAATCAATTTGAGAAGATTCTAAAACCTTCCCAAAACTGGAAGGGGATTGTCCCAAAAAAATCTACCGCACTTCTATTTCACCCCGTGCAAGACAAAGCAAATAAGTGGGCCGGCCCAGAAAAGAGGGGACACGGCGAGGGGGTTTTCATTTGGTGTTATCCACCGACCTACGTGAGAAATAGGATTCGCCGTCCAGCCAGCCCAAGTCCCCCCTTCTTATTCTTCTTCTCTAATTTTCTTACCGTGTTGAGACCATCGCCCTATCTTCCCCTTTCTTTATTTTATTTGCACTTAGTCGAGCCCTACTGCTAGGTGCTGGCCTGATGTACATATGGGATTCTGGGCACAGTGGCGGAGGCAAGATTTCTAAATTGGGTTTACAAAGCTTAAAATTTTGGTGTTATATTAATCAATTATAAGATTAAGTATGAGTTTTGAGCTCTTCTTCCAAAAGTAATGGGTGTACATCTGTACGCCCATGTCCTTAAGTAGATCCGCCCATGCCGGGGCATCACTAGCTACCAGATGCCCCTTGGATGGGCCTCCCAGATGGGGCGCGCGAGGGCCAGCCGTGTGGTGCGCCCAACTGCCACCATGTGTCGCGCGCTCGGCGCACCTGTGGGAGCACTTTTTATTTGCGTGATTTTTAGGGTTTTATTTTTATTTTTTGGGTTTTCAAATTTTAATTGATTTTTCTAGGTTTTCTTGATTTTTTTGTTTTTCCAGTTTCTTCAATTTCTTTGGTTTTTTCCGTTTTACGCCTGGCAGGAGCATGTGCTTCCACGTGAAGCACATGTGTGTTTCCACATGTGCAAGCACATGTGTGATTTCCGTGTGAAAAGCACAGTTGTGCTTCATGGTGAAGCATAATTGTGCTTCTGTGCTTCCACAAACTAAAGAGAAGCACATATGTGCTTTCGCGTGAAGCACAAACTGTGCCTTTCCCTGACTGCAGATTGAGGGAAGAGGTGGATACAAATTAAAAGGATTTCTCAATGGGAGCATCCCCTGGGTGGGATTTCATGGGGGCACCCACGGTGGAGTGCTCCAGCGCCGTCACGTGTCACACATTGGACGGACCTCGCACAAGAACTTTGTTCCCTGTATTTTTGCTTTTTGATCATTTTTTCTTTTTTCGCAGGGGAGGGGAGGGGGTTGGTGTTTTCAGGGTTTCCTGATACGTGGTGTAGCATGGACTATAGCCCGTGGTGAAACACTAAATATTTACATGGAATCACATTTGTACTCCATGGTGAAGCATAGGTGCGTTCCGCGCGGAAGCACAACTGTGCTCCCCATGAAGCACAGGTGTGGTACACACTTAAGCAGAACATGTGCACTGCGCTGGGAGCATAAGTCCAGTACGCTGGAGCACATAATGCACTACACGGCAGCACACAAGTGCACTACATGAGGAACACACAATACACTGCACGGGGAGCATAAGTCCTCTATCATGTGGAGTACAAAATGCGCTACACAGAGGGAGTGCAACTACACTATCTCTCGGAGTACAAGTTTAGTACAAGTTCACTACAATAGAGCACAAGTTACAAAAAAATGAGTTCGTTGAAACCTATCAACGTGTGATCTAGTTTTGAAGATCACGACGAGTAAAACAACGGTGAAAAGGTTCGTAATTTAGACGCCTGGTTGAAGAGATATTTCATTTAAAGAAATGGATCTAGGAAAAAAAGAACTCTCATCACTCCCACGTGGGAGACAAATCCACCAAAACTCCCTGATGGACGCACATGCACCGCATCACATGTCACCACCAAAACCTAGTGAAGCCTAAATATTTTGGTGATGTTTAATAGGTAAAAAAATATATTTGGTGATTTTTATGATGTTTAAAATTTAAGATAGAGAAGACGAGACGAGATTTTGTATACATACCCGACTGATTCGACGAAAGCGATGATGGTGACGTACCAAAAGTCCTGCTTTTTAATGAGGACTGCGAATCCACCGAGCAGGACAACAGTCGCCCAGATGGTCGCCAGCGTGCCCAGGCCGTTCATCGCCTTGGAAACGAATGCCTTGCAGAGAATGGCGAGGTTGAGCCATTCTTCTGGCAGCGAGGTCGCCTCCTCCACCTTCTCACGAGCAGCGGAGGAGTCCGCCATGGTTTCTAGCTAGCCTTGGGTGATCAGCAGCTTGCAACCGCGCACAGCCCTTATGGTAACGTAGCGTACATATATAAGGGTGCAGGTTTTGCATCTACGACGAGCTGTCAAGTGGATCTTTTGTAGCTTACAAGCTATTTTGGATCAATACCAGAGACTAAAACGCAAGCAAAGATTAAAGGGGACTTCATGTGCGACAGAGAGCACTGCCCTCCTCTGGTCCCTAATCTAACAGGACGAATGGAAATGATCATGGCCATTTAGGCATTTAGCGGTCCATGGGCCTGTCGAGTACCGTGATATGTACAGATACCTCGACATGGCTTTCCGAAAATCATCAGGACACGGAAATAAAGGGTTTCACCCAACAAAAGAGGAGGCAGCTTGTTCTCCACATATTGTTGTAATGATCCTTCACTCATGGTGCCACATCGAGTAGTTCTAGATCCAGGATTTGGTGACAAGCGGAGGAAACTTGGAGGAGAAGAAGAACAAGCATGAAATAGGCTGAGTTCAACTCAGTTTCTGATTAATGTCTAATGTTTCTCAGGCTGCTTAATACTTTTTTTTTGAGAGGGAGAGAGTGCTCAATACGTAGGCAAGGCCTTAAAACTAGGTGTTGTGGCGTTTGGGTCGTGGAGGTGGGGGAGAACCTCGCCCGCCCCCTGCGGGAGGGAGCCCGCTCTGCTTCTTGTTAGGTTAAATGTCTTCGTTGGCGATGGTTGCTGTACCGGTGCGCTGGTCCTGTGGGATCTAAGAACGACGACTTCCCGACTGTTTACTACAACGACGTTTGACCGGCTCTAATGAGGGAGGGGTGATGACGGCGCCGCACCTTCGGCTTTGCTCTATTGCTTGTAATCATCGCTAGGTGATCCACATACCTGATTGCAATTTTTGTTGCCTCTGGTGTTCTTTGTACTCCCTTGATTGATTATGGATAGATCTAAAGTTTCTTCCGCAAAAAAGGCTCTAAATTGGACGTTGTGGCCCGCCTAGTAGTTGGGCTCACTTGGCGATGCACATGTGCATCTTCACTCGCATGTACTCCATGGGCCTGACAAATGTTTTTGTGGGCTTTGCTTCACTACCCTCACCTCCCCCCCCCCCCCCTCCCGTGAGTTTCAGAGGAAACACGGAAGGCAAAGGGCTTATTGCCTGGAAAATGTTTGCAGACCAAAATAAACAGTGGTTCAGCTATTACGAACTTGGATATTGAAAACAAATTGCCTACCTATGACATTTGTTGTCAAGCTCTTACGTTTTCCAAACACTCCTTGGGTAAGCTGGTTTTCATCACAACATCCCATATGCCTACAAACTTCAACAACCATACATGCTTCCTCTAGAAAATTGTGAAGGCGCACGTTCCCGCGCTAAAGAAAGTTCCTCTGTCGTCACAAATGATAGCAATGCCACATTCTTCTTGTCTGACACCTGCCTCACTAGCTACCCTCTAGCCCTACAATTTCCTGACCCCTTTTGTTCTCACTGGGCAAGCTCTTTGGCACTAGTCTCACATGTCTTGCAGAATGACTTACTTACCCGCGGAATCACCAAACTCATGTCGGTAATTTGGAGTTGGATGGGTTGCTCTCTTTGTTGCATGATTTTCTCCTTGATGACCCGCCTGACTTGAGATTTCTCAACAATTGGCTCGACTTCATCACCACAAAAGCCTGCGCCCAACTCCTGGACGAAGATTATGTGGATCCAAATTATGATTTCAAATGATCTGCCAAAGCCCCAAACAAGGTGATTTCGTATGGTCTGCCAAAGCCCCAAACAAGGAAGATTTTGTGGATCCAAATTATATTTCATATGCTCTTCCGCGACAAGCTAAATACCAAGGCCAACCTTCACCTCAAGCATATTGGATCTAACAGTCCCTATCCATGTTGCAATGCTCCTATTGAAGATGCCCTACACCTCTTCATCCTTTGCCATCAGTCTCAAGAAATCTGGGACAAGTAGGGTTGCCACTGATGGACCCGATTCACCTTCTTTGGGACATTTAATGCTCCTCATGGACTTGACCATTCGTTTGATCCACCATCACCCTTGCTATCCTATGGAAGATAAGGCACTCATGCAACGTTGTTTTTTTTTTTCATAATGTGTCCTATCCTTCTCAGCTTATTATTAGGAACACACTGTAGGTTATTTCACACTTTGGACTCATAAGTTTACAAAACCTAGTCAAAAGGCACACGATAGTCTTGGCTTCACTACCTCTCCTCGCGCAACGACACCTCCTTGTAATTCTTGTAACATTGAACTTCGGTTCAATCCTTGAGTAATATATACAGGTAGCTATCCTTCCCCCTGAATTATTCAAAACAAACAGATCAATTGGGTATTACTATCGTTGTTGTCATTTGGAGTTAGTTTGGGTAATTAAACACCAAAGTATGATTCTAAAGTACGTTGTCTAATGTACATACATCAGTGCCGAAGCTTCAATGGGATTTGAGAGGGGCTAATATGGTGTATTATGTCAAATTTGACAGAAATAGTATTAAATATGGGGTGTTAATATAAAGAAATAAGTTTTGTTGGGGAGGGGCATGGCCCACTTTGGACCTCTCTAAGCTCCACCACTTCATACATACTCCCTCCATCCCATAATATAAGATCTTATTACATCCAATATTATGGGACATATTGGATGTAATAAGATCTTATATTATGGACGGAGGGAGTACATACTAAAACACATATAAAATTATCTCTAAGACCAGTCTTAGCTGGATTTTTTTCTTCCTATAGGAGCACATATCTGAAGTCTCAACGACTTACTGCCACATTCGCCCCCTTAAAAATCATCTCAGCTCATACGACTCTCAACTAACTACCCCAAGCTATAGAGCTCTTTTTTCTATGCCTCCATCTCCGCAGATCTTGTTGTTGCCTTCCGCGCTTCGCTTCACGCCCATGTTGTGCATCACCATCATCCGTTGTTGTGATTTCCTCG
Organism: Elymus sibiricus; assembly: GCA_039707655.1. Classification (NCBI taxonomy): domain Eukaryota; kingdom Viridiplantae; phylum Streptophyta; class Magnoliopsida; order Poales; family Poaceae; genus Elymus; species Elymus sibiricus. The sequence continues at coordinate 364,007,682 of CM077672.1, forward strand.
ACGCTATTGTTGCCCTCACGCTCCATCTCCCTCAATTGAATCCAAACTCTCTGCCATCGACTCCACAGGTTGTCTGATGCACTTCATTATAACTTTTGTGTTCCTCCCAATTGTGGGAACCCATGAAGCATCCTTGTATCATGCTTCGGTGCCTTCTTCACCTTATCTGGCGTCATCATGTTAGTTAATATAATTTCTACCACCATTACTCAAGTGGTGACAAATCATATTGGATTAAGGGGTATTTAGAGTTCACAAGGGGAGGCCAAGAAGAGGGTTTTTCTTTAAGAGATCTCGGCAGTCGTTACCTCCATACCACCTAAGTGGATCATCCTCAATGATTTCAATCTTACCTAATGGCCTCAAGATAAAAGTTATGAATACATCAATCATCGCCTCATGAGAGCCTCCTAAAAAATATCTAAATGATTCACAACTTAAGGAGATCAGCCTCAATGGTCGGCAGTTCATATGGTTGAATGAGAATGCAACCCCACCCTCACTCACATCAACCAAGTTTTTTGCACTGCGGATTGGGAGTTGTCTTCCCAGGGGCGGAGCTACAGTGTTGGGCTGGGGTCAATTGACCCCTAAGACCCTGGGCCAAACCGTTGTACATACAACCCAGCAAGGAAAAAGGCCCCAATGAAAAAACCAATTCGACACCAGCCCATGAGTGTCCATACACATATGTTTAACTGCAAATGTGCCAATGCTACGGCCTATGACCCACTACAGTCCGAGAAAATGGCAATAGCCCACCAATGAATCACATTTATCAAGAAGGCGAAGGCTTGTCATAACTCTCAATTCTCGTGGTTGTGCCACGGCGATACCAACTCGAGGTTCGTCCACCTCCATGAGAGAGTCGGACAACGGAAAGTTTTGTTTAGTCTCCCGGTACAGACCATTGCATGGTGATCTCGCGGGAGGGTAAAGAAAAGATCATTCACAACATTATGTTTAGTTTGGGATCCTCTTGTGTGTCCCTCTCGACTCTCCATTTGAAGATACTTGGTACCATACCACACACCTCTCACACCTAGAGATTTCATTTACCATGGATGACATTCGTGACATGATTTTCTCCATGCCTATCGACAAAGTGTCGGGTCTAGACGGCTTCAACGGGCTCTTATTTTGTTCATGTTGGGACATTACTAAAGCTGACATGGTCGTGAATTTTTCCTTACATCACTTGCATGCCAATGGTTTTGCTCTTGTCAGCATGACCAACATTGTGCTATTGCCCAAATTCCTTGATGCCTCTAATATCTCTTATTGTAGGTCGATAGCCATCCATAACATCTCAAAAATCTTCTGAAAGACGCTTGTGGACCGCCTAGCAAAGGATATTTGATGAAGTAGTCTCCGAATCTCAAACTGCACTCCTCAAACAGAGATGCATACAAGACAATTTTCCCTACGTCCAAAATGTGGGTTTTAATCTATATACCTAATACCTAATAAAAGGAGGAAGATTTCTTAGTTCTCCTTCCGTCGGCCCTTATATCCGTTAATTTTGTGTTAACTTTAAGATTGATGGCTGAGATTTCTCTCCTACTTTTTTGCTCTCTCCTATCTAAAAAAAAGTAACATCCCTATTTCGTGTCTTCTTTCGTCAAGCCCACTTCCCACGCGTGTAGCGACCTCAGCCTGCGATCGACACCAACTCAGAACAGATTTTGTGTTGTGTTCATGGTGGAGTTTGTGCTGTGTCCGCGTCGGATGATTGCCATAATAAGGCTCGAGCCCCTCGACTGTACCGAATCCCTGAATCAATTGCAAATCGAAAATACCGCGCCCTTCTGATAACCCACAAGTATAGGGGATCGCAACAGTTTTTGCTGGTAGTATTTCACCCAGATTTATTGATTTGACACAAGTGGAGTCAAAGAATATTTGCGAGTATTAGCAGTTGAGTTGTCAATTCAACCACACCTGGAGAACTAAATATCTGCAACAAAGTGTTTAGTAGCACAGTAATATGATAGTTTAAATAGCAGTAGTAACACAGTAACAGTAACAGTAGCAGTAGCAGTTTTGTAGTGATTGTAACAGCAGCAGCAACGAAAGTAACTTAGCAAAGATCAATATGCGAAAAGCGTAGGCGTTGGATCATTGACGGATAATTATGTTGGATGGCATTCATCATGTAACAGTCACAACCTAGGGCGATACACAATAGCTCCAATTCATCAATGTAATGTAGGCATGTATTCCGTTTTTAGTCACACGTGCTTATAGTAAGAACTTGCATGACATCTTTTGTCCTACCCTCCCGTGGCAGCGGGATCCATAAGGAAATCTAAGGGATATTAAGGCCTCCTTTTAATAGAGAACCGGAACAAAGCATTAACACATACTGAATACATGAACTCCTCAAACTACGGCAATCACCGGAAAGAATCCCAATTATTGTCACCTTGGGGTATGCGGATCATGACACGTAATAGGTGCATATAACTTGCAAGATAGGATCAAGAACTCAAATATATTCATGAAAACATAAAGGTTCAGATCTGAAATCATGGCACTCGGGCCCTAGTGACAAGCATTAAGCATAGCAAAGTCATAGCAACATCAATCTCAGAACATAGTGGATACTAGGGATCAAAGCCCTAACAAATTGACTCAATTACATGGTAAATCTCATCCAACCCATCACCGTCCAGCAGGCCTACGAAGAATTATTCACACACGGCGGTGAGCATCATGAAATTGGTGATGGAGGATGGTTGATGATGACGACGGCGTCGAATCCCCCTCTCCGGAGCCCCGAACGGACTCCAGATCAGCCCTCCTGATGAAGAATAGGAGGTGGCGGCGGCTCCGTATCGTAAAACGCGATGATTCTTTCTCTCCGATTTTTTTCTCCACGAATAGGTACTTATAGCACTGGAATTAGGGTAAACGGAGGCAGGGCCCCACAAGCCTGCCAGGCGCGCCCTGGGGGGGTGGGCGTGCCCCCCAGGCTTGTGGCGCCTGGTGGCCCCCCCTCAAGATATCTCAGATGACAACACTTTGTCAAAACAATCATGATATAATATGATAACATGGTATCTCGCTAGCCCTTTCCGAGACCGCAAAACATAAATGCAGAGCACCTCTGAGATTCAGGCAATGACTAAACATTGTAATTCAGGGTAGAGGATATCCAGTCATGGTCACACCCAACATTAACTATACTCAATGCATAAAAATGACAATAGTGCTCTCCAACTGGTGCTTAAATGAGAGGGTGATGACTCAACAATAAAAATAAAATAACATAAAAGTACATGGATAGGCCCTTCGCAGAGGGAAGCATGGATTTGCAGCGGTGCCAGAGCTCGAAGCTTAAATTAGAGATAAAAATAATTTTAGGAGGTATGCCTTTCCTGTCAACGTCACGACCGAGAGTTTTCAATATCTTCCATGCTAAACACATTATAGGCAGTTCTCAAGCGGAAAGGTAAAGTTTACCCCCCCTCCACCGTACCAACACAAGCCATGGCTAGCCAAATTCACGGGTGCCCTCCATACCAACAACTTTCCGGGGGAGTTTTTTTGCATTATATGATTTCGATTTGAGCATAGGACTGGGCATCCCGATTACCAGCCTCTCTCGTGTAATGGCAAGTGAATAAACACTCATCTGAGAGTAACCCGCTTAGCATGGAAGATACTGACCGCCCCCTGTCGCTCCATGAGCGGTACGGGCTCAGAAAACAGATGTTCGTTTGAATGTTTAGAGGTGGCACATGCAAATTTACTTGGAACGACAGAGTAATACCGCATATAGGTAGATATAGTGGACTCATCTGGAACAACTTTAGTTTAAGGATTTGGATGCACAAGCAGTATTCCCGCTTAGTACAGCGAAGGCTAGCAAATAGATTGAGAAGTGACCAGCTAGAGAGCGAAAACGGTCATAGACATGCATTGTGAATAATTAACATTGAATACGAGCATGAGTAGGATATCAACACCCTGAACATAAATATCATGGAGGCTATGTTGGTTTTGATTCAACTACATGTATGAACATGTGCTAAGTCAAGCCACTCGAATTACTCAGAGGAGGATACCATGCTAACATACCACTCGAATCACAACCATTTTGACGCATGTTGACATTCAAGATAAATCATTATCCACTCCTAGCTATTTAAGCATGGCATGAGCAACTATAATCTCTAATTGTCATCACAAATATGTTTACTCATAATAATGCTGAATCATGAATACTGAGCTAAACATATTTACAAAAACAAAACAAGAAGAGTTCATACCAGCTTTTCTTCCCCGCAATCACTTCATCAAATATCGTCATTATTGCCTTTCACTTGCACGACCGAATGGTGTGCAAATAATAATAATGGTGCAAGTGTGCCGTGGATTAAGCTGAAATCTGCAAACATTTATTCAAAGGAGAAGACAAAGTAATAGTGGCTCATTGTTAGATCAACAATAAAGCATATGGGAACCACTCAACATTTTCATCGTGGTCTTCTCCTTGAGACAACTCAATGCAAAGAAAATAAATTCAGAGAAACAAACTGAAATATTTTTGGAGTTTTTGGTTTTTCTGAAGGAAGCAAATTAACGAAGGAAAATGAAAAACGAGAAAGACTATTTACACGGGAAAGCTCCCAACAAGTAAAAAAAGAAACGGGAAATCTTTTTGGGTTTTGTTTTATTTCTACGAATTAACTAAACAAGAAAGAAACTACAACTAATTTTTTTGGATTTTCGAAAGTTTTTCAAACACACAAGAAGAAAGTGAAAATAAAACTAGCATGGATATACAATGAAAAAGGATGAACACCGACAACTGGAATACGTGTGTGAACATGAATGTAATGTCGGTGAGAAATACGTACTCCCCCAAGCTTAGGCTTTTGGCCTAAGTTGGTCTATGGCCTCTCCTGGCCTGGATAATACCCGTGGTGGTAGTGCGGGTTGTACCGAAGTGCAGCTGCCACAGCTTGGCGAGCTGTCTCATTGAGGCGCTCAGTCTTTGCCGTCCTCTCGTACTCCTCAGCCTCCTCCTCTAGTATGAAATGTCTATGTTTTCCCTGGAAATCAAAGAAGGCAGGAGCAGGCAAAATAATATGGAAAACACGACGCCTGTTAAAGATTAGCTTGTATCTGAACGGAGCGGTACCCCTCTCAAGGAACTGGTGGCGTTCCATAGCATCATAATCAAGAAAACTCGGTGGCAACAGGGTATCATTACGTTTTATGGGCACACCAAGATAAGTGGCTAAGCGAGTAGCATAAATTCCACCAAAGAAGTCACCAACTAAGGCATTGTTATGTAAACGACGTGCAACAATAGCCCCCATGTTAAATTGTCTATCTCTCAACACCGCACTCTTAAGAATGCTCAGGTCAGGGGCGCAAAGGTGACTATAGTCATGTTTACCATTAATGCATCTACCAATGAACAGAGCAAAATAATGTATAGCAGGAAAATGAATGCTCCCCATAGTGGCTTGTGTAATGCCTCTAGTTTCACCCCTAGTAATGTTCATGAGAAATTCATTGCAATCAGATTTACGGGGTTCAGTGCAAGTCCCCCAAAGTGGAATTTTACAAACACTACTAAATTCTTCAACTGACATGCGAAAAGGCTTTTCATATAAGTTGAAAATAACATCATGTGCAGTGCGCTGATATACATACTTGAATCTCCGCACAAAGGAGTCAGTGAGGTCATAGTATTGCGGGCACCTGTCTGTCAAGAACTCCGTGAGCTCGGCATTGCGCACGTACATATCAAACTCTTCTTTGATGCCGGCTCGAATCATGAAGGCATCCGATGGCCATTCGCACGGTAGCACCGCGGCCTCTCGTGGTGGTTCGGTATCCTGCTCGCGTATTGCAGGCCTTGGAGCACTCTTGCTCGAGGAACCACCATGGAACATCTTCCTAAATATTTTCTTTTCTCTGAAATTTTTAGTGACTCAAAATAAAAGTGAACAAAACTCAACAAAATTGATAGCAACTACTCCCACAAGTATCTAGAGACTATATCATGCATCAAAACTACTTTGGACCATACACATTCAACATGCAAGTTCATAAACATGGTCACCACAGCAGCAAAAATTTGCAAATTATAAAGCACTAGAACAAAAACTAATTGGAGCATTGGAGGAGTCACATACCAAGGAGTAATTCCTCAAAACAGTTTTGGAAATGGAGTTTCGAGAAAGGAGATCGAAAATCACAGCAAAATGAGCAAGAACACAGGCTTGGGAGCAAGTTTGATTTTTTCTGGAGGAAGAAGAAGAAGATGGGTGGCTGGCATAAGTGAGTGGGTCCCTGTGGGACCCACAAGCTTGCTGGGCGTGCCCAGGGGGGGTGGGCGCGCCCTGTGGGCTTGTGGCTCACAGGTGCACCCCCTGGGGTGTGTTCAGTGTCAAAAATTCTTAAATATTCTAGAAAAAATCATACTAAATTTTCAAGGCATTCTGAGAACTTTTATTTTTGGGCTATTTTTTATTGCACGAAAAATTCAGAAAACAGGATAATCATGGCATTTTATTTTATTCAACTACAAATAACATAGAGCAAAAGGTGGGTACAGAAAGTTGTGCTTACTAAATTCATCGACCACATGCACCTCAAAAAGAATCCATTAATAAGGCTGACCAAGTCTTATTAACAAACTATTTCCGAATGGCATGAAACCGAAGAATCTTCGTATAACACTAAGTTACCTCAATGGGGATATGCATCTCCCCAACAATAAGAATTTCATATTTCTTTTTGACAGTATGAAGAGGGAATTTGAAACCTCCAACAGTGATTGTCGAAACTTTTTCAATACAATTGATACCATTCACTGAACTTTGTTTCTTCGGAAAATAAACCGTATGCTCATTACCATTGACATGAAAAGTAACCTTGCTTTTGTTGCAATCAATAACAGCCCCTGCAGTATTCAAAAAGGATCTTCCAAGGATAATCGACATGTTGTCGTCCTCGGGCATATCAAGTATAACAAAGTCTGTCAAGATAGTAACATTTGCAACTACAACGGGAACATCCTCGCAAATTCCAATAGGTATAGCAGTGGATTTATCAGCCATTTGCAAAGATATTGTGGGGGCCGGATTTCCAGGACATGATATTTCAGAAATTAACCCCTCGTGTCGTCACCAACCCAGGATTACTGTTACTGGTGGACACATCCTTGTTACAGATTACCAAGCAATTACAAGAATTGGATACAAGACCATAAAGGTCTAATGATACAACAATGAATTCTAGTGGCGGGTGACGGAAGCGACTCGTGGTTCTCCAATGTCGATGGGGCTCCCTTCCCACAGGAACGGCTGGCCAGGATAATTCCTATCCCGCGTGGCTGCTATCCTAGGCTCCGCATGGACGTCGTGGTAATACTCCTTGTTGAAATCCTGACCTAGACAATTAAATAGCCAGGGACAAGCCAGTGAGTACGTTGGAATGTACTCGCAAACATAATGAACAAAAGATATACCGAATGCATATGATCATGATGGGTTAAATGAGATGCATATGTTGGCTGAAATTAAATTATGGCAAGATAAATATTAGCATGTGCAGAAGTATGAGTAAATAAAATGTTAGTGACAAACCAAGAAAGTTAAAAGTGGAGAATCGGGTGAGACAAGACCACCCGAGTATCCAAGAGAAATGCGAAACGGGTGTCTAAAAGAGAATCGGGCGAGACAGGACCGCCCGAGAACTCAAGCGACGCCACGAGAGGTCTTGAAAAGAAATGCCAAACGTGTGTCTAAAAGATAATCGGGCGAGACAGGACCGCCCGAGAACTCAAGCGACGCCACGAGAGGTCTTGAAAAGAAATGCCAAACGGGTGTCTAAAAGAGAATCGGGCGAGATAGGACTGCCCGAGAACTCAAGCGACGCCACGAGAGGTCTTGAAAAGAAATGCGAAACGGGTGTCTAAAAGAGAATCGGGCGAGACATGACCGCCCGAGAACTCAAGCGACGCCACGAGAGGTCTTGAAAAGAAATAAAACCGAGTGTCCGGGGTAGTCCAGCCAGCCCCTGAGACACTCAGGAAATGAAATAAGAGAAATGGGTTAGTCCACAATAATATTCATATGATCCATAATATTCATGATAATATCAGTAGTGACAATAATTATCCTGCAAAATAATTCATGCTTAATTTAATTATTTTCTCCGGAGACCGACACTAAGACTGACACTTGACAACCCAGACTGTAGTCCTTAACCGCGGACACGGCTATTCGAATAGATATAACTATGCAGAGGGTGTACTCTTTACCCACAAGTAAAGGATTTCCTTAGCTACCACCGAGACACTGACTAATTCCCATTACGGCTTTTGGGTTGAAAACACACCTGACCAGCACACACCAGATTAACTTTCCGAATGTCAGGAATCACCCAAAGCATCGTTTCAAGATAAACTCTAAGACGGGGAGACTACAATCTTGAATAGCATGGGATCGCAATCTCATATACAACGTGCGCAAAGATCAGGGGCGCTACCCCTCTCGGCCCAGCCGAATACACCCATGCCCCCTGACCAAGTGACATGCCTACCAGTGATCAATGGTATCTTTCACTATGGCCTCTCTGTACGTTGTGTGCGGGAAAGGGGTTACCAACCTACTGAACCATACCCTACCTGCGGCAGGGACATGTGGTAGCACGGATCAAGTTTGGGGGTTACCGGAACAAGACTCGATCTATGGTTGACTCAGGAGGCTTATGTATTTCCTGCAGCGGTTAGCCCAATAAAGTGTTCTCTTAACAGTAACACCAAAATAGGGCCACAGCCCTTGCATGTCCCAACATGCATAACAAACAAGGCATGATCACGCTCCAACGTGATCACCTTCTGCCGGTAACGATATTTCTCTTATGACTGCTCCTGCAAGTTAGTCATGACAAGCACACGTTGCACGGTACGAGGAAACAAGTCAACACTACATGCATGCAAATTTTATCTGAATTCAACATATGCATGATTCAATTATTTCTTGCAAACATTTAACCATGCAATCACCATATCAAGTGTTCAAGATGCTTGCCTTGATCATGCAGAAATATTGGGTGCACTCCAAAAGTTTTGAAAATTCTCTTCCCTCCATTATTCCTATTTTCAAAAATATTGCAATTACCACATAAAGTCCAAACAGTGCTAAAAAGTTGTTTGGAATTTTTTTAAATAAATGCTAAAATAAACTAGAGGAAAAATAAGGAATAACATAAAAAGAATCAAATTATTTGGAGTTCATATGAATTTCCTAAAGAGTTTCTAAGCTGAAATAAATGACTAATTGGACTATTTAATAGATCCAGTAGAGACAAAGCTTAGTAAAAATGTTCACCCTAGATGGATTAATAGAGCATGATTTTAGGAGTATTTAGAAATTAGAATCATCAGATTTGGATTTGAAAATATTGCTGTGGAAATAATTGAAATCTGCTGGAAATGAAAAAGGAAAAAGGACAGAAGCGTGCCCTGAGCGCTGTATAGCCGTGCGGTGCTACTGGGCCGAGCCCAGCCGTTCGGCTGTGCGGAGGATCTGCTGACGTTGAAGGCGTATTCGGGAATTGCGCTTTTCGGACGTGTAGACGTAGTATCTGAAATACGCCTCCACTTGACCGGGCGCGCGTGACCCCTAGTCGCTGACGGTGGGTCCCGCGGGCCCACCAGTCAGGTTTGACTGGTCCTCTACGTGCCTCCTCTCTCCTTCGACAGCAGCAGCGGGCTCGCCGGCGGCGATTGCCAGAGATAGGCGGCACCTCTTGGGGATCTGGGGCCACCTACGTGCTCAGTGGGTCATGGCGATCCTCCCGGTGGGTGTTGCGGTCGGCGGGGAGCACGGAGCTGCCGGCGGCGAGCTTCCTCGACGGACGGCGGCGGCGGGCGAAAGAGGAACTCCGGCCTCGATCTCCGTTAGGTGAAATTGGTGGGTGGGATGGACTTGCGGGTGCTCTAGGAGTTGAGTGGTGAAGAGATTGGGGATAGGGAGGCTCTGGTGGCGTGGGCGTCTTCGAGGCAAGGGCGGCGGCTGTAGCTACCGGAGAGGAAGAAGACGACCATTCCCGCCCGGGTGGTCGCTCGAGGAGGTGCTTAGGGGAGAGGGAGATCATCCCGTGCAGTACTACGAGCTCGGGGAGGCTTATATAGGCGGGGAGAAGGCGGTGCCGTGGCTTCCCGAAGAAGGCACGACGGCGGGCGGCCATTGATGGCGCCGTTGAGGCCGGTGAGAGGGCGTTGGGGTCGGCGGAGATAGGTGAGGGCAGTAGGGGTCGGTGGAGGAGTGGATGAGCTCGGGTCGTTGCATTTAAGCGATGCAGAGACGTGGCAAGGAGAGACTCGTCGGGCGGCGATGAACGGCGGCGGCGTCGGTGATGGCCGGCACTAGAGGCCAGGGGAGTGTGTCGGCGCGCGCTATGGCTTGTCCACGAAGTCATCGGGACAGGTCACACGCAAAGGGGAGGCAGCAAGGACGCGGCAGGCTCGGTTGCCAGCAGCTATAGCTCGGGCGCTTTGCTCGCGCACAGAGCACGCCCACAGGCTGCTCGACGAAATGCTAAAGTGGTCCACAGAGGTTTTCTACAATTGAGACTTACCAGGATTAGGACCCTTAGGAATGCAAAGCTAGTGGACATGCTCTATTGGCAGGAGGATCAAGTTCCTAATGCAGTTTTGATAGGTAGCTAAATTCTGTCATGCACATGAGCTGCTTAATAAAATGCTAGGGTTATCTAGAGAACTTTGTTGGAAATGATATTTGGCAGGATGGTGTCTCTTTAGATGATAAAGAGGATGGCAGGGTTAGTTTGACCAAAAGAAAAACTTGCAAGTGCAAGTTTTACTGAATTTCAGTTCTGGACCAGATATTGAGGAAATTATCTGGAGGTCTAAAATGATGATATTGGGGGTGAGCTCCTGGACTTAAGGGTTTCTTAGGAGGGACTATAAGGTGGAATAATTGCAGAATTTTTGGAGGAAGAAAAATTGAGGTTGTAGTTGTAACTCAAAAATAGGACAGAATGGAAAAGAGGATGTTTTGCTCAAAATTTTCAAAAGACCAAGTTGTGTTTTTGCATAAAAGTGATCTGTATAGGCATCACATGACCCCTCATAATTTTTGTGGAATTTTTAGAGAATTATTTAAAATAGTTGTAGTGTTACAGAAGCATTTCAAAGATTGAAATAGCTATTAAAAGAATTATCTTGGGCAAAATTTTATTATGAAAATATTTCCTACTGTTATTTAAGATATAAATAAAATGATTTAAGAAAACTATCAAGCCCACAATATTTTTCCAAAAATTTCTATATGGAGGGAAGAATTTTGAAAAACAGAAAACAGAAAAGACTCTGAAAATAATAAAATACCTAACATAATTCCAAAATTTTATTTCTGGCCAAATTTTACTTAATAAAAACATGGTTAAATTTTTGGGGTGTTACAAACTCTACCCCCCTTAAGAAAATCTCGGCCTCGAGATTTGTTAAGGGCGGAAGAATTAAATGCATATCACAACAGACAATATTATGCAGAATGCAAACATAACAATGCACTTATGACATACGCCCTAAAATACATCGCAAAAATTGCATCATGAAAATAAGTGCTGGATGCAGCAGCAACCACGCTCATAACCGTCTATGCTTCGAAGGTAAGATCTACGGGGTCTTGCTGAAGGGTTCCGGGTGCTGGAGCACATTCTTCTTCTTCCGGAGGGAGTGGAGGAAGTGGAGGAAGCAGACGAAGAACGCGTCCCTCCTGAGTTGGCAGAGGGGGCCCGCCAATGGCGATCCGGGGATTCAGGATAGCAAGATAGTGGAGATACTCCAGTAATTGCTGGGTGAAGCGCTCCTGGGCCATCACATACTGAATGAGATAGACCAGGGCTGGATCGCTCTCTATACGTTCACAGCGGAACGTAGCTTCTGCTCCAAAAGCTGCGCGGCTCGGGAAATAGCAGTATTCCCTTGCACTGGCATAGGGTACCGCAAATCGAAGACGGGTAACTACTTCGTAAGCAGCAAACTCAATGGCCATGCCTGAGGTTGGCATGGATCTCCCGATGAAGATAACATACAGAGGGCCTTGGTTCAAATCTACTGGTGGGATGTGCACAACTTCCCAGTATTTCGAGCAATCAGAGGTGATCCTCATCTTGTACAGCTCATACTGGGGTGGGTGGATGGAACCAAGGGTATTGTGGGTAAAATCCCACAAAATCCTAACAAAACTACCAGGGCTTGCATCGGGGGTTCTCAGGTAGACTCCGGGGTGAGACATGGATGGGTGGATGGGGAAAGGCAGTGGTCGAGGTGATGATGGCTGGTGTGATTTGCGGATATGGCCTCTTATAGAGTGCCTGGGTGAGGAAACATGAAGTGGTGCCAGTACGACTTGTGCACCGGTTCCGGCGCAGGGCTGTCTGGTCAAAAACACAGACCCCACTCCCCGAACGGAATGTGATGTATTACTGTGCGTGTCGGTTAGGGGGGGTTCAGTAGTCACGTCCAAAATTTACTCACTCACCACACATCAACAATTTATGACAAGGCACGCATACTACCATTGGCACACAAGTGGTTTACAACTTACTACAATACAACCGCTACTACGAAAATACAGGGTAACAGGGCCACTAAGGCTCTACAACAATACTGGTGGACTCAGTCCACCTGATTGACATCTAGCCGGGCGCGTCTTGTAGATGTCGAGGCCTCTCTGTGTGCTTCGGTGTCGGAGTTGACCGGGGTCGGATGGGGAGCTATAGGGCTGGGGTAGCGGTGGTGCCCTTCGCAGGGTGTCGAGGTCACCGTCCCGTTGGAGTGGGTCTCCAAGAGACGACGGAGTTCCCCGGGGGAGGCGAAGGCACTGCCCGGGTAGATCACAGGAGCGGAACTTGGGGGCTCAACGGGCCTCCCAAGTAGCACTATCGGGGTGTCGGTGGCGGGTGCAGCTTCACTTCTCACCGGGGTCAGGAGAGCGAGCGTCCTGCGGGTCGCAATCAGATCAAGGGTGACCTGATTGAATAGTGCCTCTTGCGCTCTCAGGTAGCGCACCAGATGCACCAGGGCAGGATCCGACTCATGGTCTCCGTTGGCAACCTGGGTCGGGCTACCATAGCCATCATGGCTAGGGTAGTAGTAGAAGGGGCGGATGTTAACTCTCGGCGACAGATGCCGGAGTTAAACGATAGCCTCTTGGGCTGCAAGTTGGATGGCTTGGGGCTCGTCGGAGGTCGTCCTCCCGGTGAACCGGTAGGGGCGTTCCGATGCGGTGCCCCTCCCGTAGATGTGCACCGTGGCCTAGAAGTGGTGGATGGCATCACTCGTGTGCTCCTGGTACACAACATACTCAGGCGGCTCTTCGATGCCGAAAGCACGACGGGTGAGATTGGCGAGGATGACCACAAAGTCACCAAGCTCGACTGCGGTGGTCTCGTTCTGAACGATGGAACCAGGCATCTTGGTGATCGGATATCGAACTGAGAGTGAGGCTGTGATGTGCTGAGTTGGGCAAGGCTTCCTTTACAAGCCAGCATAGTCTTCCATCGCACGCTTCTGGATGGGACAACTCAGGTGCCGGCCACAGGCACACGGCCTATGGGCAGGACTAATAGGTTGGGCACCGACTGTCAAAAGGTGTCGACTGGTCACTTTGCAGACTTATCGGATGAGATGGGCTTGGCTACGGACATGAAAGATTTGGACGGTGTGGAAACCTAAGGATAAGGACCAGGCTAAGATAGGATTAGCCAATGGTCAGCCTGGCTCTGATACCAAGGCTGTGGGGGCCGGATTTCCGGGACATGATATCCCAGAAATTAACCCCTCGTGTTGTCACTAGCCTAGGATTACTATTACTGGTGGACACATCCTTGTTACAGATTACCAAGAAATTACAAGAATTGGATACAAGACCATAAAGTTCTAATGATACAACAATGAATTCTAGTGGCGGGTGACGGAAGCGACTCATGGTTCTCCAATGTCGATGGGGCTCCCTTCCCACAGGAACGGCTGACCAAGATAATTCCTATCCCGCGTGGCTGCTATCCTAGGCTCCGCACGGACGTCGTGGTAATACTCCTTGTCGAAATCCTGACCTGGCCAATTAAATAGCCAGGGACAATCCAGTGAGTACGTTGGAATGTACTCGCAAACATAATGAACAAAAGATATATGCATATGATCATGATGGGTTAAATGAGATGCATATGTTGGCTGAAATTAAATTATGGCATGATAAATATTAGCATGTGCAGAAGTATGAGTAAATAAAATGTTAGTGACAAACCAAGAAAGTTAAAAGTGGAGAATCGGGCGAGACAAGACCGCCCGAGTATCCAAGAGAAATGCTAAACGGGTGTCTAAAAGAGAATCGGGCGAGACAGGACCGCCCGAGAACTCAAGCGACGCCACGAGAGGTCTTGAAAAGAAATGCCAAATGGGTGTCTAAAAGAGAATCGGGCGAGACAGGACCGCCCGAGAACTCAATCGACGCCACGAGAGGTCTTGAAAAGAAATGCCAAACGGGTGTCTAAAAGAGAATCGGGCGAGACAGGATGGCCCGAGAACTCAAGCGACGCCACGAGAGGTCTTGAAAAGAAATGCCAAACGGGTGTCTAAAAGAGAATCGGGCGAGACATGACTGCCCGAGAACTCAAGCGACGCCACGAGAGGTCTTGAAAAGAAATAAAACCAAGTGTCCGGGGTAGTCCAGCCAGCCCCTGAGACACTCAGGAAATAAAATAAGAGAAACGGGTTAGTCCACAATAATATTCATATCATCCATAATATTCATGATAATATCAGTAATGACAATAATTATCCTGCAAAATAATTCATGCTCAATTTAATTATTTTCTCCGGAGACCGACACTAAGACCTACACTTGACCAACCCAGACTGTAGTCCTTAACCGCGGACACGGCTATTCGAATAGATATAACTCTGCAGAGGGTGTACTCTTTACCCACAAGTAAAGGATTTCCTAAGCCAGCACCGAGACACTGACTAATTCCCATTACGGCCTTTGGGTTGAAAACACACCTGACCAGCACACACCAGATTAACTTTCCGGATGCCAGGAATCACCCAAAGCATCGTTTCAAGATAAACTCTAAGACGGGGAGACTACAATCTTGAATAGCATGGGAACGCTATCTCATATATAACATGCGCAAAGATCAGGGGTGCTACCCCTCTCGGCCCAGCCGAATACACCCATGCCCCCTGACCAAGTGACATGCCTACCAGTGATCAATGGTATCTTTCACTATGGCCTCTCTGTACGGTGTGTGCGGGAAAGGGGTTAACAACCTACTGAACCATACCCTACCTGCGGCAGGGACATGTGGTAGCACGGATCAAGTTTGGGGGTTACTGGAACAAGACTCGATCTATGGTCGACTCAGGAGGCTTATGTATTTCCTGCAGCGGTTAGCACAATAAAGTGTTCTCTTAACAGTAACACCAAAACAGGGCCACAGCCCTTGCATGTCCCAACATGCATAACCAACAAGGCATGATCACGCTCCAACGTGATCACCCTTCTGCCGGTAACGGTATTTCTCTTATGCCTGCTCCTGCAAGTTAGTCATGACAAGCACACGTTGCACGGTACGAGGAAACAAGTCAACACTACATGCATGCAAATTCTATCTGAATTCAACATATGCATGATTCAATTATTTCTTGCAAACATTTAACCATGCAATCACCATATCAAGTGTTCAAGATGCTTGCCTTGATCATGCAGAAATATTGGGTGCACTCCAAAAGTTTTGAAAATTCTCTTCCCTCCATTATTCCTATTTTCAAAAATATTGCAATTACCACATAAAGTCCAAACAGTGCTAAAAAGTTGTTTGGAAATTTTTGAAATAAATTCTAAAATAAACTAGAGGAAAAATAAGGAATAACAGAAAAAGAATCAAATTATTTGGAGTTCATATGAATTTCCTAGAGAGTTTCTAAGCTGAAATAAATGACTAATTGGACTGTTTAATAGATCGAGTAGAGACAAAGCTTAGTAAAAATGTTCACCCTAGCTGGATTAATAGAGCATGATTTTAGGAGTATTTAGAAATTAGAATCATCAGATTTGGATTTGAAAATATTGCTGTGGAAATAATTGAAATCTGCTGGAAATGAAAAAGGAAAAAGGACAGAAGCGCGCCCTGAGCGCTGTATAGCCGTGCGGTACTACTGGGCCGAGCCCAGCCGTTCGGCTGCGTGGAGGATCTGCTGACGTTGAAGGCGTATTTGGGAATTGCGCTTTCCGGACGTGTAGACGTAGTATCTGAAATACGCCTCCACTTGACCGGGCGCGCGTGACCCCCAGTCGCAGACGGTGGGTCCCGCGGGCCCACCAGTCAGGTTTGACTGGTCCTCTACATGCCTCCTCTCTCCTTCGACAGCAGCAGCGGGCTCGCCGGCGGCGATTACCGGAGATAGGCGGCACCTCTCGGGGATCTGGGGCCTCCTACGTGCTCAGTGGGTCATGGCGATCCTCCCGGTGGGTGTTGCGGTCGGCGGGGAGCACGGAGCTGCCGGCGGCGAGCTTTCCCAATGGACGGCGGCGTCGGGCGAAAGAGGAACTCCGGCCTCGAGCTTCGTTAGGTGAAATTGGTGGGTGGGATGGACTTGCGGGTGCTCTAGGAGTTGAGTGGTGAAGAGATTGGGGATAGGGAGGCTCTGATGGCGTGGGCATCTTTGAGGCAAGGGCGGCGGTAGTAGCTACCGGAGAGGAAGAAGACGGCCATTCCCGGCCGGGTGGTCGTTCGAGGAGGTGCTTAGGGGAGAGGGAGATCATCCCGTGCAGTACTATGTGCTCTGGGAGGCTTATATGGGCGGGGAGAAGGCGGTGCCGTGGCTTCCTGAGGAAGGCACGATGGTGGGCAGCCATTGATGGTACCGTTGAGGCCGGTGAAAGGGCGTTGGGGTCGGCGGAGATAGGTGAGGGCAGTAGGGGTCGGTGGGGGAGTGGATGAGCTCGGGTCGTTGCATTTAAGCGATGCAGAGACGTGGCGAGGAGAGACTCGTCGGGTGGCGATGAACGGTGGCGGCGTCGGTGATGGAGGCACTAGAGGCCAGGGGAGTGTGTCGGCGCGTGCTGTGGCTTCTCCACGAAGTCATCTGGACAGGTCACGCGCAAAGGGGAGGCAGCAAGGACGCGGCAGGCTCGGTTGCCAGCAGCTGTAGCTCGGGCGCTTTGCTCGCGCACAGAGCACGCCCACAGGCTGCTCGACGAAATGCTTAAGGGGTCCACAGAGGTTTTCTACAATTGAGACTTACCAGGATTAGGACCCTTAGGAATGCAAAGCTAGTGGACATGCTCTATTGGCAGGAGGATCAAGTTCCTAATGCAGTTTTGATAGGTAGCCAAATTCTGTCATGCACATGAGCTGCTTGATAAAATGCTAGGGCTATCTAGAGAACTTTGTGGGAAATGATATTTGGCAGGATGGTGTCTCTTTAGATGATAAAGAGGATGGCAGGGTTAGTTTGACCAAAAGAAAACTTGCAAGTGCAAGTTTTACTGAATTTCAGTTCTGGACCAGATATTGAGGAAATTATCTGGAGGTCTAAAATGATGATATTAGGGGTGAGCTCCTGGACTTAAGGGTTTCTTAGGAGCGACTATAAGGTGGAATAATTACAGAATTTTTGGAGCAAGAAAAATTGAGGTTGTAGTTGAAACTCAAAAACAGGACATAATGGAAAATAGGATGTTTTGCTCAAATTTTTCAAAAGACCAAGTTGGGTTTTTGCATAAAAGTGATCTGTAGGCATCACATGATCCCTCATAATTTTTGTGAATTTTTTAGAGAATTATTTAAAATAGTTGTAGTGTAACAGAAGCATTTCAAAGATTGAAATAGCTATTAAAAGAATTATCTTGGGCAAAATTTTATTATGAAAATATTTCCTATTGTTATTTAAGATATAAATAAAATGATTTAAGAAAACTATCAAGCCCACAATATTTTTCCAAAAATTTCTATATGGAGGGAAGAATTTTGAAAAACAGAAAACAGAAAAGACTCTGAAAATAATAAAAGACCTAACATAATTCCAAAATTTTATTTTTGGCCAAATTTTACTTAATAAAAACATGGTTAAATTTTTGGGGTGTTACAGATATTTCAGTAGGTGTAAGCTTATTCAAATCAAGTCTTCTATATAAAGAGAAAGGCATAACACTAACACCGGCTCCCAAATCACATAAAGCAGTTTTGACATAACTTCTTTTAATGGAGCATGGTATAGTAGGTATTCCTGGATTTCCTAACTTCTTGGGTATTCCACCCTTAAAAGAATAATTTGCAAGCATGGTGGAAATTTCAGCTTCAAGTATTTTTCTTTTATTAGTGACAATATCTTTCATGTATTTAGCATAGGGAGACATTTTCAACATATCAATCAAGCGGGTGCGCAAAAAGACAGGTCTAAGCATTTCAACAAAGCGCTCAAAATCTTCATCATCCTTCTTTTTGGATGGTTTAGTAGGGAAAGGCATAGGTTTTTAAACCCATGGTTCTCTTTCCTTTCCATGTTTTCTAGCAACAAAGTCTCTTTTGTCATATCTTTTATTCTTAGGATGTGGTTTATCAAGATCAATAGCAGGTTCTATTTCTACATCATTATCTGGTTGAGCATCAACATGAACATCATCATTATCATTATCATTAGGTGTATGTTCATTACTAGATTGTGTCTCAGCATCGGAAATAGAAACATCATTTTGATTCTCATGAGGTTTTTCTATTTCAGGTTCACTAGAAGCATGCAAAGTCCTATCATTTTTCTTTTTCTTTTTCTTCTTAGATGGACTAGGTGCATCAATATTATTTCTTTGAGAATCTTGTTCAATTCTTTCAGGGTGACCTTCAGGATATAGAGGATCCTGAGTCATGCTACCTCCTCTAGTAACAACTCTAACAACATGATCATTCTTTTTATTATTCATCTCATCAAGCAAATCATTTATTTTGTGACTTAGCAATTTGGTCTAACTGAGTCTGAACCATAGGAGCATGTTTACTCAAGCATTTAACATCATTAGCAGTTCTAAACATCAAATCACTCAAGTGTTCAATCATGATGGCATGCCATTTTAGTTGATTGCTAAAATACATATTAAAGTGTTCCTGTTTAATGATGTAATTATCAAATTCATACAGGCATTGACTAGCAGATTTATTATACGGAATATCACCTTCATCAAATCTAGTGAGAGAATTTACCTCCACTACTGTCGGGATGTCGATCCCATGTATTTCTTCAATAGGTGGTAAATTCTTAACATCTTCAGTTTTAATACCTTTTTCCTTCATCGATTTCTTAGCTTCTTGCATATCTTCTGGACTGAGGAATAGAATACCTCTCTTCTTCGGTGTTGGCTTAGGTGGTGGTTCAGGAAGTGTCCAATCACCGGCATTTCTCAATATATTATTCAATAGTATCTCAGCCTGTCCAACAGTTCGTTCCCTAAAAACACAACCAGCACAACTATCTAGGTAGTCCCTAGAAGCGTCGGTTAGTCCATTATAAAAGATATCAAGTATTTCATTTTTCTTAAGAGGATGATCAGGCAAAGCATTAAGTAGTTGGAGAAGCCTCCCCCAAGCTTGAGGGAGATTCTCTTCTTCAATTTGCACAAAGTTAAATATTTCTTGTAAGGCAGCTTGTTTCTTATGAGCAGGAAAATATTTTTCAGAGAAGTAATATATCATATCCTGGGGACTACGCACACAACCAGGAGCAAGAGTATTAAACCATTTCTTAGCATGACCCTTTAAATAAGAAAGGAAACAACTTAAGAATATAGTAATAACGAATTTTTTCCTCATGAGCAAATATGGTGGTGTCGGTACCAAAACCGGCAGATCTCGGGTAGGGGGTCCGAGCTGTGGATCTTGGAGTCAATGGATAACAAGAAACGTAGAGACAACGATTACCCAGCTTCGGGCCCTCTCGAAGAGGTAATACCCTACGTCCTGCTTGATTGTATTGATGTGAGTGTATGATGATTACAGAGTTGATCTACCTCGAGATCGGATAGACTAAACCCTAGGTGGGTATGGTGATGATGGTTGTTGTCTCTACAGTCTAAACCCTCCGGTTTATATAGACACCAGGGGTACCTAGGGTTACATATGGTCGGTAGCCATCAGGAGATAACCATGCCGGTCATGCTAACTTTTCTTTGAGGAGACGCCAAATCTTCGGAGGTTTCCTTCCGGAGCCCGTGGTTGCCTGTAGTCCGGCCTTCCTTCGATGAGTTGAGAGCGGCCCATCAGTTTGGCCCATGAGAGATTGGCTGGCAGCCCGAGGACCCCTTAGTCCGGGACACCCTCAGTAGCCCCTGAACTAGCCTCCAATGCCGAGGTCGACAGTCTTCGTCAGCTCCATGCTCCGAGGGTTTTCGGCTTGGGGGCGAGTTCCTTCCATCACCTGTGTTTGGCTTGGCAATAGTTCGGCCACTCACCATCCTTCGATTAGCAAGGTATTGCAGGGCCCGCCTTTCTTTATTTAGAATTAATGACGTCCCTCGATTTCTACGCGCCTGGGGAAGGCAAATGAACCAACAGTCTTTTACAGAAATGCCCTTCGTAGGGAAGAAAACGCCTTTTAACAAGCCAAGGAAGCGAAGGGTAATGCATCCCACCCCCTGTCATTCCTCCCCACACCCCTGAGAGGTCATAGCCAGCGAACAATGGCGAGCATCCCAGGCTCTTCCTCACGTCCTCACGGCCCCCTTCAAGGTGATTGGGCGAGCTGCTCAGTCTCCCGCATGCGACTGGGTAGCCTCGAGACGCAGGGGTATCTACCCATTTCAGATCTCGCGTCCACCCACCCCGGATTGACGTTTGCGAACGGCGAGGCCCTTGCGGAGAACTTCCCCACCCCCCACGGGGAGCAAAGGGTATGCTTCATGCCCTTCCTCTTACGGGGCTTAGGCTTCCCCATTCATCCCTTCCTGAGGGGACTGTTGGAGTTTTACGGGATCCAGCTCCACCACCTTACCCCAGGATCCATTCTGCATATCTTGGGCTACGTCGCTCTTTGTGAGATGTTCCTGGGTTGCGAGGCTCATTTCGAGTTATGGAGGAAATATTTTGGCCTTGTCCCTCGCACCCGAGGAGGGATAATTTACGAGGTCGGCGGGGCCGAGGTATGGCGCATCGCCGGAACGGGATATCCGATAGGAACTCCCAAGAAGGATGCCGAGGAGTGGACCTCGGGGTGGTTTTATATTGAAGACGCCCCCCTATTCGATCCAGCTCAGAGGGGGTTGCCCGAATTCTCACTCGCTTCTCCGAAGAAGCGGTTCAACTGGCGCCCGAAGGGCCCCTCCCAAGGGAAAAATGCCGAAGTAATGCGCCTAGCCGCTCAAGTGAGGTGGCTAGCCCACAACGGGTTAACCATCATTGATGTGATGACAGCAGCCATTAATCGGTGCGTTCAACCTCTCCAACAAAGGGTGCACCCCCTATGGTGCTACAACGGGGTGAATGACTCAAGCCGATACGTACGGAAAGGACCCGCCGATCAGGCGGCAATGGCAGCCGTATTGGCCGATCTCTTCAAGGGGGAAGAGCAAGATTTTGCTCGACTAAGGCCCAAGGACGGCCTTTTGAGCTATAAGCCCATCGAAGCGGTGAGTCCAATTATACTTCATAGTTCGGATGGTACACAAATTTTTCTTAATCGGATTTTTAATTTATCCGAACAAAGCTGGAGGCGCAGGATCGAGACAGTGAGTTGCCCCGCTCCTCAACCGGAGAGTCATTCTCGCAAGGACGACCCCGGGTTTCACGACGATCCCGAGACATCGCTCGATTTCGAGGAGGGAGTTTTCTATCAGGAGGGCCTCGATGGTTCTAAAGTGGCCCTCTTGGCCGATCACCCCAGGGCACTTCCCTCCTCCGCTGTAAGTGACCAACGAGCCTCTTCTCAAAAAAGACGCTCCACTTCTGTGGCTCTGAATACACTGACTTCCACTCCCAAGGGCCGCCGCACAACGCGCCGGACATCCGCGAGGGCGGCGCAGGTGGCTCCAGCGGCGAGTGGCCACAGGGCATCCAAACGTGCAGCGCCGATGGGAGTTACATCATTCGTGCCTCCCCCAAAGAGGTATCGTATCCGTTGTACTCTTAGTGTCTTTATTTTTGACAACCGTCGAGAATGTCATCAGTGTTCTCGGCTGTGGCCCGTAGGCGATATGTAGAACCACCTTCACCCGAGGGCATCGAAGAGGCGCCGAGGGGTAACCCAAGACCGAGGTCCCCTGCCATGGCCGGTGCTACTTCTGGGCTCCCTGCCGAGGATACACACCCGGAGGATTCAGGGGGCGTCTCGGTCACCAACTCCGAAGTTGAAAGTGTGATGAATCACCAGCGGCGTAAGGCATCGCTACGGCATTCTGTGTTTTCCGATCAAGAGTTTAATGCTCTTAGTTCAGTAGATGTGTACCTCGGAGCTGCCCGGACGGGACTCGAGGGGGTAGCTAAATTTTTGTCTACTAGTCTGCAGGTATGCCATTGGTTTTAATAACCGATTGACTAACCCAGTAGCCCCCAAGCCTTAATTCGGGTGGGACGGCCGAGTTAAGGGTCTAATGTTGTAATGCCGTACTATGGTGCAGACTGTTTGGGAGCAGAACAAAAAGCTGACCAAAGACCTCGTGCTGACACAAACACAGTTGAAATCTGTGGAGGCCGAGCTGAATGAGGTCAAGAAATGGACCAGAGAGGCACATGGTAAGTGACAGTCTTAAATGTGTGTCGTAAAGAATTATATGGGATACTTTTGCTAATGAAAGATTGGTCCATAGCAGCCGAGTTGATAAATCAACTGCAGAAGGATCTAGACGCAGCCAGAGAGGCTCAGAGGTATGCGGAATCGCAGGAAGAGGCTGGCTACCGCGTGCTGACCCGAAGTCATGAGGAAAGGGAAAAGCTCAAGGCGGAAAATCAACAACATGCCCAAGAAATTAAGAGCCTGAAGGCTCAACTGGCTTTATCCCAAGAGAAGAACCGGAGACTGAAAGCTAGCATGTTCGATGAGTGCAACCTAGCTTTTCAATACTAGTCTGTGTGTATTAGACAGCAATATGAACCATGCCGTGTCTCTTTGTAGTTCTTCTGACTGGTCGCCCCGAAGAGGAGGCCAGCTCCTTCGGACGGGACCTGCTGAAGGATCTATCCGCCATACATGAGCGGGCCCGAAAAGCCATGAAGAGCATGTTCAAGGCACTATGGCCTGGCGAGATGGCTCCGGAAGGGATGGCCGAACTTGCTAATCGATTCAAAGGAGCTCGGCACTGCTTTGAGTTATGGAAAATGTCATCTTGTTGAGAGGGAGCATGGGAAGCTTGGGCGATGATTAAGACCCGTTTCACCAAGCTTGAACTGGAGCATTTGGCTAGGGTTGGGCCGGTAGGGCCAGATGGGCAGGAAGTGCCCGTACATTTGGTATATGACCAGGTTATGCCCGCAGCTAGGTTGTCCCAAGCAGATTGTGCTCTAGAGACCATTATAGAGGGTCTTGATCAAGAGTAATGTTTTGACTCTATGTATCTATGTACTTTACATCAAATATTCTCCAAACCGTGCTTGAAACGTTGCCTTAACTGGCCATCGGCTTCTGTCCCCTCAGCCAGGGGCCGAGGAGTGTTTCCTACTATGTGATCCAAGAACATCGGGAAAACACTTCGGAGAACCAGGCAATCCGGCCATTTGGTGCAAACAGACAAAACACGCTTGGGGAGTTATGTTATATTATTGTTTAACATAAGAAACATCTTCCGACGAAAATAGTTCCTCTATGGGTTCCTTTCTTCGGGTTGTCATGTTGACCATGGACGTATAACCGAATACCCGAAATAGACGGGTAATAGTTACTTCGGGAAAATAACCCCGAAATCTGGTAATAGCTACCAATTATTTTCACTTCCCTCGTGGCCGACCAATTATATTCTTAAGAACGCTAGCTTTTGGCTTCACCCGTCTGAGGTACGCACCCGGGTAACCCGGACGTAACAATCACAGAGGTGCTCCCTTTACTCCCTAGCCGAACAATCAGGAACGTAGGGAGTAAGCATAGGAACGAGGCAACCCAGCTTGGCCAAATCTTAAGTCAAATTGATGCATATGATGGCTTTAGAACGATACTGGAAGGTTGCAAACATGGTAAAACGGATGGTTGCACAAATAATATATGACCGGCTTCGTAAAAGAAGCCCCCAGGTAAAAACGTGTGGTACATTCGAAGATGTTTGCCGAAAAAAAACTTAACGTAGGTCGGCTTATTCGAACACAACCCGGGAAAGACTAGCCACGTGAGAAAGACAAAATATAAATCCGAGAAGGATGAAGCGAAGAGCGTGATGATGCTGGTTTAGCCGTAGAAGCGTCGAAGCCGAGCCGCGTTCCATGGGTTTGGTTCGAGGCGATTGTCCTTTGGGTCACGGAGACGATACACTCCACCTGCGAGTACCTGATCAATTACGAAGGGCCCCTCCCATTTGGGCGACAACTTATGCTTCTACTTCTCCGGGAGGCGTAGGATGATGTCGCCCACATTATAGGCCTTTGCCCGTACTTCCCTGCTCTGATAGCGTCTGGCCTGCTGCTGATAAAAGGCAGAACAAGCGCGAGCTACGTCGCGCTCGCCTTCCAGGGCGTCCAGGTCATCTTGCCAATCCAGCTCAGCCTCCCTTTCTTCATACATACGTACTCGAGGTGCGTCATGAATAAGGTCACTGGGGAGAACAGCTTCTGCCCCATACACCATAAAGAACGGTGTGTAGCCCATGGATCGATTGGGAGTGGTGCGCAGGCCCCACAATACGGAGTCGAGCTCCTCAACCCAGTGGCAGTCAGATTCTTTTAAAGATCGGACCAAACGGGGCTTAATGCCGCTGAAAATTAGTCCATTAGCTCGCTCGACTTGTCCATTGGACTGTGGGTGTTATACAGAGGCATAGTCAAGCTTAATGCCTAAATTAGCGCACCAGTCTTTTACTTCCTGGGCGGTAAAATTGGATCCATTGTCCGTTATTATGCTATGGGGGACACTGTAACGGTGAACCACGCCGGATATAAAATCAATGACCGGCTTGGACTTGGCTGAGGTTACTGGTTTAGCCTCAATCCATTTAGTGAATTTGTCTACCATGACGAGTAGATATTTCATCTTTTTGGTCCCCCCTTTAAGTGGTCTGACCATGTCCAGCCCCCAAACCGTGAAAGGCCAAGTAATCGGTATCGTCTGAAGAGAAATGGGGGGCATGTGACTTTGATTTGCAAAGAGTTGGCATCCAACGCAATGTTGGACCAATGCTTGGGCGTCTGCGCGGGCGGTGGGCCAGAAGAACCTAGCTCGGAAGGCCTTGCTGACCAGGGCCCGAGCTGCTGCGTGGTGACCGCCCATGCCAGCGTGAATTTCGGCCAAGAGCTGTCTGCCCTCCTCTTCGGATATACATCTTTGGAGGACACCGGTAGTACTTTTCTTGGATAGTTTGCCCTCATGGACCTTGTAGGCTTTAGATCACCGAATTATGCGCCTTGCCTCGGTTTGGTCATCGGGTACCTCTTGGCGGAGAAGATAGGAGAGGAAGGGCTCGGTCTATGGCGCGATTATCGCCATGACTTCATGGGCCAAAGACGTTTCTTCGATGGCCGAGCCCCCAATAATTCCTTCGTCTGGTTCGATGGTTGGAGGGACGAGCTCTCCTAAGGCCTTGGTTTCAGTGTCCCTGCCATCCTCCTGCCATGCCACGGACGGCTTGAAGAGTCATTCCAAAAAGGTGTTCTCAGGGAAGCGATCGCGTTTAGCGCCCATTCGAGCAAGAACGTCGGCAGCTTGATTACTGTCTCTAGAAACATGGTGAAATTCCAGCCCTTCAAAACGGGCGGACATTTTTAGGACGGCATTACCATATGCTGTCATTTTTGGGTCTTTTGCGTCGAATTCGCCATTGATTTGAGAGATGGCGATATTAGAGTCTCCCCGTACCTCGAGCCGCTGTATGCCCATTGACACTGCCATCCGAAGTCCGTGTAATAGCGCCTCATATTCGGCGGCGTTATTAGAGTCGGTGTACATGATCTGCAGTACGTACCGGATATTGTCGCCGGTGGGAGATATGAGAACTACTCCAGCCCCAGTCCGGCGAGCATCTTGGATCCGTCGAAGTACATCGTCCAATGCGAATGCGTACTGTACTCTCTAGGTAGCTCGGCTTCCGTCCATTCTGCCACGAAATCCGCCAACACCTGAGATTTAATAGCTCGGCGCGGTCGGTACGTGATTTCGAAGGGGAGGAGCTCGATGGCCCATTTGACTATACGGCCAGTGGTGTCTCTATTATTGATTATATCATTCAGGGGTACTTTGGATGCCACCGTGACTGAACACTCTTGAAAATAGTGTTGGAGCTTTCGGGATGCCATGAAAACTGCGTAGGCTATCTTTTGGTAATGCGGGTACCTTGTTTTACATGGGGTAAGCACTTCGGATACATTGTACACTGGCTTCTGCGCCAGGAGCTAGTGACCCTCTGCCTCTCGTTCAACGACGAGGACCACACTGACCACCTGGTTTGTGGCCGAAATGTATAGCAGCATTGGCTCACCTAAGCTGGGTGCTACCAGGATGGGATTGCTAGCCAGTAGCATTTTAATTTCCTCTAGTGTAGCCGCTGCCTCGCTAGTCCATTCGAAGTTCTTGGTCCGTTTAAGCAGCCTGTAAAGTGGTAGGGCCTTTTCGCCGAGGCGTGATATGAAGCGGCTCAAGGCCGCTACGCAGCCTGCCAGTTTTTGGACGTGCTTTGGCTCGGTAGGAACCGCTAGCTGGGACAGTGCCCGGATTTTCGCCGGGTTAGCCTCTATCCTCTATGGGAGACAATAAATCCGAGCAGCTTGCCTGCGGGCACTCCGAAGACACATTTGTCCGGATTGAGCCGTATATCGAAAGTTCGCAGACTGTCGAAGGTTTGACAGAGGTCGTCCACCAGCTGACCGATGTGTTTGGTTTTGATAACCACGTCATCCACATATGCCTCGACCGTTTTGCCGATCTGTTTTTCCAAACACGTTTGGATCATGCGCTGGTATGTAGCCCCTGTGTTTTTTAATCCGAAGGGCATTGTGTTGAAACAGAACGGCCCATAAGGGGTGATGAATGCTATGGCCGCTTGATCGGACTCCTTCATTTTAATTTGATGGTATCCGGAGTAGGCATCAAGAAAACACAGTGTGTCGTGTCCGGCGGTGGCGTCTATGATCTGGTCTATGTGGGGCAAGGGGAAAGGATCCTTGGGGTAGGCCTTATTTAGGTCTTTGAAATCGACACACAACCGCCAGGATTTATCCTTCTTAGGTACCATGACCTGGTTAGCCAACCACTCTGGATGTTTGATATCTCGGATGAATCCGGCTTCGAGCAATTTCGCCAATTCTTCGCCCATAGCTTGACGCTTGGGTTCAGAAAATCGGCGTAAAGCCTGTTTGACTGGCTTGAAATCTTTAATTATGTTCAAGCTATGCTCGGCTAAACTTCGTGGGATCCCTGGCATGTCTGAAGGGTGCCAGGAGAAGATGTCCCAGTTTTCACGCAAAAAATTACGTAGTTCTTCATCGACCGCGGGGTCCAGCTGAGCTCCAATGGATGCCGTCTTGTTGGGATCTGTTGGATGCACTTGGAATTTGATGATTTCATCTGCTGGTTTGAAAGATGTAGATTTGGGCCTTTTGTCAAGGATTACATCGTCCTTGTTCACCGTTGAACGGAGCATGGTTAATTCTTTAGCTGCAAGGGCTTCGGATAATGCTTCGAGGGCGAGCGACGCTGTTTTGTTCTCGGCCCGAAGAGCTCTATCCGGATCACTTGTTTCTGTGATCACGCCATTTGGCCCTGGCAGCTTAAGCTTCAAATATCCGTAATATGGGATAGCATGGAATCAAGCGAATGCATCGCACCCCAACAAGGCATGGTAGCCACTGCGGAAGGGCACGACGTGGAAGAGCAACTCCTCGGATCGATAGTTTTTGGGAGTTCCGAAGACTACATCGAGGGTGACTCGACCACTGCAACGTGCCTCCTTTCTGGGGATGATCCCATGAAAGGTGGTGTGATTTTGTTCGATACGAGATCTGTCGAACTGTATTTTGTCCAAGGTGTCCTCGTAAATGAGGTTTAACCTGCTGCCGCCATCCATTAACACCTTCTGGAGTCGAAATCCGTCCACTATGAGATTTATGACGAGGGCGGTGACAGCTCGGGTAGGGCGAGATCTCGGCTGGTCTTCTTCGCTGAAAGTGATAGGTGTGTCGGCCCATGAGTCGATCTCTGCTACATGGTGGATTTGACCGAGCTCACAGAGGGCTCTCTTCCTCTGATTCTTTGAGGAATACGTCTCGTAGATTGTTAGGATTTCAGTGTCATCGTCCAAGAGCGTTGAGGAGTATCTATCTGCGTATGAGCCTCCAAGGATGGCTTCTCCGCTCTTGGCCACTTGCCTAACCACCCAGCAAGCTCGAAGGCTATGAGTTGGGTTTGTGTTGAGCAGGACAGAGTGTATAGGGCACGGTTTGTCCAGTAGTTCATCAAGGACCGTTCTGGATCCTGTCAGGGGTTTCTTCCTTTTCTCGGATGGCTCATACTGAGCTGGCCGTCGAGGGTTTGCGCGTTTCGGCCGAGCTCGTCTTGATTCTTTGGCAAGGATTAACTCCGTTTGCTCTTGCTGAGCCTGCCAAGCGTCCTCCATGGCGCAATATTTGAACACCAAGTCCGATAACTCAGAGAAGTTTTGAATGTGACAGCGGGCGAGAGCGTTTAAGATGCCTTCATCTCGGCAGTTATGTCGGAAAACCGCCAGGATTTCCGTGTCGCAACAGTTTGCCATTTTGTTTTTGTCGAGAAGGAATTTAGCCCAGAATTGCCGAACTGTCTCTCCGGGCTGTTGTTTGACGTACATTAAATCCCATATGTCAGGCTGTCCTGAATTACTCGGACAGTACTCGATATGGGGGGTGGGTGGGATAAATTTTTTGATCCCAACAGGATGCGAGTCCGGGGTCTCGGTGGCTTTGTCCTGGACCGATATGGAGTCTGGCGTGCCGGGCTCTGGATTTGAATTCTCAGCCAGGCACGGTTGCGTCGACTCAAGGCTGTGCGCCGAGTTGGACCTCGGCTCCGATCTCTCTCCGGAGCGGAGATCGGCTGCCGAGCTATGGGCCGAGCTGGAGGATGGAGCTTGATGATCGGAAAGGTGTACTCGATCCGCTCTTGGCTCCAGCGGGAGGAGGGGTGAGCCCTCGGCCGCGTCTTTGATAGTGGCGACCAGGTGGATGGCGGGAGGGACGTAAATTTCCCTGTCATCGGCTTTAAGTCCGATTTGGTCATAGACCGAGGATTGGCCGTCGGTGATTCCCATGGCCTGGATCCGATCTAGTATCCCGTTTAATAGCAAGAGATCCGTTGGATCCATGTTCCGGCAGTTCTCGGGGTCAACCCGCTGTATAGCTGCGCTAGGAGCGTTCGAAGTTGCCCCGTTGTCATGCTCGGCTAAGGTTGATCTTGGGCTGTCGATCGTTGAGATTGGATCCGAGCTCAAGGACGGATCCGCGGTGGCGGCCGGCCCGATAGCAGGGCTAGCCCTACCCGAAGTTAAGGCTTCAGGGTTTGTGGGTTCCTCGGGCGAAGCCGAGAATCCTGTGAGAATAAGGTCTCCCCGGGAGTCGGCGACGAACTCTAGGTTTCCAAACCTGATCTCCCAATCGGGGGTAAAGCTATCAACCCGGTCGAGTCGACCGGCTGAGTAAGCGTGTAGCATGACGCTTCCGAATGCGAAGAGCTGGCCGGGAACGAAGACGTCTCTGCAGCGGACGCTGTTGTTGATGACTAGGCGAGCCATTGATCCTTGATGACCCTATAGCGGACGCTCTCAATGAAAGAACCAATGTCGGTACCAAAACCAACAGATCTCGGGTAGGGGGTCCGAGCTGTGGATCTTGGAGTCAATGGATAACAAGAAACGTAGAGACAGTGATTACCCAGGTTCGGGCCCTCTCGAAGAGGTAATACCCTACGTCCTGCTTGATTGTATTGATGTGAGTGTATGATGATTACAGAATTGATCTACCTCGAGATCAGATAGACTAAACCCTAGGTGGGTATGGTGATGATGGTTGTTGTCTCTACAGTCTAAACCCTCCGGTTTATATAGACACCAGGGGTACCTAGGGTTACATATGGTCGGTAGCCATCAGGAGATAACCATGCCGGTCACGCTAACTTTTCTTGGAGGAGACACCAAATCTTCGGAGGTTTCCTTCCGGAACCCGTGGTTGCCTGTAGTCCGGCCTTCCTTCGATGAGTTGAGAGCGGCCCATCAGTCCGGCCCATGAGAGATAGGCCGGCAGCCCGAGGACCCCTTAGTCCGGGACACCGTCAGGTGGCAATATCATTCAACTTAGTAAGGTGTACCACAACAGTTTCAGTTTCATAACCATGAAAAGGATCAGATTCAACCAAAGTAATTAACTCAGGATCGACAGAGAATTCATAATCCTTATCAGTAACAAAAATGAGAGAAGTAGCAAACTTAGGATCATATTTCATTCTCTCCCTCATAGATTTTTCTTTCAATTCAGCAAGCAATTTCCTAACCTCATCTCTATCATTACAAGCAAGAATTGCCCTAGCTGTCTCCCTATCAAAAACATAACCATCAGATGTTTCAGGCATTTCAACTCTAGTAGGAGAGCTAGGCATAATAGGTGAATCATAATTTTCAAGAGTTTCAACATTTTTAATTCCTTTAGCTTTAGCAATTTGTTCATCAAGAAATTCACCAAGTGGCACAGCATTATCAAGCATACTACTAGCATCATCAACAATTTCATTCATAGCAGAAGTAGTATCATCAATAACTTGCGACATATCAGAATGAATAGCAGTTGGTGGTGTCGCAAGCCAACTCAAAACAGAAGGTGAATCAAGTGCAGAGTGGGATGGCAGTTCCTTACCTCCTCTAGTAATAGAGGGGAGGATCTTGGTCTTAGCGTCTTTCGGATTCTTCATAGTGATCAACAGATATAAATCCCAAGTGACTCAACAGATAGAGCTATGCTCCCCAGCAACGGCACCAGAAAAAGGTCTTGATAACCCACAAGTATAGGGGATCGCAACAGTTTTCGCGGGTAGTATTTCACCCAGATTTATTGATTCGACACAAGGGGAGCCAAAGAATATTTGTGAGTATTAGCAGTTGAGTTGTCAATTCAACCACACCTGGAGAACTAAATATCTGCAGCAAAGTGTTTAGTAGCACAATAATATGATAGTTTCAATAGAAGTAGTAACAGTAACACAGTAACAGTAACAGTAGCAGTAGCAGTTTTGTAGTGATTGTAACAGCAGCAGCAACGAAAGTAACTTAGCAAAGATCCATATGCGAAAAGCGTAGGCATTGGATCGGTGATGGATAATTATGTTGGATGACATTCATCATGTAACAGTCATAACCTAGGGCGATACACAATAGCTCCAATTCATCAATGTAATGTAGGCATGTATTCCATATATAGTCATACGTGCTTATAGTAAGAACTTGCATGACATCTTTTGTCCTACCCTCCCGTGGTAGCGGGGTCCATAAGGAATTCTAAGGGATATTAAGGCCTCCTTTTAATAGAGAACCAGAACAAAGCATTAACACATAGTGAATACCTGAACTCCTCAAACTACGGCAATCACCGGAAAGAATCCCAATTATTGTCACCTTGGGGCATGCGGATCATGACACGTAATAGGTGCATATAACTTGCAAGATAGGATCAAGAACTCAAATGTATTCATGAAAACATAAAGGTTCAGCTCTAAAATCATGGCACTCGGGCCCTAGTGACAAGCATTAAGCACAGCAAAGTCATAGCAACATCAATCTCAGAACATAGTGGATACTAGGGATCAAAGCCCTAACAAATTGACTCAATTACATGGTAAATCTCATCCAACCCATCACCGTCTAGTAGGCCTATGAAGAATTACTCACACACGGCAGTGAGCATCATGAAATTGGTGATGGAGGATGGTTGATGATGACGACGGCATCGAATCCCCCTCTCCGGAGCCCCGAACGGACTCCAGATCAGCCCTCCCGATGAAGAACAGGAGGTGGCGGCAGCTCCGTATCATAAAACGCGATAATTCATTCTCTCCAATTTATTTCTCCTTGAATAGGTACTTATAGCACTAGAATTAGGGTAAACGGAGTTGGCAGGGACCCACAAGCCTGCCAGGCGTGCCCTGGGGGGTGGGCACGCCCTCCCCCTCTGGTGGATCTTTGCGCCAGTATTTTTTATATATTCTGAAATAACTCTCCGTAAATTTTCAGGTCCATCCGAGAACTTTTATTTCTGCACAAAAACAACACCATGGCAATTTTGCTGAAAACAGCGTCAGTCCGGGTTAGTTCCATTCAAATCATGCAAATTAGAGTCCAAAACTAGAGCAGAAGTGTTTGGAAAAGTTGATATGTTTGGGACGTATCAACTCCCCCAAGCTTAACTCATTGCTTGTCCTCAAGCAATTCAGTTGACA
Source organism: Elymus sibiricus (assembly GCA_039707655.1). Taxonomy (NCBI): domain Eukaryota; kingdom Viridiplantae; phylum Streptophyta; class Magnoliopsida; order Poales; family Poaceae; genus Elymus; species Elymus sibiricus. Next base: position 364,040,314 of record CM077672.1, read on the forward strand.
AACGGAAAGTGATAAAGAAAAACTTTTACAAACTCTTTTGTTCTTGTTGTCTGTATATATACTTAACTAGCATCGAAGTTTTCAGCAAAGATTATGAACTAACCATATGGATGATAAAACTTAGGTCTCACATTTACTCATGGCAATAACATAACCAACTAGCGAGCAATAATAAGATATCTCGGATGCCAACACTTTGTCAAAATGAAAGCGCAGGTTATCTCCCAGAGGGGGGTGAATGGGAGATTATTAGAAATTTGTCAAACTCTGATGAATTTAACGAAGATCAGAGTGAAGAAACAGAAACGCAAGGAAAACTAAGTCATCACAGAAATATAGTACATGCGAACTGGATACATAAGGGTGAAGAACATGCAATCATACAATCATACACGCATGAAGAATATGAACTGAGGAAATAAAAGATAGCATGATCAAATACATTAGTTCAAATTTGTCAGAGGATAGATCACAAATTCTTCAACAGCAGAATAAAGTAAGAGAGGGTGAGGAATTTGAAACCAGGTTGGCTCGGTGAAGACAATGGAATTTGGTAGACCAGTTCCAGTTGCTGCATCAACTGTACGTCTGGTTGAGGCGGTTGAGTCGCAACTCAGAGGACACTTAGTCCTCACCGTATTCCTCTTGAGCTAAGGTCACTTAGACCTCACCCAATCACTCGTGGTAAGTCTTCAAGGTAGACTTTCAAAACCTTCACAGACTTGTTCACCGGCATGCCACAATTACTCTTGGGTGATCAGAACATGATGCCTAACCGTCTGGAGGAATGACAGTCCTCAAAGGTAACAAGCGTCGGAACACACAGATCAATCTCTTCAGTGATGCTCAGTCACTTAGGCTCTGGTTGGGTTTTTCCTCACTTGGGTTCTCACAAAGTCGTCAGAGGATGGGTTGCTCTCAAATGACAAGTGTCAAATTCTCTCGGAGCAGCCAACCAACAACTGGTTGGGGGGCGGCTATTTATAGCCAGGGAACAACCCGACATAAATTGTCATAAATTCCCTTGTCTGATTCGACCGTTGTCAGGATAAGGATCCACTCGACAGCTGGCACTCGGCGCAGCAACAGTCAGAAAATTGTACTCTCAATTTTCTCAGGGCACTCAATTTCCTCACGGTAGGCAGCTCGCACTGGCGAACTCCTAACTCCTCAGCATGACCAAATTCGTCAGCGACCAGGTGAACTTCGTCACTGTCGCTAGCAAATGCGTCAGCTGTACTGGAGATTTCCAAAGGCTTCACTCGAAGCGGCTTGTGTGTATAGGTTTGAGAAGTTTTGAGCATCACTTTAGAAATGTGAAATATGTTTCACCTAGACCCCGTTTAACAGTACGGTTTTTCCTATGACTCAAATAAGAAGAAAAGAAACTATGAAAACCAAAGTCTTCAAGCTTCAAAGTCTTCACATCAATTTCTTCAAAGGCCGTACCAATTTCATCATCAAATTCTTCACTTGAAGAACTCTATTTTTAGGGGTCATCTTCCATGTGTTAAACCAAATCTTCAGGGACTCTGTCTCTTGTGTATACACACATACACATTAGTTCCTCAACCTATTTGTCTTCAATACTCCAAAACCACTAAGAGGGCACTTGATGCACTTACAATCTCCCCCTTTTTGGTGATTGATGATAAATTGGTTAGGCTTTCAACGGGATTAAAGATAATTGAAGTGTAAGTACAGAGTTTGAAGAAATTGGTTACAAAATATTGAGGAACTCCCCCTGAAGATGTGCATATGAGGAATTTGCTTTGGATTGTAAATGCACATGGCAGGTTGAAATTGCGGAGATCTCCCCCTATATCTTGGAATCCAATCATGCATGATCATAAGATATTTGAGGAATATGAATGCATGATGAAAATTGGTGTCTGACAAAATTGTGCATGCATAATGAACAGATATATTAGGATCAGAGCACGCATCATAAATTTTGCATAAGAGTCAGACGACCAACAGTATTTAAGTTACAACTCATCAAAGAGCAAATCCAGCAAAGTCCAAGAGTTGCAAATTAAGCAAAAAAAACAGCCCATATATCGACCTGCTTGAAGACTAACTCACACTTCTCCCCCTTTGTCATCAGATGACCAAAAGGAGACAAGGCGAGGACTAACGCTCCTGAAGAAAAACATCGCGATGAAGACTAGGGAGCGCCAGCGTTTTCGGGGTTGCGTGAAGCAGATGGTCCAGTCGTATCGTCTTCAACAACTTCATTTTCATCAGTCCGGCGCGATGAAGGCTCTGAACTTGGCATGAGGGGAGGAGCTTTGGTGTTCTTGAACTTCTTCCGAGGCGGTTCGGCCCAGTCAAAGTTCATCTGGAAGTCCAAATCAGCTAGTTCTTCATCGGTCTTGAGGTGTGAAAGGATGGCCCATGATCTGTCAAAAATCTCATGAAGATAATAGTGGTTTTTGCGGACTAAGTTATGCATCACAGTCATGTTGGCTTGAACTGCAGCAAACTGACGCTTAACCCATCTGTGATTTCTGTCCACTTTTTGGTGAAGACTAATGAGCAGCTCACGGTCCGTCATGACACGTGGTGCTACTGGTGAAGAATTTGGCCTTGAGGCTTTTGCTGCAGTGTTCTGGCTTGCAGTGTCATCAGCATTGGAGCTGGAGATTGGTTGACGAAATTGTCCATCAAGGGGACGAATTCCTTCATCGACGGGTGTCTTGCCCTTGCCAGGAACTGAGGAGATGATGCTCTGAAGAAATTCGACTTCAGGCAAATAGCTCAAATGATTCTGACTGTCAGCCTTGTAGTGTATAGCAGATCAGGATCTGATGAATCTCATGATCCATGGAGCATATGGCTTCAGATCAAAGGGTGACTGTGCCACTGTGACCAATGTCCTCAGAAAGAAGTCATGAATGTTGATGGGAGTGCCATGAATTATATGGAACAGCAAGTTCTTCATAATACCCACAACTTCTTCAGTGTTGGAGTTGTGACCCTTAATTGGACTGAGGGTTTTGGTCAGATTGCGAAAAACGGTCCTTGGCACATATAGCAAGTCCTTCACTAGGAAGGTTGTCCTTTGAGCTTCTCCTTCAGCGATTGGCTTCATCAGCACTTGCATCAGGTGTCGGGCAGCTCAGGTTCTTCATATATTCTCTTCGCTTCATCTTGGGGTGGATCAACGGGTAGAGCACGAAGAAATTCTTCAATCGGTGCTTTATAGTGAGTGTTTTCACTCATCCATTCCAGAGCCCATGTAGCAATGTCTTCAGCCTCTCCAGAAAAGTGCATTGTGGCGTAGAACTGAAGAATAAGTTCTTCATTCCAGTCGCATACATCAGAGCAGAAGCTAAGTAATCCTGCATCGTGAAGAACAGCCAGAACTGGCCGAAAGCACGGTAGAGACTCCATATCCACGTGAGGAATATGGCGATGAGGAAATACTTTGTTCTTGTCGAATAGCAGTGAAGCATAGAAATTCATCTGCGTTCGTGTCCAGAAGCGCAGGCGCCTGATCTTGGCTGAGTCATATGGGGACTCGCTAATGAAGAAATTCTTCTCTTCGAAGAATTTGGTGTTGTCGAACTGAGGCCGCCTGAGGGTTCTGCCAATCTTGGGCATCACTGGCACTGGCTGAAGGTTATGCATCTTCTTGCGGACATCAAACACTGGTCGTGGAGACCCAGTGGAATCATTTGGATCTGTTACTGCAAGTGACTTGGCAATTTCTTCAGCAGTGGCGGTAGGAACAGTATCTGTGTCAGCTGAAGGAATTGAGTCTGCACGAGGAGGGGATGCATCGACAACATCAACAGTGGGCTCTTCTTGAGCAGGTTCTTCAGCTGCTGCAGCTGGAATTTCCTCAGGAATGCTCTGGAGGGGTGATGGTTGCTTTTCCTCAGAGCCTGTATGAATTTCTTCAGTGACGGCGGGTGACTGAGGCACTTGCGTCAGAGGTGTGGTGAGGGGCGAGTTTGGATGGAAAGCTTCCCAAAAGTCATCAATGATTGGTGGGGTTGTAGCACCATCTATATCCACATCCTCTTCAGTTGCTTCACTGCTTGCAGACGAAGCATTGTCATTTTCTTCAGTCAACGGAACCTGTGAGGGCTTCCGTGACACAACTTGGTGAAGTGAAGCATCATCTTCGACGTCAATCTATTCATCCACTTGCTCTGTGGTAGCAGCAGAGTGGATTTCAGTGACATCTACATCAGCCTGAGGAATTTCATATTCCACCCCATATGGAACAAGTTGAAGATTTGCAGTGGCAGGAGGAGGGGGTGCTGATGAGATCGGTATGGCATCAATCGGATCTTCTGAAGACAATGGTGCCGTCTTCACTTTCTTCACTAGTGCAGTGTTGGCAGGAGGAGCTGAAGCTTTTCTCTTCTTTGCTTCCTTCTCAGCAGCTTTGGTTTTCTTCACTTCTCATGCAGAAGGAAGTGTGATATGCCTTACAGATGAGGACGCTGGTGGTACTGCTGCTGAGGAGTTTGTTGGTTCAGTTTCTTCAGGATCGACTGATGCTGTCGCCCTGGCTGTTTCTTCAGGAACAACTTCTTCAGTTGCCCTTTCTGGTTCTGGCGGTGATAAGGGCGCAGTCTCACTGGCCGGAGCAGGTGGTGGTGAAGCTGAAGAACTTGTGGGTGGCACAATACCAAACTTGGCGGCTTCACGCTTGTTGTGGTCTTCAACAACCTAGTTGGTTGCGGTGATGAATCTGTCGCGCACACCACAACAGTGACTAGACTGTCTTTCAAATTCCTCAGACAGCTGTTGAATCTCAGTCTATAAAACTACAAGCTGCTGAGGGGAAATGGAAAGCATGTTCTTCCGCAGCTCTTTCTCTTTCTGCAGCTGCTGTTTCCTCACCAGTTTTGCTTGAGCAATTTTGTGCTTCTCGTTCAAGATGAAGGTAGACAGCACATGACTCGGACCAGGAGGGAGGTTCAATTCGTCAAGAGGCGTGTCTGGCTTGGTGCACCAGATGTCAATGAAGTCTAGCAGCTTCTTGGGATCAAGCATCATTGGAACTGAAGAATTCTTAGCAATGGCAGCTTGCTCTTGCTTTCTTCCGAGGAACTCCGCCAGCTCATTTTCGTCATCCAGCCCATGTTCATCAGCCTAAGGCACGACGACCTTGCTCTTGGGACTTGGCCTAGTTCCACGGCCAGCAGTTGCCTTTTTCTTCAGCATGGGCAATGAAGATGATGACTGCCCACAAGTTGAGGCACTTGATGCAGCGATTGAGGCTGTTGCAAAGCCCTCGGTGCGCTGACAAGATGCGAGCATGACCGGTGTTGAAGATTTTGCTGCTGCCACTGAAGAACTTGTAGCAGGAGGAGGCACTGAAGATTTTGGTGCCTTGGGTGCTGAAGCCTTTGGGTCTGACGGCTTTGGTTTGCTGGCAGGCTTCTTCTGCATGGCTTTCTTCGGAGCACTTGCACTGCTACTAGCACCAGCTTCAGCTGAGCCTTTGTGGCCTTGTTGAATTCATCAACGGCCTTTTTGGCCTGTTTCTGCAATTTAGCCTGTTGCTTTGCCCATTCTTTGGGGAATTCTTCACCCCTACGGATGCTAGTTGGATGAGCAGTTTGGCCTTTAGCAAGAGGTGGCCTGCTGCACTGTGGCTTTACAGCAAAGTCCTTCATGTACTTGGAGGTGACGGAATTGTAGTCCCTCCACTGGTATGTCCAGTACCTCTTGATCTTTTGCATGCGCGTTTTGCGCTGCTCCTTTGTTTCCTTTCTGTGTGTTTCCTCATCTGGAGTGCAATATCCATCATACAAGTCGTCAGGAATCTCAAAAGCTGTATGTTCTTCCTTCCACTTGCCTCCCTTTTGAGGCCTTTTCCCATTAGCCATTTTCTTCAGCTGAGGTTTTCGAACTTTTGAGGACTCTGAAGATGTTTGAAGATTTTCCTCAAGCAATGCTGCAAATGAATTAATTTGATGAGAACCTAGGGATTCGTCTGCAGACATTGTACCTGTGAATAGAATATAATTGCGAGGAAATAGGGAAGAGTCACATGCGTTCTCAGAGATTTTTCAAAATAAACCAGGTGAAGAAATTGACCCTTATCGTCTTGACGCATTTCACTAAGAATTCTTGACAAAGATTCCCAAGTTGTACAGATTGAAGCAATTGCACAATTGAGGAATCTTGTTGTGAAGTGTGACTTAGATGCAAATACTCAAGACTGGCCAGAAGGAAGTGCTGAAGAATTGGAAAAGTGGTAAAAACAGCACTTGAAGATTTTGTGGCAGTAAAAAGATCAAACTGGGGTGGTAAAAATAACGTTTATTTACCCCAAGGATGAACTCGACGAACTGGACGACGAGGCGATGGAAATCGTCAGTTCAGATCATCCGTGCCCTAGCTTGGCGACGAAAGACGTCTACGGCGGCGGCGGAGGTGAATAAATCCGCGGCTGGCGCGAGTACGACAGCGAAGAAGTCGAGGCAGTGAAGCTCTTCCTCTCCGGCGACGATGAGATCCAGCGGCGGCGCTAGGGTTTACGAGCAACAGGGGCGAGAGTGAAAGGAGTTGAGGTTGACGGGGTCAAGCCTATATATAGGCGCGGTAAAAACCGAGCGGCCCGAAGATTTTGGACGGATAAGCCCCTGGCGATTCGCATCTGACTGACACGCGTCACACATGCATTTTCATCTCTATCCTCGCATGCGAAGCGCGGGATGAAGTTACTGTGGCAACTGCCAAAAATGATTAGAAAATTTTCAAAAGGTGTTCGCAATTTCTTCAGCTGTCAAGGACATAGTGAAGACTTTGAACAGTGTCAAGTAGAACGCATATGAAGAATTTGGGAACAGAGTGGGTTGAGCTTAGCACAGAGGGGAGCGGGTCCGATCACATCCACACAAATGACGAAAAACACAATTGAAGAATTAGCTATATGTGGACGCTGTTGAGGACATGAAAAACTCAAATATATATATATATATATATATATATATATATATATATATATATATATATATATATATATATATATATATATAGGTATAGAACCAAAAGCAGTGAAGATAAACCTCAAATGACGAATTTGAAAACTTTGATGAAATTGCAAATGACAAAAAAAACTCAAATTTGAAGAACATCAGAAGAGGTGGTGGCGTTACCCACTGTATAAGAACTATGATGATTTCAGACACTGCGTACAATTGTCGTAGGGTTCTGAGAATCAAGTTCTTCATTAATTTTTTCACACTTAGAGGGTTAGTCTTCATTGATTGAAGAAAAACGTTACTTCGTGTGTTGTGCATCAAAGTCATCAAGACTGCATAAGCGTTAGGATGTGTGTCCATTTCAAAGGACATTCGAAGATTCTAAGATGTTTAGCTCACACCGCAACATGCAAAACCTTCTCTCATCCAAGGGCTTTGTGAAGATATCTGCAAGCTGGTCTTCAGTCTTCACGTGGTCGATGACGATGTCTCCCTTCAGCACATGACCACGAAGAAAATGGTGACGAATCTCAATATGCTTCATCCTTGAGTGTTGCACTGGGTTGTGGGCGATCTTGATGGCGCTCTCATTGTCGTAATAGAGTGGCACTTTCTTCACGTTGACGCCATAGTCCTTGAGGGTTTGCTTCATCCATAGTAACTGAGAGCAGCAGGCACCAGCAGCAATGTACTCAGCCTCGGCAGTAGAAAGTGAGATGCAGTTCTACTTCTTCGAGGACCAACATACAAGAGATCGTCTGAGGAAATGGCATGTGCCTGATGTTGACTTGCGATCCACTCGGTCATCAGCATAATCAGAATCGGAATATCCAGCAAGATCAAGTGATGAGCCCTTGGGATACCATAATCCAAGCGTTGGGGTGTGAGCCAAATATCGAAGAATTCGTTTCACAGCCTGGTGGCGTGATTCCTTCGGTGACGCTTGAAAGCGGGCACACATGCAAACGCTAAGCATAATATATGGCCTAGATGCACATAGGTAAAGCAGCGAACCAATGATGGAGCGATATACCTTCTGATCGAAATCATTACCATTTTCGTCAGTGTTGAGATTGGCCATTTGTTGGCATTGGTATCTTGAGGCCTTTGCAGTCTTGCATTCTGAATTTCTTCAGGCAGTCTCTGAGGTATTTCTCCTGAGATATAAAGATGCCATTTGGTTGTTGACGAATTTGAAGCCCGAGGAAGAATTTCAACTCCCCCATCATAGACATCTGATATTCTTCTTGCATCATATGAGCAAATTCGTCATTGTATTTCTTGTTAGTGCAACCAAAGATAATATCATCAACATATATTTGGCATATGAACAGTTCACCATCATAAGATTTAGTAAAGAGAGTGGGATCAAGTGAACCGGGCTTGAACCCCTTTTTCTTCAGGAATTCCTTTAGTGTATCATACCAAGCCCTAGGGGCCTGCTTGAGGCCATAGAGAGCCTTGTTGAGTCTGAAGACTTTGTCAGGATGCTTTGGGTTCTCAAAACTTGGTGGTTGAGCAACATATACTTCTTCCTCAAGCTTACCATTGAGGAATGCACTTTTCACATCCATTTGATATAAGAGGATATCATGATGGTTAGCATATGCAAGCAATATACGAATGGCTTCAAGCCTAGCAACAGGTGCAAATGTTTCATTGAAATCAATACCCTCAACCTGTGTGTCGCCTTGAGCTACAAGACGGGCCTTATTCCTCACCACTTGGCTATTTTCGTCTTGTTTGTTACGGTAGATCCACTTAGTGCCGATGATATTGTGCTTGCGTGGATCAGGACGCTTAACTAGCTCCCACACATTGTTGAGCTCGAATTGACGCAATTCATCTTGCATTGCTTGAATCCATTCAGGTTCCAGAAGTGCTTCATCGACTTTGGTGGGCTCTGAAATAGAGACAAACGCGTAATGCCCACAAAAGTTAGCTAAATGTGAAGCTCTTGAGCGAGTGAGGGGACCAGGTGCATTGATGTTGTCGAGGATTTTCTCAATCTGCACTTCATTCGCCACTCGTGGATGTGCTGGACGAGGGCCTTGATGTTGTTATTGCCGTGCAGAATGCTCAGCATCATTTTCATCAGGATGTTCATTTTCTTCACGACGAGGAACAACCACTTCTTCATCAGCAGCTATTTCTTCACTGGGCACAATTTCACCAGTGCCCATCACCTTGATAGATTCCTCAGGTGGCATTTCATCTAGCACAGGAGGCAGGTGCTCTCTTTGCAAGCCGTTAGTTTCATCGAACCGCACATCTACAGTTTCAACAACCTTGTGGTGGAAGGAGTTGAAGACCCTGTAGGTGTGCGAGTCCTTTCCGTAACCAATCATAAAGCCTTCATGTGCTTTCGGTGCAAATTTAGAATTGTGATGAGGATCTCTGATCCAACATTTTGCACCGAAGACTTTGAAATAACTCACATTGGGTTTCTTGTCAGTGAGGAGTTCATATGAAGTCTTCTTGAGGAATTTGTGAAGATATACTCGGTTGATGATGTGGCATGCAGTATCAATTGCCTCAGGCCAGAAGTGACGAGGAGTCTTGTATTCATCAAGCATACTACGCGCCATCTCGATGAGGGTTCTGTTCTTGCGCTCCACGACTCCATTCTGCTGAGGAGTGTAGGGAGCAGAGAGCTCATGAGTGATACCAAGTTCATCAAGATAATCATCGAGGCCTGTGTTCTTGAACTCAGTGCCATTGTCACTCCTGATGTGCTTGATCTTGAGACCATAATTCGTCATGGCCCGATTGGAGAATCGTCTGAAGACATTCTGAACTTCGGTCTTGTAGGTAATAATGTGCACCCAGGTGTAGCGAGAGTAGTCATCAACAATGAAGAATCCGTAGAGAGATGCTGCATTGGTTAGTGTGGCATAATGCATAGGACCAAACAAATCCATATGAAGCAATTCAAAAGGACGAGTAGTGGTCATGATTGTCTTCGCCTGGTGCTTGGCTCTGGTCAGCCGCCATAGGAAAAGATGAGCCGCCACAGGAAAGAAAAATCTATTGATATGAATGAATTCAAATCAATCTGGGGCCTAATGTCGGGGATATAACTCCACGATGTAACCCGCCCTACTGGGCCGGGTCAACACATCAACAATCATGTGACCCAGTTCAAGGTGGGTCGTGTCCCAACTGCAAACTAAGTAAGGTGGCGGCTGATCAATATGCCGGGCGGCCCACAACCCGAAGACGGCGGCTCAAAGCCCATGAAGCTAAGGACGCCGGTTCAAGTTTCCTTAAAGTGCAAGATAAGATAGAGATGTAGTAGATCACAGGTCATACTATGACCCGGACTCTGTTGTAAAACCTAGAGCTTGATCTGTATATAAAGGCAGACCCCTAGGCTAGAAACACTCAAGACACAACCTCTCGATAGCTAGGTTAGCAATTCCGCACCCTTGTAATCAAGATCAATCCATCCAATACACAAAAAGTAGGACGTAGGCTATTACCTCCATAAGCGGGGCCGAACCTGGGTAAACCCGACTCTTTCTCTCGCTTAACCCCTTCGAGGCGCCACCAAGCGGCGATGGCTCCACACCTAAGTCCTATTACGAGGACATCTGCCGGGTTGATAAAACCACGTGTAACACCCCAAAAATTTAATCATGTTTTATTAATTAAAATTTTGCAGGAATACTTATTTTCTATTTTCTGGAATTTTTCTATGGAATTCAGAGCCACTTCTTTTCTATGGATTTCAAAATTTCTCCCTCTTATCTGAAACTTTTGAATAATATTGTGGGACTTGAACACTTTATTCAAGCATTTTATTTCATTTAGTAAAAACCGTGGAATTATTCTTTAGTTTCTGACTAGAAACATAGTTTTGGGATATTTGCATTATCAACTTTTTGCTTTTGTCAAAATAAACTTGTCATTCTAGTGTGCATCTAAAGAGACCATGATCTGGTAATTTTGGTGGCCAGAATATATTTCTAGATAGCCCTAGCATTCTGTCGAGCACCTGGTGTGCGTGAACAGAATTGGCATGTTTGTGAGCTTGCATTGTGAACTTGCCCTATTTGCCAAACCAGCATGTCCTATAGACTTGTATTGCCCCCTAACCTAACCCTGTTAAATTGTAGCTTAATTGAAGACCAAGAGCATGCCAAGGCATTCTGTCGAGCACGTGCCGGGCACGACCAGAGCGTGGCCAGAGTGCACGTTTTGCACGCGCGCGCGTCCGACCCGCTGCACTCGCCTAACCCCCGCACCTGGCCCTTGGCCTCCCGCAGAGCCGCTGCCCCGAACCATCCGAGCCGATGGAGCCGCCTCCTGGCGCCGTGCAGCGCCGCTGTTAGAAGCTCCTGGCGGCTAGCCTACGGCCGCGCCTTCGCTCTGCCATGGCCGGCACCGCCCAAACCACTCCAGCACGCCAGCTGCCCCTGGAGCAGTGCGTCCTCATCCGCTCGCCCTGCCGGACCCCGCCAGCCATCGCCACGCGTTCCCTTTGCAACAGAACGTCGGTTCGCCGATCCTATCCATGGCCGCCGGCGGAACCGACCTATGCCGGCTATAAAAGGACCCCCTCGAGCTCTCTGCCATCCTCACCGCGACCCTGAAGCCCCCTGTGAACCCCCATAGCCACCAGAAGGACCAGAGGTGGTCGTCCTCCTCAGCTCCGGGAGCTTTGGCCGCCGCCACCTCCCTGTCGATTCCTGCGCCACCCCAGCCTCCCCTCCCTTCCTCTCCGCAGCAGATGCTTACCCATGGTCCCGCGGTGCTTTTTCCCCCTCCAATTTGTTCCGAGACCCAACCGCGCGTCAACGTGCTCAAATTCCTCATTCCAGCATGTCCAAGTTGTCGATGCCATAGCCAGCATTCTGAAGCTTTTGCCATTAGACATGTTGCAGGCTGAGGACCTGTGGAGAAATCTACAATATACAAGTCACCTCTCCTAAAGCCTTTGAAGACTTTGGATTTGTCAGATTCCAACAGCACAATGCATCTATATTTGCCAAATATGACAATCATATCAAGATCACAAAGCATTGAGACAGACATGAGGTTGAATCCAAGGGACTCGACAAGCATCACCTTTTCCATGTGTCGATCCTTTGAAATGGCAACCTTACCTAGACCCAATACCTTGCTTTTTCCTTTGTCAGCGTAAGTGATATGCTTCAGATGAGACGGAGTAAGGGGAGCATCAGTGAGGAGATTCCTATCTCCAGTCATATGATTCGTGCAGCCACTATCCAAGACCCATTCAGTGGCTGAAGGTGTATCATCCTGTAGAAGCATTAGTCTGACTTACAAATTCATATGCTTCTAAGCGAAGAATATGATGATGATCAATTTCGTCAGACAGTTTCATCAATGAATAATATCAAGCAACATAAGGGATGTGTGAAATGAAACATTCATTCCAACATGATTAGCCTGCATCCCAACAGGCATTTTGTCAGGTCTTCAGCAAATTCATCAGACATTTAGTTGTCTGAAGACCTGACCCTGCAGAAGAGATTAGTTCTTCTTCTTACCCACCCACATCTAAATGGATGGCTGAGAAGCAATGTGACGAAGTGCATTGATGGAGAACTTAGGCATTGAAGAATATGCATTTCTCTTCACAGGAGGGTTATAGTAATTGAATGAATAAGCAGAGAAATTCCTCGAAGATTTGTGAACATAATGGTTCGAAGAATAATGCTCATATTCATCAACCCACTGTCTGTTTCCCTGCGAAACAGAGGCATTAGTGCGACCATAAGTGGGTCTGCGTCCATTTGACGACTTTGATCCCTGTGAGGAATTTGCCCTGGGAAGTTTCTTCTTCATTGGTGGTGTCATGATGACATTCACCTGAAGATTTCCAGAAGGCTTTTAGAAACCCAGATTTTCTTCACAGGTGGACCATTCCTGCAGTTAGTACCAATGAATCTGGCAAAGACCTCACCATTCTGATTCTTGAACAGTTTATAATTGGAGTCAAATGACTCATCTGAAGGATATGAAGAATCACAAGTATAGCCAGATAAAGAGGATGGGTCTACTAGAGGTCCCTTTGCAGCAACCCATGTGGTTTTGGGATACTGCTCAGGCTTCCAATACGAACCATCAGCGTTGAGCTTTCTCTCAAAGGCAATACCCTCTTTCCTAGGGTTCCTGTGAAGAATTTTCTTTTTGAGCATGTCACACAGGGTTTGATGCCCTTTGAGGCTTTTGTACATGCCAGTGACATACAATTCCTTCAGCCCTGCATTTTCATCAGTATCACTGGTGGCTTCCTCAGATGAGGAGTTAGTGGCCACCGTAGCAGTTGAAGCAATTGCAAGTGCAGAAGCATTTGAACATTCAGCTGAAGAATTAGCATTATCACGTTCAAGGCATTTAAGGCATGGTGCAACAAATTCTTCCTGAGCGGTACTAATCTGTTGAGCGAGGAGTGAATCATTTTCCTTTTGAAGATCATCATGAGACGCTCTCAGCTTCTCGAGATCTTGCTTCCTTTGAAGAAATTCATAGGACAGCTTCTCATGTTCAGCTGAGAGGGACACATGACGACTTTCAAGTTCATCATATTGAGACTTGAGCCTTCTGAGATCCTCCGACAAGGCTTGACTACGATCCATTTCCTCGTCCAACAGGTCATCGCTTTTGTCTGGCAGTTTTTGAATCTTTTCCATGGCATGTTGTTGCTCAGTTGCAATTTTAGCAAGTTTCTTATAGCTTGGTTTAGATTCACACTCAGAGTCATCATCACTGGAAGTTTCAAAGTAAGCTTCTCGAGAGGTTACCTTTGCACCTCGAGCCATGAAGCAATAGGTGGGAGCATAGTCATCAGCACAGTCATCATTGTTGGTGGAGATACCATTATCCTCAGTGTTGAAGATAGACTTGCTGACGTATTCAGTGGCGAGAGCGAGGCTTGCCACACCAGCGTCTGACTCCTCCTCAGATTCCTCAGCTGGCTGATCATCAGATTCCTCTTCAGAATCCATTTCCTTCCCAAGGAATGCACGAGCTTTGCTAGAACTAGATTTCTTGTGAGATGAGGACTTTGATGAAGACTTTGAGGACTTTGATGAAGACTTTGAGGACTTCTTTTTCTTCCCATCAGAATCATCATCATCGCTGCTCTTCTTCTTCTTCTTTTGCCAAAGAGGGCAATCAGCGATGTAGTTGCCTGGCTTCTTGCATTTGTGACAGGTTCTTTTGTTGTAGTCTCGAGCAGATGCTTCTCCAGTGTTCTTCGAGTCATACTTTGAAGACTTTCCGAATCTGTTCTTCTTGGAAAACTTCTGGAACTTCTTCACCAGCATAGCCAGTTCTCTGCCAATTTCCTCAGCACCGTCAGAACTGCTCTCATATTCCTCTTCTTCTTCTTCTTTAGATGAAGAAATAGTCTTGGCTTTTGCTTTAGCCTTCAGAGCGCGAGGACGACCATAGCTGGGTCCATACATATCTCTCTTTTCGGCTTGTTGAAATTCATGTGTGTTGAGCCTCTCAAGAATGTCAGCAGGATCCAGTGACTTGTAATCAGGGCGCTCTTGAATCATCAGTGCCAAAGTGTCGAAGGAACTGTCCAGAGACCTCAGCAATTTCTTCCCCACCTCATGATCGGTGATGTCAGCAGCACCAAGAGCCTGAAGCTCATTGGAGATATCAGTGAGGCGGTCGAAGGTTTGCTGCACGTTTTCGTTGTCGAGTCTTTTGAAGCGGTTGAAGAGATTGCGCAGAACATCAACTCGGAAGTCACGTTGAGTGGAAACACCTTCATTTACTTTGGAAAGCCGGTCCCAGATAAGCTTCGAGGTTTCCAGTGCACTCACTCTGCCATACTGTCCTTTGTTGATATGACCACAAATGATGTTCTTCGCTTGAGAGTCCAGTTGCTTGAAACGCTTCACGTCAGCAGCATTGATACTTGGTGAAATGGTGGGGACGCCGTTCTCGACGACAAACCACAGATCATTGTCAATAGCCTCAAGATGCATTCGCGTCTTGTTCTTCCAGTAGGGATAGTCTGTGCCATCAAAGATGGGGCACGCAGCGGAGACCTTGATCATACATGCGGTCGACATAACTAAAACTCCAGGTGGTTAAACCAAAATCACACAGAACAAGGGAGTACCTTGCTCTGATACTAATTGAAAGCGCAAGTTATCTCCCAGAAGGGGGGGGGGTGAATGGGAGATTATTAGAAATTCATCAAACTTTGATGAATTTGACGAAGATCAGAGTGAAGAAATAGAAACACAAGGAAAACTAAGTCATCACAGAAGTATAGTACATGCGAACTGGATAGATAAGGGTGAAGAACATGCAATCATACAATCATACACGCATGAAGAATATGAACTGAGGAAATAAAAGATAGCATGATCAAATACTTCAGTTCAAATTTGTCAGAGGATAGATCACAAATTCTCCAGCAGCGGAATAAAGTAAGAGAGGGTGAGGAATTTGAAACCAGGTTGGCTCGGTGAAGACAATGGAATTTGGTAGACCAGTTCCAGTTGCTGCATCAACTGTACGTCTGGTTGAGGCGGCTGAGTCGCAACTCAGAGGACACTTAGTCTTCACCGTATTCCTCTTGAGCTAAGGTCACTTAGACCTCGCCCAATCACTCGTGGTAAGTCTTCAAGGTAGACTTCCAAAACCTTCACAGACTTGTTCACCGGCATGCCACAATTACTCTTCGGTGCTCAGAACATGATGCGTAACCGTCTGGAGGAATGACAGTCCTCAAAGGTATCAAGCGTCGGATCACACAGATCAATCTCTTCAGTGATGCTCAGTCACTTAGGCTCTGGTTGGGTTTTTCCTCACTTGGGTTCTCACAAAGTCGTCAGAGGATGGGTTGCTCTCAAATGACAAGTGTCAAGTTCTCTCGGAGCAGCCAACCAACAACTGGTTGGGGGGTGGCTATTTATAGCCAGGGGGCAACCCGACATAAATTGTCATAAATGCCCTTGTCTGATTCGACCGTTGTCAGGATAAGGATCCACTCGACAGCTGGCACTCGGCGCAGCAACGGTCAGAAAATTGTACTCTCAATTTCGCCAGGGCACTCAATTTCCTCACGGTAGGCAGCTCACACTGGCGAACTCCTAACTCCTCAGCATGACCAAATTTGTCAGCGACCAAATGAACTTCGTCACTGTCGCTAGCAAATGCGTCAGCTGTACTAGAGATTTCCAAAGGCTTCACTCAAAGCGGCTTGTGTGTATAGGTTTGAGAAGTTTTGAGCATCACTTTGGAAATGTGAAATATGTTTCACCTAGACCCCCTTTAAGAGTACGGTTTTTCCTATGACTCAAATAAGAAGAAAAGAAACTATGAAAACCAAAGTCTTCAAGCTTCAAAGTCTTCACATCAATTTCTTCAAAGGCCGTACCAATTTCATCATCAAATTCTTCACTTGAAGAACTCTATTTTTAGGGGTCGTCTTCCATGTGTTAAATCAAATCTTCAGGGACTCTGTCTCCTATGTATACTCACAAACACATTAGTTCCTCAACCTATTTGTCTTCAATACTCCAAAACCACTAAGGGGGCACTTGATGCACTTACACAAAACAATCATGATATAATATGATAACATGGTATCTCGCTAGCCCTTTCTGAGACCGCAAAACATAAATGCAGAGCACCTCTGAGATTCAGGCAATGACTAAACATTGTAATTCAGGGTAGAGGATATCCAGTCATGGTCACACCCAACATTAACTATACTCAATGCATAAAAATGACAATAGTGCTCTCCAACTGGTGCTTAAATGACAGGGTGATGACTCAACAATAAAAATAAAATAACATAAAAGTAAATGGATAGGCCCTTCGCAGAGGGAAGCATGGATTTGCTGCGGTGCCAGAGCTCGAAGCTTAAATTAGAGATAAAAATAATTTTGGGAGGTATGTCTTTCCTGTCAACGTCACGACCGAGAGTTTTCAATATCTTCCATGCTAAACACACTATAGGCGGTTCCCAAGCGGAAAGGTAAAGTTTACTCCCCCTCCACCGTACCAACACAAGCCATGGCTAGCCGAATTCACGGGTGCCCTCCATACCAACAACTTTCCGGGGGAATTTGTTTGCATTATATGATTTCGATTTGAGCATACGACAGGGCATCCCGATTACCAGCCTCTCTCGTGCAATGGCAAGTGAATAAACACTCATCTGAGAGTAACCCGCTTAGCATGGAAGATACTGACCGCCCCCTGTCGCTCCATGAGCGGTACGTGCACAGAAAAAAGATGTTCATTTGAATGTTTAGAGGTGGCACATGCAAATTTACTTGGAACAGCAGAGTAATACCGCATATAG
Source organism: Elymus sibiricus (assembly GCA_039707655.1). Classification (NCBI taxonomy): domain Eukaryota; kingdom Viridiplantae; phylum Streptophyta; class Magnoliopsida; order Poales; family Poaceae; genus Elymus; species Elymus sibiricus. The sequence continues at coordinate 364,057,576 of CM077672.1, forward strand.
GTAGATATAGTGGACTCATTTGGAACAACTTTGATTTAAGGATTTGGATGCACAAGCAGTATTCCCACTTAGTACAGGCGAAGGCTAGCAAATAGATTGAGAAGCGACCATCTAGAGAGCGAAAACGGTCATAGCCATGCATTGCGAATTATTAACATTGAATACAAGCATGAGTAGGATATCAACACCCTAAACATAAATATCATGGAGGCTATGTTGGTTTTGATTCAACTACATGTATGAACATGTGCCAAGTCAAGTCACTCGAATTACTCAGAGAAGGATACCATGATAACATACTACATCACAACCATTTTGATGCATGTTCACATTCAAGATAAATCATTATCCACTCCTAGCTATTTATGCATGGCATGAGCAACTATAATCTCTAATTGTCATCACAAATATGTTTACTCATAATAATGTTGAATCATGAATACTGAGCTAAACATATTTACAAAGACAAAAACAAGAAGAGTTCATACCAGCTTTTCTTCACCGCAATGACTTCATCAAATATCGTCATTATTGCCTTTCACTTGCATGACCGAATGGTGTGAAAATAATAATAATGGTGCAAGTGTGCCGTGGACTAAGCTGGAATCTGCATACATTTATTCAAAGGAGAAGACAAAGTAATAGTGCCTCGTTGTTAGATCAACAATAAAGCATATGGGAACCACTCAACATTTTCATCGTGGTCTTCTCCTTACGATGACTCAATGCAAAGAAAATAAATTCAGAGAAACATACTGAAATATTTTTGGAGTTTTTGGTTTTTCTGAAGGAAGCAAATTAACGAAGGAAAACGAAAAACGAGAAAGACTATTTACACGGGAAAGCTCCCAACAAGTAAAAGAAGAAACGAGAAATCTTTTTGGGTTTTCTTTTATTTCTACAAATTAACTAAACAAGAAAGAAACTACAACTATTTTTTTTGGATTTTCAAAAGTTTTCTCAAACACACAAGAAGAAAGCGAAAATAAAACTAGCATGGATATACAATGAAAAAGATGAATACCGACAACTGGAATAAGTGTGTGAACATGAATGTAATGTCAGTGAGAAATACATACTCCCCCAAGCTTAGGATTTTGGCCTAAGTTGGTCTATGGCCACTCCTGGCCTGGATAATACCCGTGGTGGTAGTCCGGGTTGTACCAAAGTGCAGCTGCCATAGCTTGGTGAGCTGTCAAATTGAGGCGCTCGGTCTCTGCCGTCCTCTCGTACGCCTCAGCCTCCTCCTCCAGTATGAAATATCTATGTTTTCCCTGGAAATCAAAGAAGGCAGGAGCAGGCAAAATAATATGGAAAACACGACGCCTGTTAAAGATAGCTTGTATCTGAACGGAGGGGTACCCCTCTCAAGGAACTGGTGGCATTCCATAGCATCATAATCAAGAAAACTCGGTGGCAACAGGGTATCATTACGTTTTATGGGTACGCCAAGATAAGTGGCTAAGCGAGTAGCATAAATTCCACCAAAGAAGTCGCCAACTAAGGCATTGTTATGTAAACGACGTGCAACAATAGCCCGCATGTTAAATTGTCTATCTCTTAACACCGCACTCTTAAGAATGCTCTGGTCAGGGGCGCAAAGGTGACTATGTTCATGTTTACCATTAATGCATCTACCAATGAATAGAGCAGAATAATGTATAGCAGGAAAATGAATGCTCCCCATAGTGGCTTGTGTAATGCCTCTAGTTTCACCCCTAGTAATGTTCATGAGAAATTCATTGCAATCAGATATACGGGGTTCAGTGCAAATCCCCCAAAATGGAATTTTACAGACACTACTAAATTCTTCAACTGACATGTGAAAAGGCTTTTCATATAAGTTAAAAATAACATCATGTGCAGTGCGCTGATATACATACTTCAATCTCCACACAAAGGAGTCAGTGCGGTCATAGTATTGCGGGCACCTGTCTGTCAAGAACTCCGTGAGCTCAGCATTGCGCACGTACATATCAAACTCTTCTTTGATGAAGGCTCGAATCATGAAGGCATCCGATGGCCACTCGCACGGTAGCACCGCGGCCTCTCGCGGTGGTTCGGTATCCGACTGGCGTATTGCGGGCCTTGGAGCACTCTTGCTCGAGGAACCACCATGGAACATCTTCCTAAACATTTTCTTTTCTCTGAAAATTTTTAGAAATTTTTAGTGACTCAAAATAAAAGTGAACAAAACTCAACAAAATTGATAGCAACTACTCCCACAAGTATGTAGAGACTATATCATGCATCAAAACTACTTTGGACCATACAAATTCAACATGCAAGCTCATAAACATGGTCACCACAGCAGCAAAAATTTGCAAAGTATAAAGCACTAGAACAAAAACCAATTGGAGCATTGGAGGAGTCACATACCAAGGAGTAATTCCTCAAAACAGTTTTGGAAATGGAGTTTCGAGCAAGGAGATCGAAAATCACAGTAAAATGAGCAAGAACACGGGCTTGGGAGCAAGTTTGATTTTTTCTGGAGGAAAAAGAAGAAAATGGGTGGCTGGCATAAGTGAGTGGATCCCTGTGGGACCCACAAGCCAGCTGGGCGTGGCCAGGGGGTGGGCGTGCCCTGTGGGCTTGCGGCTCATAGGTGTACCCCCTGGGGTGTGTTCAATGCCAAAAATTCTTAAATATTCTGGAAAAAATCATACTAAATTTTCAACGCATTTTGAGAACTTTTAGTTTTGGGATATTTTTTATTGCACGGAAAATTCAGAAAACAGGATAATCATGGCATTTTATTTTATTCAACTACATATAACATAGAGCAAAAGGTGGGTACATAAAGTTGTGCTTACTAAATTCATCGACCACATGCACCTCAAAAAGAATCCATCAATAAGGTTGATCAAGTCTTATTAACAAACTATTTCCGAATGGCATGAAACCGAAGAATCTTCGTATAACACTAAGTTACCTCAATGGGGATATGCATCTCCCCAACAATAAGAATTTCATATATCTTTTTGACAGTAGGAAGAGGGAATTTGAAACCTCCAAGAGTGATTGTCGAAACTTTTTCAATACAATTGATACCATTCACCGAACTTTGTTTCCTCGGAAAATAAACCATATGCTCATTACCATTGACATGAAAAGTAACCTTGCTTTTTTTGCAACCAATAACAGCCCCTGCAGTATTCAAAAAGGGTTTTCCAAGGATAATCGACATGTTGTCATCCTCGGGAATATCAAGTATAACAAAGTCTGTCAAGATAGTAACATTTGCAACTACAACGGGAACATCCTCGCAAATTCCAATAGGTATAGTTGTGGATTTATCAGCCATTTGCAAAGATATTTCAGTAGGTGAAAGCTTATTCAAATCAAGTCTTCTATATAAAGAGAAAGGCATAACACTAACACCGGCTCCCAAATCACATAAGCAGTTTTGACATAACTTCTTTTAATGGAGCATGGTATAGTAGGTATTCCTGGATCTCCTAACTTCTTGGGTATTCCACCCTTAAAAGAATAATTTGCAAGCATGGTGGAAATTTCAGCTTCATGTATTTTTCTTTTATTAGTGACAATATCTTTCATGTATTTAGCATAGGGAGACATTTTCAACATATCAATCAAGGGAGTGCCCAAAAAGACAGGTCTAAGCATTTTAACAAAGCGCTCAAAATCTTCATCATCCTTGTTTTTAGATGGTTTAGTAGGGAAAGGCATAGGTTTTTGAACCCATGGTTCTCTTTCCTTTCCATGTTTTCTAGCAACAAAGTCTCTTTTGTCATATCTTTTATTCTTAGGATGTCGGTTATCAAGATCAACAGCAGGTTCTATTTCTACATCATTATCTGGTTGAGCATCAACATGAACATCATCATTATCATTTTCATTAGGTGTATGTTCATTACCAGATTGTGTCTCAGCATCATAAATACAAACATCATTTTGATTCTCAGGAGGTTTTTCTATTTCAGGTTCACTAGAAGCATGCAAAGTCCTATCATTTTTCTTTTTCTTTTTCTTCTTAGATGGACTAGGTGCATCAATATTATTTCTTTGAGAATCTTGTTCAATTCTTTTAGGATGACCTTCAGGATATAGAGGATCCTGGGTCATGCTACCTCCTCTAGTAACAACTCTAACAGCATGATCATTCTTTTTATTATTCATCTCATCAAGCAAATCATTTTGTGACTTAGCAATTTGTTCTAACTGAGTCTGAACCATAGAAGCATGTTTACTCAAGCATTTAACATCATTAGCAGTTCTAAACATCAAATCACTCAAGCGTTCAATCATGATGGCATTCCGTTTTAGTTGATTGCTAACATACATATTAAAGTGTTCCTGTTTAATGATGTAATTATCAAATTCATACAGGCATTGACTAGCAGATTTATAATACAGAATATCACCTTCATCAAATCTAGCGAGAGAATTTACCTCCACTACTATCGGGATGTCGAGCCCATGTATTTCTTCAATAGGTGGTAAATTCTTAACATCTTCAGTTTTAATACCTTTTTCCTTCATAGATTTCTTTGCTTCTTGCATATCTTCTGGACTGAGGAATAGAATACCTCTCTTGTTCGGAGTCGGCTTAGGTGGTTGTTCAGGAAGTGTCCAATCATCGGCATTTCTCAATATATTATTCAATAGTATCTCAGCCTGTCCAACAGTTCGTTCCCTGAAAACACAACCAGCACAACTATCTAGATAGTCCCTAGAAGCATCGGTTAGTCCATTATAAAAGATATCAAGTATTATATTGATTAAATACACTATAAATAACAGTAGCAAAACATGATGCAAAATGGACGTATCAGTAGTCCCTAGAAGCATCGGTTAGTCCATTATAGAAGATATCAAGTATTTTATTTTTCTTAAGAGGATGATCAGGCAAAGCATTAAGTCGTTGGAGAAGCCTCCCCCAAGCTTGAGGGAGATTCTCTTCTTCAATTTGCACAAAGTTAAATATTTCCTGTAAGGCAGCTTGTTTCTTATGAGTAGGGAAATATTTTTCAGAGAAGTAATATATCAAATCCTGGGGACTACGCACACAACCAGGAGCAAGAGTATTAAACCATTTCTTAGCATCACCCTTTAATGATAAAGGAAACAACTTAAGAATATAGTAATAACGATTTTTTCCCTCATGAGCAAATAGGGTGGCAATATCATTCAACTTAGTAAGGTGTGCCACAATAGTTTATGTTTCATAACCATGAAAAGGATCAGATTCAACCAAAGTAATTAACTTAGGATCGACAGAGAATTCATAATCCTTATCAGTAACAAATATGAGAGAAGTAGCAAACTTAGGATCATATTTCATTCTCTCCCTCATAGATTTTTCTTTCAATTCAGCAAGCAATTTTCTAAACTCATCTCTATCATTACAAGCAAGAATTGCCCTAGATGTCTCCCTATAAAAAACATAACCATCAGATGTTTCAGGCATTTCAACTCTAGTAGGAGAGCTAGGCATAATAGGTGAATCATAATTTTCAAGAGTTTCAACATTTTCAATTCCTTTAGTTTTAGCAATTTGTTCATCAAGAAATTCACGAAGTGGAACAGCATTATCAAGCATAGTACTAGCATCATCAACAGTTTCATTCATAGCACAAGTAGTATCATCAATAACTTGCGACATATCAGAATGAATAGCAGGTGGTGGTGTCGCAAGCCTACTCAAAACAGAAGGTGAATCAAGTGCAGAGTGGGATGGCAGTTCCTTACCTCCTCTAGTCATAGAGGGGACGATATTGGTCTTAGCGTCTTTCAGATTCTTCATAGTGATCAACAGATATAAATCCCAAGTGACTCAATAGATAGAGCTATGCTCCCCAGCAACGGCGCCAGAAAAAGGTCTTGATAACCCACAAGTATAGGGGATCGCAACAATTTTCGCGGGTAGTATTTCACCCAGATTTATTGATTCGACACAAGGGGAGCCAAAGAATATTTTGCGAGTATTAGCAGTTGAGTTGTCAATTCAACCACACCTAGAGAACTAAATACCTGCAGCAAAGTGTTTAGTAGCACAGTAATATGAGCGTTTCAATAGCAGTAGTAACAGTAACACAGTAACAGTAACAGTAGCAGTAGCAGTTTTGTAGTGATTGTAACAGCAGCAGCAACGAAAATAACTTAGCAAAGATCAATATGCGAAAAGCGTAGGCATTGGATCGGCGATGGATAATTATGTTGGATGACATTCATCATGTAACAGTCACAACCTAGGGCGATACACAATAGCTCCAATTCATCAATGTAATGTAGGCAGGTATTCCATATATAGTCATACGTGCTTATAGTAAGAACTTGCATGACATCTTTTGTCCTACCCTCCCGTGGCAGCAGGATCCATAAGGAAATCTAAGGGATATTAAGGTCTCCTTTTAATAGAGAACCGGAACAAAGCATTAACACATAGTGAATACATGAACTCCTCAAACTACGGCAATTACCAGAAAGAATCCCAATTATTGTCACCTTGGGGTATGCGGATCATGACACGTAATAGGTGCATATAACTTGGAAGATAGGATCAAGAACTCAAATATATTCATGAAAACATAAAGGTTCAGATCTGAAATCATGGCACTCGGGCCCTAGTGACAAGCATTAAGCATAGCAAAGTCATAGCAACATCAATCTCAGAACATAGTGGATACTAGGGATCAAAGCCCTAACAAATTGACTCGATTACATGGTAAATCTCATCCAACCCATCACCGTCCAGCAGGCCTACGAAGAATTACTCACACACGGCGGTGAACATCATGAAATTGGTGATGGAGGATGGTTGATGATGACGACGGCGTCGAATCCCCCTCTCCGGAGCCCCGAACGAACTCCAGATCAGCCCTCCCGATGAAGAACAGGAGGTAGCAGCGGCTCCGTTTCGTAAAAGGCAATGATTCCTTTTATCTGATTTTTTTCTCCACGAATAGGTACTTATAGCACTGGAATTAGGGTAAACGGAGTTGGCAGGGCCCCACAAGCCTACCAGGAGCGCCCTGGGGGGTGGGTGCGCCCCCAGGCTTGTGGCGCCTGGTGCCCCCCCCTCTAGTGGATCGTTGCGCCAGTATTTTTTATATATTCTGAAATAATTCTCCGTAAATTTTCAGGTCCATCCGAGAACTTTTATTTCTGCACAAAAACAACACCATGGCAATTTTGCTGAAAAAACGTCAGTCCGGGTTAGTTCCATTCAAATCATGCAAATTAGAGTCCAAAACTAGAGCAAAAGTGTTTGGAAAAGTAGATTCGTTTGGGACGTATCACCTTCCAATCTCGCCGGAACGCCATCCCGCTCGCCGTGCTCAACTCGAGGCCAGAGAGAAGAAGCGTGAGACAAGTATATCATTTTTGTGCGAGGTGAAGAGGCAAATCTGCCAACTGCCAAACTTTTATGGAGCGGATATGGAAGAGGGCTAAGGGCATTTCTAACCAATCCCCTATCCGGCGTTAGAGGAGTAAAAGGTCGGTTTTACTCCTCTAACGTGCACCTAACCGATCCCCCAGAATGGTTAGTGGAGTAAAAATTATCCTCCGGTGCCTCTCCTGTCGGGGCCGGATTTCCGGGACATGATATCCCAGAAATTAACCCCTCGTGTCGTCACCAGCCCAGGATTACTGTTACTGGTGGACACGTCCTTGTTACAGATTACCAAGCAATTACAAGAATTGGATACAAGACCATAAAGGTCTAATGATACAACAATGATTTCTAGTGACGGGTGACAGAAGCGACTCGTGGATTCCAATGTCGATGGGGCTCCATTCCCACAGGAACAGCTGACCCGGATAATTCCTATCCCGCGTGGCTGCTATCCTAGGCTCCGCATGGACGTCGTGGTAATACTCCTTGTCGAACTCCTGACTTGGCCAATTAAATAGCCAGGGACAAGCCTGTGAGTACGTTTGAATGTACTCGCAAACATAATGAACAAAAGATATACCGAATGCATATGATCATGATGGGTTAAATTATATGCATGTGCTGAACCAAATTAAAGCATGGCATGATGAATATTAATACGGTGATGAAGAATAAACAAGAAATGTTAGTGAGAAACAAAGAAAGTTAATGGAGAATCGGGCGAGACAGGACCGCCTGAGAATCCAAAAGAAAATATAAAGAGGAGAATCGGGCGAGACAAGACCGCCCAAGTATCTAAGAAAAATGCCAAATGGGTGTCTAAAAGAGAATCGGGCGAGACAGGACCGCCCGAGAACTCAAGCGACGCCACGAGAGGTCTTGAAAAGAAATGCCAAACAGGTGTCTAAAAGAGAATCGGGCGAGACAGGACCGCCCGAAAACTCAAGCGACGCCATGAGAGGTCTTGAAAAGAAATGCCAAACGGGTGTGTAAAAGAGAATCGAGCGAGACAGGACCGCCCGAGAACTCAAGCAATGCCACGAGAGGTCTTGAAAATAAATGAGTATTCCGGGTAGTCTAGCCAGCCCATGAGATACTCAGAAAATAAGAATAAGAGAAACGGTTAGTCCATAATAATAACAATAATATTCATGATAGCGTCAGTGGCGACAATAATTATCCTACAAAATAAATCATGCTCAATTTTAATTATTTTCCTCCGGAGACCGACACTTGACCAACCTAGACAGTAGTCCTTAACCGCGGACACGGCTATTCGAATAGGTATAACTCTGCAGAGGGTGTACTCTTTACCCACAAGTAAAGGATTTCTTTAGCCAGCACCGAGACGCTGACTAATTCCCATTACGGTCTTTGGGTTGAAAACACACCTGACCAGCACACACCAGATTAACTTTCCTGATGCCAGGAATCACCCAAACCATCGTTCAAGATAAACTCTAAGACGGGGAGACTACAATCTCGAATAGCATGGGATCACAATCTCATATATAACGTGCGCAAAGATCAGGGGCGCTAGCCCTCTCGGCTTCAACCGAATACACCCATGCCCCCTGACCAAGTGACATGCCTACCAGTGGCCTCTGGTATCTTTCACTATGGCCTCTCTGTACGGTGTGTGCAGGAAAGGGGTTAACAACTTACTGAACCATACCCTACCTGTGGCAGGGACATGTGGCAGCACGGATCAAGTATGGGGGTTACCGGAACAAGACTCGATCTATGGTCAACTCAGGAGGTTTAAGTTTTTCCTGCAGTGGTTAGCACAATAAAGTGTTCTCTCAACAGTAACATCAAAACAGGGCCACAGCCCTTGCATGTCCCAACATGCATAACCAACAAGGCATGATCACGCTCCAACGTGATCACCCTTCTGCCGGTAACGGTATTTCTCTTATGCCTGCTCTTGCAAGTTAGTCATGACAAGCACACGTTGCACGGTACGAGGAAACATGTCAACACTACATGCATGCAAATTTTATTTGAATTCGACATATGCATGATTTCAATTATTCTTGCAAACATTTAACCATGCAATCACCATATCAAATGTTCAAGATGCTTGCCTTGAGCATGCAGAAGTGTTGGGTGCACTCCAAAGGTTTGAAAATTTTATCTTCCCTCCATTTCCTATTTTCAAAAATATTGCAATTACCACATATAGCTAAAACAGTGCTAAAAAGTTGTTTGGAAAATTTTTAAATAAATACTAAAATAAACTAGAGTGAAAATAAGGAATAACAGAAAAAAAATCAATTCATTTGGAGTTCTTATGATTTACTTAGGGAATTACTAAGCTGAAAGAAATGAAGAATTGGACTATTTATTAAATCCAGCAGAGACAAAGCTTAGGAAAAATGTTCACCCTAGCTATATTAATAGAGTATGAATTTAGGAGTATTTAGAAATTAGAAACATCAGATTTGGATTTGAAATGACTGCTGCAGATTTTTTTTGAGATATACTGGCAAAGAATAAGAAAAGGAGCAGAGCTGTGCCCTGAGCGCTGTTTAGTCGGACGGCGTCACTGGGCCGGGCCCAGCTCCTAGCCCGCGGGGAGATGGCGGCGTCGAAGGCATACTCCCTGGAGTACGTTTCCCCCGCAGGGAAAACGCACCCGCAGAGATGCGCTTCTGGAGAGGAGGGTGACTCACCGACAGGTGGGACCCACCTGTCGGGTTTGTCTTCCCCCCCTCGCGCGCGCCTGGACAGGAACAGAGGCGAGCTCCGGCGATGATTACCGGCGCTTGGAGGCGCCGTTTCCGGCGTTCGGCACATCTACGTGCTCAGGAGGACGGACCGCATCCGTTGGAGGGGAAAGGAATCGTCGGAGAGCTCGAAGTTGAGCAGAGCTTCAACTATGGAGGAAGGGAGCTTCGGGTGGGAGAGGGCTTTCTCCCATAGACTTCTTTCGATGGATTTGATGGATGGGTTTGATATACGGTAGCTCGAGGATGGTAGTGGTGCAATAATTCCGACAAATGGGACTGTGGTTAGCTCGAAATTGACGGAACCGAGGCGGCGGTGGTTCTCATCGGAGAGGAGGAAGACGACCACCCATGGGTTGATTGGGTGCTCGGGTTGCTTCATAGGGAAGGGAGAGGTGGCGCAGATCATGAGGGGGTGCCCGGGGTGGCTTATATAGGGAGGGGGAGGCGGTGCCGCGGGTTCCAGAGAAGGGACGCGGTGGCGATCGCCATAACTGCGCCGGGAAGGTGGTCGTGGGCGGTGGCCGAGGTCAGCGAGGCCGGTAGGAGGTCGGTGGGGAGCTGGTGGGTTACGGATAGGCTCGGCCGTTGTCCATTAAGAGAAAGGGGTCCGGGGAGAGACGTGGCAGAGTGGCCGTCGTCGGGCGGCGGTTTGGACGGCGGTGGTCGGCGGTGGACGGCGCTAGCGGCCATGATGGGGTGTCGGCGAGGTGTAGGGATGACCAGGTGATCCAGGTGAAGCTCAGGACGAGCGAGAGCAGCAGTAGGAGCGAGGCAGTGGCTCGATGCCAGTGGTGCAGTACGCAGGTTCTGGCCGCGTCCAGTGCACGCACACCATGCTTTTGATGAAATGACAATGGCATCTACAGGGATCAAAATGAGCTGAAATTTAACAGGGTGATGCTTCTGAACATGATAGGAATGGTGGACATGCTGGTTTGGCTATATGAGTAAGTCTGCAATGTAATTAAGAAGGAGGCCAAATTTCTGCCATGCCCACAGAGTGCTTGATGAAATGTTAGGACTAGTCAGTGATCTTTGTTGGGTGTGACAATCGCTAGTATGGTGTCTCCTTAGATGATAGAGATGATGGTGGTGTTGGATTGGCAAAAAGAGAAACATGTTAGTGCAAGTTGAGAAGAATTTCAGTTCTGGACAGAAAATTGGAGGATTTATTTGGTGATCTTCCAAGAGGCAAATGGAGCTGATCTTCTGGTTTTAAGGGTTTGGTTGGAAGGACTATAAGGTGGAATAATTGCAGAATTTTTGGAGCAATAAAAATTGAGGTTGTAGTTAAAACTCAAGAATGGGTCAGAATTGAAAAGAGGATGTTTTACTCAAAATTTTCAAAAGACCAGGATGGGTTTTTGCATAAAAGTTATCTATAGGCATCACATGACTCCTCATAATTTTTGTGGAATTTTTAAAGAATTATTTAAAATAGTTGTAGTGTAAGAGAACCATGGCAAAAATTGAAAATGCTATAAAAATGATTATCTTGGGTAAAATTTTATTATGAAAATAATTCCTACTGTTATTAAAATATAAATGAAATGATTTGAGAAAACTACCAAAGCCACAATATTTTTCCCAAAATTTTCTATATGGAGGGAAGAATTTTGAAAAACAGAAAACAGAAAATACCCTGAAATAATAAAAGACCTATTATAATTCAAAATTTTATTTCTGGCCAAATTTTACTTAATAAAAATATGGTTAAATTTTTGGGGTGTTACATCTCCCTCCCTAAATATACTCCATCTGGAGGCGGCCGAGGATAATTTTTCTTCATGCAAACGCCTCCTTGTGGCCGGTCGGCGACTCACGTGAAGCTCCCTTGGCCTCGCCGGTGACCTCGGGCCTCGCCGGTGACCTCGCCGGCGAACCTGCCTGTACTACTACTGGTACGGCCACTGCCTCCTACTGCTGCTGCCTGCCGCTGCTGCGTGTTGCTGCTGCACGCCGCCGTCGGTGTGTGTTGCTGCTGCTGCTCGCCGCCGGTGCATATTGCTGCTACCGTTCGCTGCTGCTCCTCCCCGCTGTGTGCTGCTACTACTGCTCGCCGCCGCCGGTGCATGCTGCTGCTGCTTGCCGTCGCCGGTGCGTGCTGCTGCTGCTGCTTGCCGTCGCCGGTGCGTGCTGCTGCTGTTGCTTGCCGCTGCCGGTGCGTGCTGCTGCTGCTCGCCGCCACCGGTGCGTGCTGCTGCTGCTACCACTGCTCCTCCCCACTGCGTGCTTCTGCTGCTGCTGCTCACCGCCGGCGTGGTCACCATGGTCGCCACTCGCCGCGAAGGTATATAGCAAGTGTTCGACGAAATGTATCAGCCAAATTTAAGTTTACTCCATTATATATAGGGGATCGGCTAGGTCCGGCCAAAACTTAGTGGAGTAAATATACTCCACTAAGGTTTACTTCGAAGTTTACTCCTCTATTTTTAAGGGATCGGTTAGAAATGCCCTAAGAAGGCGAGGGGAATTGGCTTCTGTGCATACCACCCTGCCATCGGCGGGGACAGGGAGGACGGCACTAACGAGCCTCCCGTCTGATGCCTTCTCTCAGGATCTCCAAAAGACCATGCAAGGGAAACAAGGTGGCAGCAGGCTAGCAGGGAATGAAACTAAGAGCAACTCCAACCGGCCGATCCAAACGGACGCGCGTTTTGTCCGCCTTTTGTCCGTTTGGGTCGGCCGAGCGGACGACAGTGTCTATTTTTTGGTTTGGGTCGGCGCATGCACCCAACGCTGGCCCGACAAATTTTTTTGCGCGCGGACTTTAAAAAATCCGCACAAACAAGTCCAAACTAACATAATAATATTAAAACGCCGGTCAAACACTGGCCAAAGTCCACTTAAACTTAATTAAACATTAAAAAAAGGTTGCGCCTCCCCTCGTGCTGCCCTAGGCGTCGTCGTCCTCCCCTGGCTCGATGAGGTCGATCAGCTCCGGCGCCAGGCCAGCCCAGGGGAATGCCACCTCCCAGGCCCGTACCGCGGCAGCCAGCTGCACTGCTGCGCTGCGGCAGCGTACTCCTCCTCCTCCCTCTCCCGACGCTCCTCCTCCTCTCGTGCCCAGCGGCGTGCTACTTGTGATCTGTGTTGGTTTTTTCCCGAAGAGGAAGGGATGATGCAGTACAGTAGAGATAAGTATTTCCCTCAGTTATGAAACCAAGGTTATCAATCCAGTAGGAGAATCATGCAACACCTCGTTAACAGTACCTGCACACAAAACAACAAATCCTTGCACCCAACGCAAACAAGGGGTTGTCAATCCCTTGGCGGTTAATTGCAAAATTAAATTGTATGGTGATAGATAAATAGATCGAACAAAAATACAAAATAAAATAAATAAAGTAAAAATGCAGCAAGGTATTTTTAGGATTTTTAATATATGATTTGGATAGACCCGGGGGCCATAGTTTTCACTAGAGGCTTCTCTCATAAAATAGCATACGGTGGGTGAACAAATTTCTGTTGGGCAATTGATAGAAAAGCAAATAATCATGACGATATCCAAGGCAATGATCATGTATATAGGCATCATGTCCGAGACAAGTAGACCGACTCCTGCCTGCATCTACTACTATTACTCCACACATCGACCGCTATCCAGCATGCATCTAGTGTATTAAGTCCATAAAGAATGGAGTAATGCCTTAAGCAAGATGACATGATGTAGACAAAGTAAACTCACACATGAATAAACCCCATATTTTTACCCTTAATAGCAACGATACATACGTGTCATGCCCTTTCTGTCACTGGGATTGAGCACCGCAAGATCGAACCCATTACAAAGCACCTCTCCCATTGCAAGATAAATTAATCTAGTTGGCCAAACCAAATCAATAGATCGGAGAGAAATACGAAGCTATAATAATCATGCATAAAAGAGTTCAGAGAAGACTCAAATAATATTCATGGATAATCTGATCATAAACTCACAATTCATCGGATCCCAACAAACACACCGCAAAAAGTGATTATATCGGATAGACCTCCAAGAACATCGAGGAGAACATTGTATTGAAGATAAAAAAGAGAGAAGAAGCCATCTAGCTAATAACTATGGACCCGAAGGTCTGTGATAAACTACTCACGCATCATCGGAAGGGCAGCAAGGTTGATGTAGAGCCCCTCCGTGATCGAATCCCCCTTCGGCGGAGTGCCGGAAAAGGCCCCCAGATGGGATCTCTCGAGAACAGAAGCTTGCGGCGGCAGAAAAAATATTTCGTGGACTCCCCTATTGGTTTCCCGATTTTAGAGAATTTATAGTGGTGGAATTAGGTCAAACGGAGCTGTGTGGGCCCCACGAGCCACCAGGGTGCCCCCCCCTGTGGCGCGCCGTGGTGCCTCGTGGGCCACTGCTTCATCTTCTGGCCCTCTCCCAAAGCTTCCAGTGTTTTTTATGTCTAGAAAAAAATCTCCAAAAACTTTCGTGGCATTTGGACTTCGTTTGGTACTGATATTCTGGAAAACCAAAAACAGGCAAAAAAACAGCAACTGGCACTGGGCACTAAGTTAATAGGTTAGTCCCAAAAAATGATATATAATTTCTTGTAAATGTATATAAAACATCCAAGATTGATAATATAAAAGCATGGAACAATAAAAAATTATAGATACGTTGGAGACGTATCAGCATCCCCAAGCTTAATTCCTGCTCGTCCTCGAGTAGGTAAATGATAAAAACAGAATTTTTGATGTGGAATGCTGCCTATCATATTCATCATATACTCTTTTCTTTTCTTGCATGGACATTTGGAATTGAATGCTTCAAAGTAATAGTCTATAGTTTGACATGAAGACATAAATACTCAAGCATACTAACAAGCAACCATGCTTTTCAAAATATCAATGCTAAAGAAAGTTATCCCTAGCCCATTATGATCAATCATTGATCCATTCATGAAACACACTCAATATTAGCTACATACAATGCACAAGTATGACATAGTGCTTTCTAGTTGGTGTTTGATAAGAGAAGATGGAGATTCAAATAAAAATAAAAATTGCATAAAAGTAAATAGATAGGCCCTTCGCAGAGGGAGGCAGAGATTTGCAAATGTGCCAGAGATCAAAGCTTAAATTAGAGAGATAAAATTATTTTGAGAGGCATGCTTTTCCTGTCAACGAAAACGACCGAGAATTCCCAATATCTTCCATGCTAGACACATCATAGGCGGTTCCCAAACAGAAAATAAAGTTTATTTCCTTTCCACCATTCTTTCACAATCCATGGCTAGCCGTATCCATGGGTGCCCTCCATACCAACACTTTCCAAGGAATTTTGTTGTTATTAATTTTTGATTCATTGTGGGACTGGGCATCCCTATTACATGCCATTCTCTCATGCAATGACAAGTGAATAAACACTCATCGTGAGAATAACACACCTAGCATGGAAAATATTGGCCACCCCCTGCCGCTTCATGAGCGGTACATGCACACAAAACAGAAAAATTATTTTGAAAATTAGAGTTGGCACATGCAAATTTACTTGGAACGACATGGAAACACCGCATATAGGTAGGTATGGTGGACTCATTTGGCACAACTTGGGTTTAAGGAGTTTGGATGCACAAGCAGTATTTCCGCTTAGTACAAATGAAAGCTGGCAAATAGATTGAGAGGCAACCAACCAAAAAGAGAAAACGGTCATAAACATGCATTGAACATAACTAACACCGAATAATGCACCATAAGTAGGATAAAATTTCGTTGCATAACTATTGACTTTACGTGCATGCATAGGGAATTACAAACCTTAACACCAATATTCTTACTAAATCACAATTACTCACTAACATGACTCACATATTATCATCTCCATATCGCAAAAACTATTGCAAGGAATCACACTTATCATATCCAACGATCTATATGAAAGTTTTTATTATATCCCTCTTGAATATCCATCACTTTGGGACCAAATTCATATCTTGTGCAAATTACCATTACTATTATCAACTCTCAAAAAGATATAAGTGAAGCATGAGAGTGCAAATATTTCTTCAAAATTTTATCAACTCTCAAAATAATATAAGTGAAGCATGAGAGTTTAAATATTTCTTCAAAACTTAGCTACCGCTGTGCTAAAAAAGATTTAAGTGAAGCACTAGAGCAACTGCCTAGCTCAAAAAATTTAAGTGAAGCACATAGAGTATTCTAATAAATCATGATAAACGTGTGGCTCTCTCAAATAGGTGTGTCCAGCAAAGATGATTGTGACAAACTAAAAAGCAAACAAAAAAAGACTCATATAATACATGACGCTCCAAGCAAAACATATATCATGTGACGAATAAAAATATAGCTCCAAGTAAAATTACCGATGGTTGGTAGAAGAAAGAGGAGATGCCTTCCGGGGCATCCCCAAGCTTAGATGCTTGAGTCTTCCTTGAATATTACCTTGGGGTGCCTTGAGCATCCCCAAGCTTAGGCTCTTGCCACTCCTTATTCCTTCATCCATCGTGATCTCACCCAAAACTTGAAAACTTCAATCACACAAAACTCAACAAAACCTTCGTGAGATCCGTTAGTATAACAAATAAGTCACTACTTTAAGTACTGTTGCAAACCCATTCATATTTTATTTTTGCATTATACCTACTATATTCTAACTTCTCCATGGCTTATACCCCCCGATACAATCCATAGTTTCATCAAAACAAGCAAGCAACGCATCAAAAACAGAATCTGTCAAAAACAGAACAGTCTGCAGAGATCTATTTAAAAGCCATAGTTCTGTAACTTCAAATATTCTGAAAACTTAGGACAACGTGGGTAATTCATATACCAATACTGTGTAAAAAATTCAGATTTTTTTGACGCTCCAGTACAGAACTAAAATTCCAGCACTAGACGCAAAACTTTCTGTTTTCCAAACAGCATCAATTATACTATCTTCCAAATCATCCCAAAGGCTTTACTTGGCACAAACACTAATTAAAACATAAAAACTCAATCATAACAGTAGCATAATTGTGTAAACACACAATAAGGAAAAAGCAAAGATAACTATTGGGTTGTCTCCCAACAAGCTCTTTCTTTATAGCCATTAAGATAGGCTTGGGGTATTAATGATGCTAACATAAAAGACAAGAATTGAAGCACAAAGAGAGCATCATAAAATATGTGACAAACACATTTAAGTCTAACATACTTCCTATGCATAGGCATTTCATAGGCAATCAAATTATCAACACAAGAAATATCTAGCATATGCAAGGAGGAAGAATAAAGCATTGACAATCTCAACATAATGAGAGGTAATTTAGTAACATGAAAATTTCTACAACCATATTTCCCTCTCTCGTAATAATTACATGTAGGATCATAATTAAATTCAACAATATATCTATCATATAAAATATTCTCTTCATGATCCTTATGCACAAAAGTTTTATAATCTTTCAAGATAGTGGGATTAATATCAAATAAAGTCATGACCTCTCCAAACCCACTTTTATCAAAAAATTCATAAGATTGAACACTCTCCAAATATGTGGGATTCTTTTTTTTTCTAAAGTATACACTCTTCCAAACCCACTTTCAATATTATTGCAAATATTATTATCAATATCATAGTCATCATGAGGCTTAAATAAATTTTCAAGATCATATGAAGCATTATCACCCCAATCACGATCATTGCAATAAGTAGTGGACATAACAAAATTATCATCCCCAAGCTTGTAGTTTTGTATATTATTAGCACAATTCACATTAATAGAATTTATAGTAACATCATTGCAATCATGCTTTTCATTTAAGGAGCTATCAAGTATGGGTGCTATAGCAATAATTTCATTTTTAACATACGAAACTATAGCAAGTTCATCATCATAAGCATAATTAATATTGGCATCGTGTCCATAAGAATAGCAAGCATCACATTCATCAAAAGGGGATATTTCAATCGAATCAACGGAGTCACAATCATCTATAGATTTATGCATATCATTATTCTCTTCCAACACAGTAGACATTCTCTCAATAAATTCTTTAACATAGGCATTAGGAGCATAGTTTTCATAGCAATATTTAAGTATGTCAAAATTTTCAGATTTGTAGAGAGTAACATCATACTTTTCAATAAAAGAAGCAACTTCATAAGCACCCTTAAAAGCAACAAATTCTTCAATTTGTTCAATATCATAGTAATTATAAACACCCTTGGCATAAGAAGACAAGATTTCATTATCATTAAACTCACATAGGTATGGAAGGTGTTTTTTAGTGTTCTTAGAGCAACAAGTAAAATCATAAATTTCACATAGATTCAAAGCATAGCATAGCAAACAATTTATTTGACGCCATAAGAGTCTCCCTTTTTGAGACAAACTGTGACGCACAAAATGAGCATACTCATCTAATGATTTTCTCTCAACTAAACTAGTTGGGGTTTTAGCACGAGCACAAATGGATCGAAGATGACCCAAGTAGAAAATTTTAAGTGGATCCATAGTCATCTTAAATTTTTGCTTTCATTTTCTGTTCTTGTGTGTTTAACATGAAGGTAATAAAAACAAGCAAACTAGCAAATAAACTAATAAAAATATTTTTCTGTTTTTGTAAAAACTTTTTAGAAGTGGGGGAGATGAAAACGAGAGACAAATAAAATAAATGCAAGGAGATGTAAGTTTTATGCGTAGTACTTGATAGATGTTGATGATGTCTCCCCGGCAACGGTGCCAGAAATTCTTCCTGCTACTTGTGATCTACGTTGGTTTTTCCCCGAAGAGGAAGGGATGATGTAGTACAGTAGAGATAAGTATTTTCCTCAGTTATGAAACCAAGGTTATCAATCCAGTAGGAGAATCACGCAACACCTCGTTAGCAGTACCTACACACAAAACAACAAATCCTTGCACCCAACGCAAACAAGGGGTTGTCAATCCCTTGGCGGTTAATTGCAAGATTAAATTGTATGGTGATAGATAAATAGATCGAACAAAAATATAAAATAAAATAAATAAAGTAAAAATGCAGCAAGGTGTTTTTAGGATTTTTAATATATGATTTGGATAGACCCGGGGGCCATAGTTTTCACTAGAGGCTTCTCTCATAAAATAGCATACGGTGGGTGAACAAATTACTGTTGGACAATTGATAGAAAAGCAAATAATCATGACGATATCCAAGGCAATGATCATGTATATAGGCATCACGTCCGAGACAAGTAGACCGACTCCTGCCTGCATCTACTAATATAACTCCACACATCGACCGTTACCTAGCATGCATCTAGTGTATTAAGTCCATAAAGAACGGAGTAACGCCTTAAGCAAGATGACATGATGTAGACAAAGTAAACTCACACATGAATAAACCCAATCTTTTTACCCTTAATAGCAACGATACATACGTGTCATGTCCCTTTCTGTCACTGGGATTGAGCACCGCAAGATCGAACCCATTACAAAGAACCTCTCACATTGCAAGATAAATTAATCTAGTTGGCCAAACCAAATCAATAGATCGAAGAGAAATACGAAGCTATAATAATCATGCATAAAAGAGATCAGGGAAGACTCAAATAATATTCAGGGATAATCTGATTATAAACTCACAATTCATCGGATCCCAACAAACACACCGCAAAAAGTGATTATATCGGATAGAACTCCAAGAACATCGAGGAGAACATTGTATTGAAGATTAAAAGGAGAGAAGAAGCCATCTAGCTACTAACTATGGACCCGAATGTCTGTGGTAAACTACTCATGCATCATCGGAAGGGCAGCAAGGTTGATGTAGAGCCCCTCCGTGATCGAATCCCTCTCCGGCGGAGTGCCGGAAAAGGCCCCCAGATGGGATCTCTCGAGAACAGAAGTTTGCGGCGGTGGAAAAAGTATTTCGTGGACTCCCCTGTTGGTTTCCCGATTTTAGAGAATTTATAGTGGAGGAATTAGGTCAAACGGAGTTGTGTGGGCCTCACGAGCCACCAGGGCGCACCCCCCTGGGGCGCGCTGTGGTGCCTCGTGGGCCACTGATTCATCTTCTGGCCCTCTCCTGAAGCTTCTAGTGTTTTTTATCTCCAGAAAAAAATCTCCAAAAAATTTCGTGGCATTTGGACTTCCTTTGGTACTGATATTCTGAAAACCCAAAAACAGGCAAAAAAACAGCAACTGGCACTGGGCACTAAGTCAATAGGTTAGTCCCAAAAATGATATATAATTGCTTATAAATGTATATAAAACATCCAAGATTGATAATATAACAGCATGGAACAATAAAAAATTATAGATACGTTGGAGACGTATCACGGCGCTCCAACTCCATCCGACGCTTGTCGTCAGTGCGCTCCTCCGCCAGCGCGCGCCCTCCATTGTTGGAGGTATGTCGTCTCCTGCTCCGGCGTCGCGCCGAGCCACACGGGCGGCACGTGGACCCGTTCGCGGAGCTGGCCGATCCACTGGTACCGCTCCGGCTCGGCATCCATGGGCAGCGGCTCGGCCTTAGGCTCAGGGAGCGCCAGCGGCGGCGGCGGCGGGGGGATGACGCAGTCGCCTGCCGCGGACAACGTGTCGAGAGGAGGCGCGCGGCGGAGGAGGAGGCGCGCGGGACGAGCTCGCGCCGTGGCAGAACTTGCCCTTGCCCTTGCCGCTGAAGAAGCCCCATGGCACGCTAGCGTTTCTGGTCGCCGGCGAGGGAGCAAGCGTGGCCAGATTTGGACGGGGAGATGGAAGTGGATGAGCCCCCCCCCCCCCCCCCCCCCCCCCGCACTCTTGCATTAAAAAGGACGGTGACCCGCAGCTTCCACCCACTGCCATGCAGAGGACGCGTGCCCTGTCCGTTCCGTGTCCGTGTGGACAAAACCAGGCGCAAATTTGAGCCTGAAATGCGTCGAGACGAACACCGAGCGGATACGGTTTGGGTTTGGGTCCGCGTGTTGGGCCGGTGCTTTGGTCCGTTTCGACCCAAACAAACGAGTCCGGTATGTTGCTCTAAGGGAAGCGTGGGATTTGGACCATCAACGCCGATTACCCGCCGCAGCAGCCACGCTTCATCCAGTGGCAGCACTAATTTTGGAGCGAGGCAGAGAAAAGTCAAGGAGAAAGGGGATCAGGACGTGTGAGTGCAAGAGATGATTTGATGTTGTAGGCCTGTCCGTGTTCGACTAAAGCCCAACTATACTTTCCTAAAAAAAAAGCCCAAC